>OZ038466.1:13061849-14407622 GCA_964036295.1 Plumapathes pennacea | reverse complement strand
ATTTTGAGCAATTTATCGGCTTTTAAGCTTTGTTTATTTCTGCCCCCCTCCCCCCGTCTCAATGTTGTTCGAGCCTGAAATCTCACTGTACGATATTGGATACTCAACATTGAAACGGGGGAGGTGGGGAAAGATGCTGTCAAACGCAATCCAGATAAGAGTGACGGAATAGAAGAGAAAATTGGGTCTTTTTTTGCGAGTGTCATTTTGCATTTGATTGTAGTTCCTTCTCAACAGTCGATTGTACCGCTACGGCTAACTATAAACTTGAATAATGCATTGAGAATTCAGGAAGTTTGCATGGTGTGGCTGGGTGGGAGTGTGCCACCTATTTCAGACCCTACAGTATTTCAGACCCAAATGTGTGATTTACGACTGTTTTCAGACCAAAATTTGCAATTTTCAACCCTATTTAAGACCAAATATCAAAGTCTCTTACCCTATTCCAGACCAAAGGCTAAAAATCCATACCCTATTTGCTCGTGGACGTGGCCCGACGAGCTTTAAATCACACTCTTTTTCATCGTGTTTTCGTCTGGGTTACGAATCAGCACACGATGATTGGTTCACATTGTTCCATGATATGCGAGGACGTAAGGTTATCGCAAACAGCTTGAGATGCGGGCGATTGAATTGTATTTTCCCGTACGAAAATTGCTAGCCCGACTGAGCGAGAAAACGGGCCCACTCTGGCTGTAATCCGATTTTTACGGCGAGATTTCAGCAAGAGAAACCGAGACAGAGATTTTGTCTCGCCACAATGTGCAAGCGTGACATTTGTCTCGCTGCGTTATCGGCGAAAACACGACCAGACTGAACGAGACACAAAAGAGACATGTTTTACGGTTATCGGTTATCGGCGAGGATGAACGAGACATAGTGGGATAAATTTCGCTTTTGGGGTGGATCAAATTTAATCGGTTGAAGGCTGAACAAGAAGCAGCGAGAGAAGTCGGTCAATCCTAAACGCTGGTTTGGACTAACACTGAGCGTGTTTGAGATTAAGCAAGACTTATCTGATGTCACTAGCACAGCAATATTCTTGTACTGTAATCTTCCTTCTCATTCAAAGTACTGAGTTGTGCAATGTACACAACTGCTTCTGCTTCTGAGACAAACCTGTACCATGAGTACGCATCTTCCGGTGTGGTAAGGTTTGCACGCAATGTCTGTTCACGTAAACTAACCCAATCAATCCACACGTAAACGCAGCATATTGTTTTAGAACAGTTTTACAATTTATTACGAAACGTTTAGAGGAGCCATAGCGTGGGGAAACGAAGATTCATGTTCTCTTGGAGGACACTTTTCGTCGTGTGCACCCTGAGTGAGCTTTCTGATTGGCTACATCAGGGATGTAAACATATATCACTGGCGCTAAGTGGTTTTATCAACGACTTTACAACGGTGAAAACGTTTGTTGCAACTACGATGGCAACGTTCATTTTGTTTGCATTTTCAAGCGAAAGCGAATTCGTGGTGAAGTTGCTATTTTGAGTAACACGCGTGGACGAGTGTGGCGAGATGTTCGGTTCGGCTGTGAAACCGTTCGCCATCAACACTGCCCAAGACTTGAGCAAGTGAATAGGAGCCCCTTCTTCTGAATGTACCGACCAGGATTCTTGTAAAAACCCATTGCAAAGCGATTTATCGAAAGACGTATTTCTGTCAAGACTTCTGATCGAATGGCAAACAGCCAAAAGTGAAGGAATTGAGCGAGAATTCTATCCTCGATGTGATGTGGTATGTTAGCCAATATTGTTAATATGTAATTAAATTGCAATTTTGAATCAACTCGTTGGTTATGTGAACGCGTCGCATGTGAACTCTATTTGTTTACCAGCGATACATAAGTCAAATGACAGGCGATAATCTTGTGGAAAAAAATTAGTCCAATGACAGGCGATAATCTCGCCAGAAACAAGCCATCCATATGTCACGGTCAGTCAAATGTCTCGCTTGATTCTCGTTCAGTTATCGCCCATTTATTATAGCTCTTGTCAGCCTGATTATTGCTGAGCTCCGTCTTGCTCATGTCTGGCTTGTTTTTCGCCCGTGTCTAGGTCATAATTTTCGTACGGGTTAATACTTGTGTGTAAAAAGTTAGTGGCGTAGCATCCAAATTCAACATCGTTTGGCTCTGTGGAACATGCACGGATAAACTGTATTTTAGGGAACGATTTGGCTTGCATTCTTAAGTTCACAGGCGGAAGCTTGTTTGATGGATTCGATTATTTAGTGGATACCGCTACGGGATTGCAAATAGCTCTGTCGCCGCTAATTATTTAGTCCCGATGGAACTGTCTGTGGCAACACGAAATACTTTGAGAAGATACCAGGCCGAAAACGGACACCAAAGCTACGGTGACTGTTTAGCCATAAACATTTTACAAGTTGTATATGACATATGTTGCCTCATACATACTGTAGCTGTTTTGTACAGTTTTTTCGCCGAAAATAGATCCTTTTGTGTAACGAAGTATTCATCCTCGTAACTCAAGACTCAACCAACGCGGCTTTGTGAGCATATTACATGTATCATACAGCGAGCCTGTGCCATCAAAATGCTTCGGCTTATGGTAGAGTGCCTGTTGAAATGTTTCTTCAATTCGACCATGTAGCCTATGTTTTGCAATAGTAACTGTATGCTAGAAATGAATCAAAGCAGCGTCGCTGCTGAAAGGTCGCCCATTTCTTGTCAATCGATAGGTTTCGTCGCACTTGCCAGCTCGGGTATACTTTTCTACTATTTAATGAGGCAGAGACAAATTCGATAATTGTTTGCAAAAGTCAGTTTGGGATTGGCATTGCTATATAACAATGAAACATTTTTTTCAAATATTTTTTAAAAAGGATTGAAAACAGCAAATCAAAGCAGCAAGGCAGCTCTAAGCTTGCGAATTTGTGAAAGTTACTTTTGCGGCTTAAGGTCACATAATTTGCTCAATTTTTGGTATGTGGAAGTTCGGAACCGTTTCCGCGGGCCTCCACTTTTGTTAAGCTGCGTATTCGAATAAGTCTTAGTTTTAACAAGTGTTTTCGCGTGAAAACGCGACAGATGCTGGGATTCAAGTTTGGTGTGGCAAGTGTCTACACGCACGATAAGAATTATTGAAATAGCGATCTCTGGACTAGAGCGAGACTCCCAAGAGTGATCAACTTCAATTTTCTCTTTCAATTTCTCAACCGAAAAAATATTATACAGTATAGGGAACTTGGCTTTTGATTTACTCAAATGAACCTGATTAAACTATAAGTTATAATACAACACTCGTACAGTTGCTTCAAAAGGATGAGAAAATCTACATTTTGAGTTTGGGAGTATGTGTGACTTATCTCATTTTCATGCATAATTGATTCTGACAGTTTGACTTCGAACATTTGTTTCTAATCATAGGCCACCATTAATCTAGCCTGCGCTTCATTACTTACCTGTTTTTCGTCTTCTAAATTGCGTTTCTTCTACCAGGCTTTCTAAATTTCCAGTCGGCCTGTTTCATTTCAGAGCTATTATCACCACGGTTTTGATGAATTCACGGTTGTTTGACGAGCGTATGTTAAAGCTGAAAAACCCAGCCGGGAGCCATTTCCGCTTGTCGAAATGGTATCGTTTGATTATGTTTGCTTTCCTTCGCTTAGTTTTAACCAGCTGGACGAAGAAAAATGCGAATATGAATATAATGAACCAAAACCGCAGTACATGTCAACAAAAATCTCACGTTACATACTTTGAAACTCAGCCAAGAAAAGAAAGGCTTCCACGCCGCTTGCATGTGAACATTATCCAATCAAAATAAAGTATTTTTGCTTACACGTCAATCAAACTTCGAAATCCTAGCGGGGGGACTTCTTTCACCAATTGTCATGATACCTACGCTGTGGTTTTCGGGTGAAAACAATTATATGCTGGGCAGAGGGTGACAACTATATGTGGCGCTCGAAATGAGAGAATTTAGATTTATCTCCAAAACACTGCTGCAATCATTTAGTACTCTGAACCGTGACGGGACTTCCCAAGCCGGGAAAGAAAAAAAAGGTCTATCCGTGACTTTTTCGACACCTCAATATTTATCAGAGACCACGATATTCCAGCCTGGGCTGCATCCAAACTAAATACGTGCGCAATAGAACTATGCCTTTCTTCTTTTGGCTGAGTTTCAAGTTAAATAAATTTTAGGGAAATCTGATACACTTAACTTGCTGACAACTGTACTTGCGGTTTTGGTCAATCATATTCACTTTTGAATTGTTCTTCCAGTATCCAGTATCATGCACAGCTAGTATTTTACACCTACATGGAAACTTTTAGTTGAGTGACCAAACAAACTACGAATGCTTGACCACCAGAATGACGAGTTCCAGAAAAGCTCTCGTACAAAACCTACTTGGAGAACTGCTATTATAACGCGTAACACGATCATGCCCAAATTTGGAATTGACAAAATACTTATTTGGAAGTTCATTGTTAGCACAGAAGGCTGGAGGGACATCGCGACTCCTTTAAGCTCGCCCCACTTCGTGGTCGACCTTAAAAACACACCGAAATAGCCCTAAGCATTGAATTGGACTGAACACGCTGTGAAACAAAACTGCGAGAATATTGTAAACAACTCTCGTGTTAAATTCCTCGCTTTCAATTTTATATTTGCCACAGAGCGCGAATAATCGAAAGCCTAATAAAGAAACGCATTCAGTAAAAAGAAAACAGATAAGTATCGGAGCGAGTCACGCACAGGGTCACGCATTACTCTTTTCGTGCTGGCTGTTTATGTGAGCAGTCTCAAAAACCAAGTTCTCTATGCTGCATAATATTTTTCTGGTGAGACTGAAACTCGGTGGGATACTCCGATATATGTGCAATATAGATATGTGCCGTGTACACATTTGAAGTTAGGTCTGAAATAGCATATAGAAGATCAGATATTTTGATCTGAAATAGGTTAAGGGTTTTCAGGACCGGGCGGCACACCCACGCAAAATTATGATGAGTACCCCCCCACCCCTCTTCCCCGGGGACTGAAAGTCTCTCTTGGGGGTCTCGCTCTTGTCCCTACTTTTAATTTTTGTTTATCCTGGTCTCGACCCAACTCACGCCACGAGCTCACTGGCAATACCAGTCTTGTTGCTCGTGGCGAAGCCGACGAGCTTAGGATTGGAAAGCGTGTCTTCATCATCGTCATATTTTTATTTTTATTATTTTTATTTTTATTTTTTTTTCTGGGTTACGAATCAGCACACGGTGATTGGTTCATATTTTCACGTGATTTATGATGACGTTTTGTCATCACATGACTTGCCGGGCGAGCAGTTTCGCCATTTTGAAGGAGATATGTGGGCGATGGAATTGTGCGTTGCTTGCCTTGGTTGGCTCTGTGGATTCTTTTATGGACCGCTCATCCTACTTACAAACGCATACGCCGGCTGCGGTAGACCCACACTAAATTTCATTGAGCGGTTTTGGCTTGGGTAGGTCCGTTCAGCCTCGAAAGCTTTGAAAAAAGCCGCAAATGAAGCAATGAATATATCAGTGAACATATCAAAGAACATATTAATGTTCTTATCAATGAACTGCATAGCTATGCACAACTGTACAGAAATGTACGAAGATCCTGACGTCCAGAACGTTGAGAACTTGAAGGAACAAGCTGAACGAAGGGGTTCCAAATGCAAAGATCAGAACCCGAATGATATTAACGGCGAAGCAACTTCGATTCTTGGCCATCGCTTGATAGTGTATATGGAACTGTTTAGTATGAAGGTGAACTTAAAGGTACTTTGTATTCTTTTACTTTGTATTATTCTTGCTGATACAAGTAAAGCGTCAGAAAATCTGACTTTTCTTTGGAATCAACGTTTCACTCTGTTGTGCATTTGTGTTGTTGTTGCGACATTTTGGCTCAGTGCCATGAAGATCAAACAGGCAGCAGATAACGTGGCGTTATTATTTGAAAATTGGAACATGATTGAAGAAGAAGTGGTCGTTGGTAGATCTCGCTTTGAGCAGTTCTATTGTATTCCCAGTAATGTTTATGTGAAAGAAAATCGAACTCGTCCAAGACGAAGTCGTGAGCCAAGCCGAGTGCCTTTGAATGAACTTTCGCGCGTTCTGAACAAGGACAGGAAAAGCAGGCGACTATTACGAGAATACATTTCAAAGAATGTCCCAAAGTCGTCAAAAGTTCATGATTATACCAGAGCTTACGTACTTCACAATGCTAATGCATTCCGTGAACGTGCGCGTAAACAACATGGAAACAATAGAAAGCCACAGAAATGCAAAGAGAAAATTAGGATCAATAAACCATCGCTGCGAGAAAGCTATAAGTTCAAAAAGAAGTTTGTCAAAAGTAAACGAGGTGCTAAGGTACGTTTGTATTTTAGAATGACTTCAAGGACAAGCATTTCGAGACCAGCTGTGTTCAGAGATAGAAATCACAAAATCAATTACTACGCGTTTTCTCTGTCAAGGGATATAGAAAAAAATCCCGGTCCTTCAGTTGTCGATCCAAACAAAACGATCATTGCACCGTACAGTCAAGGTAATGCTGCAATATTTGGAGATAATGCTGGACGACAATGTGTAGCTATGTCTGTAGCAGCTGTCATATTTAACCACACGAATTTTATTTCTTTATCAGAGGATTTGAGCGAAATTATGAATGCTGGGAACAATCTGTATTCCACTCTTTCGCAATTATCTAAGGACTATTTTTTGCTGCTGACAGATCTACCTGGAATGGTCACAATATATGAAACTCAGTATGAGCTGCAATACAGTGAAAGTTACGTGGGTAATTTGTTTGGAACTTGCTTTCCCATCGAAGGCTTTGCTTACTGTACAACACTGACTGGGGCTTTTAATTTATTGCTCAGACAGGATTTCAGCTGCTTTATTCTGACAATAGGCTGTAGTACTGTAGCTGTATTTTGTTTGTCAGGTGGCAGGTTCAAAGTATTTGATTCTCATAGTAGAGATAGTTTTGGCATGGAACATCCTGAAGGAAAATGTGTATTAATTGAACTTCGTTCAGTTGGCAATTTATTGGAATATTTCCAGACTTTATATGTACACTTGCCTGCCATTACATTTGAAATTAAAGGAGTAAACATTTGTCTAACAGAAGACAGACACAACAGGCACAGATGTGAAGAACCTACAACTGTTCAGCAAAGAAGTAAAGCAATTATTTGCAAATGTAAGCAGTGCTGTGCAATTTCTTTCTATAGCATTTGTTTCTCTGTAATTAAATCTTGCAGCTATTGGAATTCTGATACATTAAGTGCTGTAATTGAAAAAGGTAACACATTTTACAGGAAAATGAATGTTGACAAACACCTTGTGATAAGTGATTTACCAAATAAACTAGAGATATGTGCAGGCACTGATGTTAATGTTGTCTTTACTGCTAAAAGACAAGGAGTTCTGTCTAAGGACAAAAGTTTAAGCAAGCAGAATCTTCATGAACTTATTACACAAAACAATAGGAATAATTCTGGCTTTCTGTTGCCAGCTGACAAAATAACGTGTATAATTTATTGTTTCTTGATACAGTGTCTGATGAATAAATACAGACTGTACTGTGCTTGCACACCTCTATGGTTCTATCATTTCCATGCAGAAACTCTTGCATGAGGCAGAGTTCACTTCTTACATTCCTCACCTTCAATTTTATTTTTGTTACAAAGCACGAATACTCGAAAGCCTAACAAAAGAAACTCATTCAGTAAAAAGAAAACAGATTATTATTGGAGCAAAGGCTGGATTAATCGTGGCCTCTGATTAGAAATAAGTGCTCGAAGTCAAACTGTCAAAATCAGCTGTGCATACATACAGTAAGTGTCGCAAGTCACTCTTCTCTTGCTGGCTGACCTATCACCCCTAAGCTCAAAATGCATCTCTTAAAATGAGTCTCTTAAACTTGAAGCAAATGTATGAGTGTTCTATGAAAATTTATAATTTTATCAGGTTTCCTTTGAGCAAGGTCTCAAAAACCAAGTTCTCTATGCTGTATAATATTTTTCTGGTGAGACTGAAATCCGATGGGGTACTCCGCTATATCAGCCACATTAGGTATGTGCCGTATACATTTTTAAAGTTAGGTTATAGAAAATCAGATATCTTGGTCTGAAATAGGCTAAGCGTTTTCAGGACTGGGCAGCACACCCACCCAAAATTATGATGAGTACCCTCCTCCCACCCCCCCCTCCCCCCCCCTGGGAGTCTCGCTCTTGTCCCTACTGGCCAGTCTTGTTCAGACTAAAATGATGGTCAAGTATTGCACAATTTCTCACTCCCCTCTTTATAAGTCAAAGTCAAATTCCAAAGTTGTCAGTATCCAAAGCTATAGTGAGATCTCACAAACACAAGTGCTATTTCACACAGTCCTATTTCCTTGGCCCTATTTTATTTAGCAATGTGAGTTGTGTTAGATAGCAATATATCTATATAATAATACGCTAAGCCACTTCTGTCCGTCCGTCCGTAACGCTCTTTCCCGCCACATCGAGTAAAACGAAGTATAAATATTGGCCTCGTATGCCAACCACAGTTCTTTTAGAAATCGGAAATGAGTTTAAAACGAGAATTTCTGTTGTAAGGTGACCGGATGTTGGGCTGACGCTGCCGCATGTTCGAAAAACGGGGAGATTTTGATGTCAATCGATCGGCAATTTGTCGAGTGGTACACGCACCACCAAGAAGTTTGTACTTTGATACTGGAAACCGCATTCGAGGTGCTCAAAATGGACTTCAAAAAGGAAAAAGGAAAGAAAAAAAAAGGGGGTAAAAAAAGGGGAAAAAGAGAAATCCGATCGCCGTATTTTACGGGGTCCCGCTAGTCAATAATAATACACTATCGTCAAGCCAGAGATGATGTGATCATAAGCTTCTCTTTGCGGAACTCCGCTTCTTATGTTCAGTGTGGGAAACCTTGACAACACACTTGTCAATTTTTTCCCATGCTAAACACAAGCAGCTGAAAAATACATTTGCTTGTAAATACTTTGATTGTGTGGTATGCACATGGACATGCCAATAACATTGCTTCAAATTTGCAAACAAATTACTATTTTCCTCATTATTTTCCATGGATGAAGCAGTCCAGATGTACAACAACATGAGAAACAGACAGACCATGCATGCAAGTTCCCCCCTCAAATTTGTCTCAATTCATCATTTACTTATAGTTTCCAGTCACATTGGTATAAAGCATTGGTTCCCCTAACCCCTGATATATGACTGATTGAGTGAAGGTCTATTTCTGGATGTTTTTTTCTGGATACGAACCCACAGTAGGTCAGTAGTGCAACAACCAGGACATACAGAACAAAAATTCAAGATAAATGCGACCAATCAAAATGGACTACTTACATCATATTAGTCTTCCCAAGGAAAGTTCACGTTGTACAACAAGACGTGGGAGTGTGGTTGACTGAAAGAGTTGAGTCTGAAAATCTAGCTCAAATCAGAAAGACTGAAAACAAGCTTTATTTTATTCGTTAAAACCATTGTTTGGCTGTAACATGAAATCACAGACGTCATTGCAATATACACACACATTCAAGGCAGCCTGTGTCAATCTTACTTGTCCTTGGCTTTCACAACTAAATTTTGTTGATCGAGTTCTTTAATGCTTTGGTGCACAAATATTTCAGCCAAATCGCTGTTAATGAGCCCTTGGATCTCTTAACCAGGTTTCCACTATTTCCAGAGATCGATAGCTATTTCCCAGAGTGAGATTCTCCGGCAAGACTCTGGAACTTTTGGCCGACCGCCGGAACGGTTTAACATATATCTTCAAAATACGTAAACGAAGGTTGGCCTCACAGAGTTAAAAATTCGCCATTTTTGTGGCTGAGAAAATGGCCGATCACGAATTTGGGTGCGCAAAGCACACTGGATGACTTGGGCCCTTTAAGCGAAAGATAAGTTCTCTTGGGAGCCAGAAACAATCTTCATGTAAGTCAGTAGTCTGTCAGTCCTGAATTTTCTAATTTCTCGTCTCCAAAAGATGTAAATTTTAATTGCTTGTCGTTCCAACAAAGCTTCCTGAGACTACTTTCAAAATGGTGGCGGCGGTTACCTGAATTCATGAATTCGCCGAGATGCGTATTGAGCTGAGTAGCAGGTAAGGAGTGCCGTTTCATTAATTGTTTTCTTCGACAGTACATAGTAAGACTGGTCAACCTTTGTAGACTTATGATGCATCCGCAAATTATACTTTTTGTCTTTCATCCCACTCATTTTACTTGTTTCCTTTGGCTCCGTTGAAGTTGGTGGTTTCTCCTGCACTTTTCTATAACATTTTGTTCACAGAAATAAAAGAAAAAGTGTAGATCGGGTCTGTATGCCCTATGCTTGTAAGATTTGTACTCTGAAATTTTCTTGTTTATGATTTACGCACGGCATAAAATTTTGCCAATCGGTGCAGGTTTCAATGATCACAAAGTCGTGTAATAAATCTCTTATTGACCGAGTTTGCTCGGGACCGTACTGGGAGAATATCGGCCCTCTGTCTTTTTTGTACGTCAAGACCTCGGATTCTCGCACTCGGTCAATATATATATATATATATATATATAGTCAATCCCGAAAAGGTTGTCCAGTCTAGATATATAAATATACAAATATATTAAACTGTCGTGTTTTAAACTGGAAACACTCTTAAGGCTCCTGGTTTTACCATTCTAAGGACTAGCAACCATACAATTATATAAACATGCTGACTTAATGTATTTCTTTGTAGTTATGCGGTGTTATATATATATATATATATATATATATATATATACAGCCCTTTGCAAAAATTTTGAGCCCTCAATATAGATCACTATATACAAATATCAAGTGCATTGTGGGAAGGTAATGGTTCTAAATTTGCACACAAACCACACAACTCAGAACAATATATTACCAGAAAGATATTTAAGTTCAAAATACAATGATTACTGCGTGTTCCTCCTCGTTATTCGGCTGGGGAAGAAAATTTTCCAGTTGAACTCTTCCCACAATGCACTCGATATTTCTATATAGTGATATATATTGAGGGCTCAAAAGTTTTGCAAAGGGCTGTATATATATATATATATATATATACTTGTAAGAAAAAATGGGTTTGAACGCCCAAAAATGTTTGAGTGCTTTTCGATTTATTTTCGAAAACAAACACCAAAATAATTTCAGCGCCAGTCACAAAGATGTAAGAAAACACTTTCGATGAACCAGAAGCCAAAAGAATTTGCGATGTCTTGTTTTGAAGAGACTAATTAGCAGTGCCTTGCCTGCTTGCGTGAGCAGATCACAATCAGGTGCTTGTGTTTCCGATTGGTCAAGAATGCTGCCAAATGTGTTTGTACCAACCAAAAGCGAAGCAAGCCAAAGCCATCCCACGATTACTTTTGATAGTCATCCAAAAACTGGTTAATTATTGCAAATGATAGTATTCACTAACGGCTCCAACTTTGCACCAATTGTGAAACATGAATTAGTAGTAAAGGACAGGTAATGAAAACCTTCATAGCAAAATTCTTTGATCAAAACCTGTGAGAAAAACTGAAGAAAGAGAAAAACTGTCACAGAGATAGACAAAGTAAAATGGGTCGACGGGAGGGGGTCGTACCTGGACATCTCTAGTTGTTGCAAATGTCTTTGTTGTTCAAGTAACTTGGCCCACTCTTGGGAATCTGGTGGGAGGTCTCTGACAAAACAACAACAACAACAACAACAACAACAACAAAAGGATTAACTCACTTGGCAGCATGTACTTTTTATACTCCAAAGCGTCCCTGAGCGAGCTATGGGAGGGTGGGGGCTTGTTTTGGCCTGCACTTGCATTTTAGATATATAGAAGTGTCCTCAACTACGATTCCAGAAAAACATAATGGAACAACAACACTGTTCCTTTTATATAAAGGACAGCCACACTGCCCTTCCTGGGTAACCAAGACATAATTTTGTGCGTAAAATAATCCGAACACAGCTGATTTACTTTAAGTTCCAGTCGTGTCTGTAAAATGTAATGTTCTCCAGACTTTGAAGGCGACGTATCAAGGACAAATTTACGAAGAGGAGAGTTGCCAACCTACAAGGAAAATACAGAAGTAATTACAGTAACAAACTGCATGAGGGCAGACACTGTACAACACTGATAAGTTTGGTGTTTTGGTGTTCAGGTGGCCGAGTGGTTAGCACGCCGAGATGGGTGTCAATTGGGAAGAAAGTCCTGTTCCTATCCTCCCGTCACCATGTGCGACAAACTCACTTAACTTGATAACACTTTAACAAAGCCAGTGGCTAGCAGGCACATTTAGGTCCTGTCCTGACCAAGACAAACACTGCACATGACGATAGAGTGGACATGAAAAGAGGAGTGTGTGAATGGGTTAAAGTGCCTATAATTTTAACATGTTTACTCCTGCCGGTAGGCCAGGAGTCCTGAAATACAAAGTATTTTTTATCGTGTCGAGAATCTGCTCGGCTCTGATTGGTTTACGCGTGTTCATGGTTACCATTGTTCAAATCATCGTGACGTCACGAGCAATGACGCATTTGACCCTTTCAGTTAGTGTGTCACGCGACCTGAAATGGGACAACACACCAACATGCGTCTCTAAGTAACAGTAAATATCACGGTGTTACCAGACTTTTCACTCCTAATCAGATAATTTGCCCAGAAGTACCCGAATAAGCAAGCAAACGTCTGGTAAATAACATTTCATTGCTATTTTAAGATTTTATTTTCACGTGTTGTCCCATTTCTGGTCACCTGACACACTAACCTGGCCACCCTTTTTTAATGTAAGTATCTTTCTCCTATATCATACAGGTAATTTAAGCAGGAGACTATTCATTTTGTGGGCTGTTTAACGCTTTTAGTTTGAGAGTACAATTGTTGGTGGCCGTGTTGAAGGTGTTTCTTGATTGTTGTATTTGATAAGAATCTTCTTAAGACACGTAGTTGAATCGACCGGAAACTACCGCGTAAAATCTTCTAGTTGGAAGAGATGTGTTGCATCAAACTCAACCTAGCTACCAAGATGGTTTTCAGTAGTTTTATCTTTTGGCCTGGTATTTCCCCAACTTTTTAAACCATACTACACTCGTGCTTAATAAAGATCGCGAGTGTCACCGCTCAGTTATACCTTCTACTGTTTGTGTATTTGTCTCGATACCCAGACCATTCTGTACGTTTTCTTAAAAATATTAATATTGCTTTAAAAGTGCCTGGTTCTTTGGTGTGATTTGCATATGTATCTGTCCCTCAATGTCCTCAAGAATCTCTTAAAAAGACACTTTAGTTAGAGTTTTATCATACACCCGGATGGGCTACCCTGCCTAAATAAAGGTTCTACCACCACCACCACCACTATTACTATTACTATTCGGATGATGAACATACTTTCTCTCAGCCCAGCAGAGTGTCGTGCTGGAACTGCTACATTATTGGAAGGAGTACACTGATGAGAGTCAGTCTTGCTATCGTTGAAAAGGAAAGAAATAGAATGTTAATTACCGGGCTTGGTCGGTCCGTACAGAGAAAACCTGTGCCCTGGATACAGACCGATGCAACAACCCCTCAGGCTAAGTTTTTCTCTACTACAGACCTCCTGCCCGGTATAAAACCTATATTTCTCAAAGCAAATAACCTATATTTCTCGAAGATGGGAAAGGTTTCTTGTGTTTGCCAGGTATTGGTGGCGCACATTTCTCTTGTGTAATTGATGTATCTTTCGGAGTCAGTTTTGATGTGGAGGACGAGTGGGCCAAAATAATGAAATTTCGACTTACCCAGTGTTCGTGTGTCAAAAAACTATTTTGAGGCACCTTAACACCTTTTCTGAGGCCCGATAAGCCGTCGATAACCATTTTTGAAGCTTCTTAAAGGCTTCCATGACCAATGTTTTAGCGTCCGCAGAAAAGTGGATTTTAAAATACTTCTAACGTTCAGATTTTTTTATTTATTGATATTATCTGGAGGATCGGCGAAGAAACTTACTAAAAGAAAAGTCACCAGACTTTTAAATAAGTTATTTTGACGAATAATATCCAAGAACCATGTTGTTAACATCTGCGCCGTGCGAGCATGACGTTGCATTGCGTCACCAATGTTAATTCGTGCGCAGAAAATGTGCGCATAAACAATCCGCGCGAAAATGGTAGCACAAGTGCCAATCTCGTACAGAGACTCTTCTGCTGTCTTACGGCGCATGCTTGACGAAAACGAAAGACTCTGGAACAGACCAGATTTTCAGTCCGTGAATAGAGTTCCGGTTAAACTGCGCATGCCCACGGGAAAAATTCATTTTGGTTTTACGCAACTGTTATTGTTGTGAAAAGGGCTTGAAAGTGAATAAAAAGATCACTACATTATTTAAGAAAAACGGCATAAAGTTTTAGAAGTCAGATCGTAGAAGTAGGATGTTTCCGTTGCGCTGCGGCCAACGCGACGGATTATTGATCGATTGATGGATATACTGATTTTATCGATACGGCATGCAGATATACATACAGCCTGGTCATGTTCACATGTTCAATTTGTACCCACGAAGAATGTTACACACAATTTGCACACATGGCATAAATACAAAGCACAGAAAACAATTCAGTACTACAACTACAGCATGGCACATGTAGAAATATCTAAAGGCTTCGTCGCTCTCAGCTGGTTCTGTAGCTGAAAGAAATGTGCTTCAAAGTTACCTGAAGACATAATGTACCGACAGGAAGGATCCTTCCTTCGTTTAAAAATCAGAGAAGCGATTGCTGTCAAACAGCGCTCGATCGCGAATGTGACGTTTAAGTACAACAAGGCCAGAATTTGGTTGCAAAGCCATCACTGGGCCAAGGTGCACTCTAGTTAACTGCTGTATCTGGTTATATTCGCTTCCTGATGCAGATGCAATCAGCTGGGTGCCTGCAAACTTCATCGTTCCCGGTGAAAAACTCTGCCATGTTTGCCCGCTGGTAATTCCGGCTGATATTCCGGTCGTATTTGCATTGTTTGAAATAACCAATCAGGATCGCCTAAAAATCGGTCTGTTCCAGAGTCTTTCGCTTTCGTCGAGCATGCACCGTAAGACAGCGGAAGAGTCTGGGTACGAGATTGCACAAGTGCAAAACAAAATACTTTCTTTCAAAACAAAATACTTTATTCTAGAACAATTTTCTCTTTCTAGAACAAAATAAATCTCGCAAAGAAGCTGCGCGTGCGATTCACTTTCGCCCTCCGAAGAAAGCAAAGTGGATCGAGAAAGAAGTGACCATTCGGATCCGAGTGATGCAGTTTCTTCCAGAACGAGCATCCTTGAAGAAGCAATGGGGTAAACTCTACCCTTGTCGGTTAGGGTGACCAGTACATATGCAGAAAGTAACCCACTCTGGCTTGTAGCGTGCTTCCTCCACTTATCCTTACTTTAGAAGGTAAAGCAGTCGTTTGGCAAGCACTTTTAAATTTAGTGCAGCGAATGCGTGGAACCAAATTCCTAATGAGGTTAAATGCGCAACCTCACTCAAATCTTTCTCTGCAAAACTAAATCTGTTGTAAACTGAGTGACCTTACTATCATGTTATTGCTAGTAGTAGCATGATGTTATTCTTTTAGGAAATTCTAGATTATTATTATTATTATTATTATTATTATTATTATTATTATTATTTATTTATTTATTATTTATTTATTATTATTATTATTTTTTTTTTGTAAAATTCCTGTGAAATAAGTGGAATAAAACTTTTGAACTTTTGAAATTGGATTCTATAATGCTTTCTTTGCTCAATAATGCCTGGAAGTGATGTAATACCACTTGCGTACTGTTATACGAATCAAGAAAAGTGTTATCTCCCTTTGCAACATGCAATATGGCCTTATCTTTTTTACGTGTCAATGGGGTTATTCGCACATTACTACGCGGTATTTTCACGTTACCAAAGGTTCAAACCAAGAAATATTCTACTGGTAAACTATCTGCTTAATGAACACTTGATTTTAACGATAAATTTTGACATTATGACATTAAGGGTATGTGTGACAACAAAAGAGAAGGGGATAAATATGGGCGTTGGATAAAAGATAATGAAAGAGTTGGGTGTGGAAACATACGAGAGGAGGGTGATGAAGGATGGCTGTAGCATAAAAAGAATTGGGCTATGAGGTAGGAATATAACACTTACAGCAATGCTGTGAAAACAGTAAATGCTTTGTGAGTACTTGATCCAAAGGCAGGGAAGCTGCAATAAAAAATGAATAAATAAATAAATAAATAAAAAGAAGAGAAAGAGACAAGATTAGCTTGAACTGAAACCTACCAAACGCAGCTCTAACAGTGATAGAGTAATAGCCATATTGTACTGGCGAAACAAAGACAAGTACTGTTTAAATTCGTGAGCTCACGATGTGCAGCAGCGGCCATATTTGCATCCAAACAATAAACGTCAATGAGAGCGAACACTTCCTTCGTATGCTGTTTGTTTGTGTTTGTATGTGTGTGTGTGTGTGTGTGTGTGTGTGTGTGTGTGTGTGTGTGCGTGTGTGTGCGTGTGTGTGTGTGTGCGTGTGTGCGTGCGTGCATGTTGCGTGTGTGTGAAAAGCACTCAAACTTTTTTGGGCGTTCAAACCCATTTTTTCTTATAAGTTCTGTTGTATATTAACATTATTTATATATTATGAATTATTATTCCCACTGGTATTTTGAATTATGGTGAAATGGGTACGAATTGTTTTGATTATTATGCTGGGCCTAAGGGCCCAGCATATAATTGTTTTCACCCGAAAGCCAAAGCGTAGGTATCGTGACAATTGGTAAAAGAAGCCCCCCTCTAGGATTTTGAAGTTTGATTGACGTGCATGCAAAATTACTATAACTCAATTGGATGATGTTCACGTGTAAGCGATGTGGAAGCCCTTCTTTCCTTGGCTGAGTTTCAAGTACGTAACGTGAGATTTTTGTTGACATGTACTTGCCCTCTTGCGGCTTTTGTTTAATTATATCCACTTTCGCATTCTTCTTCTTCCAGTTGCGTACAGTTTTTTTATTGCTGGTTAAAACTAAGCCAAGCAAAGCAAACATAATCAAACGATACCATTTCGACAAGCTGAAGTCGCTCCCGGCTGGGTTTTTGCTTGTGACGACACAAGCTTTAAAATGGAGAGATTTTTTTTTTATTTTTTTTATTTTTCTGGGTTACAAATCTGCATGCGGTGATTGGTTCATATTATCATGTAATTTGTGATGACGTTGTGATCAAGTGACTTGGCGGGCGAGCAGTTTCGCCATTTTGAAGACAGCAAGTTGCTTGCCTTAGTTGGCTCTGTGGATTATTTTAGGGACCGCTCATCTTACTTACATACGCATACGCCGGCTGCGGTAGACCCACACTAAATTTCATTGAGCGGTTTTGGCTTGGGTCGGTCCGTTCAGCCTCAAAAGCCATATTGAAAGCCATGAAAGCAAATGCAATGAACTTATCAATGAACTGCATAACTATGCACAACTGTACAGAAATGTACGAAGAATCTGATATCCAGAACCTTGAGAACTTGAAGGAACAAGCTGAACGAAGGCGCTCGAGATACAAAGAAGACTGAACCTGTGTAAAGACGGCGAAGCAACTTCGATTCTTGACAAGCGCTTGATAGCGGATTATATATGGAACTGTTTAGTATGAAGGTGAACTTGAAGGTACTTTGTATTCTTTTACTTTGTATTATTCTTGCTGATACAAGTAAAGCGTCAGAAAATCTGACTTTTGTTTGGGATCAAAATTTCACTCTGCTGTGCATTTATGTTGTTGTTGCGACATTTTGGCTCAGTGCCATGAAGGTCAAACAATCAGTGGAACAGATGGCGTTATTATCTGAAAATTGGGAAATGGCTGAGGAAAAAGTGACCGTTGGTAGATCTCGCTTCGCTAGAAAAAAATTCCGGTCCTTCAGTTGTTGATCCAAACAAAACGATCATTGCACCGTACAGTCAAGGTAATGCTGCAATATTTGGAGATGATGCTGGGCGACAATGTGCAACTATGTCTCTAGCAGCTCTTATATTTAACCACACAAACTTTATTTGTTTATCGGAGGATTTAGTTGAAATTATGAATGCTGGGAACAATCTCTATTCCACTCTTTTGCAATCATTGGATGACTACTTTTTGTTTCTGACAGATCTACCTGGAACAGTTACAATATATGAAACTCAGTATGAGCTGCAATACAGTGAAAGTTACGTGGGTAATTTTTCGGAACTTGCATTCCCATTGAAGGCTTTGTTTACTGCTGTATCCCATCCGAACTGAACATCGGTTGGCTTTCTGGATGCACGGAAGCCATACTTTAAGAGCGATTTTGGCTTGCATTGTTTTTAAGCGTCGGAAGACTTGAAAATAACCGTACGCAAATGCTTGATGTGTTACCAGCGGGAACCCCGTAAAGTACGAAGGGTTGTGTTTTGCAAATGCTCAATTATAGATACCGCTTCAACCAATGTATCTGTGTTCTGAGCAATATTTGTGTGAAAGAACATCAAATAAGTAGTAGAAGACGTGTTGAAACTTGATAAAACTTGAACTTTTCCCTGTGGGCAGCGCGTCTCCCTTTGTCGGAAACTCTGCGGCTTTGTGTAACGCGCGGCGTATACGAACAGTCGGCGTTTAACTCCGTTTTGCGTGCAGTAAAGGTTCTTTGTTTATTGTCTTAGGATCCTGAATTACTAATAGGTTTGAGGCAAATATCACGCGAGATTAAGATACAAGATCTGTCAATGAAATGTCACGAGCATAATATCATAGAACGGGGAATCCCAAATCATCAGCTACTTAGCTTTCACTCACGCCGCTTTAACAAAAGCAGGAAAGACCGGCAGGCGATTACATCGAGAATATTTGTCATTGAATACCTCGAAGTCTTCAAAGCTCAAGGTTGATATCCGACTATCCGAGCCGTAATGTTCGCCCCACAAGCGTGATGCACGCCTTTGTTGTCACAGTATTCAAACGTCTGCAGCTTCCGATAGAGATAAATTTCGTATCGACCCAGAATTTTGCATTAAAGCTTAATGCACAGCAGTCTTGAACATATTAGTAATCAGACTTGTACATGTAGGATGCGTAACGTCTGAGATGGCTTTTTCATACCATGTCGGCCGCTAAAAAAACATCGTTGTCGCACGGCAGTCTGGTTTAGTTCAGACAACCTGGACAGTCTGCAATTTTCGTGGACACTAGCTGAACTCCAAGATTCGCTGAAACAACTTTTACGTGCAACTACAGAATACTCATGAGACTTTTAAGCCAAGAAAAGCGCAACTAGAATCGTGACTCAATCAGTTTTGCACAGTCAGCAAAGTCGATCTTCGACACCGAAATTTTTTATGAATTTTAAGGTGGCTCGTAATAGTTTCTGGCAGTTTATAGACCAAGAAATGACCTGCTGTTTAGTTTAATCGGCGTTTACTTTCTTAAAAGGGTTTTATGTCCATGGCATTGAGTTCTTATGAAGAGTGTTCCCATAAATTTTGAGCAGATATCGGTTGCCATGGCGACACAACGTCACCTGTTGTGAATGATATAAAAGCGGGAAAAAGTTAGTTATATTCATATTCCTTCGGTGAATTTTTTTGAAAATTTGCACAATTTTTTTGTGTACAGAAAGCGACAAAATAAATAAATTTGGTAAAATTCTGTCAACACGTTTTGCAGGAAATCCATTTTTTCTCTCATTTGGTTTTCTGTTGACAGAATTTCTTCAAAAAGGACGTCGGCTTTTCTCGGCTTCAGTTAAATGAATGAGGAAAAAATAGAGACAATTCACCGACTCGGAGCGGAGTTATCCGCAAAAACACGAAACCGCAACAATTTCGGGTGTACAAGATCAGCATTTGCGCATGTGCACGATACCTGCGCGTGCATTTCTCCTGAACGGGCAGTTCTTTTTCCGGTGTCTGTATCTTATGCCAAAAACGCGCCTGATTCAGTCTGAGGTTTTGTACGATTAGCTAGTTTTTCATAGCTAAACGCTTTGGAAAACTATATCAAAGCGGAAACGGAAGTCAAAAAGCTGTCAGCAATCAGCTGTCAAAATTTGATGTAAGGCGAGTTTGTACAAAGCCGCCAATTTCATTCATGAATTGTCACAGTGAGCCGCTCCAGCGGCTTTGAGTTTTTCCTCCGTTTTTCAGTCGTTGAACAGTGAATAACCTAACCAGAACCTGTATGCAACGGGAAATATTGCACTGAAAGAAATCTTGGACGTCCAACTGAGTTTACGGACGACATTGAGGACAAACTCGAGAATTAGCTAGAATTCAAATCGCATCGTGATGAGGAAACCTAAAAGTTGTATGGAAAAGTATTGCTCCCGAATTAATTGTTTTACAATGGAAGTACTACATGTCTGGCCTGAGAAACACTACCAGCCGGATCCGTGAAAGAGTGTAATTTTTACGGTGAGTCATTTGTGAGACTTTGGACTGAAGTACGCCTGTGAACGATGAAAGCAATATGACAGCGGGAAAAATACACAATATTCGTCAGTGGACGTTCAGGTATGCCTGATTTTTCTTATCCAGTGTTTACTATTTTTCATTGTTTCATCATTTGTGGTTTCCTACCGAATTACAGTCGCAAAGTGAAGGTTATGCAATCGAGTTCACGTTCAGCTGTGTTGTTGTGCTCTTGACTCGTTTCTTGTCACTACTGTCAACGCTATAAGTCAAGAAATTGAAGGAAAAAATATATTTGTTTTTTACCGGGCTTGGTCGGTCCGTATAGGGTAAAACTGTGCTATCGGCATTGATACGGACTGAGGCAACAACTATTCGGGCACAATTTGTCTCTATTACGTACCTCCTGCCCGGTAAATAACCTATATTTCTCGAAGGTGGAAAAGGTTTCTTGTGTTTGCCAGGTATTTGCCGGTCGCACACGTCCCTTGTGTGATCGATGTGTCTTTCGGAGTCAGATTCGTGATGTGGAAGACGAGTGAGCTAAGATGAAATTTCAACTTACTCAGTGTTTCGCGCGTCAAAAAACTATTTCGAGCCACCTTAAGAAAAGCCACAATTACTCCAGCCAAAGCTGTGTCCTAACCACATACGTGTATAGTCTTTTTTATTACTTTATCGATTTAATACACTTCTTTGAGTGTAACAAATTTAGATCTGTCAAAGCGAGAGTCGCTTGTTCACATGCTTTCGAAGTCTCGGAAATGTGTGAATTTTGGCAAGGACTCAATTTTGAAGACAACTTTTCAAACCGTGTTTGACGAATTTAAAATCTTTGACACAAAAAAAAAAAAGAAATCAAGTCACTAAATAATACAAGGTCCGATTGTATTGAGCGAGCAAACCCTGTCACTAAATAATACAAGGTCTGATTGTGTTGAGCAAGCAAATTCGGCCACCCATAAACAATAATATCCAAATAGAATGTATATTGTTTACTTTGGAAAGCAGTGGCCCCTAGCCGGGTATTTTCTACTCTTATAGACTTCAGAAGGCAAGAGCACTTCAACCCGGTTACATTTCATCCTTAAATACAGTGTGCCAACAAACACGGTGAGAATTAAACTTCACAACATTTCCATGTGTCAGACTGTCAGCGAAATTATGCAAAAATGTCAGGAATCGGATGACACAATCTTGCTCGAAGGCACTCTGAGAAATAGCTTTGACAATGCAAAAAGATCACAGTATAATCCAACTTGGCCTTCATCATAGTTACCGGGGCATCAAACGACAAAATATACGGCAATTGTTGAAATACCGTAATGCACGACTTTAACTTAGCATACGCGTACTGTACGTTAACTGATGTAGTTTTTCAAAACTCACCGGTTCCTGAAAGCAATACTTTTTGCTCTTTTCCAGCAAAGGAAACATAACCCAAAACACTATTGTTTACGTCTTCAATGATTTCAAAATACACTGTATATAGCAGTCCTCGTACAGTACAAAAATTCCACTTTCCATTGTATTGTGCATCGTCATCTTGTCAAAACTTGGATTCTGAAAACTACAATCCTGTTAAAGGGGTACTTTGACCAAAATCGGACCATCACTTAAATTCAATTAAAAACAGTCAAAAACAATCTTTAGCACACCACTAACAATCCTACCAAACCGTTTGTCGAAATTATTTTTGGAAGTGCCACTTTTTGACCTCTGTTTTTCTTGAGCCGTGAATAAATCGATAATTCCGAGTGGGGATTGGAGAGACCGGCGTGACGTCATCTTACCAACGCAAAGTATCACAACTATAAGGGAAGTATGAAGTTTTGCAGAAGAGCGCGTGTAACTCTTGATTGAAATCAAAGTAGAATTTGGAATTTTCAAACAAAACTGCACAACATGCCAGGTAGGTGTGTAGTGCAGGGCTGCGACAGCAAGTCCAACCCGAAAGAGGGCATTTCCCTTTACATTTCGCTCAACAATAAAGCGCTGTGCGCGATGTGGAAGAACGGTTTGTGCTACTTCATCGCAAGAACTTCAATCCTGGCGATCGCTTCTCTGTCTGCTCGAAGCATTTCGAAGAGAGCTGTTTTTCAAGGCTCCACCAAGAAGGTTTTCTCCAGCAGACTGATTCCAGGATAACTAAAGATTGAGGCGAAAGTGCAAGAGATCGTCGTAAGTCTTGACGAGGGAATTTTTTCGAAGTTTGAGTAGTTTAAGAGTCCCACAATTTGCAAACTGTCATCAAACTGCTTTCTTAGATGTTTCGTTTAGCAGAAATTACAAGAACTGGACTTTCGTTTTCATCGCACATCGCACGCTTTGGCGGCGTGACAACTTGTTATGAGTCCATTCGAGTAAATTTGAAGCATTTTTCGGACTGATGCAACTAAAAACCATACTATTACAAGCGTTAGTGAATACAAAAAGGCGGTGTTTCAGTGTGATTGTTGTAGCTTAATAAAACGGTCAAGTTAGCTAGACGGCGGCTTTTCATATAGACACAACGCCGGGCGGAATCACACAACAGTCGGCATGTCAAATCAACGTAATTGTATTTATTCAAAATAGTGGCATTGTATACGATCTATGAATTTCACTTTACATTAAAACCCATGCATTTACTAGATCCTTCAATAATTTGATAGAATCGAAAAGTTCATGTTGATTTTGCAGTAGTTTGTGTGCTACTGACTTCGTAAATTTTCCGAGTTCTGAAGTGTGTTAAAATTAATAATGGTCTTACCACGTTCCAAAATTTACTTCTCGGCCGAATCTTTTCTTGAATTCGGCTTCTTCTTCGACCGTGACTTGCTCGACGTACGCCGCTAGTTCTTCGATGTTTTAATAGAATTGAAATGTTTTGACAGAATCGAAAAGTTCATGTTGATTTTGCAGTAATTTGAGTGCTACCGTCTTCGTAAATTTCCGAGTTCTCAAGCGACATTAATAATGGTCTTACCACGTTCCAAAATTTACTTCTCGGCTGAATCTTTTCTTGAATTCGGCTTCTTGTTCTTCTTCGATTGTGACTTGCTCGACGCACACCGCTAGTTCTTCTTCCGTGGCAACTGGTTCAAAGACTGTCGTCGTACGCAAACGTACTGCCTTCAACACTTGAATGTACATGTCAAACATCTAATAATGACTCGTGAGTCGATAAAATAGAAGAATTCGAAGAAATTATCAATGAAAGTTCGCTCTCACTCGAAGACATTTGCAAAGAAATGTGTGTGAAGTCCGCGTCTCGTTGGTAAGATGACGTCAGGGTGGTAAACCGCTGGCCCGAAATATTTATTCACGGCCAACATGGCGGACAGGCGTTTTAGCCTCCTTTGAATTAATATATCTCGGAAGTCTTACATCTGAAAAAAAAGTTTTTGGGACATTTTGCTATTCATACCATACACTTTCATTTAAAGTGGTTAAAATAGTATTTCAAAGTGGTCCGATTTTGGTCAAAGTACCCCTTTAATGTAAAAGGTAAAATTTGCTACCGACTGTATTTTCCTATTTCTTTCTGAAGAAGTGTCTGCGTTTTAACACAACACTGGCGTCTGGGATTGTGTTCAGGTCAGCCAGTCGATGCCTTAAAGAGTTTGTTTAACGGCTAGCAAGCTTGCCTCCCATACACTGGCAAAATATCCGGACTTTGTTGTACAAAATCACTTCCATTCGTACTCTTTCGCATGTCATCAAAAAAAATGGCGGTTTACAGTTCTGGCCTAAGAGCCTGGGAACGAGGTCGTACGCCAGACAGACAGACAGACGAACATTAAATTTCAAGATGGCGACCCACTTGGAGTCTCCAAATAAGGCGATACTACTGCATTAGCGTTGTGATTATTACCCTCGCTTACGCTCGGAGATTACGCCCGAGGATTATATTTTAAAGTTTAATCAGGTTTCATTTGAGCAAAAGTTTTGTCAAAAGCGAAGCTCCCTACACTGTATGATAAATTTTTGGTGAGAAATTGAAAGAGAAAATTGAAGTTGATCACTCTTGGAAGTCCTGCTCTAGTCCAGAGATTGCTTAGTAAACAATTCTAGTGATGCGTGCTGATACTTGCCACAACAACTTGAATCCCAGCATCTGTCGCGTTTTCACGCGACAAAACTTGTTAAATTTTAACAGTACCAAACTGGAATTGTATTAGATGCTGCTTGGCTATATTTTAACCATACACAAACAGAATCAAAGGGGCGATCTCTTTATAATTGGCAAACTCTGTTAACTTTTCAAAAACCTCTACGCATAATAAAATCAGTTTTTAACTGAAAATGCATCGTTTCCGCAGGTCTCTACTTTTGCAACTGTATTCAAAAGTCTCCGTTTTCAAAACTATCAAAAAGCATCTGGGAGTGGGAGCCTTAAATTATCTCCAAAAGACTGCGGTAATCATTTCGCTTGTTGAGACTTGCTCGCCAATCCTCTCTGTCATTTTCAGGGAGCCGTGCAACAGGAATGTCCTTTAAGATATCAAGAAAGGTTTGAGGAAAGCTGACTGTAGAATGCACCATAGATTTGGTCAAATATGACTCTAATAGATTTTGGAATGCGCAGTTAACACAACCACCAGACAGTAATTTGCTTTGTCTGTGTTGTCCAACTTCTTAAAGACTGGAAATAGGTTACTACTTTCTATTCTAGTGGCCAAGTGCAATTCTTATCGATGTGGTTGATAAGTCTATAGTCACTTTCAATGTAATGGTAGGAGCTGGCAAGCGCAGTAATCCCTGGGAAATATTGTCGCAGCCAGAAGCTTTTCTTGGATCGAGATTGTCTAGTATATAGTTTTCAGCCACTGGTTTAAAGGTAAAGTTGCGCAGAACCATTCTTTTTGTGATTTCTGTCACACTAGCCTGGTATTTAAATCCTCTTTCTTCGCTACCAGCAACTTTAGAAAAATATTCCTTAAAAGTCTCAGTGACAGCCGAGGGATTGGTGACCATGAGCTCATTTTCGACCAGGACAATCTTGTTTCAAATTTGGTCACGTTTATATTCATGTCGCTCTCAATGGATTATTTTCGTTTCTTAGTCGGTATCTTTTGGGCGAAAAATATTTTACCAAACAGCAACAGCTACAGTATACATATGAGTAAAAAATGTCGTGTACATAGTCATTTTCGCTTTAGCATCTTATTGGGGGTATTCTGCATCACCACAGAACCTAAATTTAGCAGCGTTGTTTGCGATGTTTCGTAGCGGTCTACCAAAATATATTCAATACCAACAGACAGCAAGTCTTGTGGGCCGGCAATAGATTATTTTCGGGACAAAAGTTTACCAAAGAGCCACAGTAATGAGACAACGGATGTCATGCACATGAAGCCTACGAATACAGCCCCTACACGCCATTAGTATGTAAACTTGGCTAAAGCAATAACCAATCAGAAGTGATGCCCCGATGCCCAGGCATTTGACGTCATCAGTATCGAATTTTTACGCTCAAAATCGCAGACACTTCTCCCGGGTAGTTCAGTAGAGAGCGTAAGCACCAGTACGGTAGAGGACGACGGCAACGTCAGTGAAACAATAAAACTCAATGCAGATGAGACAAAAGAAGCACCTAAATATGTTGTATGTCCAAGAGTTGCTCATTGAATTGTGGCGTTCCCCAAGGGACCATCTTAGGACCCTTGTTATTTCTGCTATATATTAATGATCTGCCAAATTGCTTATCAAATTGTCAACCAAAGACGTATGCAGACGACACCCATTTAACATTCGCAGGTGACAATGTAGACAACATTCAATCATGTCTAAATCACGATTTAGCAAATGTTAGCAACTGGCTAATAGCAAACAAACTTACTCTAAATATGACCAAAACCGAATTTATGCTGATTGGATCAAGACAAAGGCTAAATACTCTCACAGATTCCCCGATGCCTACAATTAATGGTACTCCAATTAGTCAAGTCCATACAGTAAAATCAGTGGGAGTTCACACTGATGACAAACTCAATTGGAGTAACCATGTTAATAAATTAACGAAGATCGCTTCGGGGATTGGGGCCATAAAACGAGTAAGGCACCTTGTACCACAAACGACCTTACATTCAATTTATCAGGCTCTAATACAACCGCACTTTGATTATTGCAATATCGTCTGGGGAAATTGTGGTTTAACCTTGCAAAAGAAACTACAAAAACTACAAAACCGAGCAGCTCGGGTCTTGACCTACTCAAATTATGTTAACAACTTACTTGACAATCTAGAATGGAAAAATCTAACTTGCCAGCGACAAATTCAAAGAGCCACAATTAAAGTCACTGTTCCGTTACCACGGACAAATTATTACAAAAATAGCTTCAGTTATAGTGGCGCAGTTCTTTGGAACAGTCTCCCTTGCAACGTAAGGCAAGCAGAGTCCCTCATCAAATTCAAACAACTGATTAAATCTGTATTTTAGGCACGGCATTCATGGAAGGCAGCTTAGCGTTTTAACATATTACTGTAATTAGATTAGGTTAGATTTAGACATAGACTTAAATTGTGGTATTCAATATAGATCTAGTAGCTTATTATATTGCTTTTAACTACATGTATATAGCTGATGAATTTGACCGTGGATAAATAAAGAATATCTATCTATCTATCTATCTGAAATTTACATGATCTCGGGGTCGTCGTGCTCTCGTGTGTGACTTCAAATGCTTCTTTAGTAGGCTGTTGTCAGGACGTGGACGACATTTTGAGAAACTACAGCCATTCTTCTTAGTAAAGGACGATAAAAGCAATAGCAATTCGACAAAAACGGAACCAATTAATAGGCAAAGTTACAAAGACATACAGAATACGGAAACACTTTACCACTTTTCCTTGAAGGGTATGTTACAACCCTCAACACTAAATTGTTAATTATAGGATCTTTAACGTGATGATGCATGTATACGGTAAAATAAAGACGCACGGTGGCGCTCATTTTCGTTCTGCGGACTGAATAAAGTCTACAAACTCTGATCGTAGAAGTGACGCACGGTACCTTAACATGCGAATCCCTGGCAACATTCCCCTGAAAAGTGTCCTCTTTTGTTCTACATGCCCTTTTGGAAACAAAAACATGTGCATGTCACTAAAACTGATATCCCTGGTCAATCTGAGAAATGAGACATACAGTATATTTCTGAGCTTATACTGTATACACCTTATGCAAAAAGCGTGTCTTATGTTTTTGAGCACTAATACTGGGAAAGAAATTATAAACAGCAGCTTAAATATGTACGTTTGAAAATCAGGAAAGTTACGGCTATTTCAATTTGAAGAAATTTGTATAGAAAGACAATCTGGCCACACAGTCTCGCTTTCATGTTATTCCTAAACTGCTTGAATTGCATATCTGACATTAAATTGCAGAGATGCCATCTGAAAGTACTCTTTCTTGTAAACTTTACGCTGTTTGTTCTCAGTCCTCACTCTTTTTGCATAAGGTCTATGATTTTATTTTGGCGTCAGTGAAAATCACATATTGTGATGTGAGCTCCCCGTTAAAGATCTCCTTAGAAGTTAAAACATACCAGCAGAGGGTACTTCAGATGCCGCTGATGACAACCTGTTTTCCTTGTCGTGCGTGCTTCGGTTGCGCTTGTGTCGTGTGGGGTGGGAGACTCTTCGTTTCCTGCCAGTTCGTCGGGCTGGTTCTATCCACTTCCTCAAGCTCAACCCTGAACATAAACATTTAAAACATGAAAAAGACTTTATCCAGTATCCCAATGCAATGGGAACATTCAATCTATGTTGTCAATCGATAGGTTTCATCGCACTTGCTAGCTCTGGTATACTTTTTGCTCGCAGGGCATGGCCCCAGCAAGCTTAAAAATGGAGTTTTTTAAGCTCGCCCCATGAAGTGGGGGCGAGCTTAAAGTTGTCACAGTGTCCTTCCAGGCTTCTGTGTCAACAATGGACTTCCAAATAAGGAATTTCCAAAGAAGGAGCTTGTCAATTTCCAAATTTGGGCATGGTCGTGTTACGCAGTATGTTCAAACAGAAGACGTCGAAGCTTCGTGTGGAAGTTGTTTCTGGAATTCATTCTTGTTTGTCATGGTCGTCAAGCATTCGAAGTTTGTTTGGCCATTGAGCCTGGGTGTTTCTACGAATGTAGAGCACTGCCACACAGTGACACTGAAATTACATGGCCATTGTGCTGTGATTACGAAAATATACCGCGATTGAGCGACACTAAAATTAATGAAACGACATGGCTGTTATGCTGTGATCATGAAATGCAGACATTGCGCTGTTTTGTAAACAAAGAGCTGCCGTTGAACGAGGGTGCTTCTACAGCTGTGATTGACGCAAGTTATCACGTCGCCAGATCGAATGGCAAGGATTGTGTTGCGGAAGAAACATCTGAACGTGAAATGCTTGACGGACGGTCGCGTTACCATTTTACGTGGAAGGGTAAGATTAATCGGAAGCAAGCGAGAGAATCGTTGCGTATTCCTTTAGGCAAAGTTTGAAGGCTTTTGCGAAAGAACAAACACGTGTGGCTACAGGTACGTCGCTACATAAGTAAATTTGTTCCCAAGTCATCTGCTCTTGCCGATTGCTGTAAAAAGCATGAAACCCGTGCCAATCACTGTCTAATGAGGCACATAAAGCTTGCAAATAGGAGCAAGATTAAGGTTCGCAAACATGTTTATCTGTGTAAGCAGCGGCCAAATACGAAACATAAAAAGGATAGGGTTGTCAGAAGCCACAGGTTTACCAGTGATGCAAACAATAATTTTTACTGCAATAAATATAAGCCGTATATCCAAGTGGCTTTGGCCTTCACCAGGTGCAAAGCTGAAGATTCGATGTCCTTCAGACACATCTGATTCTTGTAAAAGTATGTCCATGTTTCCAGAAGTCTCTCTTCAAGCTCAGTTAATTCTAACTCTGGTGGCTTATGTGGGAGTGTCATTTTATTGGCCTTTGCAAAACTTGACATCTTACCAGCTTTAATGTTTTGATGGCAAGTTCTACAAATCCATTCAGAATTTTTCACATTAAGATCTGAGTTGAATGAATGTTCATGACATCTAATTACACCAGCTTTGTACCAAAGTTGATCACAGCAAGTACACACATACTCAGATCCACATTTAATATTTTCATGAAATTGTTTAATAAGACCCTCAATGGTTTTTAATTTGTTTACTCTTTGGTTTTGCTTCATCTGTTTTTCTTTTAGTCTCACTAGTTGTGGATTTTTTTTTTTTTTTTTTTTTGGCTTGTCTCTTTTCCTTTAACAAGATCTGGGTCCTTTTCCCTTTTTCTTTTTCTGGCCTGTCTGTCTTTTTCTTTCACATGATCTGGGTTTCCTTCTCTGTATATTTTCTTAGCTTCATTTTCTTTTTGTTTTACTTTGGGATTACTTTTTCTGTTTCATGTGCATTCTCATTAGTTTCTCTTTAGCAAGGTATTGCTGATCCATTCTTTGCTTTCTTTCATAATCTCTCAAATAAGCTTTTCGTTCCTCAAGAGCTGAAGAATCACAATCTTTGTTTGAGCAACTAACTGCACAAACATAACATAACATAACAATGTCATTTTGATTTATATTATTTTGTACTGCACTATTTACAGTATCATGACTGCAATCCTGGCTTCGTACACAATTATTTGTCAGCAATGGAACAGTAGAAACATAGTGAACCTAAAAGATTCTTCTTTGGAAGTTTCTGGGTTCAACTAGAGTGCTTTCTGCAAAATTTTGAGCAGATTCTATGATTCTATGATGTTAAATGAATATTGTCTCACTAACTATAAAAGCAAAACACAATTTTAAACAAAAACCACGTGAACCCTATCGACCAACAGGAATGGGCGAGCTTTTAGTGGCAACGCTGCTTTGATTTTCTTCTGGGTCGAGAATTAGCACACGGTGATTGCTTCATATGATAATGTGATGTGCGATGACATAAACCGCCGCCTGGTTGGCTCAGTTGGTTGAGTGCCGGTCTTTCATGTGGGAGGTCGCGGGTTCGAACCCCAGCCAGACCAGCACTCAGGGTCTTAAAATAACTGAAGAGAAGATGCTGCCTTTGTTTCTGTCAGCAAATGGTAATATCTTCACATGGTTAGGCTGACTACGTAAAATGGCGGTCCCGTTTCCCTATACTTCTATACTTGATTACAAGGGGACGTAAAAGAACCACTGATGAGGACATAAACAAATCTCTGGCAGTGACCACCCTCAGTGCCTGTACTCCACAGTAATATGGCGAAGCCAAATTGTTGCTGAAAAGCTCCTTGAGGGGAGCATCAATAAAAATATGTATGTATGTAACCTGTATGTAATTGACTTCGCTAAACTTGCTCGTTACTTGTGCATAAAAATTAACTGCATCCCATCCAAACTCAACACCATTGGGCTCCGTGGAACATGCACGGATAAACTGGATTTTAGGGAACGATTTTGGCTTGCGTTCTTAAGTTCACCGCGGAAGCTTTGAGAATAGCCGTAAACAAATGTTTGATGGACACCACTTGGGGATTGCAAACATCTCTGTTGCCACTAAATACTTAGTCCCGACGAAACGTTCTGTGGTGGCACGAAATACTTCTGGGAAGATAACAGGCCGAAAACGGAAACCAAAGCTACGATCAGCTTTAGCCGCAAAACAATGGCGATTTATGCTTCTCTCTGTACATGACATCTGTTGCCTCATAAAATTCTTCTCCTTATCGTACTTTGCCTGTTGAAATGTTTCTTTCATTCAATCATGTAGCATTTGTTTCACAATGGTCATTGTATACCAGATATGAAAAATACACTGAAATAGTCCTGAGCATTGAGTTTGCAGTTCACAAATGACTGAACACACTGTGAACAAAACCGCAATATTGTAAACGTAAAAGTGTTATGTTACATTCCTCGCTTGTTACAGAACACGAATACTCGAAAGCCTGATAGAAGAAACATATTCAGTTAATAAAAGAAAACACAAAAGTATTGAAGAGAAGGCTGGATTAATCGTGGCCTCTCGCTAGAAATAAGAGTCGAAGTCAAACTGTTAATCAAAGCAGCAAGGCAGCTGTAAGCTTGCAAATTTGTAAAAAGTAGAAGTAGCTATTTATAGAACTGGCTCAATTCACCACTTGGTGGTGAACGCGGGCTAAAAAAGTGTTTTATAATAATTGAGAGAAAAGAATTATCGACGCAGTTTTCACGGGTCATACGACCGCAGCACTCTCCAAAATAACAGATTGTACCTTTTTGGCTCCAAAACTAAAAAGAGCATGCCTGAATTAGTCCAGATTGTCAGGTTTCATTTTGGCAAAGCAGCGGCAATTTCATTTTTTGAGATTCGATAAGAGTTTGTATGCGGCCACCATGTTAGTCGAACTCGGAACACGAAATGAAGTTTATCTGTGACTCAGCTTGATGTTTAGTTACTTCACATCTTTCGCAGTGCCAATTTTAAAATGTTTCGTGATGGAAAACGTTATAGTTCAGACAAGCACCGATTTTAGTCAGTCACGAGCGTGTCACACGGCTTTGTTGTCACGGTATTCAAACGTCCATAGCTCCCAATAGATATTTTGTATCGACTCAGAATTTTGCTTTAAGTCTTAAGACATGATAGTCTTGAACATATCAACGTGTTGGACTTCTAGGATACGTTACTTTTGAGATGGCTTTTTATGACGTCACATGCACACCAAGAATTGAAATACCTGACCAATTTGCATACTTATGAACTTGTAAACATTCACCGGAAATGGATATTTTTGTTGTTTTTTTTAAGCCGAGATTCAATATCTTTCGGCCTAGTATCTTCCAAGCCGTATTTACTGTCACTACAGAAAGTTTGGTGGATACTAAACCAACGGCTTCAGATTTGTTTGCAATAATGCCATTGGTGCCACTGATTGTTTGACCTTCATGGCACCGTGCCAAAATGTCGCAATAACAACGCAAAACACAACAGAGTGAAACACAACCAAGCTCAGAATCAATGGCCAAAAAAACTTCAAACGCATGAAAAACCTTCAAAATGAGAACACGTTCCAAACAAAAATATGGTCGCAACAACTACGACAACATCTTCCTTTTAAACTGCGTTGTTTGACACACCCTGATACGCGCCTTCATATCATGCCCAAATCTGGAAAACCGCAACTGCTTTATTTGGAAATCCATTGTTGACAACAGAGGGAATAGGGAAGAAGGGAAGTAGGGAAGGGAAAGTGATTACTATACCTCGCGAATCCCACTTTGTGGGATTCACGAGCTAAAACTCGATTGTGCATAAAAAGATATGTCACACATTCTCAAAATGCAGGGTCGCTCAACCTTTAAGAAGCAAGTATATGAGTGTTGTAATGATAATTTATAGTTTAATCAGGTTTCATTTGAGCAAGGTGTCAACAGCGAAGTTCTCTAACTCTGTGTTTTTTTTTTCTGGTGAGAAACTGGAAGTCTCTCTTGGGAGTTCCACTCTTGTCCCTACTTTCCATTTTAGTATATTCTGCTCTCGATGCAACTCACGCCGCGAGCTCACTGGCAATGCCAGTCTAGTCTACTATTGAATGAGGCAGAGACAAATTCGATAATTGTTTGCAAAAGTTAGTTTGGGATTGGCATTGCTATATAACAATGAAACAATTTTTTCGAATATTTTTTAAAAAGGAATGAAAATAGCAAATCAAAGCAGCAAGGCAGCTCTAAGCTCGCAGATTTGTGAAAGTTAGTTTTGCAGCTTAAGGTCACATTTTATAATTTGCTCAATTTTTGGTATGTGGAAGTTCGGAACCGTTTCCGTGGGCCTCCACTTTTGCTAAACTGCGTATTCAAACAAGTCTTAGTTTTAAAAACCCTCCATTTACAAGGCGGCAAAGGGTGACAACTATATGTGGTGCTGGAAATGAGAGAATTTAGACTTATCTCCAAAACACTGCTGCAATCATTTAGTACTCTGAACCATGACGGGACTTCCCAAGCCGGCAAAGAAAAAAAGGTCTATCCGTGACTTTTTCGACACCTCAATATTTATCAGAGACCATGATATTCCAGCCTGGGCTGCATCCAAACTAAATATGTGCGCAATAAAAACTATGCCTTTCTTCTTTTGGCTGAGTTTCAAGTTAAACTAGACTGGCATTGCCAGTGAGCTCGCGGCGTGAGTTGCGTCGAGACCAGTATATACTAAAATGGAAAGTAGGGACAAGAGTGGAACTCCCAAGAGAGACTTCCAGTTTCTCACCAGAAAAATATCACACAGTTATAGAGAACTTCGCTGTTGACACCTTGCTCAAATGAAACCTGATTAAACTATAAATTATCATTATAACACTCATACACTTGCTTCTTAAAGGTTGAGCGACCCTGCATTTTGAGAATGCGTGACATATCTTTTTATGCACAATTGATTTTTGACAGTTTGACTTCGACTCTTATTTCTAACGAGAGGCCACGATTAATCCAGCCTTCGCTTCAATACTTTTGTGTTTTCTTTTATTAACTGAATACGTTTCTTCTATCAGGCTTTCGAGTTTTCGTGTTCTGTAACAAGCGAGGAATGTAACACGACACTTGTTTACATCAATATTATTGCAGTTTTGTTCAGTGTGTTCAGTCATTTGTGAACTGCAAACTCAATGCTCAGGACTATTTCGGTGTATTTTTCATATCTGGTATACAATGACCATTGTGAAACAAAGGCTACATGATCGAATGAAAGAAACATTTCAACAGGCAAAGTACGATAAGCAGAAGAATTTTATGAGGCAACAGATGTCATGTACAAAGTAAAGCATAAATCGCCATTGTTTTGCGGCTAAAGCTCATCGTAGCTTTGGTTTCCGTTTTCGGCCTGTTATCTTCCCAGAAGTATTTCGTGCCACCACAGAAAGTTTCGTCGGGACTAACTAAATATTTAGCGGCGACAGAGAAATTTGCAATCCCCGAGCGGTATCCATCAAACATTTGTTTACGGCTATTCTCAAAGCTTCCGCGGTGAAATTAAGAACGCAAGCCAAAATCGTTCCCTAAAATCCAGTTTATCCGTGCATGTTCCACAGAGCCCAATGGTGTTGAGTTTGGATGGGATGCAGTTAACTTTTACACACAAGTAACGAGCAATTCACTGGCCACATCTCGAGTTGTTTAGCGAAGTCAATTACATACAGGTTACATACATACATATTTTTATTGATGCTCCAATCAAGGGGCTTTTCAGCAACAATTTGGCTTCGCCATATTACTGTGGAGTACAGGCACTGAGGGTGGTCACTGCCAGAGATTTGTTTATGTCCTCAGTGGTTATTTTACGTCCCCCCTGTCATCAAGTATAGAAGTATAGGGAGACGGGACCGCCATTTTACGTAGTCAGCCGAGCCAAGTGAAGATCTTACCATTTGCTGCTAGAAACAAAGGCAGCATCTTCTCTTCAGTTATTTTAAGACCCTGAGTGCTGGTCCGGCCGGGGTTCGAACCCGCGACCTCCCGCACGAAAGACAGGCACTCAACCAACGGAGCCAACCGGGCAGCGGTTTACGTCATCGCATATCACGTGATCATATGAAGCAATCACCGTGTGCTGATTCTCGACCCAGAAGAAAAAAAACCTCCATTTTTAAGCTCGCCAGGGCCACGCCCCGCAAGCAATAAATTTTAGGGAAATCTGATACACTTTTTGACAACTGTACTTGCGGTTTTGGTCAATCATATTAACTTTTGAATTCTTCTTCCAGTATCCAATATCGTGCACAGCTAGTATTTGACACCTACAAATTTATCAGAAGCCATGATAATATGCCTGGGCTGCATCCAAACTAAATACACATGTAGAGAAAACTGTGCCGTTCTTCTTTTAGCTGAGTTTCAAGTTCAAGACATGACTTGCGGTTTCGGTCACGCATTATTCTTCTTCCATTTGTGTACAGTTTTTATTGCTGGAATATGACAATTTGAACAAGTGACAGTTGTTTCTTTTTTTCCCAAGAGTCTTCAAAGTTTGCATAAAAGAATATGCAACGGTTCGCTTCTGAATATAAACCGACTTTATTTACCCTTACCACTCCGTTTAAATAGTAACGCAAGTTTTCGTCAAACATTTCAAGTTCACAAGCTGCTGTTCCACCCTCATTCAGCGACTGGTTTTCATTTAAAAACAACGAAATGGCTGCACTTCATGATAACAGTATAGCCATGCAGTTTGACTATTAATTTCAGTGTCTTCAGCGTCCGTGCTCAACGGCGTTATATTTTCGTGCCTTAATAACCACAATGTAATCTACATTCACGGAAACGTTTAGGCTCAGTGATCATACAACTTCGAATGCTTGACCACCAGAATGACAGCGAGTTCCAGAAAAGCTCCTGCACAAAACCTACTTGGAGAACTGCTATTATAACGCGTAACACAATCATACCCAAATTTGGAATTGACAAAATCCTTATTTGGAAGTTCATTGTTGACACAGAAGGCTGGAGGGACATCATGACTCCTTTAAGCTCGCCCCACTTTGTAGGCAACCTTAAAAACTAAAAATACGATAATCGCAGATGCCCCCTCATTCTGGCATGGATGTTTTACTGAAGTTTGACGCAAATGCTTCTTGGAAGTCAAGTGCTGCATGCAAAGAAAGGCGAAAAAATATCACGTTGAAAAACAATTCTTGCATAACGCCGTACGCATCACGGTGAGGACATCGTCACGCCAAAATAATTTATGTTGTCTGCTTGACTGGCCGCAGTACAGAAAAATTGAACACAGACGTAAAAATGTGTTTCTAGTTTTCCAATTTTGAATTCATTCGTATGCAGTACAAATATAGGCTTCTTGTGCAATTTCTTTTTACTCTGGAGTGCACAGGACCGTGGCATTGTCTGGGGCCGTACATATTTAATGATACTAAATTGTTTTGTACATCAAAACAGTCTGAATTTCTCCAAAAATCGAAGCAAAACCTGAAGGGTTTACTTAAAATTGTACACGGGCGCCGCCGGTCATATAGCAGCCACATTTCTCGAATTAGACATTCCAACCCCAGGAATTATTAGATCTTGAAAGAAAAAATAAGTCATCTTACTAAATCATTAAAGACCCCAATGTATGTAGGGTACGAGATAGAATATAAATGTTCTTGCAATTTGTCATGGTGATCGTTCGAGACCTTGTTGCTTGTCCTTTCTGAATAAGTACCTGAGCTTAACACAAAACGGCGTCGCGATCATACTTTCTGCTACTTTGTTGTCCTCACTGCTCATTTGATTCTGAAACTCCCGATCCGCTATCATGCACTGTTGTCTTTGCGGAGTTCAGTTGTCTGCTGAGCCTGCTTTTGCCTCTAATACTCTGTCATAGCATCCTTCCGTGGCAGCAATTTCTCACCTCTGCTTCTGTCTTCAAAGGCTTTGTACTTCTCGTCTCTGTTCAAGACGGATTTTCCGCTTTTCAATTGTTTCACGCTTGCACCTTGCCCTCTCAAACTCTCTTCGTTTTTGAAGATGAGCTTCATTCAATTTGTCAGCTTCCAAATTTATTTTCTCTAACGCAGAACGAATCAATTTATTCAAAAAGTTTAGTTCAAATCTGTCAAATTTGATCCGACGCACGAGGAACAAACTTTCTTATAAGGAGTAGAATAGTTTTCCGTTGGTCTTTACATGAACTGTTGACTGACTGACTGGCAAACAAATATTCACTTGATGAGATGCCGTCACGTTTAGAAACCCCAAGCAAAAAAGAAGGCACCGCTCTGAGGAAAATTCTGGAGAGAATACTCCTCTATTTCTTTAGTGTAGATACATGATGACATGAGAGATGATAAGTACAAGCAACAAAAAAAAAACTTTACCAAGATATTTAAAATAGCCATCCAACCCTTCAGTAGCATTCTTTTCAATCATGTCTGAAAAAGGTAAAATAGAGTAACAAAGTGAAGAAATACACAAAGTTTCAATAACTGCAACTGTCCATTCACTGTTCATTTCGTAAACAAATTAAACAAGCAATCAATTATAGCTCAACCAACTTGAACCTAAACACCAGATCATCATCAGCACATACACAGCTGACTATGCCACGAAATAAGACATTTGCCTGCAACCATTTTTGGATATCAAGCAAAACTCGTTGCAATCCCATTTACTGCATAGTCGCGTAACTGCAGTGAATTGGAAGCACCAACTTTCATTTAGATAGTTTAAGCAAGAAGTCGAGTGTGCATAGTAAGCTGATGCTAGTGTCATCACGCTCTCATGTACGACATGAACCTGCAAACGCCTGGTCTGCTTTTTTTAATTTTCAGGAGGAGGGAGGGGAAGGAAAACTGATCGCAAGTTCACAGCGTGGTTGTTTTGTCCAGTAAGAACTGGTAAAGCATCTGTACCTCTGGTAAAAGAACTAACAAAACAGAAGACACACGAGAGCCAGTGTTAAAAACAGAAGGGGAAAAAAACACAAAATTACTCACTTTTAACAAATCCCCAAACAGATTTGATAAATTTAATTCGGCTGGTCACTCTGAAACAAACAAACAAACATAAGGCTGTAAGGCATGCTAATTTTGATAAATATGAAGAAATATGCACCAGTGTTAGAATCTTCGCTAATAAGCCCCCCCCCCCCCCCCCCCCATCCTTTGTACCCAGTGTTTCTTTTAGTGGAATCATTTTCATCGCATAAAGGTTTTGGTAAGATTATTTACTGTTCAACGTTTGAGAAAACGGAGAAAAAAAATAAAGCCGCTGAAGCTGCTGTGACAAATTTATGATTGAAACTGGTAGATTTGCACAAAGCTGCCTTGCAGTAGCCCGTACCACTTTCAAATTTTGACAGCTGATTGCTTTCTTATTGACTTCCGTTTCTGCTTTAAATATAGCAGTCTTGCGTCCACTTGATGGAACATTTTTCTTCCAGAACGTTTCGCTAAACAAAACAAACGTAACAAAGCCTCAGATTAAAGGTCCAGTCACACTCCGACATGTCTCCCTGACATGCCCCTGCAACCGTGTTCCCGCGACAATATGCCTCGTGCGACATGTGTCTTTGTGCAACATGTCCCCGCGACGTGTCACAAGAATTCAAATCGGTTTAAATTCATGCGACACATCGCAGGGACAAAATTTGGTACACACATTAGGACATCCTTGTGCGACATGTCACTACGGCATATCTATAAATAAACCAATCACGGCCAACATTGTTGGCCTCACGCTTGCGCACTGAATGCTCTGTCAATTCGGTAACCATGGGGACTTAATCGTTTCAAACAAGATGGCGGAAAGTGAAGTGCTCGTTGAAGGCCGTTTCAGCCGCAAATAAGGATAAAGTGGTCAGAGCAGGAAGTTGACGAGCAAATCCATATGCTCGAAGAGAGAGTCTGTTTTCAAAAATGAGTACCGCAACCTCTACGTGCACACTCGAGCGTTTTAGTTTGATTGAACTCTCCAGAAGGGCAGTAATTAAGATGCATTTCCGCGCTTTCCATCGTCTGTGTTGATTGGCCGCTATATTATAGACGCATACGGTTTTGCAAAAGCATTTGGGTTAATATTGATCCCAGATCCCCTTTCAGATTAGTTTCACGCAACATTGCCCAACATTCAACCAACAATGTTGGGCGATGTTGTGCCAACATGTTGCGTTAGTATTATCAAATTAAGAATTGGTTCATGCTTAGCGTGAGTCTATCGAGTTATGGATGCACGCGGGAAGTTGGGAGAGCATGAGAGAAGCGTAAGAGTTGAGAGAGTAGAGTAACTCTAGCTTCATGAGTGCTCTCCCAATTGCCCAAGTGCATCCATAACTCGATAGACGCACAGCTAAAAGCATGAACCAATTCTTTTATAACATAGGCACACAAAATTACGAGCGAAAACAAATATTCACTTCTGATTGAATGCAAAATTCTCTTTCGACGCGCAAAAGGAAAAACAAACTCTCTCACTGGCTGATTGAAAACATGCCACAACTTACTAACATTTCTGTCATCTAAAAGTTGATGAGATGAAAAAGATGTCGTTTAATCAACGAAATCACTGAAAATACTGTTAACTTGGCGTGGTGAAAGCCAGCAGCCTGCGATGACTTTAGAATTTGTGAGGATGTAAATGTTTTGAACGGTACATTGTTGAAGATGAACCCAGGAAATTCAAGTCACCGCTTCAGAACAACGTGAGATTCACCTTAAACTATGGCAGACAATGCAGGTCTGGAAAAGCAAAGTGATTCGTTGAAGAATGTGAACAATTACCATGAGTGAAAGAGATAGAAATGTTTGCCAAGCGGACTTGTTTCTTATTCAAGCTGCCAGCAAACTGTACTGTAAACACTGCAAGTATAGCGGCTTTCGGAATGAATGAATCCGTTTCATTTCAAAGCCAGTGAAGGCTTGAGGGATATTTATCTTTCCTGTGATGGATTTTACTGTCCATGAGAATTAAGCCATCGAGAAATAGGTGAGTTTTGATTCATACAATTTTCTGTGCTCGGCTATGCCTCGAGCAACTCTTACGCTTCTCTCGTGCTCTCCCAACTTCCTGCATGCATCCATAACTTGATAGACGCACGCTAAGCATGAACCAATTCTTAATTATAAAATATTACTGTTATTATAATCGTTATTATATATTACTATTGCTAATTACGATTAATACTTTTTGTATTCAGTTTAGGTGACTAAGTAATTAAAATAAAATAAATATATAAAATAGATCAGCCGCGTTTATGACGCAAGATATGGCAAGTTCCCGTGGGCAGATATCGGAAAAAAAACTGCCCGGTCAGGGAGCCAATAAGATTGTAGGATTCTATGTCTTACGGCCTACGGCCGCTCGCAGTCAGAAAAAAGAAAAAAGTATCATTAGCAACTGTGCGTGAGTATAAAAGTGGCTTATTAGGAGCTTTCACCTCTGACACTGTCAATGAAAAGATTAATCTTCAACCATGTTAAGATACTGTATTGATATGCTTGCCTGAGTTTACAACTTGTGTCTGTAATCCTGGTGATACAGTATCGTGTGCACACCGTAAAAGCGTCTCCATAAGGAATGCCTTCATTGGTCACCTGGTAAAAACAAAACAAATCATGGGGTCAAGTCAGTGAAGCAACCGATAATGTTAAGTGGGAAAAACGTGAAGATACTGTTGCTTGTTTGTAAGTTCAGTAAACTCCAGTCAGGCGTCTCGAATACGCGGAAGCTATTGGAGCTTTAGTGTGTGACGTGAGAAAATAAAGAACAACATGCTTGCGCGACTGTGATATACACTTTAGAATGCTATACCGTTGAAGCCTGCTAATGCAAAATTTCTCTGAAGGATTTACAAGTGCGACACGGCAACAGTTTGAAATTAAATACAGATGACAACAGTGAATGCTTATTGCAAACGTCTTTTGTGTATTTCAACAGTCGCCGTATATTTTGTAGTTTGATGCCCCGGGACTGTAATGCAGGTGAAGTAGGAATGTATTGTGGGCTTTTCGCTAACTTTCGAAGCTATTTCAGAGTGCCTTCGTGCAAGATAACCTTTCCCGTTATTTTGAATCGTGTGTGACCCAGACAATATAACTAATATATTCGCACATTAACATATTTCTGAGACAAACAAGCAGCTCTCGCTTTCAGTTTTAGATTTGTTCGCACTCGAAGAAATGTACTTTATAAAGTAAAAAACCATACATGTATTTGGTTAGGATGCAGTGTTGGCTGGAGCAATCGTGGCTTCTGTTAAAATAAAAATGAAAAAGATGATCGACTTCGCTGACTGAGCAAAACTGATTGAGTCACGATTCTAATTGCGCTTTCCTTGGCGTGCTGTAGTTAGTCTGGAATATTGTCTCAGCGAGTTTATCTTCCACTAAAACTTGAAAACGCATCACTCTGCAATTCACGTAGTCTGAACTATAACAGACTTTGTGCAACAAAAGTTATTTTTAGCGGTGACGTTGCGACTCATGGTTTGTAAACGATTGATAAAGTAGAGAAGAATCCTGCATTCCGAAAACCCACTCACAGTGCAAGGGGATGTCTGCGATTATCGTATTTCTGGTTAATACATAATGAATCACATAAATGCGAAAGGCGGAACAGAATGATATAACGAAAGTGACCCTCGCAGCTATGAAGCAACTTAAGCAGTTGCAAGGATAGCCCGCGGGAATAGAACCCATGACCTTCGAGGCTATCCTTGCAAGTGCTGAAGTTGCTTCATATCTGCGAGGGTCACTTTCACTACACTCCCTTTCAAGAGTCATGGGGCGAAGCTGGAGCCCAGGAAACGTGGGTTGTTCAGCGCGAAGTGTCTATTCTTGGAAGACTCGCTTACAAATATATGGGTGTCGATGGACCCTAAAACTACTAGTGCAGTGCAGTGACAAGTATGAAAGGAGCTACCCCACATACAGTTGGAGAGGTTAGGAGACTGACGGGTCTACTGGGTGTGTAGCGCCGTCACACCAACCAATGCGAATCCAATTTGACGTACTGAATTATGACCAACGGATGAGAAAAGACAAGACAAGGACTGACCAAAACCTTTCAGGAATGGGAACCCAAGCACCAGTCAGATTTAAAGGTTCTGATAGACCAAATCAATTCTACACCCGTCCTGGCATATTCACAGCGCCAAACACACTTTGTAGTGCACACACCTCACAAGAACATCTCAACGCTAACAGGTGTTCAGGTGCAGAATGGCATCACGAGAGAAATCGTATAACCAACAAGAACCCTGACTCTATCAGAGCGCAGTTGCCATCTGCAGTTCTGAGAATACCTTTACTACGCACATGACCTTGTAGTTTACCCAGGCAGCAAGCCATTCCCACACCGTAAAATTACGAAAATAAGACCCCTAAACAAAAAAAAACCTCTTCCTATAATAAGTCCCTCTCCCCAAATATAAGCCCATAGGCTTATTTTAAGGATTGACCCACAATACAAACTATACGAAAGTAGTAGGCGTCAAGATCTTTTATTCTTAAACAAACAATAACAGATCCAATGTATATAAGCCCTCCCTAAGCAAATATAAGTCCAGGGCTTATTTTCGGAATATTACCACGTAAGCCACTGTGGAGTTGACTGTGACCCAATTGTGCCATTAACTTTAACTAAGTTAAAGTAAAAGTAAAGTGTCCACCAGACTTATAAAAAAAAAAGACATGTACAGTCTTTCCAGATTATGCGGTGAATTCAAAGCCTACATGGACAGCTGATGTGAGAGTCTTCAGTCTCTGTGGTTAACACTCCAGGAAGTGGGAACTCGATTTGAATCGGTCTTGAGCAATGAACAAACAACTGGGGCAGGATTGAATGATTTTGCTATCTGTCTGCAACCAAGTTAGAGTGGTCAACAGGAAGATCCTAGCATTGGCCGTGTTCTAAAGCTCATCAATTGAAGTCAAAATCCCACAGTAGCACAGAAATACAGAGAACCACCCATTTCTTTAGAAGCTCAAAACGAGTTGTGCTCTCTACCGAAACCAGGATGTGGTTCTGCCCCAGAAATTCCGACGCACTGTGTACCATGAACTTCATTATAAAATGGAACTTCTCGGCCTGGAGAGGTTTTAGTTCATGACAGATTCTATTGGCCACACTAAAAGAGGGACATATGGGTCATTTTCAGCTAAAGTGGCCAATTTGCACGCCAAAATTGAACTACCGCTCTTATCATCACGGACTTTGCCGGAATTCCTTCAAAATGCTCTTTTTATAGATCAGGGCCCGGTTGTTCAAAGCGCGGATAACTTTATCCACCGGATAAGCCTATCCAGCGGATGAAACCACTATCTGCTGGATAGTTATCCACTGGATAAAAAGCGGTTGCACAAAGCCTGAATAACGCCCTGAATAACTATCCGACGGATAGTTCGCTATCCGCCCGATAAGTTCGTAGTTGCCATGGTTAATGTCCGGTTCGTTCTTCGATGGAGTTTTCAACTTTTATCAGTGAAAGCACAAGAAAACTTGCCAATTCGTAATAAACCGTTCGCCGAGTGAACAGTATGGTCTGCAATATTCAAGCTTTTGGCCTCGGGTCATGATAATTCCTCCAAATATCTCGGTGACACTTCTTTATCCTCAAGCAAACGTCAACAGCGTGACCTTATATCGCTTGCACATACAAACTTTAGCTGGTCTTGTATCAACAAAGCAACAAGGAAATTGCCACTTGTGTAATCCTAATTAGCCAATGAAATTGCGTGAAAAACAATACAAATCAACATTGAACCAATCAGCGCATTCCCGCGTTGGCAAATTGCTTCAAAATGGCAGAAAATGTCGAGCCTTCCTCGGTCAAGCGAAACAGAAACAGAAAACCGAACTTCACTGCTGCAGAGTGCTCTGTAATTCTCGAGGAAGCAGAGAAAAACCTCGAAATGATAAAAAGCAAGTTTTCTTCCACCGTTTCCAATAACCGAAAACTTAAAATATGGGAAAGCATTACAAGCAAAGTGAACGCACTCGGCGTATGTTTGCGGAGTGTTTCAGAAGTGAAAGATAAATGGCGGGGCATGGTCAGCAACGCAAAGAAGGAGCACAATAATTGTGCATCTGCAAGGAAGAAGACAGGAGGGGGCCAGCAGCCAGTATCCCCCAAAGGGACAACACGAAAAATTATCGAGTTGTTTGGGGAAGACCCAGCATTTTCGGGCATTGCCGGTGGCGTCGACTCGGGTAAGAGACTACAATGTTTACAACTCTTCCCCAGTAATGAAACAGTAGTAACTCGTATTTCGTCATTAAAAGTGAATGCATAAACTCTTGTGTGTTCGCCAACCAAATATTTAGAGGGTTTTTCCCTGCAAGTACTGTACTATACTTAATATTAATAATTGTAATTTATATTGGGTTAATCTTCCAATGTTTCAGAGATAAACAGAATAGTCTTCCCTTGTTTTAATTAGTTACAAAATTTACTTACTATCAAAGATTCTTTTGTTTGATAAAGTCTCCTGTAATAATTGTAGTGAAATCATTTAAATTAAATATACATTGACATGATTTTATAAGAATTTTTTTTCTCACATGCACATGTAAAATAACTTGTATCTTTGAGTATTAAATATTGCACATAGACTATTAACGGTGATAAGATACAATGAATTTCTGCAGTGCCAATAGTTTATACCTTTGGATTTAAGTTACTTTCTGTCAATGAAATTGACTGAAACATAATCATAATATAATTAAAATTTTTTTGTGTGTGTGTACTCTGCAGCAGATACCTCAGCCCAAGTTGCAGCTGATGCCTTGTCACTTTCTCCAAGGACATGGCAGGAGGAAATTTCAGACACGGCAGGTGAAGAGGTCCACCCTGGGGTTCCTGGCAGGCAAGAGCAGACCTTTCCAGCAGCAAATCTGATTGCAACCACACCAAATGCAAAAGTGATGCAGCAGCTGGCAAGTACTCCATTGAAAAGAAAGAGAAGTAGCAGCAGCTCTGCTTTGGATGAAATAAATGAAATGCATCTTGCTGTACTGAGAAAGGAAAGTCTAAAACTAGACATGGAGATGGAAAATTTGCTCCTAAAAAAAAAGAAACTGAATTTGCAAATTCAGGAGTTGGAGGCAAGAAGCACTATTCTTTATTTGGATCAATGAGTGCTCACTTAAAGTAAATGCTCCAGCTAAAACAATAAGTACCATGACAAAGTGGAATTAATATATTATATTATTCATAGTTAAAGGAGAACTGTATGCAAGAAATAACCAATTTTTAAATGAATCTTCAAAGTGTGAATGATAGAATTGCTACTTATAGTTCTCTAGCTGGAGCATTAACTTCACACAGTTGCTTATATATAAAATGCAGGGCTTAATTTCAATATATTTACATTTTTGAAGAAACATTCATTTTCTCTTTTCATGCAATTTCATTTTCTCTTCATCTTCTCTTTCATTTCTTTTATAATGGCTCATGCATTTATACATACAAATAACAAAATACATGCAGTGTATTATTAAGTTATGTACATTAAGATTTGAAGATGTCAGTTCTTTGCAGCTATTCTAAACATGTACCAACCTATTGCAGGTAATTATATTTCTCAAATACATTTCATATTGGATCCCATTTTAAAAGCTGAAGAATATTTTACATCTTTCCTTTTTCATCAAATTATATTTAATGACTTATCAAGTGGCTCATTCAAATATTTTCTGTTTGACACTTATTAAAAAATAATAAATTGTAATGTAATTACAGTATGTTACAAAATGGAAGTCACATGGAAAATGGCAATGCAATTAAGTTAAAAAAAAGTATTAGTAATGTGTTGCCTGACAGCATGTCCATTTTCAGGACCATGGTACAGTTCTTGCACATCACACATGAGCTGGATAGGGTTTGCACAATCATCAAGATCAGGCTCCCTCATATTGATGGCAATGTTGTGCAAAACACAACAGGCAGCTATGATTGTACAAACCCTATCTGGAGCCATTCTGATTTCTGAATGGAGGATGTGGAATCTCCTTTTCAGGAGACCAAAAGTACGCTCAATCACACATCGGGTGACTTTGTGTGCCCTGTTATACTGCTCTTGTTGTTGTGTTGTTGGGTTTAAGAAAGGGGTCATGAGGTATGGGGTACATGCATACCCACTGTCTCCAAGGAGCACTCCATCCTCCAACCCATGGCCATTTTCATGAAGCTCACGGCCCACTCTGGACGTTCTGAATATGTGGCTGTCGTGTGTGCAACCGGGCCATCGGGCAACAATGTTTGTGAATATTCCTGCAAAAAGCATAGTTTATCTTGCAATTAATAATTTGATATATTTATCATACCTTCCTAGCTCAGTCAAGCAAAGTATTATGTGCCCATCATGTAATGTAAAAGCATCAACTCATGCCCAGTGCACCCTGTACTTTTGTATAAAGTACTGGGGGAGGCTCTTACAACCAACCTACCCCACCCCGGTATGCATATTGTTGCAACAAAATGGCGGTCGAAAACAAACAAACAAACGGTAAGGCTTTTCTTACATTTCGCTTTGATGTCTGTTCAAAGATCAATCATTCTGCTGTTGTGCGGTTATCCAACGAAATATTTTCTTACCTTTATGGTTGCAGATTCCCTGCACGTTGATGGAATGGAATCCCTTTCTGTTAACAAAGTCAGGCTCGTTCTCCGATGGAGCTACTAGCCGGATATGTGTTCCATCGACACATCCAATGGCACAAGGGAACCCGCCAATCCGAAAAAGACCTTGCTTGACTTCGTCTCGCTCTTCTCTTGTTGCTGGAAATTTTACAAAGTCGCCTAACTTCCCGGCCAGAGCTAGGGTTACACGACGAACTACACGGCTGACAGTCGACTTGTCGTACGATAAAAAAGTGTCCCCGATAACTTGCAGGAAGCTACCGGAGGCCAAGAACCTTAAAGTGACTAGCACTTGGATAGTTGCGGACAACGAGTGGCTTCTTGCAGTTTCTGGAGAAATGTCATCCGCCACCAAATCAACGATGTAATCAATTCCGGCTCGTCCAAAACGGTATCTCGCTCGGAGCTCTGAGTCCGTGTACGTGGCAAATGGCTCTAGCTTTCGATGATAAGTTCGTGCTCTCCTGGGCGGATTTAAATCTTCTAAATTAATGTCCAACAAATGAAGTCTGCGAGCCGCCATGTTTTTCTACGTGAATTTATTCGGTGGATAAAAAGTTATACAACCTATCTCATCCGGATAAATTTATCCACTGGATAGCGACTGGATAGCGCTATCCAACCTTCGAACAACCGAACTTATCCAGCGGATAGATTTTATCCGCTGGATAAGACTTATCCGCGCTTTGAACAACCGGGCCCAGCTTGATTGTTACTGCTCTCTGCCGTTGATAGAAAATTGTTTAACAAAGTTTTACTGAAAAACTACAGACAATATGTGCAATTTCAGTGCACTGTGAGAGCGGTATTTTTACAGTTTGCCGATTCCAAAGGAAATCTAATATTTGAGTGAGCTTTTATCACTGAATAGCATTTAGTAGAGTTTTTTCACACAAGGCGCTTTTCTGACCAAATAGATGCAAATTTACTTTATATCACTGTACATATGCTAATCGGTTCATTTTCACACTTCCGTATTGTACCTGCTCCAAAATTGAATTCATTGCAAATCACAAATTTACAGCTCTTCAAACAGGGAGATGTATCGCTCAGTTAAAAAAGTGCATAGTGCACAACTGGAAAGAACCAGGTCGGCTGTCGCCATATGCCTGTGACACATTTAAAGTCCTTGAGATGTTTAAAAATGCTTTCGATCATTATTCGCATTTTTGAAAGCTGACAGTTAAATCGCAGAATTCCACTGCTTGAGGCTGGGCCAGCTAACTAAACCATAAAAATGCCGCCAAAGGACAGGTATAATTTGATAACGCAAAGCAGAAACGGTTTGTGGATTACATCAAACAACAGTGCGAGACTGTCATGGTGGGGGTATTTTCTTAACCAAATAAACACAAGCAGAACCTGGTTTACAATGTTTAGCTTGTAGCAATAACAGTGAAGGGCTGGATTTCCTTGTCGTGTGAGGCGAAGAAGAACGGGTGCAACCTGATAAATAACGTTCAGCAGTCTCTGGTGTTTCACCTGTGTTCAGCCAAAATAGATAGCGCTGGTCGCAAATCATGCCAAATACGTCACGCCTTGTAAAGTTGTGCCCATGAAAGTCAGGACGAAGTCTATCTCTGAGGTTGAGAGATTTAAAGTGGGAACAACAGTTGTGATGGACGACAAGACCTGACCCAGTACAAGCAACACAATCTGATTGTGTTGCTGATGCTGTGTGTGTGTGTGTGTGGGGGGGGGGGGGGGGGGGGGGGGGGACGATGGAAAGCAATATCTTCCTCAAAACAAACAGAAGTGAAGACGATAAGAGAAGCACCTGAATATCGCTTGGTTCCATAGGATGAAAGTATGAGCTGTCAATATATTAGTGTTCGCAGTTGTCGCGCGTACCACCAAGTAATCAATGTTTTATTCCATCAGCTTCTGGAGTGCAAACGTGTCAGAGATTTAGGCCGTGGTCAAACTCATGCTGGAATCTGCGCATGCTTTGTTTGACCATACGTAGCATTATTCCAGCGCTTCTTGCTTGCACACGAGGCAAAGCCTAGCCGATGCGGCACATTTCCGCATTTAGTTTAATCTGTTGCACGTCACACGTCAAGACCCCAGCTAGGGAAGTTGCTCAAAGGTGTTGGTGTTGCACAAGTAAGCAAGCTTTCTGAAAGTAATGTCAATTTGGAGGCCTCTCGATTTATAGCAAAGTACGTCTCAAACGACAAAGAAGAAAGAAAGTGGGAAAAGTCGGAGACTAAAAATACACGTGGGAACCACAGAGAACCACAAGGAGACTGTATTGGATGCGTACTTGAAATGCAGCAACCAAGGATGACATGCAGTACTACAAAGGGTACAAGGGAACATGGAAAACGTGCCTCTCTTCAGTCGGATAGTAACATACCTAGCTGAAGGACGAGTCAGCCACACGAGCGGCGGCACAGCTGGGCCACGAAGTCAAAACTACAGGCATTGCCTCCATTCCTGGAAGAATTGTTCACAGGCAAACAAGGTATGCCCAATAGCGCACTCCTGAAGAGAGGCGGCAAGACAAAATGAGGCAGTTCAAGACTCAAATAAAGACGACGGAGAAGAATTGTTGGACGAAGAACTGCGAAAGAAGCTCACTGTGAGGGAAACCACTTTGAAAGCACAAGAGGCACACACCACCATGCATGAGAAGGCAACAGCAAACCTGACCCTTATGAACAGTGTTCTTTTGAAACAAGACAACAGATTAGATGAACTTTGATCACTTTATTTTGCGTCGTATCGGAAACAATGCAGCATAGATCTGAATTGTATTTTCTTTCCTTTTTTTGCCGTTTCAGTATTCTGTAAAAGCCATTCTTTCTATGAGAAATAAATGTGCGCATTTGTTCTACCATTGCGTTTTTTTTTTTTTTTTTGTTCTGAGAAAGAAAGAACCTTGTTTGCAAAGCGTGCAATTAGCATATGTACGGTAATATAATGTGAACTTGCACTTATACTGTCAGAAAAGCGCCTTATGCGGAAAAACTCTAGTAACACTGATAAAACACTTAGCAGGTCTCGGGAACGTAGTTTCATTGAAATAGAGTTCCTTAGAACAATTTTCTCTCTCAGCAAAACAGCTTGTACAAGCCACGTTTACAGTGATAGCAGCGCAGTAAACACCAGAGAGGTATTGCAACACCGAAATCAACTCAAGCGGGAGGGAGAATTGTGAACTTTCAGGTACTCAACGCGTTAAAAACGACTTTTGTTTTCGGTAACGTGTGTTACAGGTAACGTAGGTTACATTTAACACCTTGTTCGTGCTATCTGTCGAGTATTACCCTTTCGCTAATATCAAAAAATCTATAACAATGAGTGGAACCAGTCGTGATATTTAATAAACCTAAGTAAACTATAAACCATTTATTATATAGACACGAGTGTTTTACTGGAAATATATACCGTGCATAAAATCCATACGAAACTATATCCGGGACCCGAGTGGCGTATTTTCCATATCCTCACTAGTGAGGATTTGCCGCTTTTGCACGGTTTGTGCAATTTCTCGTAAAACACTCGTGTATAATATAATAAAAAGAAAATTACATGGCGGCTTGAAGATATGGATTTTAATTTCTCGTGGTAAAAAAATATTTTACTCACTCACGAAGCGCTCGTTCGTAAAATATTGTTTTTATCACTCAAAAATAAAATTCATATCTTCGCGCCGCCATGTAATATCCTTTCTATAATACTTGAAGGACAAAGGAGACAGTACAAACAGCAAAAATATTGACGTCTCTATTCGATGGTAGCGTATGTTACAAAATTGTGAGACACATGTATATCAGTCCATGCTTCAGCAAATAAAAAGTTCAGCGGTGATTTTCAAGCTTAAAACAAACCATCGCCATACAAGTCTGGCAGGGAAAATACAGACTACCTCCTGTCCACAGAATGAAAAAAGATATTGACGATGTTTTCGTGAAAAACTGTCGGTGAGACAGGGGTTTTTCGCCTACTCTGGATAACCCGATGGTCCATAGTGCAAGATTATTGGTGTTTTGCTTCCGGCAACTTTCACTGATTTACTCGCTATAGTGCAAAGCTTCGTTCAGAAAGTAGAAACCTGAAAAAACCTATCCAGAAAAAAATTTCAAAGTCGGTTCCAAAGTCGCGAGACAGTGATTGGCCACTTTAGCTGAGAATGAGTATACCACTTAATCTATTCATCACACGTGCCGTTGTCTAAAACAGACATGCCCTTGTCTCCAAATAAGGGCACCACTTCGACCAATTATTACAAAAGCCCCATTGCAAATACTTTCTGGTGACTTCAAACGGAGCTCCAGAGGCTATGACTACATCTTCTTGTGGTGGATCACTTCACCAAATACGCACAAGACACCCTACAAAGAACAAGTTAAGCCTGCCCACAACTGCACCGTTCATGAAACCACCGGCTACTTGCCTCTCCGCCTTCTGTTTGGCAGAAACCTCGGTTACCCATTGACATCATTTTCGACCTCCTACAGTGTAGACATACCAGAAGTCAATCCCCAGCCGTTAATCCATCTATCAAAATGGAATCGGAGGGATAAAAGAATTCTGATCAGAGTGAGGGTTTTCCCTTGCAGTGTACCTGGAAGCTCAAGCCTAGTGGGAACCAAATACACGCACACATAGCAGTTTCCCGAAAAAGAGAAAGTAGCCCACTGCACGAGGTCACGCCAGAATCGGGGCAAGCTCACGTCGTAATCTTGTATTGATTAATCTCTTACTACCCAGTCTACCCAGTGATTACAGTGATTACAATTTACCCCGGTTCCAGCTGCCTTTGATCTGGACTACTTTCATTTTCCAATAGACGGTGATGGCATGTACACCCACCACTCTCACTATCGGTGTCATCGCGTTTTTGTTCTGCTCCGTTTATTCTGGGTTCTCTTATGGGTAGGCCTTGGTGGCCTGTATTTACTTAAATGCGGAAGCTCCAGCTAACCCTAACTCGGGAAAAGGTCGAGTATCCCCGACACAGTGGAAGATGTTGTAAGATCATGCTACTGACAACAGCGTCAATAAAGTCACTGAATATAAACAACACCGCTGATCCACTGCAACTTTAACACAGCTCACGGAACGCCAGGCATCCAAACGGTTCACATACACCAGTGCTTGCAGCCCCATCTATGCCCAGTTGCCTTTCGTCTGACCACAGAGATAGACCAGGAGGGCATTCCACCTCCAGTACTGATCTCAAAATACCATAATGCCTTTTTACTCTGGAGTATTCAGACCGTTACAGGGGAGCACCTTAACTACCATTCCAGGTCTTTTAAAACCATTTTATAAAGTTACACTTTGAGTAAACAAACCTCAAAACATTAGCTTCCCTTTAAAATTAGTTTTGAATGCTTAACATAACTAAAATAGCTGTTGTAATGCAGACCAGACTGTAATGCAGACCAGTAGACACCTTCACTTCAAATAAAGAGCGCAAAGAACTGAGAGGCCTGGTACCAAATGTGGAGAAGGGCCTGATCCAGTATGAGAAAACAATTGGAACTGACAAAAGAGTGCCCTGCTTTACTAGTATGTCAAGAATGACGTTTTTTTGAAGAGGGAATAGTGTTAAGTAGAGAAATTCCAGAAGATTCTGCAAGCCCTTTCGCAAGTTCCGTAAACTAGTGTGTTAGGAGAGACCGAGTAACTGCATGGGCTTGCGCAACTCCATCAGGGAATGTAAATCACACTTCGGAAAGCCAAACCGTTGCAGTCAGTTGGTGTAGCAAATAATAGGCCAATCGATGGCACACAGCTCTTACCTCACATTCAACAATGTACATCTTGTTTGGAACACTTTCTTTTAGGCAGTGCTGAAACAATATAGACACCAATACTTACTGAAGTCTTAGTATGTTCTACACTTGGCTTTATACAACAAGTCATGTTCTCTATCCTAACATGCACATATTTAGACCCTTGTGCACAGGCCATACCATGATCTACCTGTTCCCAAGATTAATCGATTACCTAAAAAAAGTACACGACGTTTTACCCCCGACCTACATACTGACACATTCCCTAATTCATGCTTGCCAAAAATACGGTGCCTTGACTCTCCGCTGTGCCACACAATGCGCACACATTCTTTGCAGTTGAATTTAAAATATATCACATTGTACTGTTATATTCCATTGTAGTGCAGTATAAGTGTGCTGCCTAAACTAAAGGGATGGGATGGGATGGGACAACTCTAGGCACAATATGGCATATGTTGTGTGGAGGGGTTGTGTGCTACGGTATACACAACTGTATGCAGTGCTCGCAATTAGCGGACTTTTCCTGCATCATAATTTCCTGGGACCAAGGCATGGTATACTGCTGTATCACACATTATTTCATGAGTATTAGCTGACCTGTTCCTCAGTGGTTGGTGAGGTCTTGGGTCCTATTGGATAATTGAGTGATATTGTGTATGTGATTGTTCGCTTCTGTCCATTTTCAGTCTCCACCCATGGCTTAAACTTCAGTTCTGCCAGGAAAAGATCTTCATTAACACAAATGTCTGCTTCAAGCGTCGAACTTCACATGCGTCAAATATTATGCAAACGAGCAAATATATTGTTTTAGCTAACATGAAGTTCAATGTTTAAAAAACGTTTACATTAAACACGAAGGTCACTATAGGAGGGCGCTTCCCAGGGAAGCGCAGAGCCACTTGTCAATCAACAGTGACCGAGGCAACAGCTTCTAATTTAGTAAAAAGCCAAAAGTTTCCAAACTTTGTACCTGAATACCACGCAATGCAAGATAATGTTGCCCCACAAATTTTCCATCATATAAACATTCATTTTGAGTGCAATTTGAGTAGCATCCAAGGATATTTTCGAAAGCAAAATATTAAATATGCTTGGCACGCAGCCATGCATCGCATCGCACCGCGAAATTCAAAATGTATTTTGGTAGCCAAGAGCAAATATTCGCTTCAAATCCTTCCATCCAGAACTCCACATTGAAGTTGCCCACATGTGTTTAATTCTAGGTATACTTTTAGTCGCCAAGCTGCAGAGAAATTTTATCATGGACAGCGTGACTTCTGAATGCTGTGGGCCTCCACAGTGCGATTCAACAAACATTATGCAAATTTGATGTAGACAAGGTGGGGCCAACAACCTTTTATAGCACGCCTTCGTGTTTAAGAAAAAAATCAACAAACAACCCTGTAGTTGATCACTTATGATGCAACAGTCAATGCTGACCATATATAACATTATGACCCATCAAATATTTCCTCCCGCGCATGATTGGTAGAATCGTGACATGTGACCAAATAACGTCCGCTCGTGAGCGGACGTTATCAGCGAATAACCCCGGCCTGGTGAACTAATGCTGTTTATTGACAATATCCGAACACAGTTCTATTTATTTAGTCATTAAAATCATTACAAGATGACTACTGAGGACATCAATTTATTGGTCGAAAATGCAGTTCCAGAAAGCACTAAAAAGCTTCACAGTTTCCGCGCCGTTATTTGCACTGCGAGAGGAAATATTTGAAGGATAATAAAGACAATAAACTACTTTTGGCTTCGAAAATATGCACAGATAATTGTCCTTGGACATTATCTGTTCCTCAAAGCTCCGCTTCTCGGAACAGATAATATCCTTGGACAATTATCCGTGCATATTTCCTCGCCAAAAGTAGTTTATTGTTTATATATTCTAATACAAATACAATAATCACAGATACCCCCTCGCCCTGGAAGGGATTGGCCTAAGTAGCTCAACAAGACCAGCCTTTGTTTTTCTTTTGTTTTACTGAAGTTTTGAAGCAAACACTTCTTGGAAGTCAAGTGCGGCACGCAAAGGGGAAGAAGAATGGTCTAAGACCTTCATGACTTTGTGTTACTAAGATTAGTATATTTTTGCGTTAAAAAATAACCCGTTGCGTGACGCATACTTCTCACAGTAAATACATGGTCGCACAAAATATATTCACGCTGTCAGCAGGGGCACATTCTTCCGCTTCGGCAAAGGAATACCAGAAAAAATTATCACAGCTATTCTTACAGGTATAATCAATATGTCAAAGGCTGACAGATGCATCCGCTTTTGTCGGTATAGGTGTTGGATATTGTACCATATTCTCCCGCCTGTACTACAGTACATATCATGGGCAGAGTTTGAAAGGGGAAAATTTACCTCGATGAAATCAGAGTTAAAATCAACATAGAAAGCTTTAATTTGTTACACTTTCGTGTAATGGGTGGGGAAGAAACTTCACAGATTTCCAATTAAGGTCTCAATAAAGATTTTGCACATCCATCAAAAATATTCTCGGAATATAAATCATTGTAGCGCTGCTATTTAAGATATATATACACATACTATATATCGTTGTGAAGATCTGGGACAAAAGAATGCAGATCTACTATTATGTTGTTTCATACACGTTAAAAGTAAAGTGCAATCTAGATTAAGTCGATGGAAGATTTTCGCAAAGTAGGTCTTTCGGGAACTAAAACTTTTGAGCAGTTTGGTCTGTAATGCTCAAACTTTCGTGAGGTGTAGAGGACGAGCTTTTCTCAAATACCATGTCAGAGATTTACGATGTTTTTTTTTTTTTCGTTCCTGTTTTATTAAACAGTTTGTATAAAAAACGGATCCTGAAACGCTCCCTCCACTTTAAATGAGAATAAAATCCTTAAAACAGAACGGATCAAAATTTGCTGACACCGTATTTCAGTCAGCTTCATTGAGTATCAGAAAAAAGTTGTTTTAGCAGTTTCGAATAAAACCGACAAAAGGTTTGGTTCTCATTTCCGAAACAGTCAATTTTCATATTACTCTAAATCGTACTCTACCTTTAATGTGCTTGAATATAATAACATATCTATATCTTGCAGTCCAAGACCTTTACAACGATATACAATATGCGTATTTATTACACGACTAGACTGCTGAGCGGGCCGATACAGAAAATCCACCAATCAGATCGCTCCTTTGCCGGTCTGATATTTTCTAAGTATCAGACCGGCTGTATCAGACCGGGTATGATCACGTAAGATTACACATGTTTTTCTGAGCTAAAAAAATAATCAATATGGCAGACCAAGCTTGGGTAATAAGGAATATTAAATGACCACGTTTATAACGGAAACGGAAATGAAATTCAAAGAAAACCATACAAGTGCGGCTGTCAAATTTGATGAGCATTTGACGTTTGCAGCCAAGGTGAATCGTCGAGTCTGCAGCTAAAAAGTTTTTGTAGTTTGAATTCTTCTTATTTACTTGTGAATGGTGAAGTGGATAACTGGTTGAGTTCTGCGGAGAAGTAGGGGAAGTTCATACAGAAAGTTTCTCGTAACTTGCTGAAACGGATGGCAACGAACAGAGTCGCTCGCAAAACTCGACATTGTCTTCTTCAAAGTTAAGCGAAAGATATATTCTCTTCGGAGCCAGAAACAATCTTCATGTAAGTCAGTAGCCTTTCAGTCCGGAATTCTCTAATTTGTCGTCTCCAAAAGATGTAAATTTTAATTGCTTGTCGTTCCAACGAAGCTTCCTGGGACTCTTACAGGACTATACTTTCAAAAATGGTGGCGGCGGTCACCGTTATTTTTGTTTTGAATTCATGAGTTCGCCGAGATGCGTATCGAGCTGAGAAGCAGGTAAAGGATTGCCGCTTCATTGTTTGTTTTCTTCGACATTACAGAGTAGGACTGGTCAATCTTCGTGGATTTATGATTCATCCACAAATTATAGTTTTTGTTATTCATCCCACTCGTTTTACTTGTTTCCTTTGGCTCCGCTTAAGTTGGTGAATTCTCCTGTACCTTTCTATGATTTTGTTCACATAAATATATTTTAAAAAGTGTAGATCGGGTCTGTATGCCCTAAGCTTGCAAGATTTGTACTCTGAAATTTCTTGTTTACGACTTACGCACGGCATATAATTTTGCCGATTGGTGCAGGTTTCAATGATCACAAAGTCGTGTAATAAATCTCTTATTGATCGAGTTTGCTCGGGACCGTACTGGGAGAATATCGGCCCTCGGTCTTTTTTGTACGGACCTCGCTGCGCTCGGTCCGTACTGTCAAGACCTCGGGCCGATATTCTCCCATTACGGCCCTCACACTCGGTCAATAAGATATATATACATTTAATTGTAACGCTACAATGATTATTTTCCGAGAGGGACTCGCAAACCTTTATGGAGACCTCCCCCTCCCCCTCCCCCCCCCCCCCCCCCCCCCCCCCCCCAATATGCCATACATGTGTTAACTTTTTAACTTTTTTAAAAATCATGAAACATTGGCATGCGACATATTAAAATGTTTGTTGCAAATCAACACATTGATTCTCGGTAGTGGTTGCCATAGATATAACTGATCGGAACGAAACCAACGACATATGAAAGAGCTAATGGGGGTCTACAAAAGTACGTCTCAGAATTTTGAAATTTTGCTTCAAACCTTTTTTATGAACTTTATAATGTAAACTGAAAAAATCTTACATTGTTAAAATATAAAAAATAGGCACCTGAGAGGTGCATGTGTCTACTGCATTTCTTCCATTTTTTTGCATGAAGAAATGGCATTTGCCACAGGTACTGAATGAAACAGCTCTCACACCCCTCTTGCACCACAAGATGATTTGTAACGTATATCCGTTAGCTCGAATCATCTGGCCCGCTGCCAAATTGTCGCATCGCATCAGTGTTTATGCTAAACTGTTCAATAAAAATCTTTCAGTAACAGAGGGAAGGATACACAGACATTGAAGGCATTTCACAGATCAAAACTTGGATCAGCACAAAGAAGCACTTGCATCACCTCGACTCTGGTGTGTCGCGAGGTGTTGAAATATAGACTCGTCACGCAAGGAGACAGGCTGCACTCAATCATGCGTAACATGCATATTTAATTCGGCTGAACAAAGTGAGTCAAAATAATTGCTCTGCAAACTCAAAGCAAAACTGCCATGATATATTCTACATTGCACAAACCTTGCCTGTTTTACCCTCCGAAGCGCTTAAATCCATTTTGAGCGGCGTATCTTGTTTCCAAGTGGTATCCATATTCATTCATGACGACGAATACAACATGTTTTTTCAAGAGTAACGTTTATTTCTAACTCACACGAACAAATGCAAACGCGACCCTTCGAGGTTCCTAGACTAGTTTCACCATTTACAGTTTCAGTCAACCAATGAAACAGATAAACATTGACTGGATGACTGAATACATACGTACAAGCATGTGTTGTTTTCTTGCAGAGTTCCGTCGGGGAAAATCGAGCGGAGTTTTATTAATAATTCAATATAATACGATACAAACTCGTTTTAACCCTTCGTTCAAGGGCTTCTTCAAAAGTTGTGGTAAGTTATCCTGGCAACTTTGAAGACATATCGCAAACAAATAGTCACTGAAGTAAGCAACCTAATGGGTGTTTCACATTTTACGACCTGTCGACTGAAATACTTTCACAAAATGATAACTAGCTAACTACGCACCGTACCAGTAAAGATTATCGTGAACTTTCACTAACCTAAACGCATGTTCGCCTTTTCAACGATCAGAACGCATCACTTTTGTCGAGTCGATGATCATTTGGTCGTTGCCGCTCCGACGCAAATGTTCTTTGCTTTCATTACATCTGATGGGTCGATCGTGGATCCAATCAAAATATCCTTTGCTTTCATTGGTTCCGACTGGTTCCATTGTTAACATTCCGAAAACTAGACTAACATTAACACATTCCTTTGCTTTTCGATGGCATAGCGTCTACGCGCAAGCACAGTAGACACAAAAATCATATAAAAGTGTTGAATCGAAATTTAAAAACTGACACTCTTTTTTAGACCCCCATAAGCTCTTTCATATGCCATTGGCTTCGTTCCAATCGATTAAATGCTAAGGGACATTAAATCAAAAATATAAAAAAGCCTGTGACGTCAAAGATTGTACAATAACGTTTACCATCTTTGGTATCAATGACAAACATCATTAGAAGCAGCTAGAAAATTTAACAACAAACAGTTTGATATATAAACATGCCTATGTTTAGTCAATTGATGCCATTTAAAATAAACTCTGCTGGAAAGTGGTTGTTTCGGGGGGGGCGTGATACCTTAAATACCATAAAGGTGCATGATCTGCGTTACCTTTTGTTTTTCTACCTTTCTGCAACTTCTTGTAAAAATCTGATTCTGTGAATAAGTGTTCAAACAAGGTATCCACATTCACATTATATTCCTGTTAACAAACACAAAAGGTTAAAAGTGAGGGAGATCTTCACAGTTAGGAAGCAACTTGAGCAGTTGCTTAGATACCCCTGAAAAACAAATCCAAGGTAAAATGGATTTTAAGCACATGACCTTTACAGTACTGGTGTGTAACTCTACCTCTGAGCTATGACATCTTCAGGGAGCGAGTCAAGATGGAAAGGTAAGTCAAAAGTGATCTTAGAGGACAAACAAGTACAGGGGTATAGACTCGGATGTGTCTCAATTCCCCACCACACAGGTCCCATCGAGACAAGCCCTCCCTGAGACCAGGTCCTATCAAAACGACTCCCGCCAAATGAACAAGGCCCAAGTCCATAACTCTGCTCAGTATAGGGATATAAACTATATGTGCCTCATTTCCTCTGTGCACTGGTCTTCTCAAATTCACCCCCGTTCTCCCAATAATGGCCAACCTCACCTCCTTTAACAAATGGTTGCTCCAATGATTATCACATGGGCAGAGCACTGGTGCTACAAAAGACACGACACGACAAGAGACAAAAGACACAAGAGAATTAACAAATACATGCAGTGCTTTATTCCTTAGCCACATACAGTACCTGGAGAGCCTGAACTTTATGTTCCAATACTTCACAAATCGCTCACACAAAAGCATCATGTGACCATGAGATTAATTTGGAAGAAAACTGTTCATTGCCCCGCCCCTCCTTATCAATACTTTGCAAGTTCCAGCAAATTGCAAGGTTAATCTAAACAATTTCGTTTAGGGTCAATTTGTATGAGGAAAGGGTAACGTGTTAGCAATTTTGTGCAAACTCTATTTAATATACAGCCATGATAGGTCAATACACAGTTAATACAAGTGAACTGTTTAGTGAAAAAAGAGCAGATGTCTCCTGCTAGAGTTCAAGCTGGCCAAACTAGGAATCTTCAGCCAACTGGTCCATTTTGTTTAAGACCGGTTGGAAGAATTAGGGCCCTGACCTTGGGCTTCAGGAAATTCAAGCAATAACTTACTTGTGCTCTTCTCCTGTTCATGATTCTCTGAGGCAGTTCCTTCTTCTTCGAGATCACTGCTCTCCTTCTTTGTCACGTTGCTGCCATCCATTTTCGGTGGCTTAACTTTCTGTGTTTTCTTTGACAGTCCAGGTTTCTTCCAAGCTACTTTAGAGCCAAAGTCTATGGAATCTGGGCCTTGCTGTGGTGTTGGTGGAGTAACAGCGACTGATGGTGGACGATCAGGTGTAACGTTCTAAAGCAAATAGATGTGTAAATATCACAACATAATTTATGTTGAAAACATATATACAACCATACATATCAATCAATTTACGCGTGAGAAATGCTTCTTAACCAGTACTATTACTATTACTATTACTATCATCATTATTATTATTATTATTATTATTACTAGCGGGATCCCCGTAAAATACGGTGATCGGAAGTTTTTTCTTTTTTTCTTATTCTTTCTTCCTTTCTGAAGTCTATTTTGAGCATCTTGAATGCAGTTTACAGTGTCAATGTACAAATTTCTCTGTAGTGTGTGAACCACTCGACCATATCACTTGCGGGATCACTCGACGAATTGCCGATCGATTGACATGAAAATCTCCCCGTTTTTCAAACATGCGGCAGCATCAGTCCGACATCCAGTCACCTGACAGCTCAAATTCTCTTTTTAAACTCATTTCCAATTTCTAAAAGAACTGTGGTCGGCACACGAGGCCAATATTTATACATAGTTTCACTTGATGTGGCGACCATCTTGGATTTTTTATGAGGAGGCCTGGGAAAAAGCGTTACAGACAGACGAACAGACGGACGGAAGTGAGCGTATTATTATATAGATTACTATTATTATTGATTAGTTACCCAGGTTACTTAAAGATAAACGACTTCTTATGGTTTTCATTCTTTAAATAGATTCTGAACTCCTTACCCAACAACAACAGGGCTATCGTTACGTTCCAAGATTTTAAAAGAACAATCCGGCAATATAAATTCAATTAGTGATCATTTCTTTCTTTCTTTTTTTGGTATTTTTAGCATTTTTAGTGCTTTAGGGTTTAGGGTTTTAGAAAATCAGTGTTCGATACTTAGGGCCAGTAAAATTGAGTTTCTAAGATTTTAATGTTTTACAAAGCGGGTTGTTAGTATTTGGGTCTCAGGATTTAAGGTTAGAAATATATTTCGTACCAGGGTTAGGGTTTTAATCTTCTTCTTTTAGGTCTTAGAAAATTAGTGTTCGAGGCTTGGTGCTAGTGAAATTAGATTTCTAACAATTTAATGTTTTCCCCGAGTGAAGCGAGGGTAATAATCACGATGCTAATGCAGCAAAATCGCCTTATTTGAAGACTCCAAGCATGTCGTCATCTCGAAATTTAATGTTCGTAGGTGTGTGTGTCAGGTACGACTTTTTAGGCCAGGTGCCTAAGGTAATGACGTAATAATTATCGACTAGCGTCTCTGCCTCGGAAGGAAAAAAGATTTGAACGAAGCAATAATTGTACGTTACTGCATTCACAAAAATGAATTTGAAAACTGGAAAACTTGAAACAGACCGGTCTCGCGAAGCTCGTCTTCAAAAGAGAAGGGAACAAGCACGGGCAAGGCGAAATCGTGAAACAATCGAACAGTGCCAAATATGTCTAGAGAAAAGACGACAAATATGTGATAACCGATAGCATAATGAATGGAAGCGCGCCGAAGAAACGGCTCCGCAAAGGGAACACCGCTTGAAAGCAAATCGGGAGCTTCAGACGCCGTTTTGTGTTAAACTCAGATACTTATTCAGAAAGAACAAGCAACAAAGGTTAGTCAGTGTAAATCGAACAATCACCGTGACAAATATATTCTACCCGTATCTTGTAACTCGATCACTTCAAGAATGTATTAGAATCTGTATGCTGATCATTTTCCCTCGAAGTATTGTTTTATTACGCTTCTGTCGCCAGTTTCGGCTACCGTATTGGCTCAGAGCAATCGGAACTTGGAGTCTTGATTGATTTAGTCAGATGTCTTTTTTCTTTCAAGACTAAAACTGTAACAAATGCTGTAATCTGACATGCGGTGATTGCAGTGAGAATCGTTCACAAGCCCTTAGAAGTATGACTAGGTATGAAGCCTGTGTATAATTTGAAGTAAACCGTTCAGGTTTTGCTTTGATTCTGGGAGAAATGATATTGTTTTGAGCGGGTTCACATACAAAACAATTCGAGCTCATTAAATATGCATGCCTGAGTCCAGAGTAAAACAAATCGCACAGGAAGCTTATTTAATTGTACTGCCTATGAATTCAAAATTGGAAAATCAGTGTTCCTTTTTTCCCGTACTACGACGGCTGACCAACTTCAAAATTTGAGTATTAAATTTTGAGAACGTGCTTGGCAGACTATGAATTAATTTGACGTGCCGACTGCGGGAAATACGTAATCACGCAATCGACTCTTTTTTCAACGCAAAAGTATAACACACATCATTCCTTTTCTCCTTCCTTTGCGTGTAGCACTTGACTTCGAAGAAAAGATTGAGTCAACATTTCGGCAAAACAAAGGCTACTCTTGTTGGGAGTACCAAAGTAAAAGTCCCATCAATGGCAGAGCGAGGGTGTCTGCGATTATCGTATTTCTGGTATAGGGTCAGTAGTGAGGTATATATAAATATTTAGTATCCTCGGAGATATTAGCCTTTTTTAAGCTACACTGTAAATCCGAGTTCAAATAAAGTTTATGTACATGTATGTATACAATAAAAACATGTTGGACGGCATAGTTGTAACAACTAAAATATATGTGCTAATACTGTAATTAATAAATTTCCACTGGTTTGCCATGGTGTGGACTCTTATTTACCACAATTTACGTCATCACATGGTCAAAATTTGTTGTGGACTCACGAGGCGCTTCGCCGTGCTGTGGTAAAATAAAATAATTCTAGCCCATATTGCAACCAAATTAAACGTGTTTAGTTAGGATGCGTACAAGCTAGCTATTTCAAGAGTTGTCGTAGTGAACCTAACGCAAGTCTCATTTTCACCCATTTTGCGAATCCAAGCTGCTCTGTTCATCTGCTTTCATTGCCGATTGTGACATACCAGAAGAAAATCCATTGGTTTAGAACCACTACAACCACGTGGTTGTTAAAAGAATCTGAGCATATAGACGTATCAACAATCAAAATACACCAACAAGGCCCGCGTTAGTACTGCTCCCATAAGAGATTATTTTCACCAGCCATGTGAATGAACAACGTATATATGCAAATCAAAGAACTGTTTGTAAACAAAACACAATATCTTAATCACAAGCGCTCTTTTGTGCACTCCAGGATCTGCAAAATTCTGATCTGCGATTTTCACCCGTATTCTGCGAGTGTATTTTTCGTACCTCTGCGAAAAAAAAAAACAAACAAACAAACAAACAAAGAAAGCGCAATAGGTCCAAATAATCATTTCTTACTATCAATTAGTTCATCTGATTAGTATCCAATCAGACTTAGGCTCAGACCTAAAATGGTCTGTTAAAAAAGACTCACAGCTCACAAACGGCTCTAGCTCTCAATTTGGCTTTTCCACTAAGATAGTAACTGAAGAAAGAACCTACAGGTTCCTGGTCTTGCATTTTATTCGCTGTAAACTTTATCAGAAAAATTGTGGCATCTTACTAAAAATCACAGCCATTTTCAGCCGAATATGTAAAAGTCATCTGATCTTGAAGCGAAATACACCAGTTGCACAAAACCACAGGTCTGTGAGACCTTTTAGCCGCAACTAATAAATGTTTGCAAGCGAATGACACGTGGATGTTCGCAAGGTTCATCTTGTGGACCTCTACTATGGAATCTGTTCCAAAATGTCATGTCTTTTCACGTCAAAAATGCATCTTAACATGAATGCAGACGATCACCAACTATGCATAATGACATCATTAAATGGTCATTCATGGAAGAAACATACGTAAGAGGGATCTTTCTAGTCTCATAGACAACAATTGTTAGTACAAGTCTGAAACATATTTAATCTTTAATCGGATTACTTTATATCCGACTACTTTTGTCAGAATTTGGGTAGAATATATCTTGTATTGTTGTGTACATTACTATCTGATAATTAAGTCCCCAAATACTTTTTCCAACAAACTATTTTACAGTGTCCCCAATTAGTTTGTGAAAAGCTAAATACATTGACATTTAAATAGGGTTTTAAATAAAAAGTATACAAAAAAGCTTAGCGTATATTTCGACAACTTCCCTGAATGTTTCAGGGCAATTTCTGAATAATTGGAGAACTTCCAAATTGTGTGAGAGTCCAGATTTTGCACAGCACCCTCCCCTTCCCCCCTAAAACATGGCAGCCCATGATGACTGAATGTGCAAAGTTTTCTAACTTAAAGATCTTGGCACATGTAAAGATAACCACGCCAGTACTGTGTGTCCAGAGCACTTAAACCTGTGTTAATCAACCTTTTTAGCACTGTCAGCTGTTCACGCACATCACATGATATCAACAGTCTTAAACATCTTCTCTTTGATCTAAGCAAGGGCTAATGCTCATTCTTACGGCATTCAGCATATCTACAACAACCTGACGTTGGTACATTATATATTTCAACAACTGCAGTAGTCCTGGTGTCAGCAAAGTGGTAAACACATAAACGTTATCGTGAATATGTTGAACACCATAATTATTGTTTTTCCTGTCGTTTGTTAGAGGTATAAATGTAGAAGGTGGAAAACCAAACCTGTCCCTGGTGGTTAGAGGAATCTGAGCTGTTTGCTACCAGTGAGGTCTTGCTCCCTCTTGATGGTATTTGACTGAGGGTTCTAGTGAGCTTCTCCTTGATTTCATCATTGCCTTCACTCCCATTGCTGGACACTCCATCAGCTGAACCTTCCTCAGCACTGTCGCTACAACTGTCCTCTTCCTCCATATCCTCCTCCTCCTCTTCATCATCATCATCATCATCATCATCGTCATCATCATTATCATCTGATGCATTTTCTGAGCTGCCATTGTGCAGGTCCTCATATCTCCCTACAATGTTGCGTAGCTCCTGGGGACTTAAGGGCTAAGAGAAGACAAGGAAACATGTTAACCCCTACACTGACCTCACAATGCCAATTACTCAGAAAGAAAATGTATAAATAATGTAGTGAGAGCTGTCAACGCCAGTCTTCATACTACTGTATGATGTAACTCTTAAAGAGACTGAGAGATGCCAGAATGTGTCTGGTTTACTGGAAAGAAAGCAAATACTAAATTATTTTATGGGGCAAGGTGCCAGCAGAGTTAAACTCACAGCATCGTCTAAATTCCCAGAAAAAAAAAAACAAGCTACAGTAGCACAATAAACCATAATTCCGCAAGTTCACAACTGACTTTGATACAACTTCTACAGCATACCTGATCTAAAAGAGCATTCTGCCAGATCCTAAAGAGTACGTTGTATGCTGTCTCTCGCGAAACAAGGGACGCAAAAAAATACTAGAACAGAGAAAAGGTTATATTAGCATTAACAGTTTTAGTGAGTATTCTTTACTGAATATTTGCTAGCTGCTACTGATTTAGCCATCATTCAAAAACTTTCGGTTTGCTCTCTTCGAAAATATGTCTTCTTACAAACTTTTCTCTTTTGCTTTATATTTTACGCCAGCCAGGATCAAAAGAAAAGCAGAGAAGTCAAATAATGAGTGAAGTCAAAATTCATATATACTGTAGCAGGTCCTACCTGACACAAAGACCTTCACCAACGTATTTGACAATATGACGCGTCGTATTTCATATTTCATGATCAATAAGAGGACAGCCACAAGAAAATGACATCAATTTGTTAATAGTGATACCTTAATATTATTCAGATATTATTCACTCTCAAAGTAGAGTGGTTTATGAGACCCATAAACAATAATTTCGTGTACAGTGTAGAGATAAAGTATGGAGCCTGTGGAGTCTATGAAGCCATAGATCCTGTGGAGCCTATAAGTCTTTATAACATAGTCACGATACAAGCCGCGTGCTGATTGGTCGAAAACTGTGGTTTGCCAGAGTATAAACCACACTTACCCGTGGTTTATAAGTTATAAACCACGCCTACGTCATCCTCTGGCAAAAAAAAAAAAAGAAAACAATGCGAGAATGGAGTCACCAATGCCCAACTTCGAGATAAAATTTGGCTTTAAGAGCGAGTTCGTGTAAATATCACCTACGCCGTGCAGGGTAGAAAAATCAAAATTATCCAAACTTTGTCATGATGAAGGCTTAATGTATCTAGTTATAAAAATATAAGTTTTAGTTCGTTCAGTTTCTTATTTCATTTTTGCGGCAACAGTTCCTTCACGGTGCTCTGCGAGAAGACAAAATCGACCTAAAAATAATGCTTTCATTATCGGCTCTAATGGAAAAACTGGGATATAAACATAACAGCTTAAATTATGGCATGCGAGTGGGGTCTTTCCCGTATGCATAACCGTTGTCAAATGTAAATTTGATTAAAACCCAAATTTTTGCCCGATTTTTTAGTATTAACCACTTTGAGCGACGTTTTCTCACGCGAAAAATATGCTAATTTCATCAGCAAAAATCGCGTCCTGGTACATGGCTTTGCAATTAAAGACTATGTTCATCGGCAAAAGCAATGTTCCTTCTGTGATTCTGTGAAATAAAATCATGGGGTAAATGAAATGGTGAATTTTGGAAACGCCAAGTATACATGGTACTTGCACCCAAAATGTGACCTTGTGACCTTTGAAGACGCGTGACATTCGAAAACAATAACAATACGTGACCGCAGATTTTTTTGGATTTTATGAAATCGTTGTAAAAATATCGCCTAGATTTAATGTAGAATTGCCAAAAGAGTGTTCAGCTGAAGATGAGACGGCAATTTCGCCCGAAAATGTTCTTTCTTTGATTTGACGATTTGGTGGTTCAAGTTTACAAAAGAAACTTGCATTTGTAACGCTTGGAATTAAAGTTCTCTTATTTGATTTTGAATGAATAAACGGAAAGGGCCGATGTATCTGTTTTTATGTAGGTCTTTCTCACTTCAAAAAGGACGAAATTCGAGATTTGCCGTATTAGAAAAAATGCTTGATCAACTGCACGTGTCAATTTCATTTTATCGTTTTAGAAAGCACCAGTATCCCCGACTATCAGTTATTTTGTGTCAAAAAATTCGTAGCTTTACAACTGTGTATTAACTGTCAACCTTATGTAATAGGATCACGTTCCGTGCAGTCACGTCCCATCTTAAGATTCGTGTTACTTCATCAATTTTATCTGTTTCCATTTATTACCGTATAAGGATTGTATTCTCTATTCATCTAGTTCGGAAACGCCTAGGAGATGCCAATGATATTTTGTAATGTTCGTAATCAATAGCCCTATTATTCTGTATGTTATATCTATCCGTGCATCATTCGATTAGTTCAGAGTTAGACTTGGGTATTCCCTCTGTAAAGCCATTTTGCAGAAGCTCGGGAATAAAGTATCTGCCATCTGCCCATTATTTGACAACATCGACGGGCTTAAGTCAGTGGTGGTCTTTTCGAAGCACCATGGCCTCGTGCGGGTATTCTCAAATTGTTGGAGGACCTTGTGGCTCAAGTCCAAGCAATCCAGCAATTTCCCGGCCAATGCGTGATTGTTGGTGAGTACCGTAAAGATATCAAGGCGCATTTGAAAAGCCATGAAGTTCTGGACTCTTCCCTGGATTCAGAGGCGAGGCTCTTGCTGGCACGGGCAGGTAAATTATGTTTCTTTGATTCTACGATTTCCGTTACCCTGGGCCCACTTGTTCAAAGCTGAGTTAGGCTAATCCTGAATTCGAAATATTCCCATTTTGTGCGTGCAACGCATCTTATGATTACTGTACTTTTCTTTCCAAGGTATTTTTGAGACAAGCAACGTTGTTCTTGGTGTCACGATATGCGCACGGCACCACGACACATTTGGCATTAGATGGCGCTGCAACAGAAGGAATTGCATGTGCCCGAGTGAGTGGGCATCGCACAAGGCCGTGAAAGGAGACCGCGGGATTAACCTTGCTCAGTCTGAAAGACTCTTCCGGCTAACTCAAGTGCTGATCCCTGTCGCTTCACGTAAGTTTAATTCAAAGCAGCAAGGCAGCTGTCAGCTTGCGAATTTGAAAAAAGTAGTTTTGCGGGAGTAGGTATTATGCCATAATAATATTACACATATAATAGTCGGACTATTTTAAGGTCACATTTAAAAATTCGTAAATCTGCGAGCTAAAAAGTGATTGAGTAGTTGAACTTTATTGAAAAACTTTTTTTAAAAAGTTAAAATTAAATTTAAAATTATTATTAAAATTCACTATTCAAAATATTATTTTCAATTAAGATTATAATGAAAACAAGTGAATATACTTCCCAGTATTATGACTGCTGCAAAAAACCCTTTCACCCTTGAGAAAGTTCAATTTAGTTTTCGGTTCAGAGGTTATACTGGTTTGGTTATACTGGTATATTAAAGGATTTCCATATTTTCATTCCATAATATCAATTCACTTGAACAGCCTGAGAACGCAACCAAACCTCTGGCGGTGACCACCCTCAGTGTTAATGACTTTAATACCTACTCCCGCAAAACTCCTTTTTTTCAAATTCGCAAGCTGACAGCTGCCTTGCTGCTTTGAATTAAACTTACGTGAAGCGACAGGGATCAGCACTTGAGTTAGCCGGAAGAGTCTTTCAGACTGAGCAAGGTTAATCCCGCGGTCTCCTTTCACGGCCTTGTGCGATGCCCACTCACTCGGGCTCATGCATTTCCTTCTGTTGCAGCGCCATCTAATGCCAAATGTGTCGTGGTGCCGTGCGCATATCGTGACACCAAGAACAACGTTGCTTGTCTCAAAAATACCTTGGAAAGAAAAGTACAGTAATCATAAGATGTGTTGCACGCACAAAATGGGAACATTTCGAATTCAGGATTAGCCTAACTCAGCTTTGAACAAGTGGGCCGAGGGTAACGGAAATCGTAGAATCAAAAAAATATAATTTACCTGCCCGTGCCAGCAAGAGCCTCGCCTCTGAATCCAGGGAAGAGTCCAGAACTTCATGGCTTTTCAAATGCGCCTTGATATCTTTACGGTACTCACCAACAATCACGCATTGGCCGGGAAATTGCTGGATTGCCTGGACTTGAGCCACAAGGTCCTCCAACAATTTGAGAATACCCACACGAAGCCATGGTGCTTCGAAAAGACCACCACTGACTTAAGCCCGTCGATGTTGTCAAATAATGGGCAGATGGCAGATACTTTATTCCCGAGCTTCTGCAAAATGGCTTTACAGAGGGAATACCCAAGTCTAACTCTGAACTAATCGAATGATGCACGGATAGATATAACATACAGAATAATAGGGCTATTGATTACGAACATTACAAAATATCATTGGCATCTCCTAGGCGTTTCCGAACTAGATGAATAGAGAATACAATCCTTATACGGTAATAAATGGAAACAGATAAAATTGATGAAGTAACACGAATCTTAAGATGGGACGTGACTGCACGGAACGTGATCCTATTACATAAGGTTGACAGTTAATACACAGTTGTAAAGCTACGAATTTTTTGACACAAAATAACTGATAGTCGGGGATACTGGTGCTTTCTAAAACGATAAAATGAAATTGACACGTGCAGTTGATCAAGCATTTTTTCTAATACGGCAAATCTCGAATTTCGTCCTTTTTGAAGTGAGAAAGACCTACATAAAAACAGATACATCGGCCCTTTCCGTTTATTCATTCAAAATCAAATAAGAGAACTTTAATTCCAAGCGTTACAAATGCAAGTTTCTTTTGTAAACTTGAACCACCAAATCGTCAAATCAAAGAAAGAACATTTTCGGGCGAAATTGCCGTCTCATCTTCAGCTGAACACTCTTTTGGCAATTCTACATTAAATCTAGGCGATATTTTTACAACGATTTCATAAAATCCAAAAAAATCTGCGGTCACGTATTGTTATTGTTTTCGAATGTCACGCGTCTTCAAAGGTCACAAGGTCACATTTTGGGTGCAAGTACCATGTATACTTGGCGTTTCCAAAATTCACCCTTTCATTTACCCCATGATTTTATTTCACAGAATCACAGAAGGAACATTGCTTTTGCCGATGAACATAGTCTTTAATTGCAAAGCCATGTACCAGGACGCGATTTTTGCTGATGAAATTAGCATATTTTTCGCGTGAGAAAACGTCGCTCAAAGTGGTTAATACTAAAAAATCGGGCAAAAATTTGGGTTTTAATCAAATTTACATTTGACAACGGTTATGCATACGGGAAAGACCCCACTCGCATGCCATAATTTAAGCTGTTATGTTTATATCCCAGTTTTTCCATTAGAGCCGATAATGAAAGCATTATTTTTAGGTCGATTTTGTCTTCTCGCAGAGCACCGTGAAGGAACTGTTGCCGCAAAAATGAAATAAGAAACTGAACGAACTAAAACTTATATTTTTATAACTAGATACATTAAGCCTTCATCATGACAAAGTTTGGATAATTTTGATTTTTCTACCCTGCACGGCGTAGGTGATATTTACACGAACTCGCTCTTAAGTGAGGACACCGGCTAGTACAGTTTACCGTGAATCGGTAAAGAACGTGACCTCATCAAAAAGCACTTCAACAGTTTGGAGAGGGAAAATCTGTGTCGAAGAACGGCAAGTTTCTTGTCAGCGTCGTGGAAAGCGACTTGGTTTAAGCACTCTCCCTAAGTACAGCATATTTGGGAGTCACAATTACATCAGTGGGTTGTTTGAATGAAGTTGAATGCTGTTGAATGTTGAAGAAGATCAGCCGTGAACAATCACTAAACATGAACGGCGAAGACAAACAAACAGACGTGTTTGTAGTGATGCAAGAGAAAGAATTTCCGACGATGTGACTGAAAAAATGATTGAAGAATTTTCGGACGGACTTCAAATGATTGTACTACGAGGTAGAGTCAAGAAATTGGTAATTTTTCATTCACACAATTTCGAGTCGGCCATTGGAGCATTTGTTGATTCCCTTCAAATTTGCATTTTATGCACTAGCCGACTGAATGATTTCATGTACTTGCAGTCCAAAGTTCTACAGGAAAATATAGTTCTTTACCGTGAGATGTTGTCTAATTTTATAGAACAGACGGCCTGGTTGAAAAGTTGAAAAGTTGAAAAGTTGGTTCGCCTTCGGCTCGCGTTTCTCCCTACATTTCTTTCGTGCTCTCGTCACTTGCTGCGTGCTTTATTTCTGAACGGAGCATGCTTGAAGCTGGTTTATTTGTTAAACAGAGCCTATGGAGCCCAGAGATCCTGTGCCTATATATATATATATATATATATATATATATATATATATATATATATATATATACAGCCCTTTGCAAAAATGTAGAGCCCTCAATATATATCACTTTATTATATGGCACTGATACTACGCACGCTACGATTGGTTAATTTACCGGTCCATACTTTCCTTTACAGACTGCAAATTGATTTTACGCACGTTCTGATTGGTCAATTTTACCGGTCCATAACTTACTGTACGGACCGCAAAGTCAGTTTGCACATGTGGATCGCAAATGATTACTCGAAAAGTTGCTAAATGTTTGTCATAAAAGGCCCAGAAGTGCAATGGGAAGTTTAAACGTTCCGGATACTCATTGTTAAGTTGTGGTGATCGGGGAAAGCTTACAATCTTGTAAAATGACTGTTACGAAGAAGGAAAACATCCGAGGAAAAAATTGCTTGCGACCTCAGCCGTCATTGACAACAAGCGCTGCAGAGTATGGAGGGTTTTTTCACCTTTGTGTTAAAATTTGCACACTTGCCAGGAAGAAAGTGGAAAGCAAACAATCACCGTGAACAGTTATGACTAAAACCGTGCAAGAATCAAGTTTTGCAGACATGTTTGCTCGTCATGGTGCACTGTGAAGACTGTAAATAAATTTTTCACAATGCACGAGAACTCTGTATTTCGAAATCACTGACTGGGACAAAAACGCCGTGGTAATTTGAGGACGTTCACTTTGCTGGAAGAAACCTAAACGCTCCACGAGGAGGCAGGAAAATTAAGCGGTGAGTTTTGAATAATATAACTTTCAACGATGTGTCGGTCGCAGTTTGTGATGAAATGATTTTCTTTTAGTGCCATTTTGCCTTCTACATTATTGTACGTGTAAGAAACTTATTCAAAAGAATGAAAAATACTCTGAAGTTACAAAGCAGTTTCTTCTGGAAAGAGATAAGACTGCATTTTTTTTTAATTTTTAGTGAGCGAGTAAGGGCGAGTTCGAGTCGTTCACCGAATAAAGTTCACTGCAGTGTCGTTGTTTGACACATGCTATGGGCCATTTCATTCAGCTCAGAACAAATTAGTATTTATCTAGGCAGTTGGTTCGACAGACGCTTATTTTCTTTCAAGATTTTCAAATCGCTAGGATTGCAAGCTGCTAACTGAATTTGTTGTGAAATTACAAACATGCGTAATTCATGCCTGATCGCGATTGATGTTGTTGAATGAACGAGACGAGTACTCGTTGGGGCCTTGTTTTGTGTTTGCCGAAAAATCTAAAGCCATATAATAAATATCTTATTAACCTCGTTTGCTTCGTCCGTACCGTAAGTTATGGATCCTGGTTTTTTTCGTCACCTTATGGCCCTCACGCGAAGCGCGCTCGGGCCATAAGGCGACGAAAAAAACTCAGTCCATAACTTACTGTACGGACCGCGCGCTCGGTTAATAAGATCTATATATACAAATATCGAGAGCATTGTGGAAAGAGTTCAACTGGAAAATTTTCTTCCCCAGCCGAATAACGAGGAGGAACACGCAGTAATCATTGTATTTTGAACTTAACTAGACTGGCGTTGCCAGTGAGTTCGCAGCGTTAGTTGGGTCGAGAGCAGAATAAACTAAAATGGAAAGCAAGGACAAGAACGGAACTTCCGGGAGACTTCCAGTTTCTCACCAGAAATATATCAGACAGTATAGAGAACTTGGCTTTTGACAACTTGCTTAAATGAAACCTAATTAAACTATTAATAATATAGATGCAAAAATACTCAATTCTGATTGGCTGAGAACAGGGGTGTTATATTTAAATTTAGTGTGCAAGTGTGCAAAAAAGGTTATTCAGATTTGCAAAAGTAGTTAATCAGAGTTAATTACACAGATTAATTGATTTTGCACACTTCGTTGCCATGACAATCACGCAAGCAAGTCACAAGCTCAACTTTTGCATCGAGAAAAAATGGTGGCCAAGAGCGAGAGATTCTCAAAACATCAACAAAGCAGCCATAAAAGTTTAAACTGGGGAATATGAACGCAGGAAATCGACTCAACCATGGACGAAAATGCCTGTAAGAAATTCGTGGAGCGGAATTAACATCAAATGAAAGCGGAAATCTACAAGCCCGAAATCAAGTTATGTTCAGAGATCGAGTGTGTCGATCGTCTCTGCAGAACTTTATGACTGAAGGCTTCACGATACGAACAGCAGCACTTTCAACGGTTTCTTAATCTTCCCTAACTAAATATAGGTAAATATAACTATATAGACTTGCCATAACTCGGGTTTCTCTTCCTTTCGGTGATTGTCGGCTTCCAGTTATGCCGTTTAGGGTTTCGGTGTTCTGTGACTTTCATCCATAACGTGTTCCGTACCAAAGCTCAGGGTAAACTCAGTCTTCCATTCAAGGCTATTCAAGACAGAGATCCTTGTTGGCTTGAGTTTTGCATTATGCAAATTTCCACAGTGTGAATTTTCAGCATCCAATAAAACATCGCGCGTTTGACATTGATTGACTGTTGGTTTTGCTTTGGAATGGCTTCCTTCACCTTGTTTATTTTTGCATCTATATTATTAACTAGTAATCATTGGTGTGCTCATTCAATTAACGATTATTATGACCCAGCAAATATTTCCTCCCGCGCGTGATTGGTAGAATCGTGACACGTGATCGAATAACGTCCGCTCGTGAGCAGACATTATCAGCGAATAACCCCCGCCTGGCGAACTAACACTGTTTATTGATAATATCCGAACACAGTTCTATTTATTTAGTCACAAAAATCATTACAAGATGACTACTGAGGAGGACATCACTTTATTGGTCGAAAATGCAGTTCCAGAAAGCACTAAAAAGCTTCACAGTTTCCGCGCCGTTATTTGCACTGCGAGAGGAAATATTTGAAGGATAATAAAGACAATAAACTACTTTTGGCTTCGGAAATATGCACAGATAATTGTCCTTGGACATTATCTGTTCCTCGAAGCTCACAGTTGCCCTCGAGCTTCGCTCTCGGGCAACTGTTCGCTTCTCGGAACAGATAATATCCTCGGACAATTATCCGTGCATATTTCCTCGCCAAAAGTAGTTTATTGTTTATATAGTGCTCGTAATGTTTGAAAATTCCACAAATGACACTCGTCCTGCAGACTCGTGTTATTTTGTTAGAATTTTCAAACATTACGAGCACTATTAATCGTTAATTGAATGAGCACACCAATAATTACCACTACAAATTTTTCATTACAACACTCATACACTTGGTTCTTAAAGGTTGAGCGACTCTGCATTTTGAGCTTAGAAGCAAAATGGTTACCCACCAAGTAAACCTGAGTAATGCGTGACTTGTCTTTTTATGAATCAATTTTGACAGTTTGACTTCGAACACTTAATTCTAATCAGAGGCCACAATTATTCCAGCCTTCACTTCAGTACTAGTCTGTCTTGTTTTTTAACTGAATGCGTTTCACTTCTATCAGGCTTTCAAGTATTTGTGCTTTGCAACAAATACTAGAAATACGATAATCGCATATACTCCCTCACTCTGCCATTGATGGGACTTTTACTTTGGTAACTCCCAACAAAAGTAGCCTTTGTTTTACCGAAATGTTGACTCAATCTTTTCTTCGAACTCAAGTGCTACACGCAAAGGAAGGAAAAAAAGAATGGTGTGTGTTATACTTTTGCGTTGAAAAATGAATCGATTGCGTGACGAAGTACGTATTTCCCACGGTCGGCACGTCAAATTAATTCATACAGTCTGCCAAGCACGTTCTCGAAATTTAATACTCAAAGTTTGAAGTTGGTCGGCCGTCGTAGTACGAGAAAAAAGGAACACTGATTTTCCAATTTTGAATTCATAGGCAGTGCAATTAAATAGGCTTCCTGTGCGATTTGTTTTTACTACTGCATGCACCAGACTCAGGCATGCATATTTAATAGGCTCAAATTGTTTTGTATGTGAACCCACTCAAAACAGCAAGATTTCTCCCAGAATCAAAGCAAAACTTGAACAGTTTACTTCAAATTATACACGGGCTTCAGACCCAGTAATACTTCTAAGGGCTTGTGAACGATTCTCGCTGCAATCACCGCGTGTCAGATTACAGAAAAATAAGACATCTGACTAAATCATTCAAGACTCCAAGTTCCGATTGCTCTGAGCGAATACGGTAGCCGAAACTGGCGACAGAAGCGTAGTAAAACAATACTTCGAGGGAAAATGATCAGCATACAGATTTTAATACATTCTTGAAGTGATCGAGTTACAAGCTATACGGGATAGAATATATTTGTCACGGTGATTGTTCGATTTCCACTGACTAACCTTTGTTGCTTGTCCTTTCTAAATAAGTATCTGAATTTAACACAAAACGGCGTCTGAAGCTCCCGATTTGCTTTAAAGGGGGGGTCCCTTTGCGGAGTTGTTTGTGTTACCCGCTTCTGTTCATGTCATCTTTGCGGAGTCTTCTCTTCGGCCCGCTTTTTCTCCTGAAGTTTCCGATTTGCGTTCAAGCGCTGTTCTCTTTGCGGAGTTGTCTGCGTTACCCGCTTCTGTTCATGTCGCTTTCGATCGGCATTCATGCGCTGTCGTTCGCTCGTTTCACGATTTTGCCTTGCTCGTGCCTGTTCCCTTCTCATTTGAAGACGAGCTTCGCGAGACTGTTGTGTTTCAAGTTTTTCAGTTAAGTTTTCCATTTTCGTGAACGCAGCTACGATATATTGTTGCTTCGTTCAAATCTAAATGCTTCGTTCAAATCTAATTTCTCTAAGTTATTCCGAGTAAAACAACAGGGCACACGTGATCGATCCGGCCTTTGTTATTGGTTAGCGGGGTAACCGTGCCTAAAGTCGTACGCCAGACTGACTGACTGACTGACAGATGGAGTCCCCAAGTAGGCGGTATAATATTACTGCATTAGTGTCGTGAGTATTTCCCTCACTTCGTTCGGGGATAAAATTGAAAGCGAGGAATGTAACACGAGCCCAACACAAGACTTGTTTACAATATTATTGCGGTTTTGTTCACAGCGTGTTCAGTCCATTTGTGACTGCAAACTCAATGATATTTTGTAAATGCTAACAAAAAAATGTCCACTTAAACTATTTTTATCATCATTGCTTAGTATATTTTCACCACTATTAAGTTAGAATTGTTGTTATGGCAATACAAAAAGTGATGAGACAATTTTAATCTATTGACCAAAGGAAAACTTTAACAACGTTTAAAACAACTACCTCAAGGGTTTCTTTCTAGTGCCACCTTAACTTATGAATAATTTAAGGTGGCACTAGATCCTGCTTGACAGAATTTACCCAAGTTTACAGTACACGAGAAAACCTCCTAATTATTAACTTTTATTCTAAACAATTTATACTACCGAAGGGACTCTAATAACTGCTCGAGTGAGGGCACCTAGCAGAGACAGGGCACCTGTTTAATTTTCAACAATTTTATAAAGAAACATTGTGGTATAAGACTGTTAAATATTGTTATAGTACACTATAACTATACAAAGATAGAAACTTCAACTGCAACTCGGTCTACCTGTAGTCTGCATAGTGATTGAAGTTAACTAACAAACGCATTCATTCTAGTGCAGCTAGCAATTTGAGATGGCGATATCAGAAATTGTGCAGTTGGGAACGGATTAACGGTTTCAAGAGGGGAACTAATTGAAAACAGGCGCTTATTTTAAAAAAGACACTCGCACCGAGCACTTATTGGATATGGGGTGCTTATTGGAAGCAGGGCGCCTATCAGAATCATTGCGGTATACAGTATAGAGTCCAACAAACCGCGGTAACTTTTACCTTTTCTGATTCTGTACATATTTGTACTGCATTTGGTATGACCAGAGCTGTCTTCTCTTTTGTAATAACTGTTATATTAACACACTTGATAGTCACCTGAAAAGCAACACATTAAAATAACATTTGTAGAACATGTACAGAAAAAGATAGCTAGAAATACAATATTTTAAAAAATCAGTTTAAATATATGTAGCTATTTTTATGTACTCATACCTTGGAGTTACCTCCAATTTTCAATGACTATTTTAGAAAAATATAAGCGATACCCGATCAGCTAGTAATGTACGCATTATTAGATGACAAGTTATGAAAAAATATATAGTATAGAAGTATAAAACAGCCTACCAGAAAGTTTAAGAGAATTAAAATATTATACCTCATTCAAAAACCCTATTTGACAATTACATTATGAGTTTGAAATTTCTATGAGCCCTCATCAACTATCACCTCATAGAAATTGAGATCAAATTATCTAATTGCTTTAGTAAAAATCAACTAGTTTTTATTAAGTCTTCCTTTCCACTTCAACAATCATCTGGAATTTCTTCATGTGTATTCAATCAGACCCAAATTTGAAAGTCAACTGTCGACACAGCCGGACTGACTGACTTACTGACAAAGCCTTGCTTTCAATGAGCGAGGACACCTCATTTAAAACGAGTGTGAGTGTTTGATGAGGAGTATCAAACACGGATGAAGCCACTTAGGCAGACTGCTTCTATTGTTTCGAGGTGTTTATAATCCCTTGTCAAAAACGAAGAACGCGTTTTTTAAATACCTTCTCAAAGGAATGTATGCAAATATATATATATTGAGAGTTGCCGGAAATCACTCAAACTAATGTTGACACTGTATGAAAACTCATCCACCTGACCAAATGCAATGCGCTGCTTGTCTAATAAAATCATAAATTATTAGTTAGGATCATGAGGTTGAGAATTTCTGCAAAAACCTAACTTCAGGTAAGCTCAAAATTCAGATACTTTCAACCTCTTAAAAAGAAGCAGGGTAACTGTAGTGACAATACTGATAGTTCAATCTGCTTTTCTGAGTATGTGTTAAAGCCGTTGTTATTGGCTTTTGTTTCTTTTCTTTTCGCTCGTATTCGGTCTAGTGTCCATGCCCGTTCCTGTTTTGTTACAATCGTCAGCAAAGACAGAGCTGAATAACCCATTGCGCAGCCGCATAGAGTCAGTGGTATGGAACGCGGGCAAATTTGCGGCTATGTAAAATGGCCGGGACACCGAAAAGTGAAAAGAAACGCTGAGGTTAAGCTCGGTATTTAGGGGTTAAGGTTTTTTCTTACGTTATTAGATGAAGGAGTTCATTTTCTATCTGAATTCGGTTTGTACCAATTTCAAACGAGTGGCTTAAAGGAAATTCGACTTGTGCAATAAAAACGTAAACTTAATAAAATTGACATTATGGAACAAGATGTCTCTGTGTATCGACTTCCTGCTGCCGCTAGTTGGAGCTTCCTTGCATACTAAGAGCCTGGTGAGGTATCACAATACTGAAAGAATCTTCTGTACATCAGGAAGACAAAGCGACTAAAGAAAGGTCCAGGGGGACCGGCTTTGTGACTGCCAGGCGAACAATCTCGAAGGGCATAAGCATCGTCTGGCTCCTGTGCCTGCTTTTTCCACTCCGAGGTCAACCCCCACATTCTCTCATTCTGATTGCCTCCCAAGAGTCTTGCAGAGAAGCGCATTAACCCTGGTGCACGGTTGAAGCGGGTTGAAGCGACACTCGAGTGAAATGAAAGCTGTCTGTTGAGCTCACTTTTAAACCGTTAAGATTTAGTCAGCAAAAGGATTTGCAACATTTTCATAAGCTGCTTTTGTTTCGTATTTTGTGTTATTTATAAGTATTTCGTCTACTCGTTTGTAGCACCGCTTTGAGCTACACTGGATTAAACAGAAACCATACAACAGTTTCAGTGTGGTTCTCAACAAGTGCATTGACACTCGACTCCTCAGAACAATCAGTTAAAACAGAGGTCGTCACAGTGAAAAATCCAGCCATCCGCATATGTAAGTATATTTAACCGTAAATAGTACAAGTTTGTTATCAACCATCGGTCCGCGGCGAGATGGCAGCCCAACGCAATGGCGACAAACCAGAAACCACTTCACACAGCGCTAAAGGAGGTATACCAGTGACAAGAATCAGAGCTAAGATGGTCAAAGGTTTGGCATATGAAATTGAAGTAAGAAAAAAGGAACTGCTAAGAGCCAGGCAAACATTTCTGAGCAAACTACAAGGCCTAAAGAAATTTCACAACAGCTGCAGCGAACCTGAAGATCTCAAAACCAGGGTTCAACAAATCGAAAGTTTACTCACCGGATATCGACAAGCCTTCGATGTACTAGCTACCTCTGCAGATCACCAGGAATGCAAAGGACTTCAGGAAACACTTGAAGCATTACAAACACAGTGAAATGCGATGAAAACATCAGTGTTGAGCCAGGTAGAAAAGCTTGAAAACAACGATGGCGTATCCTGATACTCGCGAGAAACTTCCATCAGTAGAGTCATCCGAATCAAGAATCGGCTGTTCCTCTTCAACCAGAGAAAAAGGATTGGATGCTCGAGCAAAAGCTGCTGCACTCAGGAGTTGGATGCAAGTCCAGGAAGAAATCATCTGACACAAAAGCATGATAGCCAAGCAAGAAGCCAAGTTGGAGCAGCTGAGGATCAAACAAGAACAAGCCGAAGCAGAAGCCGACGTGTACGAGATGGCGGAGAACAAGGAAGAATCGCTCCTTCCTCAAGATTTTGTCTCTCAGTTTCCCAAAGAATCAAAATAAGCTCTGGATCAACAGCTGTCCCATGGCGTGGACGATGAAGGACTGGGCCCAGGTGCAACACGAGGTGAGAAAGGCCTGGATCCGAATGCAACGCCCTTCACGCAGTCCAGAACTGTGCTGCCCACAGAATCACACCTGGCACCTCCAGTTGTTTCTCCAGATCTCCAGAACACCAACAAGGCTTTTATAGAGGCGCTATCACTTCAGAAATTACCAAATCTCACCCCCAAGATCTTCAGAGAAGAACTAGAATTTCTACAGCGGGGGTCTTCCTTCAATGCCTTGGTTGGTTCCACGTGTATAGACACCAGAGCTAAATTGCACTATCTGTGCCAGTTTCTAGATGGGGAGCCATTGAGAATAGTCAAGCACTACCAGGATTTACAGGAGGACTCCGACACTGCCTACCGTCGAGCTCGAAAGGAACTGAGATACAGATACGGCAACCCAAGTGTACTGACCACCAGCCTCCACAAGAAACTGGCCCAGTGGCCGAAGATTGGGAAAGATCAAGCCCGAGAACTGCTCAGGTTCAGCGACTTCCTAAATCAGGTCACCACAGCCATGCGAAAATACCTGGCTTTAAAAGTTTTTGACAGCTCCAGGGAACTAGTCAAACTGTCAGCCAAATTACCTGGTTGGGCGCAGACTAATTGGCAAAAGGTTTGGAAATACAAAGAACATGGTGAAAGCAGCTTCCCACCCTTCATCATCTTCGCAGAGACAGTGGAGACTCTTGCTCGACAAGCAAAAATGCCTGAATTTGAGAAACAAGTAACAGGGGACGAGACAGATGTGGAAAGAAGGGCAAACCAGTTTACCAAAAGACAAGCTTCTGGTACAGCCAGAGCCTTCAGTACGCATGTAGATGCGAAGCCACAATGACAACCCAAACCTCAAAGTAGCGAAAGTCAGAAAGAGCCTGCACGTCCCAAGACCTGCCACTACTGCCAGAAGGCTGAACACAAGCTGATTGACTGTCAGGAGTTTATGAAGAACAAAGAGTCACGGAAGAACTTCCTTAAGGAGCAAAGGATTTGCTTCAACTGTTTGGTTTCCAACTACCATATGGTAAGAGATGCAACCAAGCCAAAGCTGAATGCACGGCATGCGCTCAAAGACACACCACTGCTCTACATGACCTGAGAGACACCCCAGTGAACCTCGTGCTTCATCTAAGTGCACACAGATATGTGGTTCGGACCAGGTCTCCAGGTCATGCTCTAAGATAGTGCTGGTATGGCTTTGGTACCCATGCTCTCCAGGCAAAGAAGTTCTCACATACGCCCTGCTTGATGACCAAAGCAATGCTGTGCTGATGAAGAAATCTGTGTATGACAGGTTAGAGCTGAAGGGCATGGACAGCAATAAATCACCACAGTCCTGGAAAAAGACCAACTCTTGGCAAGTCAGTGCGTCACAGGACTTGAAGTGCCAGACTACCATCATCAGACCAGTATTTAGATTAACAGCACTCACACCAGAGACGACCTTCTGGCATACAAAACGGATATCCTAACCAGATGGGCAGCAAGGCAATGGCCACACCTGAGACCAATTGCTGATGAAATCCCTGAGCCACAGAGCGTGGAAATCAGTTTGCTGATAGGGGGCAATGTTCCAAAGGCCATGAAGATAAGAGATGTCATAAATGGCGACGATGATCAACCATGGGCTGAGCGGTATGACCTTGGTTGGACCATCATTGGCAATGTGTGCCGTGAAAAGGAGAAAATGCAGGCCCAATCAAAGTCAACAGGATCGCAATTCATGACAGCATCGCAGCCACCAAAGTAATCAGTCCTGTACAAGTGCAGAAGATGATGGAGCTCAACTACAGCGAGAAGAAGCCTGGGCGCGGAGGGAACACAGCAATGTCGGTAGAAGACCAAAGGTTTATTGATATTTTGGAGCAGGGAATCCACAAGGACGCTGAAGGGCACTGGGAAATGCCGCTTCCCTTCAGGCAGGAGACTCCTATGCTTCCAGATAACCGCCCTCAGTGTGTCAGGCGATTGCTCTCCCTGAAATCAAAATTTGAGGAGCCCAGAGATTACCTCGGGTTCATGAACAAAATAATCTCCAAAGGCCACACCTCTAAAGTACTTGGGAGCCAACTCGCCACTGAGCCAGGCAAGAAGTGGTACCTTCCACACTTCCCAGTATACCATCCCAAGAAACCAGATCAGATCAGGCTAGTCAACAATAAAGGTCAAGTTCATGTATCATTCTTGATGGGAAAGGGTTGCTCCCCTAAAACTGATGTCCATACCCAGATTGGAGTAGACCGCCGCTTGCAGTATCGGTCAACGTTGCTCAGCAGCTCATCCAAGAGTTGAACTATCACATCGACGCAAAGTTCCTTTGGAAGACGGAGTTACCACGTATTTCGCGTTATTCATAAGACTTGTAGCATGCTCTCCATGTACATTTATGAAAATTCATACACTCAAGTACATTTTGGGCAACATCTTAACGTCCTCAAGAGTTACTGAACTAATTCTTGGACTGAAGCTAGGATATTAGTATATGTTGAGAATGATGTAGAAACCTTTTAATAAAGTCGTTTAGGATTCTTTAAACCTGGACGAAATCTATAAAAATCGTGTAAATTTTAGATGTAACACGTAACACTTTGCGACCATACGGAGAAGTAAACCATAGATTGCAGCCACAAAAAAAACTACTAACAAAACCCTGTTGGCAGGAATTCTTCAAAAATGTATTACAAATCAACTAGCGAAGTTACAACGTTCTTTCTTTCTTTGTAACTCTGTAACACTAACTTTTCTCCTTGCTACCCTTGTGTAACGCTTGTGTAACACTCCTAATTTGACGGGCGCTTTCGACACATTCAAAGTAGTAAAACAATTAATAAACAAGCTATGAAGGAAATATTTCCCACACTAAATACAACTGTCAAGATGTAACTAATATCGAAAGACCAGTTTTTCAGCTGTCCTTTGTAAGCGAGAAATAAGGGTATGTGTCAGAATAATATAAAAATCAAGTTTCATTTTCACAGAAATGGCATACGTAAACAAAGACTTATGTTCGTCAATATCTCACCTTCTGTTTATCCTAAACTTTCCGATTCTGTATAATTGTACAATACCTCAATCCATCCCAAAGGCAGCCGAGTTTCATCACGTTCCAGTAAGCGAGAGTGGAGATATTTGACAGTTTCTGACATTGAATTTTTTTGGCACATAACATGCCATCGTAATTTCAACGGGCACTTCAACACATTTCAGTAACTAGCGAACTCTGTAAACAAGCTACGGAAAAAATATTTCACACACTAAATGTACCTGTCAAGATATAACTATGAGCGAAAATCAGTTTTCAGCTGTCCGTTGTAAGCGAGAAATAAAGGTTTGCATCAGACTGAAAGAAAAATAGAATTTTCGTAAATGCAGAAATTGAACAAGTACCAAAGACACTTGTAAATCGATATCTCATCTTTTGGTTATCTTAAAATTTCCATTCATATTTCGTTGTACAATACCCCAATCCATTCCGAAGTCTGCCGAGTTTCATCAGGTTCCAGCAAGCGAGAGCCGAGATATTTGACAGTTTCTGACTCTGAATTTTTGTGCGCACAACTCATAACAAATCAATTACAATCAAATTCGATGAAAAAGCACCGCTTCAAGGAAGAAGCACCGTTCACAAATGACTTGAAAACACCTAAAATTGACTAAGAAGCAACAAAATTTGATAATTACAGTCAAACCTCGCTATTTCGAACTCAGTTAATTCAAAGTCCCCGTTATTTCAAAGTCAAGCCAAATCCCTTGGATATTTTTTTCAGCCATTTACTATCGGTCATTTCAAAACCCCACTATTTCGAACTTTTTCTCATGTCCCATGCGACTTCGAAATAGCGGGGTTCTACAGTACTTCAAATTTTACCAATTATAGTGGTTTGAGTAACATAGAAAACCTCGTTACACAAATGTATATGGATATTGTGCAAGTATTTTGTCTACTCATTTGTTGCACCGCTTTGAGCTACACTGGATTAAACAGAAACCAGACAACAGTTTCAGTGTGGTTCTCGACAAGCGTGTTGACACTCGATGCCTCAACACAGTCAGTTAACAGAGAGGTCGTCACAGTATGCATCAAAATCACAATGTGATCAAATTTTTCTCCGATGAGAAAATTGTTGAGAAAGTTGGCCACTCCTGGAAACAAAAGGGTTAAAAATAATCTTGTTTTCCAATGGGTTTTTTTCCAGGTTTAGCTTACATGTAAGTACCATCTATACTTACAAAAGTTTCCCAGCCAAAAATATTTGCATAAAAGCAAAGCCAATTCTGTGACATGTACAGTCTTCCATGCACCAAAATATCCCTCTGTAAGGCACATGAGTAGTCTGTGGAAACAACGTAGCACACAATTAAAAACAAATACGGTAATTATAAGAGTGGCGTGAAGTGTAATGAAAGAGATGATCAATACACGTAGTTTCACAAATTCCCAAGCGAGAGGATGGAATGTGAACTAAAAAGGAGTAAAGTATATGTGAGGTATGTGCAAGAAGTTGTAAAAGAGATTATATGGTCATTTAAATACATTTTCGTAAACGTATAAGTGAGGTTCATGAAGTATTACTTTAAGAAAGTGTTAAGTGTGCAAATGTAAGAACTAAATAAGCTCATTGTAGTCTTTATGTTAGCAATTACCGGATTTTCGTTAAAAGCACTGAAATAAATTGTGTGGTTGCTTTGCCTTTGCCTTAAATTACGTTGACACTTTATGATTGGTCCAAACTTGAGTTAGCTGCATTTTTGGCCAATCAGAAACAAATACAACACCCAATTGCGATTTTTATACAAGCACACAAGTGACACGGCAGTCTGCTGTTGTTGAAAGTAAAACTACTCACAAATTAGTTTGGCTTCTGGTTGGTTGAAAGTTAACAAATTCACGTCAGATTTTTGTGTCAATCCTCATATTGATCATCAAACGCATCTTAAACGCGGGGGCGCACTATAAAAGGGCTACACAGAGATCTTCCTAAGGAAGATTTTGATAAGGCTTCAATTAAACAAAATGGCTCCGGTTATAACACAATGATGCACATAGTCTTTGTAAGTTTTCCGAGCAAAGAACACATGATAATGATCAGAAATCAAATCTAGTCAAACTCCTCGCCAATGTATTTGCTCATTTGAGCCCGAATTGAGTCAATATTGGACTGACCGAACCGTAAAATGAATTGCATTTTATAATTGCGATATATTTTGTTTGAAATTACAGTACTCATAAACACTAAATTGCTGCCCCGAAGAGAGTATACCAAGAAAGGCCCTGTTTACAGGCCGTTACAGTGCCACAAGAAACAAGAAATGTATCCTTCGGTCGGTCAAAAACTAAGTTGCCTGGAGGGAATGGTGCGCGATTTAAAAATAGGAAGCCACGCTGAATCTGTTGCTCTGTCTATTGCTGACAAAAACAACATGAAAATGCATAATTGGCGACTGGTAAGCATAAATGTTGCTGTCTAAAACCGTTTATTCAGCTGACAGTTCTGTTCGTGCCAATAAAAGCGAGAGGCTTCTTGCTTAATAATAATAATAACAATATTTTGGTAGGAAGCTCCGCTCACCTAGGTGATTTTCAGGGAGGTCCTACAAAAAAACTAAAGCTGAACATTTTAAAAGGCTAAAACCTTATAATATATATCAAAGTTACAAGATTAAGAATACGTCTAAAAATTATCTTATCATAACAAAGAGTTCTTAAAAACAGTCAAACTAGGTGGTTAAAAGGCTAAAACCCTAAGATAAAACTAGGAAAAGGCTAAAACCTCAAGATATATATCAAAATTACAAGATTAAAAATACGTCTAAAAATTATCTTATCATAGCAGAGTTCTTAAAAACAGCCAAACTAGGTGATTGTCTTATCTGTAGATCTAAATAGTTCCAGTTTTCTTTTCACTACTACATTTACATATATGTAAGATATAAAAATAATAATAATAATAATAATAATAATAATTGCTTTCTTCATTCCGCCATTTTGTATTTAACATAAAAAAAATTTGGAAGCCGGAGTCGGTGGTCGGTTGAGAGGGTTGGCTGCACCAATAGGATTCAAGTAGGGTCAGAATACGTCCCTCACTCCTGATTGGAGGACGATTTTATTGAAATTTGATTGGCTCTTTAGATATTTGTGTGGGAATTAGACAAGATGGTTCTTGTCAAAAACAAAACTTACGGACGAGGAGGTGGTCGCTAATCGCCGTTCTCATGTTTACTCATTGTATTGCTCCCACAAGAATGTCCTCGACAACCACAATTCATGATATACTGGACAAAGTTCTACTGTCTGTACTCCATACTCGCTCTCCGGAGATAAAGAATATATCAAATGAGCAGAGGATAGTGCTTAATGAGGTCGTAAACAGGAAGGGCACGTTCGCCATTTTGCCGACTGGTCATGGCAAGTCGTTAATTTTTCAAATGCTTCCCGATATTTGCAAAGAACTGTCGTTTAGGGGTTTGGAATATCCAAGGCACGCCATAGTTGTGGTCACATGCCCCTTGAAATCTCTGGTGGACTCACACGTCCGTGACGATAACCGATGCCGTCTTGTTATATCTTGTTCTGCTTTTTGGATCAAAATTGTTTGTTTTCGACCTGCCACTGATTTTCAAGTTTATCCCACAAAACCTACAGCACTCGCTTGGATTAGAATTCGCCGACTTCGTCTGATCATTTTCTGTCGTCCAACCGTATCTGGGTAATCCTTTCCCCTACCCACACAAAATCATTGAGCATGTCCGCCACGTGATAACCTCTGTGATTGGTTAAAGGGGTAAATTACTTTTTTGACAAGTTTGACACCTGTCAGTGCGACTCGAGCACATGGACACCAGAGGTTTTCTCCAGCTTCCGCTTGTCGCTTTTCGCCGCTGCGCAGCTCAATGTTTTGCTCGAAGGATTAAAAACCCTCTGGGGCCTGGGTAAGCTTAAGTGGATTGCACTTTTTGAACAAAATCGCACCCAGTAAAAAATTTTTGCTGGTATCTTTTTGTTAAATTTCTGGAATCAGTTTATGTTGACTTAATTGGTGTAATTGTAGAGAAATGTCCGAAATTGACGCTTCTGAGGCAGGACAGTCTGAGAGTAAAGACAAAGAGAATGACGTTGTTTTGGCAGACTTGGAACTAAACTACAACAACTCCAAAACACTGCAGGCAATCATTTAGAACTCTGACCCGCACACGCTCTGAGATCTGAGCTCGTCACACAATCTTTTGTGTGACAAGCATCATCTGAAAAACCGTTCTAGATGTTCCACATGAACCATCACTTCCAGGTGTCTAAAATGTTATGAACTCCAATAATGCACAAACTGAGTCTATTTTGGCTTTTCCCAATGTTTCACAATGTTAAAAATTTTGGAGACAAGTGCTGTAAGATGTTTGCCTTGTACCTACTTTACAACATTGAATAGAGGGAAGGTAGGGGTGGGGAGAATCTGTCATAGACATGTGTGTGTGAGCTCAAAGTACGACAACATCGCAAAACGCTGTGATACATGATACATTTTCATGAAGTGTGCCACATAATTTTGACCAGGATTGTAGTGACAGTTTCAAAAGATCTAGTTTTGTACAAATTTGAGTCTGTATAACCCTGATCATCAGTCTTCTGAGTATTCATCTCAACTAGAGGATTTTAACGGTTTCACAAAAGAGCTGTCCCTCCCGTACACACTCCTTCATTTGATTTCACTGTCACCTCAAGTCCTTATTTGGTTAAAACTGTACATGTACATGGTTCCACATCAATGTTGGAAGAAAAGCACTTGCCAGCTGCCTCTGTGTTCATTAACAAAACTTGATCTCCTCAGACTATTGGACTAGCCTAGTTATCTGCATCACAGGCAGCCCAATCTTGTTGTGACATTTAATTGGAGTCTTTAAAATATTTAAAAAAAAATTCTTTAAAAAAGGTCTTTAAATATTCATGCGTGAAGTCTGCAGTTACATACATGCATACATACATACATATACATACATATCTTTATTGATGCTCCCCTCAAGGAGCTTTTCAGCAACAATTAGGCTTTGCCATATTACTGTGGAGTACAGGCACCGAGGGTGGTCACTGCCAGATATTTGTTTACGTCCTCAGTGGTTATTTTACGTCCCCCCTGTAATCAAGTATAGAAGTATAGGGAGACGGGACCACCATTTTATGTAGTCATCCGAGCCACGTGAAGATCTTACCATTTGCTGATGGAAACAAAGGCAGCATCTTCTCCTCAGTTATTTTAAGACCCTGAGTGTTGGTCTGGCCAGGGTTTGAACCCACGACCTCCCGCACGAAAGACCGGCATTCAACCAACTGAGCCAACCGGGCGGCGGTTCGGTTTTAATTTTCAACAGCGTGTGCCTTGAGAATCGAAGGACCCCAAACACGAAAGATCAGTTTATCATCGCTTTTAAGATTATCTGTCCTTTGTTTCGGCGGTAGTGCAAGTCTTATGCACTGGTCAGCGGAATTAACAAAAAAAAGCTTATAGCCCATCAAATGAGCGAGTGATATTTCCCATTTCGATTGGACATTGCGTTCGCATATGCGACAAAATCAAACAAAAGGACTAAAAATTATGTACATTATATTACATTGTATTACAATGAATTGTACTGACCAACAATGAGTTGTTCACTCTCTGGAAGATCTTTGAACAGCCTTCTGAAGTCTGTGGACTTGCTCTTGTAGCTAGAAAAGATCTGCAGAGAAAAGAGTTCAACTCCGGGGTACCAAAGCTTGGACAAAAGTATGCCACTAAAAATTGGTTAAGCTTTAACTCCTGATGATCAATTTTACTAATTGTGGAAAATAGTGCAATGCAGCAGACTGCTTTTTGGGGAATTATATAATCAACAACAAGATGAGGGCCAGACACTTAGATCCTGTATCTGAAATCCTGCAAATTCATCAAACCAAATACAATTATTAACAGGATTTTGTCTAGCTCAGATTCTTACACGTTTATGTATTTTGTGTATACTGAAAACTTTCCCGAATTCCTTTGCCTAGAAAAACTGTGCTAACATGACACGATGTACGTACAGGGAGCGTTCTTATTTGAGAAGGGGGCAGGGGGGCGGTTCTTTTCCAACGGGTATTTATTAAATAAATGTTCCTAGCCCACCCTCATGCAGTGGTTTTATTTTATGGCCCACTCCATGTTCTTGGTAAAAAAAAAGTCTTTGACCCACCACTAATTAGAAGACTTTGTATGCGTCGGCCATGTTGGTTAAAATTTCAAAGAGCACTCCAGCCAAGCCACAGTAAAATGCAAACTGAGTAACTTGTTCTTGCATAACTTAGCTCGATGCATATCCCTAAACTACTTGCAGTTTACAAGTAAAGTAAATGGGATAAAAATAATAAGACATGCTAAATACCTGATTAAATGATGCAGGTAACCAGCCAGTGGACGTTTTCTGTGAAGAACAAAAAACAGACCTTACTTTGTAATATAAACTGGAGGATTTTGAGAAAAGGCCATGTTGTGAGAAAAACACTACAAATTTTTAGCATAAAAACAAAAAATAGAACTTAGAATCTTATAAAAAAAAAGCTTAGAATGCAACTAAACTACTAAGGTACCTCAGACAACAAGGGCAATTCTCTCCATTCAAAACCAAGCAATACAACTTCAGACTAAATTCAGATTGCTACAGTAGTAGATTAGTGAGTTGGCTTACAGGAGAAGACCTGGAACCAAGGGTCTTGCTCCTAGTGTCTGTTTTGGGAGACTCAGCTTTGGGTGACCGTCTGGATGGGCTCAGTTCACGTAGCTTAGTCTTTAAGCTGACAGCCAAACTATGGTGAAAAAATTAAATCAGAAACCATTACATTGATGTTCATTACTATTAACCCTTTCGCTACTGGCTACTGTACTTTCGGTGTCCAAGTCATCCTTAATTTTTGGGCCAACAATAAAGAGTTTTGCTACATTTAGCGATCCTCCCCCCCCTCCCTAGATTGTACTCAGGTTACCCACAGTTCGACATTTGCCACCGGCGAGCAATAAATTACTTATACAGTTATTTTCATGCATATTTGCACTGGTGATATGTCAAGCCACACTAAACATGTGGGCTTAACTGCAGAATACCCTGCCACATCCAACCTATTAGGTACTTGGCTATGCGATACGGGGTGAAACTGTATTACGCAGTGGCTACGTGGTCAGTTATGCATACAACTGCACCTCGTTCCTTGAATAATCTTATTCACTGCATAATGCACAGCCACTTCGTAACACAACTATGAGACTTATAATAACTTTATTCACTGCGTTCCATGTAACATGTAGCCACTTAAATACTGTAATACAGCTAAGATACTTAGAATAATTTTATTGTAACCAGCCTTCTTCCAGTAACAGTATCAATGTGGCAGATTCCTAAGCAATGCATGATGCATCACATATACAAAGAAAACTTTGTATATGTGGAGCGTATTCATCTTGTTTTCTTATAATTAAAGGCAGATGACACTATATCAGCATTTACATGATATTGGCATGTGTCCCATTCCGGGGAGTACTCATCATAATTTTAGGTGCGGGTGTGCCGCTTGGACCTGAAAACCCCTTACCCTATTTCAGACCAAAATATCTGATTTACTATACACTACTTCAGACCTGACTCCATAAATATAACATACCCTATTTCAGACCTGACTCCATAAATATAATATACCCTATTTCAGACCTGACTCCAAAATGTATACCCTATTTCAGACAGTCCAAAATGTATACCCTATTTCAGACCTATTTTAGATATTTATTTCTTTTGCAACAATTTCCACCCTGTGTTTTCTTCCATTTGCCTTGCATTGTCCACTGCGACACATTTCTATTAAAATCATACCCTATCCCAAGCCAAAACCACAAAATCAATACCCTATTTCAGACCAAAAAGGCAAAATCTATACCCTATTTCAGACTAAAAATGTTTGAAAACGATACCCTTTGAGGCGGCACATACCTATATGGCATAGTACTCCCCCCCCCCCCCCCCCCCCCAGGTCCCATTGCTGTTTGAAGAGTACAGTAATTTTATCCCTGAGCAAAGCGAGGAAAATAATCACAACGCTAATGCAGCTAATGCAGTAGTATCGCCTCATTCGGAGACTCCAAGCATGTCGCCATCTCGAAATTTAATGTCCGTCTCTCAGTCAGTCTGGCGTACGACTTTTTAGGCCAGGTGCCTAAGGCAATGACGTACAAGCAATGATGCAATAATTATCGATTAGCGTCTCCGCCAGTGGTTTTACTGACCAGTGCTTAATTTTACTGACAACAATTGTACGTAACTGCGTTCATGAAAATGAATTTGAAAACTGGAAAACCTGAAACAGAACAGTCTCGCGAAGCTCGTCTTCAAAAGAGAAGGGAACAGGCACGGGCAAGGCGAAATCGTGAAACAATCGAACAGCGCCAAATACGTCTAGAGAAAAGACGACAAACATGTGATAACTGACAGCATCATGAATGGAAGCGTGCCAAAGAAACGGCTCCGCAAAGGGAACACCGCTTGAAAGCAAATCGGGAGCTTCAGACACCGTCTTGTGTTAAACTCAGATACTTATTCAGAAAGGACAAGCAACAAAGGTTAGTCAGTGGAAATCGAACAATCACCATGACAAATATATTCTACCCGTATCTTGTAACTCGATCACTTCAAGAATGTATTAAAATCTGCATGCTGATCATTTTCCCTCGAAGTATTGTTTTAATACGCTTCTGTCGCCAGTTTCGGCTACCATATTGGCTCAGAGCAATCAGAACTTGGAGTCTTGAATGATTTAGTCAGATGTCTTGTTATTTCTTTCAAGACTAAAACTGTAACAAATACTGTAATTTGACATGCGGTAATTGCAGCAAGAATCGTTCACAAGCCCTTAGAAGTATGACTAGGTCTGAAGCCCGTGTATAATTTGAAGTAAACCGTTCAAGTTTTGCTTTGATCCTGGGAGAAATCATGCTGTTTTGAGCGGGTTCACGTACAAAACAATTCAAGCTCATGAAACATGCATGCCTGAGTCTTGTGCATGCAGTCCAGAGTAAAACCAAATTGCACAGGAAGCCATTTAATTGTACTGCCTATGAATTCAAAATTGGAAAATCAGTGTTTCTTTTTTCCCCCACTACAACGGCTGACCAACTTCAAAATTTGAATATTAGATTTTGAAAACGTTGCTTGGCAGGCTGTATGAATTAATTTGCCGTGCCGACCGTGGGAAATACGTACTTCGTCACGCAATCGATTCTTTTTTCAACGCAAAAGTATAACACACACCATTCTTTTCTCCTTCCTCTACGTGTAGCACTTGACTTCGAAGAAAAGATTGAGTCAACATTTCGGTAAATCAAAGGTTACTCTTGTTGGGAGTGCCAAAGTAAAAGTCCCATCAATGGCAGTATCTGCGATAATCGTATTTCTAGTTATATAATATGTAGGGTGGTCTTGAAAGACGGAAGTTCTCACAATATTATTCATCATGCCATGTCCATTTCACAGTAATACTTTTTCCAGTTGGACTTAGTGAACTTCATGTTTGTCTTGATATTTAGGGACCTATGAAAAACAAAACAAGCATCAAAGTCTATAAAAATTTAAAAAGTGTGTTCTGCTGGAGATAGATGGGTGGGTGGGGAAGCAGATTGTTGGAGTAACAATATCTCACCAAAAATTAATGTCATGCAGCTGCATGGAAAAAAACTTGTTCAAAAGAAAACTTAATAAAATATCATTACTAATCCTATCTAGGAAAAGGAAGAAATTAATGCTAGTAAAGAGCTGGCTTAAGTAAAATGAAACTAACTGTGGCAAATGCAAACTGACTTGTTTGGCTGTTATAATTATGTATCTTTGCAAATGATTTTTGACCTTCAGTCCACTGAAGGCATTAACTTGTCAGGGCATTATCAGATTGAACTTGTTTAGATCATGGCAATTTTTTCTGCCCACACCAGCTACTAGCACAGTAAATCTCTTCTGAACATTACTTTATACACAGTAATGTACAAAATACAGCTAAACTGCTAATTCAAAAATGCAAAAGGAAATGCAGCAATAAATAACATTATTTTCCTGATGCCAAATTGAAAAAATAATCATTCATAACAATTTCTAGTTTACTAAACATCATTCTGTTTATTTATATATACATTTTATAATAGTATACATAACTACAATTTATAGCAAAGGGAAGGCGGGCTTAGTAAGATGAAGAAGTAAATACAAACAAACACCGTATTGTTATAGAAAGTAGTGGCCGGGAAAGTTTAGCCCAGAATAAAAAACACAGTTCAAATAACATTTGACTTATAGTACTTATACAGCGTTAAGCCCTGGCCAAACGAGGTGCAAGTCAACGCAAGTCAATGCAAGTTTTCAAACTTGCGCAGACTTGCATTTCGTTTGGCCACCAACTTGCACGGACTTGCATCGACTTGCAGTGACTTGCATGGAATTTGAACATGTTCAAATTTTCATGCAAGTCGACACAAGTTTTTCACCTAAAACAGCGAAGAGCACGTTATCAAAGGCAAGTCTAAATCAAAAAAATCAAAAGTAAAAGACTCCTCATTGAGTTCCAGCTCAAGAGAGACTTTTTACTCAGTTTCTGACTCAGAACCATCTAAAACAGAAAAACTTGCATGAGTTTGCACCGACTTGCGTCTCGTTTGGCCACCATTTGCAAGTCAATGCAAATTTTTTTGTCATGTTGAACTTGCATCGACTTGCATCTCGTTTGGCCAGGGATTTATACAGTACATGATAAAAACAGCTGAGCAGTTAAAAAAAAAACTGCCTGTTTAAACCAAAACTCACAAGTTTTTCCACTGTATAATTTCACAGAGTACAAATATTTTGATCTGTTCTTTGATAAACTGAAATGGTTTCTAGTGCTGCAATTTTAATAAACACAGTTCTCTCTAATCAAATGCACAGAAACGCCAAATTCTTCTGTGTGAGTGATATATATCTTGTGATTTTGTCTATAAAGCAAGTTGTCAAGTGGCAAATTAACCTCTGCACTGTATGACACTGGAAGTTAATCTAACTGTCAAGACTCAAACAGTCAAAACAGTTTTCTGTCGTGAAAATTTATAGCATCACAACAGCAAAGGGACCATTCATTATTTATGCCTGGGGTGGGGGGGGGGGGGGTCATGAAAAAATCAAGAAACTGAGAGGGGGGGTCATTGAAAAACAAAGGAATAGGAAGGGGGGCTGTCAATTTTTTATAATTATCAATTGCTCAATTGAGACATTCCCTCCAATATTGTTTAGAATATATTTAAAATGTCATCATATACAGGATACAGTTGAACAAGTCCGTACAGTCCATTGACATGAATGCTGTACTTGCTGATGTTTGACAGCAACTCAGGTTACCGATACTACTTTTGTTGTTATCCATCAAATCATCGATTACTAAGACCAATTAAGACTTTTTAGGTACAATATTTCAAATACTCTTAACAGAAGCATATACCTGCCAATTCCCACGCCTTAAGGCATGAGTCTCACGCCTGCGGGTCGAAAACTTCGATCTCACGCCTGCAGACCAATTTCTCACGCCTGGCTTGCTATTATAGCCTCAACTGACACACCTATGAAAAATATGCAATTTCCAACCTGTGCGAGAAAAGAAAAGTCCATTTATCCCCGAATTCTCCGATTTTCTTTAAAGGAAAAGCACTGGGGACCAGTCCCAGAATGTGTTTCGCCGAACAGAACCTGGGACAGGGTTGTTTCCATTTCCGATACTGTATGCAAATTCCAAAGAATCACACACATCTGGCGGGAAACTGTGTGCTAAAACCGCAATTCTGAAAAAACTTCACGCCTTGCGATCGAAAAATGTTGGCAGGTATAGAAGCATTCAGTCAGTGAAAGCTTGTGTTTTATCGAAACATGTATACTAACAGAAAAAAGTAACTGTGCAGGGCACAAGATATCAATAACTTTGAAAAGTGACTCGTGTTTTTCTTACCCCCACCAGTGAAATGACCAATGCTGAACCTGTTGATCAAATGTATTTGAAATACACCGGATAATTCTATCAGACATTTTAGACTTTTAGTCTGGTTACAAACATTGCTGCCTGGTAGCCTATATTCCATTTGTTCAACATTGGCTTCAGAATCTTTCTGATCTTATGAATCTCTGGGTGTTTCAGGACATGACAGGAATTGAATAGCAATTTCAGGGCACTTCTTATTTTTAGACCCTAAATGTATTTTACTGCTATTTAAAATTTCGTCATTTACAGCACTGCCTTGTCCCCAAAATTGTCAATTGGATCAGACAACAACAAAGGCTACTCCAAGTACCTTTACAAGGACCCCAAGCATGAAAGGACCAGGTATTTCAACAAAATACTCCCAGAGATGTACAAGCATGCACAGCCCTACATGATGGATAACTTTCCTAAGTACCTTTACAAAGAGAGAGAAAGAAGATTTCAAAATACAAAACTACTTGAAAAGGTCAAGCATGATGTGAGTGTACTTTTTTCTGAAGGAAATGAGGCCTTTCAAATTTCTGGAAATGAACACAGCAAAACTAAGGCATAATCATATTGACACTGTGTCCAAAGGTGTGAATAAATTGGAAGATATGATTTCCAAAGTAAAAAATGAAGAAAAGGTTATGCAATCAAATTTGGATACGCTATTTTACAAGACTACCGGTAAACTGCTACCTTGGGCTACTGAACAAAATCAGTATGATAAGGAGATCCTAGAGGAGCTTGGTCAGCTCAAAGAAGATCTTCATGCAAAATCTGAGAAGCTGAACAGCACAAAGGAGCGTCTGGTCAGAACCTTTAAAGGCCTACCAAGTAAGAAGAGCACAAAGGCAAGAAGGTTAAAGGAAAATAGAAGAAAAGCTGAAAAGAGAAAGGGAGAGTGCCTAAACAGAATCCAGGAAGAAAAAAGGTGTAAGATTATTAAATTGGATTCTGAGGGAGAAGACCAGTGCATCAGAAAGGAAATGCTTCAATTGGATGAATTGGAAAAGCTGAGAGCCGACAGGCACAAAGCAGGATAGGCGGCCATAATTAAAAAGGGAAATTGGCAAGCAAATGCTAGAAAGCGTTTTCTTTCAAAGCTCACGGAATGGCAAAGGTAAACTGCTTTGAAGAGGAGGAAGTGGGAGGCAATGAAGATAATTCTGAAGAAGATCAAGAAATTGAAGCAGTGGAGAATGAAAAGAAATAGATGAATAAACAGAAAATGGATATCAAAAAGGCAAACCGGACAAAGTAGCATTTCCTGAATTTCAGCTACTGGTTATCTCGCAAATCCCACCTTGTGGGATTGCGAGGTATTAAAATCACTTTGCCTTCCCTACTTCCATGTTCCCTCTGTTGTCAACAATGGATTTCCAAATAAAGCAGTTGCAGTTTTCCAAATTTGGGCATGATGAAGGTTGCATAACAGGGTGTGTTGAAGAACGTGGTTTTAAAAGCAAGATGTTGTCGTAGTTGTTGCGACCATATTTTTGTTCGAAACGTGTTCTCATTTTGAAGGTTGTCATGCGTTCCGAAGTTTGTTTGGCCACTGATTCTGATATCGGTTGTGTTATACTCTTTTTTTTTTTTTTTGCATTGTTATTGCGACATTTTGGTGCGGTGCCATGAATGTCAAACAATCAGTGGCACAGATGGCGTTATTAATATATCACAAACAAATCTGAAACCGTTGGTTTAGTATCCACCAAAATTTCTGTAGTGACAGTAAATACGGCTTGGAAGATATTAGGCTGAAAAGGTATTGAATCTCTCGGCTATAAAAAAGCCAAATATATCCATTTCCGGTGAATGTTTACAAGTTCATACAGTATGCAAATTAGTCAGGTATTTAAATTCTTGGCTTGCATGTGACGTCATAAAAAGCCATCTCAAAAGTAATGTATCCTATAAGTCCAATACACTGATATCTTCAAGACTATTATGCCTTAAGACTTAAGCAAAATGCGAAAGATGTGAAGTAACTAAACATCAAGCTGAGTCACAGATCAGCTTCATTTCGTGTTCTGAGTTCAACTAACATGGCGGCCACATACAACTCTTATCAAATCTCAAAAATAAATAAATAAAAATTGCTGCTGCTTCACCAAAATGCAGCCTAGACAATCCAAAATTGGCATCTGGACTAATTCAGGCATGCTCCTTTTAGTTCTGGGTTGGGTTGTTCAAAGCCTGGTTAAGCTAACCTAGGGTTAACCAAATTCTTTCTCTCTTGTTTGTGGCTAACAAATTGCAGAGTTTTGATCAAAGACTAGCTAAAATGCTTGTTTTTGTTAAAAACATAGCGACGGAGTCCTTTTGTGAACAAATGCTTTTATTTTTAGGCTTAAAAATGACAACAAAGTTCAGACTTAACCCGGGGTTAGCTTAACCTTGCTTCGAACAACTGGGCCCTGGAGTCAAAAAGGTACAATCTGTTATTTTGGAGGTGCTGCAGTCGCCTGACCTGTGAAAAACCGTGTCGATAATTATTTTTTCTCAATTATTATAAAACACCTTTTAAGCCCGCGTTCACCACAAAGTGACGAATTAAGCCAGTTCTATTAAATAGCTACTCCCGCAAACAAAAGTACTTTTTACAAATTCGCGAAATTACAGCTGCCTTGCTGCTTTGATATTGTATATCAATCAACATTGAAAGGAAACTGTGATTCTTACCATTTATTGTTATATAGCACACAGAGGCAAAGTGTGAGGGTAGTGAGTTTCATGGGGGGGTTGTATGGTTTTAACACTGTGTGCTAGGGGGTCATGATGTTTTTTCTCGGTTTGGAAGGTGGTCAAAACGCTTTGTTCAGTGTTGTGATGAATCTTGCCAGCCCCCCCCCTCCCCCCCCATGCATAAATAATGAATGGTCCCAAAGTTTTATCGCAGCCACCAAAATGTCCGATAAGCCCGAAGCAATGCATAACGGACGAGTTGAGTCAACAAAGTAAATAGACATGTCTTACCTGCACCTTGGAGCTATCGGCTGGCCTTCAAGCACTATTTTAGCTTATTTTCTGTCCTCCTGCTGTTCGTGCAGAGCCGGTTAGCCCATCCACGGCTATGCAGATATTGTTGCCTCTGGAAGCACTGTTCTTCGGCAAGAGACGAACGTTGCTCACGGCGTTGATTGTTGGCCTTATTTTGAGCCTGAAACCTGCGGGCCCTTTGTGCATTCCTTTCATTCTGGCGTTGGGAAGCAGCTCATTGTCAAGCGGCTTTTACGTGCTGTTCCACAGGCAGCCCACAAGGTGTTATGAAGTCATGCCCGATCGGTCAAGGTCTGATGACGTCACGGCCTATCGGTTAATAAGGATTTGTATGGGAGGTTTTCAAATCACATTTTACGCGTGAAAATAAAAAAATTTTACTCCTGAAATTGGTCAGATAACAGAACAAGTCCTTACTTACCGCTTATGGTGACTTTCGAGGCAATTTGGCACCAATTTAGCAATTTCTTTGTGTGTGGTGATTGTGCATACGTTCTGTTATCTGACCAATTTCAGGAGTAAGATTTTTTCATTTTCACGCGTAAAATGTGATTTGAAAATCTCCCATACAAATCCTTATTAACCGATCGGCCGTGACGCCATCAGACCTTGACTGATCGGGCGTGACTTCATAACACCTTGTGAGCTGCCTGTGGTTGTTTCTTGGGCCCACTTCTGCCTATGATGCTCCCGATCAGCTATAATGCGCTGCTCCCTTTCCTGTGAGTTCATTTCTGCTGGTAATGCTCTCGGTCATACCATTGCTTCTCTTTTTTGGCAGTGACAGCACTGTCTTGTTTTGACTGCTGTTGTTTTTGTCGGGTGGCTGTTTGTCATCTGCGCTCAAGACAGATACACTGCTCCTGGCTTGTCTCACGAATTCGTCTTAGTCTCACTTGTTCTCTTCGTTTTTGAAGACGAACTTGTTTCTTCTCGTAAAAGTGGTCAGTTTGATTCCTTGCTTGATTCATACTTGCCGTATTTACTTCTTCAGCAAGAGTGTAAAGCCCCTGGTGTCCATTGCTTTGCAACGGACCAGCAAAATACCACGTGATAAACCCAGCAGGCACCGCGGTGCAGGCAGGTCGCCCCATGAACGAAAAACATTAAAAAACGACATGGTGTTCAGATTAGTACCCAAGGCAGGGCGTGGGAACAATACCCATTATTGTATACATCTAAAAAAAACTGTGGAATGTGCGTGAATGTCAAGCTTTTATTGTTTTGTTTGATGCATAAACTAGTGGTGTATAAAACTTGTGATTAATGTTACCCGGTGTAAGTCGATGTGAAAAATTTCGGTCTTAATCAAAGTAGCGTTGCCGCTGTAAGGTCGGCTCTCTTTTCAATTGACAGTTTGTCAATTTTCACTCTTTAAAAACAGAACAGTTGGCCTGGCAATTCATGAGTGCAATAATAACAATCAAAATAACTCCAGAAAACGTCTGCCAAACTCTTGAAATTTCTTAATGCGTATCTGCTGATGCCCAGATTTGGAAGTCAATTGTTGACACAGCATGACTGACGGACGGATGGACGGACTCACGAGTCTCGACTGCAATAAGGTCATGCTTTCCCACTAATGTTGGTATTTCGTAGTGTTAGTATCGTGAAAAGAACTACATGCCTCTTTCAGATGTATTCTCCTTTTAGCGACTCTTAGATCAATAGTAAGTGGTGCATAAATCATGTGCACTCAAAATTAGACATACACTGTACAGTCTTTGTATCAACAGTAAACTTGAAGATAAAATGTCTTACCTTCTTGATTTCTTCCGAGCCCGGCGAACTTCATCATCGTCAAAACTGCAGTAGGAAGTGTATATTATTACGAATGGGTAATTTATGTATTGCAAATGAAGCAAATTATATTGTAAGCAACATTATTAAACAGATACATTTACATGGACAGTCGGATCAACCTGTTTGTTAGCCAATGGAAAACCACGGACTTTGGGATGCAAAGTACTGTCATTAAGAGGGTTCCTTTAATAGTGTTGAATTCAATGCACTTGTACAAAGAGAGTATCGTGATTAAATGTGCTAAGCTACATTTTGCGTCGCCATTTTAGCTTACTTCTTTTCGCCGTTCACAAGCATTTTAACTGAACACACTCTCGTTTATGCGCGGCTTTCAAAGATTTTTTATCCTATTCAACTGTTTATATGCGGTCACTTTTAAACCTTTTTATTTTATCTCTCGTCGATCATTACTAGGGACCTTAAGATGCAGGACGGGAGAGAGGACGACGGCTACGTCTCCGGAAGTAAAATTTCCACTCAGACAATCACTGCGCATGTTAGGAATAAATTATGTCCCCGTCCTGTAGCGTCTCACGTTGTGGGTGTCGTACTTTTTCACTTGATTTAGGCAAGAAAGATAATGTTTATGACCTGAGACCTAAACGAGGAACACTGAACATATTCTTGAGCCGTATGGAAGTTTACTTGAGCATTTTATTGCAGAGTATTCGCAATTTACAAGCATCGCTGTCACAGGAGATTTTGCAGTTCATTCGAGATATGTCAAGCGGCAAAAGCAAATTATTCGCCCTGAAACCTCGTAAGTACGATCAACTCTCCACAATTTTATGAATTGTCTTTTCTGAACCATTTTCTTTCCTTGATATTCGAGTATCGAAAAACATTGTTTGCTTGAGTCTTCGGTCATTAAATCATTTGTTTACTGCGTGTGTTTGATGTATTCGTCTGAATGCTGATCTTCACATCACAAGCTCTCAATATACATGTTTAGCCCGCTGAATGTGTTTTAATCCCTGTGTATTGTAATGTCGCACATGCCGACTTCGCAAATTACGGCAGAACGAATTGAGACAGCTTAGTCAGCTTGTTGACTGTAATTTTAACATGTCGCGAAAAGCTCACTGTTGCCGCTTTTAATATCCTCGATTACCAACATAGTTAGCCAGGTTTCTGTCGAACGAGACTGCACTCGGCAGGATCAATATATTCCTCGACACGAAGGGGCGTTTAGAAACATTTTGCTGGTACAAAACCACAAATCATCGGAGCCAATGTTCTATAGTTGTGTCTCATGTGCCATATGATCATAGAATCATCAGTGTTTTAAAATTTTACAGCAAAACTAATCAGGTTATCCGACGTTCTGCTCAGCCGTCGTGCTCTTTCTTACATACACAGTTGGAACATTCCAACCATCTCAGACCCACCAACCACCTCAGGCCCCTTGTGGACTGGGGACCAACCACCTCAGACCCCGAACTTCTCAAATTTCGGATCTGTTTCCGATTAAATATGACAACTTTCCGGTGTGAAAAGAAAAATATCGATTCACAGGACGTTTTCACGCAGGGTAAAAGTTTTTCGTCTTCGTTATTTTTCTGGCGTCTATAAAAATACGAACTGTTGCAGATTTGGACACATGCTTGTGAGTAGCTTGTTCCTTCTTACCTTTCTTTTATTCTTGAAACAATTCAGAATCCTTAAAGTGCACATAAGCCCAATCAAAGCAGCAACGCAGCTGTAAGCTCGCAAATTTGTAAAAGGACTTTTTTTTGCGGAAGTAGCTATTTAATAGAACTGGCTCAATTCACCACTTCGTGGTGAATGCGGGCTTAAAAATGTCTTATATAATAATTGAGAGAAAAGAATTATCGACGCGGTTTTCCCGGGTCACGCAATCGCATCACCCTCCAAAATAACAGATTGTACCTTTTTGACTCTAGAACTAAAAAGAGCATGCCTGAATTAGTCCAGATGCCAATTTTGGATTGTCTGGGCTTCATTTTGGTGAAGCAGGAGGTTTGTATGCGGCCGCCATGTTAGTCGAACTCAGAACACGAAATGAAGTTGATCTGTGCCTCAGCTTGATGTTTAGTTACTTCAGATCTTTCGTATGGCGTTCCAATCCCGCCAAAAATCAAAGTTGGAACACAACATTGCACTTGACAGATCAACAATGAACTTGAAAGATCAACTTTGGACATCATCCCTTAACTTTAGACTTGATAGAGTTCAACAATGAACTTGAGCCATCAACTTTGGACTTGGATCATCAACTTTAGACTGTAACCATCAAATTTAGATTAGATCGTCTTGCAGTTTGCAATGTTGGACTTTGCGACGCAATGTTCAATGTTGTGACGTGAGAGGCGTACCAAGCCCGCCAAAAATCCCATAATAGTTTTGAAGAGCGCCTTGGTAACCTCCCCTTTCTTCCCGGCATGGAATCCAACATGGCGGGCATACAAAGTGTAAAAATAAATGTTGAAATGTGCTATAAATGACGTGCTCTCAAGAATAAATAGGCTCGAAGACCCTGACGAGATTGGCGCAATCATATGAAGGTTGGACTACATAAACAGGATGATTGTTAATTTGGGCCTTGAGGTGAACACTATGTGCAGTTTGCACGATGCTGTTGCGAATATCGAGTTGAAGTACCGTCGTCGTACGGAAGTGGCAGATGCAGGGTACCAAGCTTGTTCGAAGAACACTGGCAGTCGTGGAAGACCAGCATTCGATATTCCGAACGAACAGTTATCGTTTTTATTGGAACAAGGATTTGGATCTTCTTAGGAAATACCCCTGCATTACAAGCAAGGTTTTTCCATCCATGGAGGATGCAGTGATCGATGCTGAGCTGTTACTCAAGAAAGTTCAGTTAGCTGATGGTGAGAAGAAAGATTGTAAATGGCACACCAAGCATCTGTCCAAATGACACTATTCAAGTTGCTTTTGTGGAAAATCCATCCAAATCCCGGTTTTCAAAGCCATGAAAAGGTGCAAAATGAAAGACCACTTCACCAAACGGCATTGGGATGACAGGATTTTGCAAGGTGGTAAAACCAGAGAGATTTCGAACACATTCCTATTCAGTCTCTCCGACAAATAAACCTGAACGGAAAAGGAGTTTGATACGTTGGTTAAAACCGCTGCGGCTAACACTACAATCTTTATTTGCCACAGTTACAAGTGCGTTCCTAATATATATTATATTGTCCAGTAGCAGGAGATCTCTGCAAGCTCGGTTGAGCCTTTCTAAGGAGACCCCCTTTACTCATTAACATGCCAACTATTAAATGTTACTATTTTCTATGGTGGCTTCATGACTTTCTGTCAGCAAAACTGCAATTATCGATGCTTCCTTTTCTCTAAGCAGTCACAAAACTGTGATACCTTGTACAAAGTCTTTTAACTGGCTCTTAAACACATGTGGAGATTTGACTTCCTTCAATTTTGTTGGCAAGCTGTTCCAAACGGCAGCACCTAAGTATTTAACTGAGAATTTCCCATAGTTTGTTCTTTTGTAATTTATGTGTAAGTTTTTTTGCAGATCTAGTATTATGCATAAGAATAGTATTATTGTGTGAAAAAAATCGTAAAAGTATGTGGTAAATGTCCACTAAAGTAGGAATGCATGAATAATGCCGTCAGATAAGTGTGTAGTTCGTATATATTTAGAATTCTTAGTGATAGATATAAGGGTCTAGATTATTGCAAATATTTAGAAAAGGTCATGATTCTGACTAGCTTCTTCTGGACTTTGGACTTTGTGGTAAGTTGCGTATGACACTGTAAATTAGACGCACTTACAGTACCGCTCAGAAACATCCGAACGCATTCGGAACGCATTCACGTTTGCATTCGAACGCGTTCCTGACTGCGTTCACGTTCACCACATTCGGCCATTGTTATTCATTTTGTCACCTTCGGCTTGTATGGGCAACAAAAGCCAGCAACATGACAGCGTTCATCCGCGTACATCCCTGCATAGACACGTTTAAAAATCAGTTGGACGACAAGTCCGTATGTAAATTTAGAGGATGAGATCAAGACTTAGTTACAATTATGTCGGTCCGATCGGTTCAGAAGGCGCTTTGTCTGATGATTGCGACCATCAAGTTCGGCAGCTGCAGAAATATTTGATCATTTCAAAAATCTGACAAACCACAAGATAGGCTCCATTTACACTTTGCGTTGCTCATTGGCCACAATTACCTTCCAATCGTATCAATCAATCGAAAATGTTCATATTATAGAACTCACCGTGGGTTACAGATAGTTTGCTGCAAACGGAAGCAATGAGAAGTTACAGAGTATTTGTGCTCATGCTTCTTTGTGCTTGCGATCTTGTTGAATCACTTTCAAGATTCAATTCCAGTGTTTGCAAATGCGTTTTGTGCTTTGCTCAAAGGATTATTTCCCCTTCGCAAAGACTGGCTTCAAATTTCATATTATTGACAATCTTTCAAAGTTTCTGATCATTTGTATGGCTTTGTTTTGTATTCATCTTAATTATTATTATCTGCAGGTAAACTAGCCATGAAGTTCATTGAAGACCACGGCATCAACTATTGGCCAACACCAGCAGAGAGCCCGGACATGAATCCAATTGAGAACCTTTGGCACGAGCTGAAGGATTTCCTAAGGTCAACAGTAAAGCCGTACAATAAAGACGATCTAGTTGCTGGCATTCAGCGGTTTTGGGACACTGTCACAGCAGAAAAGTGCAGACGCTACATTGGTCATCTTAAGGTTATTCCAGCGGTAATCGCACGGAAGGGCAGAGCTAGCGGGTTTTGATCAGCAATTGGATATTTTAAACTTTTTGTCGTGACACGTCTGATCGTGTCTTGCGTTAGTGCAGTATTTTTAGAATCGATATTGTAGATTAGTTTGGCTTTGTGTAGTCTCGTTCGAAAGCTTTGCAAATATTGTATATACAATAAACCTTTGGCAGAAGGAAGAAATTTGTACTTGTCTTGATAGACAACATTCAAAGTCAACGAGTCCATTGGAGTCCAAGTTTCAGAATGTGGTGAAATTTGATCTACTTATTTTCAATGTATGCAAATGTGCGTGCATATTAAACGAAAGAGCCCGTGTCTGATGCGGATAGCGCTTTTGAGGTGACAAACTCGCATATCACATGAGTAAGAAATGGTTTTGTTTTCTCATTCACGCACGTTTCGGCTGGGTAAAGTTCCCTACAACAAATTGATATTATTGACGTTCTTTACCGATTCACGGTAGCCGGTAGCCGGTGCCTTCACTTGAAGCCAACTTTTATCTCGAAGTTGGGCATTGGTGACTCCATTCTCGCATTATTTTCTCTTCTTTCCAGAGGATGACGTAAGCGTGGTTTATAACTTATAAACCACGGGTAAGTGTGGTTTATACTCTGGCAAACCACGGTTTTCGACCAATCAGCGCGCGGCTTGTATCGTGACTATGTTATAAACAGTTATGTACACGCAACAATACAAAATGATCACCATCCCAACAAAGTTTCCATGGATCCTAAACATATCTCAATGTAAGTAGATGAAAATAGGGCACAGGCTCACAGATATTAAAACAGAGAGTGACCAGAAATGTGTTGGAGGCTTTTGTTGACCTTGTGACTGTGAATATTTCTTTTTTCCTCAGTAAAAACGTCTCAGCTCAAGAAAGATTTCAAAAGGCTGTGCAAATTGATTTAAGGCTTGATTTAAGGCTTCAGTAAATATGATCCACTTTTCCCAATTTCAAGCAGAGAAAATGTCAAAAAATCTAACTAAGCAAGCTGTCAAAACCTAGCCAGTGAAAACACTTCATCCGAAAACACAACACGACAGCTTGTTACACGTACGGCCCAATTAAAAACATTTGGCTTCTCAATTTCAATGGAGAATCTGTTCACTCCCTCAAATAGAGAAGGCTCGCACAGAGTTGTATTGGCTTTGCTTTACTAATCTATAGGCATTGGTGTGAAGAGTTCGCAGAACTTATCAAGTTGTGTTTGCAATGCCTGCAGATGAAAGATCAAGAATCTCTGCAAGTTATTTGATGCAAATATTTTATATGTTCTTTGACGTCCTTCATGAGATCAACGTCTCTCTAGCACATGCAGCTTAAACCGAGGGACTCAGTGCATCATTAGTGGTCTTTAACGAGACCAACACAAGGGCAAATGACCAGAATCGTTGGCGCTTCTTCTTTGTTCTCAGGGTCGAGCTTCATCTTGGTGGCCTCAAACAATCGATCATATTCACCTCCACCATTAATCAAAGCAGCAAGGCAGATGTAAGCTCACGAATTTGCAAAAAGGACTTTATTTTGCGGAAGTAGCTATTTATAGAACTGGCTCAATTGACCACTTCGTGGTGAACGTGGACTAAAAAAGTGTTTTATAATAATTGAGAGAAAAGAGTTATCGACACGGTTTTCACGGGTCACGCAACCGCAGCACTCTCCAAAATAACAGATTGTACCTTTTTGGCTCCAGAAAGAGCATGCCTGAATTTAAGTCCAGATGCCAATTTTGGATTGTCTAGGTTTCATTTTGGCGAAGGAGGGGCAATTTGTTTTCTTGAGATTTGATAAGAGTTTGTATGCGGCCGCCATGTTAGTCAAACTCGGTTGATCTGTGACTCAGCTTGATTTTTAGTTACTTCACATCTTTTAAAATGTTTCTTAGTCGGCCACGCGGTGTCGGACAAATGCAGACTGCAGACTGCAGACTAGAATTAAAACAAGACTGGATTTGCCAGTGAGCTCGTGGCGTGAGTTGGGTCGAGACGAGAATAAACTAACATTAAAAGTAGGGACAAGAGCGAGACTCCCAGGAGGGGGGGGGGTGGGAGGGGGGTACTCATCATAATTTTGGGTGGGTGTGCTGCCCAGTCCTGAAAATGCTTAGCCTATTTCAGACCAAGATATCTGATTTTCTATAACCTAACTTTAAAAATGTATACGGCACATACCTAATGTGGCTGATATAGCGGAGTACCCCATCGGGTTTCAGTCTCACCAGAAAAATATTATACAGCATAGAGAACTTGGTTTTTGAGACCTTGCTCAAAGGAAACCTGATAAAATTATAAATTTTCATAGAACACTCATACATTTGCTTCAAGTTTAAGAGACTCATTTTAAGAGATGCATTTTGAGCTTAGGGGTGATAGGTCAGCCAGCAAGAGAAGAGTTACTTGCGGCACTTACTGTATTTATGCACAGCTGATTTTGACAGTTTGACTTCGAGCACTTATTTCTAATCAGAGGCCACGATTAATCCAGCCTTTGCTCCAATAATAATCTGTTTTCTTTTTACTAAATGAGTTTCTTTTATTAGGCTTTCGAGTATTCGTGCTTTGTAACAAAAATAAAATTGAAGGTGAGGAATGTAAGAAGTGAACTCTGCCTCATGCAAGAGTTTCTGCATGGAAATGATAGAACCATAGAGGTGTGCAAGCACAGTACAGTCTGTATTTATTCATCAGACACTGTATCAAGAAACAATAAATTATACACATGTTATTTTGTCAGCTGGCAACAGAAAGCCAGTATTATTCCTATTGTTTTGTGTAATAAGTTCACGAAGATTCTGCTTGCTTAAACTTTTGTCCTTAGACAGAACTCCTTGTCTTTTAGCAGTAAAGACAACATTAACATCAGTGCCTGCACATATCTCTAGTTTATTTGGTAAATCACTTATCACAAGGTGTTTGTCAACATCCATTTTCCTGTAAAATGTGTTACCTTTTTCAATTACAGCACTTAATGTATCAGAATTCCAATAGCTGCAAGATTTAATTACAGAGAAACAAATGCTATAGAAAGAAATTGCACAGCACTGCTTACATTTGCAAATAATTGCTTTACTTCTTTGCTGAACAGTTGTAGGTTCTTCACATCTGTGCCTGTTGTGTCTGTCTTCTGTTAGACAAATGTTTACTCCTTTAATTTCAAATGTAATGGCAGGCAAGTGTACATATAAAGTCTGGAAATATTCCAATAAATTGCCAACTGAACGAAGTTCAATTAATACACATTTTCCTTCAGGATGTTCCATGCCAAAACTATCTCTACTATGAGAATCAAATACTTTGAACCTGCCACCTGACAAACAAAATACAGCTACAGTACTACAGCCTATTGTCAGAATAAAGCAGCTGAAATCCTGTCTGAGCAATAAATTAAAAGCCCCAGTCAGTGTTGTACAGTAAGCAAAGCCTTCGATGGGAAAGCAAGTTCCAAACAAATTACCCACGTAACTTTCACTGTATTGCAGCTCATACTGAATTTCATATATTGTGACCATTCCAGGTAGATCTGTCAGCAGCAAAAAATAGTCCTTAGATAATTGCGAAAGAGTGGAATACAGATTGTTCCCAGCATTCATAATTTCGCTCAAATCCTCTGATAAAGAAATAAAATTCGTGTGGTTAAATATGACAGCTGCTAGAGACATAGCTACACATTGTCGTCCAGCATTATCTCCAAATATTGCAGCATTACCTTGACTGTACGGTGCAATGATCGTTTTGTTTGGATCGACAACTGAAGGACCGGGATTTTTTTCTATATCCCTTGACAGAGAAAACGCGTAGTAATTGATTTTGTGATTTCTATCTCTGAACACAGCTGGTCTCGAAATGCTTGTCCTTGAAGTCATTCTAAAATACAAACGTACCTTAGCACCTCGTTTACTTTTGACAAACTTCTTTTTGAACTTATAGCTTTCTCGCAGCGATGGTTTATTGATCCTAATTTTCTCTTTGCATTTCTGTGGCTTTCTATTGTTTCCATGTTGTTTACGCGCACGTTCACGGAATGCATTAGCATTGTGAAGTACGTAAGCTCTGGTATAATCATGAACTTTTGACGACTTTGGGACATTCTTTGAAATGAATTCTCGTAATAGTCGCCTGCTTTTCCTGTCCTTGTTCAGAACGCGCGAAAGTTCATTCAAAGGCACTCGGCTTGGCTCACGACTTCGTCTTGGACGAGTTCGATTTTCTTTCACATAAACATTACTGGGAATACAATAGAACTGCTCAAAGCGAGATCTACCAACGACCACTTCTTCTTCAATCATGTTCCAATTTTCAAATAATAACGCCACGTTATCTGCTGCCTGTTTGATCTTCATGGCACTGAGCCAAAATGTCGCAACAACAACACAAATGCACAACAGAGTGAAACGTTGATTCCAAAGAAAAGTCAGATTTGCTGACGCTTTACTTGTATCAGCAAGAATAATACAAAGTAAAAGAATACAAAGTACCTTTAAGTTCATCTTCATACTAAACAGTTCCATATACACTATCAAGCGATGGCCAAGAATCGAAGTTGCTTCGCCGTTAATATCATTCGGGTTCTGATCTTTGCATTTGGAACCCCTTCGTTCAGCTTGTTCCTTCAAGTTCTCAACGTTCTGGACGTCAGGATCTTCGGACATTTCTGTACAGTTGTGCATAGCTATGCAGTTCATTGATAAGAACATTAATATGTTCTTTGATATGTTCACTGATATATTCATTGCTTCATTTGCGGCTTTTTTCAAAGCTTTCGAGGCTGAACGGACCGACCCAAGCCAAAACCGCTCAATGAAATTTAGTGTGGGTCTACCGCAGCCGGCGTATTCGTTTGTAAGTAGGATGAGCGGTCCATAAAAGAATCCACAGAGCCAGCCAAGGCAAGCAACGCACAATTCCATCGCCCACATATCTCCTTCAAAATGGCGAAACTGCTCGCCCGGCAAGTCATGTGATGACAAAACGTCATCATAAATCACGTGAAAATATGAACCAATCACCGTGTGCTGATTCGTAACCCAGAAAAAAAAATAAAAATAAAAATATGACGATGATAAAGACACGCTTTCCAATCCTAAGCTCGTCGGCTTCGCCACGAGCAATAAAACAAAACAAAATACAAAAACTTACATAAAATAAAATAAAGCAAAACATCGCATCACGGTGCAAATACTAAAACAAAAACTTACATAAAATGCCGTGAAATAAGTTCGAACGATATCATCCAAACCATTGCGGAAATTCATCATCCAAACCGACTTATTGGATCAGAAAATTCCTTCCTTCTCTCAAGCGTTTCTGATCCGCTCGATACGTATGGGGAAAATATGGAAAATATTACAGTGACTTACCGCAAAGTTATTGCTGCCGGTGAAATATTCCAAAAAATTGAAACATGCAACGCAGCTATTCATAACGTTGATGGACTTGGTATTCAACATCTGGCGATCTGGCTATCGTCAGGCGAAACGATGTGTCACATTTCTGGTACCGACATTTTACACTATGGGGTGTAATTACCAATCAAGATAGAAACTGATTGGCTCAAAAGCCCCAAGTCACGCGATTAAGTTCCTGTGTTTACAAAACAAACCGGTGAAATTCTTGTCATATACAGCCAAGTCATTACCTGAAATTCGCCTGTCCCCACTTTAGCATTTAGCCTTCGTGCGACAATGCGGCCGACAATACATGTGCCGTGGAATAAAGTACGGTTTGGAAAGGGCATGAATTGGCCTTTCCATCGGCCTTGTTTGTTGGATGAAATAGATTATTATCATTTTTGAATATTATTATTATTATTTTATATTAAAGAAAACCCAACGTGGCAGGAGAACTTAAGTAGGGGTGTCTATAAAACGAAGACCGAAGACCGAAGACCCAAAAACGAAGACCCCCCTTTTTTTCTGTTGTATCATCATGAAAAGTCACTAAATGTCGTAAAACACAACTTATACAACGAAAGGACCATTCAGCGTTGAAATAACCAGGGTCTTCGTTTTATAGTTTACCCCCACCAAAACTACAAAACGAAGACCCCCTTCAAATCGGCTCAAAATTTCGTAAACAACCTTAAATGCGCTCGAAAACTACATTTGAGCAACCAAAAACACTAGAAACGCGCATATCTTAGAAATTTATCAGGGTCTTCGTTTTATAGTTTACCCCCACCAAAACTATAAAACGAAGACCCCCTCCAATTCGGCTCAAAGTTTCGTAAACAACCTTAAATGTGCTCGAAAACTACATTTCAGCAACCAAAAACACTAGAAACGCGCATATCTTATAAATTGATCAGGGTCTTCGTTTTATAGTTTACCCCCACCAAAACTATAAAACGAAGACCCCCTTCAATTCGGCTCGAGATTTGTAAGACAATGTATAATGCATTCGAAAACTACATTCACTAGAAACACGCATGTCTTAAAAATTGATCGGGGTCTTCGTTCACCATAGTTTGCCCCCACCAAAACTATAAAACGAAGACACCTTAAAAATGCGCACGGCTAAAAATACGCACACATTTAAGTGCTTGCTGTATTTTGCGGAGAACAATGAGCAAGTAACATGTTATTCGATCATTTCCGGAAGCTCGTTTGGACAATAGACAATGAATAAATAAACCGGCAAATGAATAAGTCGATAAACCGACGCTGTGAGTGGAAGAACTAAAAAGGAAAAACACCGTATCTGAGGATATTAGTATAATTTTTGTCCTTGTCGCATTGAATCAGCATTGAATCAGCACGCTCACACCTTTATTTAACGTTTCTCGCTGCAAAAGTACTGCATATTAAAGAATCTGACACATCTGCTAAGCGTCATGTATTACCTGACACCCGGCTTTGTTCAAAAATGTATCATCATCATATCAGCGGAAACCTCGTGTTATCGAGGTTTCTTCTGGCAGTCCATTTAATATGGCTTCAAAACTACCATGTATCATACCTAAAAGTATTAACTGTTCGGGCATTTTTGTCTACGATTACCGTAAATTCTTTGACAAAGAAGAAATCAGTAAAGGCAGCTTCGGTTCCGTATACACGGCCAATGTTCCGAGTGATGATGGTGGGCGCGGTGAGAAAGTTGTGATCAAGAAATTGCTCAGCCAAGACTTGGAAGTTAAGAAGAACTTCGTCAAGAGGCAAGAATCTTACAGAATCTAAAACACGCAAACATTGTGAGTTTAAAGAGAATTTGCAATGCATCATTCGCCTTGGTAAGGGAATAATTATGTCTTCTTTGACTCTGAGCCCTTTGGCGGCAAGACCAAAGTCAGCTTCCTCGAGGATTTTGTATCTTATGTTGGACTGCTTTGATTTAGGTTTTGACAGTGCGCATTTGTACAAGAAAGTCTGCAAAGACATTGCCTTGGCCCTGGAGTACCTGCACGGCAAAATTGGAGGGGGTCTTCGTTTTATAGTTTTGGTGGGGGTAAACTATAAAACGAAGACCCTGATCAATTTCTAAGCTATGTGCGTTTCTAGTGTTTTTGGTTGCTCAAATGTAGTTTTCGAGCGCATTTAAGGTTGTTTACGAAACTTTGAGCCGAATTGAAGGGGGTCTTTGTTTTATAGTTTTGGTGGGGGTAAACTATAAAACGAAGACCCTGATCAATTTCTAGGATTTGCATGTTTCTAGTGTTTTTGGTTGCTGAAATGTAGCTTTCGAGCGCATTTGAGGTTGTTTACGAAATTTTGAGCCGATTTGAAGGGGGTCTTCGTTTTGTAGTTTTGGTGGGGGTAAACTATAAAACGAAGACCCTGGTTATTTCAACGTTGAATGGTCCTTTCGTTGTATAAGTTGTGTTTTACGACATTTCGTGACTTTTCATGATGATACAACAGAAAAAAAGGGGGGTCTTCGTTTTATAGACACCCCGACGGTGTCGGACAAATGCAGACTGCAGATTGCAGACTGTAGACTGCAGATTAGAAATAAAATAAAATAAAACAAAACAAAATACAAAAACTCACATAGAATAAAATAAAACAAAACACCACATTACGGTGCAAATACAAACATAGGTCCGCAAAGCGTACGTGAAGCTATTTGCTAGTTGATGATAGTCTATGATAGGTAGTTCGTGTTACAACGGGGCACGAACTATCATCGAATATTATCACCGTTTGATCGGGGTTTTACACTATGTTCTACAGTCAAACCTCTATTAAGCGGTCACCCTTGGGACTGAGCCAACTGACCGCTTAATAGAGGTTGACCGCTTAAGAGAGGTTTTCTAAAATTTAGCATGTAATACGTGAAAATTTGAACTAAAATGTTACCAGTGTTACCAACAACGTAACGCACTCAATATAATGGACTCAAATGCTGTGGCGGTCGTAAGAGAAAAATCTGGTGACGTGGAAACACTGCAAACAACTTTTGACGTTCACCCGATTAACCTGACTGATAACTTTGAAGTTATTGGTCATGCTCCAAAACTAATGGCTATATGGTTAGCAAGTTTTTGAAGAGGCCTACGAACTGCGGAAAAGACGAGTTAACAGAGGTGGTGGCTTTGGTCTCGAGGTTCCTGGCGAGTACATATTTGAAGGTGACAGTTTTTCTTGTGGCTGGCTAGAACGGAAGCTGGTAAAAGAGGAATTTAGATCCGAGAAATATGACCTGCACTGCGGTGGACCCACACAAGCCTGAACAATAATGACACTTTCATACTGACTACATGTTGTGTTTGATGAGGTGTCAAAATGTAAACTGGATATGCCTGGCTATCGTCATGTGATATCGCATTGTAATCTAACTAGGTGACCGTTTAATAGAGGTGAAATACAATAAAATTAGCCAATTGGGGAATCTAAACGGTGACCGCGTCCGCTTAATAGAGGTGACCGTTAAATAGAGGTCAAGTTTACAGTAATTCAGTGAAGCAAATTCCGGGACTTTGATTAGTGACCGCTTAAGAGAGGGTGACCGCTTAAGAGAGGGCCGCTTAATAGAGGTTTGACTGTACTGTGCCGGTCTTCGGTCTTCGTTTTATAGACACCCGACACCGTCGGCCACATGCGTGTACACGGCTTTGTTGTCACGGTATTCAAATGTCCATAGCTCCCGATAGATATTTTGTATCAACTCAGAATTTTGCTTTAAGTCTTAAGGCATGATAGTCTTGAACATATCAGTGTATTGGACTTATAGGATACGTTACTTTTGAGATGGCTTTTTATGACGTCACATGCAAACCAAGAATTGAAATACCTGACTAATTTGCATCTTATGAACTTGTAAACATTCACCAGAAATGGTTATTTTTGGCCGAAATTCAATATCTTTTCGGTCTTGTATCTTCTAAGCCGTATTTAGTGTCACTACAGAAATTTTGGCGGATACTAAACCAATGGCTTCAGATTTGTTTGCGATATATTAATGCCATCGGTGCCACTGATTGTTTGACCTTCATGGCACCGCGCCAAACTGTCACAATAGCAACGCAAAACACAAAAGAGTGAAACTCAACCAAGCTCAGAATCAATGGCTAAACAAACTTTGAACGCATGACAAACGTTCAAAATGAGAACACATTCCGAACAAAAATATGGTCGCAACAACTACGACAACATCTTGCTTTTAAACTGTGTTGTTTGACACACCCTGTTGCGCGACCTTGCAATCATGCCCAAATTTGGAAAACCGCAACTGCTTTATTTGGAAATCCATTGTTTACAACAGGGGGAATAGGGAAGCAGAGAAGTAGGGAAGCAGGGAAGTAGGGAAGTAGGGAAGGAAAGTGATTACTGTACCTCGCAAATCCCACAAAGTGGAATTCGCAAGCTAAAAATTTGTGTAATGGTCTCACACTCAACAGCACATATCAAATGTCAAACATGTCAAAATCAGCCAATCAGAGTTTCGCATTTGTGGGTGAACATGAACTTCAAGAAGACAATAGCATGCTGGCAGGCCCTCCTTTCTGCCTCTTGTCCCTTTCCCCTCCCCCCCCCCCCCCCCCCCCCTCCCCATGTCCCATGCGAGGTAACTTGAGTAAATCTTTAACCCAACCTGATAATTAATTCAACCCTTTCGCTCCCAAGTGTTCTCAACTGCAATTTTCTATTTCATTAACTGGTATTCTAATCCTTACACAATGAACTCTTCCTTGATTAAATAAAAAAATTACTCTTACTTACTTACTCTTACTCTTACATAAAAAAATATACTTTCACTGGACATAATGTACAACACAGTCACTTGGTAGGCAGCTGGAAAGTGGTGTACAGTGTAAACAAAAAGAACCCCACTTTAGTTACCTTTCAAATTCAGCTGTTAGTGGTGACAAATCTTCTAGTGATGAAGATGGCTGTGTCCTACTTCCAGACCTGTTGAAACACAATGTTCACAGCAAATTGAGCAACATTACAAGAGTAAAAAACACTTCTAGTTACATGTACAGTGTGACATGATATTGGTCTATTTAGATAAGATCTGAGAATTATTCATTAGCCTCAACTTACAGATGTTGGTGCAGCATGTTGCAATGATAACAGAGAAATGTTGAGGGGAGTTTAATGTAATATTCTCTTTAAACAAATTCCACTAACTGTCATAGCATGAAATTGTGCCATTACACCCCAGTAATTTGCTAAAGGGCGTGATACTACTGTAAATAGAGCCCAAGACATCCATATATTCATAAGCTACAGAAAACTAAGAGGAAAGCCAGTTTGTTTTCTCACAAAACAACACCTGTCAAAATTTGCATACTGATTAATTCAGGCTTTTGTTTTAATTCAGTTTACCTTGAAAGTCTCTATACTAAACATGTGAGAGTTTTAGAATTTTGTGTATTCTAATTCATTGAACAGCTTATTTACTCACAAATTTGCTTTTTTTGTAGCTAAATTTACCTATCTTTGCATGATTAAACCTTTAATTCATTAATATTGACATGCCACCTGCTACTAAAAAGAATATAAGAGACACCACTAATGTGATTGCTACTTGATGTGAAGAATGTCAAAGACAACTTACAAAAATTAAGAATTAATTCCAAGCTTAGGTCACTTTATGTCAATTTCTTTACAGTACTCCCAAGTTGCTCCAGTGTCAAACTGGCCTCCACAGTAACTATGTAACAAAAATTGTGATGCCTCAGTTTGGTATTTTTCTGCATTTGACCTACTGCAGTCAAGTTTTGTCTTTGTCATAATTTACAGAATATTCAGAAACAAATTATGTAAATTGAGTACAACAGAGAATTAACTAAATTTATACAGTGTGTTTCAGCTAACAATCAACTTGCATGCAGTCTACCAGATAGTATGTGGTATACCCATGCAGTCAAAAGAAAGAAAAGGGAAACATATGATATTATAACAATAAAATAATTATGGTCAATATCTTGAAACAGTTGATTGATCCAAGCATCACTAATACAAGAGATACAGTAGATAGTATATTTCCCTTTAATACCAACTTATACAATATTACAAGCAACAGAGTAAAATTGTTTTGACAACTCACACACTGCACTGAATGTATGATGATATTATAACAATAAAATTTTATAATCCTACATTCCATGTATGTAATACTATGGTACACAATAAATGATGATGAATGCACAAGAGTACCATTACCCAACGCAAAAAGGGAACAGAGCTACTATATCCAATTGCTTGGTGCCTTGTGTTTCAGAGTACAAGTACACTGTAGTATCATCATGCAGCACAATGTGGTTAACATTCTCAAAGCCAGGAACATGTTATATATTATTATACAGCTTTACATTTTTGAGTGCAAATACAGGCCAAAACGAGTGCAAAGATAGGAACCAGAACAATTGGTTTATTAGCTTACGTGATCAATTTTCGCAAGCAAAGTTTACAAACATGTAATTTTTTGTTCCATTTTGTGCGCGGCAAGAACGTTTGCCCTGCTTCGTTTGTCGTATAATAAACAATTTATTACACGAAAAGTCGTGCAATACGGCTGTATTTTTACTCGTCAAATTTATTTTTTCTCGCCTGAAGCAGGCTCGAAAAAATAAAACTGACTCGTAAAAATACTCCGCCGTATTGTACTCCTTCCCGTGTAATAACCTCTTTTTATATGTTTAGCAACACATCGTAACAGTGATTCAATGGGAATATTTCAAAATTGAGAGGTGAAATGTATTTAAATTCGGATATGTAATGGAGGGTCCTAATACATGCAATAACAAAGATTGGTCACCGCACTCCTCATAAGGGCAGCACTTGTAAATTAGTCTCTACTGGTGTACTAGTGCCCAGGCCTCTCATTGATATGATGGCAACAAAACAGCCTTTCTATCATTTTCAAGTTTTTCGAGTTCAATTATATACTAGAAAGCCTTAGGTGTGTTTTCATGTCTCCTCTCTGCATTCAGTGTGAACAATTTATGAAGTATCACTTGCTTGGAATCATACAAACAGATTTTCAAAATGGCAAACATTGTTGATAGAAGCCAAAACAAGTGGACTAAAACCTCCTGCAAACTCATTCTGAGTTGTGAAAAATGATGAACAATAAAACTTATTTGCATACAAAATGAAAAAAATTTGATCTTGAAATTTTAGTGGTCCTCAGTGTCCACTGTCTCGAAAGAGTTATGCACAGTAAAGATGCGTAATGCAAAACCAGGGAATCACCTTAATAAGACTACCCCCAGGGTAAGAATAAATTGAAACAAAGGTTGTTTCCTAAAATTAAGGATTGTAAAACATCAAGTCACTCTATACTTAAATTGTAAAACATCCAGTCACTTTATGCTTAAGTCAGGGTTGACACACTTTTGTTGATAAATGCATTTTCCCAGGCCAAGTCACAAGTCAGTAAAGGAATTATAGTTTTGGGGCCGCAGCAATTTTTCTTGTAACACCGTTGTGAGACAAGCTGCAGAAGAAACTGCACTGTATGCAACATCCCCTCTTTGCAACTTGCAACACAACAAAAAATTGCAAGATAAATTGCAGGAAAAGTTGGACAGTCTTCTACCTTTTGCAATGTTACATGGTCTAGTTGTACTGTGTGACATGTACTTTGCAGCTTGCCTCGCAATGTTGTCGTCAGTGTTGTGAGACAAGTTGCAGGGAAAATTGCCTCGTGTGACATGGCCTTTACTCTTAAAGAATTATTGTAGTCTCTATAAACTGTCACTTCTGCATGGCACTTTTAACAGAGGAGAACTTGGCCAGTAACCATATTACTTGATTTATTCAAGCACTCGTATCAGGCAAGTAAACGAGAAGGGGTAACAGATAAAATTAGCGAACACTTTGCTCCTAAACTGTCTAGAATTGAAAATCAAAATATTCCTTGAATTTATTAATTCCTAAAAGAATTGAACACTAAATTTGTAATTCAGAATTCAAGAATAACGAAGTACAGTACATCAAAACGAAACAAAAACTTGCATGTACTGCTGCATCAATATAAACGGTTTTTGTGCCATCTCTAAGAAAACTAGCGTATCTTGATAACTGTTCTCGTACGACTATAAATTAAGAAAATCGGACCGAAAAAGTGACTCAACAGTATTTATCTCGAGTATCTATTGGAACACAAAAACCACCACAATTTCTCGAGGAAATGCATTCAAGAATAATGTTCATTTTAACTATGGCGACTAGGATACTAACCTTGATTCTTCGAAATCGGGGCTTCTCTTTTCCGAATGAAATTCCGAAGTGACCTCAAGATTTACGTCAAGGCCCAGAGTGTCGGGTCGCCTATTTACACCATTCTCGCTTTCACGGGCCTTCGAATCACCCACAGCGTTTTCGTCAACCAGCGAGTCTTCCATTGCTACTTAGACTCCCATCGCAGCCCAATATATGCGTCAAATGCAAATTGAAAATACTCACAAATCACGACCACAACATGGCCGCACACCGAGCAAAACGTTTCCAAGCCCTTTCCCAGGCCCCAGGCGCGCACACTTAAGTTTCGACACGCGTCACACGTCAGCTGTCTGCTCAGGTCTGAAATAGGTATGGAACATCATTCTTGTATCATTCTGTATTTTGCTCAGAAATGGGGAAGACTTGAGACTGGACTACGGTGCCCATTAAGGGCTACGAGAAAATATATTTTTTCGAAGTAGCGATTCGCGACTTCAAACTAGCGATCGCGACTTCTCACTCGCAGTGGCGACTTTGAACTCGTCGCGACTTCAAACTCGCGATTCGCGTCTATCAACTTGCGAATCGCAAGTTCAAAGTCGCAAGTTCAATCCAGCGATCGCGATCGCCTCAAGTTCTACCACGTTGTGCAACATGAACAATCTACATAAGACCTACGTTTGGAATCCCTGCACTTCACGGGCTTTCAACTACAGTGATTCATTCTTCAAGGAGCAACCGGCCAGTACAGGAATTGGCCCTCAAACGAATCATTCGCATCAATATCAGATCTGCCTGATATTGCCATATAAAGAGGTATCAAGGGAGAAGGACAGTTGGGAACTCCTCAATATGCACTTGAGCGTAATAGCATTCAAAACAAAACATATGAGGTGGAAACTCTAATGAAATATTTCAAAGCTAGTCAAGTTGTTTCAGTTCATCATCAACGGGTACACTATCTACCGGAACGATCGCACAAGATAGGGTGGAGGAGTTATGCAGGGGCGTAGCTACCATATACGCACGTACGCACGGGCGTACAGCTGAATTCTAAGATTTTTTTTTTTTTTTTTTTTTTTAATCTGACAAAAATATAATTTTCTATTGCCTGAAGACGTTTTTATCATTAAACTGGCTGATTTGAACTGATTTCATATATTTGTTCGTATTATAGTGTACGTTACGCGTAAAAACGCGACACGTATTCCTCCCTCAGTGTCAGCCCCACCAGACATTACTAGTTAACCTTTATCTGTGAAGGAGAGGTTACCCCGCCGTACGGCTTCAGAACTGAACGAAATTGCCTTCAACTGAGAGTAGGAATTAGTGAATATGTAATGGTGTGAAGTCAGAGTGAAGTCCAAGAGGTCTGAGGGTCCGAAGAAACTGCTTCAGAGAACGCTTTCAAAGTTTCTGTGAGGTGAAAGAGCGTAAATTACTACACGTATTAAAATGTGACACCGACCGCTAACATCTTTTTTTTTTTTTTTTTTTCCGGGCTCATTGCAACTGCTTAAGTTGCTTCACTCACTGCCATGATCAAAAATTCACGTGATTCGACCGCTAACATCACTGTAAATTTGTAATGGATCGTTTTACTGAAGTATTTATTTATTGAAATATCCCACGAAAAATGCAGGAAATGACATTTCCGAGAGCCAAAATTTGAAAATTTTCTGGGGGAGCATGCCCCCAGACCCCTAGCGAGGAGCGCCTCCGCCGCCCAAAATAGTCCCTTCGTGCGTACAGTTACAAAATCGCTAGCTACGCCCCTGTTATGGCGTATTTCTCCAATCAAAAAAGCTGTCACCACCACGAGCTTTCAAGACCATTGAACCGCTGATAATTGCCGAATGGTAAGCATGAAGTCGTGGTGCTGGGTTTGCATAGACCTCCCAAACCTGTTAAGGAAGCCTACTACCTAAGACTGGAGGAAGAGCTCAATGATATTTTTCTGGCTCTCAATGAGACTCGTCTAGACAATACTATAAGTGATTCTGAGGTCCAGGTAGGGAGGGGGCGTGGCAATTTACTGTCTGAAAATTACTGTTCTGCAAGTTCTCGCTTCCAGAAGTACGCATTTCGTTAGAATTGCGCGAACTTTATTTTAATGGACTAACAATTGATGGTGCAGTAATAAGAAGTTAAAAAATGTTATTATTTTTAAAATTTCTGTTTGAATTAGAACAAACTGATGAAGTGGGCGTGGTCGTTAACTCAAGTTTGCCTTTGGACGGTTTGCAATTCAACTCAGTAAGTTAGAAATTATCTGGGAGACTCGTGATTGGTTCATTGTTTATTTTGAATTCGGCCGTTGTATACACAAACGTTAGTCATCATACGAGTGAAAGAGAAATGGAGAGTTTAATAATAATAATAATTATAATTATAATAATTATAATAATAATGATGATAATAATTATAATAATAATGATAATAATAATAATAATAATAATAATATTAATATTAATAATAATAATAATAATAATAAAGTAGTTATTTAAACCTCTATACAATATGTAATGTTACGGGGCACTTTTCGTGTCGTAGCAGACTTTATGGGGACTCGCTTCGTCTTCACTGGATCTCGTTTATTCTGGACTAGCTCGGAGTACAGTAGTCGCAGAGAGCGGCTAGGAGCGTGTCGCTAAGTGTGTCACCAAGTGTGTGTCCCCAAGAGAAGTGTTACCAAGAGTGTCTCAACTAGATGTAAATCCCTAGATTTATGCTCACCAAGTGTTTGTCCGCCGAGCTAGGCCTAATTGGATTTTCGCACATCGGAGCAGGTGTAGAGTAATAGTTTTTGGACACAGTATACGATGTGACCTGATTGACCTTTTGAAGCTCTGACATCTCAACACTTGGCTGGTTGTGTTATTGATATAAGATAGTTCACACTAAAAGGTCTATCTGGGGTCAAGGACGCAGCTGTAGTTGCACATCTGCTCTTCCATAGAATTGGATATAATGGTTCCCAGATAGGTATTTGACCAGGCAGAACCTTCAGCATTAACTATCGTAATTAGCCTAATGGATGTTGGTTCAGCAGGATTAATCTATTTCTACCAAGTAATGGCTATTTAATTAGTCAATGAATTCTAATTCTAAAGGCTCTTAGTAACTATTTACTTAGCAGTGGTACCTGGGCTCTTCCGAGTGTCAACAACAGAACTCTAATTCACTTAATTTATTCGTTTCCAAACTACGGGAAGATTAGCTGGATTTACACTATAACAGTAATATTAATCCTAAAAAAATGATTTAACCCTACGAACACCGTAAAAAGATTAAATAGATAAGAGAACTCAGTAACATCAATAATTATTTTTAAAAATACTAAAAGACCCAGAGGATATCATTATATCCGGATATACTATTCCATTCATTAATAAATAATAAATCTGACTTACACTGGCCCCAATTAGTCTTATACAGTGGTAACACTCTATGCATCTTGTTTCTTGTGTTATAAGAATGAATATCGTGTCCAAAGATATTTGCTGCCGACGATAGGAGGCAGCGACACTAATCCTGCTTTGTGACTCGACTCACGGATGTCGGTCTGGATGATCAGTCATGTGACAACTGATGGCCAATTGAACGTAGACATAATGCTCAGGGGACCGTGAGAGTGTTTTTCTCCGACGTCACTCGAAAGTCGAAGCAAGGACTTTTTGAGTGTTCCTTCGTTGTAACGAATCGAGTATAGAAGTGAAACATCGCCTGATCTTCCTGATGATCTCTGCCAAACAACAACCGTTACATTCGCGATGTACCGGCTACAAACGGTATGTCTTTTGTGTCAATGCATGTGCCCCTCAATGTTTATCTGTTTCATCATTTGGCTTTACATTTGGTGATCCATGTGAGTAAAAAAAAAGATAAACTGCACTCTGACTTGAGATAACAATTTGTTTTTGTCGTTAACGCTCGTTTCTTCGCTGTTAGTCGAGTCATACCGCGTTGCGTTACTCACGATTAAATACATGTTGCGAGGTGTCAATCACGGGCATTCACTGCTGGCAATCCATTTCTTGTGCAAAATTCAAAGCAGTGTGGACACATGTATTTTGTGTGGAACGATTTTTCGAGGCCCACGAGGTTTGTGTACATTTTAAGCTGTTGACACTTCTTGAAACCGAAACCTGATCCTACCTGTCAAAGCAAAGGAATGTCGTGGGAAAATTACGCAGTTTTCATGTCCGTACAGCCCGTAGACCCAGTGAAACTCAAAACAATCAAACCAAGTCATTGTACTCGGTGGCTTTTGAGCCTACTCAGAGCCGATCGATGGAAATGTGGACATGTTTTTTTCCATTTTGCGCGCGGCAAGAACGCCTGAAGCAGGCTCGAAAATATAAAACCGAATCGTAAAAATACGCCGCCGCATTGCACTCCTTCCCGTGTAATAACCTCTTTGGAGCAACTATAGAATACCCGGCCACTTATTAATTTTAAGGGACAACTATAGAATACCGACACATGCAAAGTCGACACTTTGTTATTTTCGACTGTTCCTGTTACTTATTAACCCTTTCACTCCCAAGTTCAAAATGCAGATTTTACCAACCTTATGTAGCGAGAGTTGATAATTCAATCAGGTTTAATCTGAGCAAGTTATTAAAAGCCATGTTCTGCTGCTTGTATGATATATTTCTGCTAAGAAACTAAAGGAGAAAATTGAAGTTAATCACTCTTGGGAGTGAAAGGGTTATTGAATGTAGTAACTTGTTGAAATGAAATGAAAATCTTTTCATATTTAGCACTTATCTTAACAAATGGCAGCATCTCACTTCCATTATGGAAAGTTAAACTCGATGACATTGTTTAAAGCTTTATAGACAAAACAGGCCCGATGGAATTTCCTTCTTTCCGTAAGTGGTTTCCACCCAATGTCTTTTAGGACCTCAGTGCTAGAGGAGTGGCCTGGTTTATCAAGTATTATGTTACAGAGCACTTTCGTGTCGTACAGTAGTAATGGGGACTCGCTGGCGAAGGAGACTTGAAACGGCGTTTCCCTGAGGTGGCACGTTAATCTTTCTCTTCACAGTATAGCTCGAGAATTACAATTCTTCGTCCATAGGTCTGAACTCTACAGAGGAGAGTCCAACAGCTTATCTTTGTCCTTCACATCTCTGCTCTCTTCTCCTATCCTTCTCTCTCTGTCCTCTCTGTCTCTCCTTCTCTGGTTCCCTTTCTCTGCTGTCTCTTTCTCTGGTCTCTCCGTCTCTCTGGTCTCTCTTTCTCTGGTCTCTCTCTAGTACAACGTAGGCTCTGTTATATGACCTCGCGCAGAGTGCAACTCATTAATTTTCATACATTTCTTAATCCCTACGTATAACGGGTCCAGGACAAAGTTGCGTCGATCCACCTGTGGATCTGTTGTTCTGGGATCATTCGAGCTTAACGATCTATGGTATCACCTGCTCTTATCTGGTAGTTACGTTGTTATTGCATCAGCTTCAACGATGCTTCGCTCGGGCGCTTCCTTGTGGAATATTGTTAGTTGTCCGAGCTGTATATTACAGGTGGTTGTTATGGTTGTTTTGCCAACAAAAGTTTCCAGTTAATAGGATTTCGAACTATCGTATTTCCGCTCGTGGCTGAATATAAATTTCCTATTTTTGACTCTCATCAATTAACTTCGCACGCACTCTTATTGTGTAATACCTGTATACGATCCATAAGACTACCATTACACCTATCTCTCCATACAATATCCCCATAATCTAATAATGGTAAAATTAGTGTGTTGAAAACAAGCTCTCCAGTCTCCTTGGGGAGTAAATGCTTAATTCGTCTTAAAATACCTAATCTCTTGGCTACCTTAGTTTGAATATGCTCACTGTTAAGTTTTCATTTATAATAACACCTAAGTATTTAAATTTGTCCACTTGTTCAAGAGGGTCCTCATTAATTACCAAATTAATTAAACCAAAACGGTTTAGTCTTTGAGTTCCTCCCCAATGAGCATGAACTTCGATTTGGACACATTCAGAGTGAGTTTGTAAATATTTAGCCAGTTTTTGACATGTTCAAGATCTTCGTTCAGCTTCCTTTGAAGATCTGCTGAGCAGGAAGCAGAACAGTGAATTGCCGTATCGTCAGCGAATAAAGAAGCCTGGGAGTTTTTCAAACTCTCTGCAAGGTCATTTATCTACACCAAGAAGAACAGCGGCCCAAGCACAGTTCCCTGAGGTACTCCAATATTGACCTGCCTCGCAGAGGAGATTGTATTTCCTATAGCTGTTCGTTGAGTCCGATTCCTCAGATAGGATTTGAACCATGTCATTGATGTACTGTCAGCACCCATAGCTTGTAATTTGTGCAGCAGGATGCGGTGGTTGACGGTATCAAATGCCTTTCGCAAGTCTAAGAATATAACACCCGTCACCTCTCCATGCTCTATGCCATTTAGAACCTCATCAGAGAATTGTAATAAAGCATTTGCTGTTTATCTCTGTCTCGGGAAACCATATTGTCTTGTAGTTCTTGTGTACAACAGATTGTTCTTATTTAAATATTCGTACAGTTGACTGTGAACAGCACGCTCGACTATCTTGCTGATCGTTGGCAAGACGGAAATAGGCCTGTAATTGTCACAGTTTTCAGGCTCTCCACTGTTCTTGAACAGTGACATCACCTTGGCTGATTTCCAGTTGGATGGGAATTTTCTGCTTTCAAGGGAAAGATTTGTAAGGGAAGAGAAAAGCTCGCTAGCTCGCTCTGGCTTGCTCGAGGTACCAAGGATAGGGAAAATGCTGTATACCCTTCTGACCAGTTTAATTCAAACGATAACCAACTTTACACGTTAGGTCTCAAAGTTCTCTCTGGCAAAACTAGGTGTGCGCGCCCTTAAGTACGGACGCTAACTCGAAGCTCAAATTAGCTGTCCATCAAGCACTAGGAACCAATAAGGATAAGGTAGAACGTCACTACTTAGCGACAGAAAAGCTAAACGAAAAGGGACTCGCGCTTTTGACTAACTCAGACTTCAACAGTTTACAGATGGGTAGAGATGCTCAATGTACTAAATATTACGTTTGTCGGTAGAGCGACGGGTGCGTTACAACTAGCTGTAAAAATAATAGAGTCTTAAGTAGTAACGGCTGTAAAAAGTACTTGACGACTAAGGTTGCGTAGTCAACAAAACTATCCAGATTATATTACGTAATGGTATACGGAGTTTTAACTAGACTCCGCCTTCAGAAAAGAAGCGTAACTTGTCGTAAACAACTTAATTAAGGGATTAAGAGAGAGCGTACTTTGTTTGAACGATGAGACCATTGAACAATACATAATTACATAACCAGATAGTTGATAACAAAAGAATTGTACACTACAACAAAGGCCAGTATACTTGAATAAATTCAGTCCAGGCTGCATTGGTCGATCAGGTTAAAAACTCAATTAGCCAGGCCAGGTAAGATTTGGCCGACCGGATTTATAGATTATATGCCCGTAATGCTAAGGTATTGTTCCGACCGTAGGAACCAACTTCTATGCCAAACAGCTGATAGTGAAATATCCGAAAGTACCGTACAAAACTGTACTAACTTGGCACTAAGAGTGACACTGAATCTAAACTAGACTTGTGGCGGACATAATTTGGATTGAGAGTAACCTAGACCTTTTTCAGCCTGGACTTCACTACGTGGAAACTAGTTAGTGCTTTCAAAACCTAATGAAACTAATGCTTTCAAACACTAAAAGAATCAATTTGAAAAGTAGAAATTAAATCACGTCCTTAAAATTATGAATATTAATCATATTAAATCGTGACTATTAATCAACTTATATTTAATCAAAATCTCTTCCGTAACAGATTTATGAGATTCCTGATGACAGGAGCTATGACTTTGGTTGCATCTTTGAGCAATCTAGCACTTATTTTATAAGCCTATTGCTTTATGAGGCTTTAGACTGTTTAGCTGAGTATATAGACAAATTCTTCAGACACAGAATTTAGAGTAAATTGTAGGTCCGTTTTCGATGAAAAGTGTTCGGCATCAATAACTTTGCTAAGCATTTGCCCTAAAAGTAATTTAAGTATCCGCCAACAACGACAGGTTTATTTAGTGACATATAGTAGAGCAGGCATAATCACATGTCCCTCAAGACAGCATTTTGCTGATGCAGTAGTGAATGCGTTTGAAACGTGCACTGAAGCCGAGGCTTTGCACTGGGTTGTGTCACAAGAGAATCACAGCAAAAACAACAAACTTGGCAGACTCTTGCACTTCCATATGACTGTCAAGTTGAGCAAGAAAACCAGACTGTCAAGAATCCGTGAATTCTTAGAGAGGGATTTTAAGATGAAAGTGAACTTTAGCTCTGTTCACAACACATTACAGTCGTGTCTTCAGGTATGTTACAAAGAAAGACATGGACTCCTTGATGTCCCCAAACTCACCCTAATTTTCAAGATGCGCCGAAGACGGAAAAGGCCATCGGAAGGAAAAGAAAGAAAGCAAAAGCCAGAAGGAATATAAGCGGGGTCAGGTAAAGCAAAAAGGAGTCGCCGCGAAAAGCTCTCTGTCACAACACGTCTGGAATTGGTTACTCTCGCAGTACAACAAAATAAAGAGGGAAAGAGTAGTTTGGCTGAGTTCATTGTAAACAGAGGAGGGAAAGTGGTAGACGAGGCACTCTCAATGGCCAAAGAGTTCTCAGACGCCCAGGAAAAGCTTGCCCGAGTGAAGAAATCCCGGGTACAATTGCTCACCAAAGCATACAACGAGGACCGTGCAGTTGATTGTGAAGGCAAGTGCTTAGCTTGTGCATTAAGCGTCATTCGAAGCAATGGAATTTTGCTGAGCGATTTTTGCCAAGCTCTTTATTCAGCCATAGAGCTCGGTAAAGGCAAATACCGGAACATATTTATTCATGGCCCAGCCAATTCAGGCAAAACATTCATTTTGCCGCCTCTGAAGCTTATCTTTCGCGCCGCTTCTGCAACGCAGCTACGGAAACATTTGCTTCATGGTGGGAGCCGAAGAAGCAGAAGTGGTAATGCTTAACGACTTCCGCTGGAAACCATCCATCATTGCCTGGGCAGATATGCTACAGTTGCTCGAGGGAGATGTGGCTCATTTGCCAACACCGAAAAATTTCTCCAAGCAAGATGCGGAATTCACCCGCTATATGCCCTTCTTCGCATCGGCTGACGCAACCTATGGTTCTGGTAAAGGCAAGCTCTATCGATCAAGCCAATACTGAGATGATGCGGGTTCAGTGGATATTTTTTCATTTCTGGAAGCAAATTCCTCCACAAGACCAGCTTTGCCTCGTACCATGTACTCGTTGCTTCGCTCGCCTTGTTGCTGACAACAAGAATGACGTCATGTCTCTTAAACGGCTGAAGTAACACTTCACCACTTCAGTTCTCCAGCTAAGCATCGTTATTGGGCGCATGGAGAAATGTTTTATTAAACTACGTTTACAGATATGAGTTTAGAAAAGAAATATCTTTCGCCTTGAGCTATATTTACTAGAAATACGATAATCGCAGATAGCCCCTCGCTCTGCCAACAAAAGTAGCCTTTGTTTTACCGAAATGTTGACTCGATCTTTTCTTCGAAGTCAAGTGCTACACGCAAAGGAAGGACAAAAAGAATGGTGTGTGTTATACTTTTGCGTTGAAAAAAGAGTCGATTGCGTGAAGAAGTACGAGTTTCCCACGGTCGGCACGTCAAATTAATTCACACAGCCTGCCAAACAACGTTCTCAAAATTTAATACTTAAATTTTGAAGTTGGTCGGCTGTCGTAGTGCGGGAAAAAAGGAACACTGATTTTCCAATTTTGAATTCATAGGCAGTACAATTAAATAGGCTTCCTGTGTGATTTTTTTTTACTCTGGACTGCATGCACCAGGCTCAGGCATGCATATTTAACGAGCTTGAATTGTTTTGTATGTGAACCCGCTCAAAACAGCATGATTTCTCCCAGAATAAAAGCAAAACTTGAACGGTTTACTTCAAATTATACACGGGCTTCAGACCTAGGATACTTCTAAGGGCTTGTGAATGATTCTCGCTGCAATCACCGCGTGTCAGATTATAGAAAAATAAGACATCTGACTAAATCATTCAAGACTCCAAGTTCCGATTGCTCTGAGAGAAAACGGTAGCCGAAACTGGCGACAGAAGCGTATTAAAACAATACTTCGAGGGAAAATGATCAGCATACAGATTTTAATACATTCTTGAAGTGATCGACAAGTTACAAGCTATACGGGATAGAATATATTTGTCACGGTGATTGTTCGATTTCCACTGACTAACCTTTGTTGCTTGTCCTTTCTAAATAAGTATCTGAGTTTAACACAAAACGGCGTCTGAAGCTCCCGATTTGCTTTCAAGCGCTGTTCCCTTTGCGGAGCCGTTTCTTCGGCACGCTTCCGTTCATGATACTGGTCGGTTATAACATGTTTGTCGTCTTTTCTCTAGACGTATTTGGCGCTGTTCGATCATTTCACGGTTTCGCCTTGCCCGTGCCTGTTCCCTTCTCTTTTGAAGACGAGCTTCGCGAGACTGCTGTGTTTCAAGTTTTCCAGTTTTCCATTTTTGTAAACACAGCTACGATATACTGTATCTAATTTCTCTTATTGTGAGTAAAACTACAGCCCCCACGTGATTGATCGGGCCTTTGTTATTGGTTAAGCAGCGATAGGAACTGGGACGAGGTCGTACGACAGACTGACAGACGAACACTAGATTTTGAGATGGCGACACGCTTGGAGTCTCCGACTACTGCATTAGCGTTGTGATTATTTCCCTCGCTTCGCTCGGGGATGAGTAGACTGTTATTCCTTTAATGACATCGAACAGTTCTCCAATCTTGATAGATTAATTTTTACTAATTGCTCAGATGGAGGAATGTAAAACTCGTGTATTTTTCCACAATCTTTCGTGTTAATCACATTGATCATATACCCATGAATCAATTCTTAGTTATGTAAAGGAGAATTGTTGAATTTAGGCTACAAATAATACGCAGAGATGGAGAAGTGCTGGTTTATTATGGTGTTGTGTTACAAGCTCCACTGACTCCAGTGATGATTTCATAGTTCACCAACCTCGGACCTCCAACCTCAGTCATTTGGGACTGGGTCCAACTACCAACCTCAGGCACCCGGGAGAATGGGGACTACCAACCTCAGGCACCTGGGGGAATGGGTCCAACTCCAACCTCAGGCACATCGCCAGACTTCCGGAGTATCGGAATTGACAATTTCCGGTAGAACCACGCGCCGCCTCAAAGAAATATTGCGGTCTTTCGAATCGAAACTAGACTGGCGTTGCCAATGAGCTCGCGGCGTTAGTTGGGTCGAGAGCAGAATAAACTAAAATGGAAAGCAAGGACAAGAGCGGAACTTCCGGGAGACTTCCAGTTTCTCACCAGAAATATATCACACAGTATAGAGAACTTGGCTTTTGACACCTTGCTTAACTGAAACCTGATTAAACTATAAATTTATCATTACAACACTCATACACTTGGTTCTTAAAGGTTGAGCGACTCTGCATTTTGAGCTTAGAAGCGAAACGGTTAACCACCGAGTAAATCTGAGTAATGCGTGACTTGTCTTTTTATGAGTCAATTTTGACAGTTTGACTTCGAACACTTAATTCTAATCAGAGGCCACGATTATTCCAGCCTTCGCTTCAATACTAGTCTGTCTTGTTTTTTAACTGAACATGGCCAGAAATAGCGGACACGCATGCGCATTAGGGCTGCAATTTTTTGGCTTTCAGTGTAAACTAAACAAGAGACTTTACTATGAAGATGGACACAAAAATCATCGTACCTTTGAACTAGAGACTAAATAGCAAGCTGTTCAACCGGATTCTCTTATAATACAAGGATACCGAAAATATTAACACAAAATCAGTAGCTGTCCATATGCACTTCTTGCGTTTTTCCAATGTAAAGATGCAAGACACGTCTAAGAGACAACAGTATGGCAGACAAGCTGAAAACGGCATACTGGATGAGAGTAGCTGACCGTTTGCCTCGAAGTTGTTGAAATATCGAAGCTGTTCAATCGGTTCTTACTTTAAGAAAGGTCATTCTTTTGAACAAACTTATCTGTAACCCTCGGCACTTTGTATCTCTTGCGTTTTTGGATTATAAAGATGTGTTTTGTTGAATTTAGCCGCACAATCACTCGATACGCACGCTTAGTAAAGCAAGGTTCGATGCTACTCGCGATCGGTTCTAGCTCCCTCCGATCGGCCCCGGCGATCGACCAAGTTGTTCAAAACAAACTGTGTAGCCTTGTGAGTAAACCATCCTGCAAAGTGAGCTCAGGATTTGTTTTGGGAATTTAATGGAGCTTTGAAAGAGACGTCGCGAATCGTGGCACATAAATACGGTTGTTCAAGAACGGACAAGGAAACTCTGTCCAGCAAAGCAGGAACTGTTTTAATACCGCTAAATTGTAAGACTTGTTCATCCTTTCTTCTAACTTCAGCATAGAATTTGCAATTAAGCTACAGCACCAAGTTTTACAAAACTGACCGTGCGTGTCACCAGTCGCTTTGAAACATTTCAGCTTTTCCATTCACGGCATGCTGTTCCCAATATCACTACAATCTCGGAACAGTTTTTCAGCAATCGCAGTGATCGTAGCAATCCAGCGGTCTCTGAACACTTTTCTGAGCGATCGCAGTGATTGATCGCAATCCGGCATACTTCAGCTAATTGAACGTTTGGTAAACAAACTGCTGGCCGCGATTTTGGGCGGGAAAAGCTGCCGCGGACGCACATTGTGGCGGGAAATACCCGGCCCGCTGACAATGTTGCAGGCTCAGAATGTCCGCTATTTCTGGCCATGTTGTGCTTTGTAACAAATATAAAATTGAAAGCGAGGAATGTAACACGAGCCCAACACGAGACTTGTTTACAATATTATTGCGGTTTTGTTCACAGCGTGTTCAGTCCATTTGTGACTGCAAACTCAATGCTCTGGACTATTTCGGTGTATTTTTCATTTCTAGTATACACACAGGGCAGCCCAGGCTCCGAGGGTCTGTCTGTCTGTGATATGTGATATGTCAGTGATATGTGATACCTTTGTTATTACGAAAGAACATGACCTTTGGCAATTATAAAGAAATGTATGGGGATTTTCGTCGTTCGGCAACGATTGAACTTAAAAACTGGCTAAATATGTTTAGTTGCGCGTCATCTTACCTCTCTCCGAACGTCAGCTTGCTGCGCTCGCTGGAACCGGTAAAAATTTCGGGGCGAAATTGTGACATCTCTTCTTATGCACAATTGAATTTGACTCTTATTTCTAATCAGAGGCCACGATCAATCCAGCCTTCGCTTGAATACTTGTGTGTTTTCTTGTATTAACTGAATGCGTTTATTCTATCAGGCTTTCGAGTATTCGTGCTTTGTAACAAATATAGAATTGAAAGCGAGGAATGTAACACGAATCATGTTTAAAATATTATTGCGGTTTTGCTCACAGTGTGTTCACAGTGCGTTCAGTCCATTTGTGACTGCAAACTTAATACTCAGGACTATTTCGGTGTATTTTTCATTTCTGGTATACAATGACCATTGCGAAACAAAGGCTACATGATCGAATGAAAGAAACCTTCAACAGGCAATGTACGATAAGCAGAAGAATTTCAAGAGGCAACAGATGTCATGTACAGAGTGAAGCATAAATCGCCATTGTTTTGCGGCTAAAGCTCATCGTAGCTTTGGTTTCCGTTTTCGGCTTGTTTTCTTCCCAGAAGTATTTCGTGTCGCCACAGAAAGTTTCGTCGGGACTAAATTTAGCGGCTACAGAGATATTTGCAATCCCCCGGCGGTATCCATCAAACATCTGTTTGCGGCTATTATCAAAGCTTCCGCGGTGAACTAAAGAACGCAAGCCAAAATTGTTCCCTAACATCCAGTTTATCAGTGCGTGTTCGGCACAAACCCAAACGGTGTACCGAGCAATTCATGGTCACACTCGAGTTGTTTAATGAAGTCAATTACGTCATTGCATATCACGTGATAATCTGAACCAATCACCGTGTGCTGATTCTCGACCGACAAAAAGGAAAAATAAATATAAATTTGCGTTTTTAAGCTCGCGTTGGGCCCCAGGCCCCCGAGAGCAATTATGTAAACTCATTAAGGAGAAAGTAGAGATATGGCTGTGAGTAGATAACTTATTACGTTTTTTTTTTTTTTTTGGTTTTGGTTTAATACGTTATTTAACTTTACTGAGACGGACGCAACACAATGTGAACACATTTCCATCACCATACACTTTACACTTTTTTATTCATATTACATTACAGAATGCATTTCTGAAAACACTGCACCGTTGGTAGCACAAGCTAATCGAGGCTGGCAGAGTTACATATTAACACGAAGTTAGAGAGGATCTAAGACTAGTGAACCAGATTTACCATGCCTATTACAGAATAGGGTACATTAATCATTACAATAATAGGAATAGAGTATAATGAGGGATGCGACATAAGATTCAACATTGGAAAAGGGTACAATTATATATTACAATTAAATACAATATAGGGGCTAGAGACAAGTAAACACGTAAACACAGATAAAGTTCAAGTTTCTGTACTTTAAGTGCTAGATTCTATATTTCCAAGTCAACATAAGTATCCTCTTTTTCTATTGTTTTTTGTTATTGTTCTGTCCTCTAAATATATTTTTATGTTATATCTTGTATTTGTCTCAGACAAAATAATGATCAAGTGCTTCTTGGACTGTTCGTGCCGAGGGAAAGCATTCCATAAGCGCAGCCATTGGCATTGCGCTTTTTGTGGTCATATTTATCAGAGGAAGCGAGAATTTAACCCCCACCTCGCAACAGATGCTTCAAGACCTGCAAGCAAGCAGCCCCGCCCTATACAAAGGCGAGCAACGGCAAGCGCGCCTACCTTAACGGCCAGTAACAGTGACCCGGCTCCGAACGGAGAAAGCCGTCGTGTTTCCAATCTGGTCTGTCCCGAATGCAGCAGGTTATATCCCAATAACCACGACTGCCAAGCGTTGGAGCATTTAAAACTAGAAATACAATAATCGCAGATACCCCCTCACTCTGCCATTGATGGGACTTTTACTTTGATAACTCCCAACAAGAGTAGCCTTTGTTTTACCGAAATGTTGACTCAATCTTTTCTTCGAACTCAAGTGCTACACGCAAAGGAAGGAGAAAAAGAATGGTGTGTGTTATACTTTTGCGTTGAAAAAAGAATCGATTGCGTGACGAAGTACGTATTTCCCACGGTCGGCACGTCAAATTAATTCATACAGTCTGCCAAGCACGGATAGTGACTAAAAGAACACACAAGTGACCACGAGTGACCACGAGTGACCACGAATGACCACGAATGACCACGAGTGACCACGAATGACCACGAATGACCACGAGTGACTACGAGTGACCACGAGTGACCATGAGTTAAAATAAGCTCCTCATGTGACTGTGACGTCATTTTAATATCATTTAAATATAAAATGTAAAATCACCCGCTCATGAAGTGTAAAAATTTCACTAGCAGTCCTCACTGAAATTCTGCTCTTCTGCCGGTTCCCTATTACTTTCCACGTCGCCGATAGTAATAACCTCCACGTCCTTCACTCCAGTATTAGGTCTTTTCGTTGTCTTACTTTGGTCGTACTTTTTCGGAGTAAAATCTTTCCGTTTTTTTATCCGGACTTCCATGCAAGAAGACCAGAAATGCAAATTTTTTTGACATTCAGCGGCCTTATCTCTGCGATCAGCCAATCATATGTAGGTTACCACGCCATGTGAATGGAGTGAGCAATTCCCACGACTTAATTAAAAGAGACTCAAATTTCTCTGATAAAGGCAAATCTGTCAGGGTCACTAGTTTGAATTAAATACAGCACGCTGTGTCACGTTGTCTACAGCCGACGCTGACGCGTGATTCGTCACGCAAGGGACATATTTGTGTGTACTTTTCGCTTTGTGGTCGGCGTTTTCTTCAAAGTGTTTGTTTTTTAAAATGACGCTAGTAAAAATGTTACACTTTATCATGGGTGCATGATATTACGTTTTAAATTTAAAATGACAATAAAATGACGTCACAGTCACGTGAGGAGCTTATTTTGACTCGTGGTCATTCGTGGTCACTCGTGATCATTCGTGGTCACTCGTGGTCACTCGTGGTCACTCGTGGTCACTCGTGTGTTCTTTTAGTCACTATCGCCAAGCACGTTCTCAAAATTTAATACTCAAAGTTTGAAGTTGGTCGGCCGTCGTAGTACGGGAAAAAAGGAACACTGATTTTCCAATTTTGAATTCATAGGCAGTACAATTAAATAGGCTTCCTGTGCGATTTGTTTTTACTCTGGAAGGCATGCAACAGACTCAGGCATGCATATTTAATAGGCTCGAATTGTTTTGTATGTGAACCCACTCAAAACAGCAAGATTTCTCCCAGAATCAAAGCAAAACTTGAACAGTTTACTTCAAATTATACACGGGCTTCAGACCCAGTAATACTGCTTGTGAACGATTCTCGCTGCAATCACCGCGTGTCAGATTATAGAAAAATAAGACATCTGACTAAATCATTCAAGACTCCAAATTCCGTTTGCTCTGAGCGAATACGGTAGCCGAAACTGGCGACAGAAGCGTAGTAAAACAATACTTCGACGTAAAATGATCAGCATACAGATTTTAATACATTTTTCTTGAAGTGATCGAGTTACAAGCTATACGGGATAGAATATATTTGTCACGGTGATTGTTCGATTTCCACTGACTAACCGTTGTTGCTTGTCCTTTCTAAATAAGTATCTGAGTTTAACACAAAACGGCGTCTGAAGCTCCCGATTTGCTCTCAAGCACTGTTCCCTTTGCGGAGTTGTCTGTGTTACCAGCTTCTGTTCATGTCGCTTTTGGTCGGCATTCATGCGCTGTTGTCTTTGCGGAGTCTTTTCTTCGGCCCGCTTTTTCTCCTGAAGGTCCCGATTCGCTTTCAAGCGCTGTTCTTTTTGTGGAGTTGTCTGTGTTGCCCGCTTCTGTTCATGTCGCTTTTGGTCGGCATTCATGCGCTGTTGTCTTTGCGGAGTCTTCTCTTCGGCACGCTTCTATTTAAGATGCTGTCGATCATAACAGGATTGTCGTCTTTTCTCGAGACGAATTTGGCGTTGTTCGCTCGTTTCACGATTTCGCCTTGCTCCTGCCTGTTCCCTTCTTATTTGAAGACGAGCTTCGCGAGACTGTTGTGTTTCATATCTTTAAGTTTTCCATTTTCGTGAACGCAGCTACGATATATTGTTGCTTCGTTCAAATCTAAATGCTTCGTTCAAATCTAATTTCTCTTATTCGGAGTAAAACTACAGGCCAGGGCACACGTGATCGATCCGGCCTTTGTTATTGGTTAACAGGGTAATCGCGCCTAAAGTCGTACGCCAGACTGACAGACAACGTTAAATTTTGAGATGGCGACCCGCTTGGAGTCAGCAAGTAAGGCGGTATAAAGCGGTATTACTGCATTAGTGCCGTGATTATTTCCCTCACTTCGTTCGGGGATAACACGCCCTATTGAATTCTTTCCAGTCGCATGCCAGACGGTAAAACAATGGCGGAAGAAGAAATGCAAGGGCGTCAGTAAAGGAACTAATACGAGAAATGGACAGAACTGGAGAGCTAGAGAACGTTCTGAAAGAAGCCGTCCGTGTATGCAAATGTAATTCCAGACGACTTTGGTGGTGGAGGAGAAAGAGGCCTGGCCACTTTCATGGAGGTGACCACAGCGGCAGACACGGGTGGGAGTACTGGTAAGGCGACTTTCGCTACCAACGTTCAAGCGAGGTTAGCCTCCCCCGAAACCCTTGCTCAAACAGTGGAGGATCAGCTTCTCCAACGTTTTCGGGCAGAATTTCAATGGACGCTACACGACGGCGGACCAACCAAGCAAATGCTGGCGAACAGAATGATGTACGCATCGGGAGATATTATGCGCCGCCTGTCAAGACCCGACGGCAGTAATTAGAATTGTTATTCTGATTCGCAGGCTGCAATAAGTGTTTCTGTTCACGTAGAACTGCATGTAGAACAGGATCAAGCGAAGTGATCGTTGATTTTTACTCAATACAAAGAAGTTACAACACTTAAGACAGGCGACTTCAGAGATGATTTCTGTTAGGATTTTACATTTGGGCAAATCACATCATCATACCTGTTTCCTTCGAAACGAACGAGTGTCCAAGAAACATAAATTACAGGTTACGGCCGTGTTCAAGTTATAACATATATAACATTCGCTACAATTACGAGACAATCACAGTTCATGCTATTGCTGATATTAAAGGTTGGTGGTGGTCCCCAGTCCCCAAGGTGCCTGAGGTTGGAGTTGAACCCATTCCCCCAGGTGCCTCAGGTTGGTAGTCCCCATTCTTCCAGAGCCTGAGTTGGTAATTGGACCCAGTCCCAAATGCCTGAGGTTGGAGTCTGAGGTTGGTGGTGCCTGACGTTGGAGGTCTGAAGTTGGGTGAACGTTCCAAACCGTTCTCAAAACACAGGCAAAAATTCTCCTTAATGAATGCCGCGAAATACGCACCGTTCATTTTTTCATATACTTTCCGCAGTATCGCTCCTTTTTCAAAGGCAATTGCCACAAGAACATGCAGTCTTCGACCTCTAGCCAAATCCTTTGATCCTTTTGCCGTCACACTAAGGCCTTCACTTTGCTTTTGTCAGACACGAGATTTGAGCTGAACAGCTCCGCTCAAGGGATTGTTCTTGTGAGCAGAAGAGACACCATCCAGATAAAATGCCACCTCGTGGGTCCAGAAATCAGCTGATGCTCTCAGTGTGCATTTCATTCGAGCAGCGTAATGCAATCGGTGTTGAGAGCTGAGCAGCCCCTTTTTTCTGGTCTGGAGAAATCTAAACCCGTGTTCGTTTAGGTAGCGCGAGAAAGTTCGGCGATGGGCCACAGAGAGAGGCAAGCCACTTACCTCAATTAGCTCTTGCACTGTAACGTTTGCGTTTCTACATCGCAATGTTTGCACTGCACGGGGGAATAGACGAATTCCGCGTTTATCTAACTTTCTTGGTCTGCCCCTCAACTTGCCAGTGGAAGGTTTCACCTTGTGACCGTTGCAGATGCGATGAGCAGCTGGTTTAGAGATTTATACTGCTTTGCAATTTGACGGTAGCTTAAATTCGGCGAGGTTTTCTTCAAAAGCCGAGCAAGTACTTTCGCTTCGGTTGGAATCAATGACTTTGGTGCCATCGTAATGACTCGAACTCAATAACCAAAACAACAAGGTTTATTTCATTTTATAGCATCATTCCAGCTTTTCTTCGATCCTCCCCTATCACGCTTTTGCAGTAAAGCACGGCACCTTTCCGTGATCGCAAGGGAGTTTCAAACATTCTTGGTCAAAATTATGTGGGACACTTTACGAAAGTGTATCAAGTATCACAGCGTTTTTCGATGTTGTCGTACTTTGAACTCACACACAGATTCTATGACAGATTCTCCCCCCCCCCCCCCCCCCCCCCCCATTCAGTGTTGTAAAGTAGGTACAAGGCAAACATCTTACAGCACTTGTCTCCAAAATTTTCAACGTTGTGACGGGGGGGAGGAGGAGGGACAATGCTGACGTCCTTGTAAAGGCTCTTTTTTTAAAACTGTCCCAGTATTTTTGTCTAGGATTGTATATACAAAGCAACATAGACGTTAAATCAGAAATGATCTTGAATTTTTATGTATCGAAATACAGAAACTTAAAGTAAAGTCCTTCCTCATCTCTGCCTGGTACAGACCTCCAAACTCAAACTCAAACTCAACCATAGACTTGAGGTTTGAGGTTTTGCTTGAAAAATCGAATCTGAGAACATCGAGTCGAATATTATAGGGGACCTAAATTGCAGTTTACAAATCCTGCGGATAACTCCACCAGGCATCTTCTTGACCTGTGAATCGTTTGAGTACACACAGCTAATCTGAGGGGCTAACTTGTTGAGTTACCCAAAGCTCATCAACCCTGATTGACGTCTTTCTCACAAATGAGCCTAGTAAATTCGCGACCGCTGAATATTGGGATAAGTGATCACAGCTTGATTTGTATCTCACACAAATTTGTGAGCCCCAAGTCTTACCCGCGGGTTGTCCAATCCAGACAATATAAGAACTTCAGCATAGAAAACTTTACCATTGAAATCGAACTGATTCCCTGGTACTTAGTTGAGCAAATTGATGATCTCATTAGAGCCTGGGAGGATTGGAAATCGTGCTTCCTGTCAGTAGCCGATCCTTCATGTCCCCGTAAAGAGGAAGAGATGAGAAACGTGCTCTATGACTAATCCTAGAGATAAAACAGCTCGTGTGGGAGAGAGATCGTGTAAGGAGGATTGCTACAGTCACTAACGATCCTGCAAGATGGTCGGATTACAAAAAGCTAAAAAATCAAGTAATTCACATTATAAAGCACAATAAGAAAACTATTATCATGCGTTTTTCGATGAAATTCTTGGTAATGTGAAAGCTACCTGAAGTGGTATTAGTTCTACACTATCTAGAAAGAAAAGCATGACGCAAACGACTAAAGTGATCGGCGTTGGAGACAAGGAAATTGTAGATACTGTTAATGTCCACTTTACAGATATTGGTCTAAATCTTGCCACAAGATAAGTATGCTACATAGAAATTTTGACGATTACATGTGCCAGTGTGACAGCATTTTTGACTTGAAATTGCTGACAGTAGAGGAGGTGCGCAAACTCGTTAGAGATTTGCCATCTGGTAAAGCAGATGGCCTCGACGGTATCCCAGCGCGGTCTCCTCAAATTATTCATACCACGGACTGCTGTCTCACTGACGCATATCTTTAACAGAGTTATAGAAACCGGTAGTATTCCGAATGACTGGAAAAATGCACTGAAGAGTTACTCCAACTCATAAAGAAAACTCAAAGCTTGATCCAGCCAAATATAGAGCAATATCGGTTTTCTCTGTAATATACTGCAAAGGTTTTTGAAAAAGCTGTCTTTTAGGTCTCGATAAATGTTCGCGTGTCCCTCAAATATATTCTGTAGCGTTGCTATACGCACTATATATCGTTGTAAAGATTTGGGACTGAACAATGCAGATCTACTATTACAATTTTCGTACACGTTAAAGGTAGAATGCAATCTAGATCAGATCGATGAAATATGTGTATATGAATAATGATACCGTGTCAATGATTTTTCGTTCTTGTTTTATTAAACTCCGAAACGCTCCCCGTCCACTTTAAAAGAGGGAATAAAACGGATCAAAATTCGCTGACACAATATTTTAGTCAACTTCATTGAGTATCGGAAAAAAGTTGTTTTAGCATTTTCAAATCAAACTGACAAAAGTTTTGATTCCCTCTTCCGAGACAGTCAATTTAAAAATTAACCTAGCTCGTACTCCAACTTGAATGTGCTTGAAAACAATAATATCAGATCTATATTCTGGCAGTCCAAGACCCTTACAACGATATATAATACGTGCATATACGTTCTACTTCGTGCAACATGTTGCTGCAACTTGCAACACGGTGGTAATACGCGCAAAATTACGGTGCAACTTGCAACGCAGCATTGTTGCACGACAAGTTGCACTGAAAATGTTGCCCGTATTACCGCACCTTAAAACCTTCAAGTCGATTAATCGTTTATTTTACGATCACCCACATGGAAAAAGAAACAATTTCCGCGGAGCGGAGGGCGCTGATCCGATGATCATGTCCTCTGTGGTCGACTGTGTGACAGTGCGTCTCGCTGGTTATCATTGAGGCGTTTCTGTTTCAGCTCTATTCCCCGGGGCTTGTGCGTTTGCAATTCGATCGGGGAGTACGTTTCCCAGCATTAATTCGGCCCTCAACCGAAGCCCCCGGGCGAGAGAGACGCGGCTTGGGTTGAGTCCATAGCTCCCGATACATATTTTGTATCGACCCAGAATTTTGTTTTAAATATTAAGGTCTTATAGTCTAATAGTCTTGAACATATTAGTGTATTGGACTTTTGAGATGGCTTTTTATGACGTCACATGCAAATACCTGATAATTTGCATGCTGTATTAACTTGTAAACGTTCACCGGAAATGGATATTTTTGGCCTTTTTTTTATAGCCGAGAGGTTCAATATCTCAAGTCGCTCGCGAGGAAAGTCAATTGCACTGACGTCATCGCAAATCGCGTGATAATGAGAACCAATCACCGTGTGCTGATTCTCGACCCAGAAAAAAAAACAACAAAATAAACAAACACGCTGCATTTTAAAGCTTGTGTCGCCACAAGCAAAAAGAAAAAGAAAAAAGAATTTGCAATTTTAAGCTCGCCGCAGCCGAGAGCAATAAATCACCAAGCATGTAAGGCTTGTAATGTGGCGCCATTTGTCTTGCTTCTCTACTAATTTTGGTGCTCACAGCAGTTTGGATAAAAACGGAGGAGTGGGGCTGGGGATTACTAGAGGGGTGGGGTTAGTGGGGGAGCTTATTTCCAAAATTGACCTTGCAGAGAAGGGGGGTTATTAGTGCTTTTATGGTAGTGTTTGTATACAGCAATTTAATAAGTCCTGGTTTAGCAATAGCATGTATAAAATATAAACCTTTATAACATCGAGGCATCCACACAAAGAAATATTCTGACATAGAAGTTTAGTTATAAAATATTTGCGCTATTAGGAACATTTAATCTTGTATATCCAAACTCCGCAGTAGTCTTATGACTGATAAATAGTTTTCACTCTGACAAAGTAGAAAATGATATTGTTTCAAACTTTAATTATGTAATATGAACACTGCAGTATACTGTGGTGGATCCAGGGGGGTTCAGGGGTTCAACTTTTGCTTAGTTAGCATGCAAAAATTATACAACAAAAACAACTAAAAAATGATTTTTGGAAACCATTCAGTTGCCTCCTTCACAGAACCCTGGATCCACCTCAGGTACAGCGTGTACATTTCTTGACGAGTTGTTCTTCCAGACCCCAAGAAAAATACCATAAATGCAATATTGTTTACACGGGTAACAGATAATGCAGATAATCCCATTGTAAAGAGGGAAACACATTACTGTAGATCGACATCGGCTATAATGATTTCAGTCAAAATTGCTTTTCTGGAGAATAGCAGCAAATTAGATGAATCGATATGTGCCATAAGGAATTGTTTTGGCATAACCCCCAGACACATGCTGTCATTAATTTCGTATGATAAAGTAGTTTCTAATTGACTGTCAGTAATAATATAATAATAATAAAAGAGAAAAAACAAACAAACAAACAAAAAACAGCCAGGATGTCACCTGTATTTTATGGGTTGGGATTATTAACCAATCAAGAGAAAAAGCAAATTTTTCAATGCGGTCATGCAAGCAAGCAGATGGCAGTGGAATTATGACATTTCTATGCACTTCCAGTATTTTTCTCTTCGTCTGAGTACAGTAAAACTAAAAATCACCTTTCCTTGTGGTTGGCTGTGTTTTCATATAAACTTTGTGCGACAGCAGACATTGTTTTATGAAAGTCCAATTTGCCACGGACCTGTACTACAAGGTCAGTCACACCTACAGTTTTTAGTCCTGATATACAGAAAGGTATTGCACATACTATGGAGTGGAAAATGTTCAATGTTCACCCAGCATCCTGTATATTAGAGCAGATCCATGTCAAACTATTACTGTCACCTTCCTATTCATTTCACCCTTTTCTGAACGACATTCCTGTATTGGTACATCACTGATGTATACATGTAGGCAGCCTTTTTTGCGCAGCACATGTTGTTGTGTTAGTAACAGTGTGGACACTTGAACTATGAATGGTTGTTGTTGTTTTTGTTTTCACAATTATTGCTGTTACAGTGGCTGATCAGAAACTTTAAAAGTTAGACATTTTTAAAACTAGATATAATCAAGGATTACAGTGCGTTCGTGCTACTGAATCGTGGAGTTGTTATAAAGGCATCGTTCGTATATAAAGTTGTATTTTGGTACTTTAGAAGTACTGCATTTGAAGAAGACAGGTATATATATATATATATCTGCAAAAGCTATACTTCTAAAAAAAATGTATATAGTGCACATACAAGATGGCAGAACAGCCAGTACCATGTACCGCCTGCAAGGCCAAATCATTGCCACATGCAAATACTCAAGAACTGAATGCAACAGGTTTGTTTAATAACTTGTACAATATTAACTACAACGATTTTCGACTGCAACGAAAACACGAAAGTCATCAAAGTCATGTAAAGCTGCACTAACAATACTAAAATGGTTCTTTGGATAGCAATTTGCAGTCTGTAAACTAACAAAAGAGAACGTTGGAGAAGAGTACATCAAGTTGCTAACATGCTATCAATATAATAATAAATGTTTATGTTGCATTCTACTTGGATTGCTCATTTGTTTTATAGTCATTGTTAAACTCCACTGACATGGCCATGATATTAATCATGGCAATGAAAAGACGAAAGTTGTTGCCAATGTCTTGTGTATGTTGCACTGCAGTGTTACCAAATAATGTTGAACAATTCAAGATCTGTAAAATAACAAAATAGAACGCTGGAAAACAGTACATTAATATGACAATGAATATGACAATGTTTATGTGCCATTCTACTCTGATCACCTACTATAGACAAGGTCAGAAACTCGTATTGTTGAGCTTCATAGCTCAGCAAAATAAAATGATCCGCATTCGTGTCCAATCGCCAAAGGGAATACGGTGGCAAACTCTGAATGCAGAGAGAAGTTGTATCTCCTGTGGAAAACAGCTGAGTTGACACATCACAGGATGGCAACGTCTATTTCTTGGCAAACACGGCACTACACAGCTTTCTGATATTCTGATAAACAGCTTTGCTCATAGTTCCTACCGATAGTGCGAAAAAAATCCACACAGTTTCACTTGTCTTGGCAAAAACACGAAAGATCCGATCCGTGACGCAGTGACAAAACACGACAGTGAGGAAAGATCCGATCCGATCCGTGACGCAGTTGAAAATCGAATTCTTTTCACCCCTGAGCATGCGCTAGTTACCATACCACGAACGGTAGCATGCTCCATGCTTTCAAGGTTTATTTCTGTGTCACTTTGTAGAGGCAATCTGACATTCCTGAGAGCGTACCAAGATGGCGCCCAAAACCCTGAAATCGCATGGCATCCAACCGGAAATGACGCACTACACGAGATCGAGGCAATAGTCACATTCCTAATGCCGTACCAAGATGGCGCCCAAAACCCTGAAATCGCATGGCATCCAACCGGAAATGACGCGATTAGACTGCGTTCTCCTTCGTCGAACGCAATAAAAATCAAAGCAGCAAGGCAGCTGTAAGCTCGCGAATTTGTAAAAAGTACTTTTGCGGGAGTGGGTATTTAATAGAACTGGCTCAAGGCCACATCGTAAAAATTGCTCAATTTTAGGTATGTGGAAGTTCGCATCCGTTTCCGCGGGCCTCCACTTTTGCTGAACCGCGTATTCCATTTAGTCTCAGTTTTGAAAACCCTCATTTACGAGGCGGTAGAGGGTGAAAATTATAGAATTTAAAATTCTTCACCGAGTCCAAATCTTTGAACCGGAAGGAGACCTTCCGGAGTCGCACTGAAAAAAGTCTATCCGTGACTTTATTACCCATGTCATGCACAGCTTATGTTCAACATCTACATATTCATCAGAGGCCATGATACTCCAGCCTGGGCTGCATTCAAGCTAAATACGTGCTTAAAGAAAACACGCCTTTCTTCTTTTGGCTGAGTTTCAAGTCGAATAAGTTTAAATGAAACCTGATAACTTGTTGACATTACTTGCGGTTTTGGTCAAATTCATTTTCGAATTCTTCTTCTCTCAGTTCTCTACAGCATTTTTCATTGCTGGTGAAAACTATGCGAAGCAAAGCAAATATAATCAAACGATAGAAATGTTTCGACAAGCTGAAGTCGCTCGATCGCGATCAGGGTTGTCAGTGGTCACGGGTCTTTCAACTTTGACTTACGCTTGTCAAACCGAGAATTTACCAAAACCTCTGTGCTAATGGTTCTGAAGTGCAACAGATCTACTGGCAATTCTGGAACACAATGATAACAATCAAAATAACTCCATAAAATGTCTTCCCATCTCTTCGTTTCTTCATGCGTATTCGCTGATGCTCAAATTTCAAAGGCAATTGTTGACACATCATGACGGACTGACTGACTGACACAGTCTTAACTGCAATAAGGTGGGACGCTTAAAAATGCCACTGCAAAAACTACTTCGACGACCGCGTTCTCGATTTTGTTGCGTTGTCGGTAATATCGATACTGCCCAAATTGGGAACAGAACGACTTCCATATTTGGAATCCATTGTTGACAGCACCGGACACATTCCAGTTGACTGGATCGCATGAAGCTTCGCTTTTCAGCACTTCGTGCTGAACGCGAGCTTAAAAATATATGCCTAGAAAAAATGAATGCACAGAAGATACTGATGACTAAATTCAGTCTTTAACTCATTCAGCAGTTCCTTCCTGTGTTCAAATTGGATGACCACACTCACAAAGTAAGAGACATTAAATTAGCATTAAAGCTAACAGTAATTTGCAAACCTTTTTATTCCAGCCATGGGTGTTATAAAATCTTTAAATTTCCATAGTTTTTTAGAAGGAAGACCTGTGATGGGATACCAGTGGAAACTTTTTTTTTTTTGCTTTGTTATCTTTAGGCACAATGTCTAAAATCAACCTCTTGGTTTAAGTGTCTGCAATGTAGTCATTAGTTGATCCGTGAATGGGCTCATGATTTGCAATATTTGTAGAGAATCTCCTTCAACGACAATGCCCTCCACTAAATTATTGTTTTTTACTTATTCAGAAACAAAGCTAAACAAAATCCTTTTTTTTAGATTTATTTTATAAACTTTACAGAGAAAACTTTAATGAATACGACTGATGGCAAGCTGTAGACCTTTAAAACTACCTCCAAAATGTCACCGACAGTTGAAGGAGACTCCAGAGTGGGTGAAACGCCTGTGAATCCACCAATACAAGGAGATACACTGCCCAATGTACAGTAATGTTTTAACTCTTAATTACTCTCAGCAGAAATGAGAGTAATGCTTTGTTATCTTTAGGCACAATGTCTAAAATCAACCTCTTGGTTTAAGTGTCTGCAATGTAGTCATTAGTTGATCCGTGAATGGGCTCATGATTTGCAATATTTGTAGAGAATCTCCTTCAACGACAATGCCCTCCACTAAATTATTGTTTTTTACTTATTCAGAAACAAAGCTAAACAAAATCCTTTTTTTAGATTTATTTTATAAACTTTACAGAGAAAACTTTAATGAATACGACTGATGCCAAGCTGTAGACCTTTAAAACTACCTCCCAAAATGTCACCGACAGTTGAAGGAGACTCCAGAGTGGGTGAAACGCCTGTGAATCCACCAATACAAGGAGAGACACTGCCCAATGTACAGTAATGTTTTAACTCTTAATTACTCTCAGCAGAAATGTACATTAAGTGTAAACAAATAAATTAATCAGGACAAATGTGGGTGGTCGTCGCATGGTCTGCTCTGGGTCCTCGGAGAACAAGCCATTCACTCACTGTGATCTACAGGTACAGTAGCCTCTCTGGTTATGCACTGCAAGAATGAAGTATTCAAATAAGAAAAGGTGGTTCCCACCCAGCAACTAAACAAGTCAAGCCAATTCAAATTTTCAAATGTGCCACTTGCGTTTACATAAATTAAAGAAGACTGAAAATTTGGCAACTGCAAGTTTGAACTAAATTGCAAAGTGCAAAGTGCAGGAGTTCAGTTTTCCCATTAATATCACCTTCAACTACGTACAGGTACTGTAGGCTTTGCTTTTTTTTAAGGAGATGGGAAACGGGGGAGCCACAAGCCATCACCATTGTCAGTTTGGCCTTAGCTGAATGGGACAGTTACTCACCTTCGGACTCGCTGCACAATTTTTTCAACTAAAATGTCACTAATTCCAGGCGTTGAGCTCTCAGCTTTTTGTAACTCATCTACAATTTGTTGCAAGGGGGCACCTTGAGTGCCATACTTTCTGCTTAACTGGGGAAAAAAACCGGAACAACAAACTTAAAACACTAAGTAAAATAAGTCTTATTTTGTCTGGTGAAAGACATGATGTACACTACATGACTGTATAACAAGTGGAAGGTGTCAGATCTGTTTCTTGGTGGCCAACTAGCCAGAACAACCTGTGCTTTGTGTCTTACTGTAATTCTTTGTCTCCCAAACTTCAAATCAACTTCAAACTTCTTCAGTTCCTCACTGAGGTATACAGTATCATGTACAGTATGGAAATTTGGCAATAAGCCACTTTCACAATCATGCACAGTTCGTGAAGCACAGATTTGCTGGCACAACACCAGATAATAAAACGAAGTGGGCAGAGTATAACTTATTCTGTGGTTCTCACAGATACTCGTTTATGTGGGCAGTAAAAAGTGCTACTTGCTACTGTGCATGATTGTGAAAGTGGCTTATTTACAGCTTGCTTTCATGTAGATGATACAAGTAGCTGACTATAAACTACTAGCGGGACCCCCGTAAAATACGGTGATCGGATTTATTTTTCCTTTCTTTCTTTTTTGAAGTCCATTTCGAGCATCTCGATTGCAGTTTACAGTGTCAAAGTACAAACTTCTCTGTAGTGCGTGTACCACTCGACGAATTGCCGATCAATCGACATAAAAATCTCCCGTTTTTCGAACATGCGGTAGCATCAGCCCGACATCCAGTCACTTGACACTGTCCACTATATGTAAATCAAGTTTCTCTATGTAAGTAATCCATACTTTTCTAAAATCTTGTAAATTATCTTTTGTATAATGAGTCGAATAAATTGACTGATTGATTGATTGATTGACAGCACAAATTCTCTTTTAAAACTGTGGTCGGCATACGGGGCCAATATTTATACTTATACCCTATTCACACCAACTAAACCTGTTTAATTGAACCAAGTTTACCAGACTGCGTTTTCTAAAACCTATACCTAGTTCACACCAATGCTTAAACATGTTTAAAAGGTGTTTACTAAAACTTGTTTAGTTAGGTCGGCCGCTCACAATACGAGTGCGGCAAAACTAAACTGGTTTAAAACCTGTCCAACTAAGCAACCTGTGCGAGGTGGTGTAAAATGTTGTGTAATTGACACAAAATCAAAGCAGGATTTAGAAAACGCAGTCTTGTAAACTTGGTATAATTAAACTGGTTTAGTTGGTGTGAACAGGGTACTAGTTTGATTTTGTGTAATTACACAACATTTTACACCACCTCGCACAGGTTGTTAGTTTCAAACCAGTTGAGTTTTGCCGTACGCGCATTGTGAACGGCCGACCTAACTAAACAAGTTTTATTAAACACCTTTTAAACAGGTTCAAGCATTGATGTGAACGAGGTATACATGCATTTAGCGACAGCGCGTCTCCCAACCTCTGATTGGTCTTTATAAGACATGTGACCCATGCGATGGACAATAAGAGAAAAAACAAAGTATCTTCGTGTCAGATATTTCAGGTACGTTTGTTGTTTGGTTTGACTCCATGCGTATGATAACCGAGAAATTGCAATGAACTGGAACTTTTGTGCCGAACACATAACCTCCATGCACTTTAAAAGGAAACATCGGGCATTACTATGTATCATACACTTAGTGCAATTAGGTTGTAACCGAGGGCAATCGAAGTGTGTTTAGCCTGAAAACGTGAAGTTCTCATTAGAAATCGGCTTCCCGCTTCCTTATTTTTGACATGCAAGATGTTTAGTTTGTTTTCGTTCATTGGCTTTGTTTTTCTTTGCCTCGACTTAGGTTCAGTTTGAAGGCCAAACCACCACAGGTGAATTAAACGGTTATATATGCAATTATGTGGTGTTTCATCCAATATGTCACATTCTAGGATTATCATTCCCACGCCCTGCGTTGGTACTAATCTGAACACCATGTCGTTTTTTAATGTTTTTCGTTCACGGGCGACCTCCCCGCGCAGCGGGGTTTGCTGGGAAAAACATCGGAAGAGAATCACTTCCCCGCGCAACGGGGTCTGCTGGGTAGAAACTCGGAACAGAATCACGCGCGGGGTTTGCTGGGTAGAACACTCTAACCTCGTTCCCAGGCTCTTTCCTCTCGCGACCTCGAATCTCGTGTTTTAATGATTTTCGTTCACGGGCGACCTTCCCGCACCGCGGTGTTTGCTGGGTTGATCACGTGGTGTTCTGCTGGACACTATCGGAGGCAAGTATGAATCAAGCAAAGAATCAAACCGAACACTCTCAAGAGAAGAAACAAGTTTGTCTTCAAAAACGAAGGGAACAAGCGAGACTAAGACGAATTCGTAAGACAAGCCAGGAGCGGTGTATCCGTCTCGAGCGCAGACGGCAAACAGACAGTGCTGTCGCTGCCAAAAAAGCGAAGCAACGGTATGACCGAGAGTATGCTCAGGAGACAACCCAGGAAAGAGAGCAGCTGATCGGGAGCATCATAGGCAGAAGCTGGCCCAAGAAACAACTCAGGCAAAAGAACAGCGCGTGAAAGCCGCTCGACAACGAGTTGCTTCCCGACGCCACAATGAAACGATTGCACAAGAGGCCCGTAGGCTTCAGGCTCAAAATGAGGCCAACAATCGACGCCGTGAGCAACGTTCGTCTCTTGTCGAAGAACGGCGCTTCCAGAGGCAACAATATCTGCATAGCCGTGGATGGGCTAAACCTGACAATACGGCTCTGCACAAGCAGCAGGAGGACAGAAAATAAGCTAAAATAGTGCTTGAATGCCAGCCGACAGCTCCAAGGGGCAGGTAATACGCGTCTATTTACTTTCTTCACTTAACTCGTCCGTTATGCATTGCTTCGAGCTTATCGGACATTTTGTGGCCGCGATAAAGCTTTTGTTGCTGTGATGCTATAAATTTTCACGATAGAAAACTGTTTTGACCGTTTGAGTCTTGACAGTTAAATTCAACTTCCAGTGTCATACAGTGCAAAGGTTAATTTGCCACTTAACAACTTGTTTTATAGACAAACTCACAACATATATATCACTCACACATAAGAAGTTGGCGTTTCTGTGCATTTGATTAGAGAGAACTGTGTTTATTAAAATTGCAGCACTAGAAACCATTTCAGTTTATCAAAAAACAGATCAAAATATTTGTCCTCTGTGAAATTATACAGTGCAAAAACTTGTGAGTTCTGGTTTAAGTAGGCAGTTTTTTTAAGGTCGGCGTCTCACGAAAGTGAGAAGCACGACCTTGTTGCGGCCACGACACCGTCAGTCCGTCAGTCAGTCCGTCAGTCAGTCCGTCATCTGTGTCAACAATAGACTTCCAAATTAGGAAGTTTATTCCAAATTTGGGCACGATCACGCACGCTGAAATACATTTCAAGTTAAAGGCACGGAATTATACGACCTTTTAATCACGGCTTTTGGTGAAAGTATGAATGCGGAAAATGCTCCAAAGGTTTATACTTGCTCTTGGCCGATACCTCGAGTGTTTCAAGCATCGCCCGATTTTCCTGATAAACTCTGTGTGAAAACAACATTTCATACTGGCGTAACGGTACGGACTTTATATCGATCGTGTAGTTATTATTTTGTGTGAATGTTTCAGTCGGTTGACCGTACACAGGAACCCGGCGTTCATCTCTATCGACACTCATTGTGAAGTGGACGCGTGCGATTTAGTTGTTTACAATTTCCTCAGTTTAAATTTGCCTGGATAACTTACCGCAAGACTTGAAGTATATTGTGTATGCCGAAGCTCTTGAACGGAAGGTTACTTTGGTGTTCTTCGTTGATAATGATTTACAATATTATTAAGAGTTCGCTCGAACGAACTATGCAAGAAAACAACACATTCTTGTACGTATGTACGTATTCAGTCATCCGGTTAATATTTATCTGTTTCATCGGATTACCGAGACCGTAAATATGTGAACCTTCTATGACAGGTCATTCATGTGACTATAATAAACTTTACTCAAAAAGCATTTTGTATTCGTCGTCATTTGAAACCCGAGTTATTACCGTGAATATGTATACCGCTTGGAAGGAAGTTACGCCGCTCAAAATGATTTAAACACCGGTAAAGCGGGCAAGGTTTGTGCACTTTAGAATATATTCTGTCATTCTTCGCTTTGAGTTGAGGGGATTAGGCCAATTTGAGGTTTACGAGAAGTTATTTGACTCTCTGAGCTGAGCCGATTGCTTCATTAAATATGCATGTTACGCTTGATTGAGTGCAAGCGTGTTGCCCTCACAGTGGTAAAGCGTGACGTTTTATTTTGCAAAATTTTCCATTCGAATCTCTAAACATACACAGCTGCTGCACAAACGTGTGCAAAGTTTCAAATCGCTAGCCCTGCTGACAGCAACCAGATAGCTCCATACTGAACTCTCTTATTTAGCATCAGTTCTAAATCAAAGGAACCATTAACACCAAATAGGAGGGTTTAGTATTGAGCAATTTGAACTTCAATAGCCCACATCTCAGCTGTTCAATGCGCTAAAGAACTAATTTTTTGTGTGACCGTTTTTAGACAGGGCATTCCACAGAATTGTCTAAAATCCATATTACGATATTTTTGTGACATCACTTTACCACTATATTCCCTCAAGGCAATCCCTACTTTAGAGCAGTTAAGACACAAGCCTGTTGTACGGACTAGACCACAACCAAAGTCTGCCAATCAAAAAGATAGCCGACCTTACAGCGGCATCGCTGCTTTGATTTAACTGCTCAGCTGTTTTTATTGACTTGAATAAATTTTATTGCACGTAATGACAAAACCAGAACAAAACAATATACTGTACATGTACCCTAAATGCTCTAATAAGCCCCCTCTATAACAATAATTATTCAGTTCAATTTATTATTTCCCCACACATGTGAATCACATTTCAATCAATATTGTAAGAATAAGATGTAGATTACATTTCAGGGAGGGGAACTAATAATCTAAACCATTTCGGGCTTTTAAAAGTATAAGGCTGATGGCAATTTCATTCTTCTGCTTTGCTGAAACTGCTCAACTTGTTACATTTATGAGGCAGCCCTCTTGGTAAACATGATAATTATGTATATATTGTAGCTAAGGTTGATAATCATAAAGACCTTACAACCACCACCATGATAAGTCATCATGATAAGTTTAAAAGTGGCTGATATTTTCCATGTTAATGAATTAATGGTCAAAGCCTAAGTAACCTAACAACATATAGTGTGTGCCTATATTTTTGGGTGGAGGTGACACCTTAAAGTGTACCTTTTTAAGATTTTTTGTACTCTTTTGGTCTGATACATTTCTGCATGTTTTTGCAATTAAACATACCATGCTGACACATTCTCTTTTTCTTGTTGAAGGAGCCCTCTCAGCCATTTCAATGTTTCTGTCTACATCAGGGATGTGTAAACCCAACACACAAAAAACTGTCAATCAATAACAATACGGTGGCAGGTACAACGTTAGGCCAAAAGAATGTAAGAGTGAGATGGAACTGAATTACTACTTCATTATGAAATTGAAAATGGTTCATTCAATTATTATGGTAAACAAACAGAATGTGGTTGCAGTCAGGACCCCTCTTGGAGCCGTGTGAGAAGTGTTGTCTAAAGACAGAGTGTGAGAAGTGTCCTGTTATATATGCACAGCTTGCCTTATTTTAGGGGCGACACATGCAGCAGACATAATTCTCCACATCTGCATTTGCTGCATTCCACCCATTCCACTATTTCACTACTGCTGCTGTTCCTGCTGTTGCTGCTGGGTGGGTCTTCCTTGAAACAAAAGGCGCATACTTCAGGCTCAATGTGATCGATTTCTTCGGATGCAGTGTCTGATAGACAGGCTTTCGATCGCTTAACCTTTCTCTTTAATTTCGTGGAAAAGAATCGCTTTTGTTTCTCATGGTGTTTATTTGGGGGAATGTATCTTGTTTGTATATATTGATGGTCACTCCCAATCACAGATAGCGCTCTTGCTACTGCTAATGCAGAGCGGATGTGGTGCAAGGCTGCATGAAGGGTGTCGGTGTTTGGCGCGCTTTGGATTGTGTTGCTCAGTTGACTGATTTCTCCCATAACCTTTCGTTGTAGGTCAGCCAAGTCAGGGCAGGTTTCTTTATCGCTGTGTAGTGGGATTAATTCGCCATAACGTTTTCTCTTTTCTTCCTTGTTACCATCTCCTATTGCTTTGTTGATGTGGTACTGTTGGGGTTCTGCAATGTTCACTGCATGGATACGGACGCATACCAGTCCCCTGATTGCAAAATCAAGGCATGTGCATTAAAAGGAATGCACACAAGCATTGCAGGTTGTGCACCGTAACATGCAGGAGCAGATCTCGTTGTCGGAGGTTTTCTGACCACGGTGCGTCCTCCCTGGTTCATTGACCGAAGGCACTTTCCAGCAACCTCCTCTGATCTTTTCGATAGTCTCCTTGGGCACACACATCACCGCCTTCTGATGCCTCTTGCTGCTCTCTCGTTGCCTCGAAGTTGATTTCCCCTTCTCAGCTTTTATCCACTGCTCGTAGGCCTTGTCTCTGGCAATTTTTAGCAGTTTGAGTAACAGGTGGTCAACTCTTTTATTTTGCTTCCTCTCAAGGTGGACTTGTTTAAGGCATCGATGAAAACTTTCTAAATGCATGTTTGTGTTCACTCTCAGCCCTATTCTAAAGCATGAAGCCCACTCACGTGAGCGTCCGGCATAATGTTTCTGAAAATAAGAAGCAAATGATGAAGAAATGCCAGTCACCCAGGCCAGAAACTGTTGCACTGCTCGCCTAAAAGTTGCCTCCCTGGATTCATTTTGCAATCGTTTCAAGGCAGCATACACTTCTGTCACAACCTCCCTGTCCTTGATATGTTCATTTAGCTTTCTTCGCCAACTTCAATCGACATGCCAGCTACAGAGTAATTTCTTGTCGGGTTTTGGGAAAGTTGCAACCCATGCATTATAGTATGCATTAGCATCGTCCAACATAAAAACCCTTGTTGCCACCTCACCACACCTCTCCCGGATACTGGAAAAAAAAACCTGAGAACATTTTCCGATTCCCTGTTGCTGATCAGCCAAGCCACAGGAATTCCCTCATCGTACTCATCAATCACCATGACTGTTACCAGTTGGAAGTCGTAGGCCGTTGTCCCATGCGTTGCGTCTGCACAGACCACTTTGTGGGCATGCTTGATTAACATTTCCTTTTGCAATTCCGTTTGTATTCCTAAAAGAAAATCTTGGGTGTCAAGAGCATCTGGCTGGGAAGAGTCAACCTCTCCTTGCGCTTTGTAACATAAGACAGAATTGTATGTGTCTCTCTCTATCTCTGCCACCCAACATGCTACGCTTTTCGCATCGTCATCGTCCTTCCTGATGTGGTCAATGTTATAATGACGCTTGATGTTATGGATGTCTAAGCGTGTTGTCAGGTGGTCTCTTGAAAGCGATCCTATTTGCGAGTCTCGTATGAAGTCTAGAACCGAATTCATGCTCACACCTTGTGCTAATTTGCCTGCTACAAGACACCGCAGTTCCTTTGATATTTTTGTAAATGCTATTTCCATTTTGTGACCCACATGTTTTAGACAATACTCGGCATTGACTTGGCCTGTTGCAGCATCAGTTCTTGTAGTGATGAAGGCTGTACAGGAAACGCCCATTTTGCAAGATCCTTGTGATTTTAGGCCGCGCTTACCACTGCCATTGGAATCAAATTCCCCTGTTCTATTACAATAAAACCATGTAGTTTTGTATGATCGGGTCCACCTGCCAGCCCTATGTTGCACGTAGCAGCTCTTTGTCCTTTTCTCAGCTTCTGTCTTCCAGGCCAGGAAGCTATCCCAATCTTTGAAAGTTTGGTTGAAAGCTGCTCAATTAGTTCCGTCCTTGTTCTAAAGGTTTTTCTGTTGGAATAAAGAATGAGGAACTGTCTCAATACTCGTGCATGCAGTGTCTATGTTGTACGTGTGTGTTTATGTATGCATGTATGCGTGTACATTTGTGTGCATGCGTGTGCGTGCATAATATTTAAATCTATAAAATCATATATGTTAAAAAAACCGCATACTTACTCAACGCCTTCATCCTTGCATTTACAGCAAGAAATGTTCCCAGTCTCCCTTCCCTTCACGCTACCTGATGATGGTGTGTGTTTCCTTTTTTGTGCTTGTACAGGCAGTTTCTGCTGCTTAAATTTGCGCCACAATCAGAGCACTGATAGCGAGAAGGAACAGGTGGAACAGGCGGTGGTTGAGATGCAGCTGATGGTCTAGAGGCTGGCGGTGGAGAGGCAGCTGGACGTGGTGGAGAGGCTGGCGATGGAGGGGAGGCTGTTGGTGGAGAGGCGGCTGGAGATGATCGAGGGCCTGGCGGTGGTCCCGACGCAGAAGGAGCAGTGGTTGTTGACGAAGGCCGTTGTTTTCTGCCGTTTCTGTGTCTACTGCTTGCTTGAGGGGGCATGGAGAAAGTGTGGTCCGAGTGAGATTTATCTACTTATCTCTCAAGGAAATGTAATCAATAACCACCTGCCCTTCTCCAAACCATGCCATCAGAACCCTTCTCAAGTAGAACGAGTTTTGAGAAGGATGCTGAAGATAGATTAACTGTTTTGACGGAGGACCAGTCAGGTGTTTGAACAGCGGGACGTCCAAGGCTGCCACAGCTGCATTGGTCGCTGTAATTACTCCGCAAATATCCGAACAAGACTGCAAAGAGTAGTTGCGACAACGCCAGTCGCAGTGGTGGAGAAAACCACTCTTGGCCGCTGGGCAGTGAGCAAATGCTACGTGGCTGTTGTTGAATACTTCAGCACGAAGTATGTGTTTGGCATACTTGTTGACAGTATCAACTAAGGTAGCCGGTGCATCCCCTGCCAGACTGTCACAGTAAAGGATCTGTGGAAAGGGCCTCAAGTTGACAACCACCAGGACCCAATGATTTCCAGGGTTTTTGTGATCCCCGATGATGACATTTCCTTCAGCATTTTTGCCGATGTTCAGAGTAAAATTAACCGTTTTACAGACCCAAAGTTGAAGGTTTTCTGCTTGCGTTTCATTTCATTTTCTACGTTGACAATCATGTTTGGGCAAAGGAGGACTGATTCTGTCTGTGCACTGTTTAAGTTACTTATAATCCACGACAAATGGTCTGTACTGAGCCATCCGTGACTTCCAAGTCCAGCCAGGCAGGCAAGCTCGTCAGGGGTCAATCCTGCAAAAATACAAGAATTGGCTCAGTGACACCAGGCGGAAGCCTTCGGAAAGAATAGAGAACGTAAAAAAAAAAAATTCTGCAAACTTACCAAATGTTGGCAATATTTCGTCCGATTGCCTTTCCCAAATCATTTCTTTAAAATTCTCGATCGATGTTTCAGGAACGAAACGTCGTGTTCGGGGCTGATAGAAGGGATAAGAAAACCATTTCGTTTCCAGTTTGTATTTTTCTGGGCTGCTCTTCCGGCGAACATCTCTTGTAAAAGCCATCACAATGTTTAATTCATGTAACACAATATTTCCCGCCAATAAAAAGCCCCAGGCATTACCAGTTTTCGGCACCAGTTTCTACTCTTTATATTTACTGGTACTCAGTCTTGGCCGAGCTTGGGAGACGCGCTGTCGCTAAACGCATGTACGAGGTATTAGTTTCACTTGGTGTGACGGCCATCTTGGATTTTTTATGAGAAGGCCTGGAAAAGAGCGTTACAAAAAGACAGACGGACGGACAGACAGACAGACGGACAGACAGACAGACGGAAGTGGCTTAGCGTATTATTATATAGACTAGTGGGACCCCCGTAAAATACAGTGATTGGATTTTTTCTTTCTTTCTTTTTTTCCCGGCATACGAGGCCAATATTTATACTTAGTTTCACTCGATGTGGCGGCCATCTTGGATTTCTTTATGATGAGGAGGCCTGGGAAAGAGCGTTACGGACAGACGGAAGTGGCTTAGCGTATTATTATATAGATTACGGTAGCATTATCATTACATCACTTGTACACTTTCTTCTTGAATGGTTAATTTAGATTGTCATTTCAGAACGGAAAGTGTAACACCCAATGCAGCTGGAAATAGAAAAGTCTGCCAAATGTGACTTTTTGTATATACTGTTACTGCTCTCGATTAGCTTTGATTGGATTTTGGCGTCATTGCTCAAATAATGGGATGACAGTGTACCACACAAGGTTACAGTATAAATATATGTTTACAAAGTACACACAGAAAACTAAACGCACCTCGGACATGAGTGGCATCAACACATTGTGTAAACATCTTGACTCTGGTCTTGGCTCTTCAACAGGTTTGTTAGAAACTGTCACATCCAACTAAAATAGCAAGAAACATACAGTACGTGACTAGAAAACATCAAAGCAGCCATGCTGCTGAAAGCTTGGCTATCCCTTTCTTCTCAAAGCCTCTGCACACAGTGATATTTTATGTATATTTGGCTGAGTGGAGCGAGGCGTAATGAAAAAGACGATAAATAGTTTCTAGAATTCCCAAGGTTGGACAGCATGTCTTAAGTAGTGCATGGTGATTGTAAATATGGTGAGCTGCATGTGATGAAGTACAGTATGCATTGTAGATATGTGAGGAGTTATTGTTGATGTTCAGGGCATGAAAGTGTACGTATGGAAGGACGCTAGTAAACATGAAGCGAACAAGATGGCCATGTACAGTACATTAATAATATATTGTGACTAAATGGGCTAAGTAGGCTTTGCATCTGCTAGACCAGCAAGCCTCCACTTTGAACTTCTCCATTTTCAAAAGCTCCCATTTTCCAAGTGGACGGAAGGTGGAAATGCACCAAAAATGTTGTGTGGGTGTGGCCATTTAGCTCCCTACCGTATACTGTAAGTAATAACAAGACAAATTCAAATCCGTGTTGTACTTGAAATGGAAGCCAACAAAATTAACTTCAGAATTAACTTCACTGTGGCATTTTTAAATGTTTACTGCCGAATCCCTGGTAACCTGCGAATACAGCTGCCTCACATCTTTATCTCTAAACCAGAGCAAGACTGTGCTGAGAGGGCTAGCAAAGGAAAATGTAATTCATGATTTGATTATGCAGTTTTTTTTTTGCATATTCGATTTTGACAGCTTATCTTTGAAACCTATGTACACATGTATTTTAGATCAGAACCCTGTGCTGCATCCAAACTACTGGCCAATAGCAATACTGTATGATTGCATATTATCAGGTATGTTTTAAAATCTACATTTTTTCTGTTTAGGCTTTCCAGTGTTCACACTGGAATAAATTTAAAGTGATTCCCTAGAAGAAGTATCTGTCGTAAATCTGTAATGTAACTTGGCACAATTGTACAACAACTCAAGTGGGTCACAATGGTGCAATAAAAACAAGGGGTCACCGTGCTCGTTTTTTACGGCACAAGCTGACGAATATGGTGTTCTAGCGTCTGTTGCACGCACCCTGATACTAGGAAATAAGGTCAATGATTTTCAATGCAGTCTGAAACATCACCAAACTCTAAACTTTCTTCTATTGATTATTCATCTATGTCACAGAAAAATATATAAACAATAAACTACTTTTGGCTTCGGAAATATGCACGGATAATTGTCCGAGGATATTATCTGTTCCAAGAAGCGAACAGTTGCCCGAGAGCGAAGCTCGAGGGCAACTGTGAGCTTCGAGGAACAGATAATGTCCAAGGACAATTATCCGTGCATATTTCCGAAGCCAAAAGTAGTTTATTGTCTTTATTATCCTTCAAATATTACCTCTCGCAGCGCAAAAAATGCTTTTTCGACCAATAAATTGATGTCCTCCTCGGTAGTCATCTCGTAATGGGTTTTTGGGATTAATATATAAAATTGTGTTCGGATATTGTCAATAAACAGCCATAGTTCGCCAGGCGGGGGTTATTCGCTGATAACGTCCGCTCGTGAGCGGACGTTATTCGATCACGTGTCACGATTCCACCAATCACGCGCGAGAGGAAATATCTGATGGGTCATAAATGTGAATAGCTCCAAATTTATTATGACACCAAAAACTGGTGGGAAGTTGATGTGCTATCTTGAACCAGAAGTCGCCCGATCCGTAGCATTTCTTCAACTGCGTAAAATCTGCCAATAGATTTCTTCCTATTTTTAAAATCTTGTTAAAATTATGGAATAAAAAATGGGGGTCACCGTGCTTGTTGTTGCGCATTTGTCAGGAAAGGGCGAATATTCACTTCAAAATACGTCTTTCCGAGAGGGGACTAGGACGAGTTTCAACTTTCAAGGTGGCTCCTCCCACAAGGAATGACGAAAATAAAACCTATTTGCGTAAAGAGTATAAAGGACTTTCGATCTTGAATTTTCGGTGGTTCTCAGTGTCCACCATCTCAAAAATGTTATGTGCACTAAAGATGCAAAATGCAAAACTAGGGAATCACCTTAAATGACAGTAAAAGACACCATATTTTCCTAATGAACTCTGCCAAAAAACAATGCTACAAAGCGCTGGTATGTGCATCAGTTATCTGCTTTTTGTTTTGTTTGTTTGTTTGTTTGTTTGTTTGTTTTTAAATCATGTCAATGTTTGTCTGCTATCAGTCAGTAGAGCCTGTAAAATGTGAAACATTCATAAACCCTTGACGGGTTCGCATTTGGTCATTCATGTGAGTCAGAAATAAACTTCACTCTTGAATTAACATTTTGTATTTAGTAGTATTTCGTAACTGCTCATATGGTTTCCTTTCGTAACTTGCATTGTGTCTCTCATGATAACTTGCATTTTGGATATCATAATAATTCCTTTTTTGTGCAAGCTTCATGAGGGTACCATTGTATGAGGGTACCAGAGCGCATCATTAAGCCAGAAAAAAATTTAAACACAAGGCAGCTTGAAGAAATAATCTCCCGCGTCGCCCTGTGATTCCGGCAATATTATTTTATAGAGTTTTCGACCAGCCGATACTGGAACAAGTTCAAAATGTTGAGTTTCTCCAGGTACACATGCAATCTCGGCTATGATTGAGTTTGTTTGTCGACCTGCTCAGATACTATAAAAGTATCTTTTCTGTGGTCTCGGGTCCCGTACGCTGATCGTTAAATCCGTCACGATTGATGTTTTATTAACAAACATCTTTATTCATGAACTCGGCAAGTTGGTGGACAAAAATATGTGACGGGCTAGTAATGTCAAAAATTGAACAGGGTTAGCCTAAGCTCGTGCTCTGAACAACCAGGTTTGGTCCGTTCGATCTGTCACTTTTTGGGTTTGACTGACAATTTAAGTTCGACTTGAGCTGGAATCATTCTACTTTTTTTTTTTTTTTTAGTTTTTGCTCCCTGTTGTTATCGACGGTCATTGCCTTTCTCTGTGTTTCTGATCAAAATGAGATCACACATGTAAAAATCGGGACTTTGAAGACAGCGAAGTAAAAAGTCACATAAGATAGTCTTCTTTTCACACATTCAATTACAATAATTGGAGTGTGCAAGGACAAAGCCTCAGTGCGTAAACAAAGCAACAGTGGACTGGCAGCATTTCACTTCCATTATCAAAGTCCAGTTTTTCATAAATGCTTCATTATCAAGTGGAAAAAACAATTTGACAGGCTAAAACCACTCCCAATTGTCAATTTTTTTTTCACCTTTACACCAACCTGCATTTTCCATGTAGAAATTCGAAGTATGCTCGTTAAACAAACAGGGTAACTACCAAAACCCCAGTGATAATGGCTCTGAAATATATGGATTGACGACAATATTCCAAATATTCATGGTCGCAGCGAAAACCACTTGTTTTCTGCTTGCTCAAATTTGGACTATGATAATTCCTTACTTGGAAATCACAGCGCCAGGACATAAGACATGAGGCACAGGACACATCCCAATGAAACTTATCACATAAAGCTCACCTTCCCACAAACAAATTAGATGAAATGAATCAAAGCAGCAAGGCAGCTGTAAGCTCGCGAATTTGTAAAAAGTACTTTTGCGGGAGTGGGTATTTAATAGAACTGGCTCAATGCCACATCGTAAAAATTGCTCAATTTTAGGTATGCGGAAGTTCGCATCCGTTTCCGCGGGCCTCCACTTTTGCTGAACCGCGTATTCCATTTAGTCTCAGTTTTGAAAACCCTCATTTACAAGGCGGCAGAGGGCGAAAATTATAAACTTAGACGCTCGAATTGGGAGAATTTAAAATCCTTCACCGAATGCCAAATCTTTGAACCGGAAGGAGACCTTCCGGAGTCGCACTGAAAAAAGTCTATCCGTGACTTTATTACCCATGCCATGCACAGCTTATGTTCAACATCTACATATTCATCAGAGGCCATTATACTCCAGCCTGGGCTGCATTCAAACTAAATACGTGCTTAAAGAAAACACGCCTTTCTTCTTTTGGCTGAGTTTCAAGTCGAATAAGTTTAAGTGAAATCTGATAACTTGTTGACATTACTTGCGGTTTGGGTCAAATTCATTTTCGAATTCATCTTCTTCTTCCAGTTCTCTACAGCATTTTTCATTGCTGGCGAAAACTATGCGAAGCAAAGCAACTATAATCAAACGATAGAAATATTTCGACAAGCTGAAGGTCGCTCAGGGCTGTCAGTGGTCACGGGTATTTCAACTTTGACTTACGCTTGTCAAACAACCGAGAATTTACCAAAACCTGTGTGATAATGGTTCTGAAGTGTAACAGATCTACTGGCAATTAAGGAATACAATGATAACAAAATAACTCTAGAAAACGTCTTCCCATCCTTCGTTTCTTCGTGCGTATTCGCTGATGCTCAAATTTCAAAGGCAATTGTTGACACAGCATGACGGACGGACTGACGCAGTCTTAAGTGCAATAAGGTGGGACGCTTAAAAATGCCACAGCAAAAACTATTTCAACGATCGCGTTCTCAATTTTGTTGCGTTGTCTGTAATATCGATACTGCCCAAATTGGGAACAGAACAACTTCCATATTTGGAATCCATTGTTGACAGCACCGGGACACGGGACACATTCCAGTTGGACTAATCGCATGAAGCTTCGCTTTTCAGCACTTCGTGCTGAACGCGAGCTTAAAAAACCGATGCTGCATGCAGAATATGCAGCAATTTTGTAAAACAGACACTAAAGCCCTGACCAAACGGGATGCAAGTCGATGCAAGTTTGACTTGACAGTAAACTTGCATCAACTTGCAAAAGAGGTGGTCAAAGGAGACGCAAGTCGATGCAAGCTCATGCAAGTTTTGTAGATACTTTTTTCATTTTTTACAGTTCTGAGTCAGAATCCGGTTCAGAGGTCTCGCTTGAGCTGGAACTTAATGAGTAGGCTTTTACATCTGATTTTTTCGGCTTAGACTTGCCTTTGCTAATGCGTTCTTCACTGTTTTAGGTGAAACACATGCGTTGCTTGCATGAAAATTTGAACATGTTCAAATTCGATGCAAGTCGATGCATGTCCGTGCAAGTGGGTGGCCAAACGAAACGCAAGTCCGCACAAGTTTGAAAACTTGCATCGACTTGCATCTTGTTTGGCCAGGGCTTAATGAGTGGTCTGTAGAGTCAGGGAAATCTACTTTCCTGGACAATCATACTTGATAATATTTACCTCATTTTCTAATTGCATAACTTCTCCATTGTCCACTGGTTTCAGGAGTGATGGAGGAGTCCCCCTCACAGTGTCAAATGTCCATCCATCACCATCAGCCTCCCCATCCTTTTCACTGTAAAAGGAAGACCAAATTAAACCATAATTTTAGTGAACTTTTGATAATATTATTACCATGGGAACTATGGCTTATTTCATTGTTCTCTAAGATGATTTATCATTGAAGGGGTAACACGGCAGAAGCGCCACATCAACAAAAGAACCTCTGACAGTGCCCATTGAGAATATCACTTTGATCCATACTGTATCTTGGCCTTGACATGAATCTACCAACTACGTACAGTATACAACAGAAATGGTATCTTCTGTTGAGTGCAGCGATGCATAATGAACTTGAGATGATAAATACCATAGTCTTTCAAGTACCAAACGCGAGAGTGGAATTGTGAAGTGCATGGTTATTGTAAAAATTATTGAGCTGCAACAAGTATGCAAAATATATTTATTGTATTGTAGATACAGTATGCAAGGTATGACGAAGGGTTGTACAGTAAATATTTGAGGTGTGAGAGGTGTACAAATGTAAGTATGCTGCAAAAGTACTGTTGTAGTAACATTATATAAATTACATATGAATATATAAACAATAAACTACTTTTGGCTTCGGAAATATGCACGGATAATTGTCCGAGGATATTATCTGTTCCGAAAAGCGAACAGTTGCCAGAGGGCAACTGTGAGCTTCGAGGAACAGATAATGTCCAAGGACAATTATCCGTGCATATTTCCGAAGCCAAAAGTAGTTTATTGTCTTTATTATCCTTCAAATATTTCCTCTCGCAGCGCAAATAATGGCGCAAGGACTGTGAAGCTCTTTGGTGCTTTCTGCAACTGTTTTTTCGACAAATGAATTGATGTCCTCCTCGGTAGTCATCTCGTAATGTTTTTTTGTGATTAATATTTAAAATTGTGTTCGGATATTGTCAATAAACAGCGATAGTTCGCCAGGCGGGGGTTATTCGCTGATAATGTCCGCTCAAGAGCGGACGTTATTCGGTCACGTGTCACGATTCTACCAATCACGCGCGGGGGGAAATATTTGATGGGTCATAAATGTATATATTTATGTAACATATGCAGGCCACTAATGAGATTTTGATTATGCAAAGTCAACCAAGGGTAAACGCGAGGGAACCACATGCATTGTTTTTGAAATATCCTTTGCAACTGATGGAGGAGGGAATCAGATGCAATAATATATATCACATGTTTCCAGACATTCTCATTTCATAACCCGAACAGTGCTGTCATATCCAACCATCTATTCCGTCAATCTGCAGTAAATTGTTGTTGTCGACAATAAACAAAGTTTCTCAATATTTCACAGTACTTCCACTCACGAAAGGTGAAAGGCTTTATTAGAGAAGTGGTTGACCTCCCTTTTGAGGTTTCCTCAACAGCATCAGTTCTCCTAAAAAATTATTGTACTGTACAGTACATGTGATCTATTGCCTAGAATACTTCTAAGCTGACTGTAGGATACTTGGGAATTCAGGAATTACTACTGTATTTCACCTACATACCCATCACTTTCCTCGCCTGAACTGCTATCCCCATCCTCTCTCCGACTCTGCTTCCAGCGCTTGAATCTATCAATTAGTTCCACAAGTAGAGATGTCTTCTTGGCACTCCTCATAAATCTGTGCTTGAGGAGCTCTTTTGCTGAGGGGCGCTGTAAAAGGTCACAACGTCTGTTCAATCCTGATCAGTCCTATAAACAGGTCTCTAAATATGTTGATGGTTGAGTAATTGACTCACACTTATTTCTCTGACAAATTCTTTTTCCTCTATTCCTCTCTTCCACCAAAAAATAGTGAGGCACTTTACCACCATAACAATAAGAGATTCAAATGTCTTGGGATTTGCATGAAGGTTATGGATGTATGATTACATATGCATGCACCACACGCTGGAATCATGCATGGACAATGTCCCATTGCTTTTAACCACCACTGCACTTTATTTTTCTTCTATGGTTAGGAGAGAACGTTATTGTGAGCTTAAGAATCACACAGTGCAGTAATGTACCAATACTGTATTTTCCAGTCAATAACATGATATACTAGTAATTGGCTATCTTAGTACAGTATGTGGTATGGCAAAAATGGCAGATGATTCCTTGCCTGGGTTCACTTTGAATTCTGTCATTTACACCCCCAATATGTAGGTATATGCATATTTGCTTATAAAAAGGAAACAGTCCCTGAGCTGCTGCCCTGGATGAAAAACCTCCCATTACTTCCCATTAACCTCACTTTAACATGTTGCAGCAGCTAGCATATTGCTTTTGAATTATTTGCAACTCACATCATTAGGATCCTTGTTTAAGCACATAGCAACAAACTCCTTGAAAATCCTGCTGTAGTTCCCTGTCAGTTCAGGAGGGTTGTTTTTTGGTATCAAGAAGAGCACCCTCATTGGGTGGAGGTCAGAATTTGGTGGTTCTCCTTTAGCAAGTTCAATGGCAGTGATTCCAAGGGACCATATATCAGCCTGAAAGTATATTGGATCAACTCCATAATAGTATAATATTGTAGAAGGGTAAAAAATTCAGTAATAAACTTCAATGTTCTCTTTTCACTCTCTCACCAGAGATACACACTGTAAGTGTATCATACATGTATGACCATATGATAAGGTCACCTTACTGTAAGCATTTGATACATGTAGTTTGCTTGAAAATACACAGTGTAGCTGATGTAAGGATTGATTCTAACTATCTCACTTTCAAATAATAATTATAAAGAGTTGATTACAGAAAGCATAAAAACAGCAAACCTTATATAGCCATATCAGAGTGTCAATCCTAATTCAGGTCCTTTTTCAATGCACGACCTTTTCATCATGACAATTTGTGATCCACAAAAGCCACATGTACAGAACAGTGCATAAAAAACTCAAGAATTTTTTATGAATAATGTAGACACTTGCAAGTACTGTATCATACCTTAGAGTCATAGGCTGATTGCTTTATCACTTCAGGTGCCATCCAGAAAGGAGTCCCAACAAAGGTATTCCTTTTATTCAGAGTGTCAGTGAGTTGCCCTGCCACACCAAAGTCTGCCAGCTTTACATCACCATTCTCAGATAGTAACACATTTGCAGCTATGAAACAAATATTTACTAAATGATTACATTGATCAAACTTCTACAGACCCCTCCCTGCAACCCACAGATATTTCTCTCATATACCCATACCCTACGAGCAGGGTACGTCAAGCATGCACAAAACCTTTCATCTGAAATTGGGCTTGCTTAGCATGAAAATGAACATGCAAACAAAACAACTTTTTGTGTTTTGAGGCAAAATGCAAGTCAGAAATACTATAAAAAATGGACCTACAGTAACATATGAAAGTGACCTAATAATCCCGTCACTGTGAAAAGTACATTGTATAATTTGAACCATACAGACTAGCTCCCATACAGTAGCATCACACCGGAATCACAAAGGTCATGGGTTCAAATCCCACTGCTTTAAAGCTCCCATAAGCAGACACCCTAGTGGAACAATCCCTTTAGAAAAACTCAACTGCAATCAATCAACTTCCAAAAGCAATTACAGTACTGCAAGTAACAATTGACATTCAAGTTCAATCTCCTATTGTTCTTTTATCCGGCCACAGGCTCGTGACATGGTTCCTAACAGCACCCAGTTATGGAATTCAGCGTCCACAACACTTACAAGACTCATTCTCAAAAGCAGACAGTTCCAGTTACTGGCACTTTTTCCGCTTCCCGAGGGTGGGAGCTTTGACTGGATATAAATTATGTTGGATATTAAAACAATAGCAAACCTGGTAACCACACTTGTTGCACACAAGCCTCACTTGTTTCTCATGGCATATGCACATGTTTATGATTAATACACACCATTTCAGTTATTTTTGGGGGGTTTGAGAATCAGCACACAGTGATTGTTGGCATTAATCATGTGATTGGTGATCACACTGTGTACTCACGAGCAACTGGAGATGTGGGCATTTAATAGTTGTGTAAATTTGGCTCTGTGGATGCAATGAAAGCAGCGTCGCCACTGAAAGGTCGCCTATTTCTTGTTAATCGATAGGTTTTGTTGCACTTGCTAGGTCAGGTATACTTTTCTATTTAGTGAGGCCAAGACAAATTCGATATTTGTTTGCAAAAGTTAGTTAGTTTGGGATGAGCATTGCTATAAGCAGTGAATCAGTTTTTAAGCTCGTGTTTACCACCAAGTGGTGAAAAGCCCAGCCTTTTGTGTTTACTCCACCTGGAATGTGTCCCATGTCCCAGTGGTGTCAACAATGGATTCACATGAAGAAATGAAGAGATAGGAAGACGTTTTCTGGAGTTATTTTGATTATCATTGTAGTCCTGAATTGCCAGTAGATCTTTTGCATTTCAGAACCATTATCACAGAGGTTTGGTAAATTCTTGGCTGTTTGACAAGCGTAAGTCAAAGTTGAAAGACCCATGACAGCCCAGAGAGACTTCAGTTTGTTGAAATATTTGTCGTTTAATTGATTATATTTGCTTTGCTTTGCTTAATTTTTGCCAGCAATGAAAATACTGTACACAACTGGAAGAATTTAAAAATGAATTTGACCAAAACCGCAAGTACATGTCAACAAGTGTATCAGATTTCACTTAAATTATTCAACTTGAAACTCAGCCAAAGAAGAAAGGCATGTTTTCTTTATGCACATATTTAGTTTGGATGCAGCCCAGGCCAAAGTATCATGGCCTCTGATGAATATGTAGACGTTGAAGATAAACTGTGCATGATATGAGTAACTAGACTGGCCTTGCCAGTGAGCTCGCGGCGTGAGTTGGGTAGAGACCAGAATATAAAATGGAAAGTAGGGGACAAGAGCGGAACTCCCAAGAGAGACTTCCAATTTCTCACCATAAAAATATCACACAGTATAGAAAACTTGGCTTTTGACACCTTGCTCTTTTGACACCTTGATTAAACTAAAAATTATTATTACAACAACACTCATACACTTGCTTCTTAAAGGTTGAGTGACCCTGCATCTTGAGAATGCGTGACATATCTTTTTATGCACAATCGATTATGACAGTTTGACCTTGACTCATATTTCTAATCAGAGGCCACGATTAATCCAGCCTTCGCTTCACTACTTATGTGTTTTCTTTTGTTAACTCAATACATTTCTTCTATCAGGCTTTCGAGTATTCGTGCTCTGTAACAAATATAAAATTAAAAGCGAGTAATGTCACACGAGAGATGTTTACAATATTATTGCGCTTTTGTTCACAGTGTGTTCAGTCCATTTGTGACTGCAAACTCAATCCTCAGAATTATTTCGGTGTATTTTTCATTTCTGGTATTTAATGAACATTGCAAAACAAATGCTACATGATCGAATGAAAGAAACACTTCAACAGGCAATGTACGATACGCAGAAGAATTTTATGAGGCAACAGATGTCATGTACAGAGTAAAGCATAAAGCGTCATTGTTTTACAGCTAAAGCTCCCCGTAGCTTTGGTTTCTGTTTTCGCCCTGTTATCTTCCCAAAAGTATTCCGTGTCGCCACAGAAAGTTTTTGTCAGGACTAAATACTTATCGGCGACAGAGATATTTGCAATACCCCAGAAGTACCATCAAACATTTGTTTACGGCTATTCTCAAAGCTTGTGCGGTGAACGTGAGCCAAAATCTTTTCCTAAAATACAGTTTATCCGTGCATATTCCAGAGAGCCAAATGGCGTTGAGTTTGAATGGGATGCAGTTTACTTTTTCGCTTCACTACTTATGTGTTTTCTTTTATTAACTCAATACGTTTTTTCTATCTGCCTTTCGAGTATTCGTGCTCTGTAACAAATATAAAATTGAAAGCGAGGAATGTCACACGAGAGATGTTTACAATATTATTGCGCTTTTGTTCATAGTGTGTTCAGTCCATTTGTGACTGCAAACTCAATCCTCAGAATTATTTCGGTGTATTTTTCATTTCTGGTATTCAATGACCATTGCGAAACAAAGACTACATGATCGAATGAAAGAAACACTTCAACAGGCAATGTACGATACGCAGAAGAATTTTATGAGGCAACAGATGTCATGTACAGAGTAAAGCATAAAGCGTCATTGTTTTACGGCTAAAGCTCACCGTAGCTTTGGTTTCTGTTTTCGCCCTGTTATCTTCCCAAAAGTATTTCATGTCGCCACAGAAAGTTTCGTCGGGAATAATTAATTATCGGCGACAGCGGTACCATCAAATATTTCTTTACAGTTATTCTCAAAGCTTCCGTGGTGAACGCGAGCCAAAATCGTTCCAGAAAATCCAGTTTATCCGTGCATATTCCACACAGCCAAATGGTGTTGAGTTTGGATGGGATGCAGTTAACTTTTACAGACAAGTAACGAGCAATTCACTGGCCACATCTCGAGTTGTTTAGCGAAGTCAATTACGTCATCGCCCAGCACGTGATGATATGAACCAATCACCGTGTGCTGATTCTTGACCCACAAAAAGGAAAAATAAATAAATAAAAATGCCCATTTTTAAGCTCGCTAGGGCCCCAGGCCCTCGCGAGCAACAAGACAGGCCCGTGGCCAGTGCGCTTGTGACGTCATTAGTACAATGAATAGAGACACGTGGGGTCCCGGGAGAGGAACTTTTGTCGTGCGTTTATATGCAAAAGATATTATAGCCAAGTCAGTTTTTGCACATGGCGGATCCAAGAGCTCCCTTTATTTTTCTTGCCCTCTTTTCTTCTAATTTCGGTCAAACAGATATTCACGAAAAAGTGTATTATAATAATTGAGAGAAAACAATTATCGAAGGCCCCGTAGGAATATTCTTCGTTTGCAACAACCCAGTTTTCATAGCTCCCGACTCATGCCGGGTATGATGTTTCATACGGAATAATATTTTAAATGAGTGATTTGCTTTGGCCTTGAGTGATCGATTTTGCCGGGAGCATTTTGAACTTGCTTTCCGATGCACGTGACAGTACTTGTGTGACGCTTGCTATACACCTTGGCAACCTTGTTGAGTGAATTTTTCAAGCTGACATGTTTTGTGGAGGAACTGTGTTGTCATTTTGTAATGGGATTGACTGGGGAATACCCGACATCTTAAGTAGCTGTAAGACAGCCTAAGAGCCTTATCTCATCTTCCCAGCGTGTGCATCATGTTCAAGTAGCTGTAATTGAAAGCTTTTAGACTTATCTCTGTAGCACATTAAAACATGACACTTCCCATGATGAAATTACTTTGTATGAAAAAGCCATCTCAGACGTTACACATCCTACATGTACAAGTCTGATCACTAATATGTTCAAGACAGCTATGCATTAAGCTTTAACGCAAAATTTTGGGTCGATACGAAATTAATCTCTATCAGAAGCTGCAGACATTTGAATACCGTGACAACAAAGGCGTGCATCACGGGCTTGTGGAGCGAACATTACGGCTCGGATAGTTGGATATCAACCTTGAGCTTTTGAAGACTTTGAGGTATTCAGTGACAAATATTCTCGATGTAATCGCCTGCCGGTCTTTCCTGCTTTTGTTAAAGCGGCGTGAGTGAAAGCTAAGTAGCTGATGATTCGGGATTCCCCGTTCTATGATATTATGCTCGTGACATTTCATTGACAGATCTTGTATCTTAATCTCGTGTGATATTTGCCTCAAACCTATTAGTAATTCAGTATCCTAAGACAATAAACAAAGAACCTTTACTGCACGCAAAACGAAGTTAAACGCCGACTGTTCGTATACGCCGCGCGTTACACAAAGCCGCAGAGTTTCCGACAAAGGTTCAGAACACAGATACATTGGTTGAAGCGGTATCTATAATCGAGCATTTGCAAAACACAACCCTTCGTACTTTACGGGGGTCCCGCTGGTAACACATCAAGCATTTGTGTACGGCTACTTTCAAGTCTTCCGACGCTTAAAAACAATGCAAGCCAAAATCGCTCTTAAAGTATGGCTTCTGTGCATCCAGAAAGCCAACCGATGATCGTTTTGTTTGGATCAACAACTGAAGGACCGGAATTTTTTTCTATATCCCTTGACAGAGAAAACGCATTGTACTTGGTTCTGTGATTTTGATCTCTGAATACATCTGATCTTGCAATGCCTGTTTTTTAACACATTTTAAAATACAAACGTATCTTAGCACCTCGGTTACTTTTGGCAATCTTCTTTTTGAGCTTCTAGCTTTCTCGCAGCGATGGTTTATTGATCCTAATTTTCTCTTTCATTTCTATTTGCGGCTTTTATTGTTTCCATGTTGTTTACATGCACGTTCACGGAACGCATTAGCATTGTGAAGTACGTAAGCTCGGGTATAATCATGAACTTTTGACGACTTTGGGACATTCTTTGAAATGTATTCTCGTATTAGTCCCATGCTTTTTCTACTCTTGTTCAAAATGTGTGGAAGGTTATTCAAGGGTACGTGGCTCGGCTCATGACTTCGTCTTGGAGGACTTCGGTTTTCTTTCACATAAACATTTGTGGGAATACAATAAAACTGAGCGAAGCGAGATCTACCAGCGGTCACTTTTTCCTCAGCCATTTCCCAATTTTCAAATAATAACGCCATCTGTTCCACTGATTGTTTGACCTTCATGGCACCGAGCCAAAATGTCGCAAAAACAACATAAATGCACAGCAGAGTGAAATTTTGATCCCAAACAAAAGTCAGATTTTCTGACGCTTTACTTGTATCAGCAAGAATAATACAAAGTAAAAGAATACAAAGTACCTTCAAGTTCACCTTCATACTAAACAGTTCCATATAATCCGCTATCAAGCGCTTGTCAAGAATCGAAGTTGCTTCGCCGTCTTTACACAGGTTCTCGTCTTTGTATCTCGAGCGCCTTCGTTCAGCTTGTTCCTTCAAGTTCTCAAGGTTCTGGATATCAGATTCTTCGTACATTTCTGTACAGTTGTGCATAGTTATGCAGTTCATTGATAAGTTCATTGCATTTGCTTTCATGGCTTTCAATATGGCTTTTGAGGCTGAACGGACCGGCCCAAGCCAAAACCGCTCAATGAAATTTAGTGTGGGTCTACCGCAGCCGGCGTATGCGTTTGTAAGTAAGATGAGCGGTCCATAAAATAATCCACAGAGCCAACTAAGGCAAGCAACTTGCTGTCTTCAAAATGGCGAAACTGCTTGCCCGCCAAGTCACTTGATCACAACGTCATGACAAATCACATGATAATATGAACCAATCACCGCATGCAGATTTGTAACCCAGAAAAAGAAAAAAAAAAAAGAAAAAAATCGCTCCATTTTAAAGCTTGTGTCATCACAAGCAATGAAGTCACTGACTTTTTTTTTCTGCGACTCCGGACAGTCTCGTTCCAGTTCAAAGGTTGGGTTTTTACTCAACTAAATATGCATACATTTCCGCAGGCCTCCACTTTCGACGAACCGCGATTCGAAAGTCTTATTTCAAAACCCTCCATTCCAATGTGGCAGAGGGTGAAAATTATAAAACTTTATTGTGGCACTTGAACTGGTTGCCTTTGAGCTCTATATCACCAAAACACTGCAGCAATAATTTTTCCAAGAGTCTTTGAAGTTTGTGTAAAGAAATATGCAACAGTTCTCTGGTCAAGTCGCTTCTGAGTATAAATCGACCTATCCTTACCACTCTGCTTATAAGTAGTAATGTGTTAAATAGTTGCCTTTGAACTCTATATCACCAAAACACTGCAGCAATCATTTTTCCAAGAGCCTTTGAAGTTTGTGTATAGGACTATGCGACGGTTCTCTGTTCGAGTCGCTTCTGAGTACAAATTGACTTATCCTTACCACTCTGCTTAAATAGTAACGTGAGCGTTCGTCAAACATTTCAGGTTCAGATGTTTCTGGAGACGTGATAGCCTGTGTCAACAATAGCAGTTGTTGCACCCTCATTCAGTGGCTGGTTTTCATTTAAAAAAAAAAACAGCTCAATGGCTGCACTTCATGATAACAGTATAGCCATACAGTTTGACTATTATTTTCAGTGTCTTCAGTGTCCGCACTCAACGGCGGTATATTTTCGTGCCTAAATAATCATAATGTAATCTACATTCGTTGAAACTTTTAGGTTCAATGGTCAAACAAACTTTGACTGCTTGACCACCAGACAAATGAGAACGAGTTCCAGAAAAGCTCCTGCACAAAAACTACTTTGAGAACTGCTGTTATAACGTGTAACACGATCATGCCCAAATTTGGAAATTGACAAGTTCCTTATTTGGAAGCTCAATGTTGACACAGAGGAAGAGGGAAGGAGAGAGGGACACCGCCACCGCTTTAAGGTCGCAACCCACTTTGTGGTCAACCTTAAAAATGCACTAATATGCCAGATTTTAAGAAATGATTTTGGTTTGCATTGTTGAGTTCAATGTTAGCTGAAAATATCTGTAGACAAAGCTTAATGCCTTTGGATAACATTGTGCACACGACATCCAGTTTGTCTTATTACTGTAGCTTTTTGGTAAAATTTTGTACCTAAAAGATATCAGTTTCTGTTCTGAAAGAAACAAAAATACAGTAATCCATTCCTGGCCCACAGTGCACTCTGATCAATTTTTGCATATCTTTTGATAGATATGGATACGGAACAATATCACAAATAATTCCCTCCCACTAAATTGGTGTCACCTAAATATTGTGTGGCAACACAGAGTATCTGTTGGAAGATGCTGGGCTGAAAACGTATCGTACTTCAGCAAACGGGAGCGCAAGCAATTTTGGTTTGGCCACCAAAGCTATAAAAAGTTGTAAAACAGTGCATGAGTTGTACATGCACATGACATCTGTTGTCTTGCATATGTTGTACCTGTTTGGTAAAGTTTTTCACACCAAAAGATACCAGTTTTGGTCCGGAAAGAAATGTAAATAACCCATTCTTGCCCACAAGACTTCACACACTGTGGCCACATGCTGTTATGAATACAATTTCGATTCAAGTACTACTACGAAACAATAATGCAAATAGTGTAGCTCAGAAGTCATTGAATCAGTTTTAACCAAACTTTCTGTGGCGACATGGAATACAACTTGGAGGATACTTAGCTGAATATATTGCACATGGGCTAAAAGAAGGGTTCCTGTGGTGAGTGTTTACAAATTAATATGCAAACAAGACTTGCCAGTGAGCTCATGGCATGGGTGGGGTCGAGACCAGAAGAAACTAAAGTGGAAAGTAGGGACAAGAGCAAGGCTCCCAAAAGAGACTCGCAGTTTCTCACCAGAAAAATATCATACAGTATAGAAAACTTGATTTTTGACACCTTGCTCAAATGAAACCTATTACTATAAATTGTCATTACAACACTCACACACTTGCTTCTTAAAGGTTCAGCGACTATGCATTTTGAGCTATGGAGTGAAAGGTCAACCAGCCAGAAAAGAGTAATGCGTGACTTATCTTTTCATGCACAGTCGATTCTTCGAACACTTTTTTTTAGTCAGAGGCAAGAGAATCTAGCCTTCGCTTCAATACTTATGTACATTTTTTTTACTGAATGCATTTCTTTTACGAGGCTTTCGAGTATTCCCGCTCCATAAAAAAAATAAAATTGAAAGCAAGGAATGTAACATGAGAGTTGGTTTACAATATTGTGGTTTTGTTCACAGCGTGTTCAGTCATTTGTGACTAACAAACTCAATGCTTTGGACTATTTCGGTGTATTTTTCATTTCTAGTATACAATTACCACTGCGAAACAAAGGCACTGTACGATAAACTGAAGCATTTTGACAACTGTCACACTGGCATGCAGCAAAACATGTAATTTATTCACAGAGCAGCGTTGTGTGGAGTCTTAAACAGCAAGAATGGATATTTTCGTCACAAAAATGGTTATACTTTCAGCAAAAAAACTTTACAAAACAGCTACAGTATGTACAAGGCAACAGATGTCATGTACAATGTAAAGCATATTAAAATCATTATTTACAGCTAAAGTTCATCATGGCTTTGGTGTCCATTTTCAGCCTGGTATCTTCCCAGAGGTACTTTGTGTCTCCACAGAAAGTTCGTCCGGGCTAAATAATTAACGGCAACATCTAGTTATTTGCAATCCCGTAGTGATATCCATTAAATATAATCGAATCCATCAAACATTTGTTTACAGTTATGACGATGAACTTATGAACGCAAGCAAAAATCATTCCCTAAAATCCAGTTTATCTGTGCATTGAGTTTGGATGGGATACAGCTAACTTTACACGCAATTGTATTAACGTACAGTTCAATCGTGGCGCCCACATCTCAAGTTCTTCGCAAAGTCACCTTACATCATTGCATATCACGTGGTAATCTGAACCAATCACTGTGTGCTGATTCGTAACCCAGATAAAAACTAATAACATGAAAAATAACATGACAGTGAAGACACATTTGCAATCCTAAACTCGTTGGCTTTGTCATGAGCAATTAGTTAAGGGTAAATTCCTATGGGACCTTTCTATTTTCTTCACTGTCAACAAATAGTTTTTCATGAAATTTCAGTTAAACCAAAATTGGAAGAAAAGAGGGCAAGGAAAATTTAAGAGCTCTTGGATCTGCCATGTGCAAAAACTGACTTGGCTGCTCTTGCCTTGAATTTGCATACATGTGCTGTACAGTACATCCCCTGCACCATAAAATTCCTCACCCAGGACCCCCAGGACTCCACTGTACAATGATTACACAAGCTCACCGGCAACAGCAGTATAGTTTACCTTTAATATCTCTGTGAAGCTTCTTCTCCACATGAAGATAGTCCAGTCCCTTCAAAATCTCCCTCAGAATTGTTGCTATAAAAAATTCTTCAAATGGCCCAGCCTTCATCTGCAATGAAAAGGAATAACAATAATTACATTCTTGTGTGTGCAAATTCATAGACAGAACTTAGTATATTTTCTTACTAGACAGCTGGACTTGTAGACCCCAAATTTTACTAGTCCACCAAAGATTTGTACTGGTCCCAATACAAGTCATACTAATTTCAAATAAAGTACTAAACTGTCTTTCTAACTTTTGGTGCTTACGGTTATGCAATAACTAGTTTTGTAACACTTTTAGCAGGAATTCACCACTAGGTTTTCAGTAAAGTCACAAGGCAAGACATTAGTGGTAGTTCAAAGCGTTTTAAGTGCAACTAGCTAATTAATTCCCCTCGGGATCACTGCCAATGTTGCTGTCAGAGTCAGAAGAGCCTGCATCATATTGCAAAACGTTAGCCATGGGATTGCAAGTATAACATTAGCTTGTGATAATTTACTGGACAGCTGGTACTAGTTTGTGGCCAATTCTACAGTCTGTACTCATTTTTACCAGTAATAGGACTAGTGGACTAGCGGACTAGCGGACTAGCGCTAACCCTGGTAGGACAAACACTACATACAGTACCTTTTACATGTAGCAAGCAACTGAAGTTGCTGTTTAGCTTTTTGGCAGGGCTAGCCTAAGTAAGTTTAGGCTCTGAACAATGGTACATCACATTTGAGCTGAATTCAGTGATGCAGCTTGATTTTGACTTTTTTTTTGCTGTTTTGTTTTTTTCTCCTGTTATCATTGACCTTTCCCTGTGTGTTTCTGATCAAAATGACAGGGATCACACACAAGTGAATCTTCACTTGGGCCCCCACTGCACTCACTCACAGTAACCCACACATATATTAGAAATACGATAATCGCAGATACCCCCTCGCTCTGCCATTGATGGTGGCGACTTTTACTTTGGTACTCCCAACAAGAGTAGCCTTTGTTTTACCGAAATGTTGATTCAATCTTTTCTTCGAAGTCCAGTGCTACACGCAAAGGAAGGACAAAAAGAATGGTGTATTATACTTTTGTGTTGAAAAAAATAGTCGATTGCATGACGAAGTACGTATTTCCCACGATCGGCACGTCAAATTAATTCATACAGTCTGCCAAGCATGTTCTCAAAATTTAATACTTCAATTTTGAAGTTGGTCGGCTGTCGTAGTACGGGAAAAAAGGAACACCGATTTTCCAATTTTGAATTCATAGGCAGTACAATTAAATAGGCTTCCTGTGCGATTTGTTTTTACTCTGGACTGCATGCTCTAGACTCAGGCATGCATATTTAACAAGCTCGAATTGTTTTGTATGTGAACCCGCTCAAAACAACATGATTTCTCCCAGAATCAAAGCAAAACTTGAACAGTTTACTTCAAATTATACACGGGCTTGAGTTACAAGATACGGGTAGAATATACTTGTCACCGTGATTGTTCGATTTCCACTGACTAACCTTTGTTGCTTGTCCTTTCTAAATAAGTATCTGAGTTTAACACAAACGGTGTCTAAAGCTCCCGATTTGCTTTCAAGCGCTGTTCCCTTTGCGGAGCCGTTTCTTCGGCACGCTTCCGTTCATGATGCTGTTGGTTATAACGTTTGTCGTCTTTTCTCTAGACGTATTTGGTGCTGTTCGATTGTTTCACAATTTCGCCTTGCACGTGCCTGTTCCCTTCTCTTTTGAAGACAAGCTTCGCGAGACCATTCTGTTTCAAGTTTTCCAGTTTTCAAATTCATTTTCGTGAATGCGGTTACGTACAATCATTGCTTTGTTCAAACCTTTTTTGACCTCACTTTGACGCTAATCGATAATTATTATTACGCCATTGCCTTAGGCACTTGGCCTAAAATGTCATACCTGACACACACACACACACACACACACACACACACACATACACACACACACACACGCGCGAACATTAAATTTTGAGATGGCAACACACTTGAAGTCTTGAATTTTTTACAAGGAGGCTTGGGAAAGAGAGTTACAGACGGACGGTAGTTAGCGTATTAGTACATAGATATATATAGTTCTACTTCTATGCTCTATGGGTACAAATAAAAGTATTGTTGTTGTTGTCGTGAAAGCTTGGAAATTTGTCTTAATATGCTAAATATGCTTACATACAGTTAAATCAACCCATTTTGTTAATTATTAATAGCAGCTTGTAATTTGATGCTAGCTTGGTTATTTCGAAGCCCCGCTACTTTGAACTATTTTTCATGTCCCATGGGACTTCGAAATAGCGGGGTTTGACTGTATATAATATAAAATAAAACGCAGTAGACATTAGAGAAGCTTTAAAATATTTGAACTACAGTAGAGGCCACAACCAATCGGTAAGCTCAGTCTGCAGTTGATGGCTGGGTACTGTACATCAGTAGTCCTTTCTTATTGTAACAGACTATTAATCTTCGGTTGAGCAAAGTGAAGCATAGCAAACAAGATGATAAAAATAGATTCTTGAATTTCAGAGCAACAGACAATTAGTGTAGGTTCATATAGAAGCATTGTAAATGATGTGTGAAGGAATGCTGGTATATAAGAAGTTGACAGAGCAAAGAGAGTCATTGTGGTCTTCAATCTCAAGTGGACATGTTAGTTTTCTTTATTTTTCACACAAAAGAGTGATGTTAGTGTTGAGACACACTTGTCTCAACACTTGTTGCTAATACTGTAAATGGAAGTGAGCTGCATCCCACTAGCCTGCACCACAATTTGGTTATGTTTCAGTGTTGGTGCAGAGTATTCAAGAAGCACATTTTCATATTTGAACAAAAGAAAATCAAAATGCAGAACCAAAGTACAGCTAATAGTGCAGCCAAACCACATGCTCTAATACAATCCCAAGGTGGAGACTTGAAGGTCTCCTTAGCATAAGGAGACCCGCTGTATGTACTATACTACTGCAGTAGAACCCCACTATTTTGAACTCTCAAAGGAAGCAAAAAACAATTTGAGATAGCAGGGGATTGAGATAGCGGGGTTCTACCAAGGGAAATTTATTCAAAGTTCAGTTCCAAGGGAAATCGGATTATGTTTGAGATAGCGGGAAATTCAAGAAAACTGAGTTTGAGATAGCGGGGTTCTATTGTAAACGAAACAACAATAATAGATTCTGCAATTATTGGGCTGTATAAGCCTTCTGAAACACCACTGTCCATGGGTTACTGTCACAGTCAAGTCTATAACTCACCAGATCCAGTGCTGAGCCTCCACCTAAATATTCCATGATAATCCATAGCTTTGTCCCCTGCAATGTGCAGTTTTCATTTAGTCTCTGGAGGGAAAGGCTACTTTAGAATGTAGCTGTACACACCCTTCCCACCTCTGGTAACAACTTTCAACAAACATTTCAATGCACAACATCCTCTTTTACTCAATAATTTTCTCTTTTACTCAAACCCCTCTCTGGATCTGCCACAGTTCAAGTGTCAGCAAATACAGATATACAGTATACAAAATAATATGTACCTAACTAAATGCTGAGGGAAGAGCCAAAAACAGGAACAGGTTCCCTTACAAATACATGGCCACCCAAGTCACAAGAAATATTATAATAATAAGAAATCCAACAATTTGGTGCCCAAAGGTTTCTACACAGCAGTACTATTCCTAATGCATCTGACAATGCACAAATGTAAAGTATTGTATACAATTAAAAGATATATGTATATAATAATAATACACTTAGCAACCGCTGGCCCAGCTCATGTGTGTGTGTGCGTGTGTAACGCTCTTTTCCAGGCCTCCTCATTCCTTATATGGACCAACTAAACCAGTATAATAAGATAATTTCTGATACAACAAATGCTTGCATACTCGTTAGTCATAATTATGATGATTTCAATTTGAACTGAATCACCAGCACAAGCAAGCCAGAAATCCTCTCAACTGTTGCCTTTTAACCAAGTCAAGGCAGCAACTACTGAAGGTGAGAATTCCATTTGAGTTTAGAAAGAGAATTTCAGCTGTCAGGTGACTGGATGGCCACCTGTTTGAAAAACAGGGAGATTTTGACATCGATCGATCGGTGGTTTGATGAGTCAAGTATGGTCGAGTAGTACATGCACCACAGGAAAGTTTGTGCTTTGAATTCAAAAAGGTAAAAAGAAAGACAGAAAAAAAATTAGGAAAAAAAGAAACCGATCACTGTAATTTACTGGGGTCCCGCTGGTATATATATATTCACAATATGATTACTAATGGTAAAAATGGAAAATTAGTGATAATATTCAAAAAATATCTCATTGCTAACAAGCAAGCCGAGCGAAGACTTGCGAGGCGGCTGCATAATGCCACGTGAAGTATTGCAGCAGGCAGAAAAATTCTCAATCGAGCTGTTAAAAGTGTAATGTAAGGTGTAGATTCCCTGGAGACTTTGGTGCCGAAATATTAGAGCCAACAGAGCCAATGAAAAGAGATGTTGATTTACAGTGTGACCGTTCTTAGCCAATCAGGAGGGAGTATTTTGCATGAGGTTAACACATGCACTCACTAGCATCTGTCATCGAGTTCTTTTTCTCTCACTGGCACTTAGCGAAAGCCACAACTGGTTTAAATGCTAATCAAAAAATCCTAGCTAAAAAACAAAAATTTAAGCTCAGAACCCAAGGTCCTGGAAACCTTTCGATATGAAACGATAAAAATTTAACATTGTCAAGATCGTATCGTTCCTAACTGAAAAAGGTGCAACAAGAAAGATACAAGTATACCAAAATCAGCAACTTTGATACACAAGAACAACAATTTGTTTATTTAGAAAAATGGCATCCTAAATGAAGTGGTCAATCGATAAATAGGATAAAGAAGATAATCTTTTGGAATCGATAATTTGTATTAACGATTGGGTTGAAAGATAGTACTCAAATACTGTAGTCATGACATCGTTACGTCTTGTAAAAACTTAATCTCAGAAAAAGTGAAACAAAACCTCACGGGCCAATAAAATCCTATTTGTGTTTCAAGTGGTGAAATTCAAACAAAAGACATGAAACTCACTTTAAGAAAGGATCCATGGTACTTGGTTACGAACGGACTGTCACACTGTGATAAAACAGTAATTTCTTGCTGAATATCTTCGATCTCATCTTCGGCTTCTTCTAAGTCGATTATCTTTATCGCCACTACCTCGTTTGTAGCGTTGTCGATGCTGAAGGTGTGATGAATAAAAATATCACAACATACACACATAATACTTCCTTCAACTCTAACCTTACCTACTATATGTAGTAATCGCCAAATGTTACCCATTAATTGCGGCAAACAACAAGCAATCAAAATTGAAACAACGCTTATTTACATTCGGCAAAAGTGCTTTAAATAGGCAATTACTTACCCCTTGTATACCTCACCGAATGATCCCTTCCCGATTCGGTCTAGTTTGGAATACAGTATTTCTGGGTCTGCTTTCATGCCCTGTGATAAAGAGAGCAAGCGACAAATACAACACAAGTTGGAGTACGAATAAAACAGCATCGAAACGACCTCACTCACACAGCTGGGTTGGTTAAACAGGCTCGTAAAGCCTTAGATAGCTCTAACGCATTCACACAGCAAAATAGATGTGTATTTAGCCAAAGACATGCCGTGGAAACTAACCGCGTTTGTTGCCATCCAAACTGTTCAGTTCTGCAATAGCAGCATTTAGGACGAACAGAGTTCTAGGCGAAGCTTTGGAGCATGCACACAGCAAACGTCAAAATCAACCACTCCAGAGAAGACCCAGTAATTGAATTTTCATTTTCAACCGACGAAAGGACAATTTTGCGTCGGGAAAGCCAGCGATATGCACGTATTTCGTTCAAGTTTGCTCTCCTTCGTTCAAATCCGACATTCTGTTGTAGAGCGTCCTTGGAGGGAGCCAGGATGCGCATACGTATACGGAGCATGAGCTCTTTCAGCCCACTCAATTAAGGACCCAAAAGAAGTTGAGATGACGTCATTAATATTGCTGCAGACTGGAAGTGAAATATCTCCCTGGCGTTTTAAGCATTTTGTTAAGGTACGCGGGCCAGAATACTAATAGAAATTTATTCATCCCACTTGCCTGCTAAAAATATGTCAAGCATCAAGCTTTGCCTACAGGGTCGAGGATGGAATCGGAATAATCCCACCTCACCTATTCATAAATATTATACGCATATAAAATTTAATAGTCTTTTTGTATTTTAAAAATATATAAGGTGCAGACATTCCAACAGCTGGAGCTGAAAAATACGAAGATTTTGCGAGGCCATCAAGGCTCAAGCTCCCAGGGGACGCCGGGGAAACCCGCCTTCTGAAACTGGTACTTCAATGAAATTTGAAGGTTTCAGGCAGCATATTTATTTACTTTTGAATTGCTTGAAATTCGGGAGATTTCAGTAAAATTCGGGAGATTGTATCAAAAATTGGGAGGCTTTGACTACTGAAAGCTAAATACTGCGATAGGTTGAATGTTTCATTAATGAGCACCATAGGCGCGAGGTGCTTGGGGGGTCTGGGGGTATGTTCCCCCGGAAAATTTTGAATTCTAGATTACCTGAAACACCGTTTCTTGCACTTCAGGTACTTTTGAACACATGTAAATGTTCAATTAAACGCTTTAGAAACCGCACTTTTTGTGACTTAAGTTATAATATTACTTTTGAGCAGAAAAGTGTTGATCCAAACTGAGTATTATTTGCTGTATCAACTCAAACCCCCCCCCCCCCCCCCCACACACATCACTTTAAAAATTCATATCCCCCCACTCAGTTCCTCCTCCCCCTAACTGGTTTTTAATAAATGCAGCCTAACCCATGACTTAGCGTGTGAAAGCAATACTTTCAGCCGCAAACTAAAAGAATAAAAAACATACTCCCGCAATAAACCAACCTCATCATCATCCTCTTTATTTGAATCAAGTCTGCTTTACTGGGGAACGACATTGCTGACTCGCACCTAGTCCCCTCGTGCATGTTGAAGTAAATGCCAGTCATACCAGAGGAGCCGCGCAGCTGACTACTTCCGTATCTAAGCAAAATGGCGACATTTTCTACGGCAGCATAGCTTTTACCATACAAGGCGAGGAGCTGGAGCAGACACACTATGAGCGGGCCTGTAAATTGTCCCAAAGTGCAACGAATGCAACCAACTTGCTTCACAAGCTCAGGTCAGCGTGCGTATGTCAGTAGTCGCATCGACTTTCATACAATCAAATTACAAACTCACGGCACGACTCAATTAGAATCGATCTTTGATGGAGATAAGAGTTTGCTTTCGCTGCCTCCAGTGAACAGACGAGCCTCGACGGCAAGAACTCAGAAAGTATTCACCGCCAAGAGGATAAACAATCGTATTTGCAGTGCGTCTGAAAACAATCAGACGCTCGTCGCTGAAGAAAGATACAGATGTGGAAGAGCTGTACATGAATCAGACGCCTCCCTGTCCCGATATTTCTGTGAGCTGATGGGACCTAACTTATGCAATGACTGCTCAAAACAGCGCATGCAACTGACATCTCTCGAGGAACATCTAGAGTCTTCTTCAACTCAAGTGGAAAGCACTGACCCATTTAGAGACCTTGTTAACTTGCGTGGTACTGCGAAGAAGTGCAAGACGCTTGGATCAGAAGAAGCTGACTCGTGCAGTGAACAAGAACGAGGATTTTTCGAAGGTCCCTCCACAACGCCGGCAGACAGCGGGTTCGACAGTCGCCTGAGTTATATTCAAAGCATTACTCGCTGTTCGACACCTGGAACTACTCCGAATTCATTACTGAATTCCTTATGGTCAGAAAATTTGCGAGAAAGAAGGCACCACACAAGACGCCAAAGATCGGCTGAGGTTTACAGCCACAAAGACGAAAAACCACCTCCCCCGACACAGAGACCGCGCACTACAGGGTCCACAAGTCCTTTGAATAACAACTACCTCGCCAAACTTTGCTCAAGAGATGGGCCGTTCAGAAATAACGTTGCTCTTCTATATTATCCAAACAAACGCAAATACGCGTGGCGAGGTTTAACTGTCGAACCTGTAACTATGGACCTAAAGTTCATCAATTTCACTATCTATGATACTGAGCTAAAAAGATGTTAGTCAGTGTTATCATTTTGAGAGACTGGCCTTTTGTTGCATTCGTTGATATTCTCATAAAGTAGATTTTCAGTCACGCGATTGTCGCGACAATGAATATTTGAACAGGGAGTTTTTTGTGTCTTCTACTTCGAAGAAGCGTGGACACTTATGCTATCAGGTCTGTAATGTAATGTAACGGCTCGCCGAGTTGGGATGACTAGAGGTTTATAAAACACTGAACCCGTCGAGAGGAGAACCAATCTGAACCTTTTACAAAAACATGGACAGACTCCTTATGCAAGTAGCGCGTGACATAGCGGCAGGGGTCGTGAATCTTACGCTAGTGTTCGGTAATCAGAGTTCCGCTACAGCGAGTACAGTGAAACCGCGATAACGAAGGCCAGGGGACTGAGAAAATATGTTCGTCATAACGGGGTTTTGTCATATCTAGGTTCCGCCCACATACATTTTACTGTAACTAGTCTGTAAAGGCAGGCCTTGACGGGCTGAAGAATGTCGTTGGTTATTATATCGGGGTTTTCGTTATGTGCTGGGTTCGTTATCGAGGTTTCACTGTATTGGCTTCTCTGAGTGAAAAGTCTTGCCAATGATAGACCTTGTTGTAAGCATTCGAGGCAACCTGGGAAGACCTATCTTTTACTTGCAAGTCACAAATTCCTTATTTTATAGATTTCCACGCACGCATTATTTCTCCTAAAAACTAATGAAGTCACGGGGTCCAAAGGCAGATTAGGAATGTAATCGGCATCAAATTCAGCCCACTTTCACACTTTCACGCGCATGGATGTGCGTAGCTTGTTTTTTTTTTTTTTACCTTTCATCCCAATGCCGTTTGGTGAAGTGGTCTTTCATTTTGCACCTTTTCGTGGCTTTGAAATCCAATTTAGGACAAAGCATACAGTGAAAGAGCTACCACAAGGACCGATTAGCGCTGAAAATCCATCCGATTGATTCGAAGTAATCAAAAGCATTCTGAATTGTTTCAAGAATAAAAGAAAGCTGAGAAGGAACAAGGTACTCACAAGCATGTGTCCAAATCTGCAACAGGCGTATTTTTAAAGACGCCAGAAAAATAACGAAGACGAAAAAAATTTTACCCTGCATGAAAACGTTCTGTGAATCGATACTTTTCTTTTCACACCGGAAACTTGTGGTATTTAATCGGAAACAGATGCGAAATTTGAGAAGTTCGGGGTCTGAGGTGGCTGGTCCCCAGTCCACAAGGGGCCTGAGGTAGTTGGTCCCCATTAGGGGCCTGAGGTGGTGGGTCTGAGATGGTCGGAACGTTCCAACTGTATATGAATTTTTTTGTGGGCTCCCACTTCGCCCGCTTTGTTTTCACAAGTGCGATCCACTGTCTACTCCTTTTCCTCGCTTGGGGGCAACCACCAGCGACGCATCTCTTTGGCATTGTGCACACAAACAAGGACCGAACGTGAAGACCACCTAGAGAAGGGGATAATATTACAAACGCCGGGCCCACACCCGTGCTCCTGGAAATGCGTCACAGTCGCCCCAGTGCCTTGCTCGTCCAACTTTCAAAATGGCGTCGTTTTTGCCTTCTTTGAGTCTCCGTATATCATTTGCTTTTACACTTATGACGTTTAGTCTTCTAAATTATTTGCTAATACAACCATAAAATTTGATTTTGAGAATACCGTTCTTACCATTATAGGCACCTAAAGAACATGGAAAAACTAATAATTTTGATCGGAAAGAACGGCTGTGGCCAAAGAAAAAATTGTATTGGCATTGGACCGGACTTCGTAATGAGTATACCCGCGAGTTTTTCTCGAAATAGTATAGATAATAGTTAATTATCCGACTCACCCCTGGGAGGCCTGAAATAGAACGAAATTATACCAGTCAGGCTTTCCAATGTGTTCGTTCGTAAATCAGACCTTGAAAATGTGTATACGGTATGTATGGTGTGTGTTCTGTCCTGATGAAATGCGCATTAGAACTTGTTCTTAAACGCACGAAGTGTATAATTGCAGACAAGTTCTTGTGGCATCGTTGACTTGTTCGATTCGTCGTTTTTGTCAAATACAATGAACACAGCCATCTTGAATTTTCCAAGGCTTGGTACAAAAAACGCAGGCCACAGGTGTAACCTGCGTTTTGAAACTGTAGCCCTGCTGTGGAATGAAAAGTTGTCGTTTCTTCCAAAAGAAACTAGAATAGAAGTCGAATAGCTTAAGCAGAATGATCATGAGGTGTTTGCTAACGGATTTTTGTCGCTTGCACTGATTACAATGAACCCACGTCAATTAAAAAGTTAAAAAAATACTTCAATTTAAATGTCCTGTCTAACTTTTCGGGTAGATCACCTTCTTTTGTAACCTGTGACCTGTAACTTTTGCTGTATGTACGCCTAAACTCGTTCTCAGTCTTGCGCGGTTGTCCATCTTGTTGGTATGATCTAGGTGCACCCGATTAATACCTCTTTAACCTGAGTTTCAGACTTTTTTTCGGGAGATCTGGTATAGGGGCGAGAGAGAGGGGAAAAACCTGACATTTACGCCCCTTCACGCGTCATCATATCTTCGGTCAATCAAAAGGACTTCTGGTTTTTGGATTGAATGCGTCTGGTCGCGAGCGCTCCCGGTTCACAAAGTAGGCTACTCACTTGTTCAAGAAAACGAAACTCGGTTTTGCGCAAGACATTCACTGAATGTTATTCTGCCGGTTCCGCCAGCGCATTCACCTCAACAGTCACAGCACAACTTCAGAGCAGTTACTCATTTAATCAGGGAGTGGTTTCTTTTAGTCCTTCTGTGAATACCTTTTTAAATTCGTCGCTTTTGAAAGCTGTCTGTACCAGTGGAGAAATAGTGCAATTTCAATTTACATCGACGGCGATAATACTGACGACTATTAAACATTGACAAGGCGCTTGAAATAGACAGTATTTGAGCGCTGCAGAAACTAGTGAGGCAAAGCTTAAGATTTTGTATTGATTTTGGGAAATTAGGCTTTCTTTGAGGTTTACAAACAAAACAATTTGAGGGACAATTTGACGACCGTATCCCATTAAATATGTGCGTGGTGCATTATCGAGACCTAAAAGACAGCTTTTTCAAAAACCTTTGCAGTATATTACAGAGAAAACCGATATTGCTCTATATTTGGCTGGATCAAGCTTTGAGTTTTCTTTATGAGTTGGAGTAACTCTTCAGTGCATTTTTCCAGTCATTCGGAATACTACCGGTTTCTATAACTCTGTTAAAGATATGCGTCAGTGAGACAGCAGTCCGTGGTATTACCACCGTGTTGCAAGTTGCAGCAACATGTTGCACGAAGTAGAACCCACTTCTACTTCGTGCAACATGTTGCTGTAACTTGCAACACGGTGGTAATACGTGCAACATTACGGTGCAACTTGCAACGCAACATTGTTGCACGACAAGTTGCACTGAAAATGTTGCCCGTATTACCGCACCTTAAAGGTGAAGTAATACGGGCAACATTTTCAGTGCAACTTGTTGTGCAACAATGTTGCGTTGCAAGTTGCACCGTAATGTTACGCGTATTACCACCGTGTTGCAAGTTGCAGCAACATGTTGCACGAAGTAGAACCCACTTCTACTTCGTGCAACATGTTGCTGTAACTTGCAACACGGTGGTAATACGCGCAACATTACGGTGCAACTTGCAACGCAACATTGTTGCACGACAAGTTGCACTGAAAATGTTGCCCGTATTACTTCACCTTAAAGGGGGCCTGAATGGGTTTGTGGCAGGCGTAGTTTTCATTTCTCTCCCCTCTTCCCAGTCTCTTAAGCCCTGGCCAAACGAGACGCAAGTCGATGCAAGTTCGACATAACAAAAAATTTGCATCGACTTGCAAAAGGTGGCCAAACGAGACGCAAGTCGATGCAAGCTCATGCAAATTTTGTAAAAACTTTTTCTTTTTTAGACGGTTCTGAGTCAGAAACCGAGTAAAAAGTCTCTCTTGAGCTGGAACTTAATGAGGAGGCTTTTACTTTTGATTTTTTTGATTTAGACTTGCCTTTGCTAACGCGCTCTTCGCTGTTTTAGGTGAAAAATTTGCGTCGACTTGCATGAAAATTTGAACATGTTCAAATTCCATGCAAGTCACTGCAAGTCGATGCAAGTCCGTGCAAGTTGGTGGCCAAACGAAACGCAAGTCCGCGCAAGTTTGAAAACTTGCATCGACTTGCGTTGACTTGCACCTCGTTTGGCCAGGGCTTTAGGCCAAGGGAAAAATTAGCCTGATACTCAGGTTAGTACCTCTTAGGCCCCGTCCGCACGTATCCGTTTTTCTACGAAAACACGAACTTTTCTTTGCGGATTGGCCTTCCGTCCAAACGTATACGGTAAATACGGTCACGAAAACAAAAACTTCGGAAAACGCTCGCCAGAGTGGGAACTTTTGAATTACGATGATTATCCGTATACGTGTGGACGGGCGAAAACACCAATATTTCAAAGCGCCCGCCAGATTCATTTTCGTGTGGACAGATAATTTCGCCTGAAAACGCAAACTTTTGAAAACGGTTGTTCATCTGAAAATGCTGTCGTGTGGACGCAATACTTTTGTTCCGTTTTCAGTGAAACGAAACCGCAAACTTTTAAGAATGCGTCCGTGGGCACTGCGGTCCCAGACCTAAATGTCGAGCGGGAGAATTCGTCCGGAGGAATAACTGTTCGACATAACTGTAACCCTGGCTCTCAACTCGGGTAACCAAAAATGATCGAGGAATCGATAGATTTTAATAGATAGGAGTCGATAGGATTTAATAATTACTCTGTATGTGTGTATAAAATAAACAACTTAATGGGATTGATTGGAATTGAATTCAAGTGCTTCTGTGTGGTATTTAATACCATGCTTTATCAAGCGTTTCAGTCCTTAGTGTGTTGCCCAATTTTCGACTCCCGATAAATCATTCACTAGTTCGTGTGCGAATATTGTATTTTCACACTTCTCAAGAAGAATAAATGTAGGCATTTATTGAACTTATTTATGTTTAAAAAGTCTCAAGACAGTTTCTATTATTATTACTGTCTTTTCAATGCAACTTTCATCTCGAGCTCTTCAAGTTTCTCGAGGGACAGGAAAGAATGCAGAATGTCATAAAAGTAAAATAATGTAAAGTAAAGTAATAAAAGCCAAAATTCTGCCAGGTTCGTTCGATGAAGAAATTGGGTAGCGAGGATTTATTGCTTTGTTACCTCTGTGAAGACAAGATAGGATTCCTGGAAAATATCCCAGCGCGAGGTTAAAAACAACTTTGGTAAACTCTCGGGAAATTATCCATCTGGACGAAAGACCTTTCATGTCACTGTCTATTCCCATGTCTGTTTGACTCTCTGCCGGTCTCTACAAGTGTCTGTTTCTCTTCATGTTCTTATCGCTGTATTACGCTCTATCTATAGACAGAGGGTACGGGGTTGTACAGTATGATTTCGCTTTATCTTTGACACCTCTCGGAATATCAAGAAGCAAAGAAGCAATTTTCGAAACCTGTTTTGAGAGAGAGAGAGAGAGAGAGAGAGATGCTAAACTTTTTAAACGCTTCTTAGCCGCTGTTTCATAACTGATTTCCGCTCTTTTTTGTCCAAGGGGCCGTGTACCGTGTCAACTATATCTTAACTACGATGATAAACTCTCATTCTTTTTTATACTGCTCTTTATTGAAAAATACGAATTTGCCTCAATCTATAGAAACGTTCTAACTCCTGAACTGTTAAATGAACCCAAAACAAAGCATTGTTACTTTAGTACATAAAATTCACAACTGATGCAAACTTGTCTCCAAGATGACGGATTGCGAGTGAACGCGCAAAGCATCGGGGATACTTATTAACACTGAGCCCGCTTCTGGAAAATGGCGAATATTTTACAACAGTTCAGTACAGATACAAGATTATTTTAAACACTACTTGGATTGCGGGCTAGTAGAAACCGTCTCAATTTCCTTGCTGGATTTAAAACCAAGCCGACGAGTCCGGCATAAGCGCCGGTGTGACTAAGATCATTCAGTACAGTGACGGCCGACGACAATAAAACGAGTTTTATCTAGCCCTACTGAAAGCGCCAAGTGCTTCTCAGCTTTTAGAGTATTTCGAGTTTTTAGCTAAAACGAACCATCACCAGCCACTCGTACATAAAAAAGATCTGTCAAAGAAAGCGGCGTGTAAAAACTACTTGCCACGACTTGTCTTTCTTTCGTTTCCATGTGAACAAGTAATTACATGGGCCTTGTTCGCGGAGCCCAAACCAAACAAAGTATTTATTAAATAGGTGTGAAGGTGTTGCAGCAGTTTCTGGGAGGATCCTGAGAACTGGTGTTTGTGGGAATCATCAGCTGCATTCGGCGAAACTGTTGTACACATCGGTATAGAAATTCTGCCTAAACTTAGAGACGTATTTTATGTAATGTGTGATTGGAAATTTCTCATTGACAAGCAAATGCAATTTCAACTGATAATAACTCGTTATTTAGCGAGAAAAGTTCAATTTATTCACAAAAGAACTGGGTACACAAAATAAGTCTTTTTCTGACCAATCACCGACGCAAACACTAATCGAATTTCCCAAGCGGTAATTAAACGTTCTTGATGACATATCACTGTTTTGCCCGAGACGTAATTGAATTATTTAAATTTGCTGTTATTATAAAGATGTCGGAGATATTACAGTGTTTTCATAACTTAATGATTGCCCGCTTCAGATAGCTATTGAGTATATACGAGCTGTAGTCCTTCAATTTTTACAAGAGCTGTGTTAAGCTTGGCCTCGACACCTCGCTCTCCTCAAAATCTCGACAATGAGGGTAGTTGCTTCTTCGTGATACTTTCACCAATTAGTTCGCTGATAGATTTCTTAATGCGACTAATTCTTCTTTAATCTCCCTCTCTCAGTCGCGCCCGCTATCCTATTATAAGGGTAATATTCTTTGTTGGAGAACAAAGGTGCCGGTCGCGGCACTTCTTATGTTTTCATTGATCCTCGTTAAGCACTCGACGCACTGCTATGGCAAACAAGCTCGCTTATTAAATTATTGACTGGCCGGTTATTTAGAGGGGCAAATTGCGCCTTCAAACAATTCAAATAAATGTTACCAGGACAGCCAAAGGTACTCGAGAACGATGCAATAAGCCTGGGAAATTTCGCTGTCATGCGAGAAAAAAACCCGTGCCATCGGCTCTCCTTCGACAACTGCAATTAAATATGTTAAATTGTTAAATATGATATCTTCACTGCTTGGGTGATATTCATTACTTCTTAGCGCGTTTGAAGGAGCCTGTAAGAGCGTACATTACTTCGCAACTCCGTTTGGGGTCAGTGTAGCGCAATGCTCTTTCGCCCGTAGTCTCAGAGCTGCGATACTTGAAGTCCGTCTGTCTTGAGTGGCTTCACCAGGTGGCGAAGGTGTGGGAGGTGGAGTGCCCGTAATAGGCGGCGAGAACTTTAGCGTAGGCGGTCTGTAGGTGGTCTGCGGTGTAATAAAACGTGTTCCACTGTAGATGGTGAAGTAATCATCATGGTGATGGTAGGGTGAGAGGTAATGAGGCACTCCAGTTTGTACACAACTGGGGTGAAACGGAAGACGCAAACCTGGAAAATTTGGCGCATGGAAGTGCGAACTTGGATAACCTCCCCAGCTTATTTCGTGGGACTTTTCGCACGCGTATGCCGAGATTGGCGGCGGTACCATAGCATTTGTGAGTCCAAGTGGAGCATGTAAACGAACTCCCTGTGCTTTCTCGCGTTTTCGCCACTTCGCTCGCCGATTCTGAAACCATACCTGAAGAAATGAAAGATGTTTTATTACTTCAATTTCCATAAAGCTGCATTTCGTTTAGAATTTACCACCACGGAACTTAGAAATCATAATCTACCATAAATTTTTACATTAGGGAGACCTCTGGCGCAACTTCACTTCGAGGAAATATCAATAAAAAGCAAGCTCGAAATTGGAGAGGATTAGTGGTAAAAAAATAGCATCTTTGCTGACATGGATGATACATGGTCAAAACTTTCTCAGCAGTTGGCCGATAAGTGCACCGCTTGAGTTGCTTTAGTGAAGCTTGTACGGGTGGTAAAAAATACTATTATTATATTAAAAATATTGCAATTTCTCACAACTCTCTGTACAGTCTACACAACTATCACAGTACCAGCGTTATCAACAATTTCGACATGGTGTTAATGAGAGAACTGACTTGTATAAATTCATATACCCCAACAATGTCTTCCAAATGTACGATTTTTAGACGTTAAATTGGACTACTTAATTATTGCATTGAGAGAAATCATCTCATCATAGGAAGAGAGTTTACCCAGTAATTTCAGTAATGAATGATTATCACTCAGTTTAGCTTCACACACCTGAACTCGAGCTTCTGTGAGATCTATTTTTGAAGCAAGAGTGTCTCTCGTAAATACGTCTGGGTAGTGCGTTTTAGAGAACGCGCGCTCTAACTCCTCCAACTGGTAACTGGTAAATGTTGTCCTGTAACGCCGTTGTTTTCTTTTTCCGGATGAACTTTTGCCATACTCGTCTCCGCTTTCGTCTTCACTTCTAATTGTGGAGTCCTCTTTTATTTCGTCTGTCTTACCGGCATCTTCTTCGTTCGTAGATTCTGTGAAATTCAGTCCTTAAATCATCAGCAATTTGATTGCGTTAAAACTAGAAGTGGGCAACGAATATTAGATTAAGGGAAATTAGAGGTGATTTGTATTTAATACTTGGCTGATAATTGAAAGTTTAGGACCGAAACGCCCAGAAGTATTGAAGACGGCAACCGTAATCTTTGACAATGCATAGCCCTGTCTTACTCAAGAACAATACCAGCCTATAAAGAAGACTGTACATTTTCTACAAAAGTTCTTTTATCAGCTGCAGTAAAGTTTACGAAATAGTAACACTTAGAAACAAAATATTGATACAGGTTTCGCTTTCGGTCGGAATAGACTTGTTTTCAAAGAGCCCCTGGCTGTGAAACCGTACATCGCCAAACGGAATCAGGGTCATAGTCAACGTTCTGACCCATGGTGATTTGAGTAATCACTCGACTGCCACCAGCAATTTAGATTTCTTACCGTTTGAGTGTTCTGTGTTGTGATCTGACGAGCTCCCTCTACTTTCCCCTCCTTCACTAACTTCCTTCTTGTCGTTGGACTGGCTCAGACCAAGCAGGCCATCAATCGTGTAGGAAGTCGGTCGCTTTACGTTTGTGTAATCTTCCATACTGACGCAGTGAAATACCACTCTGTAAATGAAATGCCAATAGATCCTTCGCACTTTTAATAAAGCAGAGAACTCCAGTAGACACGTGTACTGCCAGCGGCCGAACCAATAAAAGCCTCGAGCCGATAATGAAATTAATAAAATTATGAAAGTTCATTAGGTAACGCCATGATAGTTGCTGGAGATTCTTTACATTTGTAATTAGCCTAATCTTATTTGATCAAATAGCCGACAACAACGCGAGAAATGACTTTGTTGGTCATTAGCTCCATGTTAAATTACTTGTTCGGGTTTTTCAGCTATTCGCCGCGAGTCGCTGGTCCCTCAACAGCGCGTGTTTTTATCAATGACTGTTCGGTCGCGCGTTCGACACCTATATTGACTTACCGGTTCGAAATTGTTGTTTGTCAAGTGAAACTCGTCTCTCACAAACCACTTATATCATTGTCGATGAGCCTTTGTGTCAAAGGCTGAATGCATCAAAACCTCACTGAATCGGAAGCGCACCGATGAACAAGTATTTAGAGTTCACTCGGTCTGCGACACGGTTGACAACGCTTCATTCGCTCGGGCGATTCCAAGTACGAAAACGTCCATTATGAATTAAGCGCATTCTTTTTGAAGCTTAATTTCCAAATACTCTGTTCCAATAAATAAAAATTAAAACCGCATTCAACTTTAAATAGGGTTAACAGCTGATCAGGCCAGCTGCGACAAACAAAAGCCTTCCAAACTGAGAATATTGAAAAGTTGCATCCATCGAAACGGTTTGATTGGGTTAATTAACTATCATTTGTTCGCATAATTAATTTATTAATACCGCAGATTTAGACAAGATACATGTGCCCCTTGTTCTGCCAATCAGCACAAGAGTTCTCGGTTCGGCAGCCCGATTGTCAAAGATTCAACTGACAGATTAACACATTTTTTGTTATTACTTGTTTACACAGTGTCGTAATTCCCTCCGCTCTACTCTAGATTACCATAATAATAATAAAGAAGCTCTTATCATCTCATCATTTCAATTTAATTAAACTCGCAAGCCTTCGACATACCGATTTTCTGTCGCTATTTCTGGTTCCTCCTGAAAATTGCAAAGACCTGCTTCGACGGTTTCTGCTTCGCTTGGAAAAACATGATTTCACAACAATTAGCGTGTTGTTCGAGAGGGTGCAAACATTTTCCAAAAACAAACAAGAAGCACAATAAGAGCGAATATTAATAACACAATTGTGTGAAAGCTAGGAATTATTGGCGATAATGTAATAAGGTTTGGGTCAAGCAGGACGTTTGTCGTAAAATAAGAAACGTTTGTGAAGAAATCCTCGGCCGGTGACTTGAAACAGTTTGTGAAAAACCTCCTTTCCCTAGAAACAGTTAATTGATCTAGGAAATATCCAAATTACATTTCTGCGCGCGTCTTCTTGATCTCGTTAGTCACACTGTTTTGACACACAAAAAAATTGCATCCTCCAGGCAACTGATGTTCACTCTTTATCACCTTGTACAAAATACTGTGTGTTTTGGCTGTTCTCGATTTCCCTATTATAAGTCAAACCCCAATGAAACAAGCTTAGTACACGGGTGCTTAACACCACTTTATCTCATGAAAAGGCTTTTAAGCAAACACTCCAGCGCTACTTATTCTAATATCCTGTTGGCAATAAAAAATACGTAGTTCCCGGAGAGCATTTGTGAACGACGAACACAACGAGACTAGAAACGAATAAGATTTTACTGCTAAAATTGGCTTCATACATTTGCCCCGAATAAGTACGTAGAGAAGCTACAGCAAAAATCGTTCGTAGCACCAGAAAACCACTTACAATTTTTTGTGCGGCGCCATCAAGGAAAAAGATAAGTCTCAGTAATGTACAAAACTCGCAATTTTCTTGCAAACAATAATCAAAGTATAATTAGTTAGCCAGAAAATAAAATCTGCCCTGCTTACAATTCCCCGCTTCTAGCGACGAGTCTTGTTTATCCAAACTCGAAGCTGGTACACGAACAAAACAAACTGCCAGAAAGTGTTACGGAAGAAAGTTACGGGGAAAAAAAGATTATACTTTACTTTATGGCTGTAATTAAATCTGATTATACAAAGTAAAAAGCTCCGCAAAAAGGGGAATCAATCCACAAAATCACTGCGAAATATTTCCACTAAATTTCTTTCGTAACACGGAAATGGCGCTGTCGAGTAATGCATCTTCAATATAAAACTATACCAGCTTCGGAAGGTTAATTACTTGCAGAAGATAAAATATGAACTTGCTGATCTACTGCTGCATGGCAAATTCATTCGGGGAACCGAGTTTCTAATATCGTCTTCTTGTGTCCTTTTATTTCGTCGCACTCCATTCGGTTAGTTTTCGTCGTCAGGGACGGTATTGGAGGTTTGGAATCAAATCGTCGTGTTGACGAGCCCACGAAATCTCCGTTAAAAGTTGGGCTGTACGTCTGATTGTCAGAAGGTCGTCTCTGGTCAGGTTTTCACGCTCTCTGACACTCGCTCTTTCACTTTCTCTCTGTCTCGTGTTGTTCTCGGTGAGTTGAGCTAACTGAAGTCCGTTCGGTCGCACGCACGCACGCTCGCTCTCTCTCATTCATACAAGAAAGCACGTAGCAACGTCTCAAGTAAACTGGAAGCCATCCGCGGGCCTGTTGTCCGTGGCTTTAAATTCGAACTGTCCGTCGACCTCTTGTGGGGCCAATTCTTCTTCAACCGCTTCATTCTGAAAAAGAAAAAGGAAAAGACGTTGAAGGAACTGAACTTACGAAGGATAACTATTCCTTCTCCCCCTTCCTGTTGTTCACTGAGGCGCGTGATTTTTCTCGAATAGATGCTGATTAACGCATGGCGTAGCACGACATTTGCGCGATCATATTACGCCTTGGCCAGTTTGAGAATATCGTATTTCAAAGTATACGCATGGCAGAAAAGCGTGCATGCTGTCTCCCGTCAAAAATAATTCGTACTGTGTTAAAGGAGCAGACCACAAAATGATACGCGAGACATAACTTGACTGTTTAGACTGCCCACAGCACTTGCTCAAGAAAGATGCTAATATCGACTTAGCACCTGATTGGAAAACACTTATGGAGGTTGCCACAACTGCTATCGCTTCTAGTAGTCACTTTGTACGCCTGTATTTGCAGAGGATATAGAATTACAAGGAAAAACAAAAAATTATGTTGGGTGGGAACATTACTGGAACATGAGAACATTGTCGACCAGCGAGTATATCATTCATGCATGACCCGGTGCTTAATCAAATGAAGCGACTACAGGTAAAACAACCCGCTGCGCTCACTCCACAAGCTATGGCGAGCAGAACGTGCGTTTCATCGTTTCAGTTTCGAGAAAATTCGCCGCTCACTTCACGGTCTCGCCATGTTGGCATCAAAGCGAGGCTCCTTCCCAGTAAACAGGAGAGTTTCTAGAGAAGTAATACGAGCTTTTACCGCGAGACTATACTCCCGTCAAAAATAATTTGTACTGTGTTAAAGGAGCAGACCACAAAATGATACGTGAGACATAACTTGACTGTTTAGACTGCCCACAGCACTTGCTCAAGAATGATGCTTTGCGCGCTTGTATTTTGTTTTCATCCGGGAATACATGAAAACACTTTGAACCGGCAAAATCAAACAGAAACAAACCAGAGCAAGCCTAATTTATATCTACTGGCCAAATTACTTCAGAAAGAATGCGTGATAAGAAGATTGCGTGGGATTGCGCCAAGTTCAAGATTTATGAGTTTCAGGAACCTCAAGCACATGTCGGACAACGAAATAGTTCGATAATTACTCAAATTGTGGTATGACGTCACGGCGGCCTGACGCCTGTCTTGTAGTGTCGTAAATTTCGAGGCTGGATGAACTACCGCTTCTATTGCAAGTGACTTGTACATGGCTGCAACCAGTTCAAAGAGCATCAGTTTAAAAAGCTATGGTGGCAGCCACAGAAGGAAAGAAAAATATTAAGAAAAGACTACAGATGTTCACTGAATACCTCCATTAAGGTCTCGATAAAGGTTCGCGAGTCCCTCGCCGAAAAAAATCATTGTAGCGTTACAATTTACCGTATATACACGTATTATATATCGTTGTAAAGGTCTTGGAATGCAGAATATAGGTCTGATGTTATCGTTTTCAGGTACATTAAAGGTAGAGTACTATTTGAGCTAATTTGAGTATTGACTGTTTCGGACACGGGAATCAAAACTTTTATAGGTTTTGTTCGAAAACGCTAAAACATTTTTTTCGTTATTCAACGACGTTGACTAAAATACTGTGTCAGCGAGTTTCGATCCGTTGTGTTTTAAAGGGGCTCGGTCATGAGCTGTGACGCGCAGTAGCTCAGCTCTCAAAACTTAAAAACGCGAGGCTAACGTTTTCAAGTCTAACTAATGGCGGATGAAGCGAAGCGAAGCTCGAGCACAACGAAGTACAAATTACGCCACGTCGTTTGTCTTAGAAGTGAGATGCATTATCAGGAAGGAAAAGCAAAGTCGGTGGAAATCGAGAAGTCGCCAAGGCAAATTTCACCGTTTCTAAATGAAGTTTACCGCAGGATATATACAAACTGTTCAATAAAACAGGAATGAAAACAGACATCAAAAATCGCTGACACGGTATTCGAGATAACTTCGTCTTCTACACCTCACGAAAATTTGAGCGATATCGGCCAAACCGCTCAAAAGTTTTAGTTCCCGAAAGACCTACTTTTTCGCGAAAGTCTTTCATCGATCTGATCTAGATCGCACTCTACTTTTAACGTGTATGAAGAACATAATAGCAGATCTGCATCCTTCAGTCTCAGACCTTTACAACGATATATAGTCCGTGTATATACCTTAAATAGCAACGCTGCAATGATTTTTTTCCCGAGAATATTTAGTTGAGGAACGCGCGAACCTTTACCAAGAGCTAAACCAGACGAACAGTGTTCGCGCTCAACTGCTTGCTCCGTGACCCCTGCACAGATAATCTTAACAGACCAAGCGTGGCAAACATTAGGTAATCGTTGGACTTTCAATTCTGTTAACAAGGTTCATACTTTCAGCTCAGGAAATTTGGGAACATACCTGGGACTATGGTTGCTTCACCCATATAAACAAACCCCTGAGAGGCCGAAGTTTTCGAGAAACGTTTCTAATATTTCGTTCAACATTCCTGAATACAAATACTTTAAAAACCTTAAAATAGCTCTTGTCTTCAAGAGCCGGAGTGCAGTCAATTTTCACATTATCAGCTTTCTGTGGGAAGTCCGTATTAGCAACGTATCCGCAAGACAAAAGTTAACCAGTATTTTAGGGAAAAAACATCGTGTCGATAACTCGTCTCCCCCCAGAAAAGTTGACAAAACCATTAACTCTCACCACATTACTAGTTGCACATTTTCTATAAAAAATGGTTGGGAGCCCTAACGCCATGGGATACGACAAGCTAGAAATGTTTCGTAATCACATAAAAAAAGAAAACACACTTTTGTACGAATATAAAAGAAAAAAGTCAATAAACATCAATAAACGAAAGATTGGAACCTGGGAGAAAGTTCAACAGCCGGAAAACACGTGTCGCTGTAGTATTCTCTGTTTAGCAACTTTACGACATCTCTCTATGCAAGCACCTAATTCTTAAAGTGGCCGAGGCGCAAAAGAGGTCTGGGGTGAGACATGGAGTCGAGGCTTATTTGGATAACAAAAGCAACATGAGCAAATCCAAACTTTCGCCCAATTTCCAAGTCTGCATACACTGACACCGTTTTAAAAGCCACTTTATCCTAATAAGCCTCGCTCTGGTGCGGAGTCCCAGTTTTCTCCGCGCGTCCGCCATCTTTATGAATTTGGTGTATTTCAGGAGTGAAAAAGAATCTCGGAACAGCAACTGTAGGCGTTGTTAGCGTCACGCGTTCGTATAAGCGAAGAATACAGCTATAGAATAAGAATTAAAATTCAATATAATATAAGATCAAATAATAGTTCAACCGAGAAAAACTAGTGAAAGTTGGCTGTGTAAGTATGGCCACCACTAATTACCGTAAACAAACAAGACAAACATAACAGGTACACAAACGCACCAACAAGCATGTCGAAATCAGTCATACAGTCAAGTGTCAGAGCTGTAGGCCAAAACCACAGGAAATGTCATGCGTGGACTGACGTTTACGTTTTCAAATGCCCGCCATTTTGCGTACGTTTAGTTTGCTTTGACATGTTGATAGTTTGAAGAAGTCAACTTATGAGTGGTCCTATGTGCAACACTGGGAACTTACTTCGTTTGAAAAGTAGCGGTCGATAATCTCATACGCCAGTTTGTAGATCTCTTCGTTCTCGTGCTGTTGTAGGAACTCGATCTTGTCGAGACCTAAAATATAAAAAATAATCATAAAAACAAACAAACAAGGAGTAAAAAACCAAACGTCTCACGAAAACACAGGCCGTAGCACCAAGTCATAGACACACAAGAGCTCCTTATTCCAAAACCTTGTACCCAGTACAGCTACAACTAGATGGACTCCTTGCAAGGGAACTGACACAAGCTTCAAAACGAGGGTGTCGTGGCATAACTAAGAAGGTTACCTTGGAAATTTGTGCATGTAACTCCCAAAAGAAAACATGTGCATCTCCTCTCTAGACGCCTTGGTGCTTTAGAGCGATAGGAAACTCTCTTGTTTCATGTCTGGCGAATTTCTTGCCAGGTTAGCCCGGCACCGTGCAATGAGCAAACTGCGTTGTACAAATCCACTCAATCATGGTTGCCACTGAGATCAGACTTCAACATTCCCGGACTCTTCTACGACTTTACCTTAATTTCCCCTGACCTGATACACTTAACCCATCCTCGTGAAGCGCGGCAGAAATGATAATAGTATTTTTTGCGCTGCCCAATGAGCATGCCCAGAATTTGCATCCGGTGACCAACCAAGAACATGAAACGATGCGGTCGTGTTTCAGTCGTTTCAGCGCGGCTTCTTATTTCAAATTTTACGCCCTGACCGATGGCACATTTCCCTAACTTCTAATCAAAACTTCAACTTTCCCTGACCAAGATCAAATATTCCTGACTTTCTCTCCCTCTCCCCGTTCCCCTCCTCCACCCGCGTTTGCTCGTTGCAGTCCACTTTCATCCCTACCCTGGAGGGCCAAGCTACGCAGGCTAGAATAGACTCACCTCCAGCTTCCTCGATCATCGATGCGACTCTATCCGCACTGTCACCGGCCATCTGTCAAGAAATGAGTCCACGTTAGTGCACCAGAAAAGCAGAACGAAGCAAAAACAAAAACAAACAAAAACAAGACTATACACCAGAAAGAGGCACAAACGCAACACTGCAGATTTTATTTACTAAAATGAGGTCTAACCTTCAAGATATTGTTTAAACCATCGAGCACAATCTGGACAACCTACAATTACAAATAATGGTACTGTTACGTGAAACAAAGGTCGCAAACACACGGAAAGGTCAACTTCAAAATTCTCTTTCGAGTTTTATCAAAGATATTACATACAGTATGGAGAATTTGGTGTTTGATAGCTCTGATGACAGCTGATTGACAATCAATTCTCCCTACATTGCTCACACATGTTCTTCTTGATTGATTGAGAGAATCGGTAAAACAGTGGACCAGAGTTACCAAAAGCTGTGAAAAGAACTCGCACCTGAGTGTCTTTCACATCCAGGAGTTTACAGAATGGAGGGATTGCACCACACTGTACAAGCACGGCCACCTGTCAAGCCAAAATGTCAGCCAGTAAGCACTCAACACGCCATGTCAATCACAATTTTAATTTAGTTCTCTGTCTGTTTTCACAGAGATACATCACACCAAAAGAGCATAAGGTAAGAGACTGAGGCCCTGTTTATGCTAGAAATACGATAATCGCAGATAGCCCCTCGCTCTGCCATTCATTCGACTTTTACTTTGGTACTGCTTAACAAGAGCAGCCTTTGTTTACCAAAATTTTGACGCAATCTTTTTCTTCGAAGTCAAGTGCTACACGCAAAGGAAGGAGAAAAAGAATGGTTTGTAATATACTTTTGTGTTGAAAAAGGAATCGATTGCGTGACTCCGTAGGTATGGATCCGGTCGCACTCGTAACTTTGACGACATTAATATCGACATTTGCACCATTTGAAGTGCAAACAGCGCTTGTCACCAGAAATATGTGTCAGCAAGTTGCTACCAAACATTGAAGAAGCCGTCGAATTGCTCTCGATGCTGAGTTATTATCGACTAAACTTCCTAGTGCGACCGGGCCCTATTTCTCACGGTCGGTACGCCAAATTAATTCATGCAGTCTGCCCGGCACGTTCTCAAACATTCAATACTTAAATTTTGGAGTTGGTCGGCAGCCGTAGTACGGGAAATTTCCAAATTTGAATTCACAGGCAGTACAATTGAATAGGCTTCCTGTGCGATTTTTTTTTTTTTTTTTTTACTCTGGACTGCATATGCACTGGACTGAGGCATGCATATTTAATGAGCTCGAATTGTTTTGTAGGTGAACCCGCTCAAAACAGCATGATTTCTTCCAGAATCAAAGCAAAACTTGAACGGTTTACTTCAAACTAGAAAAACGATAATTGTTTTATTAAAAACTGGACCACAAACTACTCTCCGAAATGATTTTATTTGACGCAAAAACATACCGGAAGACGACTCAAACTCCGCTCCAAAAATACAATGATCACATGATTACCGCAACTATGACAACGTCTTTGCGAATGGGCTGATAGCTGAATGAATGAAAATCGAGTGAAGAACACATTCTCGTGGAATTACACCGCACAAACACTTTCAGAAGGAATTTACAAAAATATCTTAAGGTGATGTACCAAAATTATTGAAAACTTGGACGTTGGTACAGTTGTAAACATCGTATTACGGTGGGAATCGCTTTTTTGCTCGCCATGTGCGACGTTTGTGATGCTGCTTGAAACTGACAACTGGCTGTGCTGAATGAGAACTGAAGCTGGAGCACGAACATCAGCAAGGAATATTGAAGAAGAAAACTATATTTGCTTCTGTGAGGGCAGAGTCGGTGGTGATGGAAAACTGTTTACATCGCGGAGGCGAACCGAAGTGAGCGATCGATCAATGGCTGCTCGTATCGACTTGAGCAAAGGTGCCGTCTTGTTCCCTTTGCTGTTGTGTAAAAACACTTGAGTCATGCATTTTTTCCCTCTTTGCTCATTCTTTAATTAGTGTTGTAAATTTTTCTCATCCGGGACAAGCCACTCTGAAAAGGTTGTGAAATCTGAAAAAACTTTCTCCACATTACTTCGTCGCTCACGCGTTCATTGACCATATTTGTCCATCCACTGGATATGAGCTGATAACCCATGTCCAGGGAACCAATCAAAAGCCTAGAAATCCAATATCCGTGGTCCAGTTTTTAATAATTAACAATTATTCGCCGAAGTGGAGGTGAATAGCGGTGGATATTTACCGAGCCATTTCGGCGAGGTAAATATCCACCGCTATTCACCGACACTGAGGCGAATAATTGTTTTAGTATATACCACACAAGTTTAATAGCCAACTCCCAAATAGCTATTCTATTTCCGACAAAAGCGGGCAAAAATTGGGTTCGCGCGCCATTTTGTTTTACCGGAAACCGCCGGGAGGTGAATAGTACTTGATATTCCGAGATTGAGGAGCCAATCAGAGCGCGCGAAAAGCACTATTCACTTGTGTGGTATATACTAATCGCAGATATCCCCTTGCTCTGTAGTGGGTTTTCGGAAAGCGGGGTTCTCGTTTATTTTCCGCTTGGAGATTATTTTAAAAACTTTTTACAAACCACGGTTGCATAGCGACGTCACCAGTCGGCTGCTAAAAAAAATCTTTGTCGCACGGCAGTCTGGTTTAGTTCAGACAACGTGCAGTCTGCAATATTCGTGGACACTAGCTGAACTCCAAAATTCGCTGAGACAACTTTTACATGCAACTTTGAACACGAACACAACAACTTTTCAAACCGTGTTTGACGAATTTAAAATCTTTGACCGAAAAAAAGATATCAAGTCACTAAATAATACAAGGCCCGATTGTGTTGAGCGAGCAAATTCGGCCACCATTGACAATAATATACAAATAGACTGTAATTGTTTAATTTGGAAAGCAGTGGTCCCTGGCCGAGTAATTTCTACTTCAATAGCCTTCAGAAAGCAAAAGCACTTCAACCTGGTTACATTTCACCCTTGAATACAGTAGCATTTCCATATGTCAGACTGTCAGCGAAATTAAGCAAATATGTCAGGAATCGGATGACACAATCTTGCACGAAGGCTACTTGGCCTTCATCACAGTTCTCAGGGCATCAAACGACAAAATATACGGCGATTGTTGAAATACCATAATGATAACACGACTTTAAAGTAGCATTCTGTACTGCACTTTAATTGGTGTAATTTTTCAAAACTCACCGGTTCCTGAAAGCTATAGCTTTAGCTTTTTTCCAGCAAAGGAAACAAAACCCAAAACACTTTTTTGTCTTTAATAATTTCAAAATACACTGTAGAGAGCAGTCCTCATACAGTACGAAAATTCCACTTCCCATTGCATTGTGCGTCGTAATCTTGTCAAACTTGGATTCTGAAAACTACATTCCTGTTATTGTAAAAGGTGAAATTTGCCATGGTGATTGTTCGATTTCCACCAACTGTATTTTGCTATTTCTTTCTGAAGAAGTGTCTGCGTTTTAACACAATACTGGCGTCTGAAATTGTGTTCAGGTCGGCCAGTCGATGCCTTAAAGAATCCGTTTCACGGCTAGCAAGCTTGCCTCCCATACACTGGCAAAATATCCGGGCAGTTTACAGCCGTCCCTCGAACTGCTTGCCCTTGTATCTGCATCTTGTACAAAATCACTTCCGTTCGTACTCTACCGCATGTCACCAAGAAAATGGCGGTTTACAGTTCGCTCGACGCGGATGGCCCTGGAGACGAGGTCGTACGCCAGACTGACAGACACACGAACATCAAATTTCGAGATGGCGACCCGCTTGGAGTCTCCAAATAAGGCGATACTACTGCATTAGCGTCGTGATTATTACCCTCACTTACGCTCGGGGATAATACACGGGCCTCAAATCTAGTCATACTTCAAAGGGCTTGTGAACGATTCTCGCTGCAATCACCGCGTGTCAGATTACAGCATGTTACAATTTTAGATCTTGAAAAAAATAAATAAATAAAGAAAGAAAAAAGAAAAGACATCTGACTAAATCATTGAAGACTCCAAGTTCCGATTGCTCTGAGCGCATACACTAGCCGAAACTGGCGACAGAAGCGTATTAAAACAATACGTCGAGGGAAAATGATCAGCATGCAGATTTCAATACATTCTGTGATCGAGTCACAAGATACGGGATAGAATGTATTTGTCATGGTGATTGTTCGATTTCCACTGACTGACCTTTGTTGCTTGTCCTTTCTGAATAAGTATCTGAGTTTAAAACAAAACGGCGTCGCGATCGTACTTTGTTGTGCTCAGATGCCTCAAAGAAATCGCCTGCTAGGTCCGCTTCTGCTCCTGAAGCTCCCGATTTGCTTTCAAGCGCTGTTCTCTTTCCGAAGTCTTTTCTTCAGTTCGCTTCTGTTTATGATGCTGTCGATCATAACATGATTGTCGTCTTTTCTCTAGACGTATTTGGCGCTCGTATTTGCTTTTAAGCGCAGTTACCTTTGCGGAGTCATTTCTTCGGCGCGCTTTTGCTCCTAAAGCTCCTGATTTGCTTTCAAGCGCTTTTTTCTTTGCGGAGTCGTTTCTTCGGCACACTTCTGTTTATGATGCTGTCGTTCATAACATGATTGTCGTCTTTTCTCTAGACGTATTTGGCGCTCTTCGATCGTTTCACGATTCCGCCTTGCCCGTGCCCGTGCCCGTGCCTGTTCCCTTCTCTTTTGAAGACGAGCTTCGCGAGACTGTTGTGTCAAGTTTTCCAGTTTTCAAATTCATTTTCGTGAATGCAATTACATACTAGAAATACGATAATCGCAGATATCCCCTCGCTCAGTAGTGGGTTTTCGGAAAGCGGGATTCTTGTTTATTTTCGGTCCGGAGATTATTTAAAAAGTTTTTTGCAAGTCACGGCTGTGTAGCGACGTCACCAGTCGGCCGCTAAAAAAAATCTTTGTCGCACGGCAGTCTGGTTTAGTTCAGACAACATGCACAGTCTGCAATTTTCGTAGACACTAAGCTGAACTTCAAAATTCGCCGAGACAACATTTACACGCAACTACAGAATACTCCCGAGGCTTGAAAGCCAAGCAAGGTCGATCTTGGACACCGAATTTTCTTTCTTTTTTTTTTTTACTTTATAAGTTTAATACGCTTCTTCGAGTGTGACAAAATTTAGAGCCGTCAACGCGAGTCGCTTGTTTACACGCTTTCGAAGTCTCGGGACCGTGTGAGTTTTGGCAGGGATTCAATTTTGAACACAACAACTTTTCAAACTGCGTTTGACGATTTTGAAATCTTTGACAGAAAAAAGAAATCAAGTCACTAAATAATACAAGGTCCGATTGTACTGAGCGAGCAAACCCGGTCACTAAATAATACAAGGTCCGATTGTGTTGAGCGAGTATCTTACGGGGTCCCGCTAGTAGACAATAGACTGTAATTGTTTAATTTGGAAAGCAGTGGCCGGATATTTTCTTCTTTAATAGCCTTCAAAAAGCAAAAGCATTTTAACCCGGTTACATTTTATCCTTGAATACAGTGTGCCAACAAACGCGGCGACAAAACTTCACAGCATGTGTCAGACTGTCAGTGAAATTATGCAAATATGTCAGGAATCGGATGACACAATCTTGCACGAAGGCACTCTGAAATAGGTTTGAAAACTAGCGAAAAGATCACAGTATAATCCTACTTGGCCTTCATCACAGTTCCCGGGGCATCAAACGACAAAATATACGGCAATTGTTGAAATACCATAATGATAACACGACCGTCATTTAACAAAAAGCGTTGTACGTTAATTGATGTAAATTTTCAAAACTCACCGGTTCCTGAAAGCCATAGCTTTAGCTCTTTTCCAGCAAAGGAAACAAAACCCAAAACACTATTGTTTACGTCTTCAATGATTTCAAAGTACACCGTATAGAGCAGTCCTCATACAGTACGAAAATTCCACTTTCCATTGTATTGTGTGTCATCATCTTGTCAAACTTGGATTCTGAAAACTACATTCCTGTTATTGTAAAAGGTGAAATTTGCCACGATGATTGTTCGATTTCCACCAACTGTATTTTGCTATTTCTTTCTGAAGAAGTGTCTGCGTTTTAACACAATACTGGCGTCTGGGATTGTGTTCAGGTCGACCAGTTGTGCCTTTAAGAATCCGTTTCACGGCTAGCAAGCTTGCCTCCCACACACCGGCAAAATATCCGGCAAATTACAGCCGTCCGTCGAACTGCTTGGCCTTGTATCTGCATCTTATTGTACGAAATCACTTCCGCTCGTACTCTTACAGTACCGCATGTCACTAAGAAAATGGCGGTTTACAGTTAAGCTGCCGATGTAACCTCGCAGTGGTCGCTCGACGCGGATTGCCCTGGGGACGAGGTCGTACCCCACACACACACACACACACACACACACACGAACGTTAAATTTCGAGATGGCAACACGCTTGGAGTCTTCAAATAATGCGATTTTGCTGCATTAGCGTCGTGATTATTTCCCTCACTTCGTTCGGGGACAATTGTTGCTTCGTTTAAATCTTCTTTCTTCCGAGTGTCAGTAAAACTACTGGCAGACACGCTAATCAATTGCATCAGTGCTTAGGCACCTCGCCTGCAGGTCGTACCTGACTGACAGACGAACATTAAATTTCGAGATGGCGACCCACTTGGAGTCTCCATACAAGGCGATACTACAGCAGTAGCGTCGTGATTATTACCCTCGCTTACGCTCGGGGATGAGAAAAAGTTGACCCGGGTGACCCTTCTCCCCGGGTCAAGTCTACCGAGCGTTTACATGAAAAAAGGTTGTCCCGGGTAACTGGGTCAAAGCTGGCCCTCTCGGTTTTGAGACTTGAAAGAATTTTTAAAACTCAGTTTATAAAGCCCACGGATGACAGACCGAAGAAAGATCGTCGTATCGTTGATTTCTGTACTCTTGTGTCTTCGATTATGCCGAAATTTTGTTTTTAACAGCGTTCCGTAAACGCGAGTTGGCTCTACCTCCCGAGCCAAAGTGTTTACATGGAGAAAAGTTGTCCCGGCACCCAGGGTCACCCTATCTCATCAACCGAGTGTCCCTGCCCCCAGGGTCACCCTGGCGCCCGAGGCAAGTTGTGATTTGTCATGTAAACGCTCGCTTCAATTTATAAAGAAATGTATGAATAGTTGGTGCGCCCAGGGTGACTCGGAGAGGAGGGTGACTCGGGTCTCCGGGTCAACTTCTTCTCATATAAACAGGGCCTGAGGTAATCTCTCACAATCCCTTGTGATATCATGCGAGCAACTATAGATGCTGGGGAAAAGTTGGCTCTGTAAATGCACAGATAAGCCAGACTTTAGGAAGGATTTTGCCGCCTGCATTGTTAAGTTCAGCGTCGGAAGCTTTGAAAATGGCCTTACACAAATACTTGATGGATTACATTGTGTACATGATATACACTGTCTCGTTACTGTAGCTGCTTTGTTAAAGTATTTTCTGAAAAGATATCGGTTTCTGCCCTGAAAGAAACGTAATAATCAATTTTTGCGGCCCGCAAAGCATCCACACTGCGGGTCTGTACTACTCGTACTTTTTGTTCAAGGAATATGTTCGGTTAAGTCAGCCTTCTCACCTGCTCTGGTCGTCCGCTCACGGTGAAGTTACTAATGGCCCATGCGGCCTCCTTTTGTGTCTGGAATTCACCCTGCAGTCGTCAAGACAGACAATGTCACACTCCAGCAAGAGAGAAAGCGCGGCAGAACCATTTGAGTTCTGAGGTAAAAATCGCAGAACACGCGAAACAAAACAAACAAAGAGTACCGCAAGAATGTATTCAGCTGCAACTTTCATTTGAATGGTTACACTTTGCTTTTGTCCACAGGTTGAGAAGGCATGACATCTCTCAGTTTTGAAAGCCATTCTTAAGACTCGAACGACTTAACTTTAAGGTGGTTCTCAATGGTTACAATCATCACGTCTTTGACAGGCCTTCAGTGATATTTTGGAAATGCTAACAAAGAAATGTCCATTGAAACTTCTTTTATCATCATTACTAGGTATATTTTCACCCTTTTAAAGTTAAAATTAGTTGACATGGATTAAACTTATCCTATTTTCGAGACATCAAAAGTTCAATACGCTACTATGACAAATGTTTTCACATTATGTGGTCGACAATGATATTACTACAAAGCTTCATTACAACTTCTCCATTATTCTCTCACATTAACTGACAGTATGGAAAGCTTGACAACGATAACTTGCTCAGATGAAAACTGATACAGTCGAAGCCTTTGGGCGGACACTCACAAGTTGACTCATTCCACAGCCAACCAATTCCATATAAAAGCTCTACGAGGACAAATATTCATTCACAATTCTGTTGTTGTTACAATTATGCAGCCAAATCTATTGTTTCAGATAATTTACATTGTGTTTACACAAATTACATATCAGCCATATTCAGAGCTTACCGTTTCCAGTGTTTGAATTACTAATGGTACAAGTCCCGCATCTATGATTTCCTGCGAAAAGATATTATGCTTGTGTCACAGTTGGTAAGATGGCTGAACGTCTACAAAAGTTACACTTCGTACGTTTGCAACAAACAAAACAAAACAAGATGAAAAGTTTATGCCTGGCTTTTTTTTTTTTTGTTTTTGTTTTTGCAAATACGTTTTTTCAGTTGACAAACCTGGGGGTGATGAACTTCTCTTTTAATTTATATTGCACAGTATGGGGAACATGGTATTTGATGGCTTGCTCAGCTGGAAACTAGTTAAAGGGGTCCTCTCAGCATTTTCAATGTTTTTGCTTACATCTGGAAAATCCAAGGCTGAATTTGGTTCCCAACACGAAAGAACGTAATTAATCAAAAGAAAAATAGGTTAATGGCACTTTCAGACTAAAAGAAACTAATCTTCTCCTTAAACGAGTCGCATGGAAGTGTATTGCTATTCATCTTTCGACTTTCGGGGGCCTCAAAAATGGCGGGACCGAGTATTTCGTGTTGAGAGGGACCCTTTATAAATCAGTCTTACATTTTCGTCTCAAAAGGTTGGAGAATTCCATGACAGAAAAACGTTAAAACCCTGTTTTTCTACCTTGGTGGCGGAATTTAAAATTGGGTATCAGCTCAGTGTGAAACACTTGTTTGCAAGATAACTTCATCATGTCACTTCATGTATGTCCTGAGAAGATCCCTCACCTGCACTTGGCTTTGGTTTCCTGCTGTTATGTTGGACAAGAACCACATGGCTTCCTACGGCAGGGATATAACATAGGGATCAGGCCACGGATAATTTGTTTCAGAGCCTTCTCTGACTTCACCCTTAAGAAAACAACTGTTTTTAATACGTTCTACTGCTTGGGAGGAACTTGTACGATAGCTCAGAAGTGAACGGGTCAAGGTTTGGATTCCCGTCTTTATCTCTATTACTAAGTTTCATGGCCACTCTCAGCAGAATTGTATACTTTCCTGAACTAATTCTCCCGTCAAAATCAAAGAGGTGAAACTGCTGTAAACTAGCCAAATTTCTTCCAGGTGGAACAATAAACCTGTTTCCCACCAACTCCTAGTTTCCTGCGACTGTACAACTCCCCCATTTCCTACACAGAAACGTTCCACTAAACAGGGTATGGTTTTCAGGGTTCAATGTGTTAAACAGGATATACTAGAAATACGATATTCATATTTTTTTTTAAGGAATGAACGCAGCACAAACGTTTAAATCTGTTCTGGTTCTGAGCGTGATAAACACATTCGCTTTCTTTATAAGGGCAAAAGAATTTCCATCTTTCCTTATTAGGAGTGGGAAGTATTCCGTCAGCCTTTGCACGAAAAGATGTTCTGCCGATGAATGAATGACTGACGAACATCCAAAACCGAAACAGAGGTCTGGAATAGTACCCTCCAGGGCTTGGGACAATTTACATTTTCGCGTCTTGAACAAGATCGTCTTTTCTCAGTGATGTCGTTCCCAGGCCTGGTCTCGACACCTATTGCTTCCGGAGTTTGAGGGAAAATTCAACGCTCCATTCGATGAAATGCGTTCTTTGTTGCCACCAAAAATTACGCCGTCATGGCGTTCATAAACTGAAAGAATTTGGAGTCTGGAACAGGGTAGTGAAATTTGCTTCCTGAAAAAGGTCAGGAACAGGGTTTGAAGGCATCAACGGAACCCCCCCCCCCCCCCCCCCCCCTTTCACCATACAGAAAACTGAATATGCATACATGCATACATGTTAGTATGATACCAAAACAACCGTCTCATATGTGATCAAAGTCAAGTTTCTCCTTTCCAAACTCTAACCACAGATGCGTGGTACAGGGAGAACCTGATATTTGATACTTTGCCCACAGAAAGCTGATTCAACTATCAAGTAACCTCGCTGGTAGATGTTCGCTGGAAGTTTTATATTCTAAGTTCAGGAGTGAAGAAGTGTCGAGTGGAAGTCTGGGGCAAGTTGTTCAAAGCACGATTAGCCTAATCCTGGAATAGCTGCAAACGTTTTGGGTTAGGGTTAGGGTTTGGGTCATCTTTAAGTCAGGACCTGAAAATGGGAAGCGGTTCGGAAACAACTTGGCTAATCCAACGGGCCCTGGTTGTGATTGTTTTGCCTCACCTTCTTGATCTTCTCTTTCACGTGGTTGAGTAGAGGAGGAAAGTGACTTAGTGCCTGATGGTTGAGCACCACCTAGAAACAACATGGCAAACAAAAACAAAACAGCAGCTAAGATTAAAGTAACAAAAACAAAAAACAAAAACATTTGACATTAAAGAATATGCGTATTTACGAATTGCCTAGCAACAAAATGACAGAAGACACAAACAAAACAAAGTCAACAATGATCAGTAGCGGTAATGAATCATGAGCGGTAATGAATCACACTTTCGAATCACGCTATTGAGCTTCAGTTTGCCAGTGTAACTTTACCTGGGTTTGCTCATCTGTGCCGGTCACAATGTTTCCAACCGCTCTCAAAGCTGCCGTCTGTTGAGACAAAGGAAAAAAACGATTTACAGAAAACTCCACAATTAAGGCCGACTTTGGGGAATTTTTCGATCAGGCACATTCAAAACTCATTAAAGAGCGGCTCAATAAAATAATGGTTCGTTAATAAAGTTTGGGGATAACACTTAGTATGATCCACTGACATGCAGGGCATAATCTAATTGCATTTTTGTCCTGAATGCCCCTCCATAAAACTCACTGCACTTTTCCTATACATTTTGTTGCTTTATTTCAAAGCTATATTTCAATAAAATATTCTTTCTGGCCATTTTCAGAACTTGTGGCAGTTGTCCTATCTGTTGTGAAAGTTTTATAGCACCTTATGAACGAGATTTTCGCTTTTCTAACTCATCCTAGTGGGCAGTATAGGTTGGGGTTCAAAAGTCTTCTTGAGTCAAGCTCACCTGAAGTTTAATCTCAGCATGACTTAGGAGAGGAACCAGAAAAGGAACAACTCCAGACTCAATCACCACCTGTAACCAAGAACACACATGGGAAAAGAAACACGGTAACACTTCATGCAGCAATCAATATATAGATTCTTCTAAATTATGTTGGCAAAATTCCTACACTAGCATCTGGGTACAAGAAGCCTGACAAATATCTGGAGTGTTTAATCAGCAGTTGGCTGGGGATAGTAACAGATTGAATCAATTGATGCACTACTATGACACAGATTCGATTATTATAAAAATAAATTAAGGCAATGAAGTGGTTCTGTTTTTCCCAGGGCAACATGCAGTAGTGGGAAAGGTTAAACTATGTTTTAAAGGGTAAGAATCATCAAACTATCATGTGTTGATATGTAACTTGTGTGAGTGGCATAATCCATAGAATAAAATACACGTAGGTCCAAGGTATTGTGGCATGGACCCCATGAGAGTCTTAGTTGCTGTAAACCTCTCTCCCCTCATACAGTACACTATTCACTGGACTTACTTGTATTTGATTGTTTCCTCCATCCGTCAGATATGACAGTGCCCACACGGTATCAACTAAAATCTGAACAGCAAGTTTACAGTTAGTACAGGGTGCTGAGTCATGGCAGATACACACTGTAAAAACAGATTCACTCAAATAATGGAGGTACAGTGAAAGAATGTGCTCTAAACATGGAATGGAAGCTGACACTTGAGGCACCAGTCCTTGTCAAAGAAGTTGAAATTCCGTATGAGAACCATCTTACAAACATCTCACTCCCAACTCAAGCCAAGTTCCAAAATTAAAACTTGCACGCAGGTGGCCAATTGGTACTGCCAAGTCGAGCTAATGGTTAAAAACCTGGCTCGACTTGGACAAAAATTGGGCTTGATCAAAGTCAAGCCAAGTCGAGCCAAGTGGGTGGCCAAATAATACCCAAGTTCTTGACTTGGCTGTGATTGTTGCTAACAAGGTTTCACTTGCAGCCATTTGACTGAATCTTGAAAAGATGGGTTAAACTAGCTTTTAAAAGGCGAGGAGTGTTAATATGTTTCTTATAATATGTAAAATAAAGCCACTTGGATCCTCGATGTGGCGACATTATTGCTTAAGACAACTGGCCATTTATAGTTGAGTTCTGCATAATCAGGATTTTAGACCAATTTAAAGTGTCTGCTGTTATCCATTTTGTTCTGCACCTCACTGGCATTAACTTCATTAGATTCAATGAAATGCTGGTCAATATAAGAACCAGTTCAGGCTTGTGTTGGTGTAACAGTGATACATGCACAAATGAAGAACAATATGCAACAGTCATCTCAGATAGCAAAGTCACTTACATTAAGATCTCGATGATGTATCAAAAGAGCCAATGCTGGAAGGACCTGGACACAAAACATGCACAATATGTCAACATAATAAGACGTCATTCACACTAAACAATATTGGTAATTAAACCATTTTGAGGCTTGTTCCCAGTCTCTTTTGCAATCATTCCCGGAAGCCTAGAAACGAGCCCACCAAAATTGTAAAAAACCTCTTGCATGGGAATTAAGAAAAGTTGGCAAGTATAACATCTAAAGAAAGGTAGCTCAATAACCTGGCATGAAGAATACAAATAATGTGATGACTGAATGAGATATAACAGCCATTTTTGAACAGACCAAAAAAATATATTTTTCATATATGAAAAGGCTCCTGATAGTGGACCTTGAGCTTCAAAGCTGTTTTTTTTTTTACAACATTCACATTCTGAGTGTTTGCTAAATTGCTATGGCTGCCCAAGCTTGGCCCCTTGAATACTATTTTGGATGTATAGTCTCTTCTGCAAGAAAAGCGATTTACTTGTAAAACCAACTTAACAATCAGATTTTCTTACCTCCTTTATGGTATCCATAGGTGGAGGGGGGTCCTTATTTCGACATAAGTTGACCACAACCCATGTTACATTCCGTAAGAAGGTGATCTGGAAACCAATTTATCATCTGTCAATGACAATAGCCTGAGCACTGAACAAGACACTCCTTTGAGGTGAGCATAGCATTGAGTAATACTTGAGGGACTGAATAGAATAAAGGCTGAAGTGGTGTTGTTTACCAATTTGCCTTTTTGTTCGTGGTGCACCTAAGAATGCAGACCATGTGTTTATAATTTTTTCTGGGTTAAGAATCAGATTGGTTCACATTATCATGTGACTGTGATGACATTATGTGACTTATATGTACTCAAAGTATCAACAATGATGACTTGCACATACTCACGGAATCAAATAGTTTTAAAGTAAAAATCTCTTCACTTGTGTCTTCTCTTTTTGGAAAAAGGAGTTTTCAAACTGCCCAAATAGGCCTTTAGCTGTCAGTTATCCCTCCCAAGTATCAGATGAAGAGAATGCACTTACTGGTACATTGGGATTGATGAACTTGAGAAGTGGTTTCACCACACCATGGCTGATCACATAGTCTCTTAAGACTGGTCCATCACCTGTGGATCATTAAAATTAATGTCATACATGTTCTTTCTACCAGAAATATGATAATCGCAGATACCCCCTCACCTTGGCATTGATTGGCCTATTATTTTGGTAGCCAAACAAGAGCAGCCTTTGTTTTAACCAAGTTTTGACATTTTGATTGGTATATTATTGCGTTGAAAAAAGAATCAATTTTATTGTGTGACGCTTTATCCATTTCTCACTGTCAACACGCCAAATTAATCCATGCAGTCTGCCAGGATTTACTTGTGAAGTTGGTAGGCCGTAGTAAGGGAAAAAATGAACACTAGTTTTCCAGTTTTGAATTCATATGCAGTACAATTATGTATGCTTCCTGTGTGATTTGTTTTAACTCTGGACTGCATGCACTGGACTCACAGGCATGCATATTTAATGAGCTCAAACTGTCTTGCATGTGAACCTGCTCAAAACAGCATGATTTCTCCCAGAATTAAATCAAACTTGAAGGGTTTACTTCAAATTATACACAGACTTCAAATCTAGTCATACTTCAAAGAGCCCCCCCCCACCTCGGGGAATAGTGGGGACATGGATTTTCTTTGTTGCAATAATCGACTATTCCCCCACCCCATGGGACATAATGTGCTGACAAATCCCCCACATTGTGGGGCCAAAAATTTGGCAAAATCTTACAAGAGGCTTTGCACAGAAACTTCTCTCACGAACGAACCGCGTGGTCGAACTGGACGAGGCTGCACTGCATCATATTTTTGGTCAAATCTCCCACCTTGAGCCCCACCTCCGCAGGTCGGGAATCATGAAGAGAAAATCCCCCACCCCTTCAGGCTTAAACACCTTTCAAATACGAAAAAATGCCCCACATTGCCCCACCATTCCCCGAGGTGGGGGTTACAATATTGACTGGTGCATTATGCTTTACTCTGTACATGACATCTGTTGCCTCATAAAATTCTTCTGCGTATCGTACATTGCCTGTTGAAGTGTTTCTTTCATTCGATCATGTAGCCTTTGTTTCGCAATGGTCATTGAATACCAGAAATGAAAAATACACCGAAATAATTCTGAGGATTGAGTTTGCAGTCACAAATGGACTGAACACACTGTGAACAAAAGCGCAATAATATTGTAAACATCTCTCGTGTGACATTCCTCGCTTTCAATTTTATATTTGTTACAGAGCACGAATACTCGAAAGTCTGATAGAAGAAACGTATTGAGTTAACAAAGAAAACACATAAGTAGTGAAGCGAAGGCTGGATTAATCGTGGCCTCTGATTAGAAATATGAGTCAAGGTCAAACTGTCATAATCGATTGTGCATAAAAAGATATGTCACGCATTCTCAAGATGCAGGGTCGCTCAACCTTTAAGAAGCAAGTGTATGAGTGTTGTAATAATAATTTTTAGTTTAATCAAGGTGTCAAAAGAGTAAGGTGTCAAAAGCCAAGTTCTCTATACTGTGTGATATTTTTATGGTGAGAAATTGGAAGTCTCTCTTGGGAGTTCTGCTCTTGTCCCCTACTTTCCATTTTATATTCTGGTCTCGACCCAACTCACGCTGCGAGCTCACTGGCAAGGCCAGTCTAGTTTAATATTCAATTCTTGTGGCCTCACTTTCCAGTCTCCAGTAATCTAATCGTGAAATGCATAAAAAAGTAATCAGACTTGCAGTGGTGGATCCTAGCTTTTTAAAAGTATGTAAGATACCGGTAATCACCATAAAATAGCTGGGACCATGATGGCTAATATTTTCCAATCACATGTACTCCCTTTCCAGCTGAAAATCCTTCTTAGCATAACACTCTATGTCATCTCTTTTTAGGAAATCATTCCTCTCTCCACTTCACTGTGTTACATTACAAGAGAAATGTCATTTCTTTCTTCTGAAGTTTTTGATGGGTGCAGTGCACTTGATGGGACCTTACCTATAATGTTGCCCAATGCCCATACAGCCTGTTCACACACATTCTGGTGATGGGATTCCAGCAGTACCAGGAAATATTCCACAGCACCTGGAACACACAAAGGGGCAAGTAAACAAACTTGATTCTTCCAACAATGTTTTTTTAGCACCTTCAAAAACAGTGACAGCATTACAACACCCAAAAGGAGAAAAAAGAAAAGAACCCTGGAAGTGATAAGTTTCAGTTTTCTCTTTCAGTCTCTCAACAGGAATGTATCACATACAGTATGGAGAACTCAAGGGATCAACAGCTTACCCAGATAAAAACATAACCATCAATTTATTCTCACCACTCATTTTCCTTGGGTCAAGACTTTGACATGCAAGATTTTGCCCGCATTCAACCTGTGTTTCCTTCAGCACTGTGTTCATGTGTTGCTCAATTTATGTGCAAGTCTCCATGCAAGTTCTGATTTTGTTATAGACTTGCTTTGACTCGTATGTATGGCGTTCCGTTACAGACAAAAATATGATATTGAAATTGAACACTTGAAGTCGAAAACTCTTCATTTGAAGTCGAATTATCATGAATTGAAGTCGAAAGCTCTTCAATTGAAGTCAAATTGTCATGAATCGAAATTGAAATCTCTACATTTAAAGTCAAATTGTCATGAATCGAAGTTGAAAACTCTTTATTTGAAGTCGAATTGTCATGAATCGAAGTTGAAAGCTCTTTAATATTGAAGTCAAATTGTCATGAATCAAAGTCAAAATCTCTACATTTAAAGTCGAATTGTCATGAATCGAAGTCGAAAACTCTTTATTTGAAGTCAAATTGTCATGAATCGAAGTCGAAAGGAAACGGAAATGCCTACCTGTCACTCCTTTTGCAGTCTCCAGGATCTAACCCGGATAGTCCATGCTGTCATAACAAATTTGCAGAGCCTTCCAAATGCAGATGGCAATCTTCAGAACTTACGGAATTTCAACTCAGGAGCAACTGCTGAAGCAGGCACATCAGCCGTCACAACTGAACAAGAGCTGTGAAGAAGTTTTTGCATTCCGCGTGGCCTTGTCCTGAACTGGCTAATCAGTACAGCAACTCCAGGAACTACAGTGCCAGCTGGACAGCAAAAGGCAAGTGAAAACAGCCACTGCGATCGGCCGGTGCCCGCTTCACGGGTTTCGAGGAAGCAGTATTAGTAAAACAGCCACTGGCCAATCACAGCAGCTATTTTCCCTTGCCTTTTGCTGTCTGGCTGGCACTGTAGTTCTTAGCGTTGCTGTAATGGTTAGCCAGTTGACGAGCTGTGGCTGCGGCTGTCAGCACGCGAAATGCAAAAACTTCTTCGCAGCTCTTGTTCAGTTGTGACAGCCGATGTGTCTGCTTCAGCAGTGCTCCTGAGCTGAAATTCCATAAGTTCTAAAGGTTGCCATATGCATTTGGACAGCACAGACTATCCAGCTTGGATCCTGGACTTCACCTTCACTGCGAATGGAGTGACAGATGAACCACGTGGTTTATCTGTCACTTTTGTGACACATGCAGCGTGACATGTCTGGTAGTCATTTCTGTTTCCTTTCAACTTCGATTCATGACAATTCGATTTCAAATAAAGAGTTTTCAACTTCGATTCATGACAATTCAACTTCAAATAAAGAGTTTTCGACTTTGATTCATGACAATTCGACTTTAAATGAAGAGTTTTCAACTTCGATTCAAGAAAATTCAACTTCAAATGAAGAGCTTTCAACTTCGAGTGTTGAATTTCAAAATCATATTTTTGTCCGTAACAGAACGCCATACGTATGGACTCGTGAGTTTGTTTGTCCAAATCTACAGTATACCAAATCTATACCACAAGCTTTATTAGATGTAAAGAAAGTAAAATGTGGAAGATTTAGAAAAAGAAGAAAGGTGGAAAAGAGCAGACTAATGAAGCACAGAATCAATATGGAGTATGTATATTAAAAACAAAAGAAGGGGAAAGAAAAGGAAGACAGGAAAAGAAACAGAGAACAAATCAAAGCAGTGTTGCCGCTGTAAGGTTGGCTCTCTTTTTAACTGACAGTTTGTCAATTTTCACTTTTTAAAAACAGAACAGAAACAGAACTTTTTAATTTACAGAATGCACATCCCTTTCTGCAGGCCTCCACTTTGGCCAAGCCGCATGTTTGAAAGTCTTAGTTTTCAAAACCCTCCATTCTAAGGTGGCAGAGGGTGAAAATTATAAATTTTTAGTGTGACGCTTGAACTGGGAGCCTTTGAACTTTACATCGCCAAAACACTGCAGCAATCATTTAGAATTCTCCATTGCCAAACCTCTGAACCGGAACGAGACTGTCCAAACTCCCAAGCTGGCAAAGAAAATCAAAGCAGCAAGGTAGCTGTCAGCTCACGAATTTGTAAAAAGTACTTTTGCGGGAGTAGGTATTATAACTGGCTCAAGGCCACATTTTAAAATTTGCTCAATTTTAGGTATGTGGAAGTTCGCATCTGTTTCCGTGGGCCTCCATTTTCGCTGAACCACGTGCTCGAATTAGTCTCAGTTTTGAAAATTCTCCATTTACAAGGCGGCAGAGGGTGAAAATTATGTGGCGTTCGAAATGGGAGAATTTAGAATTATCTCCAAAACACGAGGCAAACATTTAGAATTTAGAACCATAAGAAGACGTCCCAAGCCCGCAAAGAAAAAAGATATATCCTTGACTTCATTATCCAGTTATCATGCACAGCTTATCTTCAGCCTGGGCTGCATCTAAACTAAATACGTGCGTAAATGGAAAACTGTGCCTTTCTTCTTTTGGCTGAGTTTCAAGTTGAATAAACAGAAGTGAAATGTGATACACTTGTGGACATGTACTTGTGGTTTTGGTCAATTACATTCACTTTCAAATTATTCTTCTTTCACTTGTGTACAGTTTTTTATTGCTGGTGAAAATTAAGCAAACCAAAGCAAACATAATCAAACGATAGAAATATTTCAACAAGCTGAAGTTGCTCTGGGCTGTCACAGGTTCTAAACTTTGACCTGTGCTTGTGAAACAACCGAGAATTTACCAAAATCTCAGTGATAATGGTTCAGAAATGCAACAGATTGACTGGCAATTCATGAGTACAATGATAACAATCAAAATAACTCCAGAAAATGTCTCCCTATCTCTTGAAATTTCTTCATGCGTATTTGCTGATGTCCAAATTTGGAAGTCAATTGTTGACACAGTGTGACTGACAGACTGACGCATATCTTGACTGCAATAAGGTTGTGCTTCCCACTAAAGTGGGACGCTGACCTCAAAAAATGAAGTACAGAAAGAAGAGTGAAAAAAAGAAAGAGAAGAGAAGCAAAGAAGCTCCAAAGAGGGAAAGACACGGGCAAGGAAAAAGAAAGAAAAGAGTGAATAAGAGACAACATAAAGACAAACAAGGAGACAGAGGAAGCAAGACAGAGATAATACAGGGAGGGAGAAATAATGTACATACCTAGAAAAAGATATGAAGAAATCCCATAAAAATGCACCTACCAGCACTAACTACTTCCTGGGTCTGTCTGGAGGTACCTGAAGCAATATTTGTGAGAGCCCAGGCAGCTTCAAACTGTAGAGATGGACTGGAGAAAAAGGCAAAGCTGATACAAACAAAACAAATGCACCTAAAACTTGAAGCTCCCACTGAACCTCTGATCATTATATCCAATCACCCTCCCTCATGAAAGAACTTATGAACCTCTGCCAGCAGAGGTTGCAAAGTCGAGAGAACAATGCACCTGACATCTTGCGCCCAAACAAAACCCACAGCAGCTGTGAATCTGTACTGTACACACACCTTTTGTACATACAAAGGATGAATGGGTGATTTTACAGTGTGAAGTTCTGATTGAATTACAGTAAAACTGACTCTTGACAAACACATAGACTGACTCACGAACTATTGTAATTTATGCATGTCTACAGAGAGTAACAGAGTTAAAGCATAACACAGACTTAGACTCACTTATCAGTCATTTGTAGACATTTCACCAATATTGGCAGGATGCCTGACCTAGAAACAGAATTAGAACAAAGATCTGTTGATGAGGATAATGACATCTACTGTAACTCAACATCTAACTTAACAGTCATTCAGAAAACTGTTAATCACGTGGAGAATTGAACCTTACACAGCATCTGACCATAGTCTGCAGTCTATAACATTGAATATCCACAAGAGTGTTCAACGTTTCACACTCGGTACAGATTTTGGTTCCAGAGAAGTTAAAAAGGTACTGTAGTTGCTGATTAGTAGTGATGCTAAAGGATTTCTGGCACATTAATAAAGTTATTCATTCATTCAGTGGTACAAATCTTACTTTATAAGTTCATCAATTGGTGGGTTCCTGTCCTTTGACAGCAGTTTTCTGCAAAGACAAAACATAGACCAGAACACTAATAAATCAAACTTGACACAGTATATAACGTGAATGCCTCTATGGTCTGTTGAACCTGTTTCATATTGGTCCTGCCAGTTTCAAAAGTGAAACGGATAAATACACAGTACAGCTAAGAACTGAGCGAACAACTCACATGTGCTTCAAACGCGTTCAACATGCAGCAAATATGTCTGCATGCGTTTGAAATAATGCTGGTTTTTTTAGCATGCCAGTTCGAACATGTTTCGCTTTATTATTCATATGTGCAGCTTTTGTGCGTTTTCCTTTTTTGCTCTATTGTTTGTGCAAAACAAAACCCTAGTCAAACTCCAACAAACTGCATCGATTTCATTTGATTTCACATTGCTTGAAATTTGAGCCAATTTCTGTTGAGATTGTCATTCTGAAAAAAAAAAAACAACATTGAGCCCATTTCTTGTGAGGCTGTCCTTCCTGAATTTCCATGACTTGTGATTGCAACTTACTGCTGATGTAAACAGCAAGGTGAAAGCTCAAATATTGAAACCAGTTGAGTATATGAAACCAGCTGAGTCCCAAACAAATGAGTATCATCAAGAAATATATTACATCACTTGAAATTTGAGATGAAAGTGCTCAGCGAATCGACAAAACAATTCTAAGCTTACTCTACCTGACGCTAATCAAAACTTACAAGAAATGTTTGCATTTGAATCTTAATACTGGTACAGTAATCATGTTAGATTCTTTTAAAATACAAAGGAATTTTGACCTGGCTGACTGTACTGCTTGTAGCTTCTTGGAGGCATCTGTACTCATAGCAGCCTACAACAACAAGATATGATAAGTCAAACCCTTGGACCAAAAGAGCAAATGATTGTTTAGCCTTGGTTTCCCCTCAAAGTCCTACCGGAACTCATCCTAATTTGAGAATCAACTATTGATAGGTCAAGAGGGACCCATAAACAGTTTGCTTTGATGACATGGTATGGTGAGTTGAAATTATGGAATTTGAAGCAGTATAGGTCCTAATAAATATGATTCTACCATAAACTTCCAAAAATGGCTTATGCAGTACTCGCTCAAAGGACCTTTTGGTGGGCTTATATTCAGGTAGGGCTTATATACAGACTTGGTGTGTGTGTGTGTGTGTGTGTGTGTGTGTGGGGGGGGGGGGGGGGGGGGGGAAATTGGGGAATTGGAGAGCATATTTTTGGAAGGAAATTTGTTTCAAAATGAGCTGATCACTTGAACCCATCCAAGAGATTAACAGTTGACAGTTACTGTTATATTTTTCTCCACACTGAAGTATGTACCACATATGATTGTATGTACAGCCATGAAAAGTTGTCTCTGATCACTCTTGGTGGATCACAGTAGGTAAACAATGAAACTGTAACACCATCTACACTACATACCATTATAATTTATCCTGAAACACCAACAACTCACCTGTACAATTTCTTCCAAGCTTGCATTCTGTAGTATAGAACAGTCAATTTTATGTATTCAATAGTAGACACAAAAACAGAACATCAACACAAACAAGAACCTGTAGCAAAAGATCAACACTGCTGACAAGTTTACAATATTGCAGATACAAACAAAATACAGAATCCCATTTTAATCACATACAGTAATATTACTAGAAGAGTTTTCTTCAACAAGACCAACACAGCACATACCTGTACCCTGTCATCTTTGTCATCTGCAATGTCCAGAGGAACATTCCTCCTCTTTTGCATGCAATGCTCACGTTTAGCCTTTGTTAAGCATTTAAAAAACATAGAAACAACATTAACTGGAGCCAAACAACATTATAGGTGGTTAGTTCAGTACATTGAAAATCCTGTGGAATGTGCCTAGGACTGTGGTCCTCCCTTGTGCACAGCATTATTTTCTTTGGTTCCCCATCCCTGTATGTGACCAGGCTTAGTTTAGGAAGAAAAACGTAAAGAAGTTCACATACAGTAGCTTCAGTTATTCCGTGGTCAGATTGGGCTTGTGAGTGTGATTGCCAAATATGGTAGCAGATCACACAGTCATTTGTGTCACCTTTTATCACATGTGATTAACATCAATAGATCATTTCTGTCCCAGAGTTTGCTTTGAGCAGTTTGTGTTTTTGACTCTCCTTGTTGCCTGCCCTCCAATGTCACATAGTCCACTTGGTTACATGTATTTCATTTATCTTTGTCTCCTTGGTTGGCCAATTGTCCTTAACTTTAGCAGTCCAACTTATGGTACAGTACAATATTGATCAATACAAGGAATGGAAACAATATTGTAGCACTCTTACATAGTACATATACATGGTATGAGTAAGAAGAGAATCTGGATGGCAAACTTGTTTTGCCAGAGCTCCTACCTTTCTCAATTCAACTGTGACTTCTGTCCTTCTCTGTCTTAGTGCCTGATGGTATAAAGAACAAGTTGAAGTTATCAAAGCCGGGAAAGAACTCCAGGACCTAGTTCTGTTAATACAGGATAACATAGTTGTATTCACAGTGTTTCCCTGCAGCGCGGCAGAGAGCCTGCCGTTTCCGAGCAGTGCTCTGGTTGGTCAATATTGTACATGTAGCTCAAACTTGTTACCAGGTTTTTCAAGTACCCTTTCAAATTTGTTAACTTTCTTCGTGGATTGGCACCGGGTTATATTTGAGACTTAATCGCTATCAAGGAAAAACGCAGCTATAACTTTAGATCCAACTCTGAACTGCTTCTCCAACCACCCAGCAACAAAACTCTACCAACATTAAGTGACAGATCTTTTGAGGCTGCTGCCCCAAAGTTGTAGAACAATCTCATGGCAGTGATGCAGCATACAGACTCAGTAGACACTTTCAAAACTTACCTTTTTAAGAAAGCATTTTGAAATTTTAAGGTTTTAAGGTTGATTTTGTTATACGTACTTTAAACACAAAGGCGAGCTATAAAAGGCCGTTGGCCCCGCCTCTTTCGACACCAAATTTGCATAATGTTTGCTGAATTGCATGTGTGCCTGCAGCATTCAGAAGTTGCGCTGCCCATAATAAAATTTCTCTGCAGCTTGGCGACTAAAAGTATACCTAAAAGTAAACACATGCAGGCAACTTCAATGTGGAATTCTGGGTGGAAGGATTTGAAAGGAAACTTTGCTTTTGGCTGCCAAAATACGTTTTGAATTTCACTCATTTTGGATTTTACTCAAATTGCACTCAAAATGAATGTTTATGTGATAGAAAATTCGTGAGGCAACATCTTGTTTTGCGTGCTATTCAAGTACAGGGAAAAACAAAATTTGGAAAATTTTGGCGTTTTACTAATTAGGAGCTGTTGTCTCTGTCGCTGTTGATTGACAAGTGGCTCTGTGCTTCCCTGGGAAGCACCCTTTTATAATGTGCCCTTGTGTTTAAGTGATTCTAGCAATACTTATTACTTATTAGGCACTCTATACGTCATAGTTATTTACCATTTAGATTTTAAGTCCCTTAATAATTTAGGTTAGGTTTCTTAGCATAGGTTGTGATGCACATTTGAGCAAACATTTCTTGTAAAATGCACAATATAAATCCACCATCATTATTATTATTACTATCATTGTCCCACTGAACTTTCTCATAATCACATGATAAAGAGCTAATCATATGAGACGCTTGTGCAATGATGATTTACACCACTCACGATGTTTGAAAATGGTACCAAATTTTGGTAAGTTAGATAAAGTTTGGTGAATTTTGATAAAGTTAGCATTAATTGCCATGGCAACACAAAATGTAAGTCATCCTGTTTTCCAGCTAAGTTTTTTTTGTCACTTCAAGTTTTTATTTCTTTTTGCACTTTACATTGTTTCACATGCATACATACACATAGGAAAAAACAAAACTCGTTTTTGAGCTAAGTTGCTATTAACATTACAGTGAACCTTGTTTTTTATAACTAAATGTTTATTACTGACCAAATGCAAACTTTGACAACATTTTAACAAATTCTGTCAAAGGATTCTGGTGCCACCTTAATTTATTAAGATGTTAAGGTGGCACTAGAGCCCGCCTGACAGAATTTTTTAAACTTTGTCAAAGTTTTTTTTTGATAAACACAATAAAATTTGTTTTAATATGTTGATTGGTAATCTAAATTAGCATTGTTCACCTCTGGAGTTTTCAATGCAAAAACTTACAAAAGAAAGAAAATAATGTTATTTGTTTAAAAAACCTACTTGGTTGTTTTGTAAATTCATTTAGACAAACAAAATCACTTTTACTTCTGAACAATAGGAAATTTAGTGATGTTCAATTTGAGTTGCAAAATACTGTAGTTCTCAAGCAATTTTGATATAAACTTGTTAGTTACAGTTGCTTGACACTTTGTACATTGCCATACTGTCAACTACAAAATTACATTATTGGAAATGTTATAAAGTTTCCAGTTCACTCCAATCAGGTACAGTATGTACATGTATGAGGACAAAATGATGTGTCCCCTTCACAACACTGGGCACGGTGTCTTAAAATAAGTGAGCAAAGTAAAAAGTATTACCCCAATCCAGCTGTTAGTACAGTCCCTTGGTAATGATTGAAAGGTATTGCCCAAATTGTTATTTTGCTAAATTCATAGAATTTTGAGGTCAAGTTTAGAATTTGGAAATGTTGCTATTTTTGTTCTCTCTGTGATGCTCTTCATAAGGGAGAATATATCCCTAAATTATTCACATACCATCCCATAAGTTCTAGCACAGATAAGTGCTGGCCAGGGTAGTATTGCCATATATAGTTTATCCAAGTTCCAAATTGTCCCCTCAATGACATGCAAAATACTGTACAATGACCCCATAAGCAATAGGCACAGGACAAAATCATATGTGTTCTCTCTTAGAACCAGCCTTTGCATTACGTTTTTGAGAAATGTGTTGAAAAAGCCAACCTGCCGTAAAAATGCACATGACAGTCTGAAAAATGCATGTTACCATATTTACTCTAACTTAGGCACCATTCCGCAAAGTATTTTTTCGTTTGACTACCCCATTTAGGCACCACAAGTTGTTACTATTTTTTTACTGGCGCTAATAGGAGTTAGAATATATTTAAGGTTGTGCCATGAAGATATTAATGGCAGAAGCACCCTGAACTTGCATAAATGCAGAGGTTTTTCTTGTGTGGCCGATGCAATAATGCAAAGGGACTCTTGATTGACAATTGATTTCTTTAATAAAACAACAGATCAAAGTTGGAATACCATCCACTCTAAAGAAAAAACCAAAGTTGCGAAGTTCACATGCACAGTTAATGATACTGCTGCTGTCACCTTTTCCATCAACATTAGATTGTCCACATGCTTGTCAGTCAAATGTGAACACTCAGCAATCGATGTGACTCTACAGTATGTGGGGCAGACTACATGGTCGCGGCAAATTTATGTAAGTTGTCACATACTGTATACTTACAGAGACCTGTGTGTGACATTGCTTCCATGACGTGCCGCATGAATTTCATTCAAGTAACTTTCAAAAGCTCACAAGCACAAAGCATCCCAGTTTATTCTTGACATCTCAAACTTTGAATTGCCAGTGAAAACGCGTAAGCAAACATATCACATCATTAAAAATGCATTTTTTGAGAAAATAAAAATGTTTATAGGCTGAGAACTGCAGTGATATATCCAGGATTTCAAACTGGCCCTCTCCTTCAAAAAATTAAGAATCCACATGAAAATTATTTCTTGCATGACTGATTTCTTCAAAATAATGTGCTTCAGTTTCATGCAACAAAATACTGTACATCAGAAGACCCTGCACTGCAGGAGGTTATTAACTGACATACACACAAAAATGAGCTGGTGCTGCCATTAGTACATTCTCAGGACTCAAGGGAAAAATCCCTTTATCCCTGTCAGTAAAACGTGACTTTTGGACTTGTATACAAATGTTGCTCTATCACAAGAACTGTAAAAATCCATATATGATAAAAATATCCACTCTAAATAGTTACATTGTCTGTAGATGCATACAATTTCCAGTTGGACCCCTAACATTTCAAAGGACCGTCGGTCTTAAAATCTTAATTTGCATACCAGTAGTTACTACTCGTACGTTTATAGCAGAGGCATGTAAACACATGTAACTATGCCTGCAACGCTAGTGAAATCACTTCCAACACCTTATTTATTTCTTAGTTGCGGTGTGATAGCGAACGACAACAATAACAAACAAAAATAAAATATTGCAATACAAGTGCCAAAGGTATATTTCCCGCCAACACGAGCTGAGTGCGATTTGCGTCAGAGAATAACTTGGCTTAGAACGCTAAAGACCGGTATCCCACTATTTGAGCGACGTTACTCGTCAAATTATTTCCCTCAACTATTAAATAAGGTAAGTACAAAAAACGACCGAATCCAGAAAGAACCTGTCATGTGCTTTTCGCAATCACCAACCCATGCTGACATTTCAAATAACCCCGCCAGAAATCTAGCAGATAAAACGCAACAACTCACCGAAACATCTTTGTCCTTGTTCTTGTAGTATTTGATTCTCGTGTCCGACTGTCTGGCAGACATTTCGTGCCGTCTGTAAGGCTGGGAAATAAAAGATCTACTAGAAAACCCGGCAAAACCTCTCGTTCAGATCGGAAATGCTCAACCTCAACTTCACACGGCTCACTTCTGCGCATACTCATGCTGTAGCCACTGACCAAAAGTACCGGGGTCAACAAACGAAGATGGCAGGCCTGTGGCAAAGTTACAGAAGTCTTCCTCGAAAGCAACGGATAATGTTAGGCTTATTTGGGATAGCTGTAGGACTGGTTGGACCTCATGTCATGCCTTTATATATCAAGCCGAGTAAGACGACTGAAGGAGAAGGCTTAGACAGTGACACCGAGTTACCAGAATCTAAAAATGACTGATATATTGTTTGCACCGTTGGAGGTTGACCGGCTCAACGTGTAAACACTTACAGTGCATATGAATTGATTTGACTGTGTTTGAAACTGATACACAGTGTTTGATGAGAACACCATTTCTTTCTTTCCCGAACTGTCTGCGACAGAGAGCTGTCCATGCTGACGGCATGAACTCTTCATTCTGTCAGTGAGTACCAAGATGGCTGTTGGTGACCCATGAACAGAGAACAACTGTCAATGTTCCCTTTGGCTACTGGCGGTCCACTGCACATTCATTTTATACTGGTCTTATTCTCAGCCCGAGATTCGTTTACATTTCCAAATTCAGAGATCCGGTCAATGTACAGTATTGTTAGCTAGGCTATAGCTAACATCACAGTCAACTGTCTGGTCATTTATTTATTTATTTATTTATTTTGAGCGATTTTTTTTCTGGCATCCTGAGAAGCTCACTGCTTTAAGAGGAGCTTGAACCTATTTCCTGGTAAGAAATTAATTGCTGGAGCATGCTTTTACCAGATCAGAATAGAATGTCTGAGTAATTGGAAGAAAGGCATTCCCTTTATTTGTGGAGAAGAGGTGGGCATGCAGTGAATCCCAGCCAGGGATAAAGCCCTGGCCAAACGAGGTGTAAGTCAACGCAAGTCGATGCAAGTTTTCAAACTTGCGCGGACTTGCGTTTCGTTTGGCCACCAACTTGCACGGACTTGCAGTGACTTGCATGGAATTTGAACATGTTTTCATGCAAGTCGACGCAAGTTTTCACCTAAAACAGCAAAGAGCGCGTTAGCAAAGGCAAGTCTAAATCAATAAAATCAAAAGTAAAAGCCTCCTCGTGTTCCAGCTCAAGAGAGACTTTTTACTCGGTTTCTGACTCAGAACCGTCTAAAAAGGAAAAAGTTTTCACAAAACTTGCATGAGCTTCCATCGACTTGCGTCTCGTTTGGCCACCTTTTGCAAGTTGATGCAAATTTTTTTGTCATGTCGAACTTGCACCGACTTGCATCTCGTTTGGCCAGGGCTTAAGACTAATACATCAACTGCATGTTAAATGTGTGTTCATGTGCAAATGCATTAGGTTCAAACTGCTTTCCAGGCAAGGTTGCAACCAAGATTCATAGTTTTATTCAGAATCCATTTTCATTAGCCACATTTTTTCCCAGCTTAATAAGAGAACTACAAATATGCTCAAAACTTCATAATTTGATGCACTCTGTGTCATCCCTGGTGCCATTTTGACAGATGGACTCTCATTTATCTCCTACAAAATAATTTGATTATTAAAAAAGCAGTCAACATAATCTGTGATGAACGGTGATAAGAATGAGACCAACTGCTGACAGCATTTTGCAGTTATTAGTTGGAATTTTTAGTTGTGTTTCAGATTGCTCAATCCACTTACTCCAGAAAAAGTAATCAAGAGTAAAAATAAATGATTTGTAAGGGAAATAAGGAACTAATTTGTAAGGGAAATATGCTTTATCTGGGGTGGATCCAGGATTCTGTTGAAGGAGGTTTAGCTCATTAGGTTCGTAGATTTGCTGAAAGGTAATTTTGAGCTAAAGTATACACTTAGATTAGTTTTTTTCATACTAATAAATGAGCCAAAGAGGGTTTGACTGAACCCCTCAAGCCCCCCTGGATCCACCACAGTTCATCAGGCTGAGGAAGATGGAACTTACATGTGTATAAAAGTATTGTTCCATTTTTTGTATATAGATTCGCCTTTATTTTGATTGCCTGTAATCATTTACATTTGTTTTCTGCAAGGCAAGAGGTCTCATGAAGTTCCTAAAATACTTTTCTAGGAGGACCTGTTACAAAGAGATATGATTACAGTCGAACCCCGCTATTTCGAACTCGGTTAATTCTAAGTCCCCGTTATTTCAAAGTCAAGCTGAATCCCCTTGGATTTACTGTCATTTTTTCAGTCATTTACTATTGGCTATTTCGAACTCGGTTATTTCGAACTCCCCGCTATTTTGCACTAATCCTTGCTCCCCTTGACCTAAATTTGACCCCATTATTTCGAACTCTATGTAAACTTTTATGGATAAACAACAGAACATGCAAGAGCACAGCTGAAAATATTGAATTTCAATTGAACTCTTACTGATTTATTAGACGATGACGTAACATTGCTTCACAATATGCAGTGTCCCATCTTCTGTATCTTCATATCTTGTTGTGATAGCTTGGACGTTTGTAATAATATGCTTAATATGCTTACAGTTGAATCGACCCATCTTGTTAATTTTTAATAGCAGCTTATTATAATTTGTTGCTAGCTTGGTTATTTTGAAACCCCGCCATTTCGAACATTTTTCAGGTGGGTTCGACTGTATTTTTATAGGCCAGTATGAAGTATTGGTAGGTAAGGCTATATTAGATTTCATAAGCTATATGGCAATAACAATAATTATAATGGTGAGCGATAATGATGGTAATTATAATAGCAATAGTAAGATAGTAGTTTTGATATAAGTTTATCTGCTAGCTCTTAACTGGATAATGAATTCCCTCGAATGAGTTTGAAAAGTGCTAACAGAATTCTGCACACACTTTAATATCCCAAAATTTCCCTCCTGCTTTTTGAGACTATGTACGCCAGATTCATTTCTGTAGCAACTTTTGCATTTATTATTCATGCATTTCTTGTATTTATTTGTACGATTTGTTCCATCAATGAGTCGCACAGCAGGGGAAGCAGAGTCTAGCACATCATTTTATTAAATAAAAGTAGCTTTTGTTATTATAACTATAAGAAAGAGAAAAGTGTAGATTAATTTTTTTTTTTTTTTTTTTTGCTGTGGATCGGTCAGTGATATTTGCGGTGATTATATTTCTCTCTTGCTTTGGTCTCTTCATGTATCAAAGTTTACTATCAATGTTATACTTTTGTTGAAGTCATTTATCGAGAAAGTTCGCCATTTATTGATTGTTCTTTGGCCTCGATTTTTTATCATCTCCACTTCAACCAGGATTTTTTTTCTTCAACTGAAAACGCGAAAAGGTTCCCACGGTTATATTTTAACCATGTCATGACGTCATCTTGACCTCCCACCAATCAGGAACATTATTATGTCGAACTTCCGCAGTCCAAATTCCAAAGATTGCTGCTCGCAGCTTGAATTAATACGCGATATATCTTATCGTATATTTGCGTTCCTTTAGCCCGCAGATCAGTATTTCAAGAGCACTTGATTATCTTGTCTCTGGACCATCATGGCAGAGAAACTTGGACGCTGTATGCAGTGCGTGAAGTTCATACTCTTTTCTTTCAATTTCATCTTCTGGGTGAGTTGTGAAGCCATTGCTTTTGCTTCTTCTCTTGCTGATTATGTAGAAAGGTTTTGTAAAACGGTAGGATAAGTAGAAGGCTGCCGTTGTTTTGAAACGCCGTGTCTTTCATTGTGTGTGTATTGATCGCATAAACTTGTTTTTCGCACACAAATCGAGTATTTACGGAAACTGTTCATGTGCTTCTAGTTATCAGTTGAAGAAGCGAAAAGAAACAATACCAAGAAATAACTTATTTCAATTCAATCCCCGTGGTTGAAGTTTTCCGTTTTCCATGCGGACTTGTGCAATCAAGTGTGAAACAATAAAAAAAAAAAAAAAAAACAACGGACGCCATTACCGCCCGCGGGTTAAATTACGATTATTGCTTGTTGGGGCTTTCTGACAGTTTAATGGGTGCGACTGGCGTTCAACGCTGGATGGACCAAGGTGCAAGTCTTTTTTTGGCAGGAAGCAGCTCACCCAAACACCAGTAGCCCATGCAAAGTATGGCTCGCAGAATTGTTTTGCGATTATAAGCGTCAAAATTTATATAACCCTAAAATTGTGTTGGAGGTACTTATCAGCTTCTTCAAGGTGATGTTACATAGAAAACAATTTTACAACATTATATTTTTCATGCAATAGTCTTGTACTAAGTAATACGATAACAACACAGTTGATTGACTATATGAATTATCCACGTGGCATCACTTCTAATTACTGGACATGCAGTGGGGAGGACGTTGCGCTAAAAATCGCTCAAGTGTGTATAAACACCACGACTTGGACAATTTTCTGCCATTTGCAGTGCTGCAACATTACATCCCTCTTCAATACAGTCAACTCTCTCTAAGGCGGACACCCTCGGGACCAAAATTACTGTCCACCCTAGAGAGGTGTCCGCCTTAGAGAGAGTTCATGTTACCTGAAACCCAAACCTGAAAAGTGAAAGCAGTGCTTTATTACAGTGTACATGTAATCACATGACAGACTGGTTGCATCTCTTTTAGTCTAACGGAATCCAACACAGCTCATATGCACTTTGAACGTTTGCAAATGAACCTTAATAACAGAACTTTTTTGTGTCGCTTGTTATTTTATGTGGAATCAGGGTTCATAACCTCCATGCACAGTACGAAAAAAACTTTTTAAGTACAAGCTTTAAGGTGTTCCAGAGGCTGTGGCCTGGATAGCGAGGTGCATGGACAAAGAAAACAAGAAGATTAAAACTGCTGTTGATCAAAACCAAGACGCAAAAAATCGAAAGAAGAATACAAGTGACTCAAAGTCTGTGCAAGTGTGTCTTTTCGCCAGGTGTATTATGCATTGATTACTCCCTACTGTCAGGTCTGGTATATTTTAGTAAAACCAGAGACATACCTGTCATCAGATTGCATTAATTTTGGGTCTGTTATAAAATTTCGTAAACATCTGGTGTCCACTTTGAGAGGTTTTTTGAATGAAATGTTTCATAAAAAGTGTCCACTGTCCATCTTAGAGAGGTGTCCACCTTAGAGAGTGTCTGCTTAGAGAGAGTTGACTGTATTTGGCACAAATTTCAAGTGCTCCTACAGCTACTATTGTACATGCATATATATTTTTATACAATTGAGAGCAATGCATTATCACACATTTGTTTTTTGCAGAACTTTTAAGCATGACTGTGTTTGGTTGGTTTTGGACTAAAATAATCTGATGAGCTGCAATGTTATATATAACCTGAACAATTTTTAGCACAACAACTAACAACCACAACTAAAATTGAGATTTCTTGCTTAATTCAATTTTAAACACCATTCAATGGGCTCTTTGCACGGTGCCGCCATCTTGGATTCAAAGCAAGGCCCTGGCACAAAAGAGTTTCCTATCACTCTAAAGCCTCAAGGCATCCTCAGAGGAGGTGCACATGCTTTATTTGGGGACTTGCATGCACAAATTTTCAAGGTAACATTCTCAGTTTTGCCAGGTCAGCCTCGTTTTGAAGCTTGTGCCAGTTCCTGTGCAATTGTGGCATTTTTCAAATCACCAACTTATATTTATAAGAATTTGTATGGCTGAAGATCAAGGCTTGCTCTAGCTTCAGGCCCTTGTTGATGTTGTTCAAAGTTCTGATCCAGTATGAATCAAATTATTTCTTTCAACCTCAACAAACTGCAGGGTTTTGATGAAAGACCAATCAAAGCACATCAATCAAACCATGTGTGAAGGAAATTAACCTTGTTTTCCACAAATTTATATCCAAAATCCAGGATTAACCAAAATGATGCTTTGAACAGCTGGTACCTGAGAAAACCATACCAAGTAGCACTTCATAGCTTTCTATATTTCTCTTAATTTAGGCATAAAAATACCTAGGGAAATATCAGGGTAGTTGGCTCATGTGATTGACCAATTTTGGTGCTTGGTCTTTTGAGGATCAATCAAAAACTACTCCGTTTGAATTGCAGATAACGGGCCTCGGGTTGCTAGGAGTTGGCATATGGGCACGTCTTCAGTTTTGGGACTACATGAAGCTGTCCAGTCATGATTATGGAACTGTTTGCTATGTCCTCATAGCTGCTGGTGTCCTAATCTCACTTATCACCTTCTTAGGATGTTGTGGAGCAATAAAAGAAAACACTTGTATGCTGAAGGCAGTGAGTAGTTATAGTCAAAATTATGAGTTTCACCCAGTGATCATTGGCAAACTTCTCAAAACACCTAGTGAACTGTACAGTATGTACACATGTAATAGGCCTTTTGCAAAATTTGCCAAGTGACTGAAAATTTATCACCTCAAACTTTTTGAGTGCCAGAAATGGAAGAGCATTGAAAAAATGTAGAACTCTAAAAGTAAACATCAGGTCTGTAGCATTAAAAGGTTAAAGTTGCTGACACTTCAAAGAAAGATTTGTATGGGAAAATTACTTTTCCCATGCAAATCTTCTTAATGTTTTTTAACTTTCAAGTCATCCCAAATTTGATGACCTGAAAGTTTGCATTTCTACATATTTTTCTGTGCTTTTTCTGTTTCTGGCACTCAAAAATCCTGGGTGATACATTTTCAGTCACATGGCAAATTTTGGGTCATGTGACCAGGTCCTGCTAAAGGTCCATTTGACAAGGAGAAAATGTGGTAATCGAAGGCCTGGGAGCAAGATTGGCCTACACAGGTTTTTACTAGCTGCTGATCAAATGTTGTTATGGTGTTATCTGTGTGATACTGGTCAGAAAAGGAAGAGAGAAATTTAATGTTGATTACTCAGTAAACTGTTTGGAACCATGCATGGAAATTACTTTATACAGTACCTTGTATGAGTCATTGATGAGAGCTAATAGCTGCATATTCAGTTTTTTTCTTAGTACTGATATTCATGCTTATTATCTGACAAGAGTTGATTACATTGAAGTGTAATTCTTAAGATGGGTCTTCCTATTATTATTAGTCATTCAAATGAGTGTAATATTTGGCCTCATGTTAGTTTGCAGTAATACTGGCAGTATTATTCATTCTGGAGTTAGGTGGTGCTATTGCTGGCTATGTTTTCCGTGCGGAGGTAAGAGTCTGTTCATACCATTTACTGCAGTGCTCGACATTAAGGTTTTAGGTTGGTTGCCCGAACCAACCTAAAGGGTTTAGTTGCCCATAACACAATTTTAGTTGCCCAGACGTAATTACGGAAACTCCGTATTTCGTATGACGGTTTTTATTTAAAAGAAGTCTAATTCAGCTGGACAAAGAATAGGTGTTTCATAGTGATATATTCTCTTGGGATTACATTACGGTACACATATTGTTTTGTAACGATGCAAAGAAGCAACGTGGATAGTGACACGAACATGAAATCACTGTGAGTCGTCTTTATGTTCTTGATCGGCACGTGGTTACAACTCAGAGCATTTTCTCCAGCAAAACCACAGCAAGCATTAAATGCTAATTAATATTAAATTTTAATATTATTTGTGCTTCAATAATAGTATTACTATTCAATTGTGGGTTATCATTCCATATCAGAGACTTTAAACAATTTCCGATGATCAGATGTCCATCATTTGGTCACTGGCCGGGGTTTGTATTTCAGAGTCAGCGTCTGAATTTATAGTTATCACACGGGAACACAAGGAATAACGTGATTCCTTTTTTCATGTTCTCTTACATCGGTGCACATGTTTTTCTCCGTTCGAAACGCTCTCAGCAAGTCTCTTATAATTGTTTTTATCTACTCTTTTGCAAGAGAGCGGCCAATAAATCTATACGAGTGTCTGAACGCGGCACGACACCATGACAATGCATGTGTTTTTCATCGTTCAGTTGCCACATGGCTCGTTGCTTTGAAATTAGCCTTGGTTCTGTTCTTTTTATGGCATCGCTCTGAGTTGTCGCGCTGCGATATCGGTTTGAATCTGATCAAGCATAAGCTAATTTTATCAATACCGCGTGAATTCACTTCCAGTCATTTATTTTACTGAAAACTGATTTTATCGCGTAAACACTGAAGTTGCTGCCTGACGCGTCGTGGTGATAATTTCACCTCAACCTTGGTTAATCGGCATCTTATTGTACACAGTAACAGAAACTAACGAAATACACGCAATTTAAAACGTACAGATCCGTAACTAGATAATTTCCTGCAATAATCAAACTGATGTAACCTTGAATAAGTTTTCCGCTTGTGTGGCGTGCGTGTTTTTAATGTGCTAGGCAACCAAATATGGTAAGGTCAAGCAAAGCTCAGTATAATTCTGGCGCAAACTGTGAGGACGCCGACCTTCCGCATTTCCATTTACTGGGAAATGTAATTCTTTCTCAGAGTGAGATCGCTTATGGACAAGATTGAGTTTCAAGGAATTGGATGTTTCAAAAAATTTTGGTTGCCCAGCCGGGCAACCACTGCACCGAATTTACCTGCCCGGCTAGAATTTTTAGTTGCCCTGGGCAAGCGGGCAACTGCTAATGTTGAGCCCTGTACTGGATACTGTTTAGTATTTTGATCACTTGTGCAAAGGTGCCAACCTCATTCATGCCAGGATCTGAGCCTAATTGGTTAAGGATGGGAGCTGAAGCTCATTTGTACCAAAATATTGAGTCAAATGGCATCTTTTTCTTGCTCTTTTAAGGGCGTGTTTAAACACTGAAATAATGAAATAGCAAAGTAAAAAATAGTGAAAAGAATTTTTTTAAGAAAAGAAATGATTAAGAAATTTATAGCGTGTCCCCATGTAATGTAGCCTCATCTAAACATGCAGAAAGTTGGGAGAACACAAGAGTGGTGTAGGGAAACCATGAGGCCGTAGAGTAAAGCCTGATTCACACATCGACATAATCAAAATCATAATCATAAGAGGATAGAAACATTTCCATTCCTTATGCTTATGTTGCTTATGATTATGATTATACCACCATGTGAACAAGGCTTTAGTGTAATGAGTGCCAGTCCTGACCACCACTAGTCTTGACTACCACCCTCAATGCCGATTTGGTCACAAAATGGTGCTGCAACAAGACACTAAGTTGGTCTTCTCAGAAGTTTGGTGTTTTTTTCATACCTATGTGTTGTGAGGATTATGTGAAATGACAACCTGCAGAGTTTATGGCATGGCTAGACATTTGTCTTGAATTCAATCTTGAAATGGTGGACTGTTAAGGCATTTCACTTCTCCTATAAAAACCTGAGGTTTAGGGGTGAGAGATTGTTGTGCATTTGTGGAGAAGAGGTTTTGGAGGTGGGAGATTGACGTGAGTTTGTGGAGATGAGGTTTGGTGGTAGGAGACTGACATGAGTTTGTGGAGATGAGGTTTGGTGGTGGGAGATTGATGTGAGTTTGTGGAGGGCAGGGGTTTCTTGTGAACTAATAATTAAGTCACAGTAGGTAAGTAGATTTTTTGCTCATTTTCAACAGGTCAAAGTTGGCTTCAGTGGTGGCCTCAAAAATGCATTAGATGATTACCAGAAAGATGGGTTCACTAAAGCCTGGGACGACATTCAGAGTCACGTAGGTGCTCCTGAATATATTGCATGCATGAAATTCAGGGGAAAGCTGTTAGTCAGTGAGAGTTTTGAAGAATGATATTTCTTTGTACAGCATGATGCAGTTGTTAATGTTGTTATCAACAGGAATGGCTCAAAAATTTAATTAAGCCCATGTGCCTTTTCTTTTCTTTTTCTTTTTTTTATTATTTACGAGCCTATGGTTTTCACATGTTCCTAACTTGTGGTCAACAGTACAGTGTGGAATGGATGGCTATTCGGGTACTTGGAGACCATTTTCATTCTGTTCTCTGTCTCCAGAACTTTCTGTTAAATGATATATTTTGGTGGACAGAAGTAAAAAAATGTGATCTAAATCAGCCTAACCATACGGAACACCATAACAGACAGATAGATGCACACATACAAACCAGTAACTACTGTATAATAGACATTATAGACTGCTTCATACACTAGAAGCAGCTAATCAGGGTAAGAGCTGATTTATATATTGTGATATCTATAATGCTACTGCACAGTTCTGCCACATTGTGTAAATGTTGAATTATGTGTTATAGCTGGAGTGTTGTGGTAGCCATAACTACACAGACTGGTTCCAGAGAGAATGGACAGATAAAGGGAACTGGAACACCTCTGTACCTAAGTCTTGCTGTCGAGATCAAACAAAAGTCACCTGTAACATTAATGTGACCAGCCACCTGGACCAGATATATTCAGACAAAGTAAGAATCAGAGGCTACTGTATGCATCATCAAACCAAAGCTATCTTGTTTGTAATATTGATATTATACTACAATCATGGCTAAAATTGTTGGGACGATTTCAAGTTTACCCCCTCCCCCCCATTCAATGTTGGGTAGTTGAGCATGGTTCGGCTCATAGCTGCACCACGGGCCAACATTAAATGGAGGGGAAGTGGAGGGACTTGAAAACAAGAAATATAAGACCCCCATAGGTTGTACGGATTTACATTGTGCTCCAGATGTGCGTTAGAGGAGCGTCCAAACAACTTTTGACCATGATTGTTGCCTTATGGTATTAACTAAATACTAGGCTTCCTGTGGAAATATTTGTCACTCTTGAATTGCCATTTTCTCAGGTGATCAAGTGATTAGTTGTTATGTTTTGGAGAACAACCACAATGCAACACACACACAGTTTATTTGTACCTGTTTTTACATGAACTTAGATGAAATCTATGGGGAAAAAAAACTTGCTCATGAAATGGTACTAGCTACCTGAAATAACCATATAGGGCTAGACCAGTCAGGCAGCCGTTTACAATGTTTTTACAATGTTTAGGGTCATACCAGACAAGATGGGGACAAACAGAATAAACCAACAAGCAAACAAACAAGCAAAGTCTCAAAACAGTAATAAATAGAAAGTCAAAAAATGGTAACAATACCAAAACAACTAAATAACAAATAGGAATAAAGAGAAATAAGAACCAGGCAGATTATGTTCACTATTAGTATAAATTAATTTCAGGAGAATTTTTGTACTGTCATTAGCGGAATTCCATATTTTTTTGCACCCTGAAATCTAATATTAATTTTCCATAGTTGGTCCTTACTGAAGGTATAGTACAGGAAGACCTATGTCTCTTGTTGACTGGCTTGAAGAACATGGTTTCTCTGAAAGATGTCAGATATTCAAATTCTCAGTGCTGAAAAATAGCACTGTAACCTTGTTTTTCCACAATTTGTCTGTCAAAAGAAATGTTTGCATGCTACATCAGTGTCAAGGTACTGTCCTGTAGGTTCACTTCTACTGCAAACTGTCAATGCAACTCATCTATAAATATTATAAACCAAAACATGAGGACCATTTCATTGTAGTGAATTTGAAGAGTGAATCACCTACATTTCCATACCACTACAATTCAGAATAAGTGAAGTTTTAGCCAATTTGTAACTTGCTGCATCTACCCAGTGATATATTTTTTTAGAAGTTTGTTTATAAATATATTTATATAATGTATGTATATTTTTTTAGAAAAAGCTGGCTTGACAGCTTGAACTGAAACTCAAATCAATTATCTGTTCAGAAACGAGACGTAAAAACAGAATTTTTGTGTTGTGTAGTAAATGATATTAGATCTAAAACTAGTAGTTCTCAAGGAGAAGTGAAGTGCTGCATCTCATAACACAGGGAGCCCACACTGGATATTCTAACGAAAAAATGGTCTGAAACAGTCAAAAACTCAACGAGATACTATTGACTCGTGTCCAGTTCCACACGCTTGAGGAGGGGGGCCGGTGCTTGTAAAGCAAAAATTTATAAGACTTGGTTGTTTTGTTTTCAACCACATCGGGTCAGTTGGCTCAATGGCCACTGAGTTCAATGCCTTGCTTGTTTTGTTTTTGCGACCACATTGGGTCAGTTGGCTCAATGGCCACCAAGTGCAATAACTCAGTTTGCTTGACTCCGTATTTTTTACATTCCTTTGCCAAGGCAAAGAGCGCGGACGCTTCAATAACAGTCAGAGTTTCTCTCAAACCGATTTGAGCTGACGATCACGAATTCGATATACCATATATACACAAACCTCAAAGACCTTGATAAATCGCTCTACACAATCCTCCAAGAATCATTTCAACAAAGACAGAAGGATTTTCAGCACTTACCGAAAGCTTCTTCGCTTACACACTTCTTCAGGAAGAGCAAAAGCATGTGCGAGCAACAGACGAAACATGCACGTGTCGGCGTTTTATTGTCCAGCACCTGTCAGATGACTGAAATCTGGACATCTCGACAGACAATCTCAATTCAAGTGACAAAAATATTTTCGCTGCATCCGCAGCAATAAAAGCATGTTAGTCCCTCATTGAAGTCCTGCAAGTTGTGGGTTGTGTTCAAAAAAACATGAGCAAGGTGCATTCCTTAGGACTTAGAGTTTTGTTATCACAACATTCAATCATTGTTTTCTTTCCAGAGTTGTTTGTTAGGCCCTGCTACTGCTCATGATGTTCTCGATCGGCTTATGTGCACTGTTCCCTTTCCAGAGCAAGTCGTTTGTATAAGTGCGAGTCTGGTTTCAGTCTTGACATCGGCTTTCTGCTGCTCGTCTTCGTTTGTTGCTATTCAATTGTTTCATGGTTGTGCCATGCCCTTGAGTTCTTCATTTTTGAAGATGAGGATCATGAGACTGTTACAGTTCCAAATTCATATTTTTTAGAACCCTTTGCAGGGCTCTGAAATTATGGTGTGCTGGTCCCTTGTGGCAAATCTTATTTGGGTAGCATTCCAACATTTGCACACTTATGATGACACAATTTACAGTAACCACTTTTTCACACTGCATTAGAAGTTTGACAAACCATCAACTCTTTTATGCACTTCACTTCACTTCATGTGGCCATGACAGTAAACAAATATTGTTATAGTTTCATTACTAAAATTATTATTAGGACTTTCGATAATATTGTTACAGGGTGAACCACACCTGATTCCCTATTCAAGTACCTTGGTTCCCAAGGTTCCTTGCTTGCCACTGAAGAGCGGTGAAGGCTCAGCAGAGAGCAGCAAAGCGGCAAAGGCTTGGTAGAGAGCAGCAAAGGTGAACGCTTACAAGGGAATTGCCTTTGCTGATCTCTGCCGAGTCTTTGTCACTCTCTGCTGCAACCTTCACCACCCTTCATTGGCAAGCAAGGAACCTCTAGAACCAGGGTAGTATTGAAGATGCTTTCTGTTTCTTTGTGTATTTATCTTAGTTGACTTCAGTACTCTAGATTCACTGGTTGTTTTATTCCACAGGGCTGCTTTGAAGCTGGGATTAGTTTCCTTGAAGATAAGCTTCTTGTCATTGGTGCGACTGCATTGGGAGTGGCAGTGTTTCAGGTGCATAGTCAGCTCTGCTTTACCTAGGAACCTCCCATATCTGTGCGTCCCTTGCTGCAAACCATGTTGATATCTTGCTTTAAAGAGCTATGATTGATGAAAAATCTTGGTTGATTCATCCACTTTTCCAACCTATAATCTTCTTCCACCAAATCTCAATGTTGCATGATGCTGATTGTTAATGTTTGAACTTCAAGGAACGTTGTGCGGGGGTGCTTTCAGTTTGAATTTCTGCTTACCAGTAGTACCCCATACTTGATTGAGCGTTCCCAAAAACCTGACCTAACTCTACCACCTGAAAATTTGTTGCCATCCCTGCATAGGTGATAGTACACTTTTTAATGTTGACTCTCAGACTGCATTTGGTCCTGTGGTTGATGCACTCATTTTTTGTGAGTTTGTTGCACAAATTGTATATTGAAAACTTAGCATTTTTAAAACCAATACTAAACTATTTCAGTGCCATGAAAAAATCACTGTCAACCAACCAGTGAGTGCCAGAAACGTTATTTCATACCATCCAGTAACGTTTTGGCAGCAGCAGCCCCATAAATCACAGAGCCAACTAGTAGTAGTTCAATATTATATCAATAATTTTAAAAGATTTACATTCAGGCATGAACTATGCCCAGTTGAAAGGGCTGACAGGTTTTTGTGTCTACTGCTTCGAAGAAGCGTAGACACTATGCTATCGGTCGTGTAATGTAAGTAATGTGGTGTAAGAATCGATAAATGATCGCGCGTTGATATTCGGGACCAATGAAAGGAGCACTGGAATACCGATTGTACACGAACTTCACCATTGGTCGAGGAAACAATGACTGTGCGGCGAAGGCTGGTTCGTGACATGCTCGTGATCACGAGAAACCCATGAGGTCACAGCGTTTTCAGCGAGGCGATCGGGTTAGTGAATATTTCATATGAATTGCTTTAAGCTTACCAGGATAACTGACCACAGCTTTCGAAAAATGTGTCAAACGGGTCAAACGAAATGTTTCTTCAGTGTTGTAAATCGACGAACTTGGCGTCAACTGAACCGATACGGAGTTAGAGTGACGAGTTGCCTTGCCGAGGGAAAGCTGCAGACGCTTGACGCGGATACGCAGAACAACATCGAGCCCCTTTTGGGGAAACTAAGCCCCTTGTTAATTTTGTCTCAAATCACAAATTGGAAATATGTGTGCCGAAAACGCTAGAATGAAAGGTTCTGGCCAGTACTATGCATTGCCCGATTTTCCTGATGAACTGTGTACATTATGACAACATGTTGCAACGGTACGTAAGTCGACCAGTTATTATTTTGTGTCGATGTTTCAGTCGACAGAGACAGTAAAATGTGAAGCACCTATGAATCTTCCATTTGGTCATTCGCGTACGAGTTAATACTTTACTTGAGCCTAGTTCTGCTTGTCGTTACTAATTTTATTTGGACGGCTGTGGGGGTGAAATGTTTACAAAAACCGCCAATGGCAACTGAATAGTCATATTTCCTATCAATGGCTACTGCATCCTCAAACACCTTCATCTCCGGGAACCTATATTTCTACAGTAGTTCAGCCTCGCCTCACGGCGCTCTCGGAATCGAGGTAACGCAAGTGCTTCTTTGTGCTGATCCGAGTTTTGATCTGTGAAATGCCTTCAAGGTCTGGGCATCATTCCCTCTGTTCCTGCATTAAGTGTGTGCGTTTTCCCCATTCTTAAATTTCCCCAGTTTCCCCAGAAAAAAAAATCGTTTCTTATACAACAGTTTAGCGTAAACACGGATGCGACGCGACATTTTGTCAGCGGGCCAGCTGATTCAAGCTTACGGAAATACGTCACAAATTATCTTGTGGTGCAAGAGGGGTGGCCTGTGGCAAATGCCATTTCTTTATTCAAAAAATAGAAGAAAAAATGCAGTAGACACATGCACCTCACAGGTGCCTATTTTTTTGTATATTTCAGTTGCTGGGTGTTGCTTTGGCCTGTTGTCTTGCAAGTGCAATCCAGCATTCAACCAAGTATGAGCTGGTGTGAAACCATGGATTCACCAATAATGTCACTGCTGATGTACTGTATGTTATTGGAATTAGAGAAAAGCAGGGAATAATAGCCTCGTCCTAGATGCAATTTTACTGATTATTGTCCATCACTGACCATTGTGCCCTGTGGACAAAGTGGAACACCCATGTTATTGCCGTGTATTGTGATTACTCTACTCTTGGTGCTAAGAACCAAAACCAAAATGTACCACAGATAAGAGCTTCAACCAGCCAGAAGCCAAACTCGTTTTGCAATATTTGTTTTACTTCAAAGAACGGACTATCAGTTATTAACAGGCAATGGAATAAGGATTACTACACGGAAAGGAGTGAAATACGGCAAAGTATTTTTCGAGTCAGCTTTATTTTTTCGAGCCTGTGATGGTGATGCAATAAATAAGGATTGTTACACAGAAAGGAGTGAAATACGACAAAGTAATTTTCGACTCAGTTATATTTTTCCGAGCCTGCAAGCTGATAAATTTAAAACTGATGAGTAAAAATACCCTCGTATTGCATGACTTCCTAAGTACCCGTAATATCGTAAATTGATTATACGACAAACAATGGCCAATTGTTTTCAATTTTTTATGCGCAAGAGGATCAGATAGTTTCTTACAAAGCATGACACATTCTTGTTTTCAGTTATGAGTGTTGCAACTGATTTTGCTGTCATCAAGGACAGTCTGTCGACATTCCTTCTGCTTTGTTTAGATGAAAACTATCATCAGGCTTTGTTTCCTCACCAGCAAAACTTGGCTTTGCAAAAATTGATCACATAACTTTGCTTGCAACATTGATCACGTAAGCGAATAACCCAATAGCTAGGCTCCCAATAATTTATCTGCACTCATTTTGGCCTGTATTTGCACTCAAAATTGTGAAGTCGTATCCTAAAATGCCAGAATGGCACCTGGGCTGTTTGCTTCCAGGAACAGATTGCAACCAGCTTTTGTTCCTGACAGCAATAACAATAAGTTCAACAATCAATCAGCTCTGTACAGTACTTTCAGGAGTCCATTTGAGTTCAGCTTATAAAACTGGATCTTTTAGAGTATTTTCAGCGAGACAAGTCCTAACACTTGGTCACTTACTCCAGTTGTGTAAAAATAATGTATATATTATACCATACTTTGCATTCATAAATTATGTGGATGGCCCTGGTGACGAAGTTGCCAGCTATAGAAGTCAATTAGGGTTTGCTGCCTTGTTCGCTCGCTTCAGGCTCGTTCGTTGTGGTAGCAACGGTTTACCTCGCAGAATTTACATAACGTCTTGAAATATTTTGGCAAGCTATACTTTGCTCCTTCTGTGTCGATCAGCTCAAAATAATTATAATAAACTATTATGTTTGTGCATTTGTGTTTGGTCATGAATGGTGACTGCTTTACGAACACAGGCTGGACCCGGTTGTTCAAAGAGTGTATACCGCTTTTCGCCGAATAAATCGCTATCCAGTGAATAGTATTATACAGTCAACTGGAATAAGGATTTGTCCTGTGGATAGCACTATCCACTCTTTGAACAACCGGGTCCTGCTTTACAATTCAAGAGTGACAGTTGGGTTTGGATTAGGTGGGGTGACGCAAATTGTTCGGAAAATCTTCCAACGCCGGGGATGTTACATTTGTCCAAAGCAGAAAGCTGTTTTGCAACAGCTTTGCTACAATAAAAACCCGCTAAAAGAACACATGTTTTGGGGGTTCAGGCTGATTTTGTTGCAGTGATTTTCTTTTGAAACTTTGCACAATTATTAATTAGCTATAGTACTTGGAAAAAATAAAATAAGGGGATTACGGTACTTGTTTCCGCGCTACATGGCTGTGGTTCAGACCTACTTTGCTATGTGACAACAATATGGAAAAAAATATGAAAAAAGTGCCAGAAGAGAGAATGTAGTATTGTTATTGTGATAACACAACATCATTACTGTGAAACGCCTAAAGTAGCAAAACATGAAAAATAAAAAGTAAAAAATATATCAAGCTAATGATATAATAGGCAATTTGTTCATTTTCACGCTTCCTGTGAAACACCTAGCAACACAGCGTAACAGTGATTCAATGGGAATATTTCAAAATTGAGCAGTGAAAATTTATTTAAATTCGGATATATAATGGAGAGTCTTACTTTCTTAAAATATATTAAATAAAAAAGGGGGGTCACCGCACTCGTTATAACGGCAGCGCTTGCAGATTAGTCACTCTACTGGTGTACTAGTGCCCTTTATTGATATGATGGCAACAAAACAGCGTTTCTATCGTTTTCAAATAGGTTTTCTAGTTCGATTATGTACTAGAAAGCCTTAGGTGTATTTTCATGTCTCCTCTCTGCATTCAGTGTGAACAATTTATGAATTATTGCTTGTTTTGTATCATACGACCAGATTTTCAAAATGGCGGACATTGCTGACGCGAGCCATAACGCGTGAACTAAAACCTCCTGCAAACTCAATCTGAGTTGTAAAAAATGATGAAAAATAAAACTTATTTGCATACAAAATGAAGGAAATTTCGTTCTTCAAAATTTAGTGGTCCTCAATGTCCACTGTCTCGAAAGTGTTATCGCAGTAAAGATGCGCAATGCAAAACCAGGGAATCACCTTAACCCAGGATTAGCTTAATTGTGCTTTAAAAACCGGGCCCAGAGCTGCAAATCAAAAGAACAACAAAACGATTAGGGGCGCGTTCTTTTGGAACACTGTACAATTGTTAACAAGAAATATTAATAATGGCCTATTAATAACCTTTATATATCTTGTAACAAAGGGCCCCTAGAAAAGTACCTAGGTACTTCATGAGATCTCTTGCCGTATAGGAACAATCAAACCATATATTAGATTATGGGTTTTATGTACCGATCAATTCGAAACTCGCACACTCCCCCACCCTCCCCCGGGAAACCCCCTGGGCATTTAAACTTTTCAATTTTCCGATGGTCAAATTCCCCACCCCAGCAAGTAAATACGAGTGATTTGCAAACCTGAAGCAGATTTATAAACTATATATACTGGGCAAAGGGAAAAGTCGACAGGGAATTCACACGGAATTGTTGAAAAGCCAATGCCGCGGGCCGTTCCGACGCGCCGAGGGTAAAGTCGTTGACATTTTTTCTTTAAACCGTACGGCTAACAAAATGCATTTATTTAGTACCCAATGATAAGGTTTCAAACTCATACCTTAAGTGAATCAACGCTTTATTGCAAGTTGTTTAAATCGTAATGGCGCAACTTTCGGAGATTGATCCTCGATAAATGAACGCGCTGTGCCGTGGAACATTCACTGATATGCTTCTCAGTTTGAGACAAAACAAACGCTTAGCACACACCATACGCACAGCTAAAACACTTTCGCGTAAAGCGGGGCGAAATTGAGGGAACGAGTTCAAATTCCCCGGTTGTTACGAAAACTAAGACCCATGAAAACGAAGACCTAAGACCTAAGACCCAAAAACTAAGACCCCCCTAAAACTCTCGTAAGACGGTTCATATGAGCTCGCTCTGTGTTCTGTTACTTTGTGCGAGTGTCTGTTTGATTCTACGTATTAAAACTCGACTATATTGTTTTGAAAGTAAATATAGGAGAAACAAAGAACTGTAGCTGTTGTCTTGTTATATCTGTTCAGTATCAGTTCTAGTACTGTGTTATTGTTCAAGAGCAGTGCGGAAACGATTCAAGCATTCTTCACCTGAATTGTCGGTTCTCTGTGCCTCCAGTTTTTGTGTTTCGTATAAGACTGTGTTAATCCATTATTTAAAAAAGGTAGGCAGTCACTCGGTTTTTACATTTTTCTTTCGCGTCATACAAACACTGACCGCTTTTCTTATTTCTATTTTTATGCATGGTTTCATGCATTGAAAACCATTTTTCATTGCCATTCTTGCTGTAGAAAATGTTTGGACATTTGCAAGAAAAGGATAGTTGTTTTTAGTCCAGTGCCGCATGACTGTGTTCCTGTTTCGTGCGAGGCAATGTTCACACGGGGATGGGATTTTTTTTCAGTTGTAGTGATTTGAAGATTGCATTTCTTTTACATGGGGGCAATAAACACGAACAGAAGAGTCAGGTTAATCCAGAGTTGGTACCACAAAAGTATTTCCACTGTTTTAGCGTTTTTAGTACCTATAAAATCATTTGTGAATGTGCAGTGTATCTCCTTCCGTAGTGTGAGCGGTTTTCTTACCTGCCAGCTAGTTTGTACATTATTCTAGCATTTTTCTGAGCATTTTAAGGGACTGGCTGGCATTTTAGTGACGTTTCTGGCCAATAAAAGACCGAGAGAACCTGGAACTAGTAAAAACAGTGGGCAGTCGAAAAGAACTATGACAGAGCTGACAAACGCATTGCGCATGTTGGTGACGTCATCAGTCCGTCCGCTTGTTTATCTTGTTCAGAGTCACTGAGGTGAATATTTTAATCTAAAATAACCTTCAAAAGTTTACATTTTTGCAATAAAGCCTGAGAGCTTGGCTCATCTGGTGAGTTCCTCTCTGGGACAGAGCAACGAGTATCCCTCCGTCGTAATTCGTCCCAGTGGTTACGGCAAACTGGATCATTTTCTTGGAGTCCAGAACCTTTGGCCAGCCCTTCTGACAAGGAGTAGAACTTTCCTTTTCATTGCTTTGCTTGGCCGGTCCTTTTACCTTGAGTATATTATCATTTATACCTTCTGCCCACGGAACGCAGCAGTAGCACGGTCGCTATGGCGATGAAAACACTCCGACAAGGGCGAATTTGTCTTGCAATTTTCACCACGGGTGCAAGGAGGAAAGTGGTAGGTGCAAAAGCTCAGGAAGAGAAAAAATATTGAACTGCAAGCTCTGAAAATTTGTAGCTTAACTTTTGCTTCTGCGTCTTAACTTTTTGTAAAAACCCGCCGGAAGTTGTGTTTCGTACATCATTCAAAAATACAAAGGGATTCAGTGGAGCGTACACCTGCGCCAGTTTCCGCGGGAAAAAGTTTTGCTGCGCGGCCACGCATGCACAGTGCGTTTGTCAGCTCTGTCAAAGAACTATAACAACAACATCCTCGTTCCCAGGCTCTTTTCCCTACCCCGCCCCCAGGCGAGGAAAAAGAGCCTGGGAACGATGGTGTAACAACAAATAACTTTCTCGGAACAGAGAAGCACTGAAGAAGTCATGATAGACTGAGTTGTGATAAGTGTGAATATTGTAGTGACTTCGGCCGCATGATTTTCAAAGCAAGTTAGTCGCTTTGCTTGTTATCTCTCTGTTTTAAAGTTTACATTTATTGTTATAAACATTGTTGTTACTACATCCCGAATTCAAACTCGAAAAAGGTTCGCGCGTTCCTTAAAAATATTCTCGAAAAAAATCATTGTAGCGTTGCTATTTAAGATACATACACGTACAATATATCGTTGTAAAGGTCTGGGACTGAAGAATGCAGATCTATAATCATGATTTATCAAAACACCAGGTGTTATAAGCAAGTCCTATAACAACAATCCGTGACTATGTAACTTGCCGTAACGGTGAATTTCCGCCACTAAACAGCTGCACCCCGGTACCAGACTCGGCCTACGTGAATACTGTATTCCCTTTCAAGTAGGAAATTCAACGAGGATCCATTTTCCAATACACTAAATATGTTTAACATCTTTTCAATACAGTCAATCGTCTTACTGTAAAATTTAGCTACTTAAAAATATATAAATTTCCTGTCACCAGACCTTTCAACCTTTAGAAGCCTAATGTGGGCCCTATTTTCTGATAGCGGACAGTTTCTCGTTTCTATTTTTTACAAACTAGATGTAAAATGACTTCCTGTGACAATACTTGCCAAGGCGTATCAAAATATTTCTTATTTCTGCAGAACAAACACAATCATGATCAAAATTGTTGGGACGATTTCAAGTTTACCCCCCCCCCCCCCATTCAATTTTGGGTAGTCGAGCATGGTTTGGCTCATAGCTGCACCACGGGCCAACATTGAATGGAGGAGAGGTAGAGGGACTTGAAAACAAGAAATATGAGACCCCTTTGGTTTTACAGATTTACATTGTGCTCCGGATGTGCGTAAGAGGAGTGTCCCAACGACTTTTGACCATGATTGTATCATGAACTATCATGCACTATCATAGACGATCATCAACTAGCAAATAGCTTCACGTACGCTTTGCGGACCTATGTTTTTTTCCCAGCCAGCAAAAAAGCAGATAGATCTCATGCCAGCCAGGACAGGTTGGAGTGCAGAACACATATTTTGTGGAACAGCTCCGATGGGTGCTCCTCAAGTTCATCGATCTCTTGAAATCTATTTCTTCGGCCGTATTTAATCATGCCCAAATTTGGAATAAACTTCCTAATTTGGAATTCCATTGTTAACACAGCTATGACTGACGAACTGACGCAGTCTTGGCTGCACAGGTCTCGCTTCCCACTTTCAGTGGGACGCCGACCTTAAAAAGGGCAAGGGTTTTCAGACCGTGCAGCACACTCCCACCCATAGTACCCTTTCTATAATCTAATCTGTGACCCATTTAAAGTGATTCCCTAGAAAAAGAATTAGTCATAGATTTGTAATGAAACTTGGCACAATTGTACAGCAACTCAAGTGGGTCACAATGGTACAATAAAAACAAGGGGTCACCGTGCTCTTTTTTACGATACAAGCTGACGATAATGGTGTTCTAGCGTTTGTTGCGCCCACCCCGATACTGGTAAATAAGGTCAATGATTTTCAATGCAGTCTGAAATATCACCAAACCCTCAACTTTATTCTATTGATTATTCACCTATGTCACAGAAAAATATATGTGAATAGCTCCAAATTTAATTTGACACCAAAAATTAGTGGGAAGTTGATGTGCTATCTTGAACCGGAAGTGGCCCGATCCGTAGCATTTCCTTCAACTACGTAAAACCTGTCCATAGATTTCTGCCTATTTTTTCCTGTTTTACTGGGGACACTGTTCTTATTAAATTTATGGAATAAAAAATGGGGGTCACCGTTCTCGTTTTTGCGCATTTGTCAGGAAAAGGCGAATATTTACTTCAAAATACGTCTTTCCGAGAGGGGACTGGGACGAGTTTCAACTTTCAAGGTGGCTGCTCCCACAAGGAACGACGGAAAACAAAACTTATTTTTGTAGAAAGTACAAAGAACTTTCGATCTTGAAATTTCTGTGGTTCTCAATGTCCAGCATCTCAAAAGTGTTACGTGCACTAAAGATGCACAGTGCAAAACTAGGGAATCACCTTAACCCTAAGCTCATGAGTGATAATTGATAGCATTTTTCATCTGAATAAGCCAGCCCAGCTAATTTCCATTCTACACATTTAGGCACTGTATATCACTGATAAAGACAGAAAGAAGTTGATTGCTGAAGTGAAAGGATAGTTAACAGCAGTATTAGTGGAGAAAGGTGAAGATAAAGCTTTCCGCTTTACCACATGTGATACTACTAAGAGACATTCACCAAGCTTGCATACAAACAAAAATGTTTGTAAATATGACTTTATGCATTAAACAATGACTGGGCGCTTACTATCTTGAGCGAGGTAATACACGTAAGTCAAACTTATGATGTGTAAGTCATACAATGAACATTTTTGTTCATATGCAAGGTGGGTAATTCTGTTGATTCAGAGTTGATTTGAGTGCACTGGAAGATGTCAGGAAGAAGGTATGCAAAATATATACACTCAAACCTACACTCTTGGGAAACAGTGACAGGCTTGCTACAAATTACCTTTGTGGTCAAAGACATTATAGACATAAACTGGCTACATGCCCATTTATAGGTTCTGGAGATTTAAGGAAGCAAACATTTTGCTGTTCATGTGAAAACATAATCACATATTAGGTATGCGTGTGTATTGCATCTGGTATTGATCACTGCACTTTCCTTTCAATGTTTTAAGAAGGAACTGAAAAGTATCAATTCAGACTGTTTATTCAATACAGGTGAAAACAATAAAAAATACCCATTGGGACTGTATGAAGGGTGGGTAAAGCTTACAGCATCTGACTGACTGGATTCTTTTTTGGAACTTAATTATGAGTCAGAAGAAGGCATGACTATTATTGACCAAGGAACTCTGGGGCTGACTGAGTAGTTACCAAAACACAGGTTTGACTGTAGGATGAAACCAGACCCACGACAAGCTACAGCAACTGTGGAGCAACTTTCAATGTTGAAAAACGTGGTGCGGTGAACAATCTCATCCAGTTGAGTCCTTCTAAACTCATTGTTCTCTTCAGATGTCCTCCTTTCAGCATGCATGAAAAGCTAGCATAAACTGTAACTTTAAATTTTTAACTGTACAGAAAATGGGGTCTGTGGTCCCTGTGGTCCCTGGTACTTACTAATTGAGCCCCAGAGTTCTCTCCAATTTGGCACTCTACAAAAATACTAATAAACAGTTTACTGATCAATAATATTGTAATAAACAGTGGCAATTAGCAGGCATAGAATAGAAAACAATCTGCTGGCATCTTCGAGAACTAAACATGCTTCCCACTGGCTTGCTTAATTATTTTTTAAGACTGTAATTTGCAATGCTTGAATACCAAGAGCTCAGATTTCTTGAAAGGTAAACAGTTCAAAACACTGCTGTTGATAAGCATGACAATAAAACAAAACAAAGGGTTGGGGAGTGAAAGCTATAAATCGAACGTTTCTAGGCAGGAAAAAAGTACCAGTAGAGTAAATATTCTAGAAAGAAAACGAAATTACTATCAGAAGGTTGATTTCGTAAGAAAAGCAGCAGGTTAGAGTGACCGATCGAGTGATCTTATTACAACCAAATAAAATATACTAATTGTAAAATCAACACTTTCTAGTAAGTTTTCGCTAGACAAAAGCTATCGAAGATTATAGGCAACTAGATAAAAACTATGACTAACAGAAAACTAGAAATAAAATTAAAATTTTATACAAACTAGAAATGTCATATGCTGCAAGTCTCCATGCATCATCATAATCACTCGAAGCCGAAACAAAAATGACAAGATTTCGTGATACTAAATTCCTAAAACATGGTAAAACATCAGCAAACTGTAATAATTCGTAGTGATAAGTTATAAGAAAGCGAACTGTTAATTGGCAAATATTATCCACAGGGCCATGCAAATTGACACGAAAGGTATTCCCTGTTATTATAAATGTCAATTAAAGAACAACACAACAGCCACCTTTACGTGAAGAACCCTTCTGCGCCGTCTTCATTCGTCTGACGATTTCAGCGAACACTTCGTCGACATTGCTCCTCGTTTTCGCAGAGGTTTCATACGTTGGGCAATCCCACTCCTCAGCCAACGACTTCGCCTCGCTCGCCGCTACTTCTCTCTCGTCGAACATGTCTGACTTGTTCCCGACAAGAACCATCGGTACACTGTCTGAACTTTTCACCCGCAAAATCTGATCTCGCATCGGCTTCAGATCGGTGAAAGTCTGTTTATTTAAAAGCGAGTAAATCAGAATAAATCCTTGGCCATTCTTGATGTATAAGTCCCGCATCGAAGCGAACTGTTCTGTTCCTGCCGTGTCGAGAATTTCTAATACTGATGGCGTGTTATCAACTTCGATTTCCTTTCGGTAGAAGTCTTCGATTGTCGGGTCGTACTTTTCCACAAACTGGCCTGTCACAAATTGGACGGTTAAAGCGCTTTTGCCAACGCCACCAGACCCCAATACAACGACTTTGTATTCCTTCATTCTTCCTTGGTTCGAACGTTGTTTATCGTCGAGCTCTGTCGCGCGTTATTAAAACGACTTGGATTTCAAACGCAAGGTATATAAATACCTAAGGAATGTACCATGCAGCTTCAGGGTTCACAACATTTGCATAGGTGTTTCCTGACTTGATTCGCTTCTTACCGATAGATGTGAAAGACACCCGCAAGTGCAGGATATATTGGGAGTGGCGATTCCGGGGACTTGTGGGATCGAACTGTTTGCCTGCAGGGTAAAATCATTGACAGCGATAAAACTTTGCGCAACGCTTTACAAAACTTCTAACAATGGTTATTCTGTCATTTGATGTGTCCAGGTATCAATGTGTAAAAGAATATCTGCTTACGTCCTGAGCCTTGTGATACGAATTCTCCCCACTATTCATGAAGAAACAGTAATGGGTGATATAAGGAGAATTTTAAATCAGCTGTCTACTGTGCATCGATGAGTGCTCATAAGTTCTTTATGTCGTCCTCTTCTCAAGTAGTGAGGAAAAAACTATATTTCAAGCGTTTTGCTCCACGATCTGCCCCATGCCGAGGATGGCGTTGCTAGGACTAAACTGCTTGCGTGTGAATGCGCCCGCGCGCCCCTTTCGCGTGCGCGCGTGCTATGTTATGTTGGCGAGAACAAACCTCAAAGAAGGGGTTTTAAAATAATGCTTTTTTTTTTTTTTTTTGGTATATTTGTGTCTTGGACGGGGCTCCGAATTTCCTGTCTCTTCGCAATCAAACCACCCCCATTCTCCCCACACCCCCCCCCCCCCCCCCCCCCCCTCCAAAAAAAAAAGGACTAAAAACATTCAATACCTTTTTTCTTTAGACCGGTAAAATAACCACCTGAATCTTGGGGCTTTGATTTTTTTTTTTTTTTTTGTGCTCTCGTGTGACACATGGGTCGTTGTTCTCTATGTGTGAAGACTATAAAGTGCACATGTGTCTTGCACACTAACCGTTACTCTGACACCTGGCTAAAAATGTGTGCATTGTCAATAAAACAGCTTGATTGGCAGTCAAAGCGCTCTCGAGAGCTGATTGGCCAGTTCGATCTTGCTCCCATGACAATTTCTTCTGTTTAACCACGCGCGCCTCTTTATTCTACTGGCATTCCAAGGCGACAATTTTCTAACGAACATATCTGAAGAAACTTTTCCCGACTATCATGGATGTTTTACGGCTGTTACCATTAGTCATACTGTGTCTTGCTACTCCTATTGTACTGTCGAAGACGAACAACATCGACCAAAACAATTTGTGCGTTCCGAATCCTTGCCAAAACGGAGGTGTCTGCACCGCAGTCAACGGCAGCACCGTTTTCTGCGATTGCTTGCAAGGATTTACCGGAAAACAGTGTGAGTTAAAGACTACTCAATGCAAGAACAATCCTTGTAAACATGGGATTTGCCAGCTGGGCCAGAACAACTCTCCGCTGTGTTTTTGCGTCCCGGGCTACACTGGGAAGTTTTGCGAAAACAACAACAACGAATGTGCATCGCAACCTTGCAGAAATGGAGGGACATGCATTGACGAAGTCAACGACTTTAGATGTGTTTGCAAGGCAGGGTCGTTTGGTCGACACTGTGAAATGCTCATAGAACACATTGAAGAGTTCGTTCGCCGCTGCGACGAAGGCCTCTGCTGGCGCAATAGTAGCATTCAAGTGAATAGTTCCTGGGGATACGGAGATAACATCTGCAGTACACAGCATTCGTGTTTTGGCGGCCAGAACGACTCCGCAACAGATACTTGGGACAGATTGATCGACGTACAGTTGAGACCACTGCAAATTCAAGCTGGAGACTCCTTGAATTTCACGGCAGATAGCGAGATGTCTTCTTCCATTGAAGGTTTCCAACTGTATCGAGCTTTCGATGGGGACGCAAATGGTTTCCGCACTTGCAATGAGACTGATGGCGAACCCGTCACACAGGAGTCGCAGTACAGCGTGCTTGTAGGAGGTGATATTTTAAAACCAGGGCTGAAATATTTCTATGTAAACGTGGACACAATATTCCGTTGTGAGTTTGGCCTACGGTTGAATGTGAGTGTAAAGGAAAACCACTGTGCCAACTCCTCTGCCGTTGGCAAAGCAGACCTCTGCTCAAACCGTGGACAGTGTCACACAAATTTCAGCCTTTCTGACTATCGCTGTAAGTGTTGTGACGGGTTTAGGGGTGACTACTGCGAGAAACTGGACCACTGTTTTTCAAAACCTTGTAAAAATAACGCTCAATGCAAGAACACAGACAACGGGGCGGTCAATGGAGAAGAGTATGTTTGTGTGTGTCAGCCTGGTTACGAAGGAAGAGATTGTTCGATTGTAACGGACATGTGTACATCGAATCCTTGTGCGATTGGAGCGCAGTGTATGCCCAAGATCAACGATTTCACTTGTGTCTGTCCTCTCGGCTTTACCGGTAAAACATGTGCTGTGAATATCAATGAATGCGATTCCAATCCTTGCCAACATGGTGGCACCTGCAGGGACGCGTTGAATTCATACAGTTGTCTCTGCAAGCCAGGATTTACAGGTATTTTAGCTTCATATGCAATTTATTGTTTAATGTGGGTTTTGAGGTACATTATAACACAAACACAGCTGTACAGCATTGCTTGACAGCTGATACAAACAAGCACATTTATAGTACTGAGGTTGGTACTTTCGCTTCTTTGTACTTGGTTATATAATATTTTCACATTGAATACTGAGAAAGAACCATTTTATCCCCGAGGTATCCAAGGCCTAATTATTCTGACCTTCTCTAACTGAATATGTGAGTAGTGTTGGAAGAATTGTATTCTCTCCACACTCATGGGTCATCTATTATTCAATACTTACTATAGGACCCCGTAAAATACAGGGAAGTGATTTACAATTTCTAATTTGTTCTGGCTTTTCTCACTTGGGAAACATCATGCTGACATTCATGACTGAACCAAGAAAATATTGAAATACAAATCAAGAGAAAGCTATTTATGCTTCACTATGAACACTGCTCACAAATTCAAAAAGCAAGGACGTCCATTTCGATCCAGTTATATTTCATCTTTTGATACAGTTTACAGTACGTTGAGCCGGGCCAGTGGTTGCTTAGTGTATTATTATATCGAGATACAGTTGACTTTGTATTGATTCTGGGAAGAACTTCGCCTCCAATCACTCTGTTTATTTATTTATTTATTTAGCTTTGCCATTTCATATGGCAGAGTATCCGCAACAGCAGCAGTGAGCCAATTACTGCAAGCAGTGAGGGTGGTTACTGCCAGAGCTTTGGTTGCATCCTCGGCGGTTTTTTTCTGTCCCCATAGTTCTTATTTTTTAGAGACAGGATGCGTTTTGAGTGCTTCGATTAAGGCACATGCTCTCGAAAATTAAAACCAAACTGCAATTTTTAAAGACTTACAGTAGGTTTTTAAAAACTTTCCAGTTTGACCCTAGAGTAGGATAAGTTTTGTTGATTAGCTTTATCCAGTTTGAATATCTTCTGTAATTCTGTAACTGACTCACCATGTCCCCCAGTCATACATTTCTGCTGCATTTTTTCTTATTTTTTATTTTTTTAAGGAATTTAATGTATTGTTAACTTTCTTTAAATTATATCAAGTTCAACTAACAAACACTTCTTTTCCTTTTTCTTCTCAGGTTCAGTTTGCGAAGTCAACATCAATGAATGTGCATCTTCCCCATGTAAACATGGCACATGCTTCGATGAGGTGAATACATACCGATGTCAGTGCCAGCCAGGGTACGCTGGCATCAACTGTGCATTCAATTTGAATGAGTGCCTTGACAAACCTTGTAAAAATGGAGGCTACTGTGTTGATGAGGTCAACAGCTATCACTGCGACTGTGGGAGGGGATACAAAGGAAAGCACTGTGAAGTTGATGTTGATCTTTGCAAAGAGGCAGATATGTGCTCAAATGCTGCATCCTGTACTGACAAAGGGAACACTGTTGAGTGTGTGTGTAAGCCTGGCTTTACCGGAGCAAACTGTGCAGTGAATATCAATGACTGTGCCTCTGCACCTTGCCTGAATGGTGCAACTTGTGTTGACAGAGAAAATAGAGTTGAATGTCATTGTCAGCTGGGCTTCTCTGGAAAATTCTGTCAAGGTTAGTGAAAAACAGAATAATTGGGTTAATAATACTTGCAGTACCCCCGTAAAATATGGTGATCAGATATCTTCTCTTTTTTTCTTTTTGAAGTTCATTTTGAGCATCTCAAATGCAGGTTACAGTACAAACATTCTGCAGTGCGTGTACCACTCAACCATACCCGACTTGGTGAATTTCTGATCAATTGACATCAAAATCTCTGCGTTTTACAAACATGCAGCAGCATCAGCCTGACATCCAGTCACCTGACAGCTGAAGTTTTCTTTGTAAACACATTTCTAATTTCCAAAAGAACTGTGGTCAGCATACAAGGCCAATACTTATACTTTCTTCACTCGATCTTGTGTGGCAGCCATCTTAGATTTTTTATGATGCAGAGGCCTGGGAAAGAGCATTACAGACGGACAACACGGACTTATAAGCATTTTATTACATAGATTTTTCTAGTCACTCAAGAGTGCAGAGATTATGTAAGAGGATGGGATTGATGTACAATTCGAAGGAGCATCTAAATATTTAGACTTTCTTTCGCTCCCAGGGTTACACACAGATGGAAGTGAGCTTGTGTATTGTTAAATAGATTTACTTTAATTCAGTTTACTGGATACTACTTTTCCTTTATGTAACAACAGGCTGACTGTGTTTTTCTTGCCAGATTTTGTGCAGACCACTGACACACCAGCAGTAGTGACCCAAAGAAAGCCTGTCCGTCGACTGCTGACTCTCAAACTGTTTTCTGAATGTCAAATTCTTCAGGTAACACAATTCTAATGTTTTTGATGATGTACTCTTATTACACCTCACTAACTACTGTTCTGAAAGGTATGATTTTTAGATGTCTAAATGCTTGTCTGCTATAGGCATGAGACCAGATGGTGCTACAGGCATGAGACATGGTCCAACTAACTTCTCCAAATGCCCCATTAATTTTGGATGGGCAGGACAAAATGTCCAATTGCCATTTTCTGTCTTTTGCCTGTGTCAGGCATTTTGAGAGCTTAAAAGGGTAAAGTGGGTCTTGGGTCTCCCCAGTCCAACCTTTACACACTTGCCTGAATGCCTGCCAAACAGGTTAACCTATCTGTTTTGTAAGGCTAAAGGAAATGTTCTCATCTAGGATGCTTCTGTGGTGGCAGACATTAAAAAGAATGTAGCATCAGCAATGTCCAGAGCATGCAACTGCAGCTTCACAGAGCAGCACTTGAGAGAAGAGTCTTTTGTGCTGCAATGCTATGACAGTATCAGTGCAGAAGTTGGCATGGATATCAAGGCAGTGGGTGTAAACTCCAAGGAGAGACTGGTCTGTATGTTTGCAGACTACCTAAAGCAGCAGAGAAATGTGATAGACCTTGGTAAGCCCCTGGTTCACCACTTTTAAAGTTTTCAAGTCAATTGGGTTGTCACACACCAGTAGTCTAGTCAATAACTATTGGCAGCTTTTAGTGAACAGTTTTTCATTTTTGTATTAGTGTATGACTGTTTGGGTGAGAATGGTCTTTAAAAAGACTTGTTGGTGACTGACATTTTGCTTTCCTGAGTGGTAGACATCTTTACAGAGTCAGTGTACAATGTGTAAAAACATGGTTACTGGTTCGAATTTCTAGCAGGGATAAGTGGTAACTATAGAAAACAACATCTCATTCTCAGACCTATCTGATGCAGGGTTCGTACAGTCTTGAAACACCTTTGAATTGGACTGCTTGTCTTGAAAAGTCCTTGAATTGTATGACGCCTTGAAAAGGTCATGAATTTCTAAGTAACAGTTGATCAGAATAGCTTAAATTGATCCAGAAATTTATCAACTGGCAACTTGACCACCAAGTCTAACACTTTGAAGAACAGTACGGACTGTTCAGGTGTAGTCAGTGAGGAGAAGCTTATGAGAAACTGAAAACTTTCAAGGAATGTTATAACTTCTTTTCTCAAGCAACAGGCTCTTTAAAAATGAACATTGTCCTTGAGAAGTCCTTGTAAAGTCATTTAATTTTGTTATGAAAATGTTGTAAGAACCCTGTCATGGAAAAGAAGGGTTGTTTGCTCCAGATTTTTTGAACCCTGAAGTTCCTGGATCAGTATTGATAGGACTCCTTGAACTTCAAACAGTGAAATACATTGTATGTTCATCAGCCCTACAGTACAGTAAGTACAGTTACATACTTCTGCCTTGCAGGTCACAACATCTTTGCAGTCAAAGTCATCAGTGACACATCCAGCTGTGGTCCAGATGTGGAGGTACCAGTGTCCACCAGAGAAGGGGATGAGATGAGCCAGGGCAACATTGCAGTCACTGTCTCTGCAGTTATTGCTGCTGTAGGGCTGATTGCTGCAGCTATTGTGTTGTGCTTCAAGTGTCGCAAGGCCAGACCTCCTATAAAGAAGCAGAAGTCAGGGTAAGTACCAGGAAAACAGTTTGGTACTGTGTTAAATGTAGAAGTTCTGGGCCTGGTTGCATGAAATGGTAATGCCCGAGACTATGCGTTAATAACAATGGACATTAGGTCTTCCTGTTGTTGTTAAGGGCCTTGATGAAAAGGTAAGTTTGTATTGGGAATCACCTCTACCCCACACCCTAATAATGATAATCACAACCACCACCATCATAGTAGTAATAATAATAATAATAATAATAATAATAATAATAATAATAATAATAATAATAATAATAATAATAATAATTAGTAATAATAATAATAATTAATAATAATAATAATAATAATAATAATAATAATAATAATAGTAATGATGATAATAGTGGCAATTTCAGATGACATCACTGTCCTGTTTTTCATTTCAGAAGAGAGGACGAGATGATTGACAACTTGAGTGTTGATCTCATGGCTGCAATTGCTCCCACACCCAAATCAATGTACCGGACAAGTGGTGGCTATCACAACACAGCTTACAGCACAGGCAGATTCAACCCTGAAAACCCAGTCAAGTCCAGGAAGATCTAAAGTATAGTGTAGTACTATGGAGTGGATAACCAGACCAGTGTGGTGGACATTAACATGGTCTCTTTGATGCCAAGCTGGAGTGATCAGCTCTTGGCACAATGGCCCTCATCTCAGATTTTAATAGAAATTTATTATTGGATGTTACTTGTGATCTGTCCATCTTGTTTGTAAAATGAACAGTATCATGCAACTGAATCCATCATGATTTCAGCGATAAAAAGAAGAGTTAAGACTGCATTACAGGACAAAGCTTCTCATTTTCGTGCACTGCTAGAGGCATGTTCATCAAAACAAATCAAGTCTCAAAAATAACATGTTCAAGGTATAAAATTTTTAAACAGCCAGCTTTTTATTTGAGGTTACAAGGATTTTTTTTTTCTGAAAATCTGATTGATGATGCACTCTGTAATAAGTTACACCTTAGTTAAAATATCGTCTATCAAATAGAAACAAGTTTTTCTGTTTCCCTTTAAATGAAATTTTATTTTTATTTTTTTTTTAATTTGTTTATTTGTTACTCCAGAAATGTGTTAAAGTTTAGCTAAGTTTAGCGAAAGCTAGTAATGAAGCAAAAGCTTTCGTGGTTTTAATTTATTTTTCATAATTCGCATTGAATTGTAGCTGTTTAAAGTTTTACAAATTCTCCCGTGACCATGGAGCCGGTATAAACCATAACAAAATTGGATTGATCTTATTCTTAGATTTACGTTGTGTGTAAGAGACTATTAATGAGTCCATCTAGAAAGTACTTTTGCAATTATTTCCCAGATGTGGAAGCCAATGCAAGACAAGGATTCCGCGTGTGTTATTTTTTAGGGTAATTTCCAGAATTTGATTAATCCTTTCGCTGAGAATTTTGATAACTTCTAACCTTTCAAGACAAATATATGAGTGGTGTAGTGAGAGTGAAATTTTCTACCAGCTTTTACCAAAGCAAGCTATCAAATGGCAAATTCTCCAACACGGTCTGGTACGTCTGAAATGAAGGGTTGATGTCAATCTTTCCCAGGAGTTATGTTAGAGGTGATGGCGTAATTTGACTTGTAAAAAGATTTGAACACCTTTTATTTTTTCCATTATTTCACCACTACTCAGCATTTGTATAAAAGTATTACCTTTATTAATTTTGCACGGAACTTTAAAAATAGTCTATACAAAATCAGTAAGAAGTTGATAGCAGGATCTGCCACATGATTATTTATCGAAGCTTCCAAAGGCAGATCCAATGTTTTCTACTATTCAATCTGTAAATATAGTCGTGCTAGATTGCCACAGTTAGATTGTTTCGATGATCAATAAAAAATATATTGACTTTTTGTACTACTGTACATAAATATTTAATGATTTTTTCAGCCAATCACTCTGAATAGTGATGTGTGAGTGGTATGTTCCCTTATCCATTACAAATGGCGGACGAATGTTTGTGACCGTTGGGCTTAGTTTGGCTCGTAAAGATGTTCAGGCGCTGTTCAGCCTGGCAAAACGAGAACACATTGTGGCGGCAACATTGCTAACGCGCATGTATCCCAAATGTTGCCCCGTAGGGCTACGCGCGAAACATTTTTTTGCGGGCACAAATCTGTGTCCTGGACACAAAAAAAAATGTTTATGAAAAACGTCGGAGACATTTTTTTGTGTCCGTACTGAGCCCGACAATGTTGCCGCACCTTTTACCAACATGGAAACTATCGAACGACACATTGCCGCCACAATGTTTTCTTGTTTTGCCAGACCACATCACATTCAGGACTCATAAACAGTCAGGTTGAGTAATTTATGGTGGTCGCTCGGTTTCTGAAGGCGACGAAAAACCAATTACTAACCTCGGTCAAGTGATTGGACCACAAAGTCACGGAGGGACCGACGGGACACGAGAAGACGCTGCAGTTCCTACACAAGGAATAGACACACAGAACATCACAGAACTTAGATAGAGGACTGATTAGTTTTACAGGGAGATGTATCACGGAACTGAAACAAAGCGAGGAGACGGGTGACTCAATGATGAAGGGAGAGCACAAACTGAGGCAGGGGAGTCAGGATACCGTGTAGAATGAAAATGTTGCGGGATCTAACTTTTGCGATTTTCCATGATCCGCAAATAATAACTCCCTCCAGTGAAATAACCAACTCTCCTTTTCCGATAAAAACTTGCGTTATCGAAATCACATTGAACTCAATGGAAGTTTTAACAACGGTTTTTAGTCCGAATGTTAAAATAAAGATGACTTTCATCACTGAGCGAAGCATTCATTTTCAGGAAATCTCAAAAAGCGAAGCTTGGCAAAACTGACTCCAAGAATCATTACATCCCTGGGTGTCACGAGCGCGACACAAGCACAGTAGACATAATAGGGCCGTTTATACGAGAGAAAGTAGGCCGCGGTGTACTGTCTCACTTTCTAATAACGTCGCACTTTGTAATACCCTGCCGCACTTTGTAATAAACCTAGCTGTCACACTTTGTAATAACGTATGTCGCACTTTGTGATAAACTTTGATTGGTCTCAGCAAGCAAATGTGAGTGACTTTGGGGTCACGGTTATGACGTCACATGTCAAGTGACTTGTTGTCGTTTAAATTCAGCTAAATTCCATGCATAATGGTAAAAATTCTTGAGGGACTTTGCCCACTATCCGCAACGAAAAAAAAAAACAGATCACGCGGAACTCTCACCAAGTTATTCTCCGCAAAATTGTACTCCGTCTAGTCTATGTCCAAACAATTATCTGCAAAATGTTCCTTTCTTTTTAATGTTCACTCAAATCGGACATCCAAAATAATTTGTTCCCAGCAGACAATGTCAGTCATCCCAAATCGGAAAAAATTTGTTCCCCGAAATGCAAAAAATTGTCAATCCGCAAAAATGCGCAAGATGTCATGACTAAGTGGGAAACTGTAGGTCTACTCCGAGAAGACACTGAAACAAAACTCACAACGTTAATAAGTATGTGAGCTATATTTAAACAACTTCACTGGTGGCTCGTAATAGTTTCTAGCAGTTTATAGACCAGGAAATGACTTGCAGTTTAGTTTAATCGGCATTTACTTTCTCAAAAGAGTTTACGTCTATGGCATTGGGTTCTTATGAAGAGTGTGTTCCCATAAGTTTAAGCAGATATCGGTTACCATGGAAACACAACGTCACCTGTTGTGAGTGATATAAAAGCGGGAAAAAGTTAGTTTTATTCATATTCCTTCGGTGCATTTTTTTGAAAATTTGCACAATTATTTTGTATACGAAAGAGACAAAACAAATACATTTGGTAAAATTCTGTCAACATGTTTCGCAGGAAATCCATTTTTCCTCTAATTTGGTAGTTTTCTGTAGAAAGAAATTCTTTAAAAAGGACGTCGGCATTTCTTGGCTTCAGTTAAATGAATGAGGAAAAAATAGATGCAATTCACCGACTCGGAGCGGATTTATCCGCAAAAACAGGAAGGAAACCGCAAAAATTTCGATTGTACAAGATTAGCATTTCCGTATGTGCACGATACCTGCGCGGGCATTATTTTCCTCCTGAGCGGGCAGTCTTTTTTTCCGGTGTCTGTATCTTACGCCAAAAACGCGGCTGATTCAGTCTGAGGCTTTGTACGTTAGCTAGCAAAACGGTTTGGAAAACTATGTCAAAGCGGAAACGGAAGTTAAGAAGCCATCAGCACTGAGCAATCAGCTGTCAAAGTTTGATGCGAGTTTGTACAAAGCCGCCAGTTTCATTCATGAATTGTCACAGCGAGCCGCTCTAGCGGCTTTGAGTAATAATCTTGGACGTTAAATTGAGTTTACGGAGGACATTAAGGACAAACTCAAGAATTAGCTAGAATTCAAATCGCATCGTGGTGAGGATTCCTAAAAGTTGTGTGGAAAAGTATTACTCTCGAATTAATTGTTTTACACTGGAATACTACATGCCTGGCCTGAAAAACAGTACCAGCCGGATTTGTGAAAGAGTGTAATTTTACGGTGAGTCATTTTGAGACTTTGGACTAAAGTACGCCGTGTACACGGTGAAATCAATATGACAGCGGGGAAAAAACACACTTTACCACAACACTGCTAGTTTCTCGCTCTCTGATTGGTCGATTTACCGTGGTAAATAAGAGCCCAGACAACGATGCTGACGCCAGCATGTCACGCTCGGCGAAGCGCCTCGTGAGTCCACAACATTTTGACCATGTGATGACGTAAATCGTGATAAGAGTCCACACCACGGCAAACCAGTGGAAATTTATTAAATATTCATCAGTGGACGTTCAGGTATGCCTGATTCTCCTTATTCATTGTTTACTAATATTTTTTACCGTTTCAACAGTTGTGCTTTTCCTACCGAATTACAGTCACAAAGTGAAGTTCATGCAGTCGAGTTCACGTTCAGCTGTGTTATTGATGAAAACGGTATTGACTTCATATGAAAGAATACTTACATCCGTAACTTATATCCTGTAAAAACACCAGACTTTAAGGTGACCTCGGCCCAAAAGGCAAATAACAGGACAGCCGATTTTGCATATATATAACACACCGAAATAAGTAGTAGTTTATGTCTTAGTTTTCACTGTTGGGGGCCAGTGAGGGCACTATTATCAGTATCAAATTTAGCAAAGAAAAAAATAAAGGGGTATCTTTTATTAATTTATTTCATCAGCAAATTAGGTTTGATTATTAGCATCTAGGATTATTAATACTATTAATATTAATATTATTATTATTATTATTATTATTATTATTATTATTATTATTATTATTATTATTATTATTATCACTATTTAAAATAGTTATCATCACTATTGCTATTTCCCTGACTATAAAGTACTAACATTAATTATTATCATTTAGATATTGGAGATATTAACATTAATTATTTTTAATGCATCTTAATCTAGAAAATTTACTCACACGACCACACAAGCTGTAGCTTTAAACTTTTATCGTGTATAAATAAAGCCGGTTGATTGATTGATTGATTGATTGATTGATTGAAGAATGCCGTGAAATAGTTTAAAGCTTATGTTTCGAGTGCTATAGCCACTTGCTCCCCGCGAAGGGCTAGCGCTCGAAACGTAAGAAAAAGTACACCGGAAAGCCACTGGCACTTCGTGAAGTGCGGCAGTCACGTGACATGTGACGTCATCCCAAGATGTGTAACCGTGACCCCCAAAGTCACTCACATTTGCTTGCAGAGACCAGTCAAAGTTTATCACAAAGTGCGACAACATGTTGTTACAAAGTGCGACAGCTTGGTTTATTACAAAGTGCGACAGCTATTTTGTTACAAAGTGCGACAAGTGTCATTACAAAGTGCGACAGGTATTACAAAGTGCGACAGTACACGCGGCTTACATAAGACGTGAACACCCCGTATAAATGGCGCAAAATTCACGTTCACGGCTCACACAAGCCGCGGCTAAAGTCGCAGCTTATCCTGGCCTAGGGGTTTTGAGCTGTTCTTATCTAAGCCGCGGCTTACCTTGGACGTGAAACCGTGAACCATTTATACGAGCAGTTCGCGTCTTGTGCAAGCCGTATTCGTATAAATGGGTCTGTTCACATCTTATTTAGGTCGCAGCTTATTTTCTCTCGTATAAACGAGAGGCGCAAGCACAAGCGCAGGCACAAGGCAAAGGAAATTAATATTTTGCCCTTGTGCTTGGGTAGAATCTGTTTTCACTGGCATAGGGCTTGCGTCGCTGGTGAATAATGGCAAAAAATGTGTTAAGAAATACTCTGTATCGAATGACCGACAGGGAGCCGGTACGTCTTCATTTATTTCTCTAAAGTTCTGCCATTATGTCAAAATACTCGCACGGTTCCTGAAACTTCAAGGCTTTATCTTTATTTTGATGTACTTTTGGAGGTTGTAGTCCGAAAAAAACCCATGTCACTTTCAGAGTTAAAACTGTCACTCCGTTCCTTAACTAATGCCTCTTATTCGGCCGCTTCTGAGCCCACTGTCCCCGCTGTACGGTGGCATATCTTTTGCGCCATGCGTGCTAGATCAAATCCCCACGCGGATTCGAAGTTCAGGCATTCATGCGTATTTTGGTGGGTCCGTCACTTTAAAGAAACAGCTGAAGATGCTGGTCTCGAATCATGCATTGAACCGTATTGCGCTTGTGATGGTTTTGCTTTTGTTTTTCGCTTCGTTTGTTCATGAATATTCCGACCAAACACGTTCGGAGAAGGCGGGAAACCAAGAAACTGGAAACCAAAGAAACTGGATTTGGTGACTAACAATCCTTCTACAGCAACGAGAAAACGTCCATTAGATGAAGAACTCCGCGGGTTATAGTTTTTGATCAACTCAAGCTGCGCAATATAATCATTTCTTGGCAATTTATTGTCGGATTTTTGAATTATAGTGGACGAAATATCGACAGAGAATTTATCGACGGATAATAATAATAATAATAATAATAATAATGTCATTTATTTATACACGGTGTTAGGCAACTGCAGCAATAAAGCTGATGTGGCCGTGTTGATAAAATCTATAAATTAAAAGTTAAAAACTGGACTTAAGCTAACTAGTTACATTGCCAGTTGGATATCTAACTAACTACCAATGTTTATATACTGACAGTAGTATTTTAAAATTAACTTAATACTTCAAAGTATATCTAAGATGGTTAAGTTGCATGGGTGCGTGTTTGAGTTAGATGTATGTGTGTGTGAGTGGGTAACGTAAGTATGGAAATTATGAAAGTAATATAAATTATAATATTGCCTAAAGGTAGTTGAGTGGATAGGTTGAATGAGCGCTTTTTGCTTCAATTGTACACAAACTCTTCGCTAAGCCTTGTGTTTGGCTTTAGGGGTATGCTGCTTATGTGTTTTTTTACTAACTTCTTGAAACAGGAGTGTGGTTTTTCTTGAAGGGGCTCTTCTAAGTGATTCCACAAAACTGATGACCTATATGTGATTGACTTGTGAACGGCGTCCGTGCGTGGTTGCGGGATGACTAGATTATTTCTACCTCTTAGAGAATATTTAGAACTCCTATGAGTGAAAAGTTTGCTGTAGGTGGTTTCCGAATGTACTGCCTTATGCACAAATGTCGCTAGCCTATATTTATATTCCAAAATAGTGTGTTCCATTTTACTTTTTCGAGGACTTCAGTGCTGGGAGTGTTCCATTCAATCTTGTAAATCTTGGATGTGTTTGGTAGAATCTTATGGAGTTCTGACCATTCTGGACGTGTTTATTGGGCTTCGAGCTAAGACCGTCGGAAATCGAAGGCTCCACTCGGCGTGCTATTTTTAGTTACGGCTTCTCAAAATCCCATCAGAGACGTCAGAGACGTCAGAGACACAGGCGATTCAAGTAAGCATTAATACAGGCTCTATTTTATTCACTGCAATTCTGGACTTGCGATCGAGTGAATTCCTATTTGCAAATTCTGTCGGCTGGGATCCTGTGTCGAAATTTTAGAGGTGACAGCCGTTCACTTTCTCTGTGAATTTACAACCTCGGCTGTCACATGCTTCCCGCATTTCAACATCTGACATATTTATCTTTACGACGACCTGTCCTGACACAAAACAGTGCAGTTTCAATTGTGCATTTAGTGGAGTGAAAGACGACTCGATTTAACAAATCGGGGATTGATCACGGATATGAAAATTTTTTATCACGACCGTTTGGAAGCCATTGAAATATATATCCACAAAGCTCAATAAATTCTCCAGAGATACTGGACAAAAGATGTGTAATCCAAACCCAATCTCGTACCCAGACCCTCCGATGTCGTACGCGCATACCCGACGAAATCAAAGGCTCTGGGAGAATCCATTTCAGGAAGTCCGCGATTCTCGGACTTCCGGTTTCTCTGCGCATGCTCGTGGGTAAATGGCAAGCCAGATTTATTTTGGGTTTTTGGCAGCTTTTATTGTTATGTATGGGGTTTGAAAGTGAATAAAACACCACTTTATCGTTGAACGTAAACATCAAGTTTTAAAAAGTCAGACCGTAGAACAATGTTCCGTTGCACGAACGGATTTTTTATACGACAAGTCCACCGATTGATCGACTGATTTTATCGATACTGCAAATACAGTATCTCTGTTGGCCTGATCAGGTTGACATGCTCACGATGTACGTATGAAGAACGCCGTACACATAATCTGTGCACGTATCGCGCAAATACAAAGCAGCTGCACAGAAAACAAATTACCGCTGTAATAAATAAAGAGTCACTGAGTTGGACTTATCGAAACGACAGCATATCACTTCGTCGCTCTCAGCTGGTGCTTTAGAGAGAGAAATGTTCTTCAAAGTTGCCTGAAGACATAATGTACCGACGGGAGGTTGCTTCAAACTTTGAAGTGCTCGATCGCGAAGGCCGCGTTTAACAACGACAGCCGGGGCCAGAATTTGGTTAATATAATATATATATATAATGATAATAATAATAATAATAATAATAATAATAATAATAATAATAATAATAATAATAATAATAATAATAATAATAATGATAATAATAATAATAATAATAATTTGTTTGCCCTATTGAAGATATTTTCACATTAGTGTTTCTATTTTACACTTGATAAATAGGAGCAGGAGCTCTCAGGAAACCCTGTTGGGCTTTTCGAGGAGAGCCCCTGTTTACAGTTGTGATAACATACACCTATTGATTTTATATTGTTAGTAATGTACTGGATTTCTAGATATGATCAATCTATTGTATAAATTAACTATTGATTGACTGGAGGGTGTGTCTGATGAAGAAGGTACATTTTGATTTTTGATTTGAAGATATTATATGATTTGGTTTCTTTGAATATTTCGGAAGATCGTTCCATGTTTGATTTCTTATTGTAGTTGGTGCGTATATAGGATTTGTGAATTTTTGATGATCTTGTATTGTGAGAATGAATTTCTTTGTTCAGCTTAAAATAGTCATTGAAGATTACCGAGAGCATATTTCTAAAGTATTTAAACATAAACGGCATAGAATACCACATATTTTTGAAATTTTCGAACTGCTTCATCTTGTTATCTTCGCTGCCTTATGCAGATGCAATCAACTGGGTCCCCGCAAACTTCATCGCCGCTGTGAAAGTTCCGCCGTCGTTGGTGTAGTTCCGGTTGTTTTGCGTTGTATTTGAAATAACCAATCAGGATCATCTAAAAATCGGATTCTCCCAGAGCCTCTGATTTCGTCAGGCATGCGCGTAAGACATCTGAGGGTCTGGATACGAGATTGATCCAAACAAGAGACGCCATATGGTTTTATTTACCAACATTATACTCATGCGTAAACTGACCCGTTGTACTGTGGGCGTATAAAACAGCAAATCTTCATATGACGGCCAAATATTTTGCCATCCGTCGCGTACGGCTGTCTAAAGTACGTTGCAGTGGTCTTACCAAAGGATTGCTACGATTTCAGGTTGGCAGCCAGAGTAAACGTTTGCAATAATAAATGGGCGAGTGTTCGAACATTTAATGCACATGCAGCTCAGTGATCGATGCATTTGCGTTTAGATATACTGCAGACAACTGACTCGGTATAAAATGCAGACCGACTATAAAATACAGACTATAAAGCGGGTATGAAATGCAGGCCGAAAATAAATCACTCGTATGTATGTCGACAAGACTATTTGTAGGTCTGAAAATTTGATTAGCAAAGCAACTTATCTTCCCAGAACTTACGAAGTGCTGGATCGGACAGGAATGTTGGCAACTGCGTAAAGGTGAAGTAATACGGGCAACATTTTCTTGCAACTTGTCGTGCAACAAAGTTGCAAAGCAAGTTGCAGCCCGTTGTTGCACGTATTACTATCTACTCACGCAACTTGTTCTGCAACAAAATTTCGTGTTGCGAGCTGCGGAAATATTGCAAAAAGTAGAAGCCGAGTCTTTGTGGTATTGCTGCACCGTGTAACACATACTTTGCAACTTGCCTCGCAATGCTGTCGTCAGCGAGGTAGGAAAATTGCCTCTTGTGAAACGGCCAAACTAACAATTGCGTAGTGAGAGGGACATACGATACCCTGGTGACCAAAGATTATCTTCGGAAGCTCCACGCTGCGCGGCCGCGTAGGGCTAGGTGCGAAACCACGGAAGGCGGAGGACTGGGGACAAGGCGGAGATATTTATGTGCTTTGACAGTTCACCAGCGCGGGCTTATCGGCTATTATGACCCATCAAATATTTCCTCCCGCGCGTGCTTGGTAGAATCGTGACACGTGACCGACGAGCGGACGTTATCAGCGAATAACCCCCGCCTGGCGAACTAACGCTGTTTATTGACAATATCCGAACACAGTTCTATTTGTTTAGTCACAAAAATCATTACAAGACGACTACTGAGGAGGACATCAATTTATTGGTCAAAAAGCAGTTCCAGAGAGCACTAAAAAGCTTCACAGTTTCCGCGCCGTTATTTGCGCTGCGAGAGGAAATATTTGAAGGATAATAAAGACAATAAACTACTTTTGGCTTCGGAAATATGCACAGATAATTGTCCTTGGACATTATCTGTTCCTCGAAGCTCACAGTTGCCCGAGAGCGAAGCTCGAGGGCAACTGTTCGCTTCTCGGAACAGATAATATCCTCGGACAATTATCCGTGCATATTTCCTCGCCAAAAGTAGTTTATTGTTTATATAATCACGATTCCGCCCATCACGTACAAGAAGAAATATTTGATGGGTCATAATCGCACAACTGTATTCCCTCCGCCCTGCAGGATTTCCAGATATATAGTCTGTTCTAGAACAACTGCCGTAGTCACGCAAGAGCCAAATCGTCGCAGAAACGGTCCTTGCGAGTTGAATATATTTAATAGTCGCTAAATGCAAACTTTCGCATGGAAAACTGCTGGGAAATTTGATAATTAAAACTTCTGCAATACGCAGGCAGTCTTCATTTTATAGGGGCGGGAAAACACCTAAGCAAGATGATCTTCCCGCTGGGTCGTGGGTAGAAAATCGTGGGTACCTGAAGAACATAAAAATGTCAAAAATGACTTGATCGAATGGCAGATAAAATAAATCAACTGTAATAAATAAAATATTGAATTGACATTAAATAAGACGAGGACAGTCCGTCCGTCCGTCTTTCTGTCCGTTTTTCTGTTTGCGCACTTCAAAACACTTTGGCGCATCTCAGGCAAATCTCTTACTCAGACAAACCTCCGGATAAATATACTGTGTGATTTACTCAACAACCCTTATAGTTTGATCACTAACAGCTGTTACTATTTTTGTACTTTGTACTTTGGACCCAACCAACACTGTAATCAGATACAGTATATCCTTGAGCAGACACTGAAAACACATGTACACTCAAATTTAATGTATGATTTACTACCGAACACATATAAATTGGGAAGCCTGACTGGAAGAGTTATCTCAGGCCTCCCGGTGGTTGGACACTTTTTCACTTTTGTTGGTATAATTTTGGAGCAGACGTAGCTTTACTTCCCAGAGAATCGAAATCATTGTGTTACTGCTCACCAACATGTCCGTCACCCAAACTCTCTGCTGGCCGAACAATATCACCTGTCGGAGTTGCTGTGGAATATTGATTTTTTACTGAACAAAGGCCTGATGTATACAAAAATGGGAATCTTTTTTGTCAGTGAAGGTAATTTCTTTACGGAAATTGTAGTAGCTTACACACTATATTTTGGACTGACCGGCAGGTAGCATAACTAAATCGTGCAGAATACTGCCTGTCGTCATTTTAATTTTTCTGCCAGTCGTGCTTGTGTGACTTATTATCAAGTCACGGTCACGTGTCACTATGCTCTATCACAATCAACATGGAGGGGTCGAACGAAGCGAGAAGAAGCAAAACACTGGAGGAAAGAAAGCTTAACGGAAGCACATCTGAAAAAAATGGCTTTCCTGTGGGATGTAACGGCTACAAATCCGCGAACGAAGAAGAGGAATTTAAAAGAGCTCGCAAGACGTTTTTTGAAGAGTTCGATGAGACGCCTTTGTGGGCCGCAGTCTGCACGTATTTTAGTTACATAGTCTTAATCACTTTTGGCTATCTGCGGGACTTCATGAGAAACCATGGTCTAGAAAGTACCAAGGCTCCACAGGAGAGAGGGAACGAGGTATGTACATCAAATGTTTTATTTCACAATGTCAGCATGAGCATTGTACTTTTTTAAATTGACACTGGTACGCGCGGCAAAACAAGAGCACGAAAGAAATCGTCACTTGCTAAGTACTTTATTTCTGAACGGAGCACGGTTGAAACTGTTCTGCCTGTTTTATAACAGTTCACTTCTCAGTTTTATGGTCGGATGTCTTTATTTATTGATATGTCCGGATGTTAGGTGAGATCGAAAAGCAAATTCTCCCATAGTTTTTATATAGATCACGCCACTGTCATCGAGTGCATCTCAATGAAATAGATTAAGGTAGTTTGCGAAACGAAATGGTATTTTGCGAAAGCGAGGTATAATCATAACTCTGACTGAAATAATCCTTTTAATGTTCCATTTGCTGTAATTTTTACAAATAGTCTCATGTGCGGCGTAAACTCGAAACAAAAGGACACATGTTCGACAGACTAAATTTGCATCCATTGCAAAAATAGAATAAAATTAAAAAATCACTTTCTCAATGTATTTAGCACTGCCGTGCTAATTGGCTGAAATGCAGAAACCAAATATCATAAACTGGACGTAAATTTGTTAAGAATCCCAACTGGTCGGAGGCTATTCACATAGCGTGGCCGAGGACTTGAAGCTCAGGGCTTCTGTGTTGCAATCAGCTAGTGGTCAGAGCGGGACTTGAACCTGGGACCTCCGGATTTCGATTCCAGCGCCCTAGTCACTCGGCCACACTACCTCCTTAAACTTTGTTGTTGTTGTTGTTGTTGTGTTTTTTTTAACTGTGTTTTGTCATTGTTCGCCGTTTGAAAATGTAGGCGTGATATGACTGGAAAGTAAGTTTTTCCTCGGTTATAAAACAGGTGTCAATGAAACTAATCACGACCCGGCCGCTAGGTTTGGAATTGCCGTCGTCAAGCTCGCTTCTTATCGAATGGCCCTTGTCCCCTATTATTGGTGATGCTAAAGGGCTTACGACACTATAATAAAGTTATTCATTTATTCACTCCACAAACAACCTCCGCGATAAGTTTACTTAAGAAGCCATATGCCATAGCCGTAAATATAAAATACATATTTTACAAAATATTTTCAGTCCTAGTCTGCTGCACGTGTTCGATTTTCGTGTCAACATCGTGAGTCACGCTTATACAAACGGACAAAATCTAAGGTCTTAATAAAGGTTCACTCTTTTAAAGCATTGTGCATGCGTATTTTGAGTGTACAAGTCGCGTTCTAGCGTTATGCAAAAGATCAGAAAATGCAACATAATTGCTCGTGGCGCGCATGCATCCTTTGTTCTAGTGTATAACTATACGTGTACTTCAGACTTGCGACAGAGATTGCTGAGCCGCTCGTAGCGTTCAGACCGTTAGTGATTAAAGTGTTCTGTTAGTGACCTGTGAGTTTATTCTACTTCGTGCCCTCGGCAAGCGTTACATTGGTGGCAGCTGGGTGGATCTAAGTAAGGCCAACAAGCGAAGGATGGGTAAATATCATTAAGTCCTGAATTTGTACGCGAAGAAGATCAAGATGGCCGAACACGAGGTCCATTTCGAACCCAACACGTTTACGGAGAGAACTCGCGAGGGAGAAGAACACGAGAAGGAAGAAGTACCTTCACGATGGAGGCTTTCAACGCCGATAGAGACTGATTATGGCTCGTCTAGCTCCAGCGAAGAAACAGCGTGGAGAACACTGAGCGAAACCCTGCTGCGGCTGGAACATGGCCTTGGCTCGATAGAAGAGCAATTACAACAGCAGAACAACGAACTCTTTCAGACGGTCGACGAAATTGGCGCAAAAATCAAGGGGATTGAAGCACGGCAAGACAGGAATGGCCAAGAGCTTTCCCGAGTTTCGCAAGAAATAGAGACTTCATCGACACAAGAAAGATCTCCTGTGTCACAAGTGAATTGCGTGACCGTGACGGCAGAAGTGAAGTAGTGCCCAGACCCCCAAACCTGCACCACGTCGTCGGACACAGAAAATCCACCAACAACCGGAGAGGTGGCAGAACAAAAGCTTCCCCACGACACCAGAGAGGAACAGTTGGAGCGTGATTCCTTTCTGGCAGCTGCGGAGGGCGAAGAGGAAGAACTGATGCGGGCCCTAACTAGAATAGAGGAAATGGCGGAGAGTAAACAAGACACCAGCCGCGCCACACCTCACCAGCCAAGAAAACCAAACATCAAGCCCACAGCGTACGACAGTTTGAGCTCCTGAGAAGATTACAAAGCACAGTTTGACCTAATTGCCGAACTCAACGCCTGGGATTGGAGGACGAAGGCGATCTATCTGGCAGCGAGCCTCAAAGGTCCAGCACAGGCAATCCTTGGGGACCTGGACCCAGCCCAGAGAATAGCTTTGAGTGCTTTGGTGGGAGCTTTGAACTGCCGGTTTGGCTCAGAGAACCAAACAGAGATGTACCGGGCACAGCTGCGAAGCCGGACGAGAAAGAAAGAGGAGACTCTCCCCGAGTTGGCCCAAGCAAGAGAGAGACCCTGGGAAGGGATCACTTCCTGGATGCCCTACCAGAAGGTAATGTAAGGTGACGCATTCACCAGACAAGACCTAAGTCCCTAAGGGAAGCTCTTACTGTGGCAATAGAGCTGGAAGCCTTCCAGGCAGCAGACAGACAGAGGCGAGGCGCCCGAGCAGCTCTCCCGCCGAAGAAAGAAGATATCGTGGCAGACACGCACCAACAAGGTCAAGCCAGAAGCTTTCAGGAGGAACTGAAAGACCTGAATAGTCTCATAAGCCAACTCTTCGCTGACACTAAGAATAGGACTAATGCCGCGCGACCACGTCAGAGATCACGAAACAGGAGACTGCCTGCTGGCTTCACAGGCTGCCACGCTTGCGGAGCCCTGGATCACTATCGACGGGACTGCACCGTGGGAAATCAACAACCGCAGGGAAACGAGGCACAGTCGGGCTTGCGAGCCGAAGCCCGGCTGTCTCCCCAGATGTAAAACGGCTCGTACAACCGTCGGTAAAAGCGCACACTCTTGGTTACGACAGCGACGGACCACTGATTACCGCCTGGGTCCAGGGTTTGGAAGTTACGTTTCTCGTGGACACAGGAGCCAATGTGACCATCCTGAAACCAAGCGTGCTACAAAGGATTCACCCTTCAGAGCAACCGCTCTTGGACCCTGTAAAAACGAATAGGATAGCTTTGAGTTAACGCTGGACAACAAGATTCCTGGAAAAGAGAAATCAAACAACTCGCCGCGATGTGCAAGAATTGCCGTCGGTGCGACCACCGTTGTTCCCCCCAAGAGTGAAGCCCTGGTTCCTGCAGACAGGTCGGGCCATGTGAAACTGGTGTGGAACTAGGAGTGACCCAAGGTCAGCCGCGGTTCATGAAGAAGAGTCAACTGTTTGTGGCGAAGAGCCTAGTAAATACACAGGGAAGGGTCATACCGCTGCGCTTGCTGAATCCAGCGGATAAGCCGCGTACCGTCTACAAAGACACAATAGCAGCCTGGTGTGAGCCGGTTGATGAAGTAGTCCAGCCCTCAGAGAGTGAGCCCGAGCCGGGTGACACAAGTTGTCGACGCAGCGTTAAAGCAGCAAGTGCAAGTCCTAAGCTGGATGCTACTGTACCTGGTCACCTCGTGGATCTGTTTACACGTTGCTCGGACGGCCTCGACCAAGCTCAGAAAGAGGAACTTGCATCCCTCCTGCGCGAGTTTGCTGACGTGTTCGCTAGCTCTTCTGATGACCTGGGCCGGTCCAATGTTGTGAAACATCGCATCAAGACCGAAAACACGAAATGAATTCGTCAGCGGCCGAGGCGTCTACCAGTCAGCCAGAGACCAGTAGAGGAGAAAGAAGTGGAAAAGATGCTCAAGCAAGGCATAATCGAGCCGTCAGCTAGTCCGTGGGCATCTCCAGTCGTGCTAGTAAAGAAGAAGAACGGATCTACTCGCTTCTATGTAGGCTACCGAAGACTAAACGATGCTACAGTGAAGGACTCGTATCCTCTTCCGAGGATAGACGACTCACTTCACGCACTGGGCCGGCTCAGAATGGTTTAGCACGCTGGATCTTGCTAGTGACTACTGGCAAGTCGAGGTGGATGAGAAGGATCAGCCAAAGACCGCATTTACAACTGGCAACGGACTTTACCAGTTTACAATGATGCCCTTTGGTTTATACAACGCCCCGGCTACCTTTGAGAGGCTGATGGAGCGCGTGTTGGCTGGTCTGCCATGGGAGGTGTGTCTCCTCTACCTCGACGACATCAAAGACCTTTCGAGCAGAACTGGAGCGGCTTCGAGCAGTGTTTGAACGACTAAGGAAAGCAGGACTCAAGTTAAGTCCAAAGAAGTGCCATTTGTTTCAGAGACGAGTCGCATTCCTCGGACACGTTGTGAGCGGTGGAGGAGTTTCAACGGACCCGGAGAAGGTTGCGTCTGTCCGCGATTGGCCTGCACCCCACACGCCTTACTGCTGTGCGAAGTTTCCTTGGTCTCTGTTCGTACTACCGCAGGTTCGTCCAGGGATTTGCCAGCATTACCTCACCTCTGTGCCGTCTAACAGAGAAAGTCGGGACATTCGAATGGACAGAAAAGTGCGATGACGCTTTTCAACACCTGAAGCAGGCACTCACGGAAGCCCCCGTCTTGGCGTACCCGACTGTCGACGACCCCTTCATCCTGGACACTGATGCCAGTAACTATGGTGTTGGTGCCGTCCTGTCACATGTGCAGCAAGGAGAAGAGAAAGTCATCGCGTACTTCAGCCGAGCTCTGACGAAGCCAGAAAGGCGCTACTGCGTGACACGAAAGGAGCTGCTGGCTGTAGTTGCGGCCGTCAAACACATTCACCATTACTTGTACGGGAGGCCTTTCACCGTTAGGACAGACCATGGGCCGCTGAAGTGGCTTCTGAACTTTAAGAACGCGGAGGGACAGATCGCCCGATGGATGGAAGTTCTCGGCACGTACAGTATGAAAATAGAACACCGGCAAGGCACACGCCATGGTAATACTGACAGATTGTCCAGAAGACCCTGTCTTGACTGCAGACACTGTGAGCGGGAAGAGCAAAAGGACAACGACCAAAGCGAGACTACAACCGACCAACTCCCGAGTGCTGCTAGTTACTCCCATCTAAGTCCTGGATGCCCTACAGAAGATGGACAGCACTGCTTAACAGTGAAGGGGACTGGAAAGGAGAGTACACGCCCAAGGTCTGACAGTGGTGACTCTTCAAGGCCCTGGATACAAGCTCTGTCTGGCACAAACCTGCGGGATGCTCAGCTTAATAATCCTGACCTGCGCCAACTCGTTCAGTGGAAAGAGGCGAGCGAACAGCGTCCTGGCTGGAGTGAAGTAAGCTCTGAAAGTCCATTAGTGAAGACATATTGGGCCCAGTGGGAAGCCCTCACGTTGAAAGACGGTGTCCTCTACAGAATTTTGGAGTCCGATACTGGAGACCCTGAAGTAACCCTCAAGCTGGTTGTTCCCAGAAGTCTCAGGGAGGAGATACTTAAGCAGTTGCATAACTCCCCTAGCGCTGGACATCTTGGAATCAGGAAGTTTACAGAACGAGTCCGAGCACGTTTCTACTGGGCTGGATACAGAAAGGATGTAGAGAGATGATGCCGATCCTGCAATTTGTGTGAGTCCAGGAAGAAATCAAACAAGGCCATTTGAGCGAAGATGGGTATCAACAATGTTGGAGCACCAGGGGAGAGAATTGCCATTGATGTGATGGGCCCTTTGCCTTTAACGGAGAGTGGCAACAAATACGTTTTGGTAATCTCTGGTTACTTTTCCAAGTGGACTGAAGCGTATGCCATGCCTAATCAAGAAGCCGAGACAGTGGCTCGAATCGTAGTGCACGCATTTGTTGCAAGATTTGGAGTTCCCAGGCAGCTACACACAGATCAGGGGACGAACTTTGAGTCGAGGCTGTTCCAGGAAATGTGCAGAATCTTGGACATCGACAAAACCAGGACCACACCTCTGAGGCCACAATCTCACGGGATGGTGGAAAGGTTCAACCGAACGCTCGAAAGCATGCTGGCTATAATCGTTGACTCTAACCAGGCCCCACCTGAGCTGGATGGAGAAGGAGAACACACTACGGAGTATGCTAAGCTGCAGGAGCGGGTGAGCGAGTCCACCAGTTTGCACGGGAACACCTGCACATTTACACAGACCGCCAGAAGAAGAACTATGATTATCGACAAGGAAACCAGACTAAGTACAAGAAAGGAGATGCAGTGTGGCTGCACAACCCACAGGGCCAAGAGGTTTTACACCATGACCGACTCAAACCCTACCACGGACACGACGCGCCCGGCTGGTTAACTCCAGACAGCAACCCGGTCATTCATCCAGCCAGTGATCCAGTACCGTATTTCCCGGAAGTGCTTTTACCAGAGGTCGTTGCACCAGAAGTCGAAGCGAAGGCAGATGGGTTTCGCACCTGTTCACGAGAGAGAGAAGGGAGACCACGACGCAAAGCCAGACGACCTGCCTGGATGATTGACTTTGACACTGATGTTTGATTAGTTCAGTTCGATTTGTTTAGCTTTCATTAGATTTTTGTTTGCTTGTTTTTGTGTGTACTACAGATGCGAGGACGCATCTTCTCTAAGGAGGGAGTAATGTAACGAACACTGATCATTGTGTTGCGTTTAGTTGGTTATTGATTACAGTACAGTACGTGCCTGAATCTATTAAGTCACAACTCAGATATCTTTGGAATATCCGTTTAGCGCAATGCTTGATTATTAGTGTGAACTAGCCTTTCTTTATTGTTTCGCCTTATTGTATAGCCTTTGTTCTAGTGTATAACTATACGTGTACTTTATACTTGAGACAGAGATTGCTGAGCCGCTCGTAGCGTTCAGACCATTGGTGATTAAAGTGTTCTGTTAGTGACCTATGAGTTTATTCTACTCCGTGTCCTCGGCAAGCGTTACATTATGTACATGATATCTGGGATGCTGTTTGGCAGAGCGTGTGCCAAAATAATATCGAATTCTGCTCCGAAAGAAACGAAAATAATCCATTCCCATCCCGCAAGACAAATTCGCATTGCGCTCTGAACGGAACAGTGTCGCAAACATAACTCTCGCCGCTAAATTGGTGTCGACTAAATTTTGTATGGCGACACAAAATACCTCTTGTAAGATACTAGGCCGAAAACATAACGTAAAGTCAGTAAACGGGAGCGTGTTGGCCACAAAAGCTATGAACATTCGTAAAAAATGCGTGAGCAATAATGAGATATGCCTTACACATGTCACGTTAACACATTCAGATTAACCGCTACGAAACTATATCGCAAATAACTCGGAAGCCGTTGAATCAGATGCAACCAAAGTTTCTGTGGCGATATAAAATACGGATTGGAGGATACTAGCCTAATAGATATTAAACCTCGATTAAAAGAAGCGAAAACAAATCCATTTTCTGTGAGCGTTTACACTTCATATGCAAATTAGTTGAGGTTCAATTTCAACAGGGCCGTTCAATTTTTTTCTCTCAACAAACACCTTTTCGTACAATTTCAGTTTTCAAACGAAATTAAAAGAAAAGAGAGCAAGAGAAATATGGCCGCCATGTTCAAAAACTGACTCGGCTGCTCTTGCCACATGCACGAAAAAAATGCTCACGCGGGACCCGCCGCGTCTCCACTTATATCCATTTTTTTTTTCTCCCGACTGTAACAATCATGACGCCACGAGCTCACTGGCAATTCCTGTCTTGTTGGTTTCCAAAAATACGCGCGAAATATGATTGACAGATGACGTCAATCACTTGCGCTTATGCGGCGTCATATTACTCTCCACAAACCTCGACGGCACTGAAGCCCAAGAAGAGACTAAAATATTGAATAAATATTGTGTATCTGGGCGACATTAGGAAAAAGGAAGAGAGTTTGCCGATTTTATTTAGCGTAAAACTTGACCAATCGCTGCAAAATTTGGATTGTCCATCTCGTTCTCACGCCACGTTGCCCGCAAGTTATTTATACTGCGCTTTCAGGGCGATGGCGTACTCGACGCAATATTCTCTGTGAAATGTTTACCATAGCCATTATTTATGTAGTGATTGATTTCGATACGTTTGCCTCCGGTCTATATATACGACGATGGAAATTAGCGATAATAGAAGAATTAATTCGAAGGCACAGTCAAAGCGCAGCAAAGCGGTGAACTTGTTTCAACGCTCCGCTTTCAGTTTTCGTGTAACAGGCAGCAAAAGCGGGTGATGATTTTGTGTAAACGCAGTAAGGTTTTAAGAAAGCTAATTTAATTTTGCAGGCTTCCCAAGCCATAAAGGAATTCAATAATAATGTTCTTTTAGCGCCGCTTGACCTCGTGCTCGCATCGATCACAATCATTTACGGAAATACATCGACGGATTCGAATACTTCAAGTCAGAGCTACAAATACATACCTCATTTGCCTTGGTTTCGCATCTTTATCTTTCGAAAAAGCGCACATTTCTGCTAAGTTTGTCATTACATTGGCATTCCCATCGACCAACACCAAATCAAATGAGAGGACCTGGAATCTAGTTTTACTCCGACGCGTAGGTACCGGGTGTAAACGTCAAACCAATCTTGATTAAAAAATAAATAACAGCTGTTGAATTATGTTTGCAATAAAATTTCGCACATCACAAATTATCCTTGTCTCAATACGCGTCCAGCCAGTCAGTCTGTCAGTTCAGGTCAGTCATTCGCAGTGCAGTCCAGTCGGTTCAGTCAGTCCAGTCCAGGTCCTCCTTTGCATGTCCTCTGCTTGAATGTTCTCCCGTTGAATGTCGCCCTGTTGAATGTCGGCGCCTTGAATGTCGGCGTCTTGAATAACGAACATCGTGATCAAATAACGAATGGCAACGAACGAATAGCGAACGTCAACATCGAATAACGAATGTTAAGAACGAATAACGAACGTCAACATCGAATAACGAATGTCGAGTTTGGACAACGAACGTCGATTGCTCGAACAACGAATGACTTAGATCGAATAACGAATGTCGAAGTTGAATAACGCATAATAAAACTTGAAGAACGAATGTTGAGTTTGAATTTTGGCAGGGAATACGCGCCATATTAAATGTGGCGGCATTTTAAAATTCAGAAGCTGTTTAAAGAGCCAGAGAAATTTGCTGGATTTTACAGAGGACAACCTATTAAATTTCAAAACTGCGATTCATGCGGAACTTCAGATTTTATTGTCGATCGTGACCAGGCCAGCTGAGCGAGGAATTGATATATATATATACAGTCAAATCCCTCATAACGGTCCCCCAACCCTCTAAGACGGCACCTGGCGGGAGCGGTCACGGCCGTTTCTTCATTATTTCCTCTAAGTGAACTCTATTTTAGACGGACACCTCTTTAAAACGGACAGTTGGAGCTGGTCCCGAAGGTCTCCGTCTTAGAGGGAGTTGACTGTATACTTATCAGGTGGCCTCTTATGGCTCTGCCTACAACCCATAGAACTGGTTTGGTTAAAATTAGTTCAGTTGTTCTGGCATTTCTTCTGGTCAAGCATACAAAAAAACTCAGGCTAGATATAAACCTGTAAGATATTTTAAAACTCTCTTGAAACCCCTCTGCCCCTCACAGGCATTTGCAAGGTAAATCTGATAATTAAGTTGACTGTGCTTCATACTCGATTCTAGTAATAGAATAATGTTGTTCCTTTATTGTTTGCAGGGCTTTGTTTCTTTGTACGCAGATTTCGAAAGCTTCTATACCAGAAACGTGTACACAAGACTCCGGGATTGCTGCAACCGGCCTGTTTGTAGTATTCCTGGAGCAGAGATGGAGCTAGTCGGCAGAGTAACAGATGACTACGGCTGGACCTTTAGGTAATGACACATTCAGTGTGAGGTTGAATGTGGGTGGAGCTTTACCTATTGCCGGGAAATGAATTTTTACATTGGGTTTTGTTGGATTTATTTTGCAGGTATACGAATGAAAACATAAAAGCAATCAACTTAGGTTCTTATAACTACCTGGGGTTTGCTCAAAGTACTGGCCCCTGTGCTGATGCTGCTGAGCAAGCTGTGCATGACTATGGTCTAGGAGGATGCAGTCCACGACATGAATATGGTGAGAGGCATCAGATTTGTACATAGTGACGGCATGCAGATGTTTGGTTCACCAACTGTCCGCCTTAGAGAGGTGTCCGCCTTAAAGATAGTTTGCTATTTTGCTTTTAACCAGGTACCCTTGACATCCATATTGAGTTGGAGATTCTAGTGGCGCAGTTTGTTGGTAAACCTTGCGCCATGGCGTTCGGTATGGGTTTTGCCACAAACGCAACGAACATCCCCACACTTGTTGGTAAGGATGACCTAATCGTGAGCGACGAACTGAACCATTCCTCGCTTATTTTGGGTGCCCGTCTGTCTGGAGCGAAGATAAAGGTTTTCAAGCACAATGGTATTCGTTTTTGGTCTTATTTTTAGCATGTTTTAGCATCTATGGAGCTTTGGATGTTGTTCTTGCTTTGTGATTTTCCATATCAACGTTTGCGTTACATCAGTTTTCGTTCAGGAATATAGGAACCGGTATCTGCATATTTCCATGTGCAAACCTGTCACTGACTCTTCCGCTTTAGATGGGAACAGAGTCTCTCACGTCCATGCTTTATCTCCTGGTCTCCCGCGCACTCAAGTAAGGTCTCGATAAAGGTTCGCGCGTCCCTCAATTATATTCTCGAAAAAATATATATTGTAGCGTTGTTATTTAAGGTATATACAAGTGCTATATATTGGTAAAGGTCTGAGACTGAAAAATTATATGCAGATCTACTATTAAATTTATCACTACACGTTAAAGGTAGAGTGCGATCTACATCAGAGCGATGAAGGATTTTCGCGAAAATGTAGGCCTTTTGGGAACTAAAACTTTTGAACGATGTGGTCGATATCACTGAAATTTCATTAAGTGTAGAAAGACGAGCTTTTAATTTTTGATATTTTGCTCGTTCCCGTTTTATTACGCTCCCTCCACAAAAAGAGAATAAAATCCTTAAAACAAAATGGATCAAAATTCGGAAAATAGTTGTTTTAGCATTTTCAAATCAAACCGACAAAAGTTTTGATTCTCGTTTCCGAAACAGTCAAATTTCAAGTTAACCTACATCGTATTCTATAGAAAAATTCACTGCCTGACGAGTGAATTCCACGTTAAATTTCACAAGAAAAACCAATATCGCACTCATCGCTTCGCGATTCGTGCGATATCGGTTTTTCGAGTGAAATTTAACGTGGAATTCACTCGTCAGGCAGTGAATTTTTCTTGAATCGGCGGGAATTTGACCAACCGCTCTCGCCCGGGGTGGGGCATTTGACCACAACCACGGAGGGGTGGGGAATGTGAACTCGTTCCCTCAATTTCGCCCCGCTTTACGCGAAAGTGTTTTAGCTGTGCGTACGGTGTGTGCTAAGTGTTTATTTTGTCTAAATTGAGAGGCATATCAGTGAATGTTCCAAGCACAACGTTCATTTATCGAGGATCAATCTCCGATGTTGCGCCGTTACGATTTAAACAACTCGCAATAAAGCGCTGCTTCGCTCAAGGTATGGTTTGAAACCTTCTCATTGGATGATAAATAAATGCATTTTGTTAGCCGTACGGTTTAAAGAAAAATGTCAACGACTTTAATACCCTCGGCGCGTCGGAACACGACGCGGCATTTCTTGTCAACAATTCTGTGTCAATTCCCTTCGACTTTTTTCCCCGGCCCAGTATATAAATAGTTTATAAATCTGCTTCAGTCTTGCAAATCACTCGTATTTACTTCCTACAGTGTAATTCGCTTAAAGAAACAATTTTAGCCAACGTACTCACCGTTATCGAGCTCGGACGCGCGCGACTTTCACAATAACAAGTCAAATTGTGAGACGTGTATCTGTTTTTCAGCGTTTATTTTTGCCCCGGGGGTGGGGCATTTGACCACTAAATTCAGCCTTAAATCGGGGCATTTGAACAGTCATTATGGCCCGAGAGTGGGGAATTTGACCATCGGAAAATCGAAAAGTTCAATTGCCCGGGGGGTTGCCCGGGGGGGAGGGGGGAATTGCGAGTTTCGAATTGATCGATACATAAATTGGTGACGACAACTGAAAGAAAAAACTTGTGTGAAAGAAGAAGTCCAAACAAGACATTACAAAAATATAACCGGTAAGTACCTGGATGTTTTTGCTTCATAGTTCACACCGAAATGCTCAGCTTTTAGCTAAAAAGCCAGTCAACTATGTTTGTTTTATTATTTACAGCGCGCTTGCTCGCGTAGACACAAGTCATCCATGCAATTCCACACTAAATACCCTTGCCTCGTAAACCAATCAGAAAGCGAGATTTCTTTGACTTATGCGATTCCAACTTTAATGTGCTTGAAAACGACAATATCAGATCTATATTCTGCAGTCCAAGACCTTTACAACGATATATAATACGTGTATGTACGTCAAATTGTAACGCTACAATGATTTTTTTTCCGAGAGGGACTCGCGAACCTTTATCGAGACCTCAAAGAGCTAGTTGATCTTTTCTTTTATAGCTAATATAAAATAACTATGATACTACGCGCGTTTAGATTGGCTAAAAAGAAATTTCATAGATAAGTACAAAGACATGGTTTTTGTGAAGCCGGTTACGGTAAAAGTTAGTTTTTTCATAAAATCAATATAACACGCGTTTCCATGTCTTTGTACTCTTATATACACTCACTTATACATCTCGATTGGACTTTTCCTCGTGTTCTCACAACATCCCGCGTGTTTATATAAGAGCACAAAGACAAGAAAACGCGTGTAATATTGTATGACATATAATAGCTAGAAAAAGGCGCGCGTGGTTTCGACTCAAATTTTATCAGCACAAAATTTTAGCTCACCAATCTAGCCGCACCCACTGTCTGAGAGACCCGTCTCTCGACCGAGGGGACCCAGATCCCCAGGTTGAATCTCCTGTCTGGAAATTTAATGGAATCTCTGAATATGCATGTTGTTACATTATATACACTATTTTAATGTTGTTATTGTAGTTTGAAGTCACTAAATGTCTGGACAATAATAATAATAATAATAATAATAATAATAATAATAATAATAATAATAATAATAACAATAATAATAATAATAATAATAATAATAATAATAATAATAATAATAATAATAATAATAATAATAATAATAATATGGATAATGCAGTAATTAGTTTCTATTTGTTTGGTGTGATCACTTTCCCTTGTTTCCCAGACATGAAGAACTTGGAGTCAATTCTGAGAGATTCAGTAGTGCAGGGTCAGGCCAGGACTCACAGACCATACAGAAAGATTCTTATTATTGTGGAAGGGGTGTACAGGTTTGTTAGGCCATGTAAAGTATGTACATAACTATGAGCATCCTATATCATTGATGTGTGAGTCAACCCTGTCCCGTCTTGATTCCCTAATGTTTAGATTGATTGATAGTGGGACCTTAGCACAAAAGTTATGGTTATTTTTAATGTTTAGATAATGCTATGGCATACGGGGACCTAAAACAAAACACTGATTATGTTGTGGGGACTTGAAAACAATGGTAACGTTCCCGTGCAGGACGGCAGCGGAAGGAGCCCAAAACGTAGGGACACTGGTTGGCTCACATGGGCTCCTGATAGACTGTAACTTCCTGGATATTTGCAATGCATTATGGAGAGCTCTATGATCATCCCTTTGTTTTGACTGTGGCCGTATTCAAACTACGTGCCTTGGCAGTGTAGCGGGCATCAACAACTGGCTAAAATTAGTGCCCGTTCGAAAATGCCAGCTTGGGCCCAAGCACGAGTTCAAGGTCAGACACCTTGAACTATCCCAAAGTCATGTTTACACTGGTGTCCTCCAGCTGTAGCTGCCCGGACATAGTGCCATGGCACGTGACTCCCGTGTGAATGCAACCTATGTACTCTCTAGTGCCTATATCATAGATTGCAGGACCCACAGCTATAACTAACCCATCCTCTAGTGTCTTGGTGTCCCGGCAATACAGTAGTCTGTTATGTGTTTCATTTTCAAGCTCCCACTCCACTTTTTCTTCTGCAGTATGGAGGGATCCATAATCCGTCTCCCAGAGGTGGTGGCGCTAAAAAAGAAGTACAAGGCATACCTGTACCTAGATGAGGCTCACAGCATCGGAGCCCTGGGAGCGAACGGGAGGGGTGTCACGGAGCACTTGGATGTTGATCCCGCGGATGTTGACGTCATGATGGGAACATTTTCTAAGAGTTTTGGAGCAGTTGGAGGGTACATTGCTGCTACTAAGGTTAGATACTGTGTGTTGAAATAGTCATTATTTAATTGAGATACGATAATACGATATCCCCTCGCATGGGGGAGGGTTTCCAATAGGTTTGGATGCGGTGTGGAGTGCTTTCGATCAAACATATCTTTCTGCTAAACTAAATAGGGATTACTCAGGGATAAGTATGAGGTGATTAGTTTAGTTTCGTTCCGGCTGCTGCTTAGTACGTGCATCTGATCTTGCTTGTTCCTGATTTGACGATTAGAACACAAAGGCATGTTTGTCGCTGGATTTTTTCCTGTTTTGCACAGGATATTGTGGATCACATCAGAGGCTGTTCTCACAGTGCTGCATACGCCTCTTCAATGTCGCCACCAGTTGTGATGCAGATCGTCTCGTCAATGAAGATGATCATGGGACAGGATGGCACCAACCGAGGTGGGCACTCCATAATCTACAAAAGAAGCCCCTACCTGCTAGATGTGTAGCTCTCTTTCATTCCAAAGCCATGTTATATGAATTCTCCTAACTATTCTAGAAGGAAATGCAACCGTTATCCTGATGTACTAACCTGAAAAGTCACAAAACCATGTAAAACACGACTCTTAGGCTACGGAGCCCAATCAGCAGAGTTGTGTGACTTTTCAGGTTAGTATAATCAGGAAAAATAGGGAAGGTCTTCGTGTTTGGGTCTTCGTGGTTGGGTCTTCGGTACTTTTTTTTTTTTTTTTTTTTTTTTGTACAAACCCATAATCAGATATGTCTCTGTACAAAGAATGCTCCTTTGAATTACAGGGCAAGAGCGGCTAAAAGCCTTGGCAGAAAATTGCAAGTGAGTCAGATCTTATTGTAATATCGTAGCCCAGCTTCAGCACTGCATTTTATACCCTTGCACATATCTAAGCTTTAAATTTATTCAAGAGCCTTTGGATTATCAAGAAGCTAAAGTAAGTAATCTAAGGTTAGTATTTTGTTGCTCAGATTTTTCCGTACCCGTTTGAAGAAGATGGGCTTTATCGTGTATGGAAACAATCATTCCCCTGTTGTGCCACTGTTGATGTATCTGCCAGCAACGGCTGGGTAAGTTAACATTTCTTCTTGGCTGCTTAGCTTTGATTGTTATCCATTGGAATAAAACTATATCTCTGTTAGCTAATTGTGAATACTTTCTTTGATATTGTACAATGTAATTTCATCAACCTAAAGAAGGTTCATGTGGATAAGCTTAACAGCGTCAAATTGGTTAAAGCTGACGTTTAGAGTAGGATAGGTGTTCTGCGGCATTTTGTAATAACCGACGCATTTTGTAATAACTTACGCATTTTGTAATAACAGTTGCGGCAATTTGTAATAAAAGCAAGCTACGCATTTTGTAATAAGTGTTGCGGCATTTTGTAATAATTGTTGGTCTACGCATTTTGTAATATAACTAGCAGACGCAATTTGTAATAAATCTGTTTGGCCGCTTTTCGCAATATTGCTCAGTACTTCAAGACACACGGCATCCTTGGTTGTAACTTAATGCCGTTGACACTGTGTCCCCTTGATTGTTACTTGAGACCTACCTTCCCGGTCCCCTGCGAACGTTGACAAAATCGCTACTCTTGTGGGATCCCCTGGGTGGTCAGTTGGTATTATCACTGAGGGATATTGTAAATTTTAAAATATCTGACCGGTGTAACCCTAACCCTAACCCCAACTGTGGCAGCCTGCCGGATACCACTTAGTTCTCTATAAATCAGTGTTCAAGGTAGAGAATAGAACATCCATGTGAGTGTCATGCCAGTTTATAGAGACTTGCTAAATCTTATTGACAATGTTTGTCTTTGCAGCCAGTTTAGTCGTGAGATGCTCAAACGAGGAATTGGTGTCGTGGTAGTAGGCTTTCCTGTTGTGAATCTTCTCGAGTCTCGAGCAAGGTTCTGTCTCTCAGCCGCCCACACCAGAGAAATGTTGGAAAGGGTAAGTATGCCTGATTTTTTCCCTTTAGGCTTCAGCAGCTTAAAGGTGGGACTGGATATAACTATACACTAATTGGAGCATGCACCGTTACTCCAAACAGTTAAAGGCAAATCAAGTACAAGGCAAACTTACTCCAAACTGTCAGTGATATTTCGTTTTGTGTTTTCATCTTGGTTCTAGTTTAAAAGGTGGTTCGTAAACTGAAGAAAACCACCAATATAAATTTTCTTTCTGCAAAAGAGTTTCAAAGCAAATAATGGCCAGTAGTGAGAGCGCGCCCGTTGTCGCTTTCTCGCGCTAAATTTAGGTTACTTCTCTTTCAGTGCTTAATTTTTTGTAGCTATTATTGTTTTAAAATATGCACAATGTGAAGATTTTGCGAAATCTGCACTCGATTTCGATCAGATACACCAGTAAAATTAGCTAAATCTTTACAGCTATATATGTGATAAACTCGGTATAAAGCAACTCAGTAAATAGTACTGAACTTAACAACAATTAAGCATGACCTTCTTTTATCTTAACACCCCTTTTCTTTTCTCTGCAGGTTTTAGTAGCAATTGATGAAATTGGGGATATGTTCCATTTTAAATACAACAAGAAGAAGACCAAGGAACTCAAATGATTTCAAGACAGTGTCTACCCCTTTTCCCTCTTTCTGATTATCACACCTATTTCTATGATCCTATTGTGCCCCACAAATACCCTAATTTTATACTTTTACAAAAAAAAAAAAAAAAAAAAGCCCCGGTAGTTTAGAATAGGTATTCGGCAAAATAGAAAATAAAAATATGATCCTATCTTGCATTATAGAGGGGAGTATAAGATTAAAATAAGGATAAAATACTGTATTTTAAACACAAACCCAGCCGCATGCCGGAAAGAGAAATTCTATAGTGTTTTATATATATAAACTACAGATAAAATAGGTTTAAATAAATCATAATAATAGAAATAGAAGTATAATATACGTAGAGTTTGGACGCAATGCGTTCGAATAATTTTCATTAATTAGATTGGCCATAACCTAAGAAATATATGTGAACCAGAAGAGGTTTTGCGAGTCGAGTAAATGTCGATGAATGATTTGGATTTTACAAGCACAAGACTGAATAAATGACCACAAACACGGCGCAATTTTGCAAAAGTAAATTAAAGAAACTTCGACTAAAGCAGCATTACATTCAATGCTATACCCAGACCTTTATTCACTTTTGTGATTTCGAGATACACCAAACTCTTCAGCAAAAAATGAATATTAAACGACCGAAATCGAATGAAGTTTCTCAAACCTCCTCTAATGCTAAATTATTTTCTAAATGAGACGCAAAATTATTCTCTTGCTTCTAATAAACACGTTTTGATGTAGATATGTCTTTGAATTACAAGTAAACAATGGCGGAAGTAGTTGAAAAATTGAAAGGTAGAATAACATATGGGTGTTTTACGGTACTATGACAGTATTTACAGTGGGTATTTTATGGTATTATGATTTACCTTGCATTGGGTATTTTAGGGAACCTGTATGGTATCACATTAATTGTATGCATTTGCCAGGATTCGGATATTATTTCAGAGAGCAGTGGTGTCGATCCTCGCATGCGTTCAGGGAACCATTTAATAGTACTACTTTTACATTGGGTGTGAGATGTTAGAAATTTTCCAGTTCGGGTAATCATTTGTGTGTATATGTATTTCCTGGGATGATATGTTATTGCTATGAAAAGTAGAAATATTTATGAGTTTACTTGGTCACAAACCCCAGTACGTTAGTACTATGTAGCAGATTCCACCCATAACGGCCACTCATGTTACCCGGTCATCACGTCAATTTTCTGCCGTGCGGCCAATAAAAAAAATTAAATCATGTTATGCAGTGTGCCTTTGTACGATGGGCACTCTTTGGTGATCTTATTGATTATATTACGGCTTTAGTGTTGTCACATCGTGTTGCAGGTTTACAAAAAGTGGATGTCTTTACATAGTTAGCCTCCCCTATGTTGCTGGAAGTCGGGAGCTTGAGCATTCCTGTGGGCTATACTGCATTCAGGGACAACGCAGACTTTGTATAATGATCGTCAGGGGCGAAACGGTTATAGTATATAATGGTCTTTAGTTAAACCTTAACGCTGGAAACAACCTCAACTTCATTCTCAATTGTCCATTCCCACTCAGGGACATGAACTCTGGCAGACATTAAAAACGTGATACTCCCTGCGGGCGACTCAACCACGAACGGACTATCCCTCGAAACTTTCATGTTGTCAACATTAGCGTCAAAGGAAACGTTAAAATACGTGCGTGTACACATATTTGCTACCTCATACGCCACACTCTGTCCGCGTCCGTGGCTTCGTCTGAGAATAACAACGCACTTTTAATCTGGAAATGCACTTAAGCTGGGTTGCACGTCAAAAAACTTCGTGAACTTGCCCCAAGGAACCGCTTTCAGAGCGTGCCGCTTTGAGGAGTTTCGGCGCGAAGGGCAGACGCATATCTTAGGCGGAACTCCGTCATCGGCGCATGCTTTGTAATGGCCAAATTGTGTCAGTCTGTCGTTGTGAACAAGTTCTAAGCCGAGTGATGTCTGATTCTTTGTCTCCCGAGATTGACTTCAATGTGGAAAACCTCTTCATTTTGCTCGATTCCAGCTACGTAAACATCCATGGTCGTTACAAGGAAGCCATCCGTTCTAGAATTGCGCTCGCAAACGTTTTCGACTCTCAAAGGCTGAAGTCGTTGGCACGACCTCATAATGGGGAGGGATTTTGATGCAATTCCGTTCATTTTCTTCATACTTTTCGTGTACCGTTCTTGCATCAGGTTGTTCAGCTGACCAACAGCAAATTCCGCTAAAGCAATTCTGGACGAATCATTGGTTGTGGGGCTGTCCCAGCCTTCACACACGCACAAGTTAGGCGTTCGCAGCTACACGTCTTCACAAGTTCAATTTGACCCAATTTCGGCAAACAGCCCATCCGATTTGACCCCACCCTCCAGGGGGCCGGCCAAAGCCATTAGAGAATGGTGCAAGTCAACCACAGTCATCAGTCGGCGTTGGTTTATTTTTAAAGCCGACATGGCCTTGTCTCCTAACAGCTTAGCCACATCTTTGGGCACAATCAAGAACAAACTCGGGTGGAACATCTCAAAACGGCCCTCTAGCGTCGTTATGTAAGAATTGTAAATGTTACCGTGGTCCTCAAGAATTATGGACAGTGTACTGCTATCGTTAGCCACGGCAGTGGCGTAATCAGCGAGCTCCGGATCAAGGGACTGGACCCGCCTCCCTACATCGTCATGGGCGACGTTTAGCGCCAAATGGTTGAGAAGCGGAAGTGCTTTAGAGGAGGCTGCGACGGCTTTGAAGGCTTCCCTTGTGTAGTGTATGAAGTAGGAATGCTGGAACACTCCGTTGTAGCATATTTGGTCTCCACTGGGCCCGTTGAATGGCGCTTCGACGCCTGCTTCAAGAAGCTCACAGCTTTATTGAGTCAAACCTGCCATGCAAACGTAGTGTATTGCAATTGTGACATAAAGTGATTATGTAACGTGTCTCATTTCATGTACTTTTCATTTTATTTGCTATAAGGTTTTGTGATATAATGTCATGAAGTGTATTGCAATTATATAATTCCCTGAAATGAGCGAGGATATTGCAACCATAGGTAAGAATAGTTATGGTACGAATTGTCACGTGTGTACTTCAAGTGTGTAGTACAGTGTAGTACTTACTGTATTGTAGTGTATTGAGGGCAATGTGTAGTCAAAGTTGGAATCGAAGTTTAGTGTAGTGTAGCGTGGTGTAGTATTATTACTGAAAACTAATGCAACAAAATTACAATTTAACAAAATTACAGACTCGCAAAATTCCCGTGTATATACATAGATTCAAATCTCAGTTGGAGACAACATCTTAAACATACAACAAACAAAACTTCAAAAGTATGTGGAATTCTTTGCAGAGCAAGACACTAACTTTCTTCTGATATCTTAACCTGTAATACACTTTAGTATATCCTTATCTGCAATATGAAAATACCATATGGGCAAATACATATCCTTCTAGACTAGATGCTATAAGAAAAATGCAGAAAAAGATTATTAAAATAATTACGTTCTTTAATTATAAGGATCAACAATGCCATTATATAAAAGCATGGCAATTCACAAATACAAAATATTCGACAAAATCACAGTATGAAACAATCTTCCTGATACAATCAAAGAAAGCAAATAATATCAAATCTTCAAATCAAAAAACACAAAACACCATCTTTTGCTATAATTACAACCTAATATGAATAGATGTTACTGGCTAAGAATTTTGATAATTTATAACCAACATACATCTGCCTAATTATTGCAATTTATATCATATATTATATGATACCCTTGTATTACCTGGACTACAAGTAAGTTATTTGTAATTGGGACTCTCCACGATAAGCCCATAATGGTTTCCTGAGAGTTCCTGCTTCAATCTATCAACTAAAATTGTAACAAAATTTTTTAACAAAAATATTATATGTGTAAGAAATTGAGGCAAATAAACTATTACTAGTATATTGCAGTTTAGTAGTGTTGCAGTGGCGGATCCAGGGAAAAATCTAACCGGTTTGCAAAATGTCTGAGTGCCGTAATTTTGAAATTCAGATTCTCCAGCTCCTTCGTTCAGATTGTGCGTCAGATTGAACGTCTTCACGTTCTCAAGGTTCTGGACATCTGCTTTATCGTACATTTCTATACATTACAATGTTATGCAGTTGTGTGATTTCATTGCATATTGCTTCACTGATTTTAATACATAATTCATATTTGTACTCATGGCAGATTCATGGGAGAAAATTACGTCACTGATGAAAATTATGAACAATCGCTTTGCGATTTGTGCGATAGCGGCTTTTCTTGTAAAATTTAACGTGAAATTCACTTGTTGAGGCAGTGAATTTTTCTATAGAATGCAGAATGGAGAACGCGACTGCAGTAAATGAAGACAAACTAAACCCTAAGGGTTTAGCCCTGTAAAATGTAGGGAAGTTTCTTAATAGCAATTTGTGAAAGCTGGTGAATTAATATTTTGTGACTGCGCTGAAACTTGCTCGGCACGACAAGCTTTGTTGACAGCTTTGTAGAATTTCACATGTAACCTGCTCAATTGGGTCACGCATTTCATTGTATTTACCATCAAGGCCCCATATTTCGTAGCAATAACTAGGAATTGGTTCTATCGGTGTATTGAGTGAGCAGTGGATCTCTTCTAAAGGCTGTTCCCATGAATTAATGAATGAATGGTTTTTTTCTCAAAAAATAGCCAATTTTGATAAAAGTTTAAAAACTCGCGAAACTTTCAGGAAAATTTCCTGGGACTATTACGAGACTTCAGCCTTTGACGAGATATAGGACAAAAATCACTGCATTGGCAAATCTTTCTATACTATATAAACAATAATTAAACTACTTTTGGCTTCGGAAATATGCACGGATAATTGTCCGAGGATATTATCTGTTCCGAGAATTCGAGGAACAGATAATGTCCTCGGACAATTATCCGTGCATATTTCCGAAGCCAAAAGTAATTTATTGTCTTTATTATCCTTCAACTATTTCTTCTCGCAGCGCAAATAATGGCGCAAGGACTGTGAAGCTCTTTTGTGCTTTCTGGAACTGCTTTTTCGGCAAATGAATTGCTGTCCTCCTCGGTAGTCATCTTGTAAAGGTTTTTTGTGATTACTGTATAAACTGTGTTCGGATATTGTCAATAAACAGCGATAGTTCGCCAGGCGGGGGTTATTCGGTAACGTGTCACGATTTCACCAATCACGCGCGGGAGGAAATATTTGATGGGTCATAACAGTTGTTATGCCAAGTCGAGCTTCGCTCTCGGGCAACTGTTCGCTTCTCGGAACAGATAATATCCTCGGACAATTATCCGTGCATATTTCCTTGCCAAAAGTAGTTTATTGTTTATATATGACCGCTTAAGTCCTGCTGACACTACCTCCCATCGGAAGTTCACATTTTATGATAGTTAATGTAATTTAAATTTGTACATTGATAAAATGGAAGCTAATATCCTCCATTACAAAGTATCGTAAGTGTAAAAATCTAACTCACTCCCCCAACAAATGTTATTGTCATGTTACAGTACCTGTTTGGTCGATGAGCGCCTTCTTTGTTTTTTCTTGCATGTCGGCCCAGTCGTCTGCGGTCAAATCTATCATCAGTCCCCACCAGGCCTTCCAACACAAGTCGTCCTGCCACAGTCTGGTACCCAGCCCTTTTGAAACGCCCAAACATCACGTCCATCTTCACGTGAGGTGTGACGCCCGAGTCGTGATTGTACGGCGGGAGAAACGTTCCAGTGAATAGCGCATGCTTATTCTTGGCAGTGTGTCCATGAACCGTTTGGAATAGTTCAAAGTCCAACACGCTCGCGGGCGCAGTTGAAGGATGAGAAGCCCAGCTTATAAATAAATGTACAGTCTTTGGTAATGAGCGATGAAAGTGTACTCTGGAAACGGAGTCGATTAGTATGATGTTCACATTGATGACGTTGCTATGCCTTGGTTTTTTCCCTGTTTGCAGTCAGCTCAGGACTTACAAGCAGTAACTGCGCCGTACTTGTATTGTTCAGCGTTGCAGTGCACTTCAGATACAGATCAAAGGCTCCTGTGAGCCAACTCGTGAATGAGAAACGCTAAAGATCTATCCTCTGTATATAGCATTGGAAAATACAGCATTGAAGCCATACACAAGTACTGTGATTTTAGCCAACGCTACGGTTTAAAAGTGCTAAAAAGCTTTCGATCGATCGAACTGTAAAAACCAGGTAAAGTCCGCAGTTCGGTCTTAATTTTTAAGAACATGTGCCTTGAGAATCAAAGGACTCTAAATGTGTAAGATCAGTTCATCGCTTTTGCGATTCTCAACCTCTGTTTCGAACGCTGAGTGTTCTCGGTCGCAAACTGGCCGCCATTTTGTTTGCAAGGCCTGCGCCAGCGTTATGCATAGGTCAGCGGAACCCGCTTCCGCCGGAAGTTTACATCCATGGAGCGAGCGAGCGATTTCCCACCACTCACAATAACTCGTTCATTGCTTCGTATTCACGAGTTAAAAATGAAAGTTCTGCCTGACTGTTTCTGCTGCAATATCTGGCAAAGTTTTTTCCAGTTTACGAGTGGAGGCGAAACCTGTTACGAATTCTAACAATCCGTTCACCGGATTAATGGTGTAGACAGTAATGCTAAAATTGCGAGCTGTTGGATTGCATCTTGATTTGAGCCTCTTCAAACAATTTTCTTCGATAACCCAAAAAGAGCAAATGTGGACGCTTTCTGATTTACATTTGCTGAGTGAGGTGTCAATACGGTAGAGATCCCTTGCCAATATACGGGCTTCGTTTGTGGGTTTGTGAGGTTCGCATTTACCGTATCCATGATTAGTTTCAGCTCCATCTATCCTCGGATATCTTACATTTTCACGGATATCCTCGTTGCGTCGGATTAGCCACGTTTTTCCGTTTTGGTAGGAACTACTGTGCTTGATAAGGTAGCCAAAGTCCAGGACACACAACGCGACCAGAAAAAGGATAAGACCCCAAGCTCAGTCTCTCCTGCCAAGGTTGGAAACAAACCTCCAAACTCTGTTGATGTTTTACATTTTCGGCCCAGAGTGCCACGTAATTTTACGCTATGTTCAGGCGGTCAGATATAGGTAAAATAACCAAAGTCTCAATCTCCGTTGCACCGATTATTCTGCAATACACAAAGTCAGAAATGAGACTTTGCATTTGACCCTTTCAATGAAATGTTCCTATTCAAATTAAACCTTGCCGGGGCAACAACGTAAACACATACTGCTATCATATTTGTGTACTCTTTGAGTGGTCATACTTTCAAGCGACAGTTTACGGATGAGTCAAATTCGCTTTAAAGTGGGAAAGGTCCACTTTAATACTCCTGTGGCATATTTCTTTGTGTGTGGCTTGATTATTCTTCTGAGACAATATATCACTGCGTCACAGGCGTCATATTTTCCAAGTATTTCTGTTAATTCCTTCTGTCTAAACTCGATCCTTTTATAAACTCAACACTACATGTACCATATCCATTGATTACACGTCACATCACATCACGTCAGCTGTGCCGGGAGGACTTTGCCTCCGGGGGATACTCCTCAAAGTTTTGGGTGGGAGTGTGCCTCCCGGGAGTGAAAACTCTCACCCTATTTCGGACCAAAATTTGCGATTTTCAACCGTTTTTTCGATCAAAGCTTGCAATTTTTGACCATTCTTCGGACCAAAATTTGCGATTTTGGACCCTTTTCAGACCAAAATGTGCGATTGTGACCCTATTTCCGACCAAATATCACAATCTTCACCCTATTGCAGATCAAAGGCTCAAAAATTGATACCCTATTTCAGATTAAAATGCTGAAAATGATACCCTTGGGGCGGCACATACCTATGGCTCATATATGGGAGTGCCTAGCCCCCACTGGGAGTTTGCCACGGGTTCTAATCAGTACGGGGACGGGAACATACAGGGTTTTCTATATATAAACAAGAATAAAAAGTCTCTTTTGAGAGTGACAATATTCAATACTCTCGCCACTGAATATTAAAAATTTTCCCTCCGATCCTTACACTCTAATCTACTATGTTCTGATCTTTTTCTAAATTCATTTCTTTCTATGTAATATGTTTTTAACTCTATCCATTTCACAATAATTTATCGCCATGTTCTTAGCAGACACTAGTGTAAACAGTTCACGAGCCGTTGGCAAACTCTTTACTGTTAACTAATAACCGTGTGTTGAGCCACGGTTCAAAAACCAGACGGCGTGATGCACAGAATGGAGCGACCTCCCAACTCTTAAAAAATATTTTTCCACCGGTTCGTGAGCATCGCAAAATACTCATAACGCGTTCTCGTGTAATATAGCCTCATCTAAACACGGCGGGAGTTGGAAGAACACTCGAGTAACGTAGAGAAACCACGATGCCGCCAAGCAAAGTCATTGTGGAAATAAAGCTATTCAAAGAATTCAAAACATCACTGTGAACGAACGCCATTGCATTGTGCCATTGCTTGTGACGTCACGACTTGAACGATGGTAACCATAAACACGCGTAAACCAATCACAACCGAGCAGATTCTCGACACGATAAAAATCGCTGTATGTTAGGACTCCTAGACTTCCGGCAGTAGTAATAAGGGCTGATCCACAGCTGTATGTAACCATGTTAAGACAAACTTCTAAGCTTTAACAACAGGATACGAAGATACAGAAGATGGGACACTGCAAGTTGTCAAGTAATATTACGCCATCGAGTTCAATTAACATTCGATAATTCCAGCTGTGCTCAGATGTGCTTTGTTGTTTGTCCATAAAAATTGACATAACGTTCGAAATAACGGGGTCGAATTTGTCATTAAGGGGAATAAGGATCAGTTCGAAATAGCGGGGAGTTTGAAATAATCGAGTTCGAAATAGCCGATACTAAATATCGGTAAATCCAAGTGGATTCGGTTTGACTTCGAAATAACGGGGACTTCGAATTAACCAAGTTCAAAATAGCGGGTTTCTACTGTTTATAACAGTTGGAACCTCTTGTAAGCGACCACCCTTCATTCGGCTTTAAGTGGTCGCATGGGAGGCCTTGGCCAGATCCAGCTTTCGGGGCCAGGGGGTACTCAATAGGATTTTGGGTAGGGAGGTTCCGCTGACTCTAAAACCTGTTCAAGACACAAAGATGTAAATTTGCTACCCTGTCTAATTCAACGTGCTCTAATTTGTGACCCTGTTCAAGACTGGACCAAAAATTACCCTATTCAAGACAGAGATAAGTTAGCCTGAGTTGCACACGTTTCCACCGGAGCATACGAAGAAATCGCGCGAAAATTATGGCGAGGGCAAAAATGTGGTCGAGGAGGGGGGGGGGGGGGGGGAGGAGGAGAAGATCTTCGGGAGATAACCCTGTTTAAAACACAAAAATGTAAACTTTTATACCTTGTTTGAGGCAGAGGGCTCTGAAAACGATACCCTACTGGGCGGAACGTCCCTATATAGAAAAAATACCGAATATCCCCCCCGCTTCGATCGCCGGTGAGTGTGTTTCCATATAATTGCTTCGATCACCCTGATCGTCCCACTAGTTTTGCGGACGATTGAAGCGATCATATGGAAACCAGACAAACCAGGTTTTATAAAACATAAATGTTGCAAAAGTGTAAAGAAAGAATATCAGGGTCTTTTGAAGCAGGATATCTCAGGAGTGTTCCAAATAATAAAACCGACTCTCTAGTTTACTATAACTATACCAGTAAGTTAAAGTTAGTACTTTATTTAACTTCAAACGGAATAGCAAGCGAAATTTCTTTCTACAGTCAAACCCCTATCAAGCGACCACTTATCAAAGTCCCCAAACTATTGTCATATAATACTGTAAATAAATCCCCTATTGAGCGGCCGCCTTTTGGATATTCCGATGGTTTCTAAAAATTTAATACACACAGTTTGGTCTTGGTTTGGTAAAGGTGATGACAGATAGAAGGTGACGATAAAATCATTCAAACATTACCGTAATATGCAACAGTTGTCACAAGCCTCCAAATGTGTTGGTATTCAAATAAAGTTAAGTTTCTACCACGCCCTATGCTAATTTCTGACCCATTTCCCCGAGAGTGGCAGGGGTTCGACTGTATTTCAAATGCGGACCAACTATCAACTCTCCCAGATTCAAAGCAAAACCTGACGGGTTTATTTCAAAGTACACGGACCTTACCTCGTTAGCTTCTGCGGCGCTCAAATCTAGCCATACTTGTCAACAGTTCTTGTATAAATCGCCGCCCGCTCAAATCGCAGCATATTTATCGAATAGACAGCTTTCCAACCCAACAAATTTTAAATCTTGAAAGAAAAAAAAAAGTAGTCGTCTGACTAAGCGATTAAGTTCCGATTCTGCTGAGAGGAATACACTAGCTGAAACTGTCGACAGGAAATTATTCATTGGTTTCGCGTAAAAATCACTGGATCATAGCATAACCAAGAACAGCAGGCTTTTATACTTTCTTCAAGTGATCGAGTCAGTAATACACACAAGGATATGGCTAGCATAACTTGCCGCCTTCAATGATTTCGAAACGACGAGCAGTTCTCTTGCAACTTGCAAAAATTATCATTTCCATTGCAGCGCCAGTGACGAGCAAAACATTTCGGCAATGAATCCTGTAAGGTTCATTTAGAAACGGTGAAATTTGTCTTAGCGACTGCTCAATTTCCACCGTCTAAACTTTGCTTTTCCTTCCTGATAATGTATCTCAGTTTTAAGACAACTCATGAGCTGTGACAAGCTACCGCGTGTCACAGCTCATGACCAAGCCCCTTTAAAATGACCTGTCCATTATTGTGTCCAGTGGCCAGGCACATACCAATTCCAAAATTCCCGATTTCTTAAAAACGATGCTCTCACGCCGGTTTGATGATCTCTGAGAAGGAAGGAAGTCAAGGAAGAAATCAGTAATAATTGTCAACTTGAAAGGGAGATTAAAGGCAACAAAAGGGAGAGACACACAAGCACGCATTACACAAAGCAAAACGGTTTAAACTCAACTGTACACACACACAAACAAAGAGTTGTTTCATGAACAAATAATTCTTTTGTTTGAAAACTTGCCTTTTATTGTTCTTCATCAGCTGTATTTCAGAGATGACAAAAAGTTCACTTATCACGTGACATTCTGATCAACTTCGATAAAAACCAAGTCATTACAGCCAGTGGTCTAGTTATATCATCTCTTCACCCAGCTACACGAAATTTTTGTCGTCAAAATAATCAAGGAAGGTTTTCATCTCAGCAAAGATGCATGTGAGTATTTGCATACCCAAGACAAGGAAAAACCAGTTACTGCCGAACAAGCATTTGACTCACCGTAAAAAACGTTCAAGATTTAGCTGAACGCAGTAAAGAATGTTTTGATTGATGTTTCAAGCATTAGCCTTTGGTTAGAGGTTTTCCTTGAGGGCTAAGGCTCGAAACGTCAGATAACGCGTTCTTCACGTCGTTTTGGAGATCATAACAACCTTTAGCCGATTATGCATCCCTACAACGTCGAAACAGACTAAAATACCCTTTACAATGACTAGCGTTCCCCTCCAAAAATGTCCCTAAAGGTGTCACAACTCAAATATGAAAACCCCTCAAGGTGTACGTGCTAGTAGAAATGTTCCAGTTATAGCTGAGCGGAATTTCCCCCTCTTTTCTTCATTAATGTATGTAGACATAGAGACGTGGCACATGCAGTTAATGAATGGGTTCGGCATGTCGCATTTTAGTTGTCTCTCAATTCAGGGCCTATATTTCTACAAAACTAGAGTAAACCCAAATTTCGGAGACGCTTCTTTTTTTCGATTCAAATCAGGAAGTTAAGGTAGTTACTCTGGCAAACTCCACAAACTTGTCTGTCTTCCCGATCGAGGTCACCACGCGGGCGATTTGGGTATTTCCAAATGACTAAGTCAATAAATTAAAACAAAGAACTGAAATCTTTTTTTTTACAACTAAACTCACTATCAAGGGCCTCAGATATAAAATCGTTCAACAAAGTATGGCTAACGCATTAACAGTGTGTGTGTGTGTGTGTGTCAGTAGAATAATGGTTCTTTGTTTAGCACAGGCTAAGTTAGTGCGAATTTTAATTTTCTTTTGCCAGACGCAAAATGTTCTGAAAAAGGCAGTTGAAGCTATCACCTGTGTAAATAAACGACCTTGCAAATAGTACATTAAAAAAAATTTTGCAATAATAGTTTGCCCGATGATTCAGTCTTTTTGGAGGGAAGGGGGGGACTTGTCAGGCAAATTGTCACTGATATTATGATAGAAATTTTTGAGACTCAGATTAAATTAAGACTGCACTAAAATTACGAGAATACTGAGAAATATGAGTGAAAAACTATTATGGTGATTGCTACGACGTCTTGTTTTGTTATAATTGAAAAAGCTGGTGCTGGCTTGTTCTGGCGGAAACGGGAATCAAAGCTATTTCGGTTTCATTCAATAATCCCAAAGTATAGCCATTTTCCGAAACTCATTTAAGTTGGCCAAGTATCGTGTCAGCGATTCTCGAGCAATCTGTGTCAAAGACGGGTCCCGAAACGCTCCATCTTAAGGTGGCTCCATAGGGTTTTCAGACGCAATTTCGCGCGGGCATCAAAATTACAATGAAACAAAAACTTGACTTTCGTAATTCTTTGGAGGAAATCTGAATTTAACAGGAAATTCTAAAAACTCGGAAAAAAACAGTTTACGATGTGTGCACGGTTCTTCGTGTCTCGAAGAAACCAAACTGGCAAGCCTTTCAATCAAACTCAGTACATGCCGGCTTTATTTGATCGCCAATCTTTATCACTTTACCTTCGAATGTATATAACTCTACTGAATTAGTTTGAAAGTATTGTTTCTGCACATCCTGTCAAACCAATAACTAAACAAGCAACACACGATGAACAAGTTCTAAAATTCAGATTTTATTCTGTTTGACTTTGAAATGAACAGCCGTGACAAACGCGGCTCGGACGGTCATTTTGGCAATCATCAATGGACAAACCAGTACATTCGGCCTAGTCACAACACTGACAGCAATTCTTGGAAGTAATCAAACTTGGAGAAATTATTGGCGTTTTCATGAAGCTTTGCAAATCCTACTAACCTGCAGAGTTTGATCCCGTGTCAGTCTGTGGCATATATTATGTCAGGTGAGCAGTCGCAAAACTAAATATTCACGAACTGTACTGAATAAGTATGAATGAACTTGATAGGACACAGCTACCAACAAACTTGTTGGGAGCTAGTGGACTAGCATACGACGGCTTGAACTGAAGACTTTCAAACGGTCTTCACGGCTTTGAAAAGGATCGAGTTGTTGAACAGCTATCACCCTCAAATTGTTCGAGACTTCGCCAATAGTAGTTCGCACAGCATAATTCGTGGCTGACGTATCCAGTACGAGCTTCTCAAGACAGAAATTCAGGAATTGCATGGTGTTTCCTTTTAGCTTCGCATCCAGAAAACTTGCTGGCGTGCGATCGCCGCTTTTTTCTCGTGTTTACATGCACAACTTGTTTTCACGCGCAAGGACACACGGCTAACGCATGCGCACTTGTCGATCTTGTCGAGTCATAATTTTGCATTTGATGGCGCAATACGCACGTAAAATATCATGTTTTTCTCTGCATTTTTCTCGAGTTTCCTTCGATGAATCTGTCTTAAATTTGGCAGGCAAACGAAGATTATATCCGGTTTTGTCATATTTGATTTTAATGGAGATTTATGGAGCAGACTTTTTTTATTTACAAAAAACATAAATTGCCAATTAGCTCGGAATCCGCTCCTCTAACCCCAACTTTTTTTCATGGTTATGTTTACCTTATACAAATTTCTAAACATATTGAAAGTTTCAGAAAATGTCACCGAAGAAAACTCCAGAAAATAGAGCAGAAAGTCTGAAAATGGGGTAAAAGACCTTTATTTCAAGGACGTTTTGTTTCCATAGAAACCACACTAGAGTGACAAAAGTAAAACGTATACGCAACAGACCTTTGAAACATCTACCCTGCAAATTTGATCAAGAAAGAATACAATGAAATGAAAATATGAGTTTTGGTGTCATAAACTAAATACAAGCGAGTACAGGGAAATACCCTATGGAGCCACCTTAAACGAAACAGATTTTAAAATGTATAGCTGTATTAGGGTTTTTAATAAAACTGAAAAAAGTTTTGATTCCCGTTTCTGAAACAGACCATTCTCAAATTAACCAAATGGCATTTTACCTTTAAATGCATAAAAATATATAAAACATCAGGTCTACATTCTGCAGTCCAATACTTTTAAAATGCATGATATACATTTTCGCAAATTCACCTGATAAGTCTGTGGCTTGTTATCTATTAGTTTCTCGAGCCGAGAGACACACTAGCTGAATAAACTGTGCCAAACAGAAAACCAAAAAATATAACAATACAAACGTTCCGAGTCTTAGGCTCCGGTCGCACTCGTAACTTTAACGACATTAATATTGACATTTGCACCATTTTAAGGTGATTCCCTAGTTTTGCATTGCGCATCTTTAGTACGCATAACCCTTTTGAGATGGTGGACATTGAGAACCACCGAAATTTCAAGATCGAAAGTTCTTTACACTCTTTACGCAAGTAAGTTATATTTTTCGTCGTTCAATGTGAGAACAGCCAACTTCAAAGTTGAAACTCGTCCCAGTCCCCTCTCGGAAAGAGGTATTTTGAAGTGAAAATTTGCCCTTTCCCGAGCAATTGCGCAAAAACGAGCATGGAGACTCCCCTTTTTTATGTCATGTATGTCAAATAAATACGATTCTCCATAATATATCCCAATTTAAAGAATTTTCCATTTCACAATTTTGAAATATTCCCATTTGAATATTATTACTCTTTTTATATAGTAAAGTAGTTGCATACTAAAGCCCTGTAGCGTGAAAACAAGCATGGTGACCCCCTATTTTTATTTTATTTTTTCAATGTACTAGAAGTAGTTAGTGTTTGTGCAAAGTTTTAAAAAATTTCCATTTCAAATTCTATTTCGATGGAATCACCTTAAGTGCAAAGAGCGCTTGTCACCAGAAATATATGTTAGCAAGTTGCTACCAAACATTAGAGAAACCGTCGTATTGCTCTCGATGCTGAGCTATCATCGACTAAACTTTCTAGTGCGACCCGGTCCTTAGTTCCGTTGTTTGTTACTCAAATTGCGTGCCATTTCAATTATTTTGTTTACATCTTTATCTGCGTAAGTCGAAGGCTTTGGTTTCCAACACGGGAAAAAGCCATAATAAATCAATGGGAAAATAAGTAAATAGATTTTATACGCCAAATGATCGAAAGTAATTTTCTGGGGCCCTAGGTTTTGAAGACCCAGAATTGTCAGCGCGCAAAGGATTGTGATTGAGTGAACTCCTTTATAGAAGGCAGAGGAAACGCGGCTACATAGCACGTACAGCTAGTTCAGTAATGAAAAACACTATTGGGGTCGAATTAATATTCTTCACTCTGTTTCAGGTCGGCTTTAGGTACGTCTTGAACATCATCCGAAGGACCGTACGGGCTCGAGCATTTTTAGCAACATCCTTGCTTTTAATAGGGTTCCTGTCGCTAGAATGGATTTATGGAAAACACGCATACCTCAGAAAGCCTCTCCATACAATAGGTGAAAACTCTCAGGGACAAAAGGAGAATGTTACGGGAAATCATAGCATATATAGCGTAACATCTAAAGGAAGTCTCGTGGAGAGCGAGTTGCCAAGTGTTTACCAACGGGAGGAAAGAACTGATAGTACTGAGACGTTAACGAAGCTGAAGAATACAGCAAAAAATACAAGAGTTTGTCCGGTGTTGTCTTTAGGCACTGCCAAAAAGACACCGCAGTACGGCATATGCAAACCGCACCAACCAACAGAGGAATCCTGTCGAATTGCACAGGAATATTATTACCTTGAACCAGAACTGACAAAATGCAAACAAACCGCGCACAATATCTGTAATATATCTGTAGATAGCTCACGAAAAGTAAGCTGTCACGCAACTCTCTGTGAAGAAGGTCAGCATAACTCATTTGTCACGCAATCCATGGATCCTGAAACAGGATCCGTGACCGTTTCGGGATCTTTTATGACGGCAAAAGAACTGGAGAATGGGCTACCAAAAATCATTGATGAAAACAGAAAAAATGCGTTTAATTTCGTGTTTTTAAAATGTGCCAAGCGTGACGGAGGAGAGGTCACGCAACTGCTTCCAACAGATCCTCGTTTGACTATAGCAGAGCATCCTACGCAACGTCGAGATAAAAAAATCATCAATGTGAACGTGTTACTTCTTGACTCTTTATCCAGAGCACATTTTTATCGTTCTTTGCCTGAAACAATAGCGACATTCAGTAAATGGACTACAGGAAAATCCTCCACTGCAGAAGTCTTCGATTTCGAGTTGTTTCAAGCAGTTCACGGCCACACGGCTGAAAACACGCACGCTCTGTTCACTGGGAAACTAATTCCATTTTCCAAAAAAGACCTGCGACATTCTGTTGAACCAGAGGTGCTGTTTGGACATTTTAAGAAGGCTGGGTACCAGACTATATGGCAAGAAGATTTATGCTGGGAGGGGGTCTGGGGTCTAATGACAGACCTGACCGTTAGTACCTGGGACGAGTTGCAGAACAAGGTGAACGAGTCATTCATTGACAGCACAGGTAAGACAGATATGTGATATTATTCTATGTACAGCCTTTAAGTAAATGTGGAAATAGAACGGATGTATTTCAACATGTGAAAGTAATGTTTTGCTAAAAGTCATTTTAATGCCAAGATGACATTTTAAATCAGTGACAGCCAATTCGTAACTGGATTAAATTTGAGGAAGCCAATCAAGAGTTTGAGCAAACGTAATCGTCACTTGCTTGTGATAACCCGGCTAACACAAAATAGTTTTGTTCAGTTGTACTCCTATTGGTGGTTTGCACGATCGGGCATCGGAAACTTATCTTCTAAATAATTGATCTCAAACATAGTTTGATGTCTCGAATCAATAGATATCTTGAAAATACTTCACTACGCAAAATTATAGAGAAATTGCACACTGCGTTGTGAGTTTATCGAGACCTAACCTCGGAAGAAATTTAATAGGGCTTTGTATGGAGCCACCATGTTGGTGTACGGAACATGGTGACCGTTTTCTTGCGGCACGAACTAAAGCTGATTTGGACCTTTACTTGAGTCTGTATGCTAGGAATTTTTTTCCATCCATTTTTAAAATGATTCCAGATATAAAACATTCAAACTCACTCACAAACATAAGGATTTCCGCGGCGGAAAGCGTGACACACGGCCTTGTTGTCACGAATTTAAAGCATTCATAATTCTTAATAGAAACTTTTTATCTTCTCAGAAACTTGCATGGAGGCTTAACTTATGGTATTCTAGAAAATACAAGCGTATTGGTTTTGTAGAATGCATAACTTCCGAGATAATCTTCATCACATGGAAACCACTAATTGACAGAGACTGTTCAAAAGTGCAGTACAAACTATCATCACCATCACCATCACCATCACCATCACCATCAACTTCATCTTCATCATCATCATCAGTATCATCGTGACCATTATCTTCATCACCATCACCATCATCTTCATCATCAGTATCATCATCAGTATCATCACCATCACCAACATCACTAATATCATCACCATCATCATTACCACATGCCTCTTCACCTTTATCGTCACAATATCTCTCACCTTCCCCTTCTTAACCTTTATCGACGTATTCGTCAGCGTCGGCAACTTAGAAATGTCACTATATTTTATTGACCTTTAGTATTGACTACTAATGCTTGAAATTTATTTGTTAATGGAAGTTCGACTTAGCAGGTTTTGTTTTCAGGGTTGACTCACTCAAGCTGCGAGCTGCTTAATTCGTTGGGAATAAAATCACCTTTCTACGGTCCAGACAAGATCTGTTACAACGGCAATTTCCAGCATTCCTATTTCTTCCAGTACATTCGGGACATGCTTCAAGCCATCAACGCATCGCCCAAAACTAAGCCCCTGTTGTCCTACATGGCTCTCAACGTGCCCCATGACCACAGAGGAAGGCGCACACAGAGCCTCGACCTCACGCTCGCTGATTACGCCAAATCTATGTCTCAAGACAGCAACACGCTGACCATCATTTTAGCAGACCACGGTAACACTTATACGACTTACACAACTATGGTTCAGGAAGGTCGCTTTGAGATGTTCCACCCCAGCTTGTTTGTAATTGTCCCCAAAAGAGTGAGTAAATTGTTAGGAGAAAAAGCCATGTCCGCTTTAAGGGTAAATCAGCAAAGGCTGGTGACTATAATTGAGTTGCACCATTCTCTAATGGCTTTGGCCGGTCCCCTTATGGGTGCGGTCGCACCCCAAGGACTGTTCAACCCAATGTCTGTGAATCGTACATGTGATGACCTCGAACTCCGCTTACCCAATCTCTGTGTCTGTGATGGATGGGAGGTTCCCGCCAATAATAATTCTGTCCGTGTTGCCTTCGTGAATTTTGCGGTAGGTCAACTAAATAACCTTGTTCAAGAGCAATACGCTGTGAAGAATAAAGGCAAATCTCCCGCTCTCAGGGCGTGTGCGAGACTCGTGCCGATTAGGTTCGAGAAGGTGCGCGAGAGGAACTCCCCAAGCGACGGGAGTATGATCACCAGCTTCGATATCTACGTGAAGGCGGGAGACGTTCTGGAGCAATCAGAAGACGTTTTCCACGTGCATATTAAGTCCAAAGAATCGGACAGCAAGAAGTCTTTGGACTTGACTCTTCTAAATTACGATAGGCTTTCCATGTTTGGTAAGTACAAAGTCTGTGCGGACCCAGGTGTTGAACCCAAACTTTGCGTGTGCTCACGGAAACGACCAGAGTCTGTCACGAACAGCAAGGACCTACTAGAAGTGATTTTGTTGCAAGACTTCGAGAGTGAATTTGGAAGAGACCCTGATATTCAAACAATAGGACATTCGAACTGTCTCTATCTTATAAAAAGTGCCTACAATGGTAAAGGACACAGCGTTGCATACGAAATAGGGAACTTTTGTGATGGGCAAACGCTTGAAGTGGCATTTGATGTGGAATCTGAAAATATGAAGCTTTCAAGAGCAGTTCCATTTAATTTGAAAATTGTCCCTGGAAGACTAGTATTCGTATTATCAGCCAAAAAACATGTGATATATTGGGATAATTACATCACTGCGAGCGCTCAACTGTTAACAGGCTGACAAAACTTTGAACTGCAATCGGAGACTTGCTCAGCTAAGCAGCGGCCGAAAGTTACAATTAAGGAAAAGCCCACAAATCTTTGCGCGCCTCATAGTTTAATGATTAATCAAGACGTGACGGCCAATTTTATTTTCGGCGTCCACTGTCGCACAAAAAAAAAAAATTGAAGAAATGAACTCGAATGAAAACTATTTATTCACCAGAGTAATCATTTTAGAAAATACAGAGAGAGAGGCGCATTGTACCAACTCCATAAACCGTTCTACTCAGACAAAAAAGCTCACAATGCAGATTCTCACAACCAGTGGAAAAATGTTTATGAGTGATGCTAGTTTGGACTGTTAGATCAATCAGCTTTTATCTGAGCAAGCTGTATGATATTTCTTTGGTGGAAAACAGAGAAATAAAAAGCCAATCACCCTCGGGTAAGAAATCCAGTTAAAATGTCAGTTATTGCACGCGCGTAAAGGATTGTTGGGTTTCCATGGTTGTAGTTACCGAGAAACCAAAGTGGTGAGAAACGCTAACGGCATAGCAAGTGTATTTGTGAGAACTAGGAATCTGTGACAATCGAAAACAAAAGAAAAAAAAAAAAGGAATTATCTGCCTCGTTGGGGTGTCTTTGTTTGATACGAAAATATGTTGAATGCGGGACTTGTGTTACGGAGATTTCTCCTATTTTACTATAACATTTTCCCACGCCCTGGGTGGGTACTAATCTGAACACCATGTTGTTTTTGAATGTCCTTCACGGGGTGACCTCTGACCTCCTCCTTTTCTGGGAAAAAACATTGGAACAGAATCACGTCCCCGCGCAGCAGGGTTTGCTCAGTAAAACTTTTAACCTCTTTCCCAGGCTCTTTACTCTCCCGGCCCAACGCGTTGGCTTTTTGTGCGATTTGAATGTTCTTCACGGGGCGACCTCTCCGCACCGCAGGGTATTCTGGGAGTCCGTCGCGAAGCTATCAACAGACCATCACTTCATTCACCTAACTAAAACTGGGAAAGTAGTGTACTAACGCGATGGCCTTCAAAGGCGATGGCAAGACAAGCGAACAACGGTACACCAAGAAGCAGGACGAAAAATCCGATGAGAGAAACAAGCGGTTGATTTATAGCTGAGATAATTGGTCGACCGTTCACAGTTGGCTTGCATTTAATACCTTAGCTCGATTTTTTGTAAACCATTTAAACTGCCTAACGTGGTTACTGGTACTTAAAAGCAAGTTATGATCAAGAACAAGGCCCGAGAAACAATTTAGGACAGGAAAGAGTGCATGAGGGCCGTCCGATAGAAAGAACTTGACTTTACGTAATGCCAAGGGCCAAGGGGCAGGTAAGACACGTCTGTTTACTTTGTTCACTCAACTTGTTGCTTGTGACGTCACAAGCTTTAAAATGGAGCGTGTTTTTTTTTTCTGGGTTACAAATCTGCATGCGGTGATTGGTTCATATTATCATGTGATTTGTGATGACAATCATGCACAGTTGGCAAAGCTGAGATATTTTGGTGGGCAGAGTGGAGAACTGCTTCTTTTGGTTATAATGCGATTATGTAGAAACCAAACCAAGCTCAGCAGAGAGATTAACTTGATTAACTTGATTCCACTAGACTCATCCATCAGCTGGTACAGAGTACTGGTAAGAAATATTTCTTCCAGTACGGAGCCACCGGGAAAAGGTGTCCCAATCTGGAACGTCCTCCCATATTTTTGTCCAGCCGACACTTCTGCCCAGGCCAAAATTTTAGCATGTCCGGCTGGACATTCCAGTCTAAAGTCCTAAATGTCCTCGTTGGTCTAAAATGTCCCCTGTTTGGAAAGGTGCTTTTGATAGTTAAAATGGGTTCTAACAAGAAAGGATACTCATAAACATTACAGGTAACAGGCCTTTTTGTCCCCCTGGCCCTGACATTCTGGCCTAGGCTAAAATGTTTCCCTCTGGTCTTAAATGTCCCCCTCTCCAAGTTTATCACATTTTCAGCTGAAATAAGAAGAAGTCGAACAAGAGAGATCAATAAACTTTCATTGTTTAGCAAAACAGATTTGCTATTATTAACTATTTTTTCAAATTGTTTCGCAATATTTTTAAATCTAACAGAGTTTACTGTATTTCAGTTTTATACCTAATGATTTTCTAGTAGGCAGTTATGCACCAAAACGGTGTATCAGCGCTTTTCATCACAGGCTCTGCTACTCAGTACAAAAAGTTAAATCCAAAAAATTAAAAGTGACATGTGGTCGCTACATTAGATGCTGTGTCAACAAATGCTGGCAGGCACAGGGACCGCAGGCTCATTAAAAATAACTTGATTATCTTGACAGTCAAAGCTTTAATTCAAGATCTTTTTAACAAACCATTTAGAGTGTAATAGAGAGTTTACCTTTTGGTCAAGGGTACTATGTCAAAGGTCAAGGGTAACATGTCAAGGGTTAGAAAAAATATCCTTTTCTTTTTTTCCTGACAAAAGAGAATTGAAATGAAGCAAAATTCTGAGTCGCTGCTATCAGTGAAAACAGGAAACAGATTGATCTGAGTAGCTATTTATACTAACATGATGGGTACATGCTCTGACAATGCTCATATTGGCATTTTAGAAATGTCCACATTTCTAAATTTTGTCAAATTTTCAGTTCAGATGATTCTAAACAAGAGAGATGAGTAAACAGTCATTGTTTAGCAAATGAACTCATCGAATCAAACAAGCGATTTTGTCAATTGTATGATGAAAAATATACTCCTACTGTGATATTCTAAATTATGATAGAATTTATATCAAGTTAAATGAAACATTCTTTTGCATATTACTACCCCAAAGAGTGTATTCTGCATCTGATTAGAGACTTTACTGCAAAAATGTACTTGGGTAGTAACACTAAAGAGTCCCAGCTCAAAGGATTAGAAAACCTCTGGGACCAGAATAGGTGATTCTGTACCGGAAAAAATATTTCCTACCGGTACACTGTACCGGCTGATCACGAGTCTAGCGGAATCTCTGGTAAAGTGCACATGACACCTGGTGATAGATGTGTATTAAATTCCTCGTTCTACTGTTAAGCACTGCAGCGCAAAGTGCAACTGAAGTCTTCCAAAATTGGTGTGTACATTCGAACTGGCCGTCAAAGTGATTTGATTTGACGGTGGCGGCGGGGTGTCGAAATGTTTAAAATTGTTTAAAATTCATATTCGAAATGTTTAAAATTCATATGAAAGAAAAAAAATAGTATCTTTAAAAATGGTATCTTTAAAAATGGTGCCCTCTCCCTAGCCTGGGGCCAATTCAATAAAGCATTTACAAGTGTATTTTGCAAGTTGGACTAATTCCTCTGCATGTTAAAACGCGCTTTAATCCAATACCATGGCCAAAAACTGTTACAGTTATGCCGGTGAGACCGGTGCAGTGTATCTGTAATATTTTGCAGACTTTTGCTTGGTAAGGGTCCATCCACACTATGGCCAAACATCTGCTTTGGCTAGGGCAATTCCAAATGTCAAGCCAAAAAAATATTTGTCTTGTACTGTCCGCACTGCCCCGTTGTGACCTGTCATGTTGCTGTATGATAAGAGTCAGATTTCAGTCGCCCAATATTCGCGCCATCTGAAGATATAAAATACCGCCACTGCACGTTTTGTAAACATGGTGCCAAACCGCATGCTCGCGTTATTTTTCCTCTTTCAACTGATCAGTTTGCAATTTGATTTGAATAATCTCGTTGGCTCTCTGGCACACCTCCAGCTCCAAACTGATTCCAGTGGTTCAGGTTTAAATAGAATGGGAACTGCCTGTAGTGCTGATCCATGAAATCAATTTTTAACTTGTCTACTTTATAACTAGTGCTTACCACCGTAATTCGACTACATGCGGCCAGTGTCACGAGGCAAACAATCACTTGCCAGCGATATGCTGCCTGTCAAAAACACAATAGAAAGTAACGCGGACAAAAATTTGCCCGGCTCCGAGGCAGGACAACGGCGTCTTTGATGTCTTTGGGGCAATCCGCACTAGGTGATGGTTTGTTTATGTTTCATTGAACGGCCGGCCGTTTCACGGCTGTTTTTCTTTCGCAATGAAAAACCGCAATAACAAATTTGTATCCGCACTGAAGTCGGGTTTGTTATTTCAGGCGTCTGTCCATACTTTCCTCTCAAATGTCAAGAAGAAATAAAACTTCGGGGTCATTCCACTTGCTTTTGTTCGATGCCGTTCCTCCTTCCCCTGAAGGTCCGGCGAACTGCCTGAGCCAGAACTGAGCGAACTTTCGCTTGGACTCCGCGCCGCGAGTGCTTCGGGAGAGATGCGGCTTTCGCGACTCGAAGGCTTCGGAAAAACTGCGGGTCATTCTTGAAAATTGGCTTGTACTATTGGATAAAATCCTCCATATGGATACGGAAAACCATAACCATAACCTTCGCTAGACATCGTATTCAGAGTGAACGAGCGAGAAAGGGGTGTAACGAAAACGAAGACCCCGAAAATGAAGACCTAAGACCCAGAAAACAAAGACCCCAAAATAAATTAACATAAATTTGCGGGGTCTTCGTTTTCTGGGTCTTCGTTTTCGGTTTTCGGTGGTGGGTGTATCGAAAACGAAGACCCCAACAATAATAGCCAACAGCTTCACTAAGTGGCACTCTCTTTCATACTGCTTGTTCAAGCTTTACGACTTTACTTTTCAAGCTTTGGTTCGGTATCAACAGCAAAATGGCTGAAAAATGGCAAGGTCATGGTGGTTAAGAAGCTGCTAAATCAACGTGAACGTCATGTATGTCTGTTTTTCAAGGTGGTGGACATCCTAAACTCTTTAGAGAACAGGCATATCGTCAAGATAGAGGCTATTTGCCAAACTCCTGTGGCAATGATGCTGGAATATGTCTACTTTGACTTCACACCTTTTGGTCTGGAAGGATGTGTTACTTCACTTCAAGGGTATCTGGATTACATTTCCTTGAGCGAAGAGTTTGTATCTTCCTTTTCATGTATGCATGAAAAAATAGCTAAAGGATACAGCTCTTGCTCTCTAGTTTTCGGGGTCTTCGTTTTCGATACACCCATCACCGAAAGTCGAAAACGAAGGCCCAGAAAACGAAGACCCCGTAAATTTATGTTAATTTATTTTGGGGTCTTCGTTTTCTGGGTCTTAGGTCTTCGTTTCCGGGGTCTTCGTTTTCGTTACACCCAGCGAGAAAGCGAACTGTTTGCATTTAGCGCGCGAAACAAATACAATAGGCGTGAAAGAAATACGATCTCAAATTTAATGCAGTGGAACAGCCCATTAGCTTCGAATGACATTAAATAACAAGGATATGTTTTCTTTCCAAGATTGGCCTGGCCTGAAGGCAGGCTGTCGGAGCCTTTGAAGTTTTTCGGCCCGGCCGAAAGATCGGCTGCGTGAAAATTTGTATCCGCACATGGCTTCTACAGTGATTGACATCTTCTCTCAATCATTTTTGCCTATCTAAATAGAAAACGGCCTAGTGCGGATTGCCCCTTTGCCCGAGCCAATTTATTTCGCTCTCACCGGGCAAACCCTCCGCACCTATCAAAGTTAGGTGTTGACAAGTATTTCCTATAAAACAAACAGATTTGGCTAAAGCGTGGATCGACCCTAAGAGTCTGTTTAGTGGTGTTTGAATAATGGTCCAACTTGTAAAATACACGTGTAAATGTTCATTGAATTGGCCCCAGCGTGCAGACGTCCTGTATCCCCGCTATAAAATAAGGAACGGAACTTTAGCGGGATACAGACGTCCGCACGCAGGCTCCCCCAAAATCAACTAAAAATGAAGAAGGATGGCACCTGGTTCCTTTGCTTGGTTAACCCTATGCGATCCTATAACCTTTCATCTTGCACACAGATAGTGATGGCTTCACGTCGGCCATTTTGAACGCTTATTGCGCGGGCTCAAGCATTTACCCTTCCCTACCCCACTGCGGTCAAATACTGGGACAAGCAACTGCAAATTTTTGTTGCAGCTTTCTATGAAGGTTGTCCTTACTACAGTATTGAATGTCTGTGAAGATTGTCCTTACTAAAATAATGAATGTTGCCAGTGGTTTTGGGATCAAACTGGAAATCACGTCTGAGCATAACGCTCACCCCCTCACCCAGGGGCAGATAAGTTCTACGTGAAACCATTGGTGTGAATGGCGCGGAATAATTAGTACAGTAAGGACATGACTTCGTTCCCCGCTTCTTTCGTCGGACCAGCTATCCTTGTCAACTGAAATATTGGTGAGTTTGTCTGTTGTCGCTTTGAAAAGTCTGCTACCACGCATTTTATGCTATTTCGTTTGAGCAAAGTGTCTCGAGAGACAGCCAGAGAACTTGCACAAGCGTCACCTCGTGTGTTGTGTGGAAACATATGTGATGTTTGCGGGAATATATGCTTGTGAATGTAGTGCTATTTTCGTACGATTCTTGTGAATCAGCCCCAAGGCATTTTCCTGGTAAATTCCCAATATTTTTGATGTACTATCGGCAGAATACGAGAGGTCCTTGGCTTTGACCCATTCGCCGGGGGATCGTTCACTTTATCACTATATATGTGTCGCACTGTTAAGAGAAACCAAGTGCATGTCAGGTTCTAAGCTCCAGATCACAGATTTATTTTTAAAGTACTAGAAATACGATATTCGCAGAAGCCCTACGCCCAAGAATCGATTATGTATGACATTGCTTAGAGCTCTCACGTACTGTATGCTTTCACCACACATCTCAAAATTAAAGGCAGATGACACTATATTAGCATTTACATGATATTGGCATGTGTCCCATTCTGGGGAGTACTCATCATAATTTTAGGTGCGGGTGTGCCGCTTGGACCTGAAAACCCCTTACCCTATTTCAGACCAAAATATCTGATTTACTATACCCTATTTCAGACCTGACTCCAAAATGTATACCCTATTTCAGACAGTCCAAAAATATGTATACCCTATTTCAGACCTATTTTAGAGATTTATTTCTTTTGCAACAATTTCACCCTGTGTTTTCTTCCATTTGCCTTGCATTGTGTGCTGCGACACATTTCTATTAAAATCATACCCCATCCCAAGCCAAAAACACAAAATCGATACCCTATTTCAGACCAAAAAGGCAAAATCTATACCTATTTCAGACTAAAAATGTTTGAAGACGATACCCTTTGAGGCGGCAGATACCTATATGGCATAGTACTCCCCCCCTGGGGTCCCATTGCTGTTTGAAGAGTGCAGTAATTTTATTATACTAGTGGTTTTTATCAAAAGGGGAGTGCTGCGAGTATCATTCGATCATATCCTAAAAGTACCGTAGACAGCATTTACGTCAAAACAATTTTAATGAGCTGCAAATGCATTAATTGCGTTTACATTGTCATGCCTTTAATGTCAAACGTATACGTATACGTTTTTTTAACACTCTTCAATCTGATTGTAACTACTACTTTAACACATTTTCCTCTGTATAAACTGGAACAGAAAATAATATAAACGATTCTAAAGCTGACCCTGTTTTTTTTTTTGGCGTTTTCTGTCTTTACTCTTTATGAGGGTATGAAGTAAACTGCAACTGAAACTATTATAAAATGCTCTAAATCCAAGAGTCACGGTTTGAAGCATTCATTGTCTCATATAAACTGGAACATCGTAAATCATTCAACGAGCTGACTATTTCTGAATTTGTGACATCTTACGCCTTTACTGCTTTTACATTATACGACGTGAAGTCATAAGTGTGTCGAAAGGTGTCGAATGACAGCAGAATATCTTCTACCAATTCTACTGTCAGGGCAGATGGGTTGACTTCGGTGTTATTCGTGTTGTAAACTTCGATGATGTCCAATATTGTGTTATGAAATAGGGAGAAGTTCATTTTTGCGCCATTCTTCTTCATTATCATCTTAGCATAGTATTGCTGCTTGCATTTCTTTTTGTTGGTGGCGATGCTGCAATTTTGGCATTTTACAGTGCTTCTCTCGTTGTTTAAGATAATTTTCTTCATGCAGTTGGGGCACACATGATATGAGCCTACTGTTGTCACCCCCAAAACTTCAAGTTCCTCTGTTAGTGTTGTGGAAGGGAGCGCCTCTGGTGGTTTCAGGCCTGGAAATGGATCATCTTTAGTGATCAAGCACCCTGCTTGCGTGGTGGTTAGTGATAATTTATTATTATCAGACTTGAGGTGTAAATTGGCAAACAGGTGTGTTGCCATTATCAACTTCGCTTGTAAATGACTCCCACAGGACGAGTTTTACAGTCCCTGTAGGATCTGTAATCTGGCCCTCTCTTACTGTAACCTTCACACCTGTGGCCTTTTTTGTCACTTCTTTGGCGGTACCCAAATTGCTCACCATGGCTTTTAGAGTGAGTAGCTGTCCTGGCTTAAATTCTATGAGGGAACCAATTGTAGCAGATTTGGACGTTGTCTGTGCTCTTTCAAAGGGAAGGTCTTCTGAGAGCTCTTGCAGTGCAGTTTTCTTGCGTATTATGATGTCGACTGGGTGCCCTTTGCGTTTGCTTCCGATGTGAAAGTTGCTTAATTTCACGGGCGATTTGGAATCAGCAACTTTTTTATAATGTTCCAAAGTTTTCACTGTGGGGTCGAAGCATACTCCTCTTATGTTCCCATTCTGCATTTGAATTTCACAGTCAAACCATTTGACATTACCATCATTAAATTTTTGCTTTATGGGTGAAACGTTGTGGATATACCCGTTGATATTCGACGGCAAATCTTCTTTATTGATCGTTTAATCTAAAGAAATGGTATAAAAGCCATATTAGAATGGGGTTATTAATCCTTGCAATGATAGTACAGGAAACTCTCTTATAAGTGACCACCGTTAAAGCACAGACAAGTGGTCACTTATGGGAGGTGGTCGCTTATAGGAGATAGTTTACAGAAATTGACCGAGATATCAAATTTCCAAGTGGTTGCTCATGGGAGGTAGGAGAGAGTTGACTGTAGCTATACAGCTGCTAGAATAAGTAACCATAAAATATAAATCTAGCAAGTTTAAAATTATACAAGAATCATTAAAAATTTCATTAAAAACTGAAATCTGATGGAGAAACAATAGCATATTCGAAAATAATAATAATAATAAAGCATATTAGAACTTACCTTTCATACCGCTATCATCCATTGTGCCACTGTCACTCATATTCTGTTAAAGTTGAAATTATTGTATGATAATTAGAAAGATCAATTCCATTGGAATTTGGAATCAATTTAATGTTTATACAAATAGTATGGAGTGCAGTCATTAGAAGCATGAAATACATGTAAATCTAGATACTACTACATATCACTATTTCTATTGTTTTTTATTGTTCAGTTATTTTGCTTTTTCTATTTGCACTGATAAAATGCACTGCATGTTGCATGTGCTAAATCATCTAATCTTGCTTCTTTGGCAAGTCTGTATTGCAAAGTTGCCGAGGATTTCATTCTTCTCAGTCTTTGAAAGGTCATTGCAGGTTCAATAACAGGGATAGTGTTTTCACTCTGCTAATGGGAATATAAGAGGTCCCTGGTGTTCTCTCTGATTTACCAATATCGATCCAAGCTTTAGGTAGTGTACGACCCTGGCTTTTGTGTATTGTAAGGACATATGGAAGTCTGAGAGGCATACTGTTGCCTCTGAAATAATTTATACATGATAAATTAAAGGATATGAACTGTGGATATTGAATGTGGTAATTGACATGGATTACCAGTCAAAATAAACGACTTTTCTCCAAGAATTTGGTCATGTTTTCCAGTTGCTTCTTTGCACTGTCTATCAATCGAGCCAAATAGGTTTGGCCAAGCATGGAATACTCGTCTACTACAATGTAGTCAATACCATAAAGGCTGTTCTGCAATCTGTAGACTGAATGTCCTGACAGATCATTGTTGATCTTTAGCTTTTATCATTTTGTATAACATTAGATTTACATTGTTCTATTGTACTAATTTGTGTTGAAATTCAGTGTATGTAGCCTGTGCTATGCTATCCAGTCTTTCCTCTACTGTTAGACGATACTGAAAATTAGCTGATGATGTGAAGCTTGTTAATCTTCCAATGTCATAGGTTCAATGACACAAGATGACAATGTTTTTACTCTGCTTATAGCAACATAGGATATTCCAGCAGTTCTTTCTGATTTACCAATATCAATCCAAGCTTTGGAGAGAGTAAGTCCTTGGCTTTTGTGAATTGTAAGAGCCCATGCAAGTCTAAGAGGTAGCTGTTGTCTCTCATGGAAAGCAGCTAATGAGTCTGATGTGACAGTTATAGGGCATATTGGAACACATGATGGTCTGGAGGCACTGATAGAAGGACCTCTGTAGTCATCAAACTGAACAATCACAGCAATAGTTAAATTTGGTGGTTGGTGGTTATGCTGATAGATGAAATCAATTACTGTTCCAGTAGCTCCATTACAGAGACCAGCGCTTGCCCATAAATTCATGGTCAGCATTACTTTTGCACCCTTGGCTAAAAATATTACAGGCTGTAAGCCAGACATGTCTTCAGAGCTGAGAGTTTTAGCAAGAGGAGATGAATGCCATGCATCAATGAGAGCAACTGGTTGTTGGAGTTCAGTAAGCTTTTCATGATTCAGGTTACCTACTTGTTCATTGCTATAGAATAGTCTAATAGCATCTTCAAATTTAGTCAAATTTACATTTGAGGGTTGACGAGTTAAAAGTAACTGCCAGTCATTTGCTGTTGTTTCACCTATTCGGAGTCTCAATAATAAATCTCTGAATTGTATTTGCTCAGGACTTGTACCCTGTACTCGTTGATTGACAGTTAGTTTAACAACTTTGTCAAACATCTTGTATGTGAGGTGGCCTTGTTCACCAATATCATTTGATGGTTTGGCGTGATACAATGGTTTATCTGCCACAGGTGGTAACTGACCTGGATCACCAATTAAGATTAAAGACTTTCCTCCAAGGACTTTATCATGGAAACCTGTTGCTTGTTTGCAATGTTTGTCGATCCAGCCAAAAGTTACTTGGCCAAGCATAGAAAATTCCTCTATCAGAATATAATCAACACCATTCAGACTTGTCTGAAGTCTGGCTAAGGTTTCACCTGTGAGATCTTTCCGCCGTCTTGAGCCCACAGGTAGTTTAAGCAATGAGTGGATTGTTATCCCTCTATTATTATACGAGGCTTTACCAGTTGTTGCTGTGACTACACATTTGTTATGTAAAAGGCTGCGAATGGCATTGATAAGGTAGCTCTTGCCTGTGCCAGCTACACCTATTATAATAAGACACAGTGGGTCTTGGTCATCAGCATTGCTTCTAAAATGCGAGTGCACAATATCATAAGCAAGTTTCTGCATTTCACTCAAACTGTTTATGTCTACAACATTGTACTGTTCATTGATTTCAGCATTTGATTGCTCTTTGTTTGTTTTAACCCATGTTGGCATCTGACCAATTTGATGTTCAGCATACTCAGCTCTGTCACTATGCCAATCTGGTACATTTTCACTATGCAAATCTGGTGCATTTTCATTGTCATCAAATGGTGTATGCAGATCTGATAAGATCATCCATTCCTCACGTGTATTGCTTGGTGGTTCAACTGGTTCATCCTGTTCTTGTTGACTTAAAACAACATTTTGCAATTTATCAAACCAGTCTGGCACATGGGTTTGTGCATACGGTGTTTGCAAAAATTCTTGCCGGCAATTTGTCAAAATATCATCAGTTGGTTCTTGATTATTCCAGGCATTGTGTTGAGTTCCTTTCCATGGTTTATATCTCAACAGTTGATATTTGCAATAAAGGGGGAAATTTGATCCCTTGGGATTTGAAGAATATGTTGGAAATATTCTGGGAACAACATTATCTGGTAGTTTATTGAGCTTGTTTTTTACTACTTTGTATGTAGTAGCAAACTGTGAAAAATTCATATTCACAATCAAAGGTGTATTCTCATATTGTTGACAGTTTGGCAGTTTCAGGGCAATGAATGCTACCTCTATGTTGATATTCATATCTATACCAGTGCCATTTTGCCTCAGGAGTATCATACAGCCAGTATTTGACAAATTTTTCCAGTCGTTGGGTGAAAAACCAGTCAACAATATGGGGATTGTTAATAACATTTTGTCGTCTTTCCTCACTGGTCATATTCTCACATTCTGTTCCAAAGAGATCGTGTAATTCAGGCCAACGCATGTCAGCAGATGAAAAAGTAAAAAAAGTGTTCGTACTCCAACATTAGTTACAATAGCTTTAAGGTCTTCTCTTAACTTTATGCCAGTAAGCATTTGTGCCAGGAATGTTACCAACATATCTTGAGATTTTAGACATGAATACATGTGCATTATCATTTGCAGCCATTTCACGCAATTCGTCAATGGTCAGATGTGCTTCATCTGGGTTCTGTTTGAGAAATATCCCAGTTTGTTGAAGTATTTGTTTTCTCTGGATCATGTTTAATGCCCAATATGCAAATCTGGGGTGGCTAGCAAAGCGGTACACCCATTTACCATCAATACATTCAGCAAATTTTATAAGATGTTTAATGCTTTCTTGGAGTGTCACTTCTCTTAAAAGTGCTTTGTTTGTAGGATCACCTTTACCATCAGGGAATAATGTAGGAAAAGCCATGGTAGCTAAATATGGTGTCTCATATTCATTTAACGGTTCATCTTCCACTGAAGGCCAATGCATCGCCTCTTCTCCTGAAAGCTGATTTACAACAGCTTGAATTTCCTGTTCTTGTTGTTGACCAACAGGTAATAAACTACTCATTTCTGTTGATTCATTATATACTAGAAATACGATAATCGCAGATACCCCCTCACTCTGCCATTGATGGGACTTTTACTTTGGTAACTCCCAACAAGAGTAGCCTTTGTTTTACCGAAATGTTGACTCGATCTTTTCTTCGAAGTCAAGTGCTACACGCAAAGGAAGGAGAAAAAGAATGGTGTGTGTTATACTTTTGCGTTGAAAAAAGAATCGATTGCGTGACGAAGTACGTATTTCCCACGGTCGGCACGTCAAATTAATTCATGCAGTCTGCCAAGCACGTTCTCAAAATTTAATACTCAAAGTTTGAAGTTGGTCGGCCGTCGTAGTACGGGAAAAAAGGAACACTGATTTTCCAATTTTGAATTCATAGGCAGTACAATTAAATAGGCTTCCTGTGCGATTTGTTTTTACTCTGGACTGCATGCACCAGATTCAGACATGCATATTTAATAGGCTCGAATTGTTTTGTATGTGAACTCACTTAAAACAGCAAGATTTTTCCCAGAATCAAAGCAAAACTTGAACAGTTTACTTCAAATTATACACGGGCTTCAGACCCAGTAATACTTCTAAGGGCTTGTGAACGATTCTCGCTGCAATCACCGCGTGTCAGATTACAGAAAAATAAGACATCTGACTAAATCATTCAAGACTCCAAGTTCCGATTGCTCTGAGCGAATACGGTAGCCGAAACTGGCGACAGAAGCGTAGTAAAACAATACTTCGAGGGAAAATGATCAGCATACAGATTTTAATACATTCTTGAAGTGATAAAGTTACAAGCTATACGGGATACAATATATTTGTCACGGTGATTGTTCGGTTTCCACTGACTAACCTTTGTTGCTTGTCCTTTCTAAATAAGTATCTGAGTTTAACACAAAACGGCGTCTGAAGCTCCCGATTTGATTTCAAGCGCTGTTCCCTTTGCGGAGTTGTCTGTGTTACCCGCTTCTGTTCATGTCGCTTTTGGTCGGCATTCATGCGCTGTTGTCTTTGCGGAGTCTTCTCTTCGGCCCGCTTTTTCTCCTGAAGGTCCCGATTCGCTTTCAAGCGCTGTTCTTTTTGCGCAGTTGTCTGTGTTGCCCGCTTCTGTTCATGTCGCTTTTGGTCGGCATTCATGCGCTGTTGTCTTTGCGGAGTCTTCTCTTCGGTCCGCTTTTGCTCTTGAAGTGCCTGTTCGCTTCTCTTTTGAAGACGAGCTTCGCGAGACTGTTCTGTTTCAAGTTTTCTAGCTTTCAAATTCATTTTCGTGAACGCAGTTACGTACAATTGTTGCTTCGTTTAAATCTTTCTTAAAAACATGGCGGTGGCTAGTCGATAATGATTACGTCATTGCCTTATTTGGACATTGCCTTAGGCACCTGGCCTAAAAAGGTCGCATCGCACAAACAAACACACGAACATTAGATTTCGAGATGGCGACGCGCTTGGAGTCTTCAAATGAGCCGACTATGCTGCATTAGCGTCGTAAATATTTCCCTCACTTCGTTCGGGGACTACATCTTCATCGGTATTGTTGTCATGAGGACCCAGATCAGGCTCAACAGTACTGCTAGAGTCACTTTCACTCGTTTCTACTGTCAGTAACTCTGATGGAACACCATTTTCAGGTAAAGAGTTCAATGCCTCCAAATTAATATCTATTTCTCCATAATGAGGGTTATTTGCCATAAGCCACTGCAAAGCATTGTGCGCTTTGTGTTTTCTCACAGTGACATCTTTGAATGTGTCATCTCTACCTCTCATTTTCACAATGATAACAGCAAGATCTTTAGCGTATCTTTGTAGCGAGCATGCAAGTTCTTTTACATTTTGTGGCAAGTTAATACAATGTCCAGCATAATCCCTCTGACCACCAGGTTTAATGTAAATTCTCATTATTGGGAGAGCACGAGCAATTAGCATTTCTTCTACTTGAGTCAAGCCTTGCAACACATGTGGGATTGGTGATGGGATCATATAGTTTTCAACTGAGAACTTTTTAGGAGACTTCTTATCTCTAGAGTAACGTGAACAAACATAGGTCTCAGGTGATCTTGGTTTGGATTTCATTGGCCATGCCTCTTTACAAATTGTACACTGATTACTACTGTAACTGTTTAGGTACCGGATGGCAAGGATTGAGTCAGATTAATACATAACATGTTTAATCACTCAAGACGTAACACAACATACATACGACAAAATGGCTGCCTATTTTCGACCGTCATACATTGCGGTCAGACACTATCAGAATACTTCCGGTAGGCTGACTTCCGGTTCAGAACACTACATCCCTTCCTTTCTCAGAAGTATAGCACTGAAACCTAAGATCGAAAATATCTTAACATAGCATGCCTACTGCTTATGCTATAAACAGAACAAACATAACAAATGTCCAAGATTCCACATGAACAAGTGTCACTTCACTTTGGCTTTTCCATAACAAAGTCTTTGAACTTCTCAGGTAACTTAGTAACACGCTTCGGTCTCAAAGACTCTTTGACAGTTTCAAAAGGTTTAGTGTCACTCAAATTTGTGTCAGAACAAACTTGCAGATCATCAGCCTTCTGAGTATCCATCTCCAATGGAGGGTTAAATGGTTTCACAAATGAACTGTCCCTTCTGTACACAACTCCTTCATTTGATTGCAGTATCACCTCGTGTCCCTCCTTAGTCAGAACTGTATATGGTTCTTTCTCAAAGTTGGGTGCAAGTTTTCCAGTTGTCTTGGTGTTCTTCAACAGAACTTGATCTCCTGGAACTATTGGGCTTGCTGAGGCTCCTCGCTGGTTGTCTGCATAGGCTTTCTGGGCTAGTTTCCGGCTCCAGTCCCGCTCTCTTATTCCCTCATCTAGCACAGTCCCATCGCGCCTCAACTCTGGCAGTTTGGTTTTTAGTTCTCTACCAAACATCATATAGGCTGGTGTAGCTCCTGTGTTGGTTTGGGGTGTGCTGCGATATGCCAGGAGGAATTTCTGCATTTCCTCCTGCCAGCTCTTCCCTTCTGCTGCAGCAACTTTGCAGGTTTTCAGAAGTGTTCGGTTTTGACGTTCAACTTCTCCGTTGGCTTGCGGCCAAAGTGGTGGAGACCTCCTGTGTTCCACCCCGTTGTCTTGTAGGTATCTTGAAAACTGTTCAGACACAAACTGTGGGCCATTGTCTGCCTTCACAGAGTGGGGAAAACCAAATCTCGCGAAGACTCCATTCAGAGCTACAATTATCTTCTGTGTTGTAGTTGAATGCATGGTTATCACTTCATAATATCGGCTGTAGTAATCCACGATGACTAACAAGCTTTCTCCTGAAGGCATTGGACCCATCAGGTCCATTGCAACGTCCTGCCATGGGCATGTAGGTGGCTCCGTTCTCTGCATTGGCTCCGGACGACTAAACTCTCCTACAACTTGGCATCCATGACACGACTTACACAGTTTTTCAGCGTGTGTCCATTTTCGGCCACCATACTTTGGTTCGCAACCGACTCTTCATTTTCACAACGCCCTGGTGTCCCTCATGAGCACACTCTAGCACTGTTCTCCTGAGGCTCTGGGGTATAACGATTCTGTCTCCTCGAAGAACAAGCTTTCCAATGGAACACAGTTCATTCTTTACACAGAGGTAACTTGGCATCTTGCACTGTGACCAATCTCCCATCTGGATATAGCGGCGTACACTTGCTATCTCTGGATCATTCTCCGATTCCCTTTCAATTTCTCCTGGGGTCACAGCAACAGGTGTGTTCTCTTGCACAACAAATCTCACAAGGTCCTCAGTCTCACTACTTGGATCCTTGGGGTTTGCTTGGTTGAGGCTAGACAAAGCGTCCGCAACGTTTGTCTTCCCGGGGCGGTAAACTATTTTGTAGTTGTAGCACTGTAAACGAAGAACCCAACGCTCGACCCTTGCGGATGGCTTGGAAGACTTGCTGAAGATATACTGCAGCGGCTTATGGTCGGTCTCCAACTCAAACTCGCGACCATACACATAAATGTTGAATCTCTCGCATGCCCAAACCAGAGCAAGTGCCTCTTTCTCTGTCTGAGCGTACCGTCTCTCAACCTCTGTGAGGTTCCGTGAAGCACAGGAAACTGCTCTCCACTCTTCCCCTTGAAGTTGTAGCAGCACTGCACCAAGACCTTCTGGGCCTGCATCAGCTACAATCCTGGTCTCGTAGTCATCGTGAAAGTAAGCAAGAGCCTTGGCTGTTGACATGAGCTGTTTGAGTCCCTCAAACGATTCCTGCTGTTCCGTCTCCCACACAAATGACTGTTCCTTTCTGAGCAGCTTACGTAGTGGTTCTGCAACTTGGGCAAAATTGGGGATAAACTTCGCTGAGTACTGCACAAGCTGTACAAACGACCGGACTTCAGAAACATTCTTCGGTTCTCTGGCATTCACGACTACTGCAGTCTTCTCCTCACTTGGCGCAACACCTCGGCTACTCAGTTCATGTCCAAAGAATACCAACTTCGGAAGTCTGAACTGGCATTTCTCACCATTCAGAGTCAATCCACTCTGCCTTAGGCGCTCAAGAACTGCATGCAAATTCCTGTCGTGATCCTCCAAATCAGAACCATAGACAATCAGGTCATCTGCGATGTTGGCTGCTCCATTACAACCTTGGATGACATCTGAGACAATCTTCTGGTATTTCTCAGGAGCAGAAGTGATTCCAAACATCAACCTCTTATATCGGTACAATCCTCTGTGGGTCACAAATGTTGTTATCTCACGTGACTGTTCCTCCAGCTCAATCTGATGAAATCCCCACTTGAGATCGAGTTTACTGAATACAGTAGCACCGTTAAGGTCGTACAGGACTTCCTCAATTGTTGGAATGGGGTGTCTCTCGCGCACAATTGCTTCATTGGCCCTGCGCACATCAATGCAGACTCGAATGTCCCCGTCGGATTTGGCACAATGACAAGTGGTGAAACCCATTCGGTTGGAGTGTTTGGCACTTCCTCGATTATGTCCTTCGACAACAGATCATCCAGTTTTTCATCAACTTTCTCTCTCAATCCAAATGGAAGTCTCCGAACTGGCTGAGCAACTGGTTTCACATCCTTGTTAATGTGTAGCTTAAGCTGGTAATCCTTCAGCTTTCCAACTCCAGTGAGAATATCTGCATATCTCTCACGGATGTCAGTGTCACTGCCTTCTGCCACAACTGAACAGACTTGAGCTCCATGCAAGGGACCGACTTGCAACACTCTAAGCTTCTCTGCAGTGCTCTTCCCAAGTAACGGCTTTCCTGTACCATTGATCACAGTGAACTCATCCACACATTCCTCGCCAGTAGCTTCACATACAATTTTAGACACAAATGTCCCTGCCACTTCGATGGGTTCCTTCTGGCCATAAGCAAACAACTTCTTGTCAGACTTCCTCGACTCATACTTGACATGCTTTTGCTTCAGACTGTTCCAAGTCTCGTAATCAATCAGATTACAAGAAGCACCAGAGTCAATAAGAACACCATCCAATTGAACTCCACCAACTGTGAGTGTAATCACTCCAGCTCTGTCTTGCTTCTGTCCAACAGCAAAGGAGTAGCCATCTCCTGATCCATGACTCACTTCCTCTGTCACTTGGGAGCTCCTTCCTCTAACATCACCACCTCCACTGCCTTTAACTTGTAACTTTTTGGATCCCTTTTTCCCACAGCACACAGAGAAATGTCCACGGGCTCCACACTCGTTACACTCTTGATCTCTAGCTGGACAGTTCCTGTCCCTGGCAAAATGACCAGTGCGGTTACAGTTGTAACATCTCTGAGTTTGGTCAGTTTTCGGTTTTCTATCAGGTGCTTTGTTGCCATTTCGACTGCCATTGCTGCCCCTGATTGCGCCATTTCCCTTTCCTCTCTTCTGGGCTCTTGTGCTGACCGACAGCATTAATTTGACCACCAGCTGGCTTGCGTTGCAAAGAAGACTGCTCCAACGATTTCATCTGCACCTCCACTGCTTCATTTGCTCTAGCAATGTCTTGCAGGTCTTTCAGGTTTGCATTAGTTTTCTCCAAAAACTTACGATGAAGTCTAGGATGTTCGCATTTCTCAATCAGTTGATCCCGTATAGTGTCATCCACATGGTCAAAATCACAGGTGAGGGCTTTCTGTCTCAGTTGACAAACAAACTGATTGACTTTTTCTCCGGGCAACTGTTCCATTTGTCTAAACAAATGTCTTTCAAAAGGTACGTTCACTTTGGGCACAAAGTAATTGTCCAGTACCACCAGGCATTCTTCAAAAGTCTTCGACTCCCCCTCGGGTACCAATGTGAAATACAACTCTTGTAAATCTAACCCGCCCGTGTGCAACAACAACGCTACCTTCTGTGTGTCCTTCGTGATCCCTTTTGCCAGTAAATACAAGTTGAAGGATCGCTTCCACCGCTTCCAACGAACTGACAAAGTGTTCGGGTCATCCCTGGGGTTGAAGCAGGGAAGACTTCTAACTTCGGTCAACGGAACTTGGCCAGAACTGGGTGGATCGCTTTTTCCTCCTTCAGCCATTTCACGAAGACAGGACAATTGCCATCAAATTGATCCTTGTCGCCAATGTAACGTTTAGGTGCCGGATGGCAAGGATTGAGTCAGATTAATACATAACACGTTTAATCACTCAAGACGTAACACAACATACATACGACAAAATGGCTGCCTATTTTCGACCGTCATACATTGCGGTCGGACACTATCAGAATACTTCCGGTTGGCTGACTTCCGGTTCAGAACACTACAACTACCAAATTTAATGGCTTGGTGAAATTGATCAATGTTAGATTTAGCCCATTGATGTTCATGAATAGGACCATGACTGAACATGTCGAACTGTTCAAGGTACTCTGGTTGACTTTTGGTTAGTTTCCTTCTTTTTGCAAAATTTTTTTCTTGCTTATTCTGCACAGCTTTTTCAAGTCTTTTTTGCTTTTCATCTTCAGTTTCATTTTTACGATGATTTCTTTGCCATTCTCTGTCTCTAGCAAGCCTTTGTTGTTTTTGCTCATCAGATTCAACAAACTTTTGCCTTTTCTTGTATTGACTATTTTTTTCAAGTCTCTTGTCCCTTTGTTTGTCAGTTTCTACAGATCGCTGTTGTTTCATATGCTGTCTGTTTTTCTCAATTCTTTCCTGGGATTCCCTTTGCTGAACAAGGTGCCCAATCTTGTAGATTCTGTTTCTAAAATCATTCTTCTGAGACATTCCATTACTACCTTGAGGATGATTCTCAACAGTTGAGACATAATGCACTTCAGGAATGTGTCCAATAAAAATAATACTAAGATTGTCACTAGATACATTTCTACTGTTGGGAGTAACAATAACACCATCATGGTTATTGGACTGTGTTATATGTACCACACAGTTAAGAGCATTGGCTACTGCTTGAATAATTGTGTTGTCACACCATGTACCTGTGCTGACATTTGAACAATGTATCTCTCCCATGAAATAGCAGTGACATATGTCCTGAATAACTCAGAATGGGTAATTAAATGATCTATTCCAGCCATCCGAACTCTTGCATGTAAAGCAGGTGTTTGATAAAGCTGATGAGAAACTGCTTTAAAGAAGCAATCACCAGAACCACCAACATCCAATGGTTTTAAACCTAAATGAGAAAGCCTTTCACTCAGGCATTGCATTGGCAAATCTTGTGAAGGATTGCAAGATAGCATGCCACCTCTTAAAGTAATGTGTGTATATTTCTGTGTTGCAAAAAAAGCATCCAATGGGACTGGTTTTTCCTGGTCTAGCTTCCCAAGGACAATGACTCTGTCTTTTTAGACATCTAACACATTTCATACATGCAGTGTACCGAGTGTAAAGTTTATCACTGAAGTACCACAAGCGCCAATATTTATAGCGTTTGCTAATATCATGTAGTTGTGATGACCTTGAAATAAAATCTCTAATATAATATCTTATTTTCTTTCTACATAATTTTCTGTGCATCGCATTTAACAGCTTCTTAGCAGGGATTCTAGATGGCTCACGCTCTCGTTTTCTGGCATGTTTAGATGCCTGTCTACTCGCGAGATTTACGCATTGATACAACATAGTTGCTGTATTTTCTATACTTTTCTCCAAATTCTGAATTGGTGGAACAATTGTCCAAGGCTTCGCTTGTTGACCCAACGGGCACTGAGTACAATGACTCAGTTGTTTTGTTTTGAGACCACATTGGGTCAGTTGACTCAATGGCCACTGAGTGCAATGACTCAGTTGTTTTGTTTCGCGACCGCATCAGGTCATTTGGCTCAAAGGCCACCGAGTGCAATGACTCAGTTGTTTTGTTTCGCGACCGCATTGGGTCATTTGGCTCAAAGGCCACCGAGAACAATGCCTCAGTTTGCTTGCTTCGAGTCCACACTGACAACAAGCGATTACGCTTCGACATGGTCGGAGTTTCTTTCAAAAAGATTTGAGCTGGAGATCGTGACTTTGACAGACCATACATACACAAACCACAAAGGCCTTGATAAATCGTTCCACACAATCGGCTAAAAAGCATTTCGAAAAATGAAAAGTAAAAGCACTCACCATTCCACACAGTTCCTTCGGGGAGAGCACGTAGAGCACGTGAGGGTTTTTCCATACACATGTCCACTGTCTGTGTCCCTGGGGACGCGGTTGTGCGTTTGATTGGCCATCAGCTGTCACATGACTGAACATCTCGACATCCAATGATCGAGTTCATGATGTCCCCTGGGGACGTGGTTGTGCGTTTGATTGGCCATCAGCTGTCACATGACTGAACATCTCAACATCCACTGATCGAGTTCATGAACGGAATATGTGCTGCCTTGCGTGCTCGGCAGCAATAATATGTAGGGTGGTCTTGAAAGAAGAAAGTTCTCACAATATTATTCATCATGCCATGTCCATTTCACAGTAATTTATTTTGTCACATAAGAAAGTATACAGAGTCAGTCTTTGCGCTACATTTATTGGTAAAATACTGTATATTAAATACTTCTCAAGTACCTGTAGGTTACATTATCCTTCTCAGAAGTTCTCAATTGTTGCATGTGTTGCCTAGTACATGTACAAACACACAAATTCCCATACCGGAGAAATATAGCCCTATAACCCTATACTCTTCTGTGAGTGAAAATAAAAAAGTGCACTATAAATATTCAATAATTTTACAGAATATTAGACAAATGAGAGTCAGGTTTGCACATTATCCAGCACTGTAAGATGCTGTGAGACACGAGAAGAGCATCAGTTTAGTACTGTATTGACATTCTTATCAAAAAGTCTCGTTTCCCATGCCATGTGGGTATAAACTAACTGTTCCTAATCACAGGAAAGATACTTTTTCCAGTTGGACTTAGTGAACTTCATGTTTGTCTTGATATTTAGGGACTTATGAAAAACAAAACAAGCATCAAAGTCCATAAAAATTTAAAAAGTTGTTCTGTGGCTGGAGATAGATGGGTGGGTGGGGAAGCAGATTGTTGGGGTAACAATATCTCACCAGAAATTAATGTCATGCAGCTGCATGGAAAAAAACTTGTTAAAAAGAAAACTTAATAAAATATCATTACTAATTCTATCTAGGAAAAGGAAGAAATTAATGATAGTAAAGAGCTGGCTTAAGTAACATGAAACTAACTGTGGTAAATGCAAATTGACTTGTTTTTGACCTTCAGTCCACTGAAGGCATTAACTGTCAGGGCATTATCAGATTGAACTTGTTTAGATCATGGCAATATTTTTCTGCCCACACCAGCTTCCAACAAAGTAAATCTCTTCTGAACATTACTTTATATACAGTGGACCACATGATATTACTGGCCAAACTACAACACTACGGAATCCGAGGCATTGTGAATGAATGGTTTTCATCTTACTTAAATGATTGTACACAATTAACGCAGGTTGCCAGCGCTGTTTCGCAAAAAGAACGAGTTATGTGTGGTGTTCCACAAGGATCGGTATTGGGTCCCCTGCTGTTTTTAATCATCAACGACATTCATAATTCATCTGATAAATTTTTTTGTTTGCTGATGACGCTAACCTGCTTTATGCTGACAAGACTGAAAGTACTTGAACAAAATGTAAATATTGAACTCAAAAAAGTGTGTGAATGGCTAGCTGTTAACAAATTAACTTTAAATGTTAATCAAAGCAGCGATGCTGCTGTAAGGTCAGCTATCTTTTTGATTGGCAGACTTTGGTTGTGGTCTAGTCCGTACAACAGGCTTGTGTCTTAACTGCTCTAAAGTAGGGATTGCCTTGAGTGAATATAGTGGTAAAGTGATGTCACAAATAATATCGGAATATGGATTTTAGACAATTCTGTGGAATGCCCTGCCTAAAAACGGTCACACAAAAAATTAGCTCTTTAGCGCATTGAACAGCTGAGATGTGGGCTATTGAAGTTCAAATTGCTCAATACTAAACCCTCCTATTTGGTGTTAATGGTTCCTTTGATTTATAACTGATGCTAAATAAGAGAGTTCAGTATGGAGCTATCTGGTTGCTGTCAGTAGGGCTAGTAATTTGAAACCTTGCACACGTTTGTGCAGCAGCTGTGTATGTTTAGAGATTCGAATGGAAAATTTTGCGAAATAAGACGTCACGCTTTACCACTGTGCAGGGCAACACGCTTGCACTCAATCAAGCGTAACATGCATATTTAATGAGGCAATCGGCTCAGTTCAGAGTCAAATAACTTCTCGTAAACCTCAAAGTGGCCTAATCCTCTCAACTCAAAGCAAACATTGACAGGATATATTCTAAAGTGCACAAACCTTGCCCGCTTTACCGGTGTTCAAATCATTTTGAGCGGCGTAACTTCCTTCCAAGCGGTATACATATTCACGGTAATCATTAACTCGGGTTTCAAATGACGACGAATACAAAATGCTTTTTGAGTGAAGTTTATTATAGTCACATGAATGACCTGTCATAGAAGGTTCACATATTTACGGTCTCGGTAATCCGATGAAACAGATAAATATTAACCGGATGACTGAATACGTACATACGTACAAGAATGTGTTGTTTTCTTGCATAGTTCATTCGAGCGAACTCTTAATAATTGTAACTCATTATCAACGAAGAACACCAAAGTAACCTTCAAGGGCTTCGGCATACACAATATACTTGAAGTCTCGTGGTAAGTTATCCAGGCAAATTAAACTGAGGAATGTAGACAACTAAATCGCGCGCGTCCACTGCACAATGAGTGTTGATAGAGATGAACGCCGGGTTCCTGTGTATGGTCAACCGACTGAAACATTCACACAAAATAATAACTGCACGATTGATATAAAGTCCGTACCGTTACGCCAGTATGAAATGTTGTTTTCACAGAGTTTATCAGGAAAATCGAGCGATGCTTGAAACACTCGAGGTATCGGCCAAGAGCAGGTATAAACCTTTGGAGCATCTTCCGCATTCATACTTTCACCAAAAGCCGTGATTAAAAGGTTGTATAATTCCGTGCTTTAAAGTTAATCGATCTCTTGAAATGCATTTCATCATGCGTGATCGTGCCCAAATTTGGAATAAACTTCCTAATTTGGAAGTCTATTGTTGACACAGATGACAGACTGACTGACTGATGGACTGATGGTGTCGTGGCCGCAACAAGGTCGTGCTTCTCACTTTCGTGAGATGCCGACCTTAAAAAGTCTAATTTTGTAGTCTTCCACCCTCAACAAAAAAATAAACCATACGAACCTAAAATTAAACTGTTCGACCATAATACTAATAAATATATCTCCCTCGAGTATAAATATCATGTTAAATATTTAGGAGTTTTAATTGATAGTACTTTGTCTTGGAAGTTTCCAACCTCGTTCCCAGGCTCTTTCATCTCCCGGGCCCCACCACTGAAGAAAGACCCTGGTTTAGGCTGGTCACTTGTCGGCCAGAATCTGGCCGGTTCCAAAAAAGAAAACCAAGGGAGGGGCCGTTAAGTCGGAAATTTACCTCACTTTGTCTACTGGGGAACGAAAAATTTGGATATGAGAATTTAACACCCATGTAGTTTGCGCTGCGTCTGAACAACAAGTCAAGTCAGTTGCAGGCCTTGTAGTTCTGTGGGAGACCACCGCAAAAATGTATGCGGAAAACGGAGCCAATAGGGTACTTCTCGAAATAGCGGAAGAGTTTTAAAGCAACTCTGTAATACATCGGGGTTTGATAAATGGGCAGCTACCGAAAACAAAATGGCTACCGAGCTAAAACCTAATACATGTGCAACTCGCTCGGTCCCAGACTCCAACCGAGTCTAGATCCAATGTAAATATATTACACTTTTCCCTTCCTAAAAGGGCCGTTCAGTCACTTGGGACATCAACTAGAACAATAACTAAAGAAATAGTGTCAACAGGGCTATATCTTCACAAGTCTAGCCTCTGGGGCGGGTTCCTGACTTGTTCGGGATAACGCCTCAGGGGAGGGCTGGCTACAGCTGGAGAGGTCAACGGAGCTGGAACCATTGGAAGTGTCGGGGCGGGACTTCCTTGAAAAGTAGGCACTGGAACCTCTTCCGGAATGTGGTCAGGGAAGCATGTTGGTACGTCCTTAGCGAGCATCGGGGGATCCAACACCCGCTGAGCTGACTTGGCTGTAAAAGGACTGAGCAGCTCCTCTGAGGCGGTACTGGCTGGAGTGAGAGGGATGGATACTTCTTTGTTAGTCTCCATCAAATGATCCATATGGACATAGCGTGTCTTGCTTGCAACTCGTACCAAGAAGTTTCGTGGTCCACAGCTTTTGAGTACGACTCCTGAAATCCACTTTTCTCTTCCTCCAAGGAAATTCTTCACCAGAACTTCTTGGCCAGGCTTGATTTCTCGCTATTTTACCCTGCCTTGGTCATGGTACTTCATTTGTTGTGCTTGCTTGTGAGCCACTGTGGTCTCCAGGTTTGGTTTCAGTAGGCTGAATCGGGTACGTAGCTTACGTTTCAGAAAAAGTTTGGCTGGAGGTACTCCGGTCACAGTATGGGGTGTGGTTCGGTTCAGGAGTAGGAAATTTGCCAGCCGATGTTGAAGGGTTAGTCTCTTCTGTCCTTGTTCCACCTCCAACAGTTGCTTGATCAGTGCATCTTTGGTGATCTGTACAGATCTCTCAGCCATGCCATTCGTGGCAGGATGATATGGGGGTACCAAGGTATGTTTGATACCATTCAAGTATGCAAACTGAGCAAATTCTTGACTTGCAAATTGAGGCCCGTTATCCGAAACAATTTATTCTGGAATTCCGAATGAAGCGAATAATGTGCGCAATGTCTCAACTGTTTTTGAGGTTGTAGTGGTTGCCATTGGGAAGACTTCTAACCACTTAGAATGGCTTTCAATGACGATCAGGAACTGTTGCTTGTTCAATTTGGCATAGTCGATGTGGACTCTCTGCCACACCCGAGTGGCCCACTTCCATGGGTGCAGCGGGGCCACTGGGGGGAGGGGGGGACTTGCATACAGCTAGACAAATGGATCCCTTCCTCACTTTGTCCTCTATGTCTTGGTCCAACTTTGGCCACCAAAGATAACTTTGAGCCATGGATTTCATTCTGCACATCCCTTGGGTGGACTTTTTGCAGTTCATTCAACAACCTTTCACGAAAAATGGTTGGAATCACCCTGAGACCCCACAGCACACATCCTTGGTCTGCTTACAGTTCAGTTCACCTGTTAAGGTATTAGGACTGGCTAAAATAGGTTGTATTCAACCCTAATTTACTCACTATAGTCACACACAAAAAGGTGTTGCTCACATTAACCGGTGTAAGTTAGAGTTTATTATTTTTTATTAGGTGTCAAATTTCACAAACAATGCGTCAGGATCGCCGCTTGAATTGCGGGCTCAAATTATAGCTATACTGGATTTTCTCCTTGACAAAATAATTTTCAAGGCATATTCAAATTGCAATATGTGACGTACATTAGTCTCTAAAAAACGTAGGCAGCCCGGAGAAGAAAATTAATATCTGGCTTTGTAATATGTTCCCAAAATTTTCAGCATTAGCCTCACCTTTCGGCGGCTGTAATTCAGTCGTCTGTACACTTCGTGCTCCGGGCTGCCTACATCTTTTTTTAATTGATGTATTGCACAATTGCCCCAAGTTTTGTCGAGATTGGTTGTATATTACTCTTTCGGCGTAGCATTCTTCCGTGACAGTCCCCACAGGAAGTAGAATTTTGAGAGCATTGCACCGAACTGCAATCGTTCGCCTTGTCTCAAACCAGCACCATCTTTATATTTTGTTGAGAGACCGCTGTGCAACATATTCAACGAGTTTTCGTTGATTGTACCATGAACGGAAGCGAGCAACTTCGTGAACTAGTTGGCAGTCAAAGACAATGAACATGGCGTCGTAAACAAATGACGTCAAGCATAGCTACGACTCCAAGTCATGCACATTGAGGATCTCATGCTTGAAACATGAAGCCATGTTACGGATATCTCACGAAAGAAATAACCTTTGCCCCCGCAACAATGGAAACATTTAGTTCTTGAATAGATAAAGGAGATGCTTCACATTCTCGGCAGGCTTCAAAGTATGAAAACGACCTCCCAGATTTAATACCGTGATGGAAAACTAAATGAATGCTGATTAAAAACATGCGCTGAACAGTAAGAACACAGTTTCAGCTCTTTTTTCCCCAACACTTGGCCGGTTTTCCCTTTGCTCTGACCGTAAGGAGCACCAGAGTCGCTGCTTGCTACATTTCTATATGATCTCTACTATTTCTGAATACGTACTTAGTCTAGCGACGATCATGTACATGCTTCAGTTTCATATGAGCATGTCAAACAAAGGTCTTCAACTGCGCATGAATTTCGTGGGTCTGGCGAAGGATCATGCTCTTTGTATTTCCAGCGAAGAGCTCACAAAGCGAGGATGGAAAGAGGAGCAGTAGGGAAAGGCCTCAGCTGGCGAAAACCAAGGCGGAAAGGCCTTTTAATCTAACCCTGCCATACTGTTTTTGTGGACACGCATATCACACGAATGATGGAGGACACATATCGTCTTCGTCACTGAAAACATGCCACCACGCATGCCCAGAGAGCGCCACTGACCATAATTTCTGTTGGCTCCAGCATGGGGTATAAAAATAGCACACATAGCAACCAACTTCAACAGCAGATATCTAGAAATCTGGTGATCAGATAGTCTTCATCTTTCGTATTTAATCCTTTATGATAATAATAATAATAATCAATGTAGTTAAGTAATATGGGCAGTTAATTTTTTGACCCTGAGCCAGTCCTAACACCTTAAAGTAGGGCTGTAAACTGGGGTTGTCTACCTTGCCAGGCCAGCCATTCATGGTGTACTTCCACACTTTAGAGAGAGTAGGGTCTTTCCTGGTAGCCTCACATATCTCTGATGCAGTGATGGGTAGTTCATCCAAATATGTGAAATAGAAAATCTCTGCTTCCTCTGCTACTTGAGGTTTCCCAGGCTCTATGGTCTGGTGTAGCCTGGATAGCGCATCCACATTAGCATGGTCTGCTGACTTCCTATATACAATGTCATATTAGTATGCAGCTAATATAAGCGCCCATATTTGTAGCCGTGCAGCTGCCAATGTTGGTACCGCATTCTTGGGACCCAAAATCATTGTTAGAGGCTGGTGGTCCACTTCCAGTGTGAATTTATGACCATAAAGGTACTGATGGAACTTCTTCACTCCGAAGATAATTCCCAGTGCTTCCTTTTCTAGTTGGGAGTAGTTCCTCTCACTAGCTGTCAGTGTTCTGGAAGCAAAAGCAATGGGTCTTTCTTGACCATCCTCCATTACATGGGAAATGACTGCCCCCACTCCATATGAGGAAGCCTCTGTGGCCAGTTTCAGTGGTTTCTTCATGTCAAAATGCACCAGCAGTTGACTTCCTAGCAGCTGTCTCTTGCACCTCTCAAAAGCTGCTTGGCACAGCTGTCCACTTTCAAGGACTGTTCTTTTGTAGGAGTTGATGCAATGGTTGCAAGTTGAGTAATCCCAGAAAGGACTTGGTTGCATTGGTTGGTGTTGGGGCTTCCTGTATGGCTTTCACTTTGCTTGGCAGGGGACGAATGCCTTCTTGGTCTACAGCATGTCTCAAATACTTCACTCTGGGTTGCAAGAACACACACTTCTTCCGATTTAATCTGAGCCCATGTTGCTCAAGCCGGGTTAAGACTTCCTCCAACAGCTCCACATGGCTGGCCACCGTCGCTGTGCTGATTAGTATGTCATCCAATCTGCACTTGACATGATCCAAACCTTGCAATATTTGCTCCAGGGTGGATTGGAAGATTGCGGGAACTGAGGAGACACCAAAAACTAATCGGCGGTACTGGTATAGCCCCTTGTGGATGGTCAACAGTTTCTGGGAGTCAGGGTGTAGCTCTAACTGTTGGTAGGCATGGGACAGATCAAGCTTGGTGAAATACTTTCCCCCTGCCAAAGTTGCAAATATCTCCTCAGCATTTGGTAGGGGATACTGTGGGACTTCTACATTCTGGTTGACTGTCACCTTATAGTCTCCACATAGATGTAGTGTTGTCTGGTTTGGGAACTACTAAAATTGGTGTTGCCCACTCACTCTGTTCCACTTTGGAGATGATTCCGTTGCAGTTTCTTTCGGTGCATAAGGCACAGCTCTGGCCTTACAGAACACAGGTGTTGTCCCCTCTCGCAGCTTAATCTGGGCCTTGAATCCTTTCAAGGTGCCATATCCGTCTTGAAAAACCGCTTTTTGTTTCTGTAGGAGCTCTGCTACTCCTTCTTGCACAACTGAAATAATGTTGGACCAGTTCAATTTCAGCTTCCTCAGCCAGTTTCTACCTAGGAGTGCTGGTCTGGCTCCTTTGACCACCACCAAGTGTAGATTCTCCCTCTGGCCTTGATATTCCACTGGTACCTCAATGATACCAAGCAGGGGTACTCGTTCCCCTGAGTAAGTTTTTAACTTGGTGTGTGTCTCTTTCAATGGCAGATGTTGTAAGTTATCCAAGTAGAGGCCTTCAGGCAACACGGACACTGCTGCTCCCGTATCCACTTCCATCTTCACCAGTTTCCTATCTATGTGGACATCAACGTTATAAGCTGAGCCTTCCTTAGCTGTATAGACTGTGAACAACCCAAGTTCCTTGCTATCGTTTGGAAGCTCCTCGCTATTGTCTCCCTCCAAGTACCGTGTGGGTTGTACTTGGTTTGAAGTTGACTGCTTTGAGTGACACATTTTTGCTATGTGCCCTTGTTTCCCACAAGCATGGCATTTCTCTTTCCTAAATCGACATTCACTTGTCTGGCCCCACAACCAACAACCACAACCACAACCAACGTTGCTTGTTGCCTTGTTTGCTGCTCCCACGTGAATCGTTGATTCCCTTCAGACAATTTGTCGATACTGGCTGAACTTTCTGCCGTTAAGCCTGAGCTTGGTTTAAACTCGCGAGTATTCTTTTCAGCCAACTCCATGGCTACAGAAATTTCTGTGGCTTTCTCAAATGTCAGGTTAGCTTCTGACAACAACTTCCTCTGCACTGCGTCGCTTCTGAGTCTGCAGACCAATCTATCTTGGAGAGCTTGCAGCAAAAAAGCACCGAAATCACATTTGGTGGCTAACCTTTTTAGTTCGACGATGTAGGATGCCACCGACTTGTTTTCCGCTTGGTTTCTTTTGTGAAATTTGAACCTTTTAGCAATGATAAGGGGTTTGCTGTCATCAACTCTTCGTATTCTGTCTTGCTTGGTAAAGCTGGAGCGATTTGGTTCTTCAATAGTCCGTAGGTTTGTTAGCCACATACTGTTATGAGAATCGCTCTCCTTTTTTCTTCTTTTATGCTGATTGCCTCAAAATACTGCTCCAAGCATTCGACATAACACTCGAAGAGTTCCTTCTCCTCGTTGAATTCGCTGATTTTTCCTACTGTCGCCATTTGGTGTACTGACTTCCCTTGACCAGGTGTACACCACTCTTCGGTTAGTAGCCGTTCTGTAATTCCGAATCCTTGTCGCCACTGTAATATATCGGGGTTCGATAAACGGGCAGCTACCGAAAACAAAATGGCTACCAAGCTAAAACCTAATACACATGCAACTCGCTCGGTCCCAGACTCTGACCGAGTCTAGATCCAATGTAAATATATTACAAACTCGACATGAAACCTGGTGTCAAAAGTCTTTCTTCTTCTGAAAGGATTGAAATCTACCTCATTTTTTTCTGTTTCAGCTGCTTTTTAAGTCTGAACAAGGGTTTTTTAGTGTGGGGCTACTAGTAGCATTTCGTAGAACAAAAGTGCTGGAAGAAGGTGAACTTAACTGAGAGACTTTCCGTATCCCGCTGACAGCACAGCAATAGTAGGGACTTTAAGATACAGGACGTGAGAGGATGACGGCAACGTCAGTTAAACAATAAAACTAATCAAAGAAGACAAGAGAAGCACATGAATATCTGAAATTGACATGTTCTTGGGGTCGCTGTGCTCTCGTGTGCGACTTCAAATGCTTCTTTTTTACGTCGTTGTCAGGAGGTGGACGACAGTTTGATAAAATAACAGCAGTCCTTCTTAGTAGGAAATGATGAAATCAATAGAACCTAGGCAAAAACGGAACAAATTGAGCAACCTAATAGTCAAAGTTACAAAGACATAGGGAAAACAGAGACACTATTTTTTGGTTCCTCGCATTGCCATCGCCGTCCTAGGTTTCTTAAACTCCCTAGTGCCTCCAAAGTAAACTGCTTCCAAGCTCTTGACTTATTGAGGTTTAAGGTTTATGCTCCAGTGTGTAGCTGCTATTAATGATAGCGTAAGCGTGGCTGATTCGTGTCGTTTGTGCCAGCCTTGTTTTGATTTAACAAACGCACAGTGTGACAAATTTCTTTGACAGGGGGATCCCTCCCAACGGATTATCTTTGTGAGCAAGGCACGTGACCAGCCTGAACCAGGGTCTTTCTTCGGGGCCGGGGGCTGGGAGATGAAAGAGCCTGGGGATGAGGTTGGGAAGTTTCATGTTGATTACGTAGCTACGAAAGTAAGCAAACCTGTGGGCATTATTGCAAGACTAAGACATTTCGTACCACTCCCAACCCTTTTAAGTCTTTATCGATCATTAATTTATCCATATCTATCAATGGAATAAGCATCTGGGGTCAAGCTGCCAAGACGCACATTAACAAACTTCTTACCCTACAAAAACGTGCTCTCCGATTGATGCACTTTGCTGACAGTAATGAACATGCCATTCCCATCTTTATTTTGACAAGCACTATGCCAATAAACATGGTCTACTGCGAATCCATAGCAAACCTAATGCGTGATGTTTCCAATCACACCACGTCTACAAACATAATTAACTTATTCACTAAATCAAAACACATACACTCGTATAATACAAGATTCTCTGATTATGATAACCTCTACGTGAAATATTCGAGACTCGAGTTACAAAGATCCTCCTTTTCAAGAACGGGAGTAAAATTATGGAACAATCTACCAACCCGTCTGAGGAACTTAAGAAAGGCTGTTTACAGAAAGAAGATGCACCAAATGTTGATTGCCATGCTAAAAGAAGAGAATGCCTATATTGACGTGCCCACGATAATAGACAAGATTGCCAATATTATTATAGGTCTTAGACTAACTAATTCTAATTATAGATTCAATTCTTGAAATTTCTAACAAATTTTACACTATATCCCTTTTCTTTTCTTCAAACACAACAACATCATCCTTGTATGAATATGTAAATATACATACGTAGATATACTGAAGTACAATATGAACTATCACAAGTATATAGATACAGTTATGTAGACACGTAAAATTAGAAACATATTTATTTATCTTTCCTCTCTTTCTTTGCTCTCATATTAATTTCTTTCGTGTGAAACAACATATAGATTAACCTAGTTTAACCTGACTTGATTAGCTTTTGCTACCTGCGGGTAAATGAATTTGTATAAATTATATTTCCTGAATAAAAGTTCAATTCAGTTAATGTATAAAATACAGCTAAACAGCTAATTTAAAAATGCAAAAGGAAATGCATTATTTTCCTGATGCCAAATTGACAAAATAATCATTCATAACAATTTCTAGTTTACTAAACATTCTGTTTATTTATATATACATTTTATAATCCCCGAACGAAGTGAGGGAAATACTCACAACGCTAATGCAGTAGTATTATTGCCTTATCAGAGACTCCAAGCGTGTTGCCATCTCGAAATCTAATGTTCGTGTGTTTGTATGTTTGTGGCGAGCGACCACAGCAGGCGAGGTTACATCGGCAGCTTAACTGTAAATCGCCATTTTCTTGCTGACATGCGGTAGAGTACGAACTGAAGTGATTTTGTACAACAAGATGCGGATACAAGGCCAAGCAGTTCGACGGACAGCTGTCAATTGCCCGGATATTTTGCCAGTGCATGGGAAGCAAGCTTTACTAAACGTAAAACGGATTCTTTAAGGCCCAACTGGTCGACCTGAACACAATCCCAGACGCCAGTATTGTGTTAAAACGCAGACACTTCTTCAGAAAGGAATAGCAAAATACAGTTGGTGGAAATCACTGTGGCAAATTTCACTTTTCGCAATAACAGGAATGTAGTTTTCAGAATCCAAGTTTGGCAAGATGACAACACAATACAATGGAAAGTGGAATTTTCGTACTGTATGAGGACTGCTCTATACAGTGTATTTTGAAATCATTGAAGACGTAAACAATAGTGTTTTGGGTTTTGTTTCCTTTGCTGGAAAAGAGCTAAAGCTATGGCTTTCAGGAACCGGTGAGTTTTGAAAATTTACATCAATTAACGTTAAATACACTTTTGTTAAACGACGGTCGTGTTATCATTGGTATTTCAACAATTGCCGTATATTTTGTCGTTTGATGCCCCAGGAACTGTGATGAAGGCCAAGTAGGATTATACTGTGATCTTTTCGCTGGTTTTCAAAGCTATTTCAGAGTGCGTTCGTGCAAGATTGTGTCATCTGATTCCTGAAATGTTTGCATAATTTCATTGAGAGTCTGACACATGCTGTGAAGTTTTGTTGCCGCGTTTGTTGGCACACTGTATTCAAGGATAAAATGTAACCGGGTTAAAATGCTTTTGCTTTTTGAAGGCTATTAAAGTAGAAAATATCCGGCCACTGCTTTCCAAATTAAACAATATGTCTACTAGCGGGACCCCCGTAAGATACTCGCTCAACACAATCGGACTTTGTATTATTTAGTGACCGGGTTTGCTCGCTCAATAAAATCGGACCTTGTATTATTTAGTTTTGGAAAGTTTAGCCCAGCATAAAAAACACAGTTCAAATAACATTTGACTTATAGTACTTATACAGTGTTATACAGTACATGATCTGTTCTTTGATAAACTGAAATGGTTTCTAGTGCTGCAATTTTAATAAAGACAGTTCTCTCTAATCAAATGCACAGAAGTGCCAAATTCTTCTGTGTGAGTGATATATGTTGTGATTTTGTCTATAAAGCAAGTTGTGAAGTGGCAAATTTACCTCTGCACTGTATGATACTGGAAGTGGATTTAACTGTCAAGACTCAAACGGTCAAAACAATTTTCTGTCATGAACATTTATAGCATCACAACAGCAAAGTTTTATCGTGGCCACAAAGTGTCTGATAAGCTCGAAGCAATGCATAATGGACGAGTTGAGTGAACAAAGTAAATAGACGTGTCTTAACATTTTCTGAAAAACCACTGCCCTCAGTGGACATGATAATCGAGTGGTCCCATATTAGTCGTTGAAATCTTGACCAATGCTAACCTAGCTTCTTTTCCCTTTTGTTTTTGGTCAGCAATGAAAAGTGTGTATACCTGCTGTTGTAGGGCTTGGTCAATCAGGAAATTATGATGGTCAAACCCTGAAACCTACAAGTGATTCCTTGCATCTGCTTTGCTTCAATGAAGCTCTGAGTACGGTATCTGGTGCACTATGTAATTATATGCAAATGTTGATTTTTTTGCTGTACTGTATTTAACTTTAATCTTCCCTTAAACTCAAATAACCAGCTTAAATATACAGTGTTCAGTACCATAATCTCCTTCTTCCATCTGAAAAGGCAAATCCATCATTTGGTGGTGCTACAGTAAGGCATGTGGTGGAGTCATAAGAGCTGGTTTTAGTTTGGATTGGCTGAAGGTGGCTGAGATGGCACTTAATTTCAAGTTAGCAATTTTTTATCAAAACTATCCATGAATGTTTATTCACAATTTTAAGCCTGGGACAGATAGATTGGATCACGTTTTTACCTTTCTAGAATGATCCTGATTTTTGCTGAAATATACTGTCTTTAGGTAGGGGGGGATTGGTTTATGTATAATCACCAGACGCCATGACAGATAAAGACTATTTTAATTGGTTGCTGACATCACGTGATCATTGGGCATATAAATAACATGACGTAACATTATAGTTGGTTGTGGATACTACATTCCTCCCAAGCTTTAACAAAAGAGCATTACTGTAATATTTAATGTGGATCAATGATTAATTATTAAACTTGTAACTCGACAATGTTCCTATTGTCTATAACATCAACAATGTTCTGTAGTGAATAAGTGACTTCAGTTCTTCACTTATTTTTCAACGTAGTCTTTCAGGTAGTCTGGTCTTCGTCTCTCCCGTCTTGGTCGGTTTGTGTTTGTTCTGTCTTGGTCTCCGGTCCCTGGTTCGCCTGTTGGTTCGGCTTGGTTCATCTCGGTGTCTGCCTTCATGTTTTCCAGTTCTTTTACAGGTGTATGTTCCTTTCCTGTGTCTCTGCATTCCTCCTGGGGTAGCTTATTAGGTTCGTCAGCGAGTGGTATGTCGGTTAAGGTTGCATCTCTGCGTTTGTCCTCCTCGGCAATTGTTGTTCGGTGTGGTTCCACTCTGGTCTCCTGTTCATCTGTGGTGTTGATCACTGCATTTGCCAGTTTGAAGTAGCTTGCGTCCCGGCAAACTGTTCTCCCATCCGTGATTCGCCTGGCTGTTATCTGGGAACCTCGAATGTTGCTCACAGTGTAGAACACTGGTTCATATGGGGTGCTCCACTTGTTCTTCTTGGGCTGCTTGATGAGTACATAGTCGCCTAGCACTAGGTTTCCTTCCTTTGTCTGTCTGCCTTCTCTGTTGTGTCTCTTTTTGTCCTTGTACGCTGCATCTTTCTTGTTGATTCTCTCATCTTCTTCTGTGTTCTGCGTTTCCGGGTGGATATGGTCCAGTTTGGTCCTGATTGTTGCTCCTCTCATGCCTTCGTATGGTGTGACTCCTGTGGCTGGGTGTGGTGTTGATCTGTATGCTATCAGCGTGTCTTGAACAGCTTTCGAGTTGAATGGTGGTCCGTTGTCACTTTCTAGTCTTCTGGGTGTGCCATAGGTAGCAAATGTGTGCTTCAGCTTCTTGTTTATCTGGAGGCTGGTTGATGGTACAGTTTCTACCACTGAGTATCGGGTACGCTTGTCGATTACAACTACAATCAGTGACAAAAGTTCTTGGGACACTTTCAAAAATTGATGTATCTCAGACACAAGTCATTGACTAAGCGTACTGAAAGGCGCGAAACCATTTTTCTCCCCCCTCCCCTCTGTACAATGTTGTGTGTGTTTGGGAAAACAAGTTCAGGCCACTTCAACATTGAGCGGGGGGGAGGGGGGTTGTCTTTCAACTGAAACCGTAGAGAAATTACTGAAACTGTGCAAGTGTCCCAAGACTTTTGTCACTGATTGTCTTGACTGGTTATTCAGGAATATAACAAAAAATATGCTTTAAACACCTGTTATGACCTTGATTTCGGCTAATTTTCAGTAAAAGTATACTTCTGCAAAAGGCGTAATGACATCGCTCAACGTCTACCGAAATCATGGCATAATTGTTTCAATTGATGCTTTGACTAGCACCAACAGATGAGAAGCAAGGTGTGATAACATAATATGCTCGTAAATATCGTTCCGATTTTAAAAGAAAATACTGTGAATACATATACAGTGTCGTACAAACCCACCAGATGCCCTTAGTTTGTATGTGGTTGGATTTTATATGAAATTTGTGATACCGCTGACCGTGCGCGGGCGCCCACAGACGCGTAATCGAATGATGTTTCTAGCCGGAGGGTCGGATGAAGGGTCTTTTTGGTCTTATTGTAAAAATTGACGATTGTTACTAGTGATTAGTGAAGGTGTAATTTTGTTTGAGCAGCGGAAAACTAAAAAACGGAGCGCTTTAAAATGTGCGCGAAAGCGAGCTTTTGACAGGTCAAACAAATCTGGCTACAGATGTGAGATCAGCAGAGGGAGCCGGGTAAGAAAATTGCCGCTAATATTGCAGCTTTAGCCGAAATAGCTACGGTGTTTTTTTGAGTTCCACCAACGGGTCCTGGCTTTAGTCCAATTAAACTTAAAAGCCGGAAAAGATGTGGCAGCGTGACACTGGCTATATTGAAATGATGACAAAATAGAACTATGAACAGTTTTCTGTTCGTATTATCTATTTATCAAGATTCTGTAAAACAAACCGATCGTGAAAACCCACCAAAATCATACCAGAGAGGAAGACGAAATCCACTGATTACAAACCGATATTCCAATCGTGCATAGTTATTAACTTAACCCCGACTTTTGTCACTGATTGTAGGTTGTCTGGGTATGGTCCACCATGGTCAACGGCCACTGTGTCCCAAGGTCGGCTGGGGATGCTTGTCACCTTGATGGGTTCTTCTCTTCTCTCTTTTGTGGCTACTTTGCATTCATAGCGTTGGTCGATTGCTGTGTCGATCATGCTGTTCATGAATGGGAACCAGTACTTCTCTCTCAGCATCTGCTTTGTCTTTGTTTTCCCAAGGTGTCCCAGGCTGTGTCCTAGTTTGACAACTTTCCTCTGAAGCGATTCTGGTAGGACTATCCTGTGCTCTCGGAAGATCAGTCCTTCTGCTACTGACAGTTCTTGCTTCACATGCTGGTATGGTTCCATGTCTCGATCTCGTTTGTCCTTCTCCCAATCGCCTTTAGCAATCCTTGCCAGCTTCTGCATCGTGCTGTCCTTCTGTGTTTCCTCTCTGATGCGCTCGATCACTACAGCATGTTCCGCATCCATTGTCCATCTGACCATCTTCTCTGTGTTGTCATTCCCTGTTTCAGGTAGAGGGTGCCTGGAGAGATAATCGAGAGGGTCTGCTTCATCCTTTCCTGGCTCATAGATTAATTCGTAGTCCACATCCTGCATTTGCATTATCCATTTCTCTATTCTGGGTGGCATCTTGGTCTTTACTTTATTGAAGAGGGGTAGTAGTGGTTTGTGAGCTGTCACTATCCTGAATCTTGGCGCTCCAAGGAGGTACCCTCTGAGTCTCTCTTTTGCCCACTTGATGGCCAGCGCATCCTTCTCTGTTTGGCTGTATCTCCTTTCCGTTTCAGTCATAGTTCGGCTGATGAAGTGCACTGGTTGTATCCCCTTCTCTGTATGTTGCATCAGTGCCGCGGATAGGCCCTCGTTGAAGCTTGCTTCGGTGCGCAGAATGACTGGTTTCCTGGGGTCAAAGTAGGCCATGGTTCTGGAGTCTGAGAGGCTCTCCTTGATCTTCTCAAATGCCTGTTCCTCACTTGTTCCCCATTGAAATTTAGTCTCTTTCCGGGTCAGCCTGTGGAGTGGTGCTGCTAGGGTTGCATAGTTGGGTATGAAGTTGTCCAGGTATCCGGCCATCCCGAGGAAGCTACGGACGGCTTCCTTGCTCTCAGGGGCTCCACATTTCACCGCTTTCACCGCTCGGACCTTGTCTGGCGATGGTTTTAGACCATCTTTGGTGAAGATGTGCCCGAAGAATTCTTTCTCTGTTCTTCCAAATTGACATTTTTCTCTATTGAATGTGACGCCATAGTCCTTTGCTCGTTGGAGCACAGTTCTCAGCACTTCATTATGCTCTGCGTCATCTCTCCCTCCTAAGAGGATGTCGTCTCTCTGGTTCAGGCAATGGTGTATGTCTCCAAATACTCTAAACATTGCCTCACCAAATACCAGTCTTCTGGGCCTGTAGTTCCCCCATGGCGTGCTGAATGTTTGGACCTGTCTTGTCTCAGGATCTAGGGTGAGTTGGTGGTATCCTTGTCTGAGGTCCAGCTTCGTGAATACTTTGCAATCATGTAAGTGGTATACGAAGTCCTCCACTTTCGGTGACTGGACGCACCGGCTGCGCTTCATTGCTTTGTTTGGAATCCTCATGTCTATGCTTGCCCTAATCATTTGTGGTTCAAGCTTCTCCTTCTCCACGTCGGTGAACTTGGGTTTGGGCTGCACAACTAGTGGTGAACACCATGTAATTGGTTCCCCGTCTGGGACTTTCTCAAAAATCTTCTGCTCAACTCCTTGCTCAAGCCATTGCTTCAGTGGTTTCTGTAGATGGTATGCCACGTGTCGCGGTTTCTGTGCTATGGGTTTTGCTTCTGGGTCCATTTCTAGCTTGACCTCTATTTCTTCCCCTGTGTTTTTGTCTCGGAGGCATCCAATGCCTTCAGACACTTCATTGAATTCGTTCAGGAGAGCTTCCAGGTTGTCATCTGCTGGCTTCACTGTTTTTATGTGAAGCTCGTTGGTTTCTTTCAGTGTTCCCTCAGGTTCAATCTTGAGCATTCCAAGTTCAAGTAGTGTCTTCTTGCACAGGAGGGGTGGTGAATCCATTTTGCCTTGGATTACGAGAAACTTGCTCTTTGTTCCTCTGTTCCTGTTGCAAAGTGTCACTGGGAATTCTCCTTTCACAATCAAGTTGGATTGTAGTGTCTTTAGAGTGTCTTTACTTGGTTGGAGCTCTGTTATCTTATGTGATCGGTGCTTGAGAGCTTTGAATTGGTACTCATCCATGATGTTTGCGCTTGCTCCACTGTCTGGTTCCACATTTGCATCAACGTCTCCTATCCTGACCAGTACAGTGTCTTGGTTCGCACCTGATCTAACTTTCCTGGCGCAGTGTGTCATGTGTTCTGCTGTCCGCTGGAGGTAGTCGTTATCTGACTCACTGCTTGTCTCCTGCGTACACGGTTCTCCTCACATGTCTCTTGTGCGTTCCTGTCGGCTGTCGATAGTCGGTTCTCTGCTTCTCCTGTGGTTTCTGTCCTCCCTTGCAGCATACAGCGAAATGGTTGTGTTTTCCGCATTTCAGACATTGTTTACCGTATGCTGGACAGTTCTGGCCAGGTTTGTGGGATCTGTCTTCCCACAGTAGTCACAGCTTTTCTCGTCTCGCCTTGCTTCTTGTCTGGTGTCGTATCTTCTATGTTGTTTATCTTGTGGTCTCTTAGGTTGCCCCATGTGTCTTCCACTATTTCTTCTGCTGCCTCTTTGGTTTCGGTGTGGTTGTTGGTGTACTCGAGCAACCCTGTGCTCATCTTTCATGTCCTTCACCTGCTGGCTGATATCCTCCTTTTGGCTGGCTTCCTCAATGAATTGGTCCAGATTCCACCTCTTTTGGATGCATTTCTTTATCAGGTCATTATCATGGATTGTTTGGATCAAGTGTTCCAGGATCCTATCGTTGATCTGGCCTCCGAATTCACAGTCTTTTGCTCTCTCTCTCATTTGGGCTGTATATGCTACGATGCTTTCGTTGGTTTCCAGTCTCTGCTTGCTGAAGGTGAATCGTGCGTGGTGTTTGTTTTTCTTCGGTAGAAAATGGTTTCCCAGTTTCCGTTTTAATTTCTCGTATTCATCTTCGTTTTCCACGGGTGCTGGATCTGGTAGATTGCGAGCCAGTTTCTTTACCTCTTGTCCTCCGTAGATCTTATGGGCACTTATCTTGTCCCGTACTTTGTCGATCTCAAAATATGTTGTTTCCTCTTCAAAGTCTTCTAGCCATTCCTGCCACGCTCTGCCGATTTCCAGGTGGTTGTCCGGGATTTTGAACGGATATATCTTCAGTGCTTTCCCGGTAGTTAATACTCGAATCTCTTTGAATTCTGCTGCTGCTTCTGCCTGTTCACCGTCGGCCATGCTGCTGACCACGTGTGTGCGAGTCGAGTGCTTTTTCGTTAATTATTCGTGTGACTGGTGCTTGCTGTTCGTCTGGAATACGCGAAATGGTTCCAGACGAGTATCTGCTTGCTTTTCCGAGGTAAATCCAACCTTGGTTTGCTGTTTTGTTGCTGCTTTAGGTCGATTTTTGCTCCTCGTCGCCAAATGTATATTCACCAGATGCCATGACAGATAAAGACTATTTTAATTGGTTGCTGACATCACGTGATCATTGGGCATATAAATAACATGATGTAACATTATAGTTGGTTGTGGATACTACAGTTTATATCATTCATCTCCCTTGGATGGCCACTGATATGTACATTACGTTATGAAGTGATGGGTATATTGCATTGCAGTCTTGGGTACTATATCAAAATTCTTAGTTCCTAATATATTACTCCCTCACACATGATGTTGTAATATCCCTTTTACAACTTCTCTACATTCTATCTTCATTCTCTTACCATACTCTTATCTATTGAATTATGCTCTTGACCCTCATAATTCCTCTTTCCTGTTATAGTGCCAGTTATCAGCTTTAGATTCTTAGATTTTTGAAATTAAAATGACAGTGAACAGGCTAATAATTATTATCTGGTGCTTTTTGTACACTTGTTCTGAACCCCTTCCTGGATATCCCTAAAAGTCCATAAGTCAGTTATAGTGCATGGGTGGAATGACCTTTCTGGAGGTTGGGGAGATCTTCAGGGATTAAGGTGTGAGTTGAATTTTAATATGCACGTATATCGTACCAGGGAATCAGTGGGTGGCCTTTGGACCAGGAAGTGGGTTGTGAGGATCTCTTAGGAGCACAGTGTATTGAAACGTAAGAGGCTGGACATGAGAAAAAGGGAAGGAAGGAAAGAAGGTTAGGCACAAGGCTAGGGATGGTTGCACAACCCCTATCATAGTCATCCCAGCTCCCCTCACCCACAAGACCCTTAAGTCCCATCTCCCAAATTCGCTCTATGATTCAGTCCCTGTCCACTCACCCTCAGACCAACTCTTACATAGCAAAAAGTGGATGTCAGTGATGGGACCAGCTCTTGATGATGGGACCAGGTCCCATTTTCCATACAAATTACAATCACATTGGAAACCATGATTCGTTGCGAGAGGTCCAGTATTTTACCCAACCTCTGGACCAGGTGCATACTGGAAAAGAAACTGAGTAATGTACATCCAAGCCTCTTCTGCCACGGATTTATCAAAATTTGGGCATTGGGTGTATAGGCTCAGTACTAGCTCTTGCAACAAATTAAGGGTTTCAATATATATGATTGCACATGCGTATTTTGCATGGCGGATGCTCACCATGTTGGTTCCATTACAGACATTAATCTTGCAGGATGTGCCGAAGGTCAGGAGCTATTAGGTGAAAGGAAATGTAAAATTGTGGGAGTGGTCATTGACACGTGCTAACAAAAACAATTATACTAGAAATACGATATTCTCAGAGGCCCCACGCCCAAGTATTTGATTTTGTATGACATTGCTAGAGCTCTCATTTACTGTATGCTTTCACCACACATCTCAATATTATATAATGTAATTAAAGGCGGATGACACTATATTAGCATTTACATGATATTGGCATGGCTGCCTGAACCTGAAATTCAAACCAAAATATCTGATTTACTATACCCTATTTCAGACCTGACTTCAAAATGTATAGCCTATTTCAGACCTAGTTTAGAGATTTACTTCTTTTGCAACAATTTCCGCCCTTTGTTTTCTTCCATTTGCCATGCAATGTCCGCTGCGACACATTTCTATTAAGATCATACCCTATCCAAGGCCAAAAACACAAAATTGATACCCTATTTCAGACCAAAAAGGCAAATCTATACCCTATTTCAGACTAAAAATGTTTGAAAATGATACCCTTTTGGGCAGCACATACCTATATGGCATAGTACCCCCCCCCCCGGGATCCCATTGCTGTTTGAAGAGTACAGTAAGCTTATTATATAATATGTAGGGTGGTCTTGAAAGAAGGAAGTTCTCACAAAATTATTCATCATGCCATGTCCATTTCACAGAAATGTATTTTGTCTCATAAGAAAGTATACAGAGTCAGTCTTTGCACTACATTATTTATTGGTAAAATACTGTATATTAAATACTTCTCAAGTAACTGTAGGTTACATTATACTTCTCAGAAGTTCTCAACTGTTGCATGTGTTGCCTTGTACATGTACAAACACAGAAAATCCCATGCCAGAGAAATATATCCCTAACCCAATACTCTGCTGTGAGTGAAATTAAAAAAATTTACAGAATATTAGACAAATGAGAGTCAGATTCGCACATTATACAGCACTGTAAGATGCTACAAGACATGAGAAGAGCATCAGTTTAGTAACTGTACTGACATTCTTATCTTAAAAAAGTCTCATTTCCCATGTCATAAAACTTTTCTCTTCCTAATCACAGAAAGATACTTTTTCCAGTTGGACTTTGTGAACTTCATGTTTGTCTTGATATTTAGGGACCTATGAAAAACAAAACAAGCATCAAAGCCTATAATTAAAAAAGTCTGTTCTGTGGCTGGAGATAGATGGGTGGGCAGAAAAGCAGATTGTGTTGGGGGTAACAGTTTAGACAATAATATCTCACCAGAAATTAATGTCATGCAGCTGCATGGAATAAAACTTATTCAAAAGAAAAAGTTAATAAAATATCATTGCTAATTCTATCTGGGAAAAGGAAGAAATTAATGTCACTAAACTGCTGGCTTATATAAAATGAAACTAACTATGGTAAATGCAAATTGACTTGTTTGGCTGTTATAATAATTATTATGTATCTTTGCAAATGATTTTTGACCTTCAGTCCGCTGAAGGCATTGACTTGTCATAAACTTGTTTAGATCATTTTTTCTGCCCACACCACTACTACTAACACAGATCTCTTCTGAACATTACTTTATACACAGTAATGTATAAAGTACAGCTAAACTGCTAATTCAAAAATGCAAAAGGAAATGCAGCAATGAATTACATTCTTTTCCTGATGCCAAATTGATAAAATAATCATAACAATTTCTAGTTTTACTAAACATCATTCTGTTTATTTATATATACATTTTATAATAGTATATGTACTATAATTTATAGCAAAGTGAAGGGGGGCTTAGTAAGACAAAGAAGTAAATACAAACAAAGATTGTATTTTTATGGAAAGTAGACAGTACATGATAAAAACAGCCAAGCAGTTAAAAAAAACTGCCTATTTAAACCTCACAAGAACTCACAAGATTTTGCACTGTATAATTTCACAGAGGACAAATATCTTGACCTGTTCTTTGATAAACTGAAATGGTTTCTAGTGCTGCAATTTTAATAAACACAGTTCTCTCTATAATCAAATGCACAGAAACGCCAAATTCTTCTGTGTGAGTGATATGTTGTGATTTTGTCTATAAAGCAAGTTGTCAAGTCGCAAATTAACCTCTGCACTGTATGACATTGGAAGTTGAATTAACTGTCAAGACTCAAACGGTCAAAACAGTTTTCTGTTGTGAAAATATAATAGCATCACAACAAAGTTTTATCGCGGCCACAAAATGTCCGATTAGCTCGAAGCAATGCATAACGGACGTGTTGAGTGAACAAAGTAAATAAACGTGTCTTACCTGCCCCTTGGAGCTATCGGTTGGCGTTCAAGCACTATTTTAGCTTATTTTCTGTCCTCTTGCTGTTCATGCAAAGATGAACGTTGCTCACAGCTGTTCGTGTAGAGCCGGGTTGTCAGGGTTAGCCCCCCACGGCTATGCAGATATTGCTGTCTTTGAAGCGCCGTTCTTCGACAAGAGACGAACGTTGCTCACAGCGTCGACTGTTGGCCTCATTTTGAGCATTTTGAGCATGAAGCCTACGGGCTCTTTCTTCGGACTTTTCATTGTAGCGTCCGGAAGTAACCCATTGTCTATTAGCTTTCAAGTGCGCTTCTCTTTCCTGAGTTGTCTCCTGAGCTAGCTTCTGCTTGTAATTCTCTCGGTCACGGTCTTGTCTTTGTTTTTTTTTGCAGCGGTAATTTCTGGACCGGTCTGCTGTTTTAGTCGGCTCGAACGCGTTGCTTGCCGTCTGCACTTGAGACGAATACACCGCTGTTGGCTGGTCTCACGACTTCGTCTTAATCTTGCTTGCTCCCTTCGTCTTTGAAGGCGGGCTTGGTCGTTATTGTGAGAATCAGAATGTTCCGTTTGTTTTTTCCCTGAATTCATTTCTTAAACTCTTCTTGTTCAAATTCTCCTTCCCTTCCGATGAACTGTTTCTTAGCAACGAACTCGCAGGAAAAAATCATGTGATCAACCCGGCATTCCCCGCGGTGCGGGTTGGTCGCACCATGAACAACATTCAAATCGCAAAAAAAGCCTGCGTGTTCGGCCGGGAAAGGGAAGAGTCTGGGAACGAAGTTGAAGGTTTTACCCAGCAATCCCCGCTGCGCGGCGACATGATTCTGTTCTGAGGTTCTTCCCAGCAAACCCCGCTGCGCGGGGAGGTCGCCCCGTGAACAACATTCAAAAACGATATGTGTTCAGATAAGTACCCACGGAAGGCATGGGAATAATTATCTGATTTATCGAATTCATTGAAGAGCGAATCTTTCGTTGATGCCATTAGGTGCCAGGGTGCCAACTTTCAAGATGAAGTTGTGTACATTTGGCTTTCGAACCACAGTGGAGTGAGATATCACAGATGTTCATTTGGCTGGCAGAATGACCATAAAGTTTGAAATGTTGGGCCACTTGTTGTATGTTGCATGCTTTTGGGGGTCGTTGAGATATTCACCACTCCCCCGCTAAACGTCCACGTTTGGGGGTGGGTGTCCGGACTGCCAAAAAGGTGGACGTTAGTGTGGGAATTTTGGGGATTTTTGGGGTAAAACCATAAGAGAGTCTTAGTGGAAGAACAAATTGCTTGGCCGTTTTATTACAATGGACTTAATGCAAGACCGGAAGGTCTCGAGCAATATATCTTGAACAACAACAGAACAAAGGTTATGAAAAAAGTCTGTACTTCGTATGGGTACACAATAGAAGGTAAATATAGAAATATAGGAAAAATCTTGCCGGCTCACCACTCTGTTAATCGAATTATAAGAAACAATTACTGGCTGGCCTGTTGATTTAAAATATAAGAAAAAATCGCTGGCTCTCCTTTCTGTTGGTAATTCGAAATATAAGAAAAAAACTAACGGCTGGCCATTCTGTTAATTCGAATTATCGGTAGATCTCTTGAACCAATCAAACTAAGATGTCTCTTGAACAAAACTTTAAAGTGCACATAAGCATTCAGAGAGTACACTTATATGAAATTAGAAAGTAATTTAAGCAACTTTTGTCCCAAAAAAATCCTTTCCGAGGGGTTTTTATATTTTTTTACGCAGTTGAAATCCAGACCAAGCAAAATGGGAGACTGGGACCTGTGACTTCAGAGGAGTGGCACGTTTCGTCTCGGCACCTCTAATGTGCTAGGTTTGTGCAGTGTTTTGGTCACTTTTTCTGTATTATATACGACAATGGCAAGCTGCATGAGTGAAAACGAAAGCGTGGCATCTGATGATTCAGATTTCAATTACATCCCGGGGGTATATGAGACCCATTATGAAACTTTTGAAGTTGAAGACCATAACATAACAATTGCCTTTATTGTTTTATGTTTTGTACATGTTGAAATTAAAATCCAAAGCCAGAGGCTTAAGTGGCATAGGCTGGAGGAAAGTCTATAGTGAAAAAAAATACTGCTGTAGGACATTGGGAATGGTGGCAAATCAATATAAGACAAAAAAATTAGGCTTAAGGAAGTGTAACTGACAAATCAAATAACATTAACAGAGAAATAAAAAATAATACATACATATAAAAAAGTAGTAAGCAGGTTTGTAGAAACATGAAAAATGCAAGGTGCTATGGGAACATAAAGGAGTAGTGTAGGGATAAAGTGCTAAAATTACAAGAGAAATGTGCTATGCACATTCATAAATTATTGGTCTAATACACGAGCATATATTATACAGTACATTATTACTATAAATACAATTAGCCAGAAGTACATGCATAATATATATATGTATATATATGCACATACATATATATACATCTTATTCGATGGTTTAGCGCGTAATACGGGCCGGTATTTTACGAGTTGCTCGTATTTTTCCGAGCCCTGCCGCGGGGCGAGGAAAAATGCGAGTAACGAATAAAATGCCGGCCCGTATTACGCGCTAAACCATCGAATGAGGGATTTATTATATGACTGTGACGTAGTTTTACCTTTATATAAAATATATTTCAGCAAACATAAAACAGAGAATTCGAGCAAAACTGTTTTTGTTCAATCCCAGGCAAAATGTACGCACACTCATTTACACAAAGATTCACTTACAGCTTCCAATCCGGTCATCGATTTAAAAATCTTGACAGAGAAAATTAAAGAAGTTATGCCATCAAATGATTGAAGTTCAATTCAGATTAAATGTGCTGGAGACGAAAATGCTTGCTTTGACAGAATAAATATTCAGCAAACGTGCTTCGAGCGGTTGAAATCGATCACTTCGCTTAAACTTTTAACCATTTTTGTTCTTGAATAGCAAGCAGCTTTGTACTCAAAACAGGGTTTTTATTTTCTCGGAGTAGTTAAGGAATAAACACAAGAACAGAGCCAGCAAATGTGTATGTTGAAGAATCTGAAACTTTCATAACACAACTAGGATTTTTACCGCCGACACGTTATCAAGTTATAGATTATTAACAACTCACCGATTTCCTGCCTGGTTGTAGAAAGTTTAAGACCCCTTCCAGCAAAGGAACCACTCAAAACAGTGTTCGTACACGGCGAAAATCATTTTGCAGTGTTTACAGTGACGGCATCGTGCGGAAAACTTTACGGAGTAAGAACTGCCGTTTGTCCATGGCGATTGTTCACTTTCCACCAACTGAACTGTGCTTTCTCTTCCTTGACAAATTATCCAGTAACAGTTCCTTTCGATGGAAGGGTCTTGTATCTGAAAAGTCATAGACTTTCGTTGCACCGTTTTACCTTGCACTCAGATTCATTTGTGATACGCGCGCGTCTAAACCGGTCAAACCGGTTTTCTACAGTGTAATACGGATTTGAAGTGTGTAATACGCTCCCGTACCGGCACTCTGTTGCGACCTTATATGGTAAAACTACGTCACAGTCATATAATAAATATACATATATACACACACATGCATATAATTATTAAAGGCATATCTACATGCATACATATAGTTAGTATAGTTAAAGGGTGAACTAGTCAGTGAGGTAAAGGAAATATGACTTCAATAACCTCTTGTAGTTGAATTGTTTCAACGACTGGCGAATTGACAGTGGAATGGAATCCCAGATGTTAGGAGCTTGCGATCTAGGCCCATATTAGATTACAATATAGTAGATAAGGTAGAATCAGAGAGTTATATGGAACTCTGAGGGTGTTATTGTCAAAGAATTGGCGGGTTTTGTTGATGATACCTAGTGCTTTCGAGATCTTGGTCTGTATGGTTTGGATGTGGGGTACCCATGAAAGATTTTGGTGTACTACAATGCCTAGAAACTTAGTGTGCTCCACCCTATCAATATTAGTTCCATTGATGGAGAGGTTAATGTCATGGAGGTTAACTTGTTTTTTGGCTGGATAATATAAAATAAACTTAGTTTTGTCGGGATGAAGGGTTAATTTGTTAGCTTCTAACCAAGATGCAACACATTTGAGTTCAGTATTAACAATATCCATGAGATTTTGAGTATTTTTATGTTTAGCAAAAATATTCGTGTCATCAGCAAAAAGAATAAAGTGTAAAGGTGATGTTACACGAGACGATTTTTAACGACGATTTTTAGCGCAACAATGTTGCGCTAAAAATCGTCATAGTGTAACATGGCGCGCCGGACGATTTTTAACGCAATCTTTGTTGCGGCAACATGTTAAAAGTTTTTGAATGGCCTTGAAACGCATGCAACAATGTTGCCCGAATTTTGTTGAAGTTGCTTCATGTAACACCCTCGCGGTCGATTTTTCGCGCAACATTGACGTCACAGAAGCCTGTTCCCACGGAAACGAGTCAAGACTGTCAACAAACAAAATGGCGGACGAACCGGAAATACTTGAAGACGGTCGTTTAAGTGACCTTGAGAGATTGCAGTTGATAAATTTCTTCCGGGAAAAGCCCATGTTGTGGGATACGTCGGTCAAGAAATCTGCAAAACAAGGGGAGTCGGTGCTGAAAGAGCTGGAAGAGCACTTTGGCCACCAGTACACATCGAGTGAGCTGGTTGCAGTATGGAAGAGTTTGAGAGCCTCTATGATGCGGGAAGTAAAGAGAATAAACAAACCAGGAGAATACACCTCGCAGTGGAAATTTTTTAAGGCCCTGCTTTTCCTGAAGCCTGGAATGGACCGCTCCTGTAGCAAGGCAGCTGAGTGGACTGAGGAAGAAAAACGTACCCTTGCAAATTTTTACAACGAAAAAAAAACCATCCTTGTGGAACCACAAGTTGAAAGATTACCACGACAAGGCAAGGCGCCAGGTACTCCTCCACGAGCTGGAAGAAAAGCTTGAGGGCAGATACACTGAAAAGGAAATGGTAACCATTTGGAACCACATGAAAACGTATTTTGACCGGGAACGAATGAGGGAGGATGCCAGCAAAGCGTCGGGAAGTGGGACTTCAAAGGTAATATAAACACGAGTTCATTTCTTCATACCTTTTAAAATATTGAACATTTGAAATACCATACAAGAAGCCACTTTATAACTGTCCCAATTAAGGACAAATTTGGCCAAAAATGAGGCTTTCCCTTATCAAATTTGAAAATAAGTGAATTCGAAACATATTCCTTCGACTGCCAAATTGGACTCGGCCTGTGGCCTCATCTAATTTTGGCAGTTCTTGGAATTGCTCTCATGCAATAACTATTTCCAAATGTATAATCATATTACATGTACTAATAAAAATATCAGATGACAAAACTTTCAATCACTGTCAAAATTGGACAAGGACTGCAGGAGCTACATATAGATGTATAATTATGATGTATAAAATTCACACAATGTTGACTATGACATTCCTGAAAATTGATTTAAATGACTTGGTTTTCAGGTGTACCAGTCCACATGGAAATTTATGAATGACATGACTTTTGTTTCTGATGCCAATATTGAGCCTGACGAACCAAGAAGCACAATGCAGTCGCCATCTGAAGAACCGAAATGGAAGGTGCAAAGCAGGAAGCGAAGGGGAAGCAGCGAAGATGACATGTATGAAAAACGCAGTCAAATGTATGATGCAGCTATAAATTTCATGCAACAATCTCCTGCAACAACGCCCACCCCGCAGCCACCACCATCAGATGAGGACATGTTTGGCCAATATGTGGCAAGTCAGTTAAAGCTTCTCAGTGCAAATGACAAGTTACGAATAAAGGCCCAGATTAATAACCTCTTTTTTATGCAGCAAATGCATGACATTGAAGCTGCAGCACCAAGGCCTAATAATAATGGTAACAACATGCAGTACCTTCATAATGCAGTACCACAGGAGTATTCCACGCCTTCTTTATGATTTACCAGTTAAGCAAAAACATTCATTTGCCAACACATTTTGTTCTTCAATAAGTGTTCAAAATCATTTTATATGTTAAAAAATATTTTTCATTGTTCATAATATGAATGAAATACTTTTCTTCAGCAAAAATAATATTTATTATTACACAGCAGCGGTGGGCTGTGTTGCTCTGATAAGTTATTTACAAATTTGAATAATTTGATAACTTCCAATAACTTTCAAAAATATTTATTATATTAAAATATTTAAATTTTCTATTTACATGCAATATTGCAATTTACCATTATAGTAACATTATATATTTTCTATTTACATTGTTGCATAACCACAGTAAATTTTATAAGATGGATGCAATAAAAAGTTATAGGTCTGCATGATAATGGCTGCATGCATCTGGACTAAATACATACATGTACATCAAAATTCTTCACCCATCTATTCGAGCTGCCATCCACTGCCATGGCACTGCCCCTTCAAGGTTGAAGAACCTGCAAAATTCCTGCCTGATTTCCTTTGCATCATGGGAGTAATTCTGCCCGTGTGCCAAATTGGGTAGGTCCAGCCAGGATGCTGTAGGAATTTCTTTGCGCCAGGAACCCTCCATTGCACCCCTCTCATTGTCAACAGCTCCAGGCTGCATGTAGTTCTTATCACTACGCACAAAATTGTGGAGGGTCATGATTGCTAGCAAGATGGTCGTCGCTTTTTCTGGACCCACTAGCATTACATTTCTCAGAACTCGCCACTTTTGGGCCATAATCCCAAGAACATTCTCACTAATTCTTCTCATCCTAATTGAGCGGTAATTAAAGATTCGCTGCTCAGGGGTTAATGATGACTGTGGAAATGGCTTCATCAAGTATGATGTTAAAGGGAATGCATCATCGCCAACAGCAACATAAGGGATGCTGACACTTCCACCTGGCAGTGGCTTTGATGGTGGTATGTTTAAGGGATTTGCCTCATCAGCAATCATTTCACGGAAGCGGTTTCGGCTCCAGTTCCCTCCATCGCTCATCCTGCCATTCATACCCACATCAGCAGCCAAAATTTCATAGTCTGGCCCTACTGCTACCATGGCTAGGATGCTGTTATGCCCTTTGTTGTCTTAGTAATGACTTCCACTGTTGGGTGGTTGTTGAATTAGCACTCGTTTGCCATCAACTGCAAATAGTCCATTGGGAAAATTCCAATGACTTTCAAATTTGGAAGAAATCTCTAACCATTCAGAAGTAGAGTTTGGCACTTTCAGGTACTCAGGGCCCAGCACCGAAAATATGGCCTCGCACACCTAAAAAACACCAATATTACTGTGGTTGAAATTCATTCAAGTGATCGCTGTTTGAGTACTACCATGTAGTAATGAAGGATAAATAAAATAGATAAAATCTGGGTATCCTTCAGACAAAAAATTAACAAACACAAAAACCAGACTTTTTGTAGTTTTAATCACCGTCTGATAGCACTTTAGCGTATCGCATTTTAAAAACTATAGCTTTCTATGAGCATTTACTTTTCAACCACGTTCAACCAGAAGGAAAAGCCATGTTGCATTCAAATTTTTTCACGACAAGTTTATTTGTCATGCGAATTGTGTTAATTTGCTACAAAATTGCTACAACTTTCTTACAGCTGACTGTACGTAGTTTATAAAGTATAGCTATTGTACGTCGTAGATATACGTATCTATACATGTATGCATATACAGTAAAAAATAAAGTCAAAGAGCCCACCTATACCTCAACAATGATTTGTGATATCGCAGTACGGCTGATGCGAAACTGACTTTCCAGCGATGAAAACGTTTCTCCAGTCGCCAGGTATCTCAAGGTGACTGCGACCCTTTCCCCAGGACTTATCGATGCCCTCATTACTGTGTCTTGCCTCTGTATCATCGTGGCGACTCGGCCGACCAGCTCGTCGAACTTGGTTTTTGCCATTCAGAAATATCTAGCAAAGGCCGGTTCGTCTTCTACAGTTAGTTCTCTAATTAATTGGTGATAGACACCCCTATCTTCTCTCCTTTTAATCCATTCCCGAGTCCAAACAACTCTTTCTCGTGTTCGCGCCTGCTCGTCATCTTCAAAACTATCAATTACTGTCAACACTCACACAAAATTCTGTCTCTGGTTGAGGTCCGCCATGTTTTTAGAGTAGGAGCCTGGGCGCGAGCTGGATGTTGCGCAAAAAATCGTCCCGTGTAACATGCCGTTGCCGCAACGATGTTGCGCTAAAAGTTGCCTCGTGTAACATGCATTAAAAATTGTCGCTAAAAATCGTCGTTAAAAATCGTCTCGTGTAACATCACCTTAAATACTTCGAGCAGTTAAATATGTCATTGATGAAGATTAGGAAGAGCAAAGGTCCTAATACAGATCCTTGGGGAACCCCACAATTTATTTTCTTGAGGGAAGATTTGGAGTTATTAATTTGAACGTATTGTTGCCTGTCACATCCAGGTTAGAGGGATGCCTCTAATGCCTTAAAAGTCTAGTTTATTAAGTAGGATTTGGTGGTTGACAGTGTCCAATGCTTTCTTTAGATCAACAAAAATTCCTATTGTAAATTCATTATTTTCAAAACCTTGATAAATTTGGTCAACAAGTTCAAGAACAGCCATCCATGTGCAGTGTTTTTGTCTGAAGCCATATTGATGGTCATTGAGTATATTAAACTTAGTAAGGAACTCAGATATTCTATGATAAACAACTTTTTCTAAACTTTTTGATAAACATGGTAAGACTTACCCTGCTAGCAGAGTCTCCGTGTAAATGTCGGAGGCTCAGCCAACGTCCTCGACTTTCTTTGTTGAGCATGCGTGAGCCATTTATCCAAACTTTTGGATGAGTCAAACCAGTTTCTTTGTCTCAATAAACCGGTTATACGAGTCGGGGCTGCCCCGCATGTGCAGTTCGGTGAACTGCTGACTGTTTTTGTGCCCACGGTATTCTTTGAAACGAGGCTTCGTCAGGCTTGGTTGCATAGGGCTCGCACATGTTCAACGGAGAAAATGAAGCTCGTTGGCAGAGCCTTCGTTTCCAACGTAGAGAGAGTGGAGGTTCTGTTTGCAGGGTAGGTAAGGCTGAAATTGGTCTGTAGTTAGAGAAATTAGAGGCATCATTAGTCTTGTAAACAGGCACTACCTTAGCAATTTTAAAGTTTTCAGGGAAGTCTCCAGTGGAGAGGAATAAATTGTAAACTTTGGAGAGGGGAAATGAAAGTAAGTCAATTGCTGCTTTTATAGGTTGAATGTTAAAGCCATCCAGACCTTCACTTTTTGCTATTTTTTAGTGATGATACTATTGTGCAGATTGCACATTTGATTTTAGCCTGTTTATAAAGAGAGTTCTTTCTCCTGCATGAAGCAAGAAGCCCAGGGGTGACCCATGGTTTTCAGTTGTTCTGGGACATTGAATTGATTTGCTTAATAGGGAAGCACTGGTTATACATTGGGGTTAGATAGTCTGAGAATTGGTCATATGCATCACTAGCTGATGGGGCATTTATAATGAATGAATGAATGAATGAATGAATGAATGAAACCTTTATTTACCCACAGTGAAGATTACATCAACTGTTACTCTAGATACTAGATACTAGTTGGTTTTCATGTAAGCCGTGCACTAACTACCTAAGATGTCCTAAAAGTACGACTAGCTATGGTATAAAATATCTAAATTATAACTATAATATAAAAACAGACTAACTATGAAATAAAATATAATACTATATTCTTATTAAGCAAATTACTGAAACTAATGGAGGAGTGTTACATCCATAAGTTTGGATTTAAAGGCTCTCAACGATGAAGCAGTGCGTAGTTCCGGTGGCAGGGAGTTCCATAGCTGAACACCATTATGGCTACGGCTTTTCTTTAGAGATTCCGTGCGTGGTCTAGGAAGAAATAACTTGGAGGAAGAACTGCGAAGATTATACAAAGACACTTGATTGAATTGTTGGAACATATCATTTAGGATCTGTGGTGCTTCGTTATTGAGTATCTTAAACATTAGCAAGCCTTTTTGCTTAGCTCTTCTTTCCTTCAATGTCCCATCCCAAAGCCGCAAGATTTTCAGAGGAAGGGGAATCATATCCCTTACCTAATATAATCCGTGCAGCTTGATTCTGGAATCTCTGTAGCGTATCAGCCAGCGATTTGCCAAAATTATCCCAAACCTTGGAACAATAATCAAGGTGAGATAAAACTAGAGACTTGTATACGATTTCAAGAGTGTCTCTATGCACGAATGGGCGAAGCCTTTTTAAAAAACCTAAGCCTGATGATACTTTTTTTTAAATTTTCTCAATGTGCTCGTGCCAGGATAAATCTTCGTCAACTACTACACCCAGTATTTCACTGTAAGAGACTCTGTTGATTTGTATGTCTCCAATCTTTAGAATGGGCTCACGGGGCAAACCAGCAATCCTGGGATGTGAGCCTGAACTAGCATGAATTCAGTTTTGGCCACATTCAAACTTAGTTTTTTTGCTACCAACCAGGTGCTGAGACTATTGAGCTCCGTGTTGACCAGGGGCTTAATTGAGTCCAAATTTTCCCCGGAGACTGATATATGAGTGTCGTCAGCAAAAAGCCTGGGCACAGAATGACTGAGACAGTTTGGTAAATCGTTAATAAAAATTAAGAATAACAGAGGTCCCAAAATGCTGCCTTGGGGTACACCGCAAGTTACTCTACAGTCATCAGAAAGAAAACCATTAACTAGGGATCTCTGTGTTCTGTTGGTGAGATATGACTGTAGAAGGCAGTGAGAAGCACTGTGGATACCAATAGCTTGAAGTTTGTCAAGCAGAATTGAATGATTTACCGTGTCGAATGCCTTTTTTAAATCTAAAATTACAACAATATTAAGAAGGCCACGGTTTGTATCTACAAACCAAGAATTAGTTGCTTCAATTAGTGCAGAAGTTGTAGAATGGTTTTTTCTGAAACCAAACTGATGATCTGATATAATATTGTTTGAGCTGAGGTATCCATAGAGCTGGTCATACATTAATCGCTCAAATACTTTACTGATCGCAGGTAAAATAGAAATAGGGTGATAATTGTCAAGATCGTTTTGTTTGCCCTTCTTGAATAACGGGGACACCCGAGCAATTTTCCAATCATTGGGAAAGATACCACTGCTCAGAATCAGATTGAAAAGGAAGGTCAGGGGGTATGTAATGACTTCAGCAGCTGCAATGAGCAATTTAGGTGGTATCCCGTCAAGACCAGTTGCTTTTGCTGGTGATAAGTGCTGGAGCAGGTGTAAGACGCTAGCAGGGCGAATTTCTTTAAAAGAGAACTCAGTTTCAACTGGTTTCAAGAAATCCCTAAAGTCTGTAGTATCTTGGTTTATCTGAGCGGTAAGCCTAGGGCCAATTTCTGTAAAGAAATTGTTGAAGGCATTACATGAAGGCATTTCGCTTGGCTTATTTATGGTAGTCGTAGCCGTCTTAGTTTCATTAACGGTATTGTGACCGCCAGATCGACCTAAAAGCTGGTTGATAATTTTCCAAGTATCTTTGGGATTGTTAGCATTAACTTCCAATAACGATTTATAGTAATTACTTTTGGATATTCTGATAGCGGAGTTAGTCCTATTTCTAGCAGCCCGGAAATGATTCCAGTCGCTGCCTTCCTTGGATATCATCGATATCCTCTTTAACCTATCGCTTTCAAGCATAAGAGCCTTCAACTCCGAGTTAATCCAAGGAAGATGATGGTTCCGAGCCCTTTTGGAGATTACAGGCATATGAATCTATATTATGGAGAAGGGCATCGTATTTATCAAAGAACTCTGTCGGAGAGTTAGGTGGTCTATAAACCGAGCAAATTATAAATGGCTTACAATTTGGTTTCTTAATCTCGACGCAAACGGCTTCAATGGAAGGCGGGACTTATTCGTGGTGAGAAATAAAATTGAGAGTATTACGCACATAAATTGCCACACCTCCCCCATTCCTATTACGGTCCTGTCTCACCAGTTCATAACCAGATATGCCAACCTCTCCACTAGAAATTAAATGATCAAGTCTAGTTTCATTTAAAGCGACAAGATCCAGTGGAGAATTATTCATAAGAATCCGAAATTCATCGATGTGTTTTAACAAACTACCGATATTCAGAAAAGCCATTTTAAAACCTCCTTGTTTCGGAATCAGGAGAGGGTCAGTCGTACAAAAGCTATGTGTTGGCGAGGCTAAAGAATGATCAGCTATGACCTGTACTGTCGGTGAGTGGTCGACCTTACCAGTCTCAGGTAATCGTCCCATGACGTGTCCTGCCTGCCTTGCTTCATGTGGTTTGGTCTGTGATTTCTTCCCCCTCTGGAAAACCCGGCAGTCTGGTAGTATTTTTGCTTGGGTGAAATTTTACGTGATCATTTAGGCTCCGTAGATATTTACAGAAATTACTTCCCAGGATCTTGTCGCCGTCACTGTTGAGATGAAGCCCAGATCCATTTAAGTGATATTTTGTCACGTTGTGGTTGTCAAGAAAATCCACGTTTATCTTGGAACACATGGCCCTTGTTAAGTTGTTGAATTTTGTGATTTTTTTTGCCGGGACATCTTTTCTGGTAATTACGCTCGAAATTGCTATAGACTTTACCTTTGCCTTTGTTTCTGTCACCAACAGCTCCATCTTCTGTACAACTACATCTTCTGGCTTGTTGGCCAGGTTATTGGTGCCTGCATGTATAATTAGCTGTGTTCCACAATTCATACTTTTCGACGCCAACAGATCCCTCACTTTCATCTGTATATCTTCAATCTTTGCTCCTCCAAATTTCTTTTTTTCAACTTTACCACCAAGAGTATTGGACTTTTTTTGAGGATCTGTATTCTTGATCATGGAGTCACCAACCAGGTAAGCTTTTTTTCCTGTGCTCACCTTTTGCTTTTGTTGTTGGTGATGTGGCAGCAAAGCCTGAGTTTTTGGTCGCAGCACAGCCTGTTGTGTCTTTGCCTTTGACGGGATCTGTAATCAGATAGTTGTCCAGCAAAAGAATCGCCTGCTTCACCATTTTGCTCCTGCGGCGATTCATCATCGGGAATTTCTAGGACTTCGAACTGGTTCTGGACACTCAGTGGCTCGCGGTTTAATATTTGAGCGTCCCGTTTGCTTGTAGCCTGAGTCCATCCTGGGGGACTTGTAGGCCGCACATCTGCATTTAGTTTGGTGGAATTTTCTCTCTACAGGAGACGAAGGGCCGTTAAAACGCTATTTTGTTCATCCTGTAATTCCCTGATTCTTGAATTCGTCTCATTGATAGTGCTTTCCAGCTCTTGGTTGTTTCTGAGAAGAGCCCGGTTCTCATTTTTGAGTGTTTCCATCTTCTGCTCATTTTGCCGCCCAGTGAAAGTGAGCGGGGAATTTAAATGAGATGCATTGCCACCGAGAAATTCGTTGTGTAACTTGCCTATCTTAGATTGTAGATGATGACTCGAGTCGTGAATTGTACTATCCATTAGGCTTTCACAGCAACCACAGTTCTTTGTCAAGTTCTCCTCCAGTTCAGAACCACTTGTTCGAGTTAGACCTCCACTTTGACTGCCTTCACTGATGGTGGCTCGCAACCTTTCTTGAAGACATAATTTAGATCCAGTCTTGCGGAGATTTCGCTTTCCGAGTTCTGCCTTTAGCTTGTCCAACTTTAGAGCTAGAAGCTGTCTACCGTCCGGTAAGATGTTAGTCAATGGTGATGAAGAGGAGTTTAGCTGAGGTTCCTTGACTTCGGGTTCAACGGCTGCTCGTCCTCTTCGCAGATCACTCAAAGCAACAGGAGCACGTTTCGGACCTTCTAACGTTAACGGTGCCTCACTTCTCGTTTTATCTAGACTGAAGACTGCTGTCGAAATTGTAGCTTTCGTTGAGGTAACAATAGAACCGCTATCAGGCCCACAGGAATCGATTTCCATGGAGCTCGATATTACACTTCCATTCGCCATATTGAAATGCTAAAAAAAGAAATCGAGGACCAGTCTGTTCTCAGTAGTTTTAAACAAAAGGATTGGATGTTGGATGATGATATAATTCTTGAGTATCGAGGTTGAGGGTGCATGTCATAGGTAAGTTTGAGATTAGTCATTTGAAATATAGGAAGGTGGTCAGATATGTCAGTGTAAAATAAACCACTTGTTATGTCATAGTCTAAATTATTTGTAAAGATGTTATCAATGAGGGTAGCAGAGTGGTCTGTTATTCTAGTAGGTTTTGATATGAGGGGATAAAAGCTATTAGTGTTCAGTAGATCCAGGAAGTCTTTAGTTGGTTTATGAGTATCGGCATTGAGAACATTGATGTTAAAATCTCCCATTAGATAAGTTGTCCTATTCTCAAAGCTGATTCTTGACAGAATACTGTTAACACTTTCATTAAAATCATCTACACTCCCCTCGGGTGGTTTATAGACACAGCCTATAATAATATTTTTGCGATTGGTCTGGATTAATTCAGCAAATACAGATTCATATATTTTTGAATTGTTTGATTCAAGGTCTGGGCGAGCTTTGTAGTTATATTTAGAGTTTATATATAAACCCACACCACCCTTTTTATGATCCCTGACATTGGATAAAAAATTAAATACTGGAAGGTTGAAAATGTCTTTGTTATGTTCATCCAGCCATGTTTCTGAGATACCAAGAGCAGAGAATGAAATTTTGAGTGCTTGCAGACCACATTTGGCCACAAGAGAGTCCGATTACGACGAAGAAGACATTTTTCAACCATACGCTGACGAGCTGTTAGCTGACCAGGAATGGCTTGCAACATAGAAAAGAAAGGGAGGAGAAGGAAGAACAACTTCGACAACTGCAAGATCGTCTCGAAGGAAAAGTCAAAGCCAGTAGTTGGTAAGTGCAGAATAATTGTCCGAGTTTTGGATTTGTTCACGTGGTGACGTATATGTAAATTTCGCGTTTTAGGTGTACTTGTGGGCACTGCAAAGTCACTGCTTCAGAATGCTCGTTAGTGCCAATGCTGCCGCGATATCCGACAATGTATCGACGCACACATATATATAAAGTGGTGTGGTGGTCGAATTCTTGCTAAATATGTATGTATATATATATATATATATAGAGAGAGAGAGAGAGGATATTACACGGCGGCGCGAAGATATGAATTTTATTTTCGAGTGGTAAAAACAATATTTTACGAACAAGTGCTTTGCGAGTGAGTAAAATATTGTTTTTACCACGAGAAAATAAAATCCATATCTTCAAGCTGCCGTGCAATTTTCTTTTTATTATATTAGACACGATTTTTTTACGAGAAATGGCACAAACAACCGTGCAAAAGCGGGAAATGATGCTAACGATATCCTCACTAGTGAGGATATGGAAAATACGCCACTCGGGTCCCGGATGTAGTTTCGTATGGATTTTACACCCGGTATATTTTTCAGTAAAACACTCGTGTCTATATAATAAATATATATGTATGTATTTATGTATATATATATATATATTTTTTTTTAGATACCTTGGGAGTGTTTCATGCAGAGAATTTACCCAGCTTGTTCACGGTCATCTTGGCTCACTAAGGATTCCACTGCCTGCCTGTGCATACAATGTTATCAGGAAGGAGATCCATGACGAGACAAGTTTTCTGTGGCTTTGAAGATAATGAAGATTGACATAGTACAACAACATTTTCTGGTGCCTGGTATATCCAAGATGTATATTTCCAACAGTAGGTATACACCACTATTTTTCAAGTATGTTTAGTTAGAGGCAGAGACCTTGCTGGCTTCTACTACAACCTACGCATTTATGTCACAACTGAAACAATATAATAATATACATACATACACTGTACTGTATAAAAGATCAAGTTTTGCACATGATTCTCAATTATTACACGTCTTGAAATGCCACTTTTTAATCTTCTGCACTTTTTTTATTTTTGGGGCAATCGGTGACATTTTTATGTCTTCATCGGATGTTTGCATAGAGCACAGCATGGCTTTTCCCTCTGTGTCCTAGGTCTTTGTCTCTCCTGGAGTGTTGTTACTGTCACTACAAAAGAAAGAATGCAATAGAAACAGTGAAAATTACGGTACACTGAGAGAAGTTGATAATAGAAAAACAAATAGTTGTAATTACATGAGGTAGTTGGAGGAACATCCTGGACAACAATACTTCGCCTTTCATTTCTCTTTCTTATTGCTATCTCTGGGTTGCTTGTCCAACATTGTGTTCATGGGTGGGGGACACAGCTGCTATTCTGCCCTTAGCTCCAACAAGAAGACCTTCTCTTTGTGCTCTAAGATAGGTCTGATAGATGTCTTATCCAGCTACATATTATCCAGATAATAAACAGCTTGGTGTGTTGTGTAGTAGCAAGATACAGGAGAGTGTGAGAGAGGGTGTCAGAAGCACAAACAGAGGGAAGTTATAAACTATATAACCACTTATTTAAGTCAGGCTGTACACGAACGTCCCTCACTGCAGCTTCACCATTCTTGAACTTTGGATACTTGATCTTCACTTGTTCTGCACCATTAGCACCTTTTTTATCTCACGTTGCAGATTGTTGTTAAAGTGAAGTGCTGCAATTATGTGCCTAAAAACAGTGAAGTTGATTTGGAATGTTTCAAATATAATACCTATTTGAAAACCAACCTGCACAGCATTCCGGGGTATGAATAGGCAATCATTTTGCTCACCAGATGAGCCTGCAGTTTGGTAGTTGCACACATGGGGTACACGTCGAACCACTCCTCTCTGCCACTGCCCTTCTCCCGGTGGAACAAGGAGATGTGCCATTTCTTCTCGGTTGACATGGCACTTTCCGAGTTCATTGTTGGTCGCTGCAGAAGGGAGTCCATCATTTCCAAGTGGAAGTTGGTGTGCTGGCTTCCCGCACATCTCCAAGAATGCGAAGTAGTGGCCAAGATGACAATTGCTCTCCACAGGATTGAGCAGAAGCATGTTCCATTTGCCGAGAAAATGAAACAGCTTCTTTGCGCTGACAGGACGCAAAGCACAATGACCGCATATGGCATCGCTGCATTTCAAGAATACAAGTTTGTTTTTCTTTCTGTCCACATGCTTTAACAGGAACTTGAATTCGTTCAACTCCACCTTATCCCGAAGTTGACAGGCAGGTGCCTTTAGTAGATTTGCTACTTCATCGTGGTCTTCGTAACCCTGGCCTCTTGCTCTTTGGATGCATGGCACACCGACTGCTTTCACTGGATGACCATCATACAGTACATCCTTCCAGTACGTGCCACAAACTTCCTTGATGGCTGCATCAAGTACAAGTGCCTCCTGCTCCCTCTCATCTTTCGTAATGGCCATGTTGCAGGGTGCCTTGCTATCACCAGGAGCAACTGCTGATAGTCTAACAGATGAAAGTTTCTTTGTCAGTGGAATCCAAAGATGCTCGATTGGGTTGAATGCAGAGTAGTGGGCAGCAAAACTACAAATTAAGAGCATGTCGAGATTTAGGTCTCTCCATAACCTCATGTAGAACACCACATTTAAGATGGACGATGGATTCCAATCTGGACCATTATCAGAAATGATAATGGCTGCCGTCTTTCCATCCTCTATGCTCATCTCCAGCAATGGTCGCATATCATTCACGTGACTTTGGATGGTGGAGCTGTGGAAACGACTTGCTCGAACCATGACAACTGCTGGACCGGTGTGTGGCGTCTTCAAATGTGTCCCTACCAAGCTTGTCAGATTGCAAGGATGTTTGGTCGATGCCCTCAAATGGTATTGGGGTGTGTTGGGCTTACGCTTGTCCGACATCACCAGTTTGCGGGTCTGTTGTTTCTTTGTTTGCTTGAGCACTGTCACCAGAGGGCTGACACAGATGCATGTATCCAGAAGGGATGATCAATTATCCAGGATGTGGGAAGTCTTGGTCCGGGTAATTTGGAGAGTTTAAGAAGTGGTTCAAGTGGTTCATTGTATAAACAAATAGGCAGCGATCAAATGTATGTTTAGACTCGAGGCATGACCAACCCAAATCTGTGAGAGCTGATGACGCAGAGGAATAGTAGACCCTTCCTAGAATTAACTTTGCAGCTCTATTTTGCAGAACCTGAAGGATTTCCATTAAGCTACTATTATGCTTGTCTCCTCATATGATACTTGCATAATCAAGGTGCGGCTTGATCATTGTGTTGTAGAAAATTTTCATAGATTGGCAGGTGACATCTGATACGTCCGAGAATAGCAAGTTTTTGGCGAACTTTTGACTGTATGTTACAGATATGATTATGCCATGTTAAGTTAGTATTGATTGTTACTCCAAGATATTTGAAGTTTTCCACTTTGGCAAGAACTTCGCCATAGATGTTCAACTGAACACTAGAAAATGCACTTAACCTTTGGGGGCTGCCTATTAATATGAACTTAGATTTGGTTGAACTCAGCGATAACTTGTTCTTGGTAAACCATAAAATGACATTACGCAGGTCACGGTCCAACTTATATTGGAAGTCCTGGGACGATTCCGCTTCACAATAAATTACTGTATCATCGGCATACGTTGTAACATCAGTACATTCAAGGCAGGTGGGCAGATCATTCACATAAATAATGAACAAAAGCGGACCAAGTATGGATCCTTGAGGTACGCCGATTGTGAGTGGAAGTGAGGTTGAATTACATTTCCCAACAACAGTTACTTGGGAGCGCTGGCTGAGGTACGAGCGGAACCACTCAAGGGAAGATCCGGTGACTCCGAGACCTTCGAGTTTACGCTGTAGCAAGTCATGATTGACCGTATCAAATGCCTCTGTGAGGTCAAGGAACACGCATCCGGTGACTTTGTTCTTATCCATGCTCTCTAGGACCTTATCAGTGAATTTAGCCAGGGCGACAGTCCTGGAAAGTTTTGGTCGAAAACCGAATTGCTTAGAGGTCAGGAGGTTGTTCTCTGTTAGATGAAGGTATAACTGATCATGAACGGCTTGTTCCAGGATCTTGCTTACTGTAGGCAGAATAGAGATCGGACGATAATTGCCGGGGTTTGTCCTATCACCTGATATTGTTTATATCCTAATACTTATATCCTTCCATCCCTATCTTATCTGTATTTCTTTTGTCTTCTACTCCTTCCCATGTTCCGTTCTTTTATCCTTTCATTCCTTCTTTTCTTTCTTCCCCTCCTATTTTTCTTTCTTTCTTTCCTTCTTTGTTCTGCAGGGCCAATCCAAAGTTAATTAAAAAATATATAACGTGTCACCGTGTAATATAGCCTCATCTAAACACGCAGGAAGTTGGGAAAACACGAGAGTGGTGCAGGGAAACCGTCTTTCTGAATGAAAAATAGTTCAGATTTAATGTAATTGTAAAATGTAAGGCAATTCAAGCTGCAATGAGAAAAACCGCATCAAATACTAAAGTATTTTCTACTGGTGCGGAGATGGAAAGGAAATCTGCACGTTTTGAACATTGCAAGAACTGAAAAGTCCAGAGTAGTTTGCTGCTCTGTCTCCGCCGAAACCCATGGAAATCATCTGGTGTTGGTGCTGCTGCAGAAACTGGTTGGTGCTGGTTTGGACTGATGCTGCACTGCCACCCAGGGCTGTTGAGAGTATGCCGCTGCACTGCTGTAGCTGGAACTGTGAAGGTCTTGAATTGTAATTTCTCAGGCTCTGCTCATTTCTGTGGCCAGAAATTGCCATTATATGATGGTTTCCTATGCCAGCTTCTGACCACAGTGTTATGGCGGTTGTCCTCAGGGAATGATTTGTGTAGCGATGAGATAAACCTGCCTCGGTGCTAATCTTGCTCATCATGTTGCCCAACTTGTTTATGCCGAGTGGGCGATTTTCAAACCAGTATTTGTCAGCACGCTTCCAGTTTCAGCTTGGATACTGGAAAAGTATCATTTTACCCTCAGGTCAGCAAACCCGTTGTTCGTCTCTCCGTTTTCTTCGTTGTCTGTTACATTATCTTCCTGGTTCCTGCCGGTATGTGGCGGTTCATTTATACAGCTTGGAAACTCCAACTCTAGCGCAAAGGAAGGCGTTTGTTCGTTTGTTGCCATTTTATGAAAGTAAACGCTTGGGGAAAAAAACGCCGGGGAAATTGCATCACGTCAGCGTGCAATATACTTTCATCTAACATGGTTATTTAGCCACTCAGGACGCTCGTACTATCATAGTTATTTTATAACACATTTTATTAAACGTAAACATTTACACTCGTTCGCTCGACTTCTCTCCTCGTGGTCTCAAAAGAAGAACAACAAACTGAGCATGCACGATGCATAAACAGTCCCGGATACTTAGTACCAGTCTCCCCAACATCCTCCCCTTCTTGATGTAAAAATATCAAAGAATACGTCAACATTACTTAGAAAAAAACGACAAAAAATTCACAAATTTAAAAGTCCAAAAGACACTGTCATTGTCAAATGCTTTCCAAGCCATAGTAGTCCATTCAAGGGCTCTCCAAGGGGCACAGTTTGGCAGCAGGCCTCTTCATAACACATTTCCGGATTTGAACATCAGCCACTCTAACTCATTCGTCCACACCCAGATGAGTCTTCACAATACGGCCAAGGGGCCACTTTCCTCTTGGGGTATTGGCTGACATTACAATCAGTACATCCACTTGAATGTTGCCTTTTTCTTGATACCACTTTTTTCTCCTGCTCAATCCAGGGAGCCACCCTTGCATCCACTGATGCCAAAAGTGGCGCACTAGCTCCTGCACTCGGCGCCACCTTTTTGGGTTGAAGGCTTTGCTGTCTACGCTGTCAGGTGCGAATTTTCTGCCCACTTGGCCATGCAAAAAGTGGTTGGGTCTCAGGGGCACTAGGTCTTTGGGGTTTACTGATTGGTAGGTCAGTGGTTGAGAATTGATCAGTCCCTCGGCTCCTACAACTGCACTCAGAAGCTCCTCATCTGTAGTATCAGCACAACCTAAGATTGCATTGATGGCTTTCTTTGCTGCCTTTATCATCACCTCATGAACACCACTGAAATGTGGGGCTAATGGAGGGTTGAAGTGCCACTTGACTCCATAACTTGCTGTTTTATCCTGGATCCTCTCTCACTGTTCATACAGTCTTGAAGATTTATTTTTCAAGGACTTTTCAAGGACAAATCTACATTTATCAAGGACTCATTTATCAAGGACACAGTGATCACACATTACCAAACTCCTGGAAGTAATGAACTGTAATGTCTGACCATATACCACACAGTATGAAAAACTCGGCATTGTATAGTTTGCGCAAATGAAGGTTAATTGATCTTAATACTCACACATGGTTGGGAAGTTTTATCCAACATGGGAGTGGAAGGGTTAATTACCTCAAAATGTAAGCAATAATGTCCCAATAGTTAAGACAAACAATGGCCAGTACAACACCAATTCCCACCAAGTTTACAAAACTGGCTGGTCACAATTCTTTGAGCTTCTCTAGTTTAGACTTTAAGCTCTCATCCATGTCAGCTAGTTTTCGAACTTTGTCCTTTGCAGATCTGTGGAGCGCATTGGCCAGAGTAACAAATGTTAGTTTTCCTGTGGCTTCAGCTTTGGTGCAAGATCCTCGGCAGCTTCATTCAGTGACCGTACATCTGAGTCCATTCTTTTCCTCTTCCTTCTAATTTCTTCAAATTCCTCCAGAGAAGATTGGTCTTTTCCTGAACTGTTTTTGCCTTCTCTCTCTTGTTCAGGGTACTTTTCATACTTTTGCATTGATAGTCTCACTGAAAGCAACAACGACTTGTTGAGTTCAACGTTGAAAAGTCCCCAACACTCTTCACATGGTCACAGACAAGTCTCTGAGCGACAAGTGACTTTTCCTTCAGGTTTTCAACTTCCACTTGTTGATGCTGAAGCCTCTCTCAACTGACGCCTGGCCATGTGACAAAACAAGGAGAAGTTTCACAACATCAAAGAGGTTCTTGTAACTCTCCCCAGCCATGCATTTAGAAAAGAGCTTATCAATTCCATCCACACTTGAGTTAAAATTGGCAAATTTGTTGGTTCCAAAAGCAGGAATGCTGTCCAAGAACATGCTATACTGCTGCAGGAGAGTATCACAGTCTTTCTCTTCCACCCTGTTCGAATTCAGCAACAGTGTCAGAACTTTGTTGAATTTGAACAACTTTGCTTATGTGATGCCATCTTTACTGGATTCAGGCATGACAAGTGACGCACAAGGGAGTATGTAATGGGACATTTCTCCAACAATTTCTTGAGAAGTTCAATGAGGCAAGTTGTGCTTTCCATCCTGAATTCCATTACTTGCCTCTCACTTGGCTTGCGATTGGCAGTGCCGTTCAGCTTTTCGCTTGCAAATCCTACATCCACTCTCTTGTAACTCAAATGAATCTTCTGGTCAGCCACATCGATTTTCACCAGCTTGTCATCACTAGTTGATTGCAGTATGTCTTTTTTGATAAGCCTCATCAGAGATCTTGTCATCATGCACAGGTCATCAGCCAGGAAAGGGATCATTGGCCTATCTGTCTGGTACTTTGACAGAAAAGGTTGCAACTGTGATGCTATGCACTTGAAGAAGTGCAACTTAGCTACAAAGCATAAGTCTTGAACACAGTCCTTGACAACTGTTGTTTGAAGTGATGTCGTAGTGTGGCTACCAGCATGAATGGGCTTGCTTCTGCTCCAAAGGGTACTCGAGTGAAGCGCAAGTGTTCTTCCTTGTCACTGACATAGAATAGGAGTCGAAACACATCCCTGTCCTCCTTGATGGCGATCTGTAAGAAGGCCTTTTGAAGATCTGCAAGTGGTGGACATCCGCGCCCTCACCTTGACATCCCACAGTAGTGGTTGTGGCAGGCCTGTATGCATACATTCATTCACACTTTAGTAAGTGGGTGTGGCTTCGCGCTCGCATGAAACACCATTCTCACCTTGGTTGTTGCTGCGCTCTCTCACTACAGGTTTGTGGGGCATATAAAACATGCGGTCACCTGTGGGCTCCTCTGGTGCTTTTTTGATGATGCCCTGGTTGAGCTGCTTGCACACTATCTTCTGATACTCCTCTTTCGGCTCATCATTTCTATTCAGTTTCCGTGCAACATTGTAAAGGCGTCTTCTGCTTGGCTCCTCATTTGTGTTTGAGAGCTCTGCGCCTGGGATCCATGGCACGCTCACCTCATAGTTGCTGTCATTTCTCCTGGTTATGTTCTCTTGAAACTCCATGCACACGTCTAGCTGATTGTCCTCCCCTCGGTCCTCTACTCCCAACACATGAAGTGAATACAGTCTCTCGTAGTCATTGGTTTCCTTCACGTACATGCACTTGCTGTCCGAGTACTCTTCCCCCATGGACGACCCAGCCAAATGTGGTACCCTCGACGATGGGGTCTTCCGTTTGGCCTTTGTACACTTGTTCAGTTCTGATTTTACAGTAGGTTGTGTCTCCTAATATGATGTGGATTGGATACTCTTCACTTGCGGTGAAGTAGAACAGCTTTCCCTCCACGTGTTGATATTTGGCCTTTAGTTCTGCCAGGGTGGATCTCCTGCTGGTTGTAAAATCCGCCAGTTTGCTTCCGGTGATCTCTACTTTCTCACTTGCTTGACTGTCAACCGAGTCGATGTTCACGTCAAAAATTGGCATAGACTGTTTCTTTGTTCCATTGACCGTTACAATGTGGCGCGTCTTGTGTCACACCGGTTTCAATTTTAATCTGCTGACTGCCTCTTTAAAGATAAAGTTCCTCCCTGACCCTGTATCCAAGTACGCCCAGAACGTGACTCTCTGGATCTTCAGTGGTACAATAGCGGGTAGTGACTTTTCCTCGATTGAAGGTGTGTGGCCATTTAACAGTGCATGGTGGTTTCCCATTTCGCTCTCTTGTGGTTTGTCGCATAGGCTGGTGTGGTGTTTGCTCTTGCACTTGTAACATCCGCCGCGGCATTTATTCTCTCGATGTCCCATGCGGCTGCAATTGAAACATAGGCATTTCTCTGCAAAGAACTGTGTGTGCTTCGCTACGGTGTCGTACATCAAACACGAGTTCCCCCAGTGTTTCTGTTCACAAAATATGCAGTGCGGCCCTCTTTCCCTGGGGTTTGATGGTGATGCTCCCCTCTGACTAAACAGGTGTCGCTTCCTTTTCTTCGGGTCCGTTTGATCCTTGTGGTTGTCTTCGGTCTGTTATGTTTGAGCCATTTTTGGATGGAAACTATTAGATTTTCCATATTCCAATCTTCCCACCCCTTATCAGTTCTCACCAAATCGGGTTTGACCTTGGGAAGCTTGTTCAGAGTGGACAAGACAAAACCCTTAAGCATCTCTCCCTCCCCCAGAGTCTGCAGCATGTCAAAATTCTTCCCGACCTTTCGACCCTCTGATCACTGGCAAGTTTATTATCTCCATGTGTGCGGCGATAACTGTTTTACTCTGCCCGTACTCAGTTTTGAGCCTGCCCCACGCTGTTTTGTATCCTGTCGTGCTTGGCTTCAAATTAGCAAATCAATCTCTTACCTTGGGTTTCACCAGCTCTAGCAGATATCCAAATTTCTCTTTGTCAGACATTGGTTTGGACATATTCTCAAACCTGATGCAGTCGGCTGAGGTACCGTCGAAGGGGGTTATCTTCAGTTCTGGCAGCTTCGTACGGGTGGCTTTTGCGGTTTTCTCCAATTTATTCTCTTCTCTGTCGCTCTCAACTCTGCTCCCTTTTTTCCTCTCAAAGCTCTATCTCCTGCTGCTGGATCTCACGTCTAAATTGCTCTTCTCAAACTTCGCTATCAGCTTCTCTTCCTCCGCCTCTTTGCTTATACTCCGCTCTCTTTCATCTAGGGCCTTACTAAGTCTGTCCTTTACCTCCAAAAGGAATCAATTAATAAGGATTTGTATGGGGAGATTTTCAGATCACATTTTATGCGTAAAAATAAAACAATCTTACTCCTAAAATTCGTCAGATAACATTACGAGTCCTTACTTACCGTTTAAGGTGACTTTCGAGGCGTGTGTATGTTGCCTTTAGGTCTTTCTTCCACTGTCTGACAGCTCTGCATCGAATTTCCGAGGTCAATTTTAGGTTCTTGCAATGTTGACACAAGGTCACGTAGTTTTATTTCGCTGTAATTGCCACTCTAACAGCTCCTCAGCCTCTTCTAAGTAGAACCTTAGCTTGTCAATTTCCTTCTTTATTTTCTTCTCCAGGTCTCGTTCTTCCTCTGAAATGACCAGCGCATCTGGGTTGGATTCATCGGGCTCTGTATTTTCCATGTCTGTTGTTTACACAAGTCTCGTTCACGTTAGATTAAAAACTTCGCTCTTTTCTCCCCACAGATCCTGGTTACGGCACCACCATATCCCGAAGTTGTAGGAGACGATGAAATCACAACTTCTGATTCAGTCTTTAATCAAGAATTAATAGTAGATGAAACACTTCTCGCGTTGTCTCTCTTCTCTCCTCCTAATCACCGCCTGATCACCACATGATCACTCTAACAAAACAAAACTAAGGGGGAAGGGTGATACCCTCGCAGTTCCGGTCAGTTCTTTGGTTTGCTCACTTTTCCACCATCTGCAGCTTGTACATATAGCACCACTTTGTCCCAAATTAATAATGCCCTTTGGCACACTGGCACATTCTCAAGCCATCAGTGACTAACGAATTTGAGGGGCATCAAAGTGCTGCCACTTATGGTTACAAAATCTTCTTTCCTTGCTGGAGCATCTTTAAACAGATAGTAAAGACTTGACAGGAATGAGGACACTTGCCATCCTGTCGCATTAACTCCTCTTGAAACTGTTATGAATCACATGAAGACCGCATGATCCAATATTGATGAGGGAAGTACCATAGTCATCATTAACCTTGTTTTTTAAGTCCCCAAAAAACTTCCAGTTCACACTGGGACCATCCATACTGACCTGGATCGTGTCCTTGACGGGCAAACCACTTTCTAAGACACTCATGGTGAAATGATCCATTAAATTGTCAGCAGTATCATGACTTGCAACAAACAACAGCTGTACCAATGTAGCAACTGATAACAAATAAGTGCCGGTATAAATAACTTTTTTTGAGTGTCAATGTAGTTAGCTTGGAGTAACTAATTGGGAACACTGGTGGAATACCTGTACAAAGCAGACAGGGTCAGGAGAAAACCCGTTGTAGCAATATTTATTCATCTTACTGCTGCAAATTGTGAAGTGTTGAATCAAGATCTTATTAGAATAGCTGAAAGAGAAACTCAGTAACAAAGTAATGTCAAACATGAAGTACAAACTACATTACCAAATGAAAATGATTAAGTTCAATAATGGAAAACTACTTACCGAGAAACTCAATGCTGAAGTATCTTGTTCTTCGTTACTCTGGTTGTTCCAGTATCTGACGTGAACATCCATCTGCTTCCCTTGCATCTTATTGTTTAAGCTTTCATTGAACAGAACAACAAATGGCTCCCTCACACTGTCTTTGAGTAACTTCTTAAAGTACTCCACCAAACCAAATACACCCAGATATGATGCTTTCCTCTCCCCACAAGTAAATTGCTTCGCAATTTCACCATCCGGAAACATCGCCGAAAACAGCTGGGCTGTATTCTTGGAAGAATTTAAGGAATAGTGACTCGTAATCAGTTTCAATGTCCACAGTATTTCAGCTTTAAGTACCTCATCCTTATTCACGAAGGCTTTCATCAACGCTTGTGAGTTCGTCGGACTATCAGCTTGGTAATCCAGTGATTCCGGGGTAGTATTATTGGATAACGGGTTTCTCATGACAAGCAATCTCCATAGTGAAGTCTCCCATCACATCTGAGTACTGTCTTTGTCTGCTATTGACTTCAAAGGCTGCAGTCTTGATCGAATGGGTAGCTCCTTTTCCAGTCTTATAGCACGGATCTCTTCTTTGAACGCCTCTTGTTGAGAGACTTTGATGAATCGCATCTCTGGAGTGGTGATTTCTTCTGGCTTGATGGCTCCTTTTCTTTGGAGGTTCAGCGGCAAGCGGCAATTATCCAAAAAGCGGTTCACCCATGCAGAGACTCTGGTAAGTTCAGTCCAGCTTGAGTATCTGGTTGGGTGAGTTCTGAAACTCTCAGCCCTCTAGTCAATAGGTCAGCTGGATTCTGTTTGGTTGCTATATGCCTCCACTGTTCTGGGTTGGTCATGTTCTGTATTTCCCCCACCCGATTGGCTACGAATGGCTTGAATGTCCTACTTCACCCTCTGATCCAGTAGAGCACATCCATGCTATCCAACCAGAAGATCCATTCGGACTTTGGTATGGTGAGCACAGTTCCAACGGCTTCAGCAAGTCAGAGTCCGACTATGGCCGCCATGAGTTCCAAACGAGGTATGCTCATGGCCCATAGGGGCGCAACTCGAGATTTTGCAGCTATCAAACGACAAGTGACAGTCCCGTCCTCATACAGATGTCTTGTGTATGCAACTGCACCTTATGCCTCCTGAGACGCATCTGCTAAGGTGTGCAGGGTTATGCCTCTGACCTTGGTTTGGGCTCTGAGGCATTGAGGAATGCGAATGTTCGGCAGGTCCTCAAACCACTGCTGAGTCTCCTTTGATAAGTTCTGGTCCACAGGGTCATCCCCGTCTGCTCCACATGCCCACATCTCTTGCAGGATAAGCTTGGCACGTAGAATGTAGGGTGCTAAGAAGCCGAGAAGGTCAAACAAGGTAGCTACCTTCCTCAGGAATCTGTGCTTGGTGTCCTGATCCTTGCTGGGCTGGTTTACTTGAAACTTCAACTCATCCTCCTTGGGACACCATAACACTTCTAGCGTCTTGACAGGAGGTAGCTCACCCTTGTCGATATCCACCTCGGTCACACAATCCGACGATGGCAGACGTCCACAGTTGCGATAGCTACCTATATAACTCAATTCCTGTCTTCACATCTGGTACTGAGTCCATACTGTCATCCATGTAAGTACTCTTTAGGAACGTCTCGGCTCCCAAGGGGAATGTTGAGCGGCACTTCTGGGCTTGTTGTTGGGCAACAAACTGGTCCTGAAATGGAGACGCATTCACCCTGAAGACAACATGTTCAAACTCGAATACATCAGGTTCTCTCTGTGTATTCAAGTCTCACCACAGGAAATGGTGATACAGTCGGTCCTCTGACTTCAGTTTGATCTGCAGATACATTTCCTTGATGTCACACATCACAGCCACAGGGTCACGTTGAAATTGCAGTAGCACTACAAACAGTTCATTTTGTAGCTTAGGCCCTTGAAGCATGGCATTGTTGATAGACACGCCTTTGCACTTAGCAGGCGCATCGAACACAATCTGGTCTTAGTAGTGGACTTTTCAGGTTCTCACTACTGGAAAGTGGGGCAGGTACCAAACCTGATCAGGCTTCTTCTCTTCTGTTGGCACCTTGTGAATGTATCCTTTCCTCTGGTACTCGTGAAGTACATCACTGTAGGCGTGGCCAACTTCAGGGAATTTTTGCAATCGTTTCTCTGTGTTCTGCAGTCGTTGTAGTGCCATACTGAAGTTGTCTGGTGGTGCTCATTTACTGACTTTCCAGGGCATACCAACACTGTAGTGGCCATCTTCAAAGGTGATAGATTCAGTGACTTTTTCTCTTGCAAGCTTCTCCTCTTGTTTGACAGTCTGAATTTCCTTGGGTTCTTCAATGTCCCAGAATCGTCGAATAGGAGTGTTCAGATGTCTGATTCATTCTTGATGTAAGTGAAATTTGTCTGGATCCTGGCTGTATCTAATTTGGGACTGCCAATGCAGGTCCATCCCAGTGGGGTCAGTGTGGCTATGGGTTCTCCAGGTTGTCCCCTCACACCTTCCAACAAGTACTGTACGTCTGACTGATCTACTCCAATCAGAAGGTCTACGATAGGCTTGGGTCCAATGGTTGGAAGCATGATTCATTTGGGTGTTCCCATTTTGACTTGTATACATTCCAATCCACCACCTGCATGCTGCCGGTAACTAGTTCTGCTGTGTAGGCCAAGGCTGCCTTGAACACCTTTCCATCTGAACTGCTAATGTTGAACTCTACTATGGAGCTGTCTAACTTTACCTGGTTGTCATTCAGTACATTCACAGTCAGTTCATGAGGTTTCCCTTCCGGACCGAGCTCCATGGCAACGTCATTGTTCAGATAGGATCTACTGCTAGCTTCATCCAGGAGAGCATTTACCTTCACTCTCTTCAAACCACTGCTCTCAAAAACGAATTTCTTAAATCGTATTGATGACTCGAACCACTCTCTCTAACTTGCTCTTTGAACAATATGTCTATTTATTTATTTATTTATTTATTTGTGTGGTGTAAGTTGTGCATGTATGTGTGTGCATGTGTGCTTGTGTGTGTGCGACATAGTTCATGTACCTCCGACATAACGAGCAAAAAAAGGCTCCTTGGCACTTTTAGCTTTACAGTTATTTACCACTAATGTTAAATTTTGTTATACTCTATTTTCATAGTTATACTTGTATGCTCTATGGGTACAAATAGAGTGTTGCTGTTGTTGTTGCTCAGGTACACAGGGACAGTTCTCAGTGCTACAAATTCCGAAAGAATTGTGGGTTTTGCTATCATTCGGCTCCCCCTCTATTGCAGTTTCACTGGTTAATGGCCTTGACAAATGTATCTCATCTGCTGTCTCCCCTCCGAGTTCTGTCCTTGACTTTTCGTTCTGGCTCCTGATCCTGGCATGAAACCATCATAAAGCATTCGGTGATGTGACGACTTGCAATTGTTGATACCACAAACTTTACTCCTGCTACAGGATTCTCGATGCCCACTACCAAGACATCTAAAACATAGCGTGTTTTCCCTGGCTATGTCCCATCTTTTGTTCACAGACATCCTCTTGTAGCTGTCACAGGCCCACAGACCTTACCTCTTCTTGGGCTCAGTGTCATTCTGAGTCACAAATGTCCTTGCAGTAGAGGAAGTCTTCTCTTTCCTGGCACCTTCCTTCAGGACACCGGCTATTGTTTCAGAAGCTGTAGTCAAGAACCCAGACTCCCTGTCAATAAACTCCCTCAGTGTTGCAACATTCTCTTCTGGCACTTGTCACTAGTCCATTGCTTATACTTAGTGAGAAGGCTCCTGTTGAACTTTCGCTGTAGAATGAATGAATGAATAACGTTTATTTATACATGGTAGTTCCATCTGATTTCATTAGGGAGACGGTTCCAGAGAACCGCCCCACTGTAACTTATTCTGTTCTTCCCGTAGTTTGTTCGCGGTTTGGGAACGAACAGTTTAGAACTGATACCTCTTAAATCGTGTCTAGTTACATTTGGTAATTTCGTGAATTTAGAATTTTAGGTATTCAGGAACCATATCATTAACAATTTTGAACATGAGCTGTGCCTTAGATTTCTCTCTGCGAGTGCGTAGGTTATCCCAATTGAGCAAGTTTAATAATTCTTGTGAACAAGTGTCGAATGGGGAGGACGTGATTATTCTCGCTGCTCTGTTTTGTAATTTTTGTAATTTTTGTAATTTATTAGATAAAACTACGCCTATATCACCCCATACTTCACTGCAATAATCAAAGTGGGGTTGAATCCAGGAGTGATACATATAAAATAAAGTTGACTGATTGACGTAGGGTCTAATTCTTTTTATCGTGCTGATCACTGAAGACACCTTCTTTAAAATATAACGGATATGTTCGTTGCACGAAAGTGTGTTATCAATTTGTAGGCCAAGAGATTTACTCACAGGGACATTGGAGATGAAGTTGTTGTCAATTTTGACTTTTGGATATGCAGCCATTGAAGCGTATTTCTGACTTGATGTGATCAGCATAAATTCGGTCCTGAAAATGTTCAGACTTAATCTGTTTGCAAGTAGCCATTTACGAATATTACTGAGGTCGATATTTAGTGTAGCTTCCATTTCAGTCAATGAAGTGCAAGCTATTGTGAGATTAGTGTCGTCAGCGTACATGCGTGCAGTAGAATATTGAAGAGAATTAGGCAGGTCGTTTATGTAAATTAGGAATAGTAAAGGGCCTAATAATGAACCCTGAGGGACACCGCATGTGAGGAACTTTGCACTTGACAGCGTGCTGTTTACTGAACATTTCTGTTGTCAGTCTGCTAGATAGGATCTAAACAATTTAAGGCTGGCGTCACAGATTCCATATAGTTCGAGTTTTTTTATCAGAATGTCGTGGTCGACTGTGTCAAACGCCTTTTTCAAGTCAATGAAAACGACAGCATTTGCCAATCCAGCAAGTTTCCATTCAGATGGAAAAATGCCTTTAGATATGGCCGTATTAAATATTGAGGTCAAGGAGTCCGCGATCACTACTGCCCCTTCCTTTAATATTCTACATGGAATATTGTCCAGACCCGTGGCTTTTGATGCTGACAAATTCATTAGAATTTTGGTACGACTTGTGGGCTGGTGGGATGCAAGGTAAACTTTTGTTGGGCAGATGTGTTGACGTACTCCTCGAATTTATCATGGACATTACTCACGTTGCTAAGATTCGTGGCTGCTAAGCTAGGGCCAATTTCCATAAAATGTCTATTAAATTCCTCAGCTATAGTCTGAGGTTCTGTGCTTTCACAGGTATTTCATTTAACTGAGTTAATTACCGTACCATTACAAGGCTTACGTGATGCTAATTCATTAATTATTTTCCACTTATTTCTAAAGAGATCACTCTATCTGTAGAGTGATGTAGAGGGACCCATTCCCCAACTCAGCTTCCTGACCAGCATCTGTCAGGTTCACGACGATTGCATCCAGAAGTTAAGCAAATCCTTCAAAGTCCTTCTTGTTTCCTTCTCTCAAAGGTTTAAATGCATCCAACCTTCCCTTTCCACAAAAATTTGAGATATTTTTGATGTGAAACGTCAACTGGCACAGAAAAATAGGCATCTGAAAGATCAATAGAAGCCATGAAACACCCAGGTTTCATCAAGTGGATACAACTTTCAATATTGTCCATCTTAAAGTGATGGTAAACAATGAAACGGTTGAATTCTTTCAAATTCAGAATCATTCTGAAACTTCCGCTTTTCTTTCTTGCTGAGAAAAACTGGGGATATAAATTCTGTGGGCTCATGGAGGGTCTCAACAATGCCCCGTGACAAAATCTTGAATCTGAAGGCCGAAAACAGCCTCGGCTTCAGAATTCAGAACAGTGGGTCTAGTTGTACCTAACTGAATAGGCTGCAGGTCATAAAACTCAAGTTTGTAACCCTGCACGATAGACAATATAGTTCTGCCAGTGGTGATTTCTAGCCCCCTAGCAATAAAGCTTTTGATTCTTCCCCCAGTATTAGTAATGGGTCCAGCGCTTACCTTGGGTTGAGTTATGACTGTTTCACAGTCTGTTTGGTAGTCCTGGTCTCGGACTTAGAGAGTTCCTTCCTCTGGAAGTGATGGTGGTTTCTCTGATACCCTCTTGCATTGTGGTGGTACTGATTGAAGGGGTGCTGGTTGCGCCCCCCTTGGCCCAAAAAAGGCTTCGATGAGCCTTTATGTTTCTGAAAACCAACCTTGTTGGATTTTGTCAGTTGTTTAGCCGCCTTGTTACTTTCTGTGACTGTTTTGAGTCATTCCGCCAAATCGTCTTCAAATAGTTAGCTCCCAATAGGGTGCTTGTTGTTACACAATGCCTTGTAGTTGTCGTCTAGATCTGTTTTGAACATGTCTCAACGGCAAATATTTAAACTGTGGTTAGCTGCAGCCACAAGGAGGGAATTAGATATGGCTTTCCATAAGGCTTCTGTGGATGGCACTGCAGTACCTGAATCCAAAGATTCACCCACTTTCTCTGCCATGTCAGCAAGTGGAATAAGCCCTTTAATCAGGGTGTCCTGTAAGCCTTGCAGCCTAGCATCCATGCTTCGTGTCTGCTTTTTCGCAATTTTCCAAATTTCAGAATTGACACGAGTTTGTGCAAGTAACTTGCTGTTTGAAGGTCTATGGATGTCATCTTTACGTCGCTGAGTGGCTTGCTCATTAAGACCACTGGCGAGTATGTTGTTAAGGACGTTTGCGATTTTTTCTGAGATCGCTGGTCCGGTGACTTCGTCCTCTGTCACTTCAGTGATAAGGGAATCCACCTCGCTACGAGAGTCGGTAGCTGGTTCCGCTGTCTTGTTACAGCTGGGCTGTTTGTCCGATGTTTGCTCGGATCTCGATCGTTTTCTTGGGGGTTGTTCATTGCTCTCACTGACAGGCAAGGTATCCTCCTCCCCGTCTTGCAATAGTGAGGCATCGTGAGCTTCTTGTAAAGTTTTCACCATGGGTGCCATATCTTGCACAAGTTCCATCAAGAGATCAATCTTCTTGTGGAGCGTAACTTCTTGCTCACCATGGTCAGAGTTAATGGTTTGACTCGCATTTGTGCCACTGTCCAGAGTGGTCTTGGATGAAGACGGTTGCCTTTTCCCCGATTCCTTGATTCTTCAAGAACTCTCGGAAAAGGATTCTTTTGCCAAATTCTGCGAATTTGGCTCATCGGTGTTGACCAAAGTGGTCACACTGAGTATGTCATCGAGTATGCCGGAGCCCGACGAAGACATAATTGTAAAAAACCCTTGCTACACAAGAATAAACCACCTGTGTGGTTTAACAACCTTTCCTCTCAGTTTTGGGAGGAATATGGACGTATCTGATGGCAGGATGTTGAAGATGATCACCAGATTGTCCTGTGCTAAAAGACCAGCATGGCCAAGATGACGACGCAAGCACAAAATTGACCAGCTACGCGCATGCACTATCTCATGGAATCTCTGCTGCGATGACCTGGTAGAACTTGGGGTCAATCCGCACTATGGCCAAACATCTGCTTTGGCTTGGGCCAATTCCAAATGTCAAGCCAAAAAAATATTTGTCTTGTACTGTCCGCACTGCCCTGTTGTGACCTGTCATGTTGCTGTATGATAAGAGTCAGATTTCAGTTGCCCAATATTCGCGCCATCTGAAGATAAATACCGCCGCTGCATGTTTTGTAAACATGGCGCCAAACTGCATGTTTGCGTTATTTTTCTTCTTTCAACTGATCAGTTTGCAATTTGATTTGAATAATCTTGTTGACTCCGGTACACCTCCAGCTCCAAACTGATTCCAGTGGTTCAGTTTGGGTTCAGGTTTAAATAGAATGGGAACTGCCCGTAGTGGTGGTCCATGAAATCAATTTTTAACTTGTCTACTTTATAACTAGTGCTTACCACCGTAATTCGACTACACACGGCCAGTGTCACGAGGCAAACAATCACTTGCAGCGATATGCTGTCAAAAACGGAATAGAAAGTAAATGTGGACAAAAATTTGCCTGGCTCTGAGGCAGGACAATGGCGTCTTTGATGTATTTGCCCGAGCCAATTTATTTTGTCCTCACCAGGCAAACCCTCCGCACCTATCAAAGTTGGGTGTTGACAGGTATTTCCTATAACACAAGCAGATTTGGCCATAGTGCGGATCGACCCTTGTATTCAGGGTAGCTCTGGCTCGGTCAACACATGAATAGAAGGCTGCTTTCCAAGCCTCGTAATTCTTCTTGTTGCCAGAGAACTTAGGAACACTCACTCTCTTCAGTAGTGCTACAGAATCAATACTGAGCTGGTCTCTTGCGGAGTTTGATTGTTGATCACTACCAGTGGTCATAGGCAACAACTGTGGGGTAGTTCCTGTACCACTCGATGTCAAGTTCATGTTTGAGGGATTCAATGTTACAGAATAGTGGGTCAGGCTGAGCAATTCCTGCACTGAGGTTACAGGTGTCAATGCAGTTTGTGACTGGGGGTGAATGGGTTGATTCACTTGGGGTACTGGCTCAGACACAAGTCTGAGGGTGAAAGGGAGTAGATGTAACAATTTCAGTTGCCAAGGGTGAAGACAATATAGCCGTACCTGCTTCACTCTGAGACGTAGCATGTCCTGAACTCCTTGTGGCAGCTGTTGTTTTCCATGACGTTTCTCTTGAATTTCTCGTCAACATTCTGCATAAGTTCTTTTAAGATCTTGTGCGATTTGGTTGAACTCTGCTTCTTGCAGTGTGATCTCCTGTTCCTGTTGTTCAGTTCGTTGTTTAATCGAGGACTGTCCAGTGGTCGCTGATTTGGAAACATGTGCAGTGTCACTCCGACAGCCATCTAAGTAGCCTTTTACAATCTGCTCGGTATTGTTGAAATCTCCTTCGATTGTCTCCAGTCCACATGACACAGCTCTCAGTTTCACAAATTCTCCGTCGGTCTTGTAATATGCTTCAAAGTTTTTACACGCACAAACTACGTTTTAAAACGCCTCGGCAAAGGAATCCAAGCATTCAATTTCCTGCATTCTGGAAGACCCTCCGCCTTCCATGGTCATCAACAATTTGTTTCTGCTCCGAGTGTAAGTGCCTTTGGCCCTGGCTTTTTCTCACTTTAGTTTCTCCATCTCGATTCGTCGTTACAACCTCGCTCTGCAAAATGTTCTGTAGGGCCAATCCAAAGTTAACACATTTTATTAAACGTAAACATTTACACTCGTTCGCTTGACTTCTGTCCTCTTGGTGTCAAAAAAACAACAACAAGAAACTGCATGCGCGATGCATAAACAAAGTCCCGAATACTTGGTACCAGTCTCCCGAACATTCCTTTTCTTTTCTTTGCTTGCTTGCTCCCGTCCGTCTTTCTTTTTCCTTTGCTTTCTTCCTTTCTTCCTTTCTTCCTAATCCTTCCTTCTGTTTTTCCTTCTTTTCTTCATCCCTCCTTTCTGATGTCCAATCTCTATCAGCTTTGGCATACTGTGTGTTCGGCACGCGCGCCGAATAGACTGAACTGAACTTACGTTGTTTTAATTTTCTTTTTCTTACTAGTTAGTTTATTTTCGTGTTACGTTCAAGCTACTCACGCGTATCTGTCCAGAATACTGTTACATTCCCTAGTGGCATTCTCACAATAGCTCGTTAGTCTCCTTTGTTGTTTAGGTCAGTAATTTATGCTAGTAAGGCTATTTCTGGGTGTGTCGTTGTTTTTTTTTTCAATTCAGTGTGAGTGAGTGCGAATGCGTACGTTGTACCATTAAAGGTTGCACTAGCTGCAGTTCTTCAACGAACATTTTGGTCCTTCGAGCCGGATATCTTTCCTCACCCATTGATGCCCTTTATCGGCCGGAAAACTGCGTCGCTATGTCCGTCAACGAATCACGACCTGATGAAGTCAGTCTACAAATGCTTGCGCGGACAAAAGCCTCCAGGACAGGAAAGTTATCAGCATTAACAAGACGCTTAAACAAAGCCAGGAAAATTATTGAAGATAACGGAAGCCGTACCGAACTGAGGGCACTTCGAAATTTGATTGAACGCTCAGTTCCTGAAATTGTGGAAACTAACAAAGCCTTCATGGACTTGCTTGAGGCAGAACCAGATTTAGAAGCTGCAGAAGAATGGATTGCACAAGCCACAGAACACGCGGAGTCGTGCCTCGAAGAAATAAAGGCCCACCTTGAAGAAAGAGCCGACGAAGCGGCCTCTGTAGCATCATCTGAGAGCAAGCACACACCATTGTTTCACTCGACGTCGAGAAGGACTACATACTCGCGCTTGAGTGGATTACCAGAATTTACAACAGATCACGCTTTAGAAATGACCAGACAACCGCAACTCGACGCCTTGAGAGCCTCTCAGCTAGAGGAAGCTACACAACGTGAGATCGAAAAGGATCAACAATTAGCTCGGCAAAGAGCTGATCAAATCATTGCCAACGCGAAAGAAGAAGCCGAGAAAGCCAAGCACGTTGCATGGACTGCTCTCCATAAAGCAGAGTTTAGCAGATTTGAATCGGACCTTCCCCACAACGTTGCCCGGATAGAACAAGAAGAAGAACTCGAGCATCGACTTGCAGATTTCAAAGATGAATTTCTGAACCCGCCGTTTGCTGGTGTTCATGCCAGAGCTACTCAACTCCCAAGGGACTCAGTTTACGACTCCATTGATGGTTGGATTGACAAATTGATTCCATATACAGAAACTGTTTTACCAAGACAGAGGACATCTGTTACATCACTAGAAGAATCTCTCCTCCGTCTTGAACACGGAAGAGACACACCAAAGATTGAAATCTTGCGCTTTGACGGATCGCCGTTGGATTGGCCACGATTCATAGAACGTTTCTATGAACATGTACACAACAAACCCTTCTCTAACGACACTCGCAGATTAACCCAACTGCAAATGCATCTCGATGGACAAGCAAAGAAACTTGTACAAGGCCTTGGATGTGAAGGAAAAGGGTATGCTATTGCACTTCAATCGTTGAAGAAACGTTTTGGTCATCGCAGCCTTGTAGCTCGCTCTGTAATGGAAGAAGTCACAAAGGGAGAAGTAATTCCTCCCAACAATCGCCAAGCTTTGAGCAATCTCCATACTACCATCAGAGATTGTATCTTTACGTTGAAGAGGATGAACTTTACATCTGGGCTCAGTTCTTCTGAAAATCTACGCATGGCTATATCCCGACTACCACAACACTTGCGCCTAAGCTGGGCCAAAAAGGCGAGGAAAATACGCGTTACGGAAGAACCGACACTCGTCCACTTTGAAAGTTGGTTGTCGACTGAAGTAGAAGCCTACTATGATCCCGACCTGCCACCGGACCTGAAGAAAACGGAGACCAAGAAGAACACAACACAAGTGACAAGAGTCACCACTCTTGCGACCAAGTCCGAAGTGGTCGGTGAATTACAACAGCAGCCAGTGACTCTCTGCCCAATCTGCGCAGCGCCACATCACCTCAGTCGCTGTTGGAGCTACAGGAACAAGTCATTTGCCGACAAGATGTCACTTGTAAAAGGAAAGAAACTGTGCATTAACTGTCTGAGACCTGGGCATTTCGTGCAGAAGTGCTTCTCAAAGTTTTCCTGCCGTGTCACAAACTGTGGAAAGAGACACCATACGACTCTCCACGATGCACCCAGAAACACTACCGTGAACCCAGGTGCACCCTCTAATCTACGTCAGCCTGAAGTCATCACAACTCCTGCTCAAGTCAGTCCTGTTTCTGATGCAGTTGTCACAACTCCTGCCCAAGTCAGCCCTGTTCCTGATGCAGTTAATGTCACCGCTACCCGTTTGACAACCAATGAGATATCATCATTTTGTGTTTACATTCAGATGGTCCCGGTTCGTGTCAGCAGTGCAGAAGGAGTCTCTATTGAAACTTTTGCACTTCTCGATCCTTGTGCAGAGGCAACTTTGATACGACAAGATCTAGCAAAGAAGCTAGGCCTACGTGGACCTACCAAAGATTTATCGATTGGCACAGTACTGTCTGATGGATCACGTCAGCAGTCAGAAGTGGTCAATTTCACAGTTAGCCCTTCATCTTCCTTGGTGCCGCCTGTGCAGATTACAGTGGAAGAAGCATGGACAGTTCCCCAACTGAATGTCCCCCCGCGGCGTCAGGGGTTGACATTTGACAGCTCCAAATTTCCCCATTTAGAGGGCTTGGATTTTCCTGACGTTTCTTCGTCAGAAATTACCCTACTGATTGGTGCCAATGTTCCTCGAGCTATCTTAGCTCTCGAGATCCGCCCTGGAGGTAGATCGCAGCCCTATGCAGTGCGCACTGCGCTTGGTTGGACGCTGCTGGGGCCAAGCAATACTTTTCAGCATACCGCTGACATGCGAGCCAGCATAAACCACGTGACAGTATCGGAAGACAATAGGCTTCATCAACAACTCCAAGAATTTTGGAGCACAGAGTCCTTTGGCTGCGCCTTCAAGGGACATACCGCTCGCTCTGTACAGGATGAGCGTGCGCTGCAAGCGCTGGAGGCGACCACGAAGAATGTGGGCGGCCGGTACGAGATAGGGATGCTTTGGCGCTACGAGAAACCAAGCTTGCCGTTCAACCGCGCACTTGCTGAGGGACGCTTTGCTCATCTTGAGAGGAGGTTCACTCGTGATTCAGAACTTCGCCAGAAGTACTCAGAAATCATCACCAAATACATTGACAAGGGATACGCAAGGCCTCTCAGCCCTGAAGAATCCAGTATCATGACGCAGAAAACATGGTATTTACCACACCATCCAGTGCTCGCACCTCACAAGAAACTTAGAGTTGTCTTTGACGCAGCTGCCAAGTACTGTGGAACCTCCCTGAATGACCAGCTAGTGAGTGGTCCAGACCTGCTGAACAATTTAGTTGGAGTACTCCTCCGCTTCCGTGCCGACCAAGTCGCCATCGTGGCCGACATTGAAGCCATGTTTCATCAGGTTCGTGTGAAAGAAGAAGACCGCGAGTGTCTGAGGTTTCTCTGGAGGAACACAGCGGCACCTGACCAGCCACTTCTCACATACCAGATGCAGGTGCACATATTTGGAGCAACGTCATCTCCATGCTGTGCCACGTATGGACTTCGCAGAACTGCCATCGACAACGCGTCAAGTTATGACAAGGCCACAATCGAAGCTGTGCTGCGCAATTTCTACGCTGATGATCTACTCAAGTCTGTTCGGACCACCAAGACAGCTATTCGTTTAGCCCAGCAGCTCGCCGACCTGCTTCAAAGGGGTGGCTTTCACCTAACTAAGTGGATCAGTAACTCCCGTGAAGTCATAGCAGCTCTTCCACCCTCAGAGCTTGCCACTCCCTCCATTAACCTGGATTTTGACTATCTGCCCACTGAACGAGCTCTTGGCGTCCACTGGAACGTCGAAAGGGACGAGTTTACGTTCAACATCGCTTTGAACTGTACCAACACGAAACGAGGAGTATTAAAGACCGTCAGCTCCATCTTCGATCCCCTTGGATTCTTGGCGCCCTTCGTTTTCAAAGCCAAACACCTCCTGCAAGAACTATGGCGCCAGAAGGTGGGGTGGGATCAGGATGTCACTGGAAAGGAATTAGAGATCTGGGAAAACTGGAAGTGGGACCTCCAGCATCTACCAGCCTTTCGATATCCCCGCTGCTTTGAAGTTCAAGTGTCTGAAGAGGTCGATATCTTACAGTTGCACGTTTTCGCTGACGCCTCTGAGAAGGGATTTGCAGCGGTAGCTTATCTTCGCTTTGTGTACCTCTCCGGAAAGATTGCATGCAGTTTCCTGATGGCCAAATCACGAATGGCTCCACTTCGTTCTCTTACGATCCCAAGACTCGAACTGCAAGCTGCGGTTATGGCTGTACGCCTGAGCGCTACTCTTCTCAGAGAACTTGACCTCCCGATCCATGAAGTATTCTACTGGAGCGACTCCATGACCACACTTCAGTATATTTACAACGAAACGCGAAGGTTCCACACCTTTGTTGCGAATAGAGTCGCAGAGATCCACGAGAACAGCAAACCTCATCAGTGGCTACACGTCCCAGGAATTCTTAACCCTGCCGATGATGGCACTAAAGGTCTCCTAGCCTCTCAGCTCGTTCCTGAACACAGATGGCTGAAAGGTCCTGATTTCCTGTGGCAAGAAAGGGAAAACTGGCCGACACAAGTTGCCATTGAAGAACCGAAAGATGCTGATGCTGAAGTCAAGAGGGTAGAATTTGTTGCTGCAACAATCTCTTCGCACTCTACAGTCGTCGACCCAACGCGTTTTTCAACGCTTTCTCGCCTTCTCAGAGTAACAGCCTGGGTTAGACGCTTCATCAACAATTCTCGTTCAAGAAAGCCTGGCAGAAGCAACACGTCTGGCCCTCTTGAGGTTGAAGAAATTGAACAGTCTTTGCTACTCTGGGTGCGCGAGATTCAACAGGAGGTTTTTGCAGATGAGATTTCGTCGCTACAAAGGGGAGAGCCTTTATCCAAGAGAAGCTCTCTGTTGCCACTCCAGCCATTTCTCGAAGATGGTTACTTACGGCTTGGTGGTCGACTAGATCGCGCCCCCATCCCGTACGAAGCCCGCCACCAGCTTATCATCCCACATAAGCACCATGTGACTACACTCATTATATCGGACTCCCACGTACATCTTGGACATGCTGGTTCAGAGCACGTTCTCTCTTCTATAAGGCAACGCTTCTGGATAGTCAAGGCTAAGTCAGCGATTCGCCACGTTATCCATTGCTGCCTCATTTGCAAGAGACGAAACGCTAAACCAGCCATCCCAGTGATGTCTACACTACCATCCATAAGACTTGAAGTTTGCGCTCCAGTCTTCTCCAACGCCGGGGTGGACTACTTTGGCCCCATGACGGTCAGAAGAGGCAGGGGTACAGAGAAGCAGTGGGGATGCTTGTTTACCTGCCTGACGTCTCGAGCCATCCATCTCGAGTTGGCTGGATCCCTTAGCACAGACTCCTTCTTACTTGCCCTCAGACGTTTTGTAGCCCGTCGAGGTGCACCCAAATGCCTCGTGTCTGACAACGGAACCAATTTCGTTGGCGCCGCAAAGGAGCTGCAAGAATGCATTCATTCTTGGAATCAAGAACACATCTCCTGTCAGCTGTCTCAGAAGGGAATTCAGTGGAAGTTCAACCCTCCATCAGCTCCGCATTTTGGTGGTGTTTGGGAGAGAATGGTCAGATCGACAAAGACTATTCTCCGGACCGTGTTGGGTAATCAGTGCGTTAGCCATGATACACTCAACACCTTACTGACAGAGGTGGAAGCTATTTTAAACAGTCGACCCTTAACGCCCGTCAGCGATGATCCCAGTGATCTTGAACCCATCATACCAAACCACTTCCTTCTTGGACGTGCCAGTCCAAATCTTCCTCCTGGCGTCTTCTATGATTCTGACCTATGCAGCCGCAAGCGTTGGAGACAAGCTCAGATCATGGCTGATCACTTTTGGAGCCGCTTTGTCCGTGAATACCTGCCACGACTTACGTCTAGGCCCAAGTGGAATCAGGAAACACGCCCCATTCAAGAGAAAGACATGGTTTTAGTAGTTGAAGACAACGCACCTCGGGGACTTTGGCCACTTGGTAGGATTGTCCGCATACTGCCTGGATCAGATAGCCGCATCAGAGCAGCCGAAGTACGAACCAAGTCTGGTGTCCTGACACGGCCCGCTGCGAAGCTATGCCTCTTGGAAGAGGCTCAAGCGTGACGAACTAATCACCTGATTGATGTTCATCACAGGGGTGGCGATGTTCGGCACGCGCGCCGAATAGACTGAACTGAACTTACGTTGTTTTAATTTTCTTTTTCTTACTAGTTAGTTTATTTTCGTGTTACGTTCAAGCTACTCACGCGTATCTGTCCAGAATACTGTTACATTCCCTAGTGGCATTCTCACAATAGCTCGTTAGTCTCCTTTGTTGTTTAGGTCAGTAATTTATGCTAGTAAGGCTATTTCTGGGTGTGTCGTTGTTTTTTTTTTCAATTCAGTGTGAGTGAGTGCGAATGCGTACGTTGTACCATTAAAGGTTGCACTAGCTGCAGTTCTTCAACGAACACTGTGTTTCTAAGAGATGCTCACAGCCTTTATCCTGCTCCAAATGCCACCCACTGATTCCCAGGTATATTGCGCCCACTGTGAAATGCTGTATACTGCAGCACAACTCCTGTTTAATATTCCGCAGTGACAAATCTCAAAATAAAACGAGAACAACGATTTCTCTCACATAAACTGTTACGACCACATGGCAACTCAACAACACGGGGCTTGTGTGTACCCCAAAGGAACTATGGGAGTTGTTCCTAATATGGAAACCATTCCACACTCCCCTCAGTTTACCACTACTATAACTTGGGGTGGTCAACTCATTTAAGGTATCAGGATACCCTCCGGACTTTGCCAGATTCGAAAAAATGTTTTTTTGGCTTAACGAAATTACTACATGTTTTACCTTGTGTTTCTGAAAACAAAATTTGGATACCTATTTTTTTCCCCAAGATATTTAAACGAAAGGATTTTATCTTTCTCTTTCTCGCTGGAAGCTACCTGTCAACAGATCGTTAGTATCACCCATAACTGCACAGCATGTGGCTTGCGCGTCAGTCATGCAAAACAATAAAGTACAAATTTTAGCCGTGCGACGGGTAACGCATGACTAACAGCAGATCTGCAAGAATAACGAAATGCCGCAAGAAATCTTTCCTTTACGCCTTTGTGAACGCTTTTCTATGTTTACGCTGAAACAAATTAGATATAACCATGTGAGTGACGAAATGTCACAACGTATGATTCTTGCACAATGCCGATTTATAAACCTTGAGCAGCGCGTGGACCATGCTCGATGTGGTGGTTCAAGAGCACTCGTGCTTTTCACACCTCTCTTTTTAGAACGAGTTTGTCGTTTGCTTGAACTCATTCCGAATTTCAACTGTGGCTGCAAAAGGTTGAATTGGTGTTGAGTGGTGAGTGCAACTGTGAAGGGAAAATAATTGTTGTGAAACTTACCCGAACGAAGCATTGATGTCCGTAGTTACGGCGGTCTTTTGTGCTGCGTGTTTCAATTACCTACAAGATGCCTGGAAAGCCTCTATGCGAAAGCACTAACTGCGGTGTTTTGACAGATTGCTGATAGATGAGGCGATATGTAAACAGGTTTCCGGCTCCCTGGTCAGAATCTTTAAATGTGTTTTTCTCGGTGTTTTTAAAACACGGAAAAGTGTTTCTTTCGGAAACCTGCATTTCAATGGATTTTAATCGATTGGCTTGAAACTTGGCAAATATGTGAATCAATATCAAAGCTACAAAAGGTGTTTCTGATTTTATTTCTTTTTTTTCGTTCGGAAGATATTTCCACTTTTGTCTTGCGCGTAGCTAGAAATATGATTGGCCAACTTTAAAAGTCAATAACTTTGTATATGGACAAGATATCAAAATTCGGAGACACCTTTTTTTTCTTCATTTTGTCAACAGTAGGCTGAAACAATAAATAATCAAATCGGGTAAAATCCGAGTGACATTAGGCTTTTTTAATGAGGCAAGGTCAAAATTCACTCGGAAGCTGATAACTTTCTTTCTTTAGCAAATTCCAAAAATATAAAGCTTTAACCTAAATCTGTGATTGTTGAGCTTTCAGAAAATATATACTTTATTATTAGTTAAATGTAACGCTAGCGCGAAAAATGGGTTTGAACGCATGTCGTTCACGAGGGTATCCTGATACCTTAATGGTAACAGTTCAATGTTCTGATAACTGACTTGTGAAAAAAAAAAGGAAATAACAATCAAACTCTATAGTTCTTGGTTATCAATCAACAATCTTCTTTCATGGTCTGCTCTGACTGCTGCTGTGCGCCTGGTCTTGTGCTCTGTGACTGCTTCATTGTTGGGTCTGTCTGCAACTGTATCCCTAGTCTCTGCAACACATACTCTCTGATGAGGCTATTGGGGTTGGGCCGCGGGATTGTCCTTGCTTGAACAATGGCTCCATGTGCTTGGCGGTATCAGGCTTCTGATCTCGAGGACTCTTTTGTACAAAGTGCTACCTCAGAGTTTGTCCAACATCTCACATGTGAGGTGTGTATGAATTCCTTCAGGGCGGATCTGACATGGGAGACCAGGGGAGCCAGTGTCAGCGCTCAAAGCAATTTAGGGTGGGAAATGGTTTGCTTTACCAATGGTGCGACTCTTGTCTTGGAAGTGACAAACTTCAGTTGGACGTCCTTCACTGTTTCTATTCTCAGGTATACCACTGCTGCATATGCATTGAGGGATGCATCGCAGAATCCTTGCAAACTTGCTGAAACCACAGGTACTTCCAGGCCAGAGAAGTAACAGCGAGGGATCCTGATTGGTTCTGCTTCCTTCGTGACTCTTAGCAAGTTGGTCTAGGCTGTCTGAGACTGTTCATCCAGTGCTTCGTCCCAATCCAATTTCTTCTGACACAAGCTCTGGCAAAATAACTTCAATCTCACAGTCAGTGGGGGTATGAACCCTACAGGGTCATAAATCTTAGCTGTGATCCGTGCAACATCCCGCTTGGTTGGCTCTTCTGTGGTTGACTGGTTGAGAAATTGCTTGAGATCCAAGACTAGGGTGTCATCTTCCTTGTCCCACTGTACACCCATTACCTTTTCTGCTGCTGGCGGTGTCTCGTGATGCTGTGTTGTGGACTTGACATAGGATTTATCTTCCTCAATCAGTTTTTGAACTTCTTGGAAGTGATTTTTCTGTCTCTCATGGCAATCCTGCATCAGTAGTTTCTCATTTGTTTCTAGTCTGTCCATTAGATTCTTGGAGTTGGATACGAACTTCCTGGCATTGAATCCTCCCTCAGCAAGTCTTAACTTGCTCTTCACATAGAATTCATAAGCTTGGTTGTTATCACTGCCTCCTGAGATGATGTCAACATACAGAGACTGGAGGAGCTTCTGGACAAATTCTGGGTCCTCGCTACTATACTTTGAGATGTGATGCTTTAGGGTGGCATTCAGGAGGAATGGACTTGATGAGAGACCAAAGGCCACCCGGGCGTCTGAGATCATCAGGAAGGCTTTCTCCATGTCTCCCATTCCTGTTTTATGGCACCTGAACCTCATCAAAATGTCTGAGATGGTTTCCGATGATGGTGGGCCCGAGTACAGACAGTGGTTTAGATATGGCCCTCTGCTCTGCCTTGTTGATGCATCGTAGAACACTCTCACCTTTCTTGTTGCTTTATCATGACGGATTACTGGGTGATGGGCTAGATAGTGGACACCCACCTCCCCTGATTCTCCTTCCACAACTCTCTCCACTACCCCATTGTCCAGGAGATACTGAATGACAGCATGATACTCTTTCAGGACTTCTGGTTCCTTCAACCTTGGGTAGCAAGGACATCAGACGTTTCCTGCTCAGGCCATAGTTGTCAGGCAACATGGGTGTGGCTTCTAGGGCAGACCAACTTCGTTTCTCTTGCCTTTGAAGGATATGCTTTGTTCAGGCTCATCATAGACACTGTCTTTGCTGAGGCCAATTCCCAGACTTTCAAGTTTCCAAAACCTCTCGAGGGCGCTGTCCAGGAGGTCTGAGTCGGATTTGTTGTCATCTGCTCTTATACACAGGTTGATCACTTCACATTTCTTGTGTTCCGTTGCTTGACCCAAAACCCTTGATGATCAGGTCGTGTGAGTGTGACACTTGAAGTTGCATATCTCTCTTGATTTTCGCTTTCACATAAGAGCGTCGATTCCCCCGTTCAGGATTAGTCTGGCTGTTATTCTGCGATGGGGTTTTCCAGGCCTGTATACAGTTGCCTTGGCAGTCTGCAGGAGTACTGTATTCGTGGTGTTGGTACACATCATGGATGATGTTCTGGTTACTTTATCTGCAGTTTGTCATTGTGGTTATCCTGTGTTGCTTGATGATCAGATACTCAAGTGATGCCGACCGTGGCACTTACTGCAACGTGATTTGATTGGCAGTTCCTGCCAATGTGGTTTCGTTTGACACAGACAAAACAACGACCACTTGTTTTCAGTATTTCTTTGCGTTTTTGGATGCTGGTTACCACAGTGCATCTTGTAGAGGGGTGTGGTTGACTGCAATATACACGTTTGTCCTGTGCTCTGGTCGGAACCTGCCACAATTGCTGATGTTGTTACAGGTCCTTTGTTCCATGGCTGACTCTGTCTTCTTGCTGACTGTTCCTGATTTGACAGCAAAACAGCTCCTTTCTCACACGTCTCTCAGACTTCTACCTCCTGTTTCAGTTCCTCGAGAACTGTGGTAAAGTTTCCGGTTTCCTTTTTTTTACCTTATTGCAAATGCTCAGCCTGATTTCCTTGGGGATTTTGTTCAGAAACAGTGGGAGCAGAAGTTCTCTGTACTCATTTGGTTTATGCCCCAGTGCTTCCAGAACTCTTGTATTTGCTTCTACATTTTCATACAACTGCCGAACCCCTTTCAAATCCCTTACATTAACCACCATGGGGAGGTTCACCAAGGCATCCATGTGTCCACTGATTATTTTCCCTTCCATTATATTATTATCCATGTGTCCACTGAGGATCTCCATATCTCTGCTTCAGCAACTTCGCAGCTATTTCGTAGTTTGCACTTGTCAAGTTCAATCCATTAATTGTGGAAGGAGCTGCCCCTCGTGTGGATGCTCGTGTATAAGAGAATTTATCGATGTCCGAGAGTGCTGTATTGGAGTGGATTGCTGACTTAAAACTGTCCCAAAACGATAGCCATTTGGTGACTTTCGCATCAAATGTCGGGAGTTGAAGCTTGGGACGTCGCACACATGATGTATTAACAGTGCTGTGCGTTGCTGATGAATTGTGCATTGACTAACGATGTTGTCTCTTCCAATGCGAGATCCTCTAGTTTTGTTAAACACATGTCGATATCCTCCATAAATTCCAATGAATCGTCAATTTCATCCTCTATTTCTTCACTGACCAGCACTTCATCCAATCCGGTGATGATTTCAAGTTTCTTCGCAAGGGTCAATTTATAATGTTTTGCCTTCAGTCTACAATCGGTGTTCAAGCTATTGTAGACTTCCAGTAAGGCGTCCATGTCGTTGATCAACCGACATGTGTGTCTGACGTCCATTGCGAATTCTTTCCTTCCTCAGGTTCGACATGTCGCCTCTTGTTTACGAATTTCAAAATTCTTAAATACTCACCCACGGTCGCTCTCCTCAATGTTCTGCTTCACTCATCTGGCTCGAAGGACCATGTGATATACTCTACTGCAGTGCAACTCCTGTTTAATATTCCGCAGTGATAGATCTCAAATAAAACGAGAACAACGATTTCTCTCACAAAACTGCTATGACTGCGTGGTAAAACCTCAACACGGAGAACGCATGTACAGTAAAAACCTGCATAAAAGAACAAGTGGATTAAGAACACTCGGGCTGAAATTTGGTCAAAAAAGTACCATATACTTAAGAACACATTCAGCCTGAAAAATGAAAATTGTTCTTATATAAAAAAATTGGCTGCACTAGGGTACAGTACTAAGTAGATCAATATATGTGCTAGACCATTGCACACATAGAGTTTCACAGCAGGTATGGGAATTTCCAGGGTACATTTAGCAATTGTTTTTAGACTTGGCTAATTTATGTAACTAAATGACTGTTACCTTCTGTCAATCACATTCTTAATTAAAGTGTTGTGCTTGCACATTGATTTCATCTGTTGGTAGTCTATGCAGTATTTAATTTTTAGAAACAATTTTAAGAACACCTTAAGAACATTTTCAGGCTGATTTTGCAGAAAACACCCGATATATAAGGACAAAATCAGCCTGAACCCCCAAAACACTGTTCTTTTATGCGGGTTTTTACTGTACCCCAAAGGAACTATGGGAGTGTTCCTAATATGGAAACTGTTCCACACAACAACAGCAACAACAACATCTTTTATTTAAACACAGTGAAGGTTAAAGCTTATAGGGCCGTGTTACAATGCTATTTAGATATATCAAAATCCTAATAGTTGATCCTAAAAGTCCTAAGAATCCTATTAAATATATATATCGTATCTAAGTGCATCTACTAGTTACTATAGTTAATAAAAAACAAAATTGCTATCATTATGTACGCTCGTTTGTGGTGACTCAGCAGAAAAGTTCAGGTTTCTGAGGGCCTGCGAATTCCCGGCCATTTTGGCGTAAGCTCTAGCATGATTTACTTTGTCCACAGAGTTACTTTATACGTTCCAAGCAATAGATCCTCTATGAGAAATTGAGTTCTTCATGTAATTAGGTGTCAAAGCGTGAGACACCAATTTTGTGCTGATTTCCCAGATCATACTTTGTCTTACACCTAAGGATTAGGTTTTCCATGCATGGTGGTGTTGCACGGTGGTATACATTGTAAATTATAGTCACTATCTTAACCTTGTGCATATCAAAGAGTGAGTCCCACCTGGCTGCTTTTAGAACATCAACAGAAGGCATGTCATGTGGTAGGTTAAATATTACTCTAGCAGCCCTGCAGTGTATTGATTCCAAGGCATTAAATTCTACCTTGTTATTACAGCCCCCCAGATCGGTAACGCATATGTTATTGAGGATAAAATGACCTTAAAATACAAGTCTAGGAGCGTGTTTCTCGGGAGGAAACGGCTACGTTTTATCACATTAAGCTTATTAACAAATCCTCTCTTAAGCTCTAATGTATGTTGTGCTGTGTAAGTTTGTTATCGACGGTAACGCCTATCAGTCTTGAGTGGGAGACCCATTTTATGACGTGCTGGTCGAGTTTCAGACTATTCAGGGTACCAATGAAATTCTGTCTTTGGAGGATCATTCCCTCGCACTTCTTTGGATGTGGGACCAGAGAGTTCTGTTTGCACCAATGAGCCAGTTCGTCAAAGGCCTTTTTAAGTGTTGCTGCAACCTCGTCCACGGATTCTCCAACACAGTATATTGTATCATCTGCGTACATGTAGGTCTTTCCGGCTGTGATTGCTTTAGGTAAATTGGTTGTATACAAGGAAAAGAGTGTTGGCCCAAGTACGGAGCCCTGTGGGATGCCATGTGTTATCTTATTATTATCAGAACACACACCATTGATTAGTGTGCTGTCTCCTATCCGTTAAATAATCCCTAAGCCATGCCAGTAAGTTCCCTTTGATGCCAAAATTATGCTGTAGTTTATGGAGAAGGATCAAATGCGAAATGCTATTATATGGCTTCTGGAAGTTGATGAATACCAAGCCCACAACCAGTTTCGCATCGATAGCTCGTCTCCAATTTTCTGTCAGATGGGTCAAAGTGCCACTATTATCAAAATCGATGTCGTCTTTTCATACCAATTTCAGAGTAGATGTGTTCATTGAAGTCCAAACTGTCAAGATATCAATTAAAATTTCTCTGAAAGCCATTCTGTTGTGCAGAACTCGACGTCAAGTTTCACCAAAAGTCGTCCGCCATTTTCCAAAAGCGTGCTGAGAAATGACTGAGCCTTCAATACGGTGAGCAGCAGCTGCGCACGAAGAGGCAGTAAGATGTCATACACTCAAGATTCGCATTGCTTTTGGCTTTGAGAATACGTTTGTGCTTGTAATGTTGTCGGATTCTGAGTGCCAGAGTTCTAACAGCGACGACTCAGAAGCTTCTTTGTCAAGCATGAGTTCTCTGTCTGATTTAGATTTGTCTGATGAAGATCAGGACAACGCTGACTCGATGGCCACCGAAGAAGAATAAGCAGCCTATCTGAGGCAGTTCAAGGAAGAACAAGCTGAAGAAAACGAGCTTTCGAGGCACTTAAGAGGCGAGTCTGGGATCAACACTTGATATGCAGCTTTTCGATTATAGGCAAAAAGACACAAAGAAGCCTTTGTTGAAACTTTGGTCGATCAAATAAATTTGTTCACATATGCTTTCTTTCTGAACCCATTTTTAGGTGTGCATGCTCTAATTGCTCTTTAGAGCATATTGTAGAAGAAAAGGAATCAAGACGCCTGCTTCACGTTGTGCAAAAACACTATGTGGAGGTAAAACTAATTTATTCCTTATATGGGCATACCCAAATATGGACATATCGTCACATCTTCCTTTTCTTCAAAACAGCAAGAACTATAAAGTAGAACAGTGCAAAAAAAATATCTGGCCTAAATTTAAACAAAAAGAAAGCACTGGACCAAATTCCATATCTGAGTAATGTTCAACACACAAAGTCTAGCAGACAAAGTCCTAGCACTCATAGTCCGGGAACGTAGTGGGCTTCCTAACAACTCTTGTTCTAGTCTGCTATGTTGGAGAAATCATACAGCCAAGCTTTTCAGCTCCAGGAGACTTTGCTGCAACAGGGCTCTCGTTGTGGTCTGTCTCTCGGGGCTTGTGAGGTACTGCTGGGGCTGGTGGAACTGGTGTTGCTGTGACTAGGTTGACTTGGGTTGCTCACAATTGGATAGTCAACTGTGATCTTGCTGGTTGACTGTTCTTTTGGTCTCAGGAACTGTCTGTTCCAGCATACAGTGGCCTTGTCAGTCCTGACTCAGTAAGGCTTATCAAATAGCTTTTCGACACCTCCCAGTTGTCCAGGTTTGGTGCTTCTGCAAGGGGGCTACTCGGACTTCTTGACCAACTTATAGTGCTGGCAAGGCTTTTGCTGTCCTGTCATGGTAACTCTTCGCTTTCTGTCTCTTCTGTGTGATCTTCTCTTCCACTCCTACTACTTGGGGACGGAGTAATGAATGAATGAATGAATGACGTTTATTTAAACTCGGAATTCCATCAATAAAAATAAATTGCTTTTCATGGAAGCCGAAATAAAGCTAACTGATTATACAATATTAAAAACTATCTAAATACATTGTACTACTTAACTTACTAAATAGAATAAGTAACATTATACTGCCAATGTTATATCGCACAACCTAAATTCCTAGTGATAGGAAGGTGAGAGAGCCTTTTTGAACGACTTTAGTGTTTGGTTGTCTTTCACATTGTTTGCTAATCCATTCCAAAGTCTAGCGCCGCAGTACTTGAAACTTTTTTTACCATATTCCGTTCTCGGTAGTGAGAAGGGTTTTGGTTCCTTCCTCTTAAGCTATAATTGAAGTTTTCGCTATAAGATTTAAACAGATCAGATAGGTAAGCTGGTGCTTTGTTATTAAGTATCTTGAACATAGCAACAGCTTTGTGTTCATTGGGTCTCTCAACTAGCGTATTCCAACCTAGATCGGAACGAATTTCATGCGATCTGACATCGTACCCCTGACGAGTGATGACCCGGGCTGCACGATTCTGTAGTTTTTGCAGTCTTTCGGCTGACGTTTTAGGTAGTGTATCCCAGGCTACATCACAGTAGTCAAATAAGGGGAGAATTAATGAGCGATATATAGTTATATATACTGCGGTTTTGGTCGATATAAATGGTCTCACTTGGCGTAGACCCACAATTGCTGAGGATATTTTCTTCGAGATATAATCTACGGGGTCAGCCCATTGTAAGCGCTCATCAATGTTGACTCCTACTGATTTAGCAGATTTCACCCTTTTTATCGGGATACCGTTCATTGAAATCTGTGGAGCACTTGTAATTTTTCCAAGGTTTGAGTCAGATCCTATGAAAGGTGGTTCAGTCTTACTAACATTGAGACTTAACTTGTTGGGTAGAAGCCAATCTCCAATACTGATAAGGTCACGGTCGATAGTGTATATGATTTTGCTCAGTGATGACCCAGACGTGGTAATATTGGTGTCATCCGCGTACATTCTAGGTGTTGAATAATGAAGGGAGCAATGGAGATCGTTTATATATAACAGAAAGAGCAGGGGACCAAGGATGGATCCTTAGGGGACCCCGCATGTTATCTTTCTGTGGGATGAGATTTTCCCGTTTACACAGCATAATTGTTCTCTATCTGTGAGATACGATTTGAACCATTTACAGGACCTATCTCCCACTCCATATAACGATAACTTTTTGAGCAAGATGCTGTGATTGACCGTGTCGAATGCTTTGGAAAGGTCCAAAAATATTACAGAGTTAATTAGCCCTTTATCTAAATTTGAAAACCATTCCGTTGTGGCGTCCAGTAAAGCATAAAGCGTGGAATGTAAAGGGCGAAATCCTGACTGATGCTTTGATAGTAAGTTTTCATCGTTCAGGTACTTATAGATTTGGTTAAACACAAGTCTTTCAAACACTTTGGCAATAGCAGGAATAACCGAAATTGGTCGATAGTTACCAAGGAGATCTTTTTCCTGCGCCTTATGCAGTGGAGTGACTTTTGCCCTTTTCCATTCTGATGGGAATACACTTTTTTCAATTGATTTGTTAAATAGTTTTGTAAGAGATTTTGCTATTACTGGTGCCGCCTCTCTGATGAGGCGACACGGAATCTCGTCCAGGCCAGTAGCTTTTGCTGGAGATACTGATGTCAGTACTTTCAACACTGTGTCTCTGTCCACTGGTTGTAAGTGGAAAGAGGATAGTGTTGGCGTGATGTATTCCTCAAATGATTTTGAGGACTCGCCTAATTTTGAAGCTAATCGAGGGCCTATGTCAGTAAAGTGTTGATTAAATATTTCAGCCATTTGATTTGTGTTGTCAATTGAATGCCCTTCTGTCCTTATCGAAGTTATATTGTTATCTTTCTTGGTGTTTCGGGACATTACTTGACTGATAGTTCTCCACATTTCCCTCGAGTTGCCAGAGTTTTTGGCAAAATGATTGTGATAGTACGAGGCTTTGGTCTTTTTAATTTCATTATTAGTTGCATTTTTAACACGTTGATAGTTCGCCCAGTCCAATAGATCATTAGATTTTATAGCAGCCTTTTTAAGGCTGTCTCTCTCTATAATTCGTTTTCTAACGTTTCCGTTTATCCAAGGAGATTTCTTGTTCTTGATACGTTTTCGTTTAAGAGGGGCGTGTTTGTCAGCAACAGTAAGAAAGATACTCTTCCAACGCATCCACATATCATTCGGATCGTCAAAGTCCATAGTGTCCTCCGAAAGTAGCATATCCAAGTCCTCTCTAAAGTCTTCAGCGTTAAAATGCTTCATTTGACGTACTCTAGACATCTTTGCCTTTGTTTTTGAGGGAGTTGCAATTTTTTGAATGACAAATTAGGCTGTGGTCGCTTATGCTCAACTGTAGTACTCCAGAGGACACTACTCTGTTAGGACGGTTAGTCAGTGCAACGTCAATTAAAGTACGGCTACTTTCTGTGATGCGGGTTGGTTCAGTTATAAGTTGTGCAAATTGATATTCTTCATTAATCAATTTTAGTTTCTGTGTTGAACGGTCCGATTGATTAGGTAGTAAGTTACAATTGAGGTCGCCCAGTATATATACTTCTTTATCTTCACTGTCAAGTGTCTTCATGATATTAGTGAAAGAATGGAAAAAAGTATCGACATCTGAACCTGGAGGTCTGTAACACGAGACGACAGTGAAGGCCCGGCTATTTGGTTTTTTGATTGCAATACATAGTGCTTCTATTTCGTCTGAAAGTAGATCAGATCTGATATTGAAGTTTATAGTACTTCGTATGTACATACAAACTCCACCACCATTCCGATTTCGGTCTCTCCTTATAAGATCGTAGCCTGAAAGCTCGATCTGGTTGTTGTGAATTGTAGAGCTTAGTCGGGTTTCGTTAATTGCTAATAAATCAAGATTTTGATTTTCTATCCAGATTCTTATTTCATCTATGTGTGCTGTTAGGCTTGCAATATTTAGAGAAGCCATTTTGAACCCTCGGGTTTTAGGTATCACGTTCTCAGGTGTTCGACCAGTAACTAAGCTCTGCTCTTCATTTCCTATCACTGTAGAAATTCAATGTTCAGCTCTTAAATACGAATTTATCTCTTTAGCGAGCACTGCAATACCTTTCTTGTTGAGGTGTAGCCCCTTTGTGGTAAGGCAAGACTCGTCAATGTGGTGACTAATCATCGACCAGTCGCGTGAGCGGCAGTATGACCGCAGCTCCTTGTTCACCTTCTGGATTTTCGTGGCCAGGGCATCATCGTCTGAGTTTAGTTGTTCCGAACGAGAGAGAAAAGTAAGTCAGGCTACACTGTACAACTTATCGTCTTGTATTTCTTTCTGAGTGGTAGTTTCTTGGTTTACACAGTCAGATTTTCAAAACCTATCTAATCACGAAGAATATTATGGACGTGTTGTGTTGAAGCTCTCGCTGAAACCGGCCCATTCATCGTCTCATGATGAAATGCATCAGCAACTGAAGCAAGGATTTTACACCAAGAAAGGATTTCCAGGGGTGGTGGGTTGCATCGACAAGACACATGTCAGGATCCAGGGGTCATCCTTCGAATTAAAAGTGATTGCATGAATATAATCGAAAAATTTTCATTCTACTCAACAGTTAACGGCTAATCGGAGGTTAGTTTAATTGGCTTTCGAAAAACTGGGCCCTAGCATCCAAACACAATGGCGAGGCACTCCTCTATTTGCGTATACTTTGTCTCATCTGGTGAGAGTGTTCTTGAGGCAAATGTCACCGGTTGACCATTTGGAGGAGTGTGGCGCCTAGTTCCTTTTGGCTGGCATCGCTTTGGAGAGTAACCTCTTCATGGCAGTCATAATACTTCAGCACAGGGTAGTTAGTAACCAGCTTCTTCACTTCTTTGAAAGCTGCATCATGTTGCTTGGCCTAAATGAATTCTGCATCCTTGGCTGTGAGTTGCCTCAGTGGCTGGGCAACATCAGCCAATCTTGGCAGAAATTTGGCAAGATCACAAATCCTAGGAGACTCAGAACTTCCTTCTTGCAGGTAGGCTGGGGCATGTCTTCAACAGCTTTGACCTTTGCTGGGTCAGGCTTTAGCCAATCTTTAGTGATCAAGTGTCCCATAAACTGAACTTCAAGTTTCTTGAGTTTTAGCTTCTTGCTATTCAGTCTCAAATTCACTTGTGCTCTCTGCAACAGATTGATCAGGTTCTTGTCTTGATCCCTTGTGGCTTCTTCTACTGTGTCTCCGAATCCCAGAACCAGAACGTCATCTCGAACCTGCACCTTCTAGGTATGCAGCAAGTCCTGAAGTCTGCACTCAAAGACCTCGGGGGCACGACTGATACCAAATGGCATCCTGAGATGCCAGTAGGGACCGTAAGGGGTCCAAAATGTAGTCATCTTGCTGCTGGCTTCATCCAAGCAAAATTGGTAGAATCCATCCTTGGCATCCAAGGTGCTAAACACTTTAGCTTTGCTTAGTTTGGGTAGTGTCTCCTCAAGAGTAGGCATTTGATACTTCGGTCGTTGTAATGCCTTGTTCAAGTCTCTCACGTCAAGACAGATTCTTATCTTCCCTGATTAGCAACCACGACCATGCTGCTGATTCATTCTGTGGGGCTTCTTTCTTTTTGAATGATGCTTTTCTGCTCTAGCTCTTCAAGCTTAGCTTTCACTTCTTGCTTCAGTGCCACTGGGATTCTCCTTGCAGTGTGCTGCACAGGAGTGACTGCTTGGTCCACTGTGAAGCTGGCATCACCAGTATGTCCAAGGCCTTCGAAGACATCCTTAAACTCTTTCAGGATAGTCTCCTTTGTGAGGAGGCTGGAGGTCACATTTTCCAACGAGTGTACCACAGCACTTTGGTCCAGTTTCTGTCACGTTTCTGCAGACAACAGAGGGTTGTTGTTCCCTTTCACGACTTGGAACTTCAGTAGCTCTGTTTCGTCTCCATGTACTGCTCTGAGGGTCGTTTGTCCTGGAGGCTTCAAGATGGACCCGTCAAATAACTTGAACTTTGCTCTGCTTGTCTCCAAAGGAGGGTTACCATTCTGTGTGATCACTGCCAGATCATTGTAATTCAGAGCATTGCAGGTAGCTCCTGTGTCCAGCTGACACTTTAGTTCTACTCCGGGCTTGTGCTCACTGTCTGCTAAGCTGACAGTTACAAACCACTGCTTGCCTGCTGAATCCACTGATGAGAGTTCTTCGACCTTCAAGAGTGAATCGTCTGAATCAGACTCGCTGTAATCATGTGTAACTATGTGCACACGACATTTCTTTGTCTGACATACTGAGGCAAAATGGTGCTGTTTGTGGCATGTCTTACCATAAGCTGGACACTCACTTCTCTTGGTATGTGTCTGTTCCTTTCCACAGTACTTGCACTTTTGTCTCGAGCTGCTGGGCTTCTTTCTGGTAGTCTTGTTTGGTGCTGTCTTCGATTTGTGGCTCCACGGTTTCTTTTCCTTTTGAACCGTGTTGACTTCCTCTGATTTCTTCTGCTATTCTGATTTCATGGATTTTAACTGCATTTTCGCACCTTCGCTGGAACCAGCAATTTTCAATGCTTTGTTTAAATCGAGTGTTTGCTCTCTCAATAGCTTTCCTTTGGTTGCTTTGTTCGAGCCAATGACCAGTCTATCTCGGATCAGTTCATCTGTAAGAGCTCCAAAGGCACATGAGGAGGCGAGTTTACATAATCGATTTACGTAGCCATCAACAGTCTTGGTAGGATTTTGGATACAGGAGTTGAATAGAAAACGCTCGTTTGCGGTTTGAAATATGCTTCCAGTGTTGCCATGCGTCCTGTGATATCCTGTTTCTCTTTGGTCAGATTCAGGTTTAGAAAAATCTGCAACCGCTCTTTTCCCATCACAGAGCGGAGTGTTGCCAGTCAGATTTTCCCGGCTTTTCCATCGAGGCCGATTTCCTAATCCTCCCATTGTTGGCGAAAGAATTCCCAGTTGTTCACTAGGTCGCCTTTGCACACCATGTGTGGGACAGGGAACGTTGACTAACATGGCATGTGAATTTGAAGCGCTTGACGAGGAACTCAGCGTCGACATTTTGATGCGAAACGCTTCTTGCGACAAATACTGCAATCTTGTCTTCTTTGACGATGAAACGTCAGCTATGATACTAGAAATACGATAATCGCAGATTCCCCTAGCCCTAACATGGATGTTTTACTGATGTTTTGACGCAAACACATCTTGGAAGTCAAGTGCAGGACACAAAGAAAGGCGAAAAAATATTCTGTTGCATGACGCCGTATGCCTTCTCATGGTGAGGACATCGTTGCGCCAAAGTAATTTATGTTGTTTGCTTGACCGGCCATAGTACAGAAGAATGAACACAAATTTTTAGTTTTCCAGTTTTGAATTCATTCATTTGCAGTACAAATAAATAGGCCTCCTGTGCGGTTTATTTGAAGTCTGGAGTGCACTGAACTGTGGCATTGTTTAGGGCATGCATATTTATGAGACCAAACCGTTTTGTACATCAAAACCGAAGCAAGACCTGGAGGGCTTAATAGAAAACAGTAACTCAATCTGACTAAATCACTCTTAGACTCCAAGTTCAGGATTGCGCTGAGCGAATATGCTCAATCTGGCGACAGAAGCGTATTAAAAGCAATGTTTCGAGAGAAAATGATCAGCATGCAGATTTTGTTATTTTCTTTAATGATCGAGTCAGAGGATACATGATAGAATAAAAATGTACTTGCAAATTGTCACGGTGATTATTTGATTTCCACTGACTACCAACCTTTTTTGCTTGTCCTTTCTGAATAAGTACCAATCGGGAGTTTGTTGTCCTCAGATGCCTCAAAAAACTGCTTACGATACTGATCCCAATTCCCTTACATGCGTTGTTGTCTTTGCAGAGTTCAGTTGTCTGCTGTGCCCGCTTTTGCTTCTGATTCTCTCTGTCATATCCTTTTGTGGCAGCAATTTCTGGTCTCTGCTTTTGTTTTCGAAGGCTTTGAACTTCGCGTCTTTGCTCAAGACAGATTTTCTGCTTGTCGATTGTTTCACGCTTGTGCCTTGCCCTGTCACTACTCTCTTCGTTTTTTGAAGACGAGCTTCATTCAGGTTTTCAGCTTCCAAATTCATATTCTTTAATGCAGAACGAATCAATGATCCATTCAATTGGACATTCGTTCAAAGTTTAGTTCAAATCTGTCAAATTTTATCCAACGCACGCGCATCCTTTATAAGGAACGAACTGCCTTATAGGAGTAGAATAGTTTTTCGTTAGTCTTTACATGAAATGTTGTCTGCCCCTTGACTGACTGACTGACTGACAGACGAACATTCATTTTACAATAGCACGTCGGTTCTCGCTTTGTGATTGGCTAATTTTCATTATCAATTAGAGGACAGACACATACAATCGAGTGCTGACGACAGTGATTTGGCCCAAGAAGGTAAATTCAGCTTCAATTTTACCTCAATTCTTGCAAAAGCGACATTCGGCATTTGAAGTAGAGAACCAGAAGTGTTCAGAGGCGAATTTCCTAGAGCTTTGTCTTGAAATTGTCAAAAAAATCGCAGCAGAAAAGCGTTTAGTTTCATTTCTTTCCAACTTCTTTGACAAAATTTTATTTTGCACTTGCAAAATGCTCATGTCAAACTGTCACTTTTTGGCCAATGAAATGTCTTGAATTTTAACCTTGACCAATTAGAAAACGAGAAAAGTTGTTGACAACATTTCGGTCAAATTGAACAAAATCCAGTTTCCTTGCGTGTTTTCCCCACGTCGCTTGAGTTTTGTTGTAAAAAACAAATAGACGTCAGTTTTTTGTGTCTCTCTTATTGATCATGAAATGCGTCATAACATTGTCAGAAAGTTGCGGATCCACTGGGCGAAGCGCCTTGAGGAGACACAAAAATCTGACGTCAATTTGTTAACTCGATCAAATGCTGTCACGTTTAGTAACACTTTGCTTTGCTCGGGGATTACCTCACTGCTAAAAGGCTTTAAGAGTTGTTCCCATCGCTATTTCGGTAGTAAAAGCAATTGTTTCACTGCTGACACCATGCTTCTTGTTGTGCAAAAACATCTCGTGGAGGTAAAACTGATTTAATCCTTATATGGGCATACCCAAATATAGACATTGTAACAATGCTGTAGGGAGGTTCCAGAAATCGTGATGCTACTTGAATTAGAGGAGGAAGGGGTCACGCAGGGGCAGTGCATCACACAGCACCCTGGATTTGCGGTTAATTGTCCGAATGAATGGGTGTTGGACGTAGCTGGACGTAAATATCTGTATGAATAATGGATGGAGAGAGAAAAATTGTAATTATGAAGGATTTAAATAAGAAAAAATAATATGAATTAAAATCAAAATCAAAACGGTTTAGCTGTAACTATTGTTGAAGGAACCAAGCATCGGTAGTTCCGTCTGCTCAGACATGTCACAAGCTGACTAGCTTTCAGTTGCTGGTTGAGCCATGCATCGACCCCTTTTGTGACCTCTTTTATCTTTGCCACAGTTTTTGCACTTTGGGGCCTTCCTCTTTCGAGTCCCTTGAGTGTTCCTTTGTTCAGGTTGAAGGAGAGTTTCAAGGTCTGCGTCTGTCAATGAATAAGAAATTTAGTATCACTTCCGGTATTCATAATTAAACTAATTCATTGTTTTACTTCAAGGCAATGTTTATGTATCCACTATGTGATGGGTGAGTTTGAGAGACCTTTAATAAATACACTGCAAATTGTTTTTCATTGAAATATAATACTTGGTTATACAGCTTGAAACATTAGTTTTAACCAGAGCAAGTTGGAGGACAGATGAATGTTTTCTTTGTCTTTCTTTACTTGTGTTTTGTCACGGCATCCTCCTTGTTCTTATCAAGCATGCTGTGCAGTGGCTTAGGGACCTCAGCCTTTAGCTCTTCCCTGATGGTATTGAGTTCTATACGGGGGGTTGTTGTCAGAGTTTTGTAGATTTAGTCCACGTAACCTACAACATTTAATTTACTACAAAACTAATGACTAGAATTTTGAGCAAAGCTAATGTGAGCAATAATTTGGTTTGACGTTAACTTTGTATCCTGTGTAAAAGCTCAGTCAGAGTAAGGACTCAGTTGAGAACAATATAGATAAACTAGACATCTGTGTAAGTTCCTCACCCTCCTTGTACTTTGGGTAGGTCACCTTCAGCTTTTTCTCCCCTCTGTGGTCTACCTTGTCTTCGCGGTTCAAGTTGTGGTTAAAGTGGAGGGCAGCAAGAATCAGGATTCTATGAAGCTAGACCACATCAGTGCAATAGTGAGGCCTCAAGATTTTTCTCCATCTAGGGGAAGGGGCAATAATTTATAGTAAATTCTATAAGATGTGACAGTGATCTCATACTATCTTTAGAAGCTGTCTGAAAGTTGTGTTGCAAAAAAAACCCTGTCCTTCATCTGACACCCATGGTGTCAACATTCTGCAAAACCTATTTGACATGCACCTTTAGTAAGCCACAGACGAGGAGTGGTGGTGATTGGAGAATGTGCACACTTGTCAAGTAATCTGTTTGGGAGATCTGAATGCTTGCTTAGCACATGTGATAAGAAGGCTTCGAACTTGGCCAGGATGACTGCTCCTGTCTTTGGTGGGGTGGACTTGACTGACCAATAGAGATGTCTCATACATGAGTTCTTCCATATACATATACATATATATTTAAGAAATATAAAACGCACGCCGTGTTTACATAGCCTGATGCAAACACGAGAGGGAGTTTGGGAGAACTCGAAAGTTTGTGTAAACCCGAGCCACAAATTTTTGAGTTCTCACAAACTCACTCGAGACTTTGTTGCCCATTTGGTAAAAGAGCTTCTGAAATTACATCACTCCAATGCCGGAGCTGAGTAGAAGAAGGCCGTGTGTTGTAGCTGCTGAGAGACTGCTCATTTGCAAGACCAGCATTGGACCAGAGTGTAATAGCTGTTGCTCTGACGCTGTGGTTGGTGTAGACCATTGAAAGCTGTGTCGACGAGCTTATCTCTTTCATCATTGAACTCAGCTTGTTTACTCCCAATGGTTGGTTTTTGTACCAAACGACATTAGCCTCGCCGCTCCAGTTTCGCTTCGGAAACTGGAAAAATGCTGTGCATTTTGGGTTGAGCTTGGAGAGGTACAGGCGTAAAGCATCGTAGCCATCGTTTTTTCCTTCTGTCTGGTACATCCAGCCTTCCTTTTCATGACTTTCGATGTTGTGCAAGCCACCTTGGTGATTTTTGCTTGTTTCGTCGTGCACCATACTAGCGTACGGTCGGCCTTCTTCGTCCTTCTCAAACTTAAAACTGGAAGGAGCCAAACTCCTCTGCCCTTCCCACTCCCTTCGGCACCAGTAAATGGCCACGTGAAACCATACATTTCTTAACAGCCCAAGTGGAGTGGATGGACTGAGGGTAGAGGATACTTTCAGCTTTTGAAGATCTTGAATAGTAATGGGAGGTTTGTGTTGGATGTTTTCTTTCCCTTGGCGTTTTAGGCTTTTGATTTTTGCGTTAGGTGTTTGATTTTTGAAAACCCACCAAAGTGTTTTTGTGGTAGTCATCGCCATCTTTGTTTTTGACTTCGGCGTAAAGTTGGCGCAAAGTATCGTCTAACTCTTCAGTGGTCATTTCGTGCAATTCTTTGCCAATTTGTTCTCTCTGCAGCCCAATCTTAATTGAAAGGAAACACAAACAATTGGATTGTGAACTTTATTTAACAGTACTGTGCGTAATTATTTCACTTTTATCGCGAGTGGCCGCTCAAGATTTCTTGTTACCGGTAAGCAATAGAATGTATTTATGAACTATTGGAGTACTTCAGTGTTTGAAAACTAAATGCCAGGCTCTCATTTTGTTTTGAGATTTAGTTTTATGGTATATACGTTTACGAGTTGCTGCATTTACGAAGTATTTCTCCAGACAAATTTTGCTCAACTTTAAACACCATAACAGCGTAAGTTGTCATATATTTTGTGGACTTTGCTGTCGCTCCGTCTAGAAGTTCGTCCAGTTCTGCTTCCTTTAAACATTCAAACTTTCATCCTGGCCCACTGCGCAACCTCAGAGCTATATAACACACTTTCTATGTTACATAGCCTCATGTAAACACGGTTGGGAGCCAATCAGAGCGCGCGTTATGAGTTTTATTTTATAAATACATATACATATACATATATGTTAAGTCCCGAGCCCAGCAAAACACAAACTGAGCTCTCAAACTGATATCTTTTTACTCAACTCAAACACACTCGAGTCCCCTGCTCGATCACATGACTACTGACTAGTTCCAGTCCTCTACATTTCGGTTCCAGTCCTCTACATTACTCCTCTCGAGAAAAAATGTTGTCCTCAACATTATCATAGAAGGTTTAGTAAGCTAATCCCCGAGCGAAGCGAAGCGAAGCGAAGCGAAGTGAGGGTAATAATCACGGCGCTAACGCAGCAAATTCGCTTTGTGTGGAGACTCCAAGCGAGTCGCCATCTCGAAATCTAATGTTCGTCAGTCAGTCTGTCAGTCTGTCATAGGGCGACCTCTAAGGCAATGACGTAATAATAATTATCGATTAGCGTCAAAGCGAGGTCAAACAAAGGTTTGAACGAAGCAACAACTGTGCGTAACTGCGTTCACGAAAATGAATTTGAAAACTGGAAAACTTGACACAGCACGGTATCGCGAAGCTCGTCTGCAAAAGAGAAGGGAACTAGCACAGGCAAGGCGAAATCGTGAAACAATCGAACAGCGCCAAATACGTTTAGAGAAAAGACGACAAACATTTGATAACCGACAGCATCATGAACGGAAGCGTGCCGAAGTAACGGCTCCGCAAAGGGAACAGCGATTGGAAGCAAATCGGGAGCTTCAGACGCCGTCTTGTGTTAAACTCAGATCCTTATTCAGAAAGGACAAACAACAAAGGTTAGTCAGTGGAAAACGAACAATCACCGTGACAAATATATTCTACCCGTATCTTGTAACCCGTATCTTGTAACACTTCAAGAATGTATTAAAATCTGTATGCTGATCATTTTCCCTCGAAGTATTGTTTTAATACGCTTCTGTCGCCAGTATCGGTTACCGTGTTGGCTCAGAGCAATCGGAACTTGGAGTCTTGAATGATTTAGTCAGATGTCTTATTATTTCTTTCAAGACTAAAACTGTAACAAATACTGTAATTTGACATGCGGTGATTGCAGCGAGAATCGTTCACAAGCCCTTAGAAGTATGACTAGGTCTGAAGCCCGTGTATAATTTGAAGTAAACCGTTCAAGTTTTGCTTTAATTCTGGGAGAAATCATGTTGTTTTGAGCGCGTTCACGTACAAAATAATTCGAGCTCATTAAACATGCATGCCTGAGTCTTGTGCATGCAGTCCAGAGTAAAAACAAATTGCACAGGAAGCCTATTTAATTGTACTGCCTAGGAATTCAAAATTGGAAAATCAGTGTTCCTTTTTTTCCGTACTACGACGGCCGACCAACTTCAAAATTTGAATATTAAATTTGAGAACGTGCTTGGCAGACTGTATGAATTAATTTGACGTGCAGACCGTGGGAAATACGTACTTCGTCACGCAATCGACTCCTATAACACACACTTTTTCTCCTTCCTTTGCGTGTAGCACTTGACTTCGAAGAAAAGATTGAGTCAGCATTTCGGTAAAACAAAGGCTACTCTTGTTGGGAGTACCAAGTAAAAGTCCCATCAATGGCAGAGCGAGGGGGTATCTGCGATTATCGTATTTCTAGTATACTTTTGATCTTTGTATTATTAAACGGTGTCCTAGAGAAGCATGTTATTCTGGTTGCGCAGGCCAGATAAATGACTCAGATACTGTCCAATTTCTTACGTTGTACAATACAAAAGAAATCTGAGACAACAATGTGTCTTATGAAAATGGAGTTATACCATTTAAAAATTTGAGCAACAAGAAAAAAACGACGCAGTCTAACAACAATAAAAGTTTCATTTGTATCAATCTTAACAGAAACAATATCCATGCAAATTCCGCTAGTACCGCACGGGGTAGATCGGTTGGACTGGTGCGGGTAAACATGTCCGGTATATGTACGGCTGTAGAATGGGCTGTGCCATCCAAGGTGGTGTGACGGGTTGCCATACAGGTGACTGCTGTTGGGGTGGCACTGAAATGCTGTGAACCCCTGTTGTGGTACCTAGTTGCAGGGAGGGCTGTCCCAACGTATTGTAGGTCATCCTGAGTGGTGGTCGGCTTATACACTGTGATGTTCTCCGGGTTGTGTTGTTGTCATCAGCGTCTGACGTCGTATCTGGTTCTTCTAACCCTTCTACGTCAGGCTCTGAATTGGTAGTATCATCTTGTGAAAGGTCAGCATCCGGCTCCGGTGTTTCCAGGACCGTTCCGTCATCCCTTGGGTCCTGATGGCTTGTCGACTCGTACAATTCTCGCAGTTCGTAAGGTTCCAAGGTTACGGGTTCCTCATCAGTGAGTCTCGAATCGTCTCCTTGTGGAGTCTGTTGCTGCCTGGTTCTCTTAGAGCGTTGTTGGCAACTCTTGGCTATCTTGGCCTGCGGCTGTACAGGCAAGTATGAACATGGTAGCAAGAGGTTTCGGTGCAGGACCCTTGATCTTCCCTCTCCACTCTCTGGCTTCACTTCGTACACTGGCATGTCTCCCCTTTTCTTTATTACTACGTGGATTTGTTGTTCCCAGTAAGGGCGCAGCTTTCCTGGACCACCCCGCTTGGTTAAATTCCTCACGAGAACACGATCTCCCTCTTGTAAGGTAGTATGTCTCACCTTCTTGTCATACTGTTGTTTTCCCACTTCGGCGCTCTTCTTTGCGTTACGAGAAGCTAAGTCGTAGGCTTCTGTCATTGCCCATCTCCATTTCTTCACGTACTCTGGATAGGTGGAGTATCCTTGCAGAGGTTTCAGGCCGAACATAATATCGATGGGGAGCCTTGGTGTTCTACCAAACAGCAAGTAGAATGGCGAAAAGCCAGTGGAGTCGTGGCGGGTACAATTGTATGCATGAACTACCTTACTTAGGTGGTCACGCCAGCGGGATTTCTGTTTCTCAGGTAGCGTTCGCAACATGGACAATAGGGTTCGATTAAACCTCTCCACCTGACTGTTCCCCTGGGGATGGTAGGGTGTCGTGCGAGAGTGCGCGATTCCACTCAATTTCTCAAGGTTATAGAAGAGGCAATTCTCAAATTCCCCTCCTTGGTCATGATGAACAGTTTCTGGGAACCCAAACCTCATGATGAAATCATTATACAGTTTATCTGCAGCGGTCTTGGCAGACTTGTCACGGGTGGCGTAAGCTTGGGCAAATCTTGTGAAATGGTCCATGATCACCAATATGTACTGATAACCGCCAGTGCTTGTTTCAAGGTGGATGTAGTCCAGAGACACCAGTTGGAAAGGGGCTGTCGTGATGATGGGATGAAGTGGTGTGGTGACATGAGTTGCCGGTTTTCTTTGTTTCAGGCATTGGCACACTCTTGTGACGTAGTGAGTGATGTTGGCCCTCATAAACGGCCAGTAGAACCGTTCTCTTGCCAGTTCAACTACTCGGTCTACTCCCAAGTGTCCCATGTTCTCGTGCAGTTCTTTGTAAACACTCTTGTGATACTTCTTTGGTAGGACCACCCGGTTGTTAGGCCCGCTCTTGTGATACAGAAGTCCATCTTCGGCGATAATCAGTTTGTTCCACTCATGTAGTAGCTGTCTTGTGGTGGCTGGCTCACTTTGTCTCTCCTGAGATGTGGGGCGTTGTTTGATGTGCTTGAAGTGTAAGACCCGGGCAATTGCTGGGTCTTGCTGTTGGGCAGCTATCAACTCACTGGGTGCTAGTGTGGGGCTGTTGTTGCACTCCTCCTCTAGCGGGTCATGCATTACTGTGAGGGATGATAGCCATGCAGTCTGGCCAGTGTTTCCTTCTTGAATTTGTGCCAAGACAGCATCCCAGGCATCATTGTTGACCACTGTAGAGCAACTGTCCATATACTCCTCAAAACTAATGGGCATCCGGGATAGGGTGTCAGCGTCTGCATTAGCCGTACCTGGGCGATATCTGATGACAAAATTGAAATCAGCAAGTTCATTTACCCATCGGAGGCCTGTGGCATTTAATTTGGCTGATGTGAGGATGTAGGTCAATGGGTTATTGTCAGTGAAGACAGTGAACTCCTGAGAATAGTACAGGTAATCGCGGAATTGTTCTGTGATGGCCCATTTGAGGGCCAGGAATTCCAGTTTGCCTGCATGGAGGTGGTACTTCTTTTCAGCCGGCGACAGTGCCTGTGATGCGTAAGCGATAACTCTCATGATACCCTCCTGTTTCTGGTATAACACTGCTCCCAGACCTTCTTTGCTAGCATCAGTATGGACAATGAATGTTTTTGAGAAATCTGGGTAAGCCATGGTAGGTGGATTAGTAAGGTGTCCCATCAACTCCTCAAGGGCTGCTTGTTGTTCATTGCCCCAGCAAACTGGTATCTTGGAGGGTAGCTGTCCCTTCTGTCCGGTGGTGACCAGCAGGTCATAAATTGGTTTGGCAGTCTTGGCAAAGTTCTTTATGTACCTCCGGTAGTAGCTTAGCATCCCAGCCAACTGTCTGACCTCCCCGACAGTCTTTGGTCTTGACCCTTTCAGCTTCCTAATAGCCTCCACACATCCTGGGTCCATCCGGTAACCATCACCAGACACAATCCTTCCAAGGAAACGGACCTCATGTTTAAATAGGCTACATTTGCGAGGCTTCAGCTTCACTCCATGCTGACGTAGTTTCCTTAGCACAGTTCTTAGGTGCTCAACATGCTAAATTTTGCTAAACACAATTATGTCGTCCAGATATGGGATGGCTACTTTGTCCCTCAGGTCACCCAGACATCGCTCCATAAACCGCTGAAAATTAGCTGGAGCGTTCATTAGTCCAAATGGGATCCGTACCCATTCATAAAGGCCCCATGGTGTGATGAACGCTGTAGCTGGTCTGCTTTCTTTACTCACAAACCCCTGATGGTATGCCTTGCCTTGGTCAAGTACACTGAACCAGGAATTACCACCTAGACTATCCAAGGTCTCCTGGACCCTAGGAATGGGATGTCGATCAGCTATGCTTTTGCGGTTCAGTTCTCTGTAGTCTATGCACAACCGTAGGGAGCCATCCTTCTTGCGAACACAAACAACAGGCGAGGAGTATGGTGACTTGGATTCAGTGACGAAGTTCTGGTTCAACAGGTCCTCAATGTACTGCTTCACCTCGGGGTACAGTGGTCTGGGTATTGATGTGTACTTCTGAACAGGCTGATTGTCCTTAAGATTGATTTCCATCTCCAAATCAGGAATGCAACCAATGTCTTCATCATTGAATGAAAAGGACTCGTACTCGTCCCTCAGCATCGCCTCAGCTGTAATTTGTTGGTTGTAGTTCAGGCCACTCAGATCAACTGCTGGGAGAGGGTTCCTGCTTCCCTGGTCTTGTTTCCTGGTAGCAGAGGGCCTTCGCGATCCCTGCAGGTGGTGCTGTTCAAGGGGGTCACTTGGGGCTTCAGTTCCCTGAATCCTAACGTCTGCTGCTGTCACTGATTTCACTGCTTGAAGTAGTCCCAGCGTTGTGCGATTAGGCAGCACAATGTCATGGTTTGTACCATTGTGTACTGCAATTTGTACTTTGGACATGTTCCCAGGCTTGATGTTCACTAATGTTTCATGTATCTCTAAACCTTCTGGCCATTGGGCAAGTTGGTCTGGCTCAAATAACACTGGGGTGAGCCTGTTCACAGGTCCTGTATTCGCACGACATGACACTGTAACGGTCTGGTTCTTAGGGATCGTTGTATCCTTCTTGCCAGTCTTCACTCCACAGATGGCATCCGAGCCTGAACTCTGGATGAAATTAACGAGGGCATTCAGCTTTGTCTTGTCCTTCCCAGGGAAACTCTGATAAACTGTTAGCATTGGATCCTGACCCTGGCCTACTAATTCTTCAATCACATTGTATCCCAGGATAGGACAGTCCAACTTTTCAGTTGTAACTAGAAAAGGCACCACCATTTCTTCCTGATCACTGTCGCTGCTAGAAGAAGTCAGCTTTACATTGACTTCCACCCACCCAATGTAGGGAATCCTAGTCCCGTTCGCTGCTGACAAATTTAACTCTGTATCCAACAGCTCAGACAGCTGTCTAATGGCTATGTTTCCCAAATGTTGGTCAAGGAACTCAACTGGTAGTATTGACACTTGGGCACCAGTGTCCCATAAAATGTCAGATTCACAGTTATTAAGCAAACACTTTACCACACATCTCTTGCCAACAAGGCCAATCACCTTAGCATGCTCACTTGGGGTTAAGTGACTGACATAGGCTGGGTCTGTAAACTCTTGAGACTTTGCCTTAGAGAGGTGACTGATTGCCTGGCATAACACTTTATGTTCTGGCCAGTGTCCCTTTTGACAAGCAGTGGAACAATACCACACACTTTTACATTGCTGGCATCTTTTAAGTTGTTCATGTTCTCCTCCAGTTTTGCAGCAGTGATTACATTGGTGAGACATTGGTGGAGTCACGGCTACTTCCCGTCTCGAGGAGGTAGCCATTCCCTGTTTAACGGTTTCCTGCATCCCCTTGCAAAGTGAGAATCACTCCCGCATTTAAAACAGTGGTTGCAATCTTCTTTTTTGCTTTCACGGCAGCTTGAACACACTGGTGGCCTTCTTCCCTCCCTCTCAAAAGACCTGTTGTTGTTCTTTTTGATTTCTCCTTTCAATGCTTCAACCTCTGACTTGATTGCATTGATAGCTGCAAAGAGATCACGCTGTGGGGGGTGTTCTCTGGTTGCCTTTTGATCTTTTGTTGACTCATCAGATACTGAAGCCACTGACACTGGTGCAGTTTTGGGTTTGTGGTTCCTTAGTTTCTTTCCCCTTTCCTTCTCTGCTGAAGCTGCTGCACTCATCTGCTGCATCAACATCTCATCAGTCACATTCAAATCTTGCAACATAGGGCGCATCTTAGCACGAATGCTCTCGTCTTGTAAACCAGTCTCTACTGATCGCAGGAACAGACGTTGTACATGATCAGTGTCATACTGTGGGGCAGTAGTATCATCTCCCTCACTACCTGCAAATAAGATTTGCAGTCTGAGATCCAAGGCATGCATCAAGAATGCTTGGGGTGATTCCTTGGGGCCCTGACATGTGGATGCTAGGGTTTGGTACAGCTCAGATGTATTCTTTGTGCCATAGTGGCTATGCAGAATTTTCTTCAATCGATCCAGTGTCAGTTCCTGGTAGGTCTCCAAATCCAAATCCAACTCCAAAGAGTGAATCTTTCCATCGACGCCACTGATGCATCAGGTCGTCTGGTAGGGGATCGTCCCAACTTAGAGGATGGTCGTTTCGTCCTTTTCCCATGAGGACCAGTTGTTGAAGGAGTTTGCCTTTTAGAGTGACAGAAATTGTGAGGCCCATCGGATCATAGATTGAGTTAACGATCGATGGAACTCCTCTCTGGGTAAATGGTTTGTCAGGAATTGACACCTTGAAGGTGAGCTTGTCATCCTCCAGGTTCCATAGGACGCCTAACGAGCACTGGGCGGGGAGAGTTTTATGGCGGAGGTCTAGGTCCCTTACATCCTTGGCTCTGTTTTCGGCTGGGAACGCTTCCATAACTTCAATGGAATTGGACACTACTTTGTGTAGCCTAATGTCGGCAGTGGCCAGCATTGATTGTGCACTCTTTACCAGGTCGATAGCCTCTTTCGGTGTTGGGCGAGAGGTCAAGCCATTGTCCACGTAGAAATTCCTGTGGATGTCTGCTCCGAAGGCCTCCTCGCAATTGCAAAGGTAGCCACTGCTGGGCTGGACCTCTTGCCGAAGAGGTGTATGGTCATCTAATATTCAATGATCTGTTCAAGCGGATTGTTCTTGAACCATAAGCTAGGTGACGGTCGCTCCTGCACTTGTCACAGCATACTTCAGCTTTGCACTCCTTTGCAATGTGCTTCTCTCCTAGACAACGAAAGCACAATTTTGCTTCAGAAATCCAGTCAGTCTTTTCTGTTAATGGCTTTGTGGCAAACGCCTTGCACTCCATCAGTGTGTGACCATCGCACTGGTGGAACAGACAGTGTTTACCATCGCCTTGGCTGGCGTTCGTCTTCATGACCTCAGTTTCAGTGGGTTCTACTTTCATGTTCTTCCTACATGGCTTCTCGCCACGGGTGGTGTCCTGGACGCCACTTGCAAAGACGTTGGGGTAGTTCTTTGTCCTAGCTTGGTTCTGTACCATTGACGCAAACACAAAGAAGTTTGATGTTTGTTCGCATATTTGAGGATTTCCTTTTCCCATTTTGAATGTAAGAAGCTTGGTAGTTTCGCCACCATCGGTCGTATGACATTCGGGTAATTAAGGCAAGACAACCCGGTAGGTACCTCAGCTGGCTGTCAACATCAGCGCATAAGTCTGAGAAGGTCTGTAGTCCTTTGAGATCTTTCTTGCTGAACTCGGCTGCTTCTGTTAGACGTTCTAGGAGGGTGTTAGTTATGGCTGCCGTGTTGTCAAAACGTCTCTTTAGTTCTTCCCAGAGGTCTTTCAGGACAACAGAGTGGTTGGTGTGTTGTCGTCACCGGAAGTTGTGTACTACGTCTTGGGCTTTGCCTTTGGTAAAGTTTCTTAGATAGTTCATTTCTTGAGCTGGCGACACTTCCGCATCCTCAATCATAGCTTTGAATGCTCTCTTCCAGGGATGGAACAAGGTGACTTCACCATCGAAAACGTCCGGGTGACATTTTGGTAGGCTCTCCTTGGCTAATCCAGGCACAATTCGTTGGTTTGTGGCTGCAAACGTCTCTAGTAGTCCGCTGGTGTTGTCTTCCTTGGGTGTCGATGCTATGACGGGATGGTGGGGTGGCACTTTACGAGGCATAGCTGTGGGTGCTGTCTGGTGGGCGTGTAGCCAGGATTTGACGTGATCAGCTTGGTCTGGAATGTCAGGGAGGTCGAGATGGAAATCTTCTCTGAGGGCTTTTTCTATAGCTACAGCCTCTGCTTTATCAGCTGTCAGGATGGCTATGTCAAGCTCGTACTGTGCTCGTTGTTGGTCTCTGACGCTGATCCTCTGCTTCTCGCATCCGTCGAGTACTCTCTTTCTCTGCAATCAGCTTGTGGTATTCTGATTGTTTCTTTGCTGCTGCTACTTCTGCTAGGGCCCTTCTCACTGAGCTGGATGATGATGAAGTACGGGAAGCTGATGAACGGTGTGACTTCCGTGAGACATGGGACGCCGATTTGCTAGAGTGACTGACCGCAGCTTTAGTCATTATGTTGCAAGCACGTTCCAAATTTCTATGCTCCTTTGTTAACCTAGCTTCTTCTCAGTCCCCCCACTGGTCCTGTTCGTAAAGTTCTGCTAGTTCGTCAAGTGTCTTCCTGTACTCTTGTGTTGCAGCTTGTAAGGATTCTGAGCTCTGTTCCGTATGCTCTCCTTTCTCAAGCGCTGCACTAGCAGTGTTGTAAAGTTCCTGTAATAGTCTGGCAACGTTGTTGAGTTCCTTGCGCTTGACTTCGATAGCGTTTTGGAGAGTCTCAGGATGGAAAACGCCGGCGTTTCTCCTCAGTCGCGGAACGGGCACCCGCTGTACATGACGCGTGAGGGCTCATTTTACCGCATGGATTCCGATTATTGTTTGCCTCAGTAAATAGTTCCAGTTTATGAACAAAGATCGGGATCAAATGATTAGATCGGTTGTCGCTAACCTCTTATTCCTTGTGCCGTGACTCCTGTGGCAGTTTTCGGCAGCGGAAACCGATTCTGTGGTCGTTGGACGCTCGAAGGATCGTTCGTTTCGGCTGCTGTTTACTGACGGCCAATCTTCGATCGTTTTAGCTCCATTGGTTCTCCTCTCCACACATAACATCAAATTTTTCACTGTCACGTTCCCACCGAAGCGATTATTGTGGAGATGCCAGTGTCAACCAGACTGAATTCCAAATCGATTTAATGAAACACACAACGGTGAAAACTAGGACGAAACTACAATGATTAGGGGAGAAGTAGGCTAAAGACGAATACTAATAAAGATATCAAGGGTAAACTAATGGGACTTACATTTGATGAAGGCTTACTGCAGGAGAAAGATATAATCCCCGAACGAAGTGAGGGAAATAATCACGGCACTAATACAGTAGAGTGAGTGACAAGAGCTTTATTGGCATGACCTTCATGCTTTTACAATCGGGTATTGCTAAAGCCTATTTTTATAACAGTAACAAGGTATAAGATATAACATATATATATTGATAGCTGACTAATTATGTTGAAGTTTGTAATCACGTAAATAGAAACACGAAGATAAAAACTTTGCTATTAATCTGATAACAATTGGGTCTTTGGACTTCATGATTTCTAGTATAAAGTCATTATTGAGATTTGAGGAGGGTTCAATGTTTGCTAAATTTCTAAGATTCTTGAGGAGGATAGCTCGAGATACTTCATAACATTTGCATGATGAGATTAAATGATATTCGTTTTCGATTTCGTCCATATGATTGCTAATTCTGAATTTTGTGTAATATTTTCTCTCGATTTCGTTATCAATATATTCTAGATATTGTTCACAGTTATAGTCTGATTTGAGGGCGTTGTAGAATTGAAGTTTTGTGGAATGTTTGAGCTTATTTTTAAAAAAGTCAAAGTAGGCTGATTTAGTATTTGTGATTACCTTGGTAATGTCACTTTTAGTCAATATATTTTCAATAGTCAGTTTGTGTGGCTTGAGAAGATTTGTAATATTTGTATAAAAACCGTCACGACCTATGGAGTGTAGTTGTTTGATATTTTAAAGGCCTGGTGTACAATTGTTGATTCGGGTTGTGCTTTCAGGTGTAAAACATAATTCAATATTCTCTGGTCAATAGATATTTTGAGAGGGTACCTGCCTAGCTCGGCTCTACAGGCAATATTACTTGCTTTTTTGTTCGTGTTTAGATATGATTTACAAAAACGGAGGTGAACTTTTTCGATTGGGCAAGAGTCCCAGTGATTGAAGTCTGGTTTTGTATAAGCACCCCAAACCTCACTATTGTATGTTAAGATTGGAGCTATCATCGTGTCAAAGATTTTCGAAGCAAGAAGTGGTGGTAAGGTGCTGATTTCGATATATTTACGAAGACCAAAGAAAGAGTGCATAGCTTTCTCACGAAGTTGCTCACGAGTAATGCTAAAATTTCCAGATGGGGTTAGTTTAACACCAAGGTAGGTGTATTCGTGAGTCGATTCGATTTCCTGTCCATTAAGATGAAATATTGCATTTGATGGTTTCCTAGCCTTCTTCTGAAAAATCATAGTCTTAGTCTTCTTCAGGTTCACAGTCAATTTCCAGTCATTGCAGAAAGATTGTAGCTTATTCAGACAATTTTGTAAACCCTGTTGGGATCGTGATAAAATAATGAGATCATCCGCATATAGAAGCGAGTTTAATTTGACTCCATTAGGCAAGACTAGTGGATCAGATGATTTAGTATTATCTAGCAAAAAAGGAAGATCGTTTAAATAAAGATTGAACAAAAGAGGGCTTAAGATACAGCCCTGCCTGACACCTCTTAGGTATTTGAAAGATTCCGTTTTATGCTGGCCTAGTTTGATACTGCAGTTTGATTTGGAGTATAGGTCTTTAATGAGATTGTAAAAAGTGCCATTGATATCAGAGGAAAGTAATTTGTAGAGTAATCCCTGGTGCCAGATTGAATCAAAAGCTTTTTTAAAGTCAACAAAACAGGCGTAAATTGGTTCTTTTCAGTGATTTACGTGTTTATTAATCAGGGTCCTCAAGGTTAGGACGTGGTCTGCAGTGCGGTGACCAGGTAAAAACCCAATCTGGGAGGGATGTAGAAGGCTTCTTTCGTCTATGAAGGAAAGAAGCCTATGGTTCAAGATTGAACAAAAGAATTTTCCAAGGCAGCTTGATACGCAAATTCCTCTGTAATTGTTGGGATCGTCTTTCTTTCCAGATTTAAATATTGGTGTTATTAGGCCTTGGCACCAGCTATCAGGAAATATTCCGGATTTCAGTATGAGATTGAATAATTTCTTGTAAATGGGCATTAGAGAGTTCAGACCGGCCCTAATCATTTCGTTCTTTATTTTGTCGGAGAATGCTGCTTTTTTGTTCTTTAGTTTTCTGATAGTGTCCTGTATTTCTCTTTCGGTGATGGGTTCGTTCAAGAAGATCTGACCGTGTGCATTTTCTTCCATCGCTATCAAATCTTTTACAATTTCTTCCTGTTTTTTATTGTTTTTCATTTCTGAATGAAGGGATTCGAAATGGTGAAGCCACTGATTTTCGGAGATAGGCGGGATTGTTTTATCGCTGTCATCATTCATAGACTTAATGATGTCCCAAAACGTTTGAGAGTTTGATGAGTTTGGAATATCTTTTAGTTGTTGAATTTTGTTATCATGAAAGGCTTTTTGTTTAGAGGCTGAGTTGTATTGCTTCAAAGCGTCATGGTATGATTCGCGAATAGAGGTATTTAGAGGTTCACGGTGTTTTTGGTTAGCTAATCGGCGTAGGGCGATTCTTTTTATATTACAGTCTCTATCGAACCATTTTTAGGCGTAACTTTTCTGATTTTGGTTCTTGATTTCGCTAACTTTAGTTTAAGGGACAATTTTGCCGCTTCCAGAATGATTTGTTGTACTTGATCCACCGCGTCGTCAATTCCCTCCTTTGATTCTGCAAAATCTTTGCTTAAGAAATCAACTATCATTGTTTGGATATTTTGCGAGTTAAGACTTGACGAGAATTTAGGTTTGAGTCTTTTTCCCATATAAATTGAGGCGGTAACTTGGTCAAGTTATTTAGAGTCGCGTGTTCACTAAGATGTGACATACAGCTGACTTGAGCCAACCGACTAATTGACTATGATCTGATATATATGAAGGTTGTTTCACTATGAAGTGGTCAAACTCGTGGAGACCAGAGACAAGATCTTGATTGCAAATAATATAGTCTACGACACTAGTTCCATTCTTGCCGTGATACGTTGGGCGTCCCAGTGTATCACCGTTTGTTCGGCCATTAAGAATCCTCAAATCGAATTGTTTGCATATTTCTAGTAATCGTTTGCCGTGATTATTTATGTTGTTGTCAAAACTATGACGATTGGGCAACTTCAAAGAGATTTCAGACCTGTTCTCGATTAGGTTGTTTCCCGCTTTGGACACTGAATCGGCGTATGTGCCGGTTCGGGCATTGAAATCCCCGAGGAGAATGATGTGGCCTTTTGATAAGTAGCGGGTGAGGTCGTTTTCTATTTGTTCAAATATTTCATTATAGAAATGTGGCGAATTTTGTGGGGGAATGTATAGGCCGCAGACGTATACGTCTTTGGAATAGCCCCAGATGTCTTTCGACAATTTACACCATAAAGAATGATTGGAATTTTGAATCATAGTGATGTTATTTTTGAATTTGTCTTTAAACAGAAAACTTATTCCACCAGATTGTCGACCTGAGGGAGATTTTTGATTTGAAAGAACCTGAAACTTTTGAAACCTGGGATATCGAGTTTTGACCGATTCCAGATTTCTGTAAGGATCACAAAATCACAGTGATTTATATTCGACAAAAAGTCGCGGTTAAGTAGTTTGTCACCAAAAGACTTGCTGGATAAGCCATTGATATTCCAGGTGCTAAAAGAGATTCTGGAACACATGACAATTAAATATACAAATTCTAACCTATATCCTGAGATTACTTAAAGTGATATTCATCGAGATAAGAATAATATGGGGGGGGGGGGAATAACAGAAATACTATTGATTGAAAGTATAACTATTTGATAAACTAAACGATTGATGGTTATATTAGGCCGTTAAAGAACTGAATAAGTGGGAGCATTTTTGTAGGAATACTTATGTTCATAGTTCCTCCTTGGCTTGGGGGATCAGTGTTCACGTTCATTGGGTTTCTGTTTATTTGCTCTTTGGTGGTAAGAGGCTGGGGTATCGGCAGAGGTGGAGCCGCTGGTGGTATCGTGACTATAGGTAGAGACTGTTGTGCAACAGCGGCGTATGTTGGGGTTGGTGTCCTTGGGTGATATCCCCTCGGAGGTCGGCTGTTTGTTGGAGACGAGTTCAGGTTCTGAACCGCTGGTTGATGGAAAGTAGCGAGACGCCGTCCGTAAATCACACTTTTCAAGTTTTTCGCAAAGAGCTTGACACAGGCGCTATTGAGGTGTTTGGAGTCGTGGAGGATAGGGAAATTTGAAAGATGCAGATTTGTATGATTAATTAAGTGGACATTTGCCAGGCGTGAGCATCGTCGCTCAATCAGGGAATTAATTGTTGTGATGTCCTCGGGGCGTACGTCTTGGCGTGGAAGTAGTGTGGAGTATAACACTCTGGTAGATGGATATTGTTTGGCTGTAGTTTCAACCAGTTTGCTGATTTCAGATGCCAGATGTTCAGCCGGGCCAGAGTGATCCAGATCGTTTGTACCAGTATGAATCAGTATTGATTCAGGAGAATCAAACGACAAAGTTGCAATAATTTCACTTCCCCGTTTGACTGTGGGGCATCTCAAGTAGGTAATGTTCTTATCCGGGCAGAGTTTTTTGGGCTTCAGGTACTTTCCATTGGAATCGCAAAGGATCGCAATGTTTGCTTTGTCGGCATTGTTCTCATTTCCGGCAACTTGGCGATCATATCGGCTACTTCCGGTGTTTGTACTTTGCTGATTCTTCGTTCGCCTCGTTTCGTTCCGTTTCGGCGTTTCAAGCTTCTGTTGTGGCTGGTAGATCCAAAGTGTGAGCAGGATCTATCTGTTCTCCTTGTAATACCTCAAATCTGTTGTTTAGTGAGACATCCGGTGATATGACTGTGGCTGGGGTCTCATGTCGCGCAGGGAGCTCTTCTGTAGAAATTTCGCTGCACAGTTTTACTGGGCCTTTCTTCAGGGACTCTAGTTCTTAATGTTGTCGTGGTTCTCCTTCAAGCTTGAATATTTTTCTTCCAAGGTGTTCTGCTCGTTACGTGATGAGTTTGCTAGATCTTGGAGTTTTTTTACTGTTTGTGAAAGGGTGCGAAGTTGGTCAGTTAGCGTTTCATTTGAGGCAATCAACTCTTTGTTTTCCTCTTCGACTTTTTTTAGTCGTAACTTAAGAGCGTTTTCAGATTGAGTAAATTTATCCTTCGTATTGCTGTCGAGAGTAGTCAGGGCATCTTGAAGAGATTGTACATTCTGGGTCATATCCATCTTAAAGGAGACAAATTCAGATTCCATATTTGCCACTGACGTTCGTAGAGATGATATGGTGTGTAATCTGCTCGGGGTGTAGCTCAAAGCCGGGGTCGCCATATTCTGAATGTCCTCCGAAACAGTCTTTAGAAATTCGCCGGTGTGATTGACTTCCGGCGGCACACTTGTTGGAGCGTTGGTGGTGTCAACTTCAGTTGGCGAGGTAACTCCTACGACCCGATTTGGTTCACCTTGCGAGGTCTGAGGGTTCCAGAGGTTTGACGGAGGGGTCGATGTGAATAAATCGAGATTAAAGTCATCGAGATTACTTATAGTTAGCTTGTTGACGGCCTCAAGAAGTAATGGAAATTCGGTTGCGCTGAATTGTTGGTAAAATCTCCCTTGTATAAAGAAAGTTCCAGTGGAGACGAAAACGGTGATTCTATCACAACGATCTTCGGTTACAGGCGAGTCTTGTTCCTCCCAGGTAGCACGGAAGCCATCTGTTTGGTATTTAAAGTATCGTTCCATCAAACAGCGAATCCAGAGACCTATCCGCTCTTCTGACGTGGAGAAAGCGATACTCTTGGCCTTCGGCTTATAGAGATCGAGATTGATCTCCTCGAAGCGGGCATCTTTGGCCTTACCAGATGCTGGGTTGAACATTTCCACATGATATCGGCGGAGCGTTTCATCTGGAGTTGTGGCGTAGACTTGCGGTTGCGACAGCCGTGCTTTTTTCGGATAGTTGGTTTCAGTGGCCATTTAGGTTCACAATAAAGTTTAAATAAACTCAGGATATCAACGGTTCTAAGAGAATTTGTTAACAATTGGCTAAGCTTCGGACGCCATGACTGGCGTCATGCAGAGCGATACAGTAATACCGCTTCATACCGCCTTACTTGCTGACTCCAGGCGGGTCGCCATCTCAAAATTTAACATTGTCTGTCAGTCTGGCGTACAACTTTAGGCGCGGTTACCCTGTTAACCAATAACAAAGGCCAGATCGATCACGTGTACCCTGGCCTGTAGTTTTACTCCGAATAAGAAAAATTAGATTTGAACGAAGCATTTAGATTTGAACGAAGCAACAATATATCGTAGCTGCGTTCACGAAAATGGAAAACTTAAAAACTGAAGACTTGAAACACAACAGTCTCGCGAAGCTCGTCTTCAAATATGAAGGGAACAGGCACAAGCAAGGCGAAATCGTGAAACGAGCGAACAACGCCAAATTCGTCTCGAGAAAAGGCGACAATCCTGTTATGATCGACAGCATGTTAAATAGAAGCGTGCCGAAGAAACGACTCCGCAAAGAAAACAGCGCATGAATGCCGATCGAAAGCGACATGAACAGAATCGGGTAACGCAGATAACTCCGCAAAGAGAACAGCGCTTGAAAGCAAATCGGAAACCTCAGGAGAAAAAGCGGACCAAAGAGAAGGCTCCGTAAAGACAACAGCGCATGAATGCCGATCGAAAGCGACATGAACAGAAGCGGGTAACGCAGACAACTCTGCAAAGAGAACAGCGCTTGAAAGCAAATCGGAAACTTCAGGTGAAAAAAGCGGGCCGAAGAGAAGACTCCGCAAAGGCAACAGCGCATGAATGCCGACCAAAAGCGACATGAACAGAAGCGGGCAACACAGGCAACTCCACAAAAAGAACAGCACTTGAAAGCGAATCGGGACCTTCAGGAGAAAAAGCGGGCCGAAGAAAAGACTCCGCAAAGACAACAGCGCATGAATGCCGACCAAAAGCGACATGAACAGAAGCGGGTAACACAGACAACTCCGCAAAGGGAACAGTGCTTGAAAGCAAATCGGGAGCTTCAGACGCCGTTTTGTGTTAAACTCAGATACTTATTTAGAAAGGACAAGCAACAAAGGTTAGTCAGTGGAAATCAAACAATCACCGTGACAAATATATTCTATCCCGTATAGCTTGTAACTCGATCACTTCAAGAAAAATATATTAAAATCTGTATGCTGATCATTTTACGTCGAAGTATTGTTTTACTACACTTCTGTCGCCAGTTTCGGCTACCGTATTCGCTCAGAGCAAACGGAATTTGGAGTCTTGAATGATTTAGTCAGATGTCTTATTTTTCTGTAATCTGACACGCAGTGATTGCAGCGAGAATCGTTCACAAGCAGTATTACTGGGTCTGAAGCCCGTGTATAATTTGAAGTAAACTGTTCAAGTTTTGCTTTGATTCTGGGAGAAATCTTGCTGTTTTGAGTGGGTTCACATACAAAACAATTCGAGCCTATTAAATATGCATGCCTGAGTCTGGTGCATGCCTTCCAGAGTAAAAACAAATCGCACAGGAAGCCTATTTAATTGTACTGCCTATGAATTCAAAATTGGAAAATCAGTGTTCCTTTTTTCCCGTACTACGACGGCCGACCAACTTCAAACTTTGAGTATTAAATTTTGAGAATTGGACGTGCCGACCGTGGGAAATACGTACTTCGTCACGCAATCGATTCATTTTTCAACGCAAAAGTATAACACACACCATTCTTTTTGTCCTTCCTTTGCGTGTAGCACTTGAGTTCGAAGAAAAGATTGAGTCAACATTTCGGTAAAACAAAGGCTACTCTTGTTGGGAGTTATCAAAGTAAAAGTCCCATCAATGGCAGAGTGAGGGGGTATCTGCGATTATCGTATTTCTAGTACTCCGTTGATCGAACTGAAAACATGTGTTCCGAAAGGGGACGCTAGCTAACGAGCTACACAAGGCACCGGAAGTGAGGTAAAAACCTGAACATAAAAAATAACTGTGAGGAGTGGACACGGGCGTACACAAGAATTATTGCACTATTTGTATGGTTCCTCCTGCTCTTCTTAGAACTTGGAGTGAAAAGGGTATTAATATTGATGTGCTAAAAAAACAGCATGGTAGTTATGCTGGTGGTGATGGGGGTTGGGGGGTGTGGTTAGAAAGTTTTGATGGTGTTCGCATTTTTATGCCTGCATTAGAACAATGTGAATGACGGATCCAATGATGGAGTATGTGCCATATTTAGCAGTGTCCCATGTGTCCCATGCTGTCAGGGTGGCCATCCCCAGCTAAAACAACTTCTTTTCCTTTCAGAAAGTCCAGTAGCTTCTTTGGTATTTTCTCCAGTAGGATACTATAGATGGGATCAGGAAGTTCCGTTGGTAGTAGTAATATGTGGGATGATGGTAAACTAATACCCATAAGTCTCAACACCAGTGGAACCTTGTTGACTGAGGCACCAGCACACAAGATTGCAAAACGTAGCAGTAGGTTGCTAGCAGGTAAGGCTGACTCTTCCAGATGTAGTCTCCCTTGTAACTTCCGCACTTTGTTTACACTGTCAACATGGTTCCTGACTGGATAACTTCAGTATCATGCTTGCAAAGCACAGATGATAGTGTTGGAAGAGAAGGAGCTGCGTCAGGAAAACTATCCCTTTTGGTTCCTTTTTGATGTTTTTCCCTCTACAATCCACTGTAAAAGAAAAATAAATCAAAAGTTGTTGAAATTACACTGTCAGTATTATTTTGTAAAACACTAAAATTGGTTAATCTGATTTTTGTCAAGAAAAGCAATTTTGTTTGAAATAGGGTACATATTTTGGGGTAAGGTCTGAGTTTGGTCTGAAGTGGGATGAGAGTTTTAGAACCATTTGAAACATCCCCAACCAAATTTTTTAACAGCAAGATCATATATCCTGTCAGCCCTTCCTAATATACAGTAACTAACAGCCTGAGGTTGAACCATTTGAATAACTCAGGCAACTTAAGGAATGGGTCGAGATCCAAAAATGCCCCCCAGCGAAGTCCATATTTAAAACGAGGCAATCTCACGTTGCCATTGGAAACACGGGAAATCAGACAAGATGGCGGCCGATCGGGAGAGCCGCGCCGAAGTATAAATTCTCCGCTTTCGTTGTAAACGTGCGGCTAGATGCTGTGGATGTGTTTTGTGAAATGCACCGTATGGAGGCTGGAATGATATGGAGGGGTGTTTAGGTGAGTAGATTTCAATTTACTGTTTTGAAAATCGAATGGCATAATTTTCGCATACTTGCTATCGTTCAGAAAAGCACACTATAAACTTGTTATTGTACTGAATGCATTTGTCGGGGTAAACAATTGATTCAACAACTTCGAAGCTAGTTCATTGCTTTTCATTTCCTTTACTGTAACCATTCTGCAGTCATGTTGAAGGAAGAATTCCTTCTCCCAATCTTTAAGTTTCTTTATGAGTCCCTTTTGTGTCAGCACTTGTGTCTGGATCTGTGCAAAAATATCTTTGTACTTTTCAATTGCATATTTGCTAGTTGGTGTTCTCTTCAGATTACAGCGGGCAGAATCAAACTTCAGGACTTTGTCTGTTGCTCCAAGTACAATTTTACAATTTGTACAGCCTTGCCAAGTCGTGTAGATATGTGGTGTTGTTGACCAGGAGCTGATTTTTCTGTATTATCCATTTAAGTTTGATTTGATGGTGGAGATGTGACAGGGATTGAGCATGTCAAAGGCATTTCACTGAGGTGAGATGGTTGTTGTGTCTGTGAAATATTTGCTTCAGGGTGCGTTTCAGAACAGTCGTCCATGGTGTTTGGGTCTGTTTCTGCAGCGTAGTTAGGTTGTGGGTCCACAGTTTGGGCTGTTTGGATTTCATCACAACCCAAGCCAGGTGCTTGATCCTGAACCAAGGATACTTCAAGCACTGTGACTTCCATTTCTTCATCTTGGTTGTCAGATAGTCCTCCCTCAATTTCGTTCACAACTCGATCTTCATTGAGCTGCTGGTCACCATCAATATCTTCAAGAAAGTTGGTAATAAATCGTGTAACTTTGCCATTTCCATTAGGTATGTTGAGGAAGTGGGCAGGAACTGCTAGGCTCGTCCTTCCACAACAAATTCTTCCCTCTTTGTCGATGACAGGCTTTTCATACCTTCTTGGGACAATACGTTCACCCACTGTGTACTCGCCATTTTGAATTTGCAGCTTCAGGTCTTTTTTGAGGTCATCATTGGTCTGTGGTGTTGGAATTGTTATTTCTCCTATGAGTTAAAACAATGCCAAAAGTCAGGATACGTAATTGCATAGAACTGTCATATGTCTTAATTCTTTTGCTGACTGTCATATTCATGTCTGTTCATTTCCATAGTTTTTTGATTGCATGTAAAATATTGTAGTTTGTCAGATTATGACAGTACATGTCAATCATCCATTAGCTGCATGTACATGTATCAACATCAGTAGATGATATCTAGTATTTTTACATACCCCCGATTCCTCGCAGCTTCTTTCTCCTAAGCCTTGGCTCCTCTGTCTCGTCATGACTCCTCTTAAATCGCTGGATGTTTATCCCCTCTTTGTTGAGAAATTCCTGAATGATTTGTCCACCATTCTTGGCTGGCTCTCCTTTCTGGTTCACAACATTATACCTCCTGGCCAGGGCACTCCAGTTTATTTGGGTGGATTCTTCATAACCACTAACTTCAGCTTTGAGGCCTTTCTTGTCCCAGATCATTTTCTCGATGTTGCCTGTATGGTCCTTTTTTGTTTCTGGAGTCTTCATTTAATTCCTTTCTTGCCTTGGCTGCTGGTCCACTCTCAAAGGACATGGCAATTCTGTCATGCTGCCTTGCACTGAATGACTGCCGGTTGCCCATGCATCTACCAGAAAAAGGATTTATGTGTCCATAAATCATACAAACTACTGTCATTGCACGCATGTGAAATATACTAAATCCTGTTTTGTGTTTATTCTCCAACTCTTTTTTATCGTCTTGTCATGTGCACTATAATATAATTTATACAATTGCGAAAACTGCATAATTTTTTTTCTGTTCTTAGTAATAACTATTTTATTCCGTTCATGACTTCATTCATGACTATGTGACAGAATTATACAGTCATGCCGGCACAAGCTTGTATGTATGTACATGTAACCTTCATTTATGATGTTTTGTTTGTATGTATACTGTGTGCATATGTTTAGCATACATGTATGGTGGTTGTGTTATAATATATTACAATTATAGTATTCATGTATGTATATGCACTTATTGAATATATACATGTTGCTGTAGGTGTTCCATTATCTGCCACTTGTGACATAAAATGAAGTGATCTATCCCCAGTGGCTTCTCGTCAGTTGTAATTATGTTAATTACCTGATGAGAGATGTGTTCCGCCATTGTCCCTCTATTTTCTCCTTGACTTCTCGCAATATGCTTCTTCTTGCAGCCTTTTCCTCAGCGTTGCTTTGTTTCATTTCCAGGTTTGTGTCAGGGACTTTAGTGAATACTTCAGCAAATGAAATGCCACCAGACACACTTTGAAGCAGGATTTATGCTGTCGTACAGAGATTTGGCAGTTTCTTTGATCCGACTTTTGTTTAGAAGCTTTGTTGTCATTCCCTTGGCCAGTTCCCTCGTTTTGACAAAGGGATTCTCCTTGGCTCGTTTCTTTAGTCGTGGAGACCTTACTGGAAATAAAGCTTACACGTCTGGATAGGTTTGGTGACATCCTTCGCAGTCAAATAATGTGTGTTCCCTCTGTTTGGCCTCGGAAAGCTTTTTCCAGTTCTCAACTGAAAACACATCCAGGTAGCGTTGTTTTTCTTCCTTTTTTTCTTGGACTCCACTTGGTAACCCCCGATTGAACAGCAGCAAACTTAAGATTGAATTCGGCAAGGTCCATTTCAAACGATTCTGCTCTCAACGTAAATGTATCCTTGAAGATTTTTAATCTTTCCTGTAAAGACCGGGTGCCAAATTCCGTGCTGTTTTCACTTTCTGCTCTTTTCAATGCCCTTGCTGCTTTGGCTGCATGTATAGCAACTACCTTTGCAAAGGCACAAGTTTTTGGATCCAAAAGCGTTCTGCACATGACGAGATTTAACGGACGTATTCTGTGCTAAGACGAAATTTAGGCGTAGAAATCGGAACTCTATACTCTATTTGGGAATGCGGGTGCCAAATAACTCCAAATGAATTAGCAAAAAGGCGGGAATATGCAAGTATACACGAAAGACGAAAATTCAGAGTCTGATCGCAATAAGAATAGTCGACGTTATCTATTTCAGTTTACCTCAATTGTAACACACATTAAGTCTCAGTCCTGGACAGTAAACAGCCTCTTTCCCATCTCCAAGTGAAAGTCGGGATATTTTACAAGCTTGTACTGGAGAAATGTCGCATAGATTGAGCATCAGTCTTCGTCCTCCACACATCCACCATCTGCTGTGGCCAAAACAACGTTTTGATTGGTTCGTTTAGTCTTAACAAGATAACCGCTGGTTTGAGTTTGTACTCACAGTGGGCTTATCTTCCAACATGGCGGCCAGAGAAGAGGAAATAGCATGCGACTCTATTTTCGAGTGGGAGGGTTACTTATAAACATTATTGTCTAATATTTCTGTTCCTTAAATATCCCCGAACACTCGAAATTGCTCCTGCTAATCCGAAATATTAAAATCAGTCTCATAAGCGCTATACCGTACAATTAAAAGCAAAATTGACGCAATTATGCGATTTCAGTGCCTTAAACAAGGTTAGTGATAAAAAGTCTAAATTTTCGAATTGGAACAGTGATAACGAGCCTAATCTGCTTATATTGACATAGGTTAGAACTGTTTCACAGATGATTGTGCAGTTCTCTCGATAGCCAAAAGATAACCTTGTTTTACACGTCACTATTCTCCTTAAGGGTTGGTAACGTGACAGATATCAGATTACTTGACCAGCACAAAATGACGGGCCTGAACTTTTGTTTCTACAGGGAAAAAATTAGCCAATTCGCACCTAAAGTAATTTATTGCTACTAGAAACACGATAATCGCAGATATCCCCTCACTCTGGCATATATTGTTTTGGTAGCTCAACAACAGCAGCCTTTTGCTCTGCCTTGTACTAAAGTTTCGACGCAAAAACATAAAAATAAAAAAATGGAAGTTTGTGTCTATTTTATGAGGCCTTAATGTTACCAACTTTTTCTAGTTTTGTCCTGGAATGTTAACACGAATAGGTCCTAAATTCTTGAGTACATTGTAAAGTGTTTCACAGTACACTGTAGGTGATAGCAATATTTAGTTGAAGAATGTGTGATAAAGAGATTGTACAACAGGAATTCAGATAAAACAAAATTTCACCATGCATCCTTTGTTCAGCTGTTATTCGTTGAAAATAAACAATGACACCGAATGGCCGTATTGCTGTTAATGCATAATTGTTCAAATTTGGCCAACAATACACAGAGGTCAAAAATGTAAACACAACCATAAAAGCCATACAGAAGTTTTCAATTCTTACCTTCTCTTGCTTCCTGATGATAAGAATGGGCAGATCACTCACATCGGCTGGGAGAGTGCTGAGAAATCCCTGAACATCCTGTGGCAAGTTGAGGACATGGCCTTTGTACTCATGCTGGCCGCCTTGTTTCCGGTAAACACACATGATGGGGAAAGCTCTGGCGATCAACATTTTCTCTACTTCGGTGAGGTCCTGTAGTTCTGCAGGCACTGTTCCAGGATCCATGTCGTTGTCAGCCGAAAAAAATCGACGCGAAGTCTTTTTGTCACGCTTGCACCTGGTGCAGGTATAGTTCTGCTCGGACATACTCGGCCATGTTTCTTTGCATACCTTGCAGCGTAAGTGTCGGAGATTTTCCTCAAAGCGGTGAAAGGCAGTGAGTTCCTCCTGTACCCACTATTGTTCGTGAAATGGAGAAGTTTCTGGATTTGCCCACCCACAGTTATGCAAATATTGTTGTTTCTGTCTGCGACGTTCTTCAACAACTGCAGCACGTTGTTGTCGGCGTCGAGTGTTGGCTCCATTTTGAGCTTAAAGCCTGCGGGTATTCTGTTCAGACGATTCATTGGCACGTTGAGAAGCTACTCGCTGGCGATTGGATTCTCTTTCAGAGTTCTCTGCTTGGCCCACCTTTGTTTCTGAAGTTCCCGATTTGCTTTCAAGCGTTCTCTTTGTGGAGTCTTTTCTTCGGCCCGCTTGTGCTTCTGAAGCTCCTGTTTTGTTTTCAAGCGCTGTTCTCTATGTGGAGTCTTTTGGTCGGCACGTGATTGTCGTCCTTTCTCTAGACGTAGTTGGTGCTGTTCGATCGTTTCACGATTTCGCCTTGCCCGTGCCCGTGCCTGTTCCCTTCTCTTTTGAAGACGAGCTTCGCGAGACCGTCCTGTTTCAAGTTTTCTAGTTTTTAAATTCATTTTCGTGAACGCAGTTACGTACAATTGTTGCTTCGTTCAAATCTTTCTTAAAAACACTGGCTGATTACGTAATTGCCTTATTAGGACATTGCCTTAGGCACTTGGCCTAAAAAGGTCGCATCGCACACACACACACACACACGAACATTAAATTTCGAGATGGCGACACGCTTGGAGTCTTCAAATTAATGCATTAGCGTCGTGATTATTTCCCTCACTTCGTTCGGGGATAATTTCCAATTTTTCGTACCAGACCCATGCCTTAAGTTACCTGAGAAGGAGCAGTAGATGTACCTTGGACTTCCCTGTTTCATATCCTCTCCAAGCTTTTCGTAGGCTTTTTAGGCTTCCTCTGGGGTCCACTCAACATCCTCTGTTTCCCTTCCACACTCTTCCAGGTCCTCACCTTCATCCTCCTCGTCATATACCTCAATATTCTCACAGCTCCCTGAACTGGTCACATCATTGTCAGTCTGAGGCTATTATAAAATACAGCAGATGCAGCAAATTATACTTTCTTGCTATAGTTTTCAAACATGAATAGATTCATGCATTTTTTTGCAGTCTGGATAAGGTCAAAAGTCTTGCTTTCATTTTTCAATCTTACTCAGGACCTGAGGGGGGGCAACATTGTGTTTCTGTCAGGAATATAGTTTTCTTAATTCCTGTTGACAGCATATGATGGTCTCTGTCCATTCCCTCGACAGTCTTCAACCAAGTAGATTGGTTACTTTCCATCTTACATTGCATCCTTTTATAGCTCTCTTCCATCCTTTTGATTTTTACTGTCAGTTTCTTTTTTTTCTTTCCTTAGCTCTGAACAATCTGAAGACCTCTAATGTAAATAAAACAATGTTATATTTCTAGAAATATTAATTTCAAATGCATAATCAACTACTAGAAATACGATATTCGCAGAGGCCCCACGCCCAAGTATTCGATTTTGTATGACATTGCTAGAGCTCTCATGTACTGTATGCTTTCACCACACATCTCAATATTATATAATGTAATTAAAGGCGGATGACACTATATTAGCATTTACATGATATTGGCATGTGTCCCATTCCGGGGAGTACTCATCATAATTTTGGGTGGGGGTGTGCTGCCAGAACCTGAAAACCCCTTACCCTATTTCAAACTAAAATATCTGATTTACTATACCCTATTTCAGACCTGACTCCAAAATGTATAGCCTATTTCAGACCTATTTTAGAGATTTACTTCTTTTGCAACAATTTCCGCCGTGTTTTCTTCCATTTGCCGTGCATTGTCCGCTGCGACACATTTCTATTAAAATCATACCCTATCCAAGGCCAAAAACACAAAATTGATACCCTATTTCAGACCAAAAAGGCAAAATCTATACCCTATTTCAGACTAAAAATGTTTGAAAATGATACCCTTTTGGGCAGCACATACCTATATGGCATAGTACCCACCCCCAGGGGTCCCATTGCTGTTTGAAAAGTACAGTAATCTTATTATATAATATGTAGGGTGGTCTTGAAGGAAGGAAGTTCTCACAAAATTATTCATCATGCCATGTCCATTTCACAGAAATGTATTTTGTCTCATAAGAAAGTATACAGAGTCAGTCTTTGCACTACATTATTTATTGGTAAAATACTATATATTAAATACTTCTCAAGTACCTGTAGGTTACATTATACTTCTCAGAAGTTCTCAATTGTTGCATGTGTTGCCTTGTACATGTACAAACACAGAAAATCCCATGCCAGAGAAATCCCTGACCCAATACTCTGCTGTGAGTGAAATTGAAAAGTGCACTATAAATATTCAATAATTTTACAGAATATTAGACAAATGAGAGTCAGGTTCGCACATTATACAGCACTGTAAGATGCTACAAGACACGAGAAGAGCATCAGTTTAGTAACTGTATTGACATTCTTATCTTAAAAAAGTCTCATTTCCCATGTCATAAAACTTAACTCTTCCTAATCACAGAAAGATACTTTTTCCAGGACTTTGTGAACTTCATGTTTGTCTTGATATTTAGGGACCTATGAAAAACAAAACAAGCATCAAAGCCTATAATTAAAAAAGTGTGTTCTGTGGCTGGAGATAGATGGGTGGGCAGAAAAGCAGATTGTGTTGGGGTAACAGTTTAGACAAAAATATCTCACCAGAAATTAATGTCATGCAGCTGCATGGAATAAAACTTATTCAAAAGAAAACTTAATAAAATATCATTGTTAATTCTATCTGGGAAAAGGAAGAAATTAATTTTACTAAACTGCTGCCTTATATAAAATGAAACTAACTGTGGTAAATACAAATTGACTTGTTTGGCTGTTATAATAATATTATTATGTATCTATGCAAATGATTTTTGACCTTCAGTCCACTGAAGGCATTGACTTGTCATAAACTTGTTTAGATCATGGCAATTTTTTTCTGCCCACACCACTACTACTAACACAGATCTCTTCCGAACATTACTTTATACACAGTAATGTATAAAGTACAGCTAAACTGCTAATTCAAAAATGCAAAAGGAAATGCAGCAATAAATTACATTCTTTTCCTGATGCCAAATTGACAAAATAATCATTCATAACAATTTCTAGTTTTACTAAACATCATTCTGTTTATTTATATATACATTTTATAATAGTATATGTACTATAATTTATAGCAAAGTGAAGGGGGGCTTAGTAAGACAAAGAAGTAAATACAAACAAAGATTGTATTTTTATGGAAAATAGACAGTACATGATAAAAACAGCCAAGCAGTTAAAAAAAATAACTGCCTATTTAAACCTCACAAGAACTCACAAGATTTTGCACTGTATGTTTTCACAGAGGACAAATATCTTGACCTGTTCTTTGATAAACTAAAATGGTTTCTAGTGCTGCAATTTTAATAAACACAGTTCTCTCTATAATCAAATGCACAGAAACGCCAAATTCTTCTGTGTGAGTGATATGTTGTGATTTTGTCTATAAAGCAAGTTGTCAAGTGGCAAATTAACTTCTGCACTGTATGACACTGTGACTTAACTGTCAAGACTCAAACGGTCAAAACAGTTTTCTGTCGTGAAAACATATAGCATCAAAACAAAGTTTTATCGCCGCCACAAAATGTCTGATAAGCTCGAAGCAATGCATAACGGACGTGTTGAGTGAACAAAGTAAATAAACGTGTCTTACCTGCCCCTTGGAGCTATCGGTTGGCCTTCAAGCACTATTTTAGCTTATTTTCTGTCCTCCTGCTGTTCGTGCAAAGATGAACGTTGCTCACGGCTGTTCGTGTAGAGCCGGGTTGTCAGGGTTAGCCCATCCACGGCTATGCAGATATTGCTGTCTTTGGAAGCGTCGTTCTTCGACAAGAGACGAACGTTGCTCGGCGTTGACTGTTGGCCTCATTTTGAGCATTTTGAGCATGAAGCCTACAGGCTCTTTCTTCGCACGTTTCACTGTAGCGTCGGGAAGTAACCCATTGTCTATTAGCTTTCAAGCGCTCTTCTCTTTCCTGAGTTGTCTCCCGAGCTAGCTTCTGCTTGTAACGCTCTCGGTCACGGTCTTGTCTTTGTTTTTTTTTTGCAGCAGTAATTTCTCGTACGCGTTGCTTGCCGTCTGCGCTCGAGACGAATACACCGCTGTTGGCTGGTCTCACGACTTCGTCTTAATCTTGCTTGCTCCCTTCGTCTTTGAAGGCGAGCTTGGTCGTTATTGTGAGAATCAGAATGTTCCGTTTGTTCTTTCCCTGAATTCATTTCTTAAACTCTTCTTGTTCAAATTCTCCTTCCCTTCCGACGAACTGTTTCTTAGCAACGAACTCGCAGGAAAGTCATGTGATCAACCCGGCATTCCCCGCGGCGCGGGTTGGTCGCCCCGCGAACAACATTCAAATCGCAAAAAAGCCTTCGTGTTGGGCCGGGAGAGGAAAGAGCCTGTGAACGAGGTACTCTGTTTCGAGGTTCTACCCGGCATTCCCCGCGGTGCGGGTTGGTCGCACCGTGAACAACTTAACAAATTGACGTCAGTTTGTTTTTTACAATAGCAAAACTCGAGCGACGACGCGGGGAAAAAACGCAAGAAAACTGGATTTTGCTCAATTTGACCGAAATGTTGTCAACAACTTTTCCCGCTTTCTAATTGGTCGAGGTTGAAATTCAAGACATTTCATTGGCCAAAAAGTGACAGTTTGACGTGAGCATTTTGCGCGTGCAAAATAAAATTTTGTCAAAGAAGTTGGAAAGAAATGAAACTAGACGCTTTTCTGCTGCGGTTTTCTCGACAATTTCAAGGCAAAGCTCAAGGAAATTCGCCTCTGAACACTTCTGGTTCTCTACTTCATATGCCGAATGTCGCTTTTGCAAGAACTGAGGTAAAATTGAAGCTGAATTCACCTTCGTCCAAATCACTGTCGTCAGCACTCGATTTTATGTGTCTGTCCTCTTATTGATAATGAAAATTAGCCAATCACAAAGCGAGAAACTGATGTGTTATTGTAAAAATTCAAATCGCAAAAAAGCCTACGTGTTCGGCCGGGAAAGGGAAGAGCCTGGGAACGAAGTTGAAGGTTTTACCCAGCAATCCCCGCGGCGACGTGATTCTGTCCCGAGGTTCTTCCCAGCAAACCCCGCTGCGCGGGGAGGTCGCCCCGTGAACGACATTCAAAAACGATAAGTGTTCAGATTAGTACCCACGCAGGGCGTGGGAAAAAGGAGTACTCCCTAAACTTGGGCGATTACATGTACATTTTTACTGGAGTTCATTGCATGCAGTTTACCTTTCCTTTTATGTCTACTTGCAGCCCTTTCTACGCCATCTGTACCTTCCTCGTCCATGTGCACTTCTCCACAACCTCTGGCTTGTCTGTCTGTCTGAGCTTCTCAGCAACTACTACTGCCTTGCCTGTTTCTGCCTCTTTGTCAATCAGGTGTACAGCTTCCGTTTGCGTTGGTTGCTTATAAACACGGCGTTTCTCTACCAAATTGCTTTCATCCTCTGTCTCCTTAAAATGAAAATTCAAAGAAGAAAACAGTGGTATCACTGGTAACTACAGTTATTGCAGAGAATGCATCATCTTGTTGCACTACCTGTTCGATAAACTGCATGATTTAATCTACTAGAAATACGATATTCGCAAAGGTCCCACGCCCAAGTAATCGATTATGCATGACATTGCTTAGAGCTCTCATGTACTGTATGCTTACACCACACATTTCAATATATTAGCATTTACATAATATTAGCATGCGTTCCATTCTGGGGGACACTCATCATAATTTTGGGTAGGGTGTGCCACCTGGACTTGAAAACCCTTACCCTATTTCAGACCAAAATATCTGATTTACTATACCCATACTCCATAAATGAATACCCTATTTCAGACCTATTTTTGAGACTTTTTTCTTTTGCAACAGTTTCCACCTGTTGTTTCTTCCATTTGCCATGCATTGTCTGCGGTGACACATTTCTATTATTATATGCTATTCCAGGCCAAAAACACAAAATCGATACCCTATTTCAGACCAAAAAGGCAAACTCTATACCCTATTTCAGACTAAAAATGTTTGAAAACAATACCCTTTGGGGTGGCACATACCTATATGGCATATATATAAGAGTGCTCCCCCCCACCACCAGGGTCCCATTGCCGTTTGAAGAGTACAGTAGTTTTATTATATAATATGTAGGATGGTCTTGAAAGAAGGAAGTTCTCACGATATTATTCATCATCCCATGTCCATTTCACAGTAATTTATTTTGTCTCATAAGAAAGTATACAGTCAGTTTTAGCACCACATTCATGGGTGAAATATATAGATACTTCTCAAGTAGGTTACAATATATTTCTCAGAAGTTCTCAATTGTTGCAAGTGTTGCCTAGTACATGTACAAACACACAAAATCCCATGCCAGAGAAATATAGCCCTAGCCCGATACTCTCCCCTGTACTCTACTGTGAGTGAAAATGTAAAAATGCATTATAAATATACAATAATCCTACAGAATATTAGACAAATGAAAGTCAGGTTTGCATATTATCCACCACAAGTATTGTAAGATACTGTGAGACACGGGAAGGGCATCAGTTTAGTACTGTACTGACATTCTTGTCTTTAAAAAGTCTCATTTTCCATGCCATGTGGGTATAAACTAACTATTCCTAATCACAGAAAGATACTTTTTCCAGTTGGACTTAGTGAACTTCATGTTTGTCTTGATATTTAGGGACCTATGGGAAACAAAACAAGCATCAAAGTATAATTAGGAATGTTGTAAAATGTGTTCTGTGGCATGAGATAGGTGGGTGGGTGGGAAAGCTAATTGTGGATATTATGAGGATATAAATTATAATATCTCACCAGAAATTAATGTCATGCAGCTGCATTGGAACTTATTAAATTATAATTATCACCAAATCTACCTAGGAAAAGGAAGAAATTAATAGTAAGTAGTAAGTATGTAGTAAAGTACTGGCTTAAGTAAAATGATACTAACTGTGGTAAATGCAAATTGATTCTTCTGGCATATAATCAGAATATGTATCTTTGCAAATTGATTGTTGACCTTCAGTTACTGATTTGGGCATTGACTCATCAGTGTTATCTAATTTGAACTTGTTTAGATCATGGCAATTTTTTCTGCCCACACCAGCTACTAAATACAGTTAATCTCTTCTGAACATTAATTTATATACAGTAATGCTATATAGTACAGTTAAACAGCTAATTCAAAAAAACAAAAGGAAATGCAGCAATAAATTACACTTCTTTTCCTGATGCCAAATTGATAAAATAATAATTCATAATAATTTCTAGTTTACTGAAACATCATTCTGTTTATACACATTTCATAATAGTATATGTACTATTATTTATAGCAAGGGAAAGGGAGGGGGAGCTTATTAGACTGAGAGAGGCATATTTCTAAAATTGACCTTGTGAGAGAAGAGGGATGGTTACCTGTATGAAGGAACTATAGCACACCCAGCCACTTATTGTTTCTAATATGTTCTGATATATCTGATACTTCTAGAACAGAGCAAAGACAAAACAAAGACTGTGTATTAGAAAGTTATTGGCTGGGTACTCTAAAGTTTAGGCCACTGACTTATAGTACTTGTACAGTACAGGATAACAGTAGCTAGGCAGTTAAAAAACTGCATGTTCAAACCAAAACTCACAAGTTCTTGAAATACGAAAGGTTTTACGATTTTTTACTCGTGTGTTCAAAACTTTGACTGAGCACTGCAGGTATAATTTCACAGACAACAAATATTTTGATCTGTTCTTTGATAGACTGAAATGGTTTACTCAAATCAAATGCACAGAAACACCAAGATTCTTCTGTGTGAGTGATGTGTTGTGATTTTGTCTGAGCAAGTTGTCAAGTGGCAAAATAATCTCTGCATTGTATGCGACACTGGAAGTTGATTTAAATGTCGAGACTCAAACGGTCAAAACGATTTTCTGTCGTGAAAATGTATAGCATTGCAAAAAGTAAACTTACGTGTCTTACCTTCCCCTTGGAGCTATTGGCCGCCCTTCAAGCACTATTTTCTGTCTTGAATTGTTTCTCGGGCCTTGCTCTTGATCATAACTTGCTTTTAAGTGCCAGTAACCATGTCAGGCAGTTCAAATGGTTTATAAAAGTTCGATCCAAGAAGGTAAATGCGAGTCAGCTGTGAACGATCGACCGATTATTTCAGCTATAAATCAACCGCTAGTGTTTCTCCGATCGGATTTTTCGTCTTGCTTCTCGGTGTACCGTTGTTCGCTTGTCTTGTCATCACCTTTGAAGGCCATCGTGTTAGTACAGTACCTTCCCAGATGAAGTGATGGTTTGTTGCTTCGCAACGGACTCCCAAAAGACCCTGCGACGCGGGTGGTAGGTCGTCCCGCGAACAACATTCAAATCGCAAAAAAGCCTTCGTTTTGGGCCGGGAGAGGAAAGAACCTGGGAACGAGGTACTCTGTTTCGAGGTTCTACCCGGCATTCCCCGCGGTGCGGGTTGGTCGCACCGCGAACAACATTCAAATCGCCAAAAAGCTTACGTGTTCGGCCGGGAAAGGGAAGAGCCTGGGAACGAAGTTGAAGGTTTTACCCAGCAATCCCCGCTGCGCGACGACGTGATTCTGTTCCGAGGTTCTTGCCAGCAAACCCTGCTGCGCGGGGAGGTCGCCCCATGAACGACATTCAAAAACGATATGTGTTCAGATTAGTACCCACACAGGGCGTGGGAAAAGAGCCTGTATTCGGTAGGACTACAGGCTGCAAAATGCTGAAATCGATGTCTGTACATGTCGGGCCAGGCACACGTGGATATGTACCATAAATTTCAGCCATTCAGGGACCTGGGCCGGCTCGGTCAAACACTTCCCGTCCCGTCCCTGCTCAAATGCAAAAAGTGATGCATAAACAAACGCCCCCCTCCCTTCTGCTTTGTATTTTTTCGCCATTTTGGCGAGACATTTTTAATGAGAACGTATTGTTGTTCGTTTTGGTGTCTTTTGTGAGGTTTTTGTCCAAAACGCTTGAATCAAAAGACCGCTAACTTCGGTTATATCATGGCTTCACCTACCGAAACATATGAATCGTGTGTTTTTGAACTTGCTTTTCTGCAATATATCAACTCCTTATGAAAATCCGAAATGATAACTTTTTAGCATGGGCTGTCTTCTTTCTGAACATGCTTTTACTTTTCTATTTCTTACAGAATTTTGACATGTTGTCCCAAGGGGTCCGTGGCACACTCCACTTCTGCGGTGGCCATAGCAAAGTGGGCCAAAAGAAGAAAGTTGGCATTGGATAGCACGGTGGAGGAAAAAAATGGACTTGATGTCGAAATCAAAAGTCTCCAGAACCGAATGCGACATGGCAAAAGGAAGGTGTGTAAATATAAGTTCCATTATTTGTTTGGCTCGGGGGGGTTTCTTTTCAGTTTGTTGATGTTTGACTCGCTCGTGCACCCGCATCATACCGCGACTTTTATTAAATATTTAGGCAAAGGTTGAGTAATACCGAGTGATAATTTGCGATTTGATTTACTCATTGTTTGGTACTGAAAAATGTGTGCAGAGTATCAGCAAGAAATCCCATTTACCGCATACGAAACAGATTCTTGTTGATGGTTTAGTCTCATGATGTAAGTAAGGTTGGGAGAATTAAGACTTTGATCGTCAGGGCACCAGGGAAAGCAACACCACACATTGCTAAATAAATGTCTCCAGTTAGGTTTCAGTGTTATGAAATATATGGGTTGTTTTTTTGTTTATTTTTTTGTCAATTTTTTAATGTATTTATGCAGATTGAAGAACTTGAAAATGATACAGCAAACAGGGAACTTCCAGTAAAGTGTGCCAGGATGCCAAACAAAGAGAGTGTATCCTGTAGCGAAAATAGTGACACCCTAAATTTGTCAAGGATGCAAAGTTTTAGGAGGAGAAAAGCAGATACACTGCACCCCTGCATCCCAAAGTGGCACCCCGGTTTATAGTGGAATGTGGTCGACAATGATGAATGGGTGTACCACAAAAGAGGTAGAAACTATCATCACAACATCTAAGGTTTGCATGGATAAAGTAATTCCAAATATTGTGGCCAAGAAGGTAAAGGAGTTTGAGCAAAGTGAGAAAAGCATTGTTTACAGTGCAACTTTGCTGTACAAGGGAGGAATTTTGAGCAAACGAAAATACAAAGACCTGAGAAAGGAAAAGCTAAACTTCATGCCAGAAGTTTCCATTCCAAGGCCAGTGTCCTACAACCGACTGATGTCTTTTGTGAACAGTATCAACTTGGGAACTGTGATTGATTTAGAGGTGAGTTATTGTTTGCATAAAATTTAATACTCATTATTATTACAGTGGCATGTATATATTCCATCATTAAAATTTTACATAATTTGAAACTAAATGGAAAAGAAAGTTAATGTGAACTGTCAACGACTGAGGAAAATACACAGATCAAATTACTAAACAGCTCTTTTATACAAATTATAAAGGAAAATAAATTAAAATATTTTCTTTTGGAGCACATCACTTTAAAAAAGCCAATAATATTAAATAACTATATGGCTGCACAAATATTGTTGTAAGCAGTCAGAATTCAAATGTAGAATGTACCTACAATTCGTTCTGAAACAGGAATTTGCATCAAAGCTGGGAAAACCTGGTTGTCGCTGGGGTTTACCGCCCTCTGGAAGACTTCCTTCTGAGATTAGCAGAAATGTATCTGCAGCTGCATGAACACCACAAAAATCTTCACTGGTTTAATGGGGAGGAAGGCAAGTTTATTGTAGCAATTGGAGCTGACGGTGCACCATTTGGCAAAGATGACAATGCAACTTCTTTCGTGGTGAGTTTCTTGAACCTCCTCGATGGTGTTCAAAGTTGTGACAATAACTTCTTACTAATGGGTGCCAAGTGTGACGAGACACATGAGCTGATGTACGAATACACAATGCGTGTCGTTGCTGAAACGGACAAGATTGAACAAAAGCGGTATAAAGTGCATGAAAAGAATGTATCCTTTCAATGCAAAGTGGTTCCCTGTGATCAGAGGGAATTAAACAATGCTGCAACATACTTCTTAAGTTTTGGTGATGTCAGTAAGAGCACAATGAGGACCATTGGGGGTTCTCTTGGAGAAAATGACAAGTCCACCTTTAAAACCTGGAACTATGGTCGCCGACTTTAGGATGCTGAAGCAGTGGCTACATTTAAACTCAAGAACAAGGTGTCTACTGATCCCAAGAACAGCAGACAGAAGCAAGGTAACACAATTCATTGCTTTAAGAAAATCAAGGCAGGAACACAAGCCATTTCTTGGGCAATATGTAAATTCGTTTAAACCAGAACCGCTGCACAACACTAATAATGCCTGGCAGAAATGGAAGCAGGACATACTGAATGTTGCACTGGCACTTACTAAGCAGGGTGATTTAAAGAAAGCTGATCGCGATTCCAGCAAACTCCCTCATGATGCACCTCTTGCCAAATACATGAACTGTCTTGAAAATATCTTCCAAGCTGGAAGATTAGTAAAAAATGTGAAAAAATGGATTGGAGAAATGAGGAATGCTGAGCCTTTTCAGTACCGATTCATGGGTAAAGAATCCAAACTGTTTTGTTGGAAGTTCATGTTTCCGTGCTGTAGGTATTGATAGGGTAAAGTGCTTCATCTAAATGCTCTTGCCTATTCAGGCTTATGCTTGCGGCACAGTGTGTCTCTCTACAGCAGGGTTCACATTGACAAGAGCATGTTGGACTCCTTGGAGTATAAATGTGGGCAACATTTCAACTGCCAGGTTCTCTTCTGCAAGCCAGTCCAACAACATGGACAATTGGGAAAGCCATTCCTTTTTACACTACCGAGATCTCCCAGGAGTTTGGCCTTGGTTTGAATTCCATGCAAGGCAGGGAAGCGAGCAGGAACACTCTAAACTGGCAGCGTATGTCAAGAACACAACAAGGGGGAGGCGTTTGAGATGGAGACAGGTGTTCAAGCATGACTTCATGGAGACCATGTGGCTCAAAGAGAAACACCCGGGACAGATCACCTACAGGAGGGGAACTGTTGTTGAAGAACAAGTCCCCAAACCAGTTGACAAGGACAAATTTGTCCCCTCCCACTGTGGAAAGGACAATTTCTGCAGTTGTGGACTGCCCAACTCGAATGACATGTTTGCGTGCGAAGTTTGCAGTTCAGAAATATTCAACCTCGTCAAATCAAGCTGCCAGAAGGGCAGCATTAATGACAAGATTTCTACTGTGATGTGAAGTTGTCATACAGGTAGGTTTCTTTGTATTCAATACATTTATTTTATGTTTTTATTTGAACCACAGATGTGCACAGCTGAAGCCCCCAAAGGAGTGTTTGATATTATTTGGAAGCACATTTAATCGAATACACAACTTCAGTCACAGCTCAAGCAACACTACCCAACATTTCTTTAGTGTATAAATCTTACTCTATTGTACAGAACACCATGATGAAAAATGTGTCATCATTTAGTTTTATAGAGTCATAGAACAACAACTCACTTAGCTTGTTTCATCCCACGAAGGACTTGAACTACAGCTAACAGTAAATCAGTGCTGAGGAACACCATAACAGTTTCAGAATCCATAGCTAAAAGTTACGACCAGAATTTTACTGTTCTTGTTATACTTCAGTTTGAAAGGGTGCTCCCTTGAAGCTAACACCTCGGCGACACTCTTGTTGGGAAATTCTCACAAATTCTTCATCTCTTTTACAACCTGAATCGTCAGACGACAGCTTCCACTTCAAATTCAACAGACTTGAACTGATCTTGTCCTCCATCATGAATTTTTCATGTACTCATCTGGTCAGTGGAATTAATTTGCGGGCGAAGTACCCAGTACGCATTGCGCGCCTATGATGATACAATTTGGAGCCTGTCTGGCCCGACGTAATGTCAGCAGTCTGCCACAGAATTACCGTCAAAATTAACCAGGATAAAAGATAGCAATAGAGATCAAATCAACTTATGTTATTTTACTAACGCAATCTGTTGGAGCAGAGTCGGTCTTTTCAGTTGTAGAGCTAGCTGGGGAAGATATCTACGAAAAGATTGTATCCAATGAATACTATTCTTGTCATAATTCACGTTCAAGGATTAAGGGATTAAAAAAAGGTGATGCCACAAATATATGAGGCGGGAAACAAAACCCTAATCAAAATACGATTTCGCATACTTACAGTCGCGATCTCCTGTTTACACTGCTACCTTTCTGTCTCTTCAAATCGTATTAGTAGCTCTGATGCGGCCTAATTCCGAAAATAATTAATAATACTTTATATTCAGCCGGCGTTGCAAATCGACCAGTGTAACACCAGCTTAAAACTTCCTAGGTGGGTTCATTACCATGGAAAACAAACCTACGTTGCTTTGCATCTTCGTATCCCGGCGATTTTGCGCTGCTGCCGTAGCTTCACTCACAGCGACAGCGACCTTCCATGTACTTGGAACTGTGCCAGGCCACAGTCGTCTTGTTTCCCCTGGAGAATAAACTGCTCTCGTAAAGCATTCCTCTTTAAAATGTAGATAGCAAATTCCGGAGTTTTTCTCTGGTTTGAAATTCCGTCCGTTCCAGTGGCTTTGTTCATCTTCAATAAGTTTATTTTCCTGTCAATTCTGTCGCTGGATAGTCGGATGTCACATATTTGTGGGGCAAGTGTATCACATGGACTGGTCGAGGATTGCGATGGTTGAGTATGACCAGCAGATAGTTTCTCTCCAATTGTGGAGAAGGAGCAGTTCATAAGATTTGCTTTCTCTATATCCTCTACTGCTATGCTCTTGTCATTTTGCTTTAACGGCCCAATGGTCTTCCTAACTTTAGGCTTAGTTGCTTTAGACAATACATTCCAGTAAGCTGCAGTAGTCTTCGCTTTATTCAGTTGGTCTTTGAAGTATGCAGCCTTGGCCTTCCTAATGTCAGAGGTTATTTAATTTCTCAGTCTCTTGTATTCAGCCCATATGTTTGTATCCTTTGTTTCAACTGCTCTCTTGAATAACTTGAACCTGCAGCTCATCTTTAATCTAATGGAGTTATTAATCCATGGAGAGGAAACACTTCGCACCTTGGTCTCTTTCAGTGGCGCATGTTTGTCACAGACACCTTTGAACAATTGGTTCCATGCCCAGAGGACGTCATCATTGTTCTCAAATACAGTCGCAATGTGAAAGGGTGTACCTTCAATGTCGGTCTTGAAGTTCTCTGCATTAAATTGCTTGAAGTTCCTTACTCTTGTGACTGGGTGGCGGTCTTTCCTTTTTAGTTTGAGAGTTGCGTACACAAGGCTGTGATCAGAGATACCCAGCGGCAGCACTCCAGTTCTCCTGACCAACTCCGGCTTGGTTGTGGCGATTAGGTCGATCAAAGACTGTTGCAGGTGTGATACGTGTTGCTTCCTTTATCACATTTTGCATACTAAACGAGTCAAAAATATGCAGTAAATTTCTCGTTTTAGATTGTATGTCCAAGAGCGGTGTATCTTCATTAACGTCTAGTAAATTGCAGTTCAAATTTCCAAGTAGAAAGATTTAATCCAGGCTTTTCCCATCACGTCGTGTAAGTTACCAAAGAAATTTGGTGAGTATAGCTCTGATCTGTAAATAACCGACAACAGTGCGTTGCTGGTTGGGAATTTAACCTGAATACAAATAGCCTTAAAGTCATCATTCGCTAGATCTTTCCGATGTGTATTGTTAATATGATCAGCATGGTACAGCACACATCCACCGCCTTTGCACTTCTTTCTATCAAGACGAATAAACTTGAGGCCATCAATATGGATTTCATGGTGGGCGACTCTTGAATTTAAATGTGTTTCAGTGACATACCAGCTCTTAAGAGAACTAAGTTGACTGCGTTGGCGTGGCGGAAGACAAACTGGTGTGTCAACTATGTGTCGATGGGTAATTTATTTATTTATTTACTCGCTTTAATTATACTTGTACAATAAAGTATAATTGGAACAGTTCATACAGAACTGACATAGTTCCTTATAAAAATGAACCTCCCGACATTGTAGTAAATAACCATTAACTATAAATTTATAAAATCAGCCACTATTCCCACCCTACCTATCTAATTGCTAATCAAGATAAAACCATGCTAACATTAATTCAATATTCCCATTCTAGATTCCGACAATATACAGAAAGAAGAGACAAAACAAAAGTATCCCAAAATCCTAAAAATATATATATAAACTGATCATAAGAACAGAACAAAACTAAACAGAAGTATCCTAAATTCCTAAAAATATATAAAAAACTGATCATAAAAACATTGTTACATTCTGCAGAAATTTTCGGTGGTAGCGTTTAATACACTCCTCTTAAAAACAACATAACTAGTACATTTACGGATAAAAAAAGGCAGATTGTTCCATAGATCAACTATACGATTAAAATAGGAAAATTTATAAACGTGTCCTGAAGTGGCCCTTTGCTAACCAATGTTACGAATTGCGTACACTATACCTAAAATTCTAAAATTTCACCCACTGAAAAACATTGAAATCATACAACCCCATCAGACACTTAAAAAAGAAATAAAGATCAAGCAGTTCTCTTCTATATAATAAAGGTAAAAGCCCCAATTTCTGTAGCCTGCTTGGATAGTCGTCATTGGATTTTAGTATAAGCGGATGGCACATATCTGAACTCTCTCGATTAACTTTGTATTGCCGATGCCTGATGGCGACCATACTTGAGTGGCATACTCCAACTGAAGTCGCACGAGGGATCTGTAGAGAGTGAGCAAGGTTTGTAGATCACAGTCATCACGACAAGTACGGTAGATAAGTCTGAGCAGCTTGTGAGCTTTGCCCATGACAGTGCGGACCTGGTCGTTCCACGACATGTCGACAACCACCCCCACGTCCTTCTCTTGCAATGTCTTTGGAACACAGGTACTGCCAATAGTATAGTCATAGTGAAGAGGGTTTCGTTTCTTCGTTACTCATAACTGCCTGCACTTCTTTATGTTGAAGCTCATGCAGTGGTCCGTGCTCCACCTTTGGAGTTTGTCCAGGTCGCTCTGAAGTTGAAGTTGGTTGGACCGATCGGATATTGCCCTATAGCACTTCGTGGAATGCCTTCAAAGAGACAATAGCTGACGTTTCGAGCGCTAGCCCTTCGTCAGAGTGAATGAGAGGATTATGGGTAAACGGGGTTTAAAAGGGGATTAAGAAAGAAACTTACCTCAGAGGAAACTTAATAATTTTAGATTGGCTGTTGTTAAAACCAGCCAATCAGAAAAACATGGTCAAAGGTCAAGGAGCTACGAGAAAGAGAACCGCTCGTTGAAGAAGAATCTCAAGAAGCTAACCAAGGAGCTACGCCAGGAAATCGTAAGTTACCTTTTACCTTTCCCTTCTATCACTAGTAATTTAGCATTTCGATTAGCCACGCTCATTTCGCTAAGACCAAGTTCTGTAGCCACATTCATTTCATTGGTCAGTGCCTCAAATCCAACGTTATCTCTAAGGGCTTTCAAACCACTTTCCATGCGTCCAAATTTTCCAATTCTTCCGGCTGGTATCTTGCCGATGTCCAAAAAGCCTGCACTAAATTCTCCAAAAACATTATCAGATCTACCACCAGGGCAATGTCGAGAAAACGCAACCAACTCGACCATGATATTTCAGCCTGCCGTTCCGAACTCGAGCGTAATTGCCCCGCCGTTCTGGTCCAATCCATTCGTTCCAAAATCTGTGAACTAAATTCCAAAATACACCACTGCCTCCAGCAAACCAAATCTAACAAATTTGTCCAGCTAACTGGAGTCCCTTCCAGTACCATTATTCGAGATCCTCCGAACACGGTCGTCACCATTCCATCTGATCTCCTGCTAACCGTGGCCAAAAAGTCCGTTCTTTCCAAAGGTTTGAATTTCGTTCCCCTTCAAAAGACAAACAAAACTCTGGAAACACAGACGAATTTGAATCCCTCGCCAAACGCAAATCTAATTGGACTCCACCCGAAGGCCAATTTGGTTCCGTCGACCTTTTCATTAGGAAGTTCAGGCATGATATTCAAAACCTTAATTTCGGCCAAACGATCAAATTCTCCAATCTCACTGCCGATGAGTGGGCGGCACTTAAATCATTTCACAGTTGTAAGGATGTTACCACCAAACCAGCCGACAAAGGTGGCACCGTCGTCGTGTGGTGTAGTGACCTTTACAAACAAGAAGCCGCCTGGCAACTTGCCAACTCCAAATTTTATGTCCGAACCGAAAAAGTCCTCACGCTTGACAACCAAAAAATCGTCAAAACCACAATCAATGAATTAATTTCCAATCAGGAACTCCCTCCAACCGCCCGAAATATGGTCATCAACACTCCTAGGACATCCCACATCTACTTTCTACCCAAAATTCACAAAGCAAACAATCCTGGACGTCCAATAGTTTCGACCTGCAGTTGCCCCAGTGAGTTGATAGCTAGTTTTCCCGACGAAAAGATGGCTCCACTTGTTCAGTCCTTGCCTACGTACATCAAGGACACCAATCATGCGCTCAAAATTTTCGACCAATTCCAATTTCCGGCCAAATCCAAATGACTATTCACTATGGATGTTAAATCTCTTTACATTGTGATTCCAAAGGACTGCGAGCTCTTCAGCACTTTTTTGACCACTGCACAGTTAAGTAACGCAGTACCGACACTTTGATCCGTTCAGCCAAATTAGTACTTACCCTCAATTGCTTCTTTTTCGACGACAAATTCTATGGGCAAATTAATGGAGTAGCCATGGGCACCAAAATGTCGAGCAAAGTTTCGACCAACTCGATGGCCCAGCACCAGAACTTTTCAGCCGATACATCGACGACTGTTTCGGCACCATCTCATGTGGCCGACCCGGGTTCGACCAATTCATCCAATTTGTCAATACTTTTCATCCTGCTCTGAAGTTCAGCTGGGAAATTTCCACTTCTAGCGTTACTTTTCTCAACATCAACGTTTCTATCCAAAACCATGGTTTGGCTACCAGCGTTCACTACAAACCTACCGATTTGCACAACTATTTGCTTCATTCCTCATCTCATCCGCCTCACGTAAAAGATTCTATTCCTTATTGTCATTTTCTCCGGCTTCGTCGACTTTGCAGTGACGACACTGATTTCTCGGCCAAAGCCGACGAAATGCGCAATTTTTTTGCTAAGCACAACTATCCTAACTCTGTCGCCACCGATGCTCTGGAACGTGTCCACAACATCAGCCGAGAAACTGCCCTGAAGCCGTCCAAATCCAAATCCGAAGACAATCCCACTGACCATCACTTATCCCAACAATCTTCGGGTCAAAGACATAATTCTCAAAAATTTCAAATTGCTTCAATCCGATCCTGATACCGCCACAATTTTCGAAAAACCACTACTCGTCTCATTCAAACGAGGCAAGAGCTTGTGCAATTCCCTAGTCAAAGGCTCTTTACCCACAGAACTTGAACCTCGCACATTCAAATGCTCACGCAAGCAGTGTAACACATGTCCGTTCATTACAAACACCATTTCAATTTCCGGCCCTAAGAACTCCGCCCAAATCACCGATCATTTCGACTGCACTTCCTGCAATGTCATCTACTGCATACGGTGCACCAGCTGCAGTCAGCTTTACATCTGTGAAACAGGACAGAGGTTGGGAGACCGTTTCCGCGAACATCTTTTGGAAGTGAAAAACAACTGCCAGGATGTTTCCAAACCAGTAGCTCGGCATTTTACTCAACCTGGTTACTCCCACAACAACCATGACCATTTTCGGCTTATCTCTTCACCAAGGCAACACCAAATCCCGCAAGTGCACAGAACGGTGCCTGATTTTCAAAATTGGTACCTTATCTCCCGCAGGAATCAATGAGCAGTTCTCTTTCTCGTAGCTCCTTAACCTTTGACCATGTTTTCTGATTGGCTGCTTTTCACAACAGCCAATCTAAAATTATTAAGTTTCCTCTGAGGTTAGTTTCTTTCTTAATCCCCTTTTAAACCCCGTTTACCCATAATACTCTCATTCGCTCTGACGAAGGGCTAGTGCTCGAAACGTCAGCTATTGCCTCCTTGACGGCGTTCCATTACCCTCATCAACACATAGTTGATACACCAGTTTGTTTCAGTGACGCCTAGGATGTCAAACCGGCAGATGTTTTGTAGTGCTCTGAGTTCTTCAACCTTACTAAGTAAGCTGCAGATATTTAGGTGTCCAACATGATATATTTTGGGGCGTTGTTAAGCTCGCATGCCATGTTGTGTAGATACCATCGTTGGCTACTGGTTCTTCAGTCGGGACTTCACTTATGCTTTGTCGGTCTCCAAACAGCAAGGAAAAGGATTCCTCAGAAGCGTAGCTAAATGTTAAGGTGCTCAATACATCAGTGTCCAAAGTCGCCGTGGTTAAATGTACACAACGTGGGCAAGTCCAGATTTGGTTATATGTAGTGATGATCTTATATTGCTTTGGAGTGACACTGCTGCATTTGATGTGATAAGTAAAACCACATGAACTGCAAACGGTGGCTCGGTGACTTCGACCAATAGTCCTTGAACACTGTTGGCATTTCGGTTTCTCCTGGGTGTGGCTGTCATTGGCGCGGGATGGGCCAGGGTTTGGATGAATGCCCACTAATGCAAGCTTTAAAAGACGCTATTTGGTTGTTGTAGTAGCTGTTTCTTCCTGTGAAGTATCCTCGCTTTGTGCCGCATGCTGGCGGTTTAAACAGGCTCCCGTAGTTATGAACGTTTGAGAGGTCTGGATTAACTTCAGAGGTTCGGTTGGAGAAGACAGTCAGGTAGAAAACGAGCAAGGGCAGAGCGCATAAAAACGCAGTCGTCATGTCCACCATCTTGAAGGCATTGTCACACCCACCTTATATGTCGATCTACACCTTAATACACGAAGACCTTCCCAACCAGCAGATGGTATTCCACTCAGGCACTATAGCTGACTTGTGGACTCTCAGGGGTGTCTGGGTAGGAAATGTGAACAAGCAAAAAGCATCAGATATTAAGCTATTGCTAATTTGACTCGATCTTGAGAAATATCTATAGGCTTGATCACTCAAAGGAGAGCTTCAAACTGCAAAACTGTTTACAAAACTGTAAACATTTAACCCAAAAAGGTTTTTTTCACACATAGGCTGTACTCTTTGGTTTTGTGTGACTCAAGAACCGCATAGAGAACATTAACGTGACATTTCCACAGAAGTGGTTTAATAGTGCCCTGGATTTGTGTTGCGATGTCCACCATGTGTTGTTGGGAAGTACAACTGCTATTTCAGTTCCCATTGTGATTCCTAGTGTTTTGGGGTAATTTTTTTCGACAAGGATGTCATATCCATTGCTTTTTTATATGGTTTTAGTTAATTTTTCTAACCAATTCCCATAAATTATCCATTAGAATTATTAGAAGTTACTAGCTCACCCGATGTTTCAGCACTTCGCTTAAACCAAGATCTTCAGTCTATTATGTCTTGGTCTAAGCAGTGGTTGGTAACCATGAATGAATCAAAAACTAAATCAATGTTGTTTTCTATTAAAGGAGGAAATCCATTTCACCCTCCATTAACTCTAAACGACATTACAATTGATGAAGTTAGTAGTCATGAGCACTTAGGACTCACCCTGTTATCAAATATGTCTTGGCGTGCACATATCCTCAGCATACATTAGAAAGCTTCAAAAAAATTTAACTTATTGAAAGGTCTTAAATTTAAACTTTCTAGAAGTACTCTCGAAATACTCTACAAATTACTAGTTCGTTCCAACATGGAGTATGCAGACGTTGTCTGGGACGGCTGCACTTTGGGTGAACGTGACCTTTTAGAAAATCTCCAGTACGAGGCAGCACGGGTAGTTACAGGTGCCATGAAAGGTACTCATAGAGAAAACGTTCTGAATGATGTCGCTTGGCAGAAGTTGCAACACCGACGTGTTATTCATAAATTAATATTGATTTACAAAATAACTAATAAGCTAACACCCAATTATCTTAATGATTTGTGTCCTTATGTAAGTCTTCGTACCAATTACAATCTCCGTACAAGTAATGATCTAAATCTCCCTGCTCCTCTACTGAGAGACTTAAAAATTCCTTTCTTTATTCAACTATTTCATCTTGGAATTCCTTACCATTGTCAATTAGATCAAGTCCTTCGTTAGCTTCATTTAAAATGAAGTTGTTTCACTTAAGGTTATTTAGTATACCTACACTAAATCAACTGGTTTATGTCGGTGACCGTTTTCCTGCTGTTCTACATACCAGGCTTCGTTTAGGTAATAGTACACTGAATCATGATCTTTTTCTAAAAAAAAACTGTGTTCCCTCTCCCGCTTGTAAGTGCGGTGCTCCAAGAGAAACTAGAAGCCACTTTCTTCTTTTCTGTCCCAGATTTGCTGCCCTCCGTACTGAACTGCTTACCTCTATTGCGCAGGTTGCCGGTCATGCTTGGGCTAATTCGACTTTATCGAACAAAGTTAGCTGGCTCTTAAATGGTTTCCCAGGCTTAGATTATGATTCAGATGCTTTTATTTTTAAATCAGTACAATCTTTCCTAATGCAAACCAAGCGTTTTTGCTAGTCTTCATGTTTTACTTTAACTATTTGTCCCGTCCTCTAACAGGGTGTTAAATCATTTTCAATTATTAGCTGTTATCTTAACATTATCGCATGTAAATTAGCTTTCTATTTTGTTTTTATGTTTACTTGTTTTGTTCAGCTCCTTAAAATAATATTTTTTGTATTAAATTTACGTAAACTCCCTAGATGAGCTGCATTCTGCAGCTCTTGGAGTTAATGTAAAGTTCCAAATATTGTTTAAATAAAAAAAGTTAAGCACGCATGCCAGCATTGAGTAATGAAAAAGTACGTTATTTGCTAAAATAACAATATTCTGGTTTCTGACAGAGTGAGAAGAGGCCCTAAAAATCTACTCCCGTCCTTTGATCATACAGTAAAGGCTTCATTAAGCGATTTTGTATCAGTCAACATCTTGTTATGATCAGAAGCTGTCAACATATTAAAGAATGTCATATCAATATCCTCTATAATATGGACACTTCTCTAATACTGACACTAATTTCTGGCCTTTTAGTGTCGATATTAGATAGGTTTGACAGTATTTCCTTATCTGTTTGTCTAAATTATCATATACATCAGTTCATAAAATTGTCATTTTTGTGACTGGTTGAATATCATGTTTCATGCAGTGCAGGAGTAGTGGTGTACAAAACGATATGTACTCACCATTGCCTTGGTTTTTTGACTCCATTGTTGTACACGTGCGTAATTCTGTGGTCGAAACATCAAATATGAAGCATAAAATTAGTTTGAATACAACAATGACTCAGTTGATACAGTTATGGTTTGTGGTGCTATGGGTCAGCGTACAATCTTTCCTTCAGGTGGTAGCACAAAATATATAATGATTTCACATGCAACCCTGTAATTAGTACTTTAATCATGCCCCGTAACACCAATTCAGTTCCCTGCAAACATAACACAAAACTTACTTTTCAATTTATCGCCAAAGGCAAACTGTTAAAATAATAGTATAAGAAATTTCATGAAAGAAATCAAGTTAATAGCCCCCAATGTAGGACTTTGATTCTTTACTTGACTGTCAGAGTAATTATTATTTGAGTTTGTGATCAGTTGATATTTGAGAGATTATGAAGTCTGCTTTCTTCTTCAAGTCTAAATCTTAGATTTATAGACTTTTTAAGGCTTGTCAGCCTTTCAAAAGTCATTGGTTCAATTATGCAAGTTGAAAGTGTTCTTACTCTGCTTATGGCTACATATGAAATGCCTGCATTTCTTTCAGTCTGACCAATGTCAATCCATGCCTTTGGTAGTGTTAAACCTTGGCTCTTGTGTATTGTTATTGCCCAAGCAAGTTTCAAAGGCAGTTGCTGTCTCTCATGCACACCATCTAAAGTGTGAGAGGTGACTGTTATTGGGCATATAGGTACATATGCTGGAATGCTATCATGAATAGATGGACCAGTATAGTCATCAAACTTCACAATTACAGCCACAGGTAGGTCAGGTGGCTGCAGATCATCTGCATATATAAAGTCTACAACTGTTCCGTTGCTCCATTGCAAAGCCCAACATATGTCCACAAATTCATAGTAAGCATTATCTTTGCCCCTTTTGAAAGGAAAATGCTAGGCTGTAATCCTGACATGTCATCTGAGCTAGCTTTCTTAGCTAAATCACTTGAGTGTCAATGCGTGCCATTGGCTGATGGAGCTCTGTTAACTGTTGGAAGTTATAACTGGCAACCTCCTCATTGCTAAAGTACAATCTTGTGGCATCTTGGAATTCAGCTATATTATCTGCTTTCGAAGGTTGTCTTGTCAAGAGAAGTTTCCAGTCTTCTTCATTACAATCTCCTCTGCGTAGTCGCATAAGCAAGTCCCTGAACTGTGTTTGTTCTGGGTTTGTGCCTTGAACTCTTTGGCTTACTGATAGTTTAACAACATTGTTAAACATGAAATAAGCTAAGTGGCCTTGTTCACCTATGGAACTTGAGGGTCTAGAATGATACAATGGTTTATCGGCAACGGGTGGGAACTGACCAGGATCACCCACTAAGATTATAGATTTACCGCCAAATACTTCATCAATTTTGCCTGTTGCTTGTCGGCATCGCCTATCAATTCAGCCAAACTTGTTTGTCCTAGCATAGAATATTCATCAATAATAATATAGTTGATATCTTTAAGGTTTTCTTGTAGTCTGACAAGACGTGCCCCAGTCAAGTCTTTGTTTCCTTTTGAGCCAACAGGCAGTTTTAATATGAAGCTTTGCCTGTTGTAGCGGTTATTGCACAAGAGCACTGAAGTAAGTTTCGAATGGCGTTAATTAGATAACTTTTATCAGTACCAGCAACACCAAGTATGATGAGTAACAATGGTTGTTTAGGATAGACTTGTTCTGAATGTGTCATTACAATATTGTATGCATGTCTCTGCGTATCACTAAAAGTATCAACATCAATATTACATATATGTTGTCGCAACATAACAGCAGGACCTAATGCATCGTTCTTAGTTTTTATCCAAGAAGGCATTTCTCCTGTTAGGTGTTCACAGTATTTCATTTTGCCAGTCACATTCAATCTGAAGTGTTTCTTGCATAGTATTATTATTGTTAACAAAAGACCCAGGTACAAGCTCTGCTAAAACCATCCACTCTTCACGATGTGGAAGTTCCTTTGTGCAGGGCTCAGTTTCTGGTTGCTCTGACGAAGGGCTAGCGCTCGAAACGTCAGCAGCTATTGTCTCTTTGACGGCGTTCCATTACACTCATCAACACTTAGTTGATACACCAGTTTGTCTTCTGCCACGCCGACGCAGTCAACCTAGTGTTCTTAAGAGCTGGTATTACATTGTCAGTTTCTGGTTGTTCTTCTCACTGAGTTGGCATGTTTTTATAATTTTTCATACCAGTCTAGAACATGCTGCTTGGCATATGGTGTACCTAGGAATTCTTTCCAATTGTTTATGTATACATCAGCAGTGCCTTCTTGATCACCCCTGGCATTTTCTTGTGTTGTGTGCCACGGTTTGTTCCTAAGCAACTCATACTTGCAATAAAGTCCAAAAGTTTGGCCATTCTTGTTGGAAGAATATGCTGGATAGACTCTTGGAACCATATTTTTAGGCTGACTTGATAGTTTATTGTTGACAATTTTGTATGTCGTGGCAAAATAAATGAAATTTAAACCCATTATTTCAGGGACTATGTTGGCATACTTTTCACGCTGAGCATAGGTATCAAGTAGCGAGTCATTTGTTGCATTATCCCCATCTGGTATCTTAGGTTTGATTCTACGTGAACCATTCAGACTGATAGGTACTACATTGAATGATGAGCTCACTAGTTTCAGTGACATTAGATGGTGCTTGGTCTCTAGTGCAGAAAAGTCACGTTGCCCAAGTGATTTCATGATCCCCTTTTTTATCAGTTTTGTTGGGTTCCTACTGTTGTTACAATTACGAACAATGGAATTAAATGCAAGCTTCATTACAGGTGACTTTGGTTCACCTTTGGATGCATATTTTGCAAGGTATTCCACACACGCATGATAATCAACTACCACTTGAATATCACAGTTTACTCTCCAGCCTTGCAGCTACAGACATTGATGATTATTGAGCCTCGCATCATTTCTCTTTGTTATCACCTTTGCTTTGTATTGTGTATTTCCATTCTTTGTATGAATGGGTTCAAATTCCAGCCTTGTTGTGGGACAAAGTTCAAATGGAAACTTAAACCTGCATTCGAGTTCAGTTTCATTCTGTTTCTTTCTAAGACAATAGTTTGTACTACAGCGGGTGTGCCTTTGCACTGTATTCAACAAATCAACATAATCATCATGAAGTCTTGAGGATCTAGTATGTCTTTGTGACGTCTTTGACAGGGATGAATCAAGGGTTTTTCCCAGGCTCCATTATCAGGTAGGTTTGGATTATATGTAGACAATAACCAGTCAACTTACTAACAGACTTCTTTGGAAGCGTCTTTTCCCTCAAGAATCTCTTGATTGAGTTTTGATATATTTGTTTGATCAGCTTTAGCAATGGACATCTCAGCTAAGTAGCCTCTGAGGGCTGTTTCAGACAATGTGCATAACCCTGGATCATTCTCAAGTTTTGCTACACCATGAAAATGTATACTTTCCCTGGCTTGATACTCAAATCTGTACCAATGCCACTTGGCACCCAGTGAATTGTACAACCAGTATTTAATGAAACTTTCTAATCGTTGTGTGAAGAACCAGTCTGTAATATGAGGATTGTTAATTACATTCTGGCGTTTGTTGTTGGCTGAACTACCACCAACTGAGCTAGTACCAAGCAGTGCATGAACTTCAGGCAAATGCATATCTGCAGATGAGAATTTGAAAAAGAATGTTGGAGCTCCAGCATGGGAAATTATTGCTATTAAATCTTCTTTAGCTTTGTGCCAATAGGCATTAGAACTAGTAATGTTACCAAGATAGCATGATATCTTTGATATGAACACCTTTGTTTTATTATTAGCAGCCATCTGACGTAGTTCTTCAGGAGTCAAATGTGCTTCTCCTGGGTTTTGTTTCAGGAACATGCCTGTTTGTTGTAGAATACGTTTCTTTTGTATAATATTCAATGCCCAGTAAGCAAACCTAGGGTGCGAAGCAAAGTGATATAGTCATTTTCCATTTTTGTTTTCTCCGAATTTCAGAAGGTGCTTCACTCTTTCTCCAAGTGGTAAATCTCGGCGTAATGACGGATTGGTAGGATCACCTTTACCATCTGGAAACAACGTTGGGAAAGCCAACGTTGCCAGGAAAGGAGTGAGATACTCATTTATGGGTTCATTATCTACTGTTGGTCAAGGCATTGTACCAGCCTGCTGAGAGAGTTGTTGCTGAATAGCATCCATTTCTTGGGGTTGACATTCAGGGATGGGGAGAAAACTACTCATTTCTCTGCCTTCATTATAAACAATGACATCTTCATTTTGAGGACCCAAATCTGATTCACTAGTGGTATCTTCACCACAATCTTCTGTTTCAACTGAGAGAAGACCACATGGAACACCATCTTCTGGTAAAGAATTTAAACAGTCTTGGTTCATGTTTATGTCCCTGTAGTGTGGGATATTGGTCATTAGCCGCTGCAGTACATCAGGTACATTTTGCCTCTGGACTCTCACATCTTTAAAACTGTTGTCTTTTCCTTTCATTTTAACAACAACAACAACAACAGATATATCCTTATCCTGGTATCTGGGCAGAGATAATAGCTAATTCACCTATATTTTGAGGCAAATTGATACAATGACCTGAATAGCCTCTTTGTACACCAGGTTTTATATAAACACGCATGATAGGGAGTGCACGTGCGATAAGCATTTCTTCTACTTGGGTTAAACCCTGCAGTTGTAAAGGCACTAATAATGGAACCATGTCATTCTCCGTACAAAACATCTTTGGTTGTTGTTCATCTCTCATGCACCTTTGGCACTGGTACTGATCGATCCTTCTTGGTTTGGATTTAAGTGGCCATGCTTCAAAGCAGACAGTGCACTGGCAAACTGAATACTTATTTGACTTATGGAAAACGTTAATTATATTTTGTGCCTGTTTTTGTTCATGAACTGAAACCCCCAGGAACTGCTTCGGACTTTCTATAACAGGCTTTCCTATTTGCAAGTCTCTCTTCTTGCATTGCTTGTCAACAGTTACGTTATTATCATTCTCTCTCCTATTTGCACATTTGCTTGCCCTTTCATTAGCTGTTTCTGTATATTTGACTCTTTTGTCGCGCTGTCTTTGCTTAAGAAGTCCAGTGTCTTTTTTCATTGGTTTCTACTAACTTTCTCTTTAAGCATTTGAGTTTGTTTTTATGCTGACTATTTCTGTCGGTCAATGTCGAAACATAGTGCAGTTCATTTATATATCCAATAAATATTGTCTTTCGTCCTTCCTGATCAGCAACAGGAGTTGTTTGTCCCTTGAAGTGAATTTATATTGGATTCTGTGATATGAACGGCACAGTTATATGCGTTGGCCACAGCTTGCATGATGATATTATGACACCACGGGCCTTGTTTTGACATTTGCTGAATATAGTTATTCCAATTATCATCAGAAATGCTTTTAATACACAATTCTGGGTAACTCTGTAAATGGCTAATTCCGGCCACACGAATTTCAAGATGCAAGTCAGCAGTCCTGTACAGTTGGTGTGAAACTGATTTGAAGAAGCAATCTCCAGATTCACCTACATCATGTGGTATCAGTCCTATCAGACGAAGTCTTTCTGTCAAACGATTCCATGGTAGATCATGGCCAACACCATTCTCAGGAGACATACCTCCATTTAATCTTGAAAAACGATCATGAATTTCAGGAAAGCTATCTGGCACATCGATATGTGTTTGTCTGCAGTTACAAGTAGAATTCCTATCTCTAGTTTCAAATTTCTGTTTCTTCATGTAAAAAACAAATTTACTATAAAAATGATCAGTGGTATACCAGAGGTTCCAAGTTTTGTAATTTTTACACAAACTACTGATGAAAGAACTGTTTGGAAGATGTTGTCTTACAAACGACTTTAATCTTTTCCTTGACTTTCTTTTCCTGAGTGCCTTTAGAATTCTTTTAACAGGAACTCGAGATGGTTCCCTGTCCCTTTTCCTCTGGCAATTCACTCGTTTCTTATGAGCTTCAACCTTACACTTTTTAGAAATAGTTACACTATAACCATTTATATGGTTTTCAATACTCTCACAAGGATAACAACTTGTCAAAGCCTTATCATGATCTTGTGAACTGCAATCAGCACTGATCAGCCCAGTATCGATTTGACTCTTTATTTGGCGCAATGGCCACCGAGCAAAATCACTTGGTTCGTTTGGTTTGTGACCATAACGGGTCATTTGGCACAATGGCTCAGTTCATTTGGTTTGTGACCACCACGGGTCATTTGGCGCAATGGCCACCCAGTACAATGCCTCGGTTCATTTGGTTTGTATTTGTGACCGCCATGGGTCAGAGCACAATGGCTTGGTTGATTAGGTTTAAGACTGCTATGGGTCAGAGCACAATGGCTCAGTTGACCTGCTTTGTTGTGAGGCAAACTCGAAGACGTCAATTCATAGCAGGGCGGCAGCAAAGGTCTTCGGCCGCTTATTTTAGTTTGGCCGCCGACGTCGAGCTTTCCACATGCTCTTGGAGTAGTAAACACTTTCCTGATAAGGCTTTGACAGGTTGCACCGATGAAATGTTTAAGAAACATCGCAGTGAATTATCTACCAGCTTCATTTGCACGATTGTATTAAGGGCATACAAAATTGAGTTCATTATGTCGAGTAGTTCGCTTACGGATATCACAGTTCCTTACTAACACGTCATGCATGTACTCAGGCAGAATTCTATTCCCTTTCCTAAAAAAAGTCTCTTAATCTTTGCTTCTTTTTAAAAAGGAAGCCACCTAAGCCGATTGATTAAATAGAGGACCACACCGTGCGCAAATTTAGGCCTCTTTAAAAATTACCATTGTGGCACGTTAAAAATAAAATCTAAATTAGATTTACACTATAGATATGCACTGTAAGGTTTTAGAAAATACATTAGATGTTGTAAATAAGATGTAATAATATTTTAGTAACTTGTGTTGTTAGTGGAAAACAATTAATAGTAGTTTAAAATAACATTTAAGAGTTGGACTTCACAAGTGTGTGTACCAGTTTGTTAATGTTGCGCCTCAAGGGGGTAGAGCGCCGAATAACAGCCAAGAACAAAACAAAAACACACTAATCGTTGCTGCTCAACCTCGTGCGAATTTTATTCACAAGATGCTTTGCGATGCGCATTCTAGGGGGAGGGGTGGCTCTACTTTATCTGTAACACACTCCCCCACTGCTGAAGATGTCGTTCTCGACAGTATGGAGTTGGAACTTGTGTACAGAGTACAGGTACTAACTAGTCTGGCATAGGTCTCTCTTGTCTCTGACTGCGTGGAAGGGGTGATCAGGCCCTAACTGTTAGTGAAGTCCATGACTAATTGACACTGTACTTGACGTTCATGGTCTTGCCTGAAATGAACTACTCCATTGGTAGTCAGGTTGCAGTGTTTTATTTTTGTTTTTTTGTTTTGTTTTGTTTTTGTAAAAGAACATAACGATTGCATTTAAACAGAGGTTCTAATAACCAATCCAGTAGGGACGCCACCCACAGGGGATATATGGTGGCGAGTGGCCTCCTGGATAGACGTAGTTCAGCCATGCTTGTTGAACAGGCATCAATAGTGGTGTTCTTCTTGCATCGTGGTTGGCTAGGCCTGGCCCTGTTGGATGATAGTAGCTGGGGTTGCCAAATGTGTCATACGCCATCAATGTGGGGGGTCTCCATTCTCGGGTGGGTCTTCCACTGGCCATTTGGTTTTCGTTCGGCTCCTCATTACACGGTTTGTTTGCTGGTTCCGGTGGTGCTGGATGCCCGGGGAAGGTGTCGCTGGCCGCTGTCTCTGCATTAGGGGTATCTGAATGTGTCATTGGTACATCACGTTCAGCATCAACAGGGCCCAAAGCTTCGGGGGGTGGTGCCATTGCTGTTTCCTGGCTCTCTGTGGGAATAAAGGTTAGTATCCCGTCTAACTCGTCATCAGAACTGTTCCCCTGGGGTGGATCGGAATCTGGTGTTTTAGGGGGTTTCCTGGTTTTCACCACCCGTTTTGGCCTTCTCTGGGTCTTGTGCTGTTCGACCTCAAACGGTAAGTCTTTGCAGGGAAGAACAGGTTCCGGTGTATAACCCTGTGTCGCCCTGAACCATTCTCAGGCTTAATCGCATACACTGGGCTTCCTTCTCCCTTTCGTTCCACGACCACCTGGATCTTGTCCTCCCAATAGGATCTTAGTTTGCCTGGGCCGCCACGTTCACCGAGGTTCCGCACCAAAACTCTGTCACCGGGCTGGAGAACGGGACTGTTAGCCTTCTTGTCATAATGTTTCTTGCCTCGAGCATCCGAGAGTCCGGATCTCTTGGAAGCCAATTCACATGCCTCCCCCATTGCTGCTTGTCACTTCTCGAATTCGCCACCCTGATCATGTAGGAGCCTAGCTGGGAATCCGAACCGCAGTATGAAGTCATTGTATAACTTGTCAGCTGCTGTCCTGGCCGATTTGTTCTTTGTCGCATATGCCTGGGCCAACCTTGTGAAATGATCCACCAGCACAAGGATGTACTCATATCCTCCTTTATTTCTTTCGAGGTGGATAAAATCTAGTGATGCCAGCTCAAACGGTGCAGTGCTCTGGATGTTTTCCATTGTAGCTCTTGGTTTGATATTGGGCCTTTTATGTTTCAGACAATTGCATACATGGGTGATGTGATGTTCAATGTCCCTCCTCATGTTTGGCCAGAAGAATCGCTCCCTTGCCAGGTGCATTACTCGTTCGACCCCCAGGTGTCCCATCTCTTCATGTAGTTCTCTGTAGACCGTCCTATGAAATCTTGGGGGAAGATCGAGTTGCCAATTGGGGCCACTCCTACGCCGAAGGATCCCATCTTCTCCATTGTCTAGTTTCTTCCAGCTGCGGAAGAGGGGCTTTGTGAGAGGCGGTGCTCTTTGCCTATCTTGCCATGTGGGATGGTTGCTACTTTGTACTCAATCACCCTTCCAATGGTGTAGTTCTCCCTCTGTGCACGGCGGAGTACCTCGGGGGTGATGGGTTGCACGGTTGCTCCAGGATCGGTCCCCGCGAGATGCCTCAGTTCCTTTGGCTCGGTGGAGAGTGCGGTGAGCCAAACTGTCTCCCCATCACATTGGGCATTTGTGGTTGGGTGGTTGGAGTCAACGTGCGGGACCCATAGGCAATGACTCTTTGCCTTCCTGCTTCTGGTATAGTGCTGCGCCAAGGCCCTGTTCTGATGCGCCCGTGTGTAGGGTAAATGGTCCTTTAGTTTCCCCTCGAGCTGTTCCTCGATTAATTTCACAAGAACCTTTTGTTTCTTGTTATTCATGTCGTCGCTGTTTTACTGTGTTTGTTTGCTCCGATTCCTCAGGCTGTTGGTCGCTCCGGCCCTCTTCCTAACTTAAAACGTTACCACAAAGCTTAAATTCCCGTCTGAGCCCCCAAATGTTGCGCCTCGAGGGGGTAGAGCGCCGAATAACAGCCAAGAAAACAAAACACACTAATCGTTGCTGCTCAACCTCGTGCGAATTTTATTCCCAAGATGCTTTGCGATGCGCATTCTTGGGGGGAGGGGTGGCTCTACTTTATCCGTAACAAGAATATTTTTTTGGTTGGTCAAAGTTTCTACTTTCATCAGTATACTTTTTACTTTTACAATAATCTTCAATCTGAAATATGCAAAGGCTCCATTCTATTGTAAAGCAATACAATAATGAATGTTAAATATTGATAAGTTTTGTGGTGTGTTTTATACTCTTTTTGCTCTGAATATTATTGGCCTGCCCAAAAGAATACATTGATCAAACATGCCTTCACCGGCTCTCTAAACCCTTTGCATATGCTTGGTAAGGAAAGCTCCCAAATTGCTGTGTGGTATATGTTGTACCTGTTCGTGGTGTATGTTTGTAAAAAGAATATTTTACTGCTGAAAACAAAAACAAAAACAGACAAAGAATTAGTTCTTTTTTGGTGTTTCAAACATGTACTTCATGTAAAAAGTTAGCAGCAAGTGAAGGGTACAATAAAAACTGCTCGCTAGCCTTTTTAGCCTTTGCTGGCGATTTTTTTCTGAAATCAAACAGTTTGTATTTGGGTGGTTGCTATGTATGAATGATACAGATAACACTTGGTGATAGCTGTGAACAAGTTGGGTAAGGGTCTGGACCTGGTGTATTTCAGCAGCTCATATTTCTTGCGGTGCACTGCAGTTGGTGTTTGTGAAAGCAGTGAACAAGTTCTGTGAGAAAGTGTTCACAGGCTTTCTCTCAATGATTAGCTTTGATAAGCTACTGAAAAAAGTTCATCCTGGAAAATACTGTGGCATTCAGAACATTTCTTTGTTTGCTTCTACTGGCATATGCTCATTAGTCTTACACAAGTTTGTTATATCGCCTGAGGGCTAATCACTACGACGGACTCTGAACTCAGTAATAAACACGAACACTTTTATTCTGCCATCTTGGATTTCCTACTCTCTTACGGATGCGCTGATGCTAACTTGTTACTAGTCTCTCAATACACTAACTCCTTTCCTCGAATTACACCTATAAATATCCAGTTTAAGCTTTCAACAAACGTAACACCAACTCATCAAACAAAATGTATACAAAGTAAAACAAACAGTATCTGATATACCACATGCTAATTTCACTGTTATATGGAGATGTCAGTTCAAAGTCTTGGAATTTCTAGCTCTGAGGGCGCTGTACAGCAGGTGGTGTTGTTGAACCTGATTGTAACAACTGCTCTGCACTTGGAGATGGTTGTTGTGTTCCTGCTGGAGTAGTGCCTAATTCGGTCTTGTCACCCGACACTGCCTCTGCAGTTCCTTTCTTCTCCATGGGAACGTTTGTGTCAGGAATGTACTTTCTGATGTGGCTAGTGTTTCTGGAGTACTGAGCACCACTGGGGTTCTGCACCATTGTACTGTTTCCAACCTTGCTGGTGACTGTGTATGGTGTTGGGTTGTATGGTGTGCTCAATTTGTTGGTCTTGTCTTGCTTAACCAGCACAAAAACAACTATCCCAGGGAAGGGGTGGATGACTTGCATTGCTGGACTCATGACTTCCTGCTACAACCCTTCTCTACTTTTTATGTCAATTTTACCGTTAGTAGTGTTTCCGTGCAGTCGATGCCTGATGTAGAAGTAAAGAAGATGTCTGACATAGTTTGGGCTTTTGTTTTTCAATGGTTCCTACTCGTCACTAGCACAGCTCGCACTTAGTGATAGGTGGGAGCAAGTAAGTCAGGGTCTGGTCTTGGTCTATTTCAGCATCTCATATTTTGCATGATGTACAGTGAGCGTTTGGTGATAGCAGTGAACAAGTTTTCTCAAAGAGTGTTCACTTTTTTTGAGTGATAACCATTTATAACCTACTGTACCATATGCAATCCATGCTGCGACTTAACATTGAAGATGGATTCTCAAATAGTTTTCTTGGTCTGTGTCTTCGCGTAGTCATACATGCTACATTTTTCATATTTAAACAAAGTATACAATATAATATTTTAGAAATGAGGATGGATTCTCAAATAAGTTTCTTGGTCTGTCTGTTCGCATGTACTCAATAGTCATATGTGCTACATTTTTAAAATTTAAACAAAGTATATATTATAGTGTAATACCAGCTCTTAAGAGAACTAGGTTGACTGCGTCGACGTGGCGGAACACAAACTGGTGTATCAACTAAGTGTTGATGAGGGTAATGGAACGCCGTCAAGGAGGCAATAGCTGACGTTTCGAGCGCTAGCCCTTCATCAGAGCGAATGAAAGGATTATGGGTAAATGGGGTTTAAAAGGGGATTAAGAAAGAAACTTACCTCAGAGGAAACTTAATAATTTTTGATTGGCTGTTGTGAAAAGCAGGCAATCAGAGAAACATGTTCAAAGGTTAAGGAGCTACGAGAAAGAGAACCGCTCGTTGATTCCTGCAGGAGATAAGGTACCAATTTTGAAAATCAGGCGCTGTTCTGTGCACTTGCGGGATTCGGTGTTGCCTTGGTGAAGAGATAAGCCGAAAATGGTCATGTTGTTGTGGGAGTGACCGGTTTGATTAAAATGCCGAGCTACGGGTTTGGAAGCGTCGTGGCTGTTGTTTTTCACATCCAAAAGATGTTAGCGGAAACGGTGTCCCAACCTCCGTCCTGTTTCGCTGATGTACAGCTGGTTGCAGCTGGTGCACCGTATGCAGTAGATGACATTGCAGGAAGTGCAGTCGAAATGATCGGTGCTTTGGGTGGAGTTCTTAGGGCCGGAAATTGAAATGGTGTTTGTAATGAATGGACATGTGTTACACCGCTTGCACGAGCATTTGAATGTGCCAGGTTCAAGTTCTGTCGGTAAAGAGCCTTTGACCAGGGAATTGCGCAAGCTCTTGTCTCGTATGGCGTTCCGTTGCGGACAAAAATATGAAAACTATAAACTGAAGTCAAAATTCAAAATACGTTTCCAAAAGTTAAGAATGTTACTCCAAAAAAATTTTTTTCGAGTCGAGAAAAATAAACTCGAATCGAAAACTAATTTCTGAAGCGGAAGTCAATTGGCGTAAAGAAATTCGAGTCCAAACAAAAATAAATGAGTCGAGAAAAATATTCGAGTTGAGAAAGCAATGCGAGTCGAGAGACCGGAAGCGGAAATCAGAAAGTGTAATGCCAAATACGGCAGGAGCGCTTTGAATTGTGAGGAAAATGGCGGCGCGTTGGCTACCAAACAGTGAAGATTCTTTTTTCTCTATGGCTAGACTGATTGAAAATTCAGAGGAACAATTGAATGTCTCAGGTTTCTGCGATACTTCGGAATTCTTGGCTCGGTGTCTGGATGAATACGAAAGGACGCTGTCGACGTTGTTGGCGAGGTTTTGCGAATCGTACGGACACCTACCTTCTCAACGAAATTGTGTCACTGACTTAACCCACCTGCTTCACCGAACATCCTCCTTACGAGCGCATTTTCAACGTCTCAGTTTCCTTTATTGGGATAACAACGTAGAGGATAACGGGCAAAGTGTACTTTCTTTTGAACACTTCGAAACACCAGGGCGGCCGAGGCTGGTGATCAGTCGAGAACAGCTCGAAGCTCTTCAAAGAGATTGTGGATTCCGTTGGATTGACATTGCTCGAATGCTTGGAGTTTCGGATAGAACATTACGACGTAGACAACACGAATTCGGAATGCGGGTTGAAGGCAGATAATTTAGTAACATTTCCGACACCGACTTGGATGATTTCATTAGGCAAGTGCTTGAAGTGACTCCCGCTGCAGGACTGAGAATGGCTCAAGGTTCGCTGGTGCAGCACGGTTTGGTGGTTCAAAGAATTCGCGTGCTCCGCTCATTACGAAGAGTAGATCCTATTACAGCTACTCTGAGAAATGCAAGGCGAATTATTCGAAGGGCATACCATGTTCCTCCCCCGAACGCGTTATGGTAAGTTTTCAGTTGCTGCTTTAGTTCTTTGGACTAAATATGAATGTATTACTGGTGACAAATGAAGGAGAAACTCCTGAGGTGACAAAATTAATGATTCACTGTATATTTTTATATAATATACAGCTTAAAATCTTAAACAAACGAATAGAGGCAGTATTGTCTCACAAGGATTAATGCCACCACAAGATAGAGATACCCCTGTACTTTGGATTTTTTCTAATTCTGTATTCTTTCATTGCTTCCAGAGGCACATTGATGGCAACCATAAACTGATTCAACCCTACAGAATAATCATTCATGGAGGAATTGATGGCTTCTCTCGCCTCGTCTTCTTAAGAGCATCTACCAACAACAGAGCAACAACTGTGTTATCCTCATTTCAAGAAGCTGTGGTAAAGTACAACCTTCCTTCTGGTGTTCGATGTGACCTTGGAATGGAGATTATTGAGGTTGGTCGATTCATGCTGGACACTAGAGGACTTAATCGTGGAAGTATCATCACAGGTACCTCGGTTCATAATCAGAGGATAGAAAGACTCTGGAGAGATGTTAATCGAATCGTGGTCTCCCGGTTTCTCAACATCTTTCTATACCTTGAGAGACAAGGAGTCCTGGATACTACAGATGAAGTACACCTTTACTGTCTGCATCTTGTTTATGTGGATTTAATTAACAAGGCACTGGATCAGTTCACTGGTATGTGGAACAATCATGCAGTTACAACAGAATGCAATTTTTCACCTCAACAGCTGTGGGTAAGGGGTATGGTTGCCCTGCAAAATTCTAGCTGCACTGCTATTCGAGATGTGGTTGAAGCCTCAGGAGACTACTCGAACTATGGCATAGACGAGGAAGGCCCTGTTCCAGAAGCAAAAGAGTCAAGTGTCGAGATACCACCATCACAGGTTCCTTTAAGTGCAGACCAGTCACTCCTTATTACAAATGCAATCCAAGAGCCCGGAGGTGATTCTGACAATGGGATTGTTGCTTATCTAATGGCTTTGGACATGGTACACAGGTGAACATTTTAAGCATTTTAGGACATTTATATTTAAACAAATATTTAAACAAGAGCCCTTGTTCATTGCAGTCAAGGGAAATTGGCAAGTAGAACAATATTGAGTACTGACTCAATCCAAGACATTTCACACCAAAATGGAGAGGCAACAGCTGCTTGCAGTTTGTCATTATTTTATTTTTCAAAGAATACGTCACAATAATCATGTCAAAGGTCCATTTGCGTTACTTCCATCGGAATCAGGCAACATCAATAAATGACATTTTGTAATGCATGCCTTATCTCACAAACTGTAACAGCGATAGTAATATAAAATATTAAATTGATAAATGAAATGCTTAGAACAATACTTTTCATTTATATATACAGGCTCAGAAAAATGTACTGCATATGAAAGGTACCTACAAAACCCTTGTACTCTGCAAGAAATAATCACATCTATAGTTTTCGTATTCAACCACGGCCATATCCCTGAGACTGGCAGTTTATAGCAACATTCATTGCACCTTTAAACTCATTGAATTCAGAGTGAGCCAGTGGGAGCTTTATGGTTCTGAAGCATGACTCGGGATCGGCTAAACTTGAACAGGTAAATTGGACTTTGATGTGGCGACCATCTCTTGGAAGGTAGGGATGCCCGCAAATAAACTGGACGAGCTCTTTCAGTTTTGGTAGGCATGTTATCTGTTAACTACTGGCAGGGCTGCCATCAGGTGGTGCCACAGGTGTGAATAAACAAGAAATTCTATTAACTGCCCAATACAATACAATGCACTGAAGAACAAAGTGACTGTGTAAGTTTGCATGTACCTTCATCAAGCAATTTAATGTATTCTTTGAACCACTGGAATACATCTTTCTTTTGGTCTGAAAGATGCTGGTCGTCCATGTACAAACTTGCAATTACATCTGTTGCACGGATGCTGACTTCGTTTTGCAATGGGAAGACCAATGACAAACAAGCATTGTTTGCCCTCAACAGGTCAAGAAGGTGGACACTATCAAGACCGCATTTCAAATCTGCAATTTGGTCGCGTCTTGCCTTGAACACTTGGTGGTGAAGAATGCACTGGATTGCCTTAGACTTGTTGCCCAGAGTTAGATACTCATTCCCAAACCCTGTGTTGTACAGAAGGGAAGACACATCATCTCGAGCCACAAGTGTCCCTAATGTTACCAAATCATCAGCATCAACCAACTGAAAACAAGAATAAGAAATTGTTTATTAAACCACAGCACTTCTTCAATCTTACTAAGGTCCAGGCCCTTGATGCATTGCATGTCACAAGATCTTAGAGGGGAAATTTTGTTCTGACTTGGTGTGGGTCACTAGGAACATTTCAAGCTATACAACCTATGCACATGACCTATTACCTCCTCCAGAACTTGTTGGGTACTGTAGTCTGGAACATCGTTAATAGACAAATGACAGCTTGCAGACACTATGTCATCTGTCATCATGAAGACTGCCAATGCCCTTGAAAGGCCAACGAAACCAAAACCAGCATGGAGTGAAGACAAGACAATAAGTTGCCCAACATAGTGGAAGTACCCTCTTTGATGGTACTCTTCACTTATTACAGGAAGTAGATGATCATCTTTTCCCTCAAAGAAGACATATCCACCAGTTGGGCTCCTTAAGCCAGCCATGACCATGTTGAAAAACTCCTTAGTTAGCCCCTCAGCATCGATCCCTTCTTCAGTAAATGTTATGTCTGGCACTTTCCGGACATCTAGTTCCCCTCTCTTCATTTTCTTGTAAAGCTCCCTGATGATTGAGGTGGAATGTCTGTTGATGTACAAATCTTGTCTCGCCTGGACATCAACAAACTTCAGCTTGTGCACTTCTAGGGCTTGACTGGGACACAAGCTGCCAATGTTTAAAGGGTAGTTATATGCAAAATCACTGTCACCTGTTTAAAATAAAAAGATTTTACAGTCATTAAGTCATTAAAAAATGTAACTGAACCATTATTAAAATATATGTATAGTAAAATAGCTAATGAAAAAACACAATATAGTTCTTACCTGGTGAATGATTAAAACTGTTGGAATCACCATGGGAAGACTGCCCAGCATCACTTGTGTTTTCTTGATTATCTAGGAAAATTGATTAAATTTAATTTCTTTGTATTGTCTTCATTTGTTCATTACACATGCATACAAGCATCCATAGCATGACCACAATTCAAATTCACAAATAATTGTTATAAGCATGTACCAAAAATATGAGCAACTCATAAAATACCAGCAATACATGGTCAACTGTATGATTTTGAGTGGTGTAAAAAATGGCAGGTGATCTCTTGCTAATATTGCTTCAAGCTGGTCAGACTACTGATTCTCCTAAATACTACTTGTACATTTTATCCAGGGAAGGTTGGAAAATTCCTTAGATGTACTTGGGGATTGAGGGATAAGCATCTTCCCTTACCATTTGATTTTAGCAGCACATCAATGGCCTCGGACAAATTAATTGTCCACAGCTTGTGAAATTGCCAAGGATGAGGCATGGGGGAAGATGGTTTGCAGCATTCCCACATCTATGCTAGATGGTAACCTCGCACTCTCAAGAGTACTTTGCTGGTCTGTATTAGGGCCACCCTCCAGATCATTAGAGGTACATGCATCTGACAAATCATTTGGTATGTTGCTAATAAGCTGCCTGATGTCCACACCAGCCACATCTGTGTCTTCATCAGAATCCTTTTCAGACTGTTAAGAAAGACTGCCATTAGTATATAAGTAATCATATCGGATGACTGTCGAAAGTAATCATGTGATCAATTGCTCAACCAGCAACAAAACAAAAACCACATAATTCTCACGCAAGTGATGGCGTGTACTCGCACTGCTCATTGGGAAGTAAAACCGAATACGAGACCAAACGCAAATTACTTTGGCTTACAATTGGCTGGACTGATTGGTGGTGTGATTACTTTGGTTTTGGTTTTCGACAGTCATCCGAAAACCACTCTATGTCAATGCAATAAATGAAAAGGATGGTTTTGAATGGGATTGTTTTACGCAGCTTATAAAAGGTTACATGTAATTAGTGAGGTAGGTCTTGGAAAGCTTTTTCTAACCATTGCACCTCCACGTCCTCCTCAAAGCAGTGGAAAAGCAAATGAATTCCCCTTCTTTCGAAATTGGTCCATATTTTAATAGTTATCTGACCTGTGCATGTAAAATGGTTAAAATGTATCAATGATCACCTCCACTTGTCCATCAGATAGGGCTTCCAATGATCTGACATATATCGGACTTGTCCCAGTTACGTGCCTCAGTACTTTGGCAGTCAGTTCCTGTCCCTCCTGGAGATTTATTGGCAGACTTTTGGCACCAATACTCCTCACAAACTCAAAGCTGTACAAGACAGAAAGAAAGAAGAAGAAAAACAACAAAACAAATATTTTGGTCAGTGATATTTCTGAAGTGTTTTGATGTTTACCTTTTTAATTAATACAAATAATGCGATGCTTGATTTTGATGGACCTAAAGACGTACCTGACTTCTTTTCCACCAGAAGTATTCAGAGCATCTTTGAACAGCTTCTTGATTTCCCGCCTCATGCTCGCCTCATCCCAGTCTCAGACAACTGGCCAGGCATCAATATGATACTTCGCTTCTCTCAGCTGAACCTTTAGCTTCCCATGTGGAACTTGGTCCCACGTTGGGCTTGGAAGAAGGAAGACGTCCTTGTAGAAAACTGTAGACGATTCTGCAGGTTCAGTCGCATCTGGACGACGTACCGGATTGAACCGTCCAGTGTGGGTCTCCCTTTGCCTTGCCGGCCTTGATGATCGTGAATGTGAACGAACCCGAGAACCATAGTTTTGGCCCCTTGAAAATCCAGCAGCCAAATCGCGAAAAGACTCTTGTCTCGTGGCCGTGGGAAGTATGTTTGCAGCCGTAGTGCCACTGCCACCACGTGGGATTTGAAAAGAACGATTTAGCTCCTCTGCCGTCGTACGAGTTTCATTGCGGCTTGCCTGGGGAACTGGCGCTGCACTGGGAAGGTTGTTGAGATTTTCAACTACCGCTCTTACAATGTCTTGGACGTTGATGTTGGGCACATTTCCGGCCATGTTGCCCACCTCGTGAACCCTCCCTTTGACACATCAACCATCCCATTTCTGCCGTATTTGGCATTACCATTTCCGATTTCCGCTTCCGGTTTCTCGACTCACATTGTTTCTCGACTCGAATATGTTTTCTCGACTCGAATATTTTTTCTCGACTTGAATTTCATTTTCTCGACTCGAAAAACAAATTTTTGGAGTAACATTCTTAACTTTTGGAAAAGTATTTTGATTTTTGACTTCAGTGTATAGTTTTCATATTTTTGTCCGCAACGGAATGCCATAGTCTCGTTTGAATGAGACGAGTGGTGGTTTTTCGAAAATTGTGGCGGTATCAGGATCGGATTGAAGTAATTTGAAATTTTTGAGAGTTATGTCTTTGACCCGAAGATTGTTGGGATGATAAGTGATGGTCAGTGGGATTCTGTCTTCGGATTTGGATTTGGACGGCTTCAGGGCAGTTTCTCGGCTGATGTTGTTGACACATTCCAGAGCATCAGTAATGACAGAGTTTGGATAGTTGCGTTTAGCAAAAAATTGCACATTTCATCGGCTTTGGCCAAAAATCAGTGTCGTCACTGCAAAGTCGACGAAGCCGGAGAAATTCTTCCCAAAATTCACAAAACCAACAATCCTGGACGTCCAATAGTTTCGGCCTGCAGTTGCCCCACTGAATTGATATCTAGTCCAATATCCGGCCCAATCCAAATTCACTATGGATGTTAAATCTCTTTACACTGTGATTCCGAACAACGAAGGACTGCGAGCTCTTTGGCACTTTTTTGACCGCCGCACAGTTAAGGAACCCAGTGCTGACACTTTGATCCATTTAGCCGAATTAGTACTTACCCTCAATTGCTTCTCTTTCGACGACAAATTCTATAGGCAAACTAATGGAGTAGCCATGGGCACAAAAATGGGCCCCAATTATGCTAATCTCTTTCTCGGCTATGTCGAGGAACAAATTTTCGACCAATTCGATGACCCATTACCAGAACTTTTCGGACGATACATCGATGACTGTTTCGGCGCCACCTCATGTGGCCGACCCGAGCTCGACCGATTCATCCAATTTGTCAATACTTTTCATTGTGCTCTCGAGTTTACCTGGGAAATTTCCACTTCTAGTGTTACTTTCCTCGACATCAACATTTCTATCCTAAACAATGGTTTGGCTACCAGCATCCACTACAAACCTACCGATTCGCACAGCTATTTCCTTCATTCCTCACTCATCCGCCTCACGTAAAAGATTCTATTCCTTATTCCCAATTTCTCCGGCCTTGTCGACTTTGCAGTGACGACACTGATTTCTCGGCCAAAGCCGACGAAATGTGCAATTTTTTTGCTAAACGCAACTATCCAAACTCTGTCGTCACCGATGCTCTGGAACGTGTCAACAACATCAGCCGAGAAACTGCCCTGAAGCCGTCTAAATCCAAATCCGAAGACAGAATCCCACTGACCATCATTTATCATCCCAACAATCTTCGGGTCAAAGACATAGTTCTCAAAAATTTTAAATTACTTCAATCCGATCCTGATACCGCCACAATTTTCGAAAAACCACCACTCGTCTCATTCCAACGAGACAATAGTTCGCGCAAGTGGTGTAACACATGTCCGTTCATTACAAACACCATTTCAATTTCCGGCCCTAAGAACTCCACCCAAATCACCTATCATTTCGACTGCACTTCCCGCAATGTCATCTACTGCATACGGTGCACCAGCTGCAACCAGCTGTACATCGGCGAAACAGGACGGAGGTTGGGACACCGTTTCCGCGAACATCTTTTGGATGTGAAAAACAACAGCCACGACGCTTCCAAACCCGTAGCTCGGCATTTTAATCAACCCGGTCACTCCCACAACAACATGACCATTTTCGGCTTATCTCTTCACCAAGGCAACACTGAATCCCGCAAGTGCACGGAACAGCGCCTGATTTTCAAAATTGGTACCTTATCTCCTGCAGGAATCAACGAGCGGTTCTCTTTCTCATAGCTCCTTAACCTTTAACCATGTTTCTCTGATTGCCTGCTTTTCACGACAGCCAATCAAAAATTATTAAGTTTCCTCTGAGGTAAGTTTCTTTCTTAATCCCCTTTTAAACCCCGTTTACCCATAATCCTCTCATTCGCTCTGACGAATGGCTAGCGCTCGAAACGTCAGCTATTGTCTCTTTTACGGCGTTCCATTACCCTCATCAACACTTAGTTGATACACCAGTTTATATATTATAGTATTTTAGGAATTTGCCAGATGTTATAAATAAAAAGTAATATGAATTTAGTAATTACTTTATTAGTAGAAATAATAAAGGTTAAAAATAAAATAACAGCAACAGTTACATGTTGGTAAGTTAAACAAGGTATACAATACTAGAAATACGATAATAAACAATTATCCTACAAGGTCTTGCCGAATATGGATAATAATAATAATAATAATAATAATAATAATAATAATAGTAATAATGATAATAATAATAATAATAATAATAATAATAATAATAATAATAATAATAATAATAATCTTTATTCAGGGAGGCCAACATCACTGGGAAGTGTTTTACAAAAGGATCCTGAGATAGATATCAACAAACAAAGATAGTAATAAGAAATATAATAAAGATGATATAAAAGCTATAGAAATAGTAAAGATTACAATAAGAACATTTTAGTAAGATTCTATCAAAAAGCAAACCTAAAGTTACTAATCTAATCCTAGTAAATCTGAGCTACTCTTCTAAAAATAAAGTAAAAGCATATCTATAAAACACACACATGTGGAAGTAGATATACTTACAATTACAATGCATAAACATTCACAGTTTCACATGCGTAAAACATTTTGAATAGTTCTTTAATTCGTTCTTAAAAAATGGCTCGCTAGAGATATTTCGCAGCTTAATATCCAGGGAGTTCCAATCATTGGTGGCCACAAATGTAAGCATTTGTTTTCCCCAGGTCTTTTTGATGGGGGGAAGGTGGAGCTTATCACATTGACGGGTATTATAGCTATGAATTTGGTTATTTCGACTGAAACCAAAGATCAAAGTAAAGTTGTTCAGCAGCCTATTCGAAATTAAACAAAATCGATAAAAATGAAATAGCGCTGTTGAAACTTATTTGCTTTGTAATATAGAGTACAGATTAAGGTGATTTCGATCCAGCAGCAATTTAAAGAATTCCATCTGTGTTAGAAAACAGAGCCGTAAGTAATTTTTTTCGGAATTTGATTGTCTATTTCTTCCGGGGAAATGAATCATAACCCCCCCTGATCTTAACTATTGTGTTGTCCATCTACTATAGAACACAGCACAAGGTGCCTCAGTTACAGCACAGCAATTTGAAGAACTTCAGCTCTGTTAGAAAACAGGGCTGTTAGTAACTTTTTGGAATTTGATTGACTACTTCTCCCGGGGAAATGAATCAGCACCCCCCTGATCTTAACTACAGTGTTGAACATCTACTGTAGAATACAGCACAAGGTGATTCAGTTACAGCACAGCAATTTGAAGAACTTCAGCTCTGTTAGAAAACAGGGCTGTTAGTAACTTTTTGGGACTTTGATTGACTATTAATCCCAAGAAAATGAATCAGCACCCCCCTGACCTTAACTACAGTGTTGTCCATCTACTGTAGAACACAGCACAAGGTGATCCAGTTACACCACAGCAATTTGAATAACTTCAGTTAAGTAATTTTTTCGGAATTTGATTGTCTATTTTTCCCGGGGAAATGATTCAGCACCCCCCTGATCTTAACTATTGTGTTGTACATCTACTGTAGAACACAACACAAGGTGATTCAGTTTCAGCATAGCAATTCAAAGAAATTCAGCTCTGTCAGAAAACAGGGCGGTAGATATTATTTTTTCGAAATTTGATTGATTATTTTTCCCAGGAAAATGAATATGTTAAAATGATTGCGTGTGCATTCCGCTTTGAAATTTAAGGTGCTTTTGGTCTCAATCTCTTGGGGTTTCCTTTACGCTTTGTTTTCCTTTGATCCCTAATTGTTTGGATGACTGCATCCCATTCTTCAAGGAAAGTGGTGTTTTGCTCCCCATCTCCGCAGGCCACTGCTGTCGCTCTCTCGTAGCTGCACTTTTCCCTGTCCATAATCAGTTTCGTTATGACTTCAGGAGTGATCACTTTCTGCACGTAATATTTGTCGTATCTCTTAAAAGTTCGATGACAGTGTCGTCTATTTCTGTGAGCTCTGACGAGGTGAAATAATGGCTTCCCATAACAGCGAGAACGTCCAGGCGTTTGAACTGGTGCCCTGGCCACACGAGGAATGCTTGGTGACGCTGGAACTGTTTTGTCGGTTTTTCTTCACAGAGTTGCTTCTCCATTATATCTTTAATGTACGGTAACATATTTTCCATAGGGTAGGTTTGCTCTTGTTAAAGCTTGAATTGTCTCATGCGAAACCATGTCCTGCAACGATATTTTTCTTAAAAATATTTTTAGTGCCTGAATGATACTATAGGTTTTATACGTTTATTTTATAGGCATATAAATAGGCAATAATTATTTTCATAGTATATAAACTGCATTGTCTAATGTTTATGAAGAAGTGGTTCATGCTCAACTCAGTGCACGCGGGAAGGTGTGACAGCACGGGAGAAGGTGTGGCTCTAGGCATGCCAAAGAGCAACTCTAGTTTTACAAGTGCTCTCGTAAATTTCCAAGTGCACCTTTTACTCGATAAACCCACGCCTAAAAGCATACACCAATTATTTTATAACACTGGCACAGCTTACACAACAACTTACTTCTCTGTCAGCTAAAATTCTATGAGAATCGAAATTCACCATGAGCGAAAGAGATAAATGCTGAGCGGCAAATGAACGTCCGCCGTTTCATTTCAAAATTGATGATTTGAAGGATATTTATGTTTGCCGTGATGTTTAATGTTAAGTTCCATTGCAGTGCGACGAGCGGTAAACATTTTTGAAATTTAATCAATTACTTAATAGATTCACAGTTTACCTCTTCTCTGCTACTGGCCTCATTATCGACTTCATCGTCAAGATTAACGGGGAGACTGCCAGTCGGGCTGAAGCTGTTTCTCTCCTTATTCAATTCTTCTTCATTCTCATTATTCAAAGTTTGGTGGTCCTAAATAGCAAGCCGATTGGATTCACTTTACCACAAAGTAAATTGCAGGTACAAAATGATGGTTTGTTTGTTTGTTTACCTCTATGCTTCTTGCGTCATCGTTCTCAATGTCGGCATCAAGATCAAGCGGCATACCGCCTATATTTTGCTGCTGTTGACATCTCTATTTATTTCCTCGTCATCTTTATTATACAGCATTTTGGTTTTCTACAACACAGTACCGTAATTTTGTTATTTTTTAAATGCAATTTAAATGCAATGAATCCACATAATTGTGGTTTTGAAGAAGTTGGGTATGCGGCGCTAAACATTGTTGAACTTAAATTGGCATAACTGAGCCTTTCATTTTTCGTCTTGGATGAAAAGTAAGTAATGACGACGTACCCACTGAGAAGAGCTTTTCCTATACATCCCTGGTGAGGAAGACTCCTCTGGTGATGAAGGTATGGCGGCATTCTTCCACTGATTCTCAAAACCTTCTTTGACATGAATATTTAAAGGAATCCCAATCTGAAATAAGGCATAGACAAGTTCATTTTAGCAGCATAAAAGGCATAATGACATTTGCTTGGTTGAAATTATAACACTTTAATGATATGTTTCATCCCTCACTCTTACTTGTCCCCCGGAAGTTGTTACCTGTTTCAGCGCATTCTCACAAAGAGGACAGATAAACGATTTCCCATCGGGGCAATTGTTAAAATCTTGAGAATGTTGTTCCATGGGAAGATCATGTTGACCAAAGCACTCGGGGTGGTAGTGAATCAGACATCCCCTACATTGCAAGTCACATATCAAATACCACCTGAGGAAAAATGGGAAAACCGTTGTTAGAAAAAGCACCTCTTCAGAAGCGCTCACTTTGTACCAAACGGAACTATATATGGTAAAGTTTATAATGAGAACTAAAGTACCAAAACCATAACAATAACTTTGTACTATTACCCGTGAAGGGGTTTTCGACAGGTGCAATACAATGCAGATCTCTTCATTGGTCGATCCGCCTCGGATGGTGTATATATCTTGTGTTTCTAAGAAGAGGATACAGAGGTCAATAGTTACGTGATACGTTAGGCCGAATACACCGCACATGAAAGCCCAATCTAACCTCATCAACTGCACCCTTACACCCAGTAAGTGCTCTTAGTGATTGTTCGAGGTAGTCTGTAAGCATAGCGGATGGTATGAAAATGAAGATTTATAAGATTATCGAATCTATGGACCGCATCAGCTGTTGAAATTATTCACATACTTTCAATGTACTAACGAGAGTAATAGTGAAAACCGAAAGAAAAAAGAAACGTTTCAATTAAAATGAGATTTATCTGATTCCTAATATGAACAAAGCTATTCTTTAAGAATTGAACGATAGTGACAAAAACATGAACTAAAATTAAATGTGGACTTATTACTAAGGCGTCCGAATAAGGGCATTATAACATGATCCATGGTCCTCATCATGGCAAACTGGAATCTCGCCTCTCCCCGGATAACAGTGAAGCAGTGGAACAGCCATCATCAAATCCAAATCTTTATGCAGACATTTTCAACGTGCGATATTTTGCTGAATACATGGTTTAATGAGAACAATAATTATATCAGGATGACTAATACCATTCTGCCATACGAGACATGTCTCTTACCTCAGTACTCCTGCTTTCATCAAGAATTCCAAAACGGTTGTGGCACGGCAGTAAAACATGCTCCTCCCGAATCTGTACGATAAGAAATAACGTTAATGTAAAGACGGTCGTACGGCAAAAGAGAGGAAGTCCACACAAATCTTGTCACCTTAGGTGACAGAATGTAAAGAGAATTGAAGTTGGTCACTCACAAAAGTCAAAGTTGTTAAAATCAACGAAGTGAAGATACTCAGTGCCTTCTCACCTGGTGCCTTTCACGCCAGTGGTCTAACCGCTGATCGCGCTCTGTTTTTAACCTTACGTATAATTATGGAATGCCATATGTGACAATATGTCATAAAAACATATTTATGTATACTAAAAAACATATATGGCTATACGTAAATATATACGGCTACAACATAAATATATGTGGCTATAACATAAAGATTGTGGCTATGAAAAAATACATGAAGAAATATATATGCCTACGAAAAGTAATAGCTATTAAAATGTATATGTGGCTACAAAAATATATATGGCTACAAAATATGTATGGCTACAAAAATATATAACTACAAAAATATATATGGCTACAAAATATATATGGCTACAAAAATATATATTGCTATGAAAAAATATATACGGCTACGAAAAAATATATACGGCTACTGTGCCCGCTGTCTTTCGTGTTAGCGGAGTAATAAAGTAACACATGCCCGACAGTTTTCGCGCGGAAACCCTCCATTCAAGATGGCGGAACCGAGACAAAGCACGAGGTTAGAAGCACTCGTGCAGGAAATTATACAACATCCGGGATTTCGTCAAGCTGTAAATGGTCCCGACAGTGGCTAAAGCAAAAGCTAAATGGCGGACGGAGTTGATCTGGAGTCATTTTTTGCCCACTCTATTCCTTCGATTTTTCGACAAGCTGAACGAAACCTCCACAGTGACTACAATAGGCATAACGCACGAAAGTCACACCCAATCTTACACCCAGCGATTGTCGTCGTCTTCTGGGCCTTTCTTCACGTGACGATGACTCTATATATTCCAGACACTCTAGAACTATATATTTTACCAATTCCAACAGCCATTTTCGACTATCATTTTTTATTTAATATGAACCATTACAAATCACGTTTCAAAAAAAAATGACGAAAAAAAATGAAAAAGAAAATGAAAAAAACTTGCAAAATTACGTTCATTTCTTCATGAAAAAAATTGGGTGTGACTTTCGTGCGTGACAGCATTTTAAAGTAGCCAAAAAATAAAATATTAAATATTAAAATAAATTTTGAAATATATATTTTTTATGTGTTGTTAACAACCTATTGCTACCACCATATCATATGTCAATTTTCACTCACAAATGATACTAACTCGCTATTGCATAATGCTTGGAATGGTATAAAGTAGAATATGGGAACTGAAATATTAAATTAAATATGTTAAGTAAAGATTGAGTTTAAATTATTGTTTTTTATATTTTTGTATATGTTTTAAAAATGCATTGAAAAAAATATTATTTTTGCCTTTGTAGGGTGATGATGAATTTATGAATGGTTTTTTAAATACGAAAATCATAATTAAATTATCCAAAGTATATTTTGTGACAATATTTTCACGTTCTATAGGTATTATTTTTTTTTCCATATATAATATATTATTTAAGAAAAATCTGTAGTAATTATGTAATGATGTGTGATGAGATTTTACATGAAGAGTTTGGGAGCGAAAGATATGACTTTGTTGATTGTCTGGTTTGTGGTGTGAATATTCGTGAGCAAGTGTTGAAACGAGAATGTTGTTGTGAAAATATGGAGATGCGTGTTGTGTGTGGAAGAAAAGTTTGTGTAAGATGTGGGGTTGAAAATGGAAACATTTTTGTGCCAGATTTCATTGACTATGCACAAAATATGTACAAAATAAGTCGCAAGACTATTTATAATAGAAAATACAGAATACAAAATGTCTTAATTGAAATGATAGAAAAGGGGGAAGTTGAGTTAAATATTAAGGAGCGGGAAAAAATTCAATGTATTTTGAAAGAGTTGGGAATTATGACAAAAAGGATCGGAAAAAGAAGAAGAATGATAGATTTTAAATTTATATTTGAAAAGGTGTTCAAAGCCATGGATGTAAAATATGAAGGTAACTTAAATATGAAGGTTGAAAAGTTTTTGAAGTTTGAAAGATGGTGGAAGCGGGCATTGGAGGAAATAAGGCGTGATGAGAATTATAAGTTTTGTAAGATATTGTTAGGGTGATTTTGATTGTTTGGATGAGGAAGTGTCAGTTGTATTTTTGTATTTTGCATCATATATTTTAAGCCATTTGTTGGGTGGTGGGGCAAGATCTATGCGCAAATCTTCGAGAAAACTCATTTTTTTGATGATTGATTTTGTGTCGACATTACCAAGACGAAGCGCCTCCTTAATCTGCCCCAACAAATGAGAATATGATTGATAGACGTATTTGCAATTTGCTATTTTAGACGACAAATTTTTAAACTTCATGATTGTTTGAATGGCAATACCAACGCTTCCAATTGCTAGGAGCGCAATTCCTGACGTGGCGATGACACTTGAAACCGCGATAGTGCCAATTATTGCGCTACTTACATTTGCGCTAATATTGATTCTTTGATAATGCTTAAACATGTGTTTATATGCATAGCAAAGACGATGGCATGTTTTATAATATGCCATCATTTCGTCGATATCGTTTTTTGAAACTTCGTTTGAGATATGATTGAAAGTTAAGGATCTTTTTTTGCTCATATATATACGGTAGATTACAAATAACGTTTGATGATTATTTTTGAAAATCCCAAACCATCGAATCCTGAATCACTTTTGCCGGAAAATTTAATTTGAATTGTTGCGTTTGCTTTAAGAGGGAGGATTCTAGAAAAATAAAAAGTTGACCATTTAGTTGATTTTTTAACCGATTGGTAGTAACGATTGTCGTCCCTTCGCACGTCTTGATTTGTGACAATCATTTCAGCCATTTTTATTCCACCTTCTTTTACTTGATCTATTAACGTCACTTCCCATATACCTTTTTCTTTTATAGTTAGTGTTTTTTTGTCTTTTGATATTGCGAATTGGCCTTTGAAATCATATTTTGATGGAAATTCAATTTGTCCTTCATTATCGTGAGAGCAAGATCCAATCAAAAAATTTGGTTGAAGTTTATTTTCGAGAGTGTTGAGTTTTGATGTTAATGAACTGATGTCTAACTTTTGTCGATTTTTTAAGTTTTTAATGTATGTGTCGACATCTTCTTTTTCATAGTAATTGCTAAGATCAACCTTTTTATTTTTTGATTCATCACCTTGGTCTTGTTTTTGAATTTCATCATCGACGTATTTTATTGTTGCAAAGTCATCAAGTGTTTTATTTAAAGTGTCGTTTGTTACAGCGTTTGTGTCGAAATATTGTTTATTGATGGCGTCTAAATTTGAAGTTGGATTACTAGAAATGCCTGTTAATTGATTCCCACCAACGTCGTATCTTTGTTTTTCAGAATCAAGTTTTAAACAATCATCAAGATTATTTTCCAAATATATTTTTGATACGCTATCACCATCATCAACGGGCTGAGACAAATTTTTAAGAAGATTTTGGTTCATGTCGATGTTTCCCATGATTTTTTTACTTCCGTCTGTCAACATTATTTCATTCATTTCTTCATTGATGACACTTAAGACGGATTCTTTCAATCTATTTGCTTCTCTTTCCTTCACAAAATTCATATGTTGATGTTTCATTTTCGCATATTTAGCAAGGAGTTCTCTTTGTTCGTCTGATCTCGACATATATATTTGGTTACATTATGCTTTGTGGTGGTAATACTCAAATTTTAAAAACAATGAAAACTTGTCGATTTTGTCATTTTCGAGTGCGCGAAACACAAGAACATCACCGTTTTTGACCCAAAATGAGTTCGACGTTGTGCTTCTTTCTGTGACGTCTACAGCTGCTAAAATTTTACGTGACAACCGATTGTCTGTATATTCTTGCACGACTTCAAAGTCAACGTTTCTTGAAAAATTGGCGTTTGATGGATAATTTAACGATTTTTGAAGAGAGACAGTCATGAAAACCAAAGTGTCATCTTGACCGTCAAATTCGAAAGCAGCGATGTTTATTTCTTCTTTATTTGACTTGCGTTTTCGCCTTGCCATGCGATTTCTGCCTGTTATGAAATTTGTGTTGAGGCCAAACTTTGTAAATGAATTAGTTTCTGAAACGTTGAGGTATCGTTCATTGTCGTCACTTTGAGTTGAATTCACGAAGTCAAGAAACGCTATGTCAAATTTTGGGCTATGGTCGTAAACGAAACCAACAGTTGCGGCGTAATTTTTTTGTGCTAACGATGTGTATTCAGATATTGATTCACATTGTATTTTGCCCTTTACGCTGAGGGTTTTAAGGGACGAAGGGATGATTTCTTTAACTGTGAGACTATTGAGACTTGTAATGTTGTGATTATTACCTTTCAAATCTTGAGTCAACCCATCGACTTTATTTATGAAATTTGACCCTCCAGGGGTGTGAATGTTTGCAATTTCTTGATCGATGTAAGTTTTTTGTGTCGATATTTTTTGATCAGTGTAATTTTTTGAGTCTGTTAAAGTTTGAGTTGTTTTTTGATTGGTGTAGTCCTTACATTGCACAATTGCGTCTGTCAAGCCTGTTAACATTGAGGCATTTGTATCTCTTTTTAAATTACCAATTTTTGTGTCAAATGAAGTTTCAGTTTCGATTAATGTTTTGAGAAGACAAATTTGATCTACTTCGTTTTTGTCGTTTTTTATTCCCTTTGATGAAGCGCGCAGCACATAAGGAATGTTTAAAAAATAAACTTGATCGCTATTGTTGTCGACCTGCATGAATTCATGACCTCCTTGGCTATAAAATCCTGTACTTGCGCGGAACCAACCATCGTCGTACAATCTCACGTCTAGTTCACTTATTTTTGTTTTTTTGTCTTTGAAAGTTGGTGTTTGGTGAGAGCCATTTATTTTTTTTATTTCATCATTGAACGTTTTAACAGTCAGCATCTCTGTATCAGTTGATAAATTATTTGATGTGGATGAGAGTAAGCGCGGAATGTGTTTAAAATAAGTATTTTGAAAGTCGTCGACGGCCATATAAAGATTGTTGCCATTAATGTAAAATTGAAGTTGTCCGTTGTGTTCGTGCCTTATGTCGACGTCTTTTGTCAAGGTTCCGTCTTTAAACTTCGCGTCTGAGGCGTCTATTTTGCCAATTTCACTTTTTAATGTCTTAACCAAAACGAGTTGATCATCTTTTGCAAGATTATTTATTGCGTTTTCAATGGTTGGGGTTTCTTTAAATATTGCAATTCCAGAGCTTTTAAAAGTAAGATTTTTCACGTCTGTGGTGTTATCATTGGTGTAAAATTCGAGGTCGTGATTTGAAGGCGTGCGAATATCAACTTGGGAAATTAATGTACCTGATTTAAATTTTGCAACTTTTCCCGTTTCTATAATTGTTTTAGTGCCACCAGAATATTTTTGTTTTTCATTTTCAGCTATTGAATCGTTGATGTAACCCATATATGATACGTTACATTCCTGGATATTCAATTTTAAGGGGCGTGTAACACCCACTTTTGCCATCGTGTATTTTTGCGCTAATAAAAAATAAGTCGTCTTTTTTTAAGAGTAAAGTTAACGTGCGCGCCTCTTTGTCGGCAGTTTGTTGTAGCAATAACGTTTCTTTTTTTTCTTCAAATGGGGTTGTGGGGTCGTCATAGCGATCTCTCCACCAAAACGTTATAGAAAATGATTTTGAATACCTTTCGTCGGAGTTACAATACACCGTCATTATGGCAATTGTGTCGTCACTTCCTAGAAAACGCAAGGATGTAATATTTGGCATAAAGGGGTTTAACGATGTTGTTGCAACTTCCCAAAATCTGGTTTTACGATTACTTCCATTGAGTAGTTGTGATTGATTGCGAAGGAACCTTTCGTCTTTGTAACGGGGAAGACGTCCTGTTCTATAATCACTACTTTTGATGAAATTGAGTTGTCCATAATCAATTTGAGGAATGTTTTGTAACATAGTGCGTACATTTGGAATGTAATCTAGTTGATCCTCCGTCGTTATTTTCCCAAGATCAGATATAGATGTTGGACCGACGATTTTTCCAACAATTTGCAATTCCTTTGGAGTCCCGCGCCCCTTAATTTGCCTTACTCTCAATGTTTCAACGTTATTGATTTCAAAGTTGTTGCATGGGAGGTTTTCTGTTAAACCTTCAGTTTTGTCAATGTATTTTGACTTTACCTCATCGAAAATGTGTTTCATAATAGAAAGTGTGTAGTTGTTCGATTCTGCTACTATTTGTCTTAGATGTCCAAATGATACCAAATATGGATCTGTAAATGGCGCATATATAATTTCTTTCAATTTTGTTAATGCTGGATTTAAATATTGACTAACAGCAAGTGGCTTGGGACTTTTAAGAGTTGGAACTTTTGGTAGATTCTCAAATTCTACATTTTGATCTTTGTCGACACTCATGTATTTTTCTCCTTGGTTTTTGAAACCAATTACGTTTCCATCTTTTGATATATCAATTTCACTCGTCAACGTTCCATCCATAAAACGGCCTGTTGCCTGCTCAATAATAGTAACACCGCCTCCTATCAAACTATCTTGATGATGAGAACGGTTTTGTGTTGAATCATTTATGTATCCCATATAATTACGTTTTTTAGTGACGATGATTTGTAAAATAATCAACTATGAATTTTTCGTTTTTTATCATGTCTTTCATCGATAACTTTCTGACAATTTCGTAAAAACTCTTTCCTTTATTCATTTCGTTCATGAAGTACAAAACAAAATATCCACACAACACACTTTTCAAATGTTGATACTGACTTGAGTTGTAAAAATATGGTAAATTCATGCTTTTTGAGAGTTGTAAAACACGCATTGGCGGTTTCATTCCAAATGAGTCGAAATATAGAATTCTGTCTTTTTTAACAATCAATAACACCCAATGAGTTCCTGGGCCGATTTGATCGTCTAAATTTATCACCCAATATCCTTTTTTCATTTCGTTTTTCATTTGATCTTTTGAAATCACACCATTGAAGTTGCGAATTTTGAGGTATTTTACCCAATTGATGATGTCAAAATTGCTTATCGGAATGTTTACAAATCGAGGTTTTATATAGCGCCCAACATCGAATAAACTGTCCTGTCGAACTTTCGTTTTGTTCTTGGTGTGTAATAATCCCCCATCATTAATCCTTTTCCTGATTTTTTTTTTTTTGTTCCTTCGCCTCGCCAACTTCCGAAAAAAGGGGGACTCCTATATGGAAAAACGTCTCCACCTTCTTGAGGAATCACTAATCCTCCATCTTGTGTAGAAACTCTAGGTTGGGGCCAAGTGCGTCTTGAAGGGCCTCTAGAACGATATGAAGGTCTATTTTGCATACCATTTCCAGACACCAATTCAGTGGCCCCTGCAATAGCTGCTGGTATTAACATACTTGCAAGTAGGGCACCCATGAACCCCCCTCGTTGCGATTTGGTGGCCTTGAGAAATACGGGAGCCATCGAGCTCAACCCCCTTGCAAGGTCACTTTCTTGTTTTGTGGTTAATAGATGTCTGTACGGAAGAATTCTGGAAAACGAATCAGGCATAAGAAATCCACCACTTTGACCCGAACCCAAGACGGCATCTGTTGCGCGACTCCCTAAATTACTGAAAAGGCCAGTTAGCAACCCCGGGCCAGCTGTTTTTATACCTTTTTTTACACCTGTTTTCAGTAACTTAGGCAACATCGTACGTCCAACTCTAAATAACGAGCGTCCCCATCCTGAGCCCATTATTTTTCGGACACCTGTTTTACTAATTTTAACGTCAACACCAGTTCCGTTACTCATTGCTTTTTGAATTCTTCCAATTTGAGACTTCGTGAGGTTCAGCATATGATTTCCTGAAAGTTGATTGTTGGCCAACCGAAGAGTGATTGGCATTGATTTTTGGATTGCGTTTTGTAGCGACTGCATTTGTCCTTCGCTGAGACTTACACCATGAGAAAAATAATTCGTCATATATTATGCGTTATATAAGCAACACTTTTTTAATCACACACGTTTAAACACGCAATTTTGCTTTTCCTGAAGCTATGTCGATACTCACATCTTTTTCGTATAAGATTAGGGCGAAGAAAATTATATCTGCATTTGGAACGTCATTCAAAGTGTAAGAAAACGTCAATTTTGGCATCGCACTTTTTAGTTCACTTTCTTGATTTCTGAGATCGAAATATAACAATCCATAAAGGTCTTGAAACGTCTTCAGATCGATGCTTGTTGAACTCAGATAGTCGTTAAAACTTTTGTTGTACTGGAATACTTGTCGGAAAGTTTTAGAAATTTGTGTTGTTGGGTTCATGTCGATTTGTGGATAAAATTCACTGTTTCCAAGTTGAAGCTGTGCTTTTGTGAAAGTTCGAGCATTTGCCATATTGTAAGTGTTGAATAGGAACATATTGTGAAACTGAGAGTTCATTTTTACATTGTTCAAAGCCCAAAGGAAGCAATGTTTTGGACGACTTTCGCCCGTACTTATGCGCCACGTTCCTGATTGACTTCGAATTGGCTCGCTTGATTCTACTTTTTCCATCAAAAATGTCCAAGTGCGGGGTTTCAAATATTGGTCGGCGTATAGGCCTAAACCTGTGCTATTAAATATTAATTTTGGCACCCATAATCGCATCATTGTGACGACATATCTCGATATTTCTCCTTGGAATCTGAAAATAAAGTTATCGTCATTCTCGAGGTCAAGAGTAATATTTATCAAACCATTAGGGGCTATCTGATTTTTGAAACTTTTGAAAAAATTGTAACGGTTCAAAGGTATGACTACGTTGTTTGTGGCTGCTGCCTCGAGCAACTTTTTACGTTTTGAGAAACCCTCGTTGAAATTTGGATTTTTTGAATCGATCATGAGCCCCGCTTCATCTGCATTGTTGGCCGCATTTCGTCGATGAGTGACTTGTCGATATAAATACTCTTTAGAATTCGCGTGTGTCGAAGTATCGAGGTAGTGGAAAGTCGCTGGGCCTATTTTCCGTCCATATTCATCGCTATAATCGAGCAAATTTTTTACGTTGACTGCATGGTTGCAGTTTGGAATGTTAACCAAATCATCACCTCCAAATGACACGTTTATCTTGTTTATCATAGCGTGCGCACCATTAATCGTCGCAACTTCATTAACTGCAGCATATCCGCCGCCACCGTCTTTTTGTTCAAGTTTAAAATCGATTTCAAGATAAGCGTTGTACAGATCTTGCGGATATGAATCGCCAGAACTATCCACACTAAATTTATATCCATTTTTTGCTTGAAATTGATCGTTGGCGGGTAGTCGTATCACATTTTGAAGCTCAAATGGAAAGTATTCGTATCTTTTCAGCACATCAGGAGATCTAAAATTACCCATATATAATATTGTTTACATAAGCAAACATGCTACATGTCTAATATTTCATCAAATTGAGAGGATATAGATGGTTTTAAAGAATTGATTTTTGTGTTTGAAAGTTTTTGTAATTGTTTGACTATTTGATCGCCTTTCGTATTTGTTGTTTCAATCGGGGGTAAGGGCTTAGTTTCTGATGTGACGTTTTGTTTTTTCTTTTTTCCAAATTTGTCTTCGAGTTTATCACTTATCAAATCTCCAGTTTTTTCCCCAACTTTTTTTGAACCAGCCTTTATACCTTCTTCAAGCGCCTTTGCGGCTATCTTTTTTGCCGTTTCACCTGTAACTTTTGCAAAAACTTTTGAAGCAATGTCCCCCCATCCTGCACCATATTCTTCTTCGTAAATGTAATCACCGAATTCATCACGTTCGCGTCTACTCATATATACAATAATCTACACAAACATTCAATATTTTATTTTTTATCTCGGCACACTCCTCAACAATAAATTAAGATTAATTGGAAGATTGTTTAAGTTTACAGGCCGCCCAAGTGTATCAGTTATATAAATTCGTATTTGTTTTATCGTCGTGGTATTTAATTTATTGAACGACAAATGGATCGGCTCTTGATGAAATGGAAACGTGAGAGGCAAATTATCGACGTTCACGAAAAATAAGACATCCCCATGACCCCCAGAATCAATGGTGTTTGAGAGTATGCTGCAGCGTAAAAGTAACGCATCCACATCTCTCGTAATATTAGGAATTACCTGACTGAACGAAGTCGCAGTCAGAATTTGTGGACCAAAACCCACTAATTTATGAAATTCACCCTGAGACAAGTCGACTTGATAATTATCTTCGAGTGTAAATAAACACTTAAAAACTGCTTTGTCAAAAGAAAGTTGAATTCCTGCTTTGTCCTTATCTATAGGATCGCCGTTGCCTCGAATGACATAATCTATGTAATCATTGAGGTCACGATACGAATAGTTTCCATCTGGGAACCTTATTATCCTCCAACTCGAACCATTGTCTTTGCTGTATTTTATAATATGATTATTGTACTCACGGCTCAAATTTTCCCATGAATAAGACATGTCTAAAATTCGTAACGCTATCAAGTGGTCCATATTTTCTTGCAATCTGATTGGGTCCGAAAAATTTACGACAAAATCGTGACTTGGTCCTATTCCATCAACACTTTGAATAGTTATTGGTGTATCATAATTTTGACTTGTGTCGCTCATATATTATACTTTACATTAAAAAATCGAGTTAAAAAGTCACGTTAAAAATTTATTGACATAAGAATCGTGTTGTTCCCTCGTTATTTCACCACTTTTATGAAGATAATCGATAATTTGCCATATCTCATTGCGAATGTGAAGATTATTATTGCCTGCAGCCCTTGTTCCAGTCAACAATTTAAGTCTTCTAATCAATTGGCCTGCGCTTGTATAATAAATATTTGATCCTCCAAGTTTCGACTTCCCAGAGCTTCTATGAATTGGTAAATTTCCCAACATATTCAAGTCGTTAAAAACTTGTCGTGCCATGGAACTATACCTCTTTTTTGGGTCAAATCTTTTCGTCAATAAATCGATCAAACTTTTGTCGGCCATATTTTCATATATTTTTCGCCCATCCTTTGTTGCTTCGACAATCATTTCGTTCATCAGACGAGGCACATTAATACTTAAGCCACCATATTGCCCTTGATTTATTTTGTACGCATGGCGTTTTGGTTGCTTATAATTTCGTGTCCCAGAGCCCTTGGTTTGCGTAGTTTTATACATCATATGTTCCCTCAACGAAATTATCGCATTTATGGTGTCAATTAATTTTTTAAGCGCGGAAACGTAAACTTGGTCTCTATTTTTATAAGCCTTCTTTTTTTGGTTTGTTAAAATAATTCTCACACTTGTAATAACTTCATTCAATTTTTCATTTGTCAATTCATTTAAATCAGAGATATTTAATCCGATCTTAGATTGTAACTTTTCCAACTCTGGTGATGTAAAATTTCTCAAAAATTCATTCACATCTAGGGTTAATACATTTTCCACAGTATCTGTGATTCTCTTTTGTCCTTCTTCCAACTTTCCAATCAATAAATCTTGCCGTTCGTCAATTTCTTTTTTGTCTTCATCGCGTAATTCTCTTTGAACTTTTTCTTGCATTCGTACAAGAGGCTTAAAAGCTTGTTCCCCAAAAATATCCCGATCGATGGAACGATTTTTTTCCATTGAAATTTGGTCTGAAATTGGTTTTATAATGTTGTGAGCCTTTTTTTCTCTCTCAGCCAAACGTCTTATTTCTTCAACTTCCATATATACTTAAGTTACATAACACAATTATTCAACTATTTAACTTTCAAATGACGCTTAACTCTTCAACTTGTGTAACATAATGTATAAATGAAAATACCAAATTATGACACGTACAGCACGAAAACACACGACAAGAGAGTGGTACCATTTCTTCCTGAAGATTTTAGAATGTTGATTTGTGGACAATCAGGATGTGGAAAAACTAACACTTTGATGCATATGTTACGAAATCCATTAGTCTATTACGACGAATGTTTTATTCATACACCCAATTTTCATCAAGACAAAATACAAGACCTTATGAAATTTATGAATGGTATCTCACGTAAAGTTGGATATAATGTTTTAAACGTTCTCGGCGAAGATGACATAAAAGACACTTGTGAGTATCCCCACAATAACAGAAAGATTGTTGTTTTTGATGATTTGGTGAACGCTTCAGAACGTACCCAGGGTAAGATCGCGAATCACTTCACTGATGGAAGACATCATGGAATTTCACCAATTTATCTATCGCAAAGCTACTACGACGTGCCTTGTAAATTACGACAAAATTGTTCACATATGATATTATACCCACCAAACTCAAAAACACACTTCAACTTGATCTCAAAAGAAAATGGTGTAACGCCTGAATCGTTCTGCAAATTAAATCCCTTTGAATTTTTGTTCCTCGATAAAGTCAAAAAGACGTGCAAAAAAAACTTCGACGAACAGTTGTAATGTTGTGTAACGTAGTATATATGACTACGTCTTATTGTGTAAAAGAAAGAAAAAACACGTTATGTGTCCCTGGGTCTGAAAAATACGTCACAGCAAAGAATGGAAGAATGATGATGAAGTGTGTTTGTGCATCTTGCGGAGCAATGAAAAGTCGATTCGTGAAGGCATCAAAGGGTATGACAGGAGGCATAGGATGGGGAGACGCACTTTTTCATGCATCTGCACAAGCGGCCAAAAAAATGTTGAAAAGTGGTTCTAAACAAGCTTTGGAAAGCGACTATTTGCGCAATTTTGCTAAAACCAAAGCCAAGAATTTTGTTGGAAGTCTCATAAATCGTGAAGTCGACAATATCACACAAAGACTTGCCGATAAATTGTAATCTAAGCAATAGTATATGTTGAGTTATTGTGTGAAATGCAAATCTAAAACTCAAAGCCACGACGAAAATGTGAAGATAACGAAGAATGGTAAAAAGGTGATTAATTCAAGGTGTACGATTTGTAGTTGTCGTAAATCATGTTTTGTAAGCACGCAGGAAGGAGGAAGATTCGACATTCATAAAACAATTGGTAAGTTACCAATAATTCCAAAAAAAGGTTTAGTGCCTCCAAATTACAATTATTTAGGACCCTACAATCCTCTAGAAAAACAACTAATCCACAATGAAAAAGGAAAAATCTTGGAAATCTACCAAAAGCCAACAGGTAAGACAGACGCCGTTGCTATGCAACATGATGTGGATTATAATATTTGCAATGATGACTTAAAATGCAAACACGTGGCAGACAGAAAAATGGTCAAATCCTTAGATGATATCCCAAAAAAAGATCGTCAATGGGGACACACTCTTGCTAGAAACGTAATAAACACAAAACAAAAACTTGGCCTTGGTGTGTCGTCAAAAAACGGAAAACGGCGTTGAGTGAAGATTGGGCTCAACAATTGGCCGATGAACTTCATAAACCAATCAAGCGAAACTTTCTGAAGCGAAAAATAATCGTTAATTATGCAGACGAGATTTGGAGTTGTGACTTAGTCGACATGCAAAAATTAAGCAAGTGGAATAAAGGGTATAAGTATCTATTAATGGTGATTGATGTATTTTCAAAATATGGATGGATTCGTCCGCTCAAAAGTAAGCGAGGACAAGATGTTACAACTGCATTCAAATCCATTTTAAATGAAGGTAGAAAACCAAAGTTTTTATGGACGGATAAAGGCACAGAGTTTTACAATCAGCACTTCAAAGAGTTGTTGAAAAAGCATAAAATCACCTTGTACTCGACTGAAAACGAAGAAAAGTCGCCAGTCGTAGAACGTTGGAATCGCACGATGAAAAACAAAATGTGGAAACAATTCACGGCACAAAACAACACACAATATGTAAATTTGCTTCCGAAACTTCTTAATGATTATAACAATAACACAATTCACTCATCTATAAAAATGACACCTGTCGAAGCAAGTAAAGAAAAGAACAAACGCATTGTCTTTGCAAATTTATACAACAACGCAAGAGTCGCATTGTCTTCTAAGCCAAAATTTAAAATCGGCGACAAAGTAAGAATTTCTAAACACAAACGAAAAACCTTTGACAAAGGCTACACTGAAAATTGGACGGAAGAGATTTTTACAATTAGCGACATCTCATTTACAAACCCAATCACTTATAAAATAAAAGACTTAAATAACAATGAAATACAAGGTTCTTTCTATCAACAGGAACTTCAAAAAACTAAACAAAACGTGTTCAGAGTTGAAAAGGTCATAAGGAAAAACAAAAAGAACAACACAGCGTTAGTAAAATGGAAAGGCTACGACCAAAGTTTTAATTCATGGATACCACTTGGCGACTTGAAAAACGTCTTGAAAAAGTCTCACGCCGTGAGAAAAACCAACTAGACGACGTCTTAAAAAGTCCTCACACGACGTGTCTCATGCCATGAGACAAAAACACGCGTTCATAAAAATGCTTAAAAAAATAATAGTATAGTATAGTATAATGGATCATGAAAATAATTGTGGTCAAAATGTCGAAAAAATAAAAAACAAACGAGGAAGAAAACCTATGTATGAAAATGACGAAGAACGCAAAATTGTACAAAGACGACAGAGAAATGAGTATATGACAAAAACAATCGTAAATTGTAAATTTTGCAATAAAGATATGAAATATAGTGCTTTCAGTTCTCATATTAAAACAAATGACCACTCACGAGCCTGTATTTCTTACATTTTAAGTATTCATGGGGCCATAAACATTGATAAAAGAAGAAATTATAAAAACAAAAAGAATAAAATGTTGCATATGTGGGGGGCTCGCCTTTTACATGAAGAAATTCACAAAATCATAAAAAAAAATAGATTAATTATAAAATGTCCCAACTGTAATTTTAAATTACCACGTCAATAATTTTTGAAAATTTTTATTTTTATATTTATAAAATCGCGTCTATAGTAAAATATTTTTTATGTAATATAGTTATATATAAAATGAAAAAAATCCTTAAAACGACGGCAAATTTTGAAAATTTATTTCACGATTTTTTTGAGAATGGTCAATTCAGGCCATACGGTGACAAAAAGATTACTCACACGAAGCCCCAGAAAATAAACATTTCAAAAAGTAAAAAGACACTTAAAGAAAAAAATCCTATAGAAAATATTATGTCAAGGACGAATAGTCGAGGTGACAAAAGGTTAAATATGAAGACAAAAATAAACGACTTAAAAAATGACTTATTAAAAGATGAAATAAAAAATGCTAAATGGCTTAAAGAAAAAAATCGTATAGAAAATATTATGTCAAGGACGAATAGTCAAAGTGGCAAAAAAATAAATATGGAAAATTTGAGTAAGCGTGAATTATTGCAAATTATTGAAAGACAAATGAAAGATATTGAGGAATTGAAAAGAGGATTGAAAAAAAATTCAAAAAATAAAGAGGTGATTTCCGAGATGAAAAATGTGATTAAAAAATTAAAGAATGAAATAACACAAGAAAAACAAATCGAAGAAAAAACCGTAAAAAAATACAGACAATTGTCACTCAAACCTTCTACAAACCTTTTAAAAATTCCATTCAAAACCGTTTCGTTGAAAAAGTTCAGAAATGAAGAAATGCGGCTTAGTCGTGATCCAAAAAAAAATAAAAAGTCGTTTGTAGAATTATTTGAAAAACGCACACGCCAATATCAAACTTCAAATGTTAGTGTTTCAATTCTTTCGCGCTTAAAAAACGACATCAATTCCATAATCACAGAAGTCGAACGTCACTTTGAAACAGAATTCATTCACAACGTCGATCCTCATAAATGGCTTATGTACACACTTTTAACAGATGGAAACTTAAACATGCTGAGTGGTGAGCATTTACAGGGAATGAGCGCAAGCGTCATTTTCACCAACCCCAAACATATAATCAAGCATAAAATGAAAGGCGTACGATACGAAAATTATGTACTTGGCAAAATAAATCGCCCCATTAAACAAAAAGAGAAGGATTCATGTGTGATCGATTATGTTTGGGATCAAATTCAAGGCAAGATTGGATTTAAAAAATACGACTACGAAACGTTAAAAAGTGAAATCCTCAAATTCGTAGACGATTATAAAACAGGTGTTTCAACTGAAGAGTTAATAAATTGGGCAAAGGAGTGTCACGACGTTATTTCAATTCATGCATTTGACCCTCGATATAAAAAATTCGTGTCTCACACAAACGATCGTTGTCGTGTTTTGTTAACCTTCATGGTCAAGGATAGTCATTTGTATCCTATAACGAACGAGAAATTAAAATTAACTGCGTCACGTCACAATACAAAAAACTTACTGCATCATATGATCGAGCTAAAATGGTCTCAAAGACATGAAATAATCATTAAAATTGAAAATATCAGCGACTTAACAACTTGCAACGTAAAGGACCATGTCATTATTCTTCCTCCAGACATTAAAGTTTCGGAGGCCATGTGTTTATACATGAAAGAAAATAATCACTATGTTGAACTCATTCATTGGAACAACAATGGCGTCTTAGATGGGTTTCTCACTCATGACAACAACATGGTCGTGCTAAACAGTGAGTACGAAACCCGAAAAAAAATATGTGATGGATTATTCGAAAAATATAATACAGATTCATTTGTGTGGTCGAATCAAACTTTCACGTCAATTTCAAACAATATCTACGAACAAATCTGCGGTAATCTTCAAAAATCAAACTACAATCTCACTACACGAAAAATGCTCGACGACTTTTATCCAAAAGCATTGCAATGGTGCACAAAGGACGAAAAATTATTGCAAGAAGGAGAGCCCGTAAATATCGACGTCTCAAAATGCTTCCCCGCTACATTGCTAAAAAGCCAATATCCAATACCAATTTACAGCATTCACGACGTCGTTGAAAAATTCAATGGAGAAAGACAGGAACTGAAAAGAGTTGGAGAATTTTACATTGACGAAACAAACATAAAGATTGGTAAACAAACCATTCCGATTGAATGTGGATTTTACTCTTCTCCCCTTGTTTCGTATCTCGTTGAAAAGTTCAACATGCCGCTTTCTAACATTAAATATAAAATCACTACCAATCGTAGCTTAAAACCTGATACCTTCAAGGACTATTTCAAATATATTTTCGACAACTTCGAAGAAAAGGAAGGGAAGATACTTGCGAACTCATTTATCGGAAGTTTAGGGCGAAAATACAACAAGGAAACAAGGGGATTTATAACAAACGACTATGAGTGCGCAATGTGTTGCTGGACTTCTGGAATTAGCGAAAATAAAAAAATATCAATCAACAATTTCAACGACACTTACTTGGTGAAAGAGCAACTTTGTGAAAGATTATTGTCTGATCACACAAGTATCAACAGATTTGTCGTGTCTCAAAGCGTGTTCATGTGTCTTTGCCTTATAAACGAATGTTATGGAGACAAATCAATTCTCCATGGGGTAAACACAGATGGTATCTACATTGAGAGCCCAAAAGTGAACTTTCCAATGAAAAAAAACGTTGTTTTTAAGACAACAAATGTCGGCTTCGCATACCAAACAACAGATTCAACATTAGTATATTTTGAAAAACGTCTTCGCGAAAACATAGACATGAACGATTACAAAATCAAACTGGGGAATGGTTGCATTTTTAATGGCTCTGCGGGCTGCGGCAAAACAACAAAACTATGCAAAATGGCCATTGAAAACGATAATTCATTAATCTTCTCATTCACTAATAAGGCAGTTGAAAACGTGAAAAAAACTCTTCGAAAATCAATGGATGAAGCAACTGTCAATAAAATCTGCCATACTTTCGATTCTTACTTTTGTGATTTTCACGAAAGAGGCATAGAAAGCTTAAAAGACAAAATATTATTCATTGACGAATTTAGTATGATACCCAATAAGTGGATGACAAAAATATACGAAGCCTTTTCGAAATTTAACAACAGTGTGTATTTATTTGGCGACCTTAATCAATGCCAACCAGTCGAGTCAAATTCTGCAATATTTTACAACTATGAAAAATCTCCATCGATTCGTGAAATGTGTCCTGAAATTGAGACACTTCAATATATTGAAAAATCTTGTAGATACGACAAACAAACGCACGGGATGTTAAGTGAGTTTTTAAAAACTGGACGCGTCACACAAAAACTTGCACCAATTACTGAATCTTATCGTAACATTTGCTACCTCAACAAAACAAGAATTAAAATCAATTCTGAATGTTGTGAGAAATTTGTAAAAGATAAAGATTATGTTGAAGTGAAGTTTACATATAATAATAACTCTGAAACCTACAAGGTTTGTAAAAATATGCCAATAATGGCAACTACAAACATCAAAGAAAACAACGTTTTTAACACCATGGAATTTAAAATTTCAGAAATTCTCAACAACACTTTCATCGTTGATGGCTTTGCGTACGACACCAAGACATTTTCTCAATGCTTCATTCCATCTTTTTGCCTTACTGTATATAAATTTCAAGGCGCGACGATAAACGAAAACTACAATATTTATGATTGCGATCGCATGGATAAACGTCAATTATATACAGCACTTTCTCGTACTACAAAATTCGAGTATATCCACATCGAACAAAACAAACTTCACAAAATATACTTCAATAGACAACAACCAAACCTAGAATTAATAAACTCACACTTCAACGTGCTCTACAGAGAGGGGAAAATATATAAAATCACCTTCGAAAACAACAATAAAGTCTACATTGGGTCTACATGCGTTCCATTAAAACAACGTCTAAAATGGCATCTTAAAACTCCCAAATCTGCAATTTACGGGAGGCGAGACGATCTCCCAAAAATAAAACTCATCGTAAACGTACCATGTGAAAATAAAAAAAAATTAGAAAAAGTCGAAACAAAATATATCGAAAAATACTCGAAAAAATATGCCGATCGACTTCTCAACAAACGCAATAATCCTCAAATCAGAAAGAAAAGAAAAGAATATAAATTCGAAGTAAAAATCGAAAAGGAAAACGAACTAAAAAAACGAATCGGTATGTTGGAGGATAAAATCACCATACACGACAACGTCAAGAAAGGGTTCTTTCATATCGATACATTAATAAATGGAAAACGTTTTGCAACAAAAACACGATACACAAACATAAAAAAAGACGAAGCACTCATTAAAATAAAAAAAATAAAACAAGACAAAATCGACGAGTTAACTTTAAACTTCTCTTAAATATGTAACGTTAATATATATGGATTATTACTTAAAGGTCAAACTTTTTTGCGATTACATTTTCAACCACCTCTCAAATAAAAAATCGGCCCATGAACTTCGAGGGGCGGTCAACGAAAAAGAAAGAAAAATACAAGAATTATACGACGAACTCACAATTCTTCATGAAACATATTGTGAGACAGAAAGGGATCTAATCGACATGCACAAATGCAACGTTAGATTAATATCCAAATTAGAGGACGAAAAAGAAAAACACCTTAAAGTGGAGGAAAAATTAAGAAAAAATATAAACGAATTAAAAGGGCTAATTTCTGACATTTTTACTTAATTAAAACATTTCAGTAAATTATTAATAAATTTACACCATTCCAAGCATTATGCAATAGCGAGTTAGTATCATTTGTGAGTGAAAATTGACATATGATATGGTGGTAGCAATAGGTTGTTAACAACACATAAAAAATATATATTTCAAAATTTATTTTAATATTTAATATTTTATTTTTTGGCTACTTTAAAATGCTGTCACGCACGAAAGTCACACCCAATTTTTTTCATGAAGAAATGAACGTAATTTTGCAAGTTTTTTTCATTTTTTTTGTCATTTTTTTTCGTCATTTTTTTTTGAAACGTGATTTGTAATGGTTCATATTAAATAAAAAATGATAGTCGAAAATGGCTGTTGGAATTGGTAAAATATATAGTTCTAGAGTGTCTGGAATATATAGAGTCATCGTCACGTGAAGAAAGGCCCAGAAGACGACGACAATCGCTGGGTGTAAGATTGGGTGTGACTTTCGTGCGTTATGCCTATTGTAGTACAGTGATAATATCAACGTATTAGAATGCATGGAACGCCGGCTAGACGATTATGTTTTCGTTGTCAGGGCTGTTATATTTTGCTGTGAGCAACAAAGCGTCAGCGAAGACCTGATTGAGCTGTTCATACGAGTTCATGATGAAATCATTGCATTGCATGGACAGTTTCTTGAACTCTGCTACATGCATAGGGACTATTGATCGGAAATGGGATTCTCGTGCCCGTTGGAACAGTCAGGAAGGCCAGGCAGGCCAAGGTATCACATCCCTCAAGATGCAATCACAGGCTTACATAACATTCATGGGATTTGGATGGCAGTGGCTAGAGAAGCTCTTGTGTCGTACAGCTGTTCTGCGACGGCGGCACCAGTACTCTTTGCCGGTTTGTGAGACTATCGGTCCAAGAATTACCTATTGTGATATTTCAAATGAACGCCTCCGTGAAGTTGTGAGTGAAATTGAATTGCAGTTAATGCCAAATGCAGGAGAAACGTACATTATTGGAGGACTACGAAGCAGAGGAATACGTGTGCAGAGATGTCGCATCCGTGAGGCCATTCATGCAGTGGACCCAGTTAGCCGTGCTTTGAGGCGTTGCCAAGCAGTGGTGAGACGAACGTACAATGTACCTTGCCCAAATGCACTGTGGTAAGCTATTATATTACGTTTTTGTAATGTATATTACCACTGCCGAGTTTGAAAACTTGTGAGAATCCTTCATTCTATTCATTGGATAGGATTATTTTAATATCCTACTCCTGGATTTTGTTGGGCAATTACATTTTGCAAAGTAGATTTACCAAGTTCAGACGTGGATTGTTTTGATGTATTTTTTGCAGGCATATAGGCGGTCACCACAAGCTCATCCGATGGCACTTTGTCATACATGGGGGGATTGATGGTTTCAGTAGATGCATAGTTTACCTCCAATGCTCTACAAATAGTAAATCGGAAACGGTCACTGCCCTTTTTTAGAGGCAGTTAACCAGTTTGGCCTGCCATCAAGGGTACGCTCTGATTTTGATACTGAGAATGTTGGTGTTGCAGCCTACATGGTAAACCACTTAGAAAGAGGACCAAATCGAGGAACCATGCTCACTGGCAGAAGTGTACACAATCGGAGAATCGAGAGACTTTGGGTGGATGTAAAGAACAACATTGTCAGCTACTATTGCAATGTCTTTTACTTTCTTGAACAGTGTCAGCTACTTGATCCTATCAGTGAACCACATCTCTTTGCCCTTCATTTCATATTTTTGCCGCGCATAAACAGATCAATAAGCGAAATGACAGCTAGCTGAAACAATCACCCAATGCGCACAGAAGGAAACAGGTCACCAAGACAGCTCTGGCATTCTGGTATTAGTGCTACAGCAAATTCATCCTCGGAGACCCAGGGGCAGATCGTGGGGCGGCGGTGAAAAGAACGGCGGGCAAAAAGCGGCGGAGGGGGAGGGGGGGAGAAACGAAGAGGAGGAAAAGAGCCCCTGGGAACACAGTCTGTTCAGACCAGTATTGAAGGCGTGAGACAGGCGCGCCGCCGATTGGGCGAAAAAAATTATCAATTGTACTTTTTCGCCCAATCAGCAATTGTCGTCAAATGCCGCCTGTCAAAGGCCATAAATAGATTAAAAGATTTTAAAGCCATGGAAGAAGCTATTAAATTTTCTGTGCGATTATTTCCAAATGTCAAGGAGTTGAAAGCCGAGCAGAAATTGATCGTGGAGAATGTCTTGAAGGGAAGAGATGTGTTTGGGGAGCTGCCAACGGGATTTGGCAAGACCTTTCAAGTTTTGCCAGTCGTTGCGAAAGCGATGAATGCTGCCGGCCACAACTTCCCCGCTTCTCCGCTGGTCGTTGTTCTGTCTCCTCTGTCGTCGATCATACAAGACCAGGTCGCATACCTTCGTTCAATTGGTTTCAGAGCTGCGTTTGTGGGGGAGAACGCTGAGGAAGACCAACGTATCATTGAAGGAAAAGGACGCTTCGTCTTCTTGTACGGAAGTCCCGAAGCGTTTGGCAACCAAAAGTACCGTGAAATTTTCTCTCTGCCGTATTACAGACAGAGCATCGTTGCTCTCGTTTGCGATGAAGTGCACACAGTTGTTCATTGGTGAGTAAATATATCTTACGGCTGGATATTTTTACGAGTCGTGCAATATTTTGGCGAGCCGCTCCGGCGAGCCAAAATACAAACGACGAGTGAAAATATACACCGTATTACACGCTAAAATGTTTAATAAGTTGTTTATTATACAACTCCCTTAGTAATTTTAAATCGCGTTGTGACATGTTTTCCGCGCGCGATATGTCAATCAAGTTTAGTGCCGTGTGCAATACGGCTGTATATTTTTTACTTTACTATCTGTTATTTCGTCACTGTGCTGTATTTGTGCGTTACTAAGGGAGTTATATTATAAATATTTTTATGTAAACGGTTTTTTTCCTGACTCTGAAAAAGTACGTTAAATGTACATGTATATTTATTAATGTACTTGCCTAAATTCACTGGAATGACACTATGCTTTTGCGACGGCAAAAGTTTTGTCCCACTAATTATATTTTCATATCATTTAGGGGAGAGGGGAGCAACAAGAAGGACCCTTTTAGGAAATGGTGTGGCCTGGTGGGAGAGCTGAGATCCCTGCTAGCACAAGGAGTGCCTGTGTTGGCATTAACTGCCACAGCTACAGCTGCAACAAGGAAAAAGGTCGTCAGTTCTTTAAGTATGAACAATTGCTTGGAGATTGTTGTCAGTCCTAACAGGAAAAACATCAAATTGAATCTCATGAAAGTAAAGAACGATATCAGTGGAACATTTCAGTGGCTTGCCAATGAACTGGAAGAAGGTATCAATTGCCCAAAAGTTTTAGTTTATGCCAAAGATTACAAATCCTGCACAGAAATATTTCAATATGTCACACACAGCCTGGGCAGTAAAGCATATTGGCCTGCTGGTGCAGCGAAGAAGGCGGCAAACCGATTGGTTGCTATGTACCATAGTGGCACATTGCCCAAGATACAGCAGACTGTGCTATCGTCACTCAAGGATGTAAATGGGAAAGTGAGAGTTGTCATTGCAACAAGTGCCCTTGGAATGGGAGTGGATATCAAAGGGTTGCACCGAGTTGTAAATTATGGTCCACCAAATGACATAGAGTCATATGTCCAGGAAGTTGGAAGAGCTGGAAGAGATGGTGAAGCATCTGAAGCCCTTCTTGTTTTCCATGGCCATCAGCTTCGAAACTGTGAACCTGAGATGCTAAACTATCTGAAGTCTACTACTTGCAGAAGGCAGAAGATTTTGGATATATTTGATGACGAGAGTGGTTTAGTAAATCCCAAGCATCTGTGCTGTGACATTTGCGAACAAAAATGTCAGTGTGGTGCTGCTGACTGCCATGAGAATGACAATATGATGTCCAAGATGTCTGAGCAGCTCTCAGGAAAGGTCGAGAAGCAATCACGGGTTGTGAGTGATGATCAAAGGCAAGATCTAACAAAGATGTTAGAAAAATGCCAACAGGAAATAAGAGAGGATCTTGAATATCATGCTCATTATTTTTATTCAAATATTGACCATGTGACTTGCTTTTCTGATATCCTTATTAAGGACACAGTTTCCAGATGTGAGTATCTGTTTTCCCTTGATGACATTTTAGTAGAAGTTTGTGTCTGGAATACAGATCATGCATTGACAATATTATCCTGCTTAAAGAAAGTTTTTGATGATGTTATACAAGAGTAATCATGTCTATGCTAAAGTGTCAGCAACATTACTGTGTTTGAACCAAAGAACAGTCAATCACATGATTACTTTTGATAGTCATCTGAAAACTGCACTATTGCTATCATAGTGTTTCATCAGTCTAAAATACTTGCAATGTAAAATGTATCTTTGCAGAAAATTAGTACTGATTCATCCACCTTTTTTTGTGCTTGTTTATCCAAGTGTTCATATCTCTGAAATCAAGTGAAGAAATTGAGTCCTTTCTGATTGTCCCAATTCCAGAGTGTGAGCGGTTAGGGATTTCGTTTAGGGCCTTCACTTCCTGCAGTACTTTAATCACAGTGTAAATGTCATCGTCTTTACCTCTTTTGTGCTCAGATGATTCTTTCTTAAGATTGATCTCATGATCCAGATTGCTGCGGATTTCTTCAATGGCATCAGTTGCTCGGCTGTAGATTTGCTGATTTGAAGGTGAGGTTGGCCCCATGAGCAGACATCAGTTTTTTTGTTGCCTGCACCACATGTTCCATATGTTGATCGATGGCTACATTCCTGCCAGCACCACCTTTCATGTTTATGGTACGATTCCATCGTAAACAGTGGGCTTCTCGTGGAGATAGCAAAGAATTCAGCTGTGCATGGAGGCGTATTGCTGCAAGGGCATACTTTGTCTTCCCACATACTTTAAACAGCAGCATCATAAATTTCCACAGGTATTCAGTTCTGGCACCATCTCCCTCCTTGATGGAATCTTGAAAATCTCTGAGTAGCAGACCAGTCTTGAGAATGTTGTGTGCATAATTAAAAACACTGTCACCCTCACTCAGGTCAGATGTGCTTCCAGCTGTAGCATGATCTTGTATTTTGAGACCATGCACAGCAACTTCATGGTTGTCTCGGCTCTTTTTATGGACATAGACCTTGTTGCAATCCGGACATCTACACCTGTGTTGCTGCACAGGCTGGTCTGAGTACTCCTCAATCTGGTCATGCAATACAGATTCTGGCTTTGCTTCCAGAAGCACAAACTTGTCGATGATCTTGCCAGTCTTCTCATGTAGTTCTCTCAGCTTACTTCCCTTTTCTTTTCCTGGGAAGAAATTCCTTGCAGGAGTGTCATCAGGCGATGCCATTCCAAAGTACTCCATGGCAGCATACACTACATGAGCATCAACAACTGTGCTGAAGAAGGATTCACATCCATGGTAGGACTTGTTGACTACTTTCTGGACATCCTTCCTGTTTAACTTAACCTTCAATTGGTAGAGAGTGCCAAGATCTCCGGCAGAGGTTTCTTTGAACATGTACTCAAATACCATCTGCAAAGTAAACAAAAAAATATAACATCAATGGTATAACATTTATTGTATAAATGCATATATAAATTTGAAAATGTAAGTACTTACATTTTACTATGACATTCTGTGTGTATTGGTTTATCAGAAGAAAGAATAATTAGCATTACGTATGGCAACTTCAAAGTTATTTTTGATATTACCAGTTTTATTTTGTTTTGGAAAGTGGTTACCTGAAGAAAATTCATTTCACAGTGGAAATCTTCATGCTTCATGATCAGTCCCTCAAGTCGGTCATATGGAGAATCTGAATCTCCAACGGCATTCGATGCAGTGATACCTCTTTCGACAGTCAGGTGATCACCACCAAAAGCAATCTTGTGCAGGATTTCAGATTCTTTACCATCCTCATCATTGGTGGTGCTGACAGGAACATATTGTGAGTTGCAGTGCTGCAGAATTTCAAGCATCTCATGGCCTTTGTTTTCGTTCTTCTCTAACAGCCCAAGGTGTACCTTCAGTAAAATAATATTCACATTGACTTTTATTGAGTTGAATTAATAAAAATGAGAGATAGTTCTAAGGAAAGAAATGAAATTAGGCCTGTGGAGGAAAACCAAAACCAAAGCTCTTAGGACTTTGGGTATTATTATTATTACTATTATTATTATTATTATTATTATTATTATTATTACTATTATTATTATTATTATTATTATTATTATTATTATTATTATTATTATTATTATTATTATTATTATTATTATTGGGTTTATCCTATTTATAGACTCCAACAAACTGCAAAAACATATTTAACTTGCCGCCTGGTGACTGGTGCATACAAACTCACTAGTCGAGTTTATTTTCCAGTCATCCGTCCATAGGCAAAACCAGTATTGTACTTCTTTCTTATCTTACATGTCCTTTATGTAATCATTCTAAAGTAAATCCAATTCTATTATATTCCACTTTAACTTCAATACTCTCCTTTATGTCCAATTTCAAATACTATTATATCCTGTACATTATCAATTTTTATATAATCCTATATGTATGTATCACTATGGTAAATAAATGATGATGATGATGATGATGATAATGATGATACAGCAATGAAACAATGAACACTGAAGAAGCCTGAAAATGGGAAGCTAGTTACTCAGTATTTGATTGAGTACATGTATTGTACTTACCACTTGAGACTTCTGTCTCATTTCTTTGGAGAACTGGTGTGGAACATGACTTGGAACCAAAGTTGCATATTGCTTGAAATACTTGCAATGCTTAACAAGGATCTGTTGTACTAGGCTGATAAAATCCTTCCGCAACTTGGCATGTTGTTCTGGTGAAGGAAGGAAACTTGAGTTGGATAATTCCAAAATTGGGCAAATGGGTTGACTGTCGTTCTTTTCCCAGCTTGCTACACGGTTGTCATATGCAATCATATTAAACCAGTGTATTGACTCTGTATCTTTCTCACTTGAGTACACACTAGGCCTCCTTAACCAGTCCAGGTTGTCTCCATTCAGACCAAAATCAGTGAGGACAACTGAGTCCTTGTTCTCACCACCAACCTCTGTTTCTGATGAAGAGCTCAATAAGGACTCTGATGATCCCGATGAAGTTGACTGTAGGTCACTATTGGCTTGGGGCTGATGTTCATTAATTATTGATGTTTCTGGAACCTGAACAAAATTTTTTTTTGTTTTAACAATCTAAATTGTTTCATATTTCTCATTTCAGTTTCATGCAATGCATTTTTATTATTTTATATCCAGCAATGTAGTTCCTTGCTTCAGTGTTTTATATAATGTGTGTGTGTGTTCATAATATCTTATGAATTCTTTGTGCAATAATGGTCACATACCTGCCGCATCTCACTGGGTGCAGGATTCAATAATTGCTGACCATCAGTCTTTGCCTTCTCAATCGCTGCTTTCCATCCTTTTATTTTCTTTAGGTAGTCTCCTGAGGCTTCTGAAATTTTCCGGTTGGCAGTTGTTTTGCTAACACACATGCCCATCTTCTGAAGTCGAGAAAAACCCTGAGCAGTGTTTTGTTAGTGACTGTACAAGAGGCATCCACATTGTAATAATTAAAGAGAGGTTGCAGGAAAGGGAAAGGGGGGATGGAGGAGGAAGCAGTATAGTACATTAAATAAAGGAATGATGTTTAGTAACCTTCTTCTTAGTAGATCCAAGGAAAAGGCAAAGGCCAACCAGGTGTTGGACAGCAGATAGTCTCTGATTTCTGCCCTTCAACAAAATAGCACCAGCAGCACCAATTAGTGGCCTAAGGGACTTGTGTCTGGGGTGGCTTTTAATTCTGGCGAGATGGCTCGGCACTGCAGTTGCTTTCATGTATTGAAACAGGGTTGGTGCTTCCTTCTTCCACTCCTTAAGAAGGCGAGACCATGGAAATCTTTTCAGATCTCTCAAGGAGGTTGACTTCAAGATGGAGTTCTTCTTCCTTGCAAGACTACTGCATTCTTTTTGCAGCTGCAAACAGGATTGGTTGACCAGGTTCTTGCGCAGTTTGTTGATCCGGAAAGCTGCACGACTGATGGCTGCATACCCGGGTGCTTTCCTACCTCCTTTGCACAGAGCGATGCCCAGGCTGTGGAGACTTTTTGGTAATTCCTTGGAAATTGTTTGAGATTTGAAGTGCACTATTACCTGCAAGGAAAATATCACTATGCTAAGTTTTTAAAGATCTTCGTATAACAATGAAAAATGGTAAAAAAAAGTGCGGCCTTCTTTTGAATTTTGGTTTTTAATGTAATGTACACAATTTCATCGCACTGCATGCATCGGACAACCCAAGACTGAATTCACGTACCTGTACGCAAGTTTTTTCTGTCGAAACTGGTTTGCATCGGCACTTGGAAGTCAACGTCTGGGTGGATCGTGTACACTTGGGTTTTGGAAAAGGATGTGTCGCAGGGGAATTTCCTGTCGTGATCAGGGAGCTAAAAGAAGCTGGGGGACGAGCTGGAACAACATAGACAGGATTGAATGGAGACGGAATCAAATGTTGTTGAGAAGAAAGTGGAAAGGCACCAGAAGGCTGTAGTGGTGCACAGAGTATGCCATGTTGAGGCTCAAACAATCGTTTTCCTTTTTTCCTTTCTCTTGTCTCTATGGGCTGTTTTGTGCAAGGGGAGATCCGCAGCTCTCGCTTAAAGCGTAGTAGATTAGCAGTATTTGCTGCAGCAGTTCGCAATTTCTGGATATCGTCCGCCAGCTTGTTGAGGTGGCCTTTCGTTATCCGGTACTTCCACCGCGTGCACACAGCACACAGTTCATTTGCGCGTTGATTCAGTACAGCCTCGTAGATTGGGATTAATTCTCCCGTAATGTTCCTTTTGTTTTTCTTATTGCCGATGAAGTCCGTCGCACACACGCGACAACAGTCCACTACGACCTTTCTCGGTGTTCTATTTAGAGCGCTCGCCATTCATAGAAGGATTAAAATCTAAACTTAATGACCACTTGACCAAATGACCTCATTCACAACACATAAACGCTTTTTAAAATCTTTTAATCTATTTATGGCCTTGACGACAGGTGGCAGGCGGCATTTGACGACAATCGCTGACAGGCGGCATTTGACGACAATCGCTGATTGGGCGAAAAAGTACAATTGATAAATTTTTTCGCCCAATCGGCGGCGCGCCTGTCTCACGCCTTCAATACTGGTCTGAACAGACTGTGTTCCCAGGGGCTCTTTTCCTCCTCTTCGTTTCTCCCCCCTCCCCCTCCGCCGCTTTTTGCCCGCCGTTCTTTTCACCGCCGCTCCACGATCTGCCCCTGGGTCTCCGAGGATGCAGCAAATTCAGACTATTTAGCTGTGCAAAGTATTTTTTTAAGTGATCAAGAAATGCATGAATTTGGAACAGGAGGTGGCCCCCTTCTTGACAGTGACTCTGACAATGATGTTGTAGATCCAGAACTATGTTTTGATCTCCCTGATGCACAATGGCAGCTGCTGCAGGATCAGGTTGATCCATTATCAGATGATGGGAATCATGGGGTAAACCTGTATGTGGCAGCACTTCAGATTATCCATCAAACAATCAATACCTGAATTGCTGTAAGACTTGCTGAAATTGAAGTGCTATTTTTTAACTACTGATGTATTTCTGAAAAAATGGCAGATAGGGCAGTAATAGTTGAAAGTATCACTTCAACACCATTTGTTGAATGGTTTCGTGTGAAGTTTTATTCCTTTGCAAATATATTAAATATTAAATAAATAAATATATGCTTTGTCTCCAGTAAAGACACCAGATATAAACAGTATCATTCAAAAGATACAGTACACATGCATCCTATAAAGACTGTGCAATGCTTTCTTTGTCAAGCAAACAAAGATAACCTTAACTACTGTATAGTAATGAAAAATGTAAAAATGTAAAATCTAGAACTGTAACTGTGTAGTGTAACCATGAAACCTGACATCTTTCAACTAGTATTCTTTCATAACAATGTCATCAAGAGGGATCTGGAAGTCAGGTGAATGATATATTAAGCACAATCAAACTTGTTTCCCTGAACTGCTGCCAGCAGTCCACCTCTAAAGTCATCATACTCCCAGCCTGACATGGCCCGTGGGAAAATGACCTCACACAAGCATGTTGATGCATATATGCTATCACTGGCAGAGCATACATCAATCATTATCCCAGTAGAATGTAACACTTCTCCCCCAGTGCAGAACTTTAGTAGGTCCTTCAGCTCTGTAAGAGTATACACAATTCTATCAGAGTTAATATGGCTGAAAAACATGACAACATTTTTACAGGAAAAGAAAAAAAATGAGTGAGTTTTGAATGAAAACAATTACCACATGAAAGTGAAGGGGGAGATAAGGAGAAAATGAAAGAGTAATATATTCCCACAATGACTGTTACCGTCTTCACTGCTGTTCTCTATGTACTTCATGAGCTTTCCAAACAGTGCTTCTGCATTATCACGACAGCCTTCTTGTGATATCCTCAGTCTGAATTGACTCAGCACCACGTCAGGAGTCAGCTTTAAAGATGACACGAACAAGGGCTCAAACACTGCAGGCTTTTTACGTATTTCATTAAGCACCCCAAGAGTTTCCAGGCCGTGCAAACTGGTCCAGCATAGCTAGTCGTTTTCCAACAACTAGATGTGTTAGAAGGCCTTGCAGGACCACTACCCTGTTTTGGTCCTGAAATGTTGATACAAATAATGCTTTTAGAGTCATCACAAAAATGAGAAGGTGTTGTTTGTGTAGCCAGTGGTTCTTCCTTATAAAACAAATTTTATTAGAGACATAATGGTATAGAATTGGATAGTAAAATTTTTTTGTGCTTTGTGCTATTATTGCTGGTGGCATGTAATAATAATAATAATAATAGTAGTAGTAGTAGTAATAATAATAATAATAATAATAATAATAATAATAATAATAATAATAATAATAATAATAATGATAATAATAATATTAATCACTAATACAATGTATGTGGTAGAAATCTCAAGTACCCCTGTTTTTTTTTTCTCAGGCAGTGTTACTGACAATACGGCAAGTAATCTAATCAGATATACAAGTATACCACAGTTTAATATTGTACTTTAGTATGTCACAGGTGGTATGCATGCTCCGATTGGTCAAATCACCGGTCCATAAGTTAAGGTACTGTACGTTCTTTTCTCAGTGAGGAATGCCATATGATAAATAAATAATTAACTTTGTTTGCTTGGTCCATACTGTAATACTTTATGGAACCTCGACTTCTACCTCACCTTAGGAAAAGCTCTGTCTACAACTCACCTTCTGGTCTGCACAGTCAGTTAATATGTATACTGTGTGCTTTAGGCATTCTCCAGAAAGCATGATCAGCTATACACCTTAGTATTAATACTTTACCATTCCTAAATATTGTCTTGGGTCTTACCGTGACAGTTACAGTAAGTCCACTGTCTTGAATGAGTTTGACAAACCCATCTTCCATATTCAGGTCTGACAATTCCTCGCTGTCATTACCTGTTTCCAAGAAAGAGCTACATTGAAACCACTACATTCATCAAGCCCAATCCAGTCCTGCAACAGGGTGTATATAAAACCTGGCCATGGTCTGGCCCAGGTTCTATATACATCCCCTGCAACAGCAAAACAGCCTTAGGAAAAACATTTTTTCTCAGAAACATTCTTTGTCAAAAGAGTAATCAATAAGCAGTATTTTGAAGTAATGTCATGAATTATGCTTTTCTGCATTATGTTTAGGTTTCATTAAATGTGAAGTTTACTGATTTCATTGTTTCCTTTTTGAAGCTATTTGCAATATGCAAATAGCTTCTATGTCGGCGTTTGGGCGATAGTTGAACAGCCGTTCGGCCCATCTCATTAGGTCATTAAAATGCTCCCCCTCTAGGTGGCAAAAACTACTGAGGGGGGAGGAGCATGAAGTGTTATCCATATAAAAGCCGCCGTGGTACAGGTCCTGTGAGAAAGTTTGTCTTTTATTATCTACTTAACACAAAGAGTGCACAGAGAGATTTCCAGTAAAGGGTTTCCGTGCTAATGTTATAACTTTGCGACAGAATGTCAGAAGCTAAATTACCTCTCCAGGGAGGGGTTTTCTAAATATAATTGGCTCTCTCGCACGTGGAAATTCAAGGCATTATTTAATGGCGGCTGTGAGCGTTGCCGATTCTTTGGTTGCATGTGGAAATCTGCTCCCCCTTCAGCCCCCGGCTGACATATCCGTAGTATCTGGCAAACAGGCGACACAGATTCACATTTAGAGCGACATTTCTGGACACATTTGCGAATATACGCTCCGCTCACAAATGAAGGAACACAGCTGTATGGTGTGACCATGACATATGTTTTGGCAAAGGTAAAAGCTTATTCCGAGTTTTTTTGCGTTTGCTGATATGTTTTTTGACACATGATTTCATGCCATAATTGCAAATGCAGATCGATTGTGGTATGTCTGAGTTGTTTGTTTATAAAATTGTCTCGAGTGGATTCTGTCACTAATGAAAAATCGACAGGAAATTTTACTGTGAACCTTTTCACCACCGTTCGAATAGCACGAGAAACAGGTTTGTTCGGCTGGAGTGTGTTACGTTACGAAACTATTGTAACGAGTCAAAATCTGGTTTACCTCGCATGATATTGTTTGTTGACACATGATTTCATGACCAGATCGACTGTGGTTTGTCTGAGTTGTTTGTTTACAAAAAATGTCTCTAGCGGGTTTTGTCGCTAATGAAAAATTGGCTGAAAAGTCGACAGGAAATTTTACTGTGAATCTATTTCACCACCGTTCGAAGAGCACGAGAAACAGGTTTGTTTGGCTGGAGTGTGTTACGTTACGAAACTACTATAACGAGTCAAAGTCTGGCTTACCTCGCAGAAATTTACAGAACGACTTGAAATATTTTGGCAAGCTATACTTTCCTCCTTTTATGTCGATCAGCTCAAAATAATCATATAATAAACTGTCATGTTTGTGCATTTGTGTTTGGTCATGCATAGTACGTAGCTGGCATAGTAGAACATAGTGTAAAACCCCGATCAAACGGTGATAATATTCGATGATAGTTCGTGCCCCGTTGTAACACGAACTACCTATCATAGACTATCATCAACTAGCAAATAGCTTCACGTACGCTTTGCGGGCCTATGTTTATTGTTGTCATGGCACTCGATTTCACATGCACCCTTTGGTAAACTTCAATTCTCAAAGATCAATAATATATTGTTATAAATCAAGTCTGACTAGTAAGGAATGACTGTTACAAAGCAGAGTGTAAAAGGGTATTGTCCAGAAAATCTGTATCGTAATACCCAAAGCACCATTAATCACATACCTTTTCAACATATTGCACTTCTTCTTCATCAAGTATGTCACTCACTGATGAATATGCAGTGGCCTGGTTGATGTCTCCAGTTGCAATGTAGTAATACATGGATGGTGCTAGCACTGGAAATGCAGCGCATCCTTGACAGATGCTGTGGGAAATGATTTAGCCCAACATTTTGTAAAGGCCAGAGTTCAGAGATTTGATTGTAGTTGAAGAGAATTCGAGTTGATGGGCCCTGGAACATACTGAACTGGTTGCTGGCAACTATGTCTTTAAACAAATCAGTGTAGAACTGCCGCTTCACACCCCCACTATCTATCGCTGGCATTCCTACAAAGGTAATTCTGAGAGGTTAAGTGGGCTGAAAATTTGGGCCTTTATAAAAAGCCCCTGCATCAGAAAAAAGATCATCAGGGTCAACTGACAGGTTAATGTGTGGCTTCAATGATAACTTGGCCATGAGTAGCTTCAGTGAATTATTAAGTGCCTGAGGGTCTCCTGAAAAGAGAAGGGACAAACTGTCTTTTTTTTGTAAATAACTTGTATTACAGCTATAATTTTAGAAATATTTACATCCAAGACTTCGATGCTGTAGTTTCAACAGATCAAGGAGGGACTGGACTCTAAAATCTGGTTCACTCATAACAGCAAGAAAATGTGATTGTACACTGAAAGATGTAAATCCAATTTTAAAATGCTCTTATGGCCTGTAATGAATTAAATACCAGACCATATTTTGTTCTCGGACTGAAAAAGTTAGGGGAATCACATTCAGAGGTATACCACTGATATATTGGCATACGAAGGTATTTAACAAGACAATCCTCAAATGTGACACTGTGTCCATCACATAAACATACTATACCTGGTTCTGATGACTTCTGAAGGACAATATCGATGGCATCTTCAAGTGTGATAGAGTCACTGACAGCTTCTTCAATAATGTCAACGTCTGTATTGGGAAACATTTCCTTGAGCTTGCCCTTGATATGCTCATCATCATCTACAAATGCTGAGGATGTTGATGGTTCATCTGGCCAGTTTACTGATGGAGTGCTGATGTGCAGTGATGAGGATGGTCCTCCGTGCACTGAATGATCACCAGTATTACCTTCCTGAAAAAAAAAACAAACAAACAAAACAAAACAAAATTGCACACTCAAATCAAATATGTGGTCCAGCTTACATTTTTTTCAACCTAGATGTGCTTTTTACTCTCCAATTCATGTACCACTCTAATGAAAGGACCCAAATTCATACAAAAATTTTGAAAGGTTACAGAAATCTGGTATTGTGTTTCTTGCTCAGAGAATTCGTAGCTCTAAAACATGAATAAAGGAATACAGTACCTACATGCAGTTTTGCATATAATTATTGTAGGGTGGTATGAGATGACATTTATATACATACAGCTATACAGACAACATGAATTAGCTTCAAAGATACATTGCAAAAGGTTGCTAAATTATTATTGTTCGTGTCATTAACTTACACCCTCTCTTTCAGTCATTTCATCCCCAAGCTCTTCAATGGGACCACTCTAGAATCAAGAAAATGAATATATTGGAGCATTTTGAGCTTGAAATTGCAAGTGAAAAAACTGCAAATGCAACCAAAATTTAGTTGATGTGACTTTAATAACCATTCAGCATTTACAAAAACTTGACTAGTTTTTGAGGTATTGTGACAAAACATTATTAATTTTATGGTGTACAACAATTTCACTGTTTTCTTAAGTTCTGCAAACAAATAGGTTTTAAACATAGTTATTCTGAAGTAAATTAATTTTGAAACCTTTACCCAGATGTTATGTTTTTTGATGTAGAGAAAATGTTGTTGACGAAAAAAATAATATAATACTGTTTTGTATAATAATATTATCTCTTGTCAATGATATTTTCTTTAATTCAAAATAATGTTGTACCTTGGTCTGCTCCAAACTTTCATTGGGAAGCACCCACACAGTTCTCTGAGAGAAGATGTGGCTGATCACCTCTCCATTTAGGGTCTGACCTGGGGTAAGCTGGGGTTGAACCAGTTCTGTTCCAATACCCATCAATATCTTGATTCTGAAAAGCAGTATATGCACAATTTTTAATGTCATTATGCATTATTGTTTTACAAGACAAGAAACACAAGGATTTCAAGTGGATTCTCATGGTAATGGCATAATTTTCCTAAAGTTTTATCAAATTTACAAGTTTTGAAGGTGTCAGCCCACAGTCTATGTCTTAACATCCAAAAGGAATTTGTTTGTGAACATCAACAAAAACCTTAATGCACATGTCAAAAGTGAATGACCTGCTGAGATATTTCAGAAGTGGTTCTACTTTCATGTAGAACTTTGTAGTTAGTACGCAACTTACTTTGGTTCACAGGAGATGTTTTCCAGTTCCGGCACAGTGGATTCAAATGCGCCCATCAGTTTTCTATAACAACTTCTGCAGGCCAAGATTTCTCGAACTTGAAGGCACTCATTACGTGCCCCAATCGTTGTAATTCTGCCTTTGCTGACCCTCTCACCATCCGATCATCTGGTGCCCTTAACAATACTACTTCCTTTGTGAAGCAAGCTGTTTTTACGTTTTTGCCTTTGCCTTTCCACTTTTCCCGTAAGGGTTGAATCTTCTGCCTCTAGCAGACTGGCCACGAGTCGGAGTGGGCGTCCATGTGGCTCTTCCTCCAAATTGCGGGATTTGCGTTGGCACGCTTGCATTTCCTCGACGAAACAGTTGTTGTAATTCCTGACGAGGTGTTCTTGGATTTTGATTAGGCGGGGGAGTCGCTAATTCTCCGTTGGGACCATTTACAGCTTGACGAAATCCCGGATGTTGTATAATTTCCTGCACGAGTGCTTCTAACCTCGTGCTTTGTCTCGGTTCCGCCATCTTGAATGAAGGGTTTCCGCGCGAAAACTGTCGGGCATGTGTTACTTTATTACTCCGCTAACATGAAAGACAGTGGGCACAGTAGCCGTATTTTTATTTTCATAGCCATATATATTTTCATAGCCCTATATATTTTGTAGCCATATATATTTTTGTAGTTATATATATTTTTGTAGCCATATATATTTTTGTAGCCATACATATTTTGTAGCCATATATATTTTTGTAGCCACATATACATTTTAATAGCTATTACTTTTCATAGGCATATATATTTCTTCATGTATTTTTTCATAGCCACAATCTTTGTTATAGCCACATATATTTATGTTGTAGCCGTATATATTTACATATAGCCATATATATTCATGTTATAGCCATATATGTTTTTTAGTATACATAAATATGTTTTTATGACATATTGTCACATATAGCATTCCATATATAATTGACGAATGTCATTCCTATTAGCCTGCCAAGTAATGTACAGAGCTTTGCGCACAAAGGAATCGTTCCCTTTACCCAAGCGCTCTGCAACTGCACCCCAGAAAGCATGATCGGTGGTATTCTCTGGAGGGTCCGATCCATGATCAGCTAGTGCGTGCGCTAACGCCAGAGGGTCAATGTTATGGAAGACAAATGGGAGATTACCCAATCGCAAGAGCAAGTCAAACTAAGCGATTCGAAAAGACTTACCCCATCCTTCATCTCCTTCCTAGTGCCAAATAGTATCAGATGTCTTAGAAGAAACAATCTGACACAAGTGGTGTACCAGAGTTGCACCATACGCATATAAATTTCACTAATAATATAACAGTAAATAAGCGAACAGAGGCAAGATTGACAATTACAACATATCCTGTCCTTTGCAAATTAAATTATGACGTATTATCAAGAAGACCGACCACACACAGTTCGAAACATCTACCATGTAGTTAAAGATCGCCTAAAGTGCTTCTTTTTACTTTTTGTTCTTCACTGCCCTACCATGTCAAACTTCATATTGTAGGGAAAAGGTGACAACGTAAATGTCAGGGGGGTTGCTGATTCAAATAAGCCATCAAATCCCTGACAATCTGCTAGCTTCCCATTACATAACAAAGCTGATGATTTTTTTAAAATTGTTGTGCTGGAACTCAATCACCTTGTGCTGTGTTCTATTGTAGGGGAAAAAACTGTAATTAAGGTTAGGGGGTGGTAATTCATTTCACCGGGAGAAATAGACGAAAAAACCGAAAAAAAATACGGCTCTCTTTTTTAACAGAGCTGAAGTTCTTCAAATTGCTATGCTGTAACTGAATCACCTTGTGCTGTGTTCTACAGTAAATGTACAACACTGTAGGTAAGATCAGGGGGGTGCTGATTCATTTTCTTGGGAGAAATAGTCAATCAAATTCCAAAAAAGTTGCTTACGGCCCTGTTTTCTAACAGAGCTGAAGTTCTTCAAATCTTTACTCTAACTGAATCACCTTGTGCTGTGTTCTACAGTAGATGGACAACACAATAGTTAAAATCAGCGGGGTGCTGATTCATTTCCCCGGGAAAAATAGACAATCAAATTCCGAAAGAAATACTTACGGCCCTGTTTTCTAACAGAGCTGAAGTTTTTCAAATTGCTGTGATGGAACTGAATCACCTTGTGCTGTGTTCTACAGTAGATGTACAACACTGTAGTTAAGGTCAGGGGGGTGCTGATTCATTTTCTTGGGAGAAATAGACAATCAAATTCCAAAAAAGTTACTTACGGCCTGTTTTCTAACAGAGCTGAAGTTCTTCAAATTGCTGTGCTGTAACTGAATCACCTTGTGCGGTGTTCTACAGTAGATGTACAACACTGTAGCTAAGATCAGGGGGGTGATGATTTATTTCCTCTGGAGAAATAGTGAATCAAATTCCGAGAAAGTTACGGCCCTGTTTTCTAACAGAGCTGAAGTTCTTCAAATTGTTGTACTCTTTCTGAATCACCTTGTGCTGTGTTCTACAGTAGATGGACAACACACTAGTTAAAACCAGCGGGGTGCAGATTCATTTCCCCTGGAAAAATAGACAATCAAATCCCGAAAGAAATACTTACGGCCCTGTTTTCTAACAGAGCTGAAGTTCTTCAAATTGTTGTGATGGAACTGAATCACCTTGTTCTGTGTTCTACAGTAGATGTACAACACTGTAGTTAAGGTCAGGGGGTGCTGATTCATTTTCTTGGGAGAAATAGACAATCACATTCCAAAAAAGTTACTTACGGCCCTGTTTTCTAAGAGAGCTGAACTTCTTTAAATTGCTGTGCTGTATTTGAATCACCTTGTTCTGTACTCTATACCATTAAGCAAATAGGTGTCAACAGCGTTAGTTTTATTTTTCTCGTTTCTGTTCGATTTCGAACAGGCTGCCGAACATGCTGCTATCTTCACTTTGGTAAACCAAAGTCATAATCTATGTTCCCATTCAAACATTTGTGCACAAATACACAGCGGTGAAATTTCCGTCGTTGTTTCAGTTTGGCCCATCCAAGGGTTTTGAGTGCTTGTGTGGCCGAGGCATGCCACAGTTGGCCTAGTATGACCTTGGCCGCTTTGTTTTAAAGAATTTGCAGGTTGTCCATTAGAGTAGTATTTGCCTTGTCTCCCCAGATTATGTCCCCGTAGTCAAATAAAGGGAGAACCATAAATAACCAATGAGGCACCGCGCCAAGTTGGTTATTATCAGTCCATATTCGGCAAGCCCAAGTAGGATAATTGTTTTATTAAAAACTGGACCACAAAATACTCTCCAAAATGATTTTATTTGACGCAAAAAAAAAAAAAAGACCGGAAGATGACTAAACTTCCGCTCCAAAATTACAATGGTCACATGGTTATCGCAACTATGACAAAGTGTTCGCGAACAAGCTGAATGAGCTTAAACAAACACTCTTGGAATGAGTTTGCAAAAGTATCTCAGGGTGATGTACCAAGATTGTTGTAAACTTGGACGTTGGTGCAATTGTAAAAATTGAATTGTGGAGGGAATCGCTCGCCATGTACCATGTTTGTGCTTAAGACTGACATCTGGCTGTGCTGAACAAGCACGGCAGCTGGAGATACTTGAACTCGAGTGACAGTTTCGTTCCCAGAGCTGGACTGATGTTGTAGGCCAGAGGTCATGTTTTCTTTGTCAACTGAAGACGACGCTTTGGTGCTGAGAAGAAAAGTGCTGCGCATACGCGACATTTCTTGCTGCTGGTCGAAGGACGGTCGATCGTTGTAAGATTCATTGGATCGGTCAGACCTGTGACCGGTTACGGCTTTAATATGCCGTGTCTCACAGTTGCTGTTGGAAAGGATGGTTACAGACGTTGCTCTAAGGTAGTGGTTGGTGAGATGTGGCTCGATACCTGCTCTCTTACTCATGGTTTTTGATGTGTTGTCAAGAGTGTCCGATCGGCACTGTGCAATACCACATTTGGTCTTTCTTGGGGTTGGCTTCTTAATTCCCATGGTCTTTGAAAGAGAACATCCACGTTCGGATTCAGGTGGGCCAGGTAGTTCTTGATTGTCTTAACTGGACATCTTGCAGATTCAGGAAAGGCGAAGATGTTCGCGTTTGATTCATCCTCAGCATCTGCAAGGCCTCCCTGGTGATTTTTTGTTTCTGGCAGGGAACCGGCAAATTGCCTGTCTTCCCAAAAATAGGCCGAGATAAAACCAGGTTGTCCTTTGGAGTTGTGCAGGATTTTTGCTGTTAGCTGGACCAGGCTCACCGCTGTCGTAGAGGTTACGAATTTCTTCCTTTGATATTCGCTTCTTGTGGACCACACCAGCTATTTTCCCAGACTTTCGAAGGTCCTTCACGAAGGCATTCAAAACTTTGTTTGTTTATGCGAAGGCTGGGTCGGCGCAGATAGAAAACTGAAAAGACCTCGGAGGTGAACAAAGAAAGCGGTCGATGGCTGCTCGGATGCCTTTGAGGGAAGAGGTTTTGTAATATGAACCATCTTGTTTCCTTGCTGAGGTATAAAAACACTTGAGGCATGTATTTAATTCCTCTTTGGGTCATATCTTCGAGTGGCGTTCTAAACTTGCTGCCGGAACTTGCAAGCCACTCTAAAAAGGTCAGTGAAATGTGATTTGAACTAATTAATATGTATCGGAACATGTAAACAAAGCAAATTAACACAAAACCTACCATTATCTGTTTTCATTCCAAATTTTGTGGTTTTCTTGGTAGTTCCGGCAAGAACACGGCAAGAAAACTTCACAGCATTTCCATGTCAGACTGTCAGTGAGATTATGCAAATATGTCAGGAATCGGATGACACAATCTTGCAGGAAGGCACTCTGAAATAGCTTTGAAAGCTAGCGAAAAGATCACAATATGATTCTACTTGGCCTTCATCACAGTTCCCGGGGCATCAAACGACAAAATATACGGCGATTGTTGAAAAACCATAACGATAACACGACTTTAAAATTGCATACGTGTACCGTACGTTAATTGATGTAATTTTTCAAAACTCACCGGTTCTTGAAAGCCATAGCTTTAGCCCTTTAGTCCAGCAAAGGAAACAAAACCCAAACACTATTGTTTACGTCTTCAATGATTTCAAAATACACTGTATAGAGCAGTCCTCATACAAAAATAGAATTCCATTGCATCGATTCTGAAAACTTCCACTGACTGTATTTTGCTATTCCTTTCTGAAGAAGTGTTTGCGTTTTAACACAATACTGGTGTCTGGTATTGTGTTCAAGTCGGCCAGTCGATGCCTTAATTCGTTTCACGGCTAGCAAGCTTGCCTCCCATACACTGGCAAAATGTCCGGGCAGTTTACAGCCGTCCGTCCAACTGCTTGGTCTTGTATGTGCATCTTGTCATACAAAATCACTTCCGTTCGTACTCTATCGCATGTCACCAAACAAAATGGCGTTTTTGACGCGATAGGAACTGGGGATGAGGTCGTACGCCAGACTGACTGACGAACAATAAATTTCGAGATGGCGACCCGCTTGGAGTCTCCAAATAAGGCAATACTACTGCATTAGTATCGTGATTATGACCCTTGCTTACGCTCGGGGATATTATTTGAGAAATGGGTAATAGGTTATGAATAAGATGTTATACCTTTGTAATTAGTTTTATTAGTAGGAAATATTTAATAATAGTTAAAAAAAAGGGGGATTAAATATGTTCTTAGTGTATATTGGTGACAAGTCAAGGGCAGAATGAAAGCTGCTGGCCAGCTTTGGTCTGGCAAATTTTCTTGGGTGACTTGAATTGTTGGACTCGTGAGTCCCTGCTATAACCCTTCAGTGCTTTATATATGTTAAATTTACTGTTAGTAGTGTTTTAGCGCAGTCGGTACCGAGTGTAGGAGTGAAGAAGTTGTCTGACATAGTTTGCACTTTTGTTTTCCAATAGTTCCTATTCATCACTAGTACAGCTAGTACTTGGTGATAGCTGGGAGCAAGTAAGTCAGAGTCTGGTCTTCAATTTCAGCAGCTCATATTTTGCGTGATGTACAGTGGGCAGTTGAGTAATAGTAGTGAACAAGGTCTCTCAAAGATTGTTCACTTGTTTGTTTGAGTGATTACTACTCATAAGCTGTACCTTATGCAGTCTATGCTGAGAATTAAGATTGGAGATGGATTTTCAAATACATTTCTTGGTCTGAGTTTGTTCGCATGTGCTTATTAGTCATATGCTTATTAGTCATCCCCCTCGCCCTGACATGGATGTTTTACTGAAGTTTTGACGCAAACACATCTTGGAAGTCAAGTGCAGGACGCAAAGAAAGGCGAAAAAATATCAATCCTTGCGTGACGCCGTACGCCTTCTCACGGTGAGGACATCGTCGCGCCAAAGTAATTTTTGCTGTTTGCTTGAACGGCCGTAGTACAGAAGAATGAACACAAATTTTTAGTTTTCCAGTTTTGAATTCATTCATTTGCAGTACAAATAATTACACCTCCTGTGCAGTTTATTTGAAGTCTGGAGTGCACTGAACCGTGCATGCATATTTATGAGATCAGATTGTTTTGTACATCAAAACAGCCTACCAAGAATCGAAGCAAGACCTGAAGGGTTTAATAAAAGAAAACAGTAACTCAATCTGACTAAATCACTCTAGACTCCAAGTTCAGGATTGCGCTGAGCGAATACGCTCAAACTGGCGATAGAAGCGTATTAAAAACAATGCTTCGAGAGAAAATGATCAGCATGCAGATTTTATTATTTTCTTTAATGATTGGTCAGAGGATACGTGATAGAATAAAATGTACTTGCAATTTGTCACGGTGTCTGTTCGATTTCCACTGACTGCCGACCTTTTTTGCTTGTCCTTTCTGAATAATTACTGATCGGGAGTTTGTTGTCCTCAGATGCCTCAGAGAACCGCTTACGATACTGATCCCGATCCGCTTTCATGCGCTGTTGTCTTTGCGGAGTTCAGTTGTCTGCTGTGCCCGCTTTTGCTTCTGATACTCTGTTATCATTTTTTTTGTGGCAGCAATTTCTGGTCTCTGCTTTTGTTTTCGAAGGCTTTGTACTTCGCGTCTTTGCTCAAGATAGATTTTCTGCTCTGTTTCACGCTTGCGCCTTGTCCTGTCATAGTCTCTTCGTTTTTTGAAGACGAGCTTCATTCAGTTTTTCAGTTTCCAAATTCATTTTCTTAAACGCAGCACGAATCAAAGTTTAGTTCAAATCTGTCAAATTTTATCCGATGCACGCATCCTCATAAGGAACATGTGGAGAAATATCGGACGTTTGTGGGAGGAGGCGAGAGAGCCTCGTTCTGAGCGACCCGGCAATCACTTTCGCAAATAGTTGCTAGCGATTGGCTCACAGTTCATGACGTCGGCAAAAGGACTGGGCCAAGTGCCGACATGAAAACAATATGGCGGCGAAAAGGGGAAGACGCGCGAGTCACGCTGAAGGGTTTTTTCAGCATCTGAACTCTCTTTCGACCGCAGATTTTTGTATTGAAAGTAAGAGAGGACGGAAGAAAGTTGACAGAGGAAAGCTATTTAGTGTGGAGAGGGTGATCACGAGTCGTGAGCAGAAACATGTAAGTTCTTGAGTCGCAATTCGTTGACAGCCTTAGAGTCTTTATCTTCAAGTCTTTTCTTTCATATGCATTTTTTGTATTTCAATAATGTTTATTGTCTTGATATGTAGATACATTTACAAAGTGATTACAGTACAATACATTCCATTTACGCTTTTACGAAATTTCCATGGATGAACAACCATATTATTACTACACAAAAAATAAATAACTGAATTACTGAATAAATAAATGAAGACTAATTAATACACATTTCCAATACGTAACATTTCAACATAATCTACGTTCATTTGTTAACATACTTGCTCCATTTAACGGAATGCACAGCTAATCTATTTTTTGATTTTGCAATGTAACTTTCGAGGTTGTAAACTGACTGAATTCTTGATAAGAGTACATTTAAGGATGGTTTTGAAGCTTTGTTTCTACAATAATATATATATTGTTTTGTGATAATTATGATAGGGTTCAATAACAAGAAGTCGTTTTTCCTACCACAAAGCACAAATAGTTTGTCAGTGCCTGAAAGTGATGCAATTTTGATTTTTCTGGTATTGCACCAATTTATAAGGTCGTTCCAAAGTGTTTCGACGGTGGGGCAAGTTATAAATAGATGTTCGAGGGATTCGTTTGGATTTACAAAAGGAGCATGCTGAAGAGTCTGTTTTACCTATTTTCTTTAGAAGAGTATCTGTTGCTAAGTATCTGTTCAGAATTTTATATTGCAATTCGCGAGATTTTATATCTAAAGACACTTTAAAAGGCAAACTGTAGATTTCTTTCCACTCTAAATGTTCATTCTCAAAGATGGTTGTGTATCTCGTTTGGGCCGTTGGTGTAGTTGAAATTCTGGAACGTAAGTCTGCGTAAATACCTTTAGAAACAACTTTCCCAATTTTAGTATGATGACCCATCAATTGAAATTGAAATTGGTTTTGAGGAATAAAGACCGGCTTATTAACATACTCATTTACCTTTAAAGACTGACGCCACTTTTGAGGAATAGCATCTATTAAGGCTACAAGCCCAAAAGCATCCACAGGAGAGAAACCTAACTCAATTAGATTACATGTACCACTGAATCGGTTTTCCTTGGTTATTAAATCACCAATGCTAATTATGCCTTTACTGAAAAGCTTAGTATTAAAGACGGACTTGCCATTTATGCAGATAAACTTATTGTTCCATTTAACTGTGTTGGATACTTCTTCATGCGAGAGATCAGATATGTTTGTTTGTCTGGCCGCCGAACATTTTGCAAAGCATTTAAAACATTCTTTGTAATATTTGGGGAGGTTGATTGGGAGCTTCTTCACATCAAAGTCGCAACACAGAATAAATTTGTATCCCACAGGTTTAAGGTAGTGCGATAAAAAGATTTTCCAACTGCTAGAGTCATCACTAGCGAATTTTTTACAGCATAGTATTCTTTGCGTTTTGATTATCGATTCTAAGTGCGGAACTTTTAATCCACCATTTTCAATATCGCTAATGAGGGAAGACCGCTTTACCTTGTCTTTACCCCTTCCATATGTATGAGGGGTGATTACCGCCAAATCCAGTTTTAAATTCTATTATCCTTTTGTGGATTCTATCTTTTGTACCACACTGGAATTGTGTTATGCCAAAACGGATTCGGTTTTGTGTGAATGGAATTGTGTTATGCGCAAATGGCTTCGGTTATGCCTGAATGGAATTGTGTTATGCCAAAACGGATTCGGTTTTGCCTGAATGGAATTCTGTTATGCGCAAATGGCTTCGATTTTGCCTGAGTGGAATTCTGTTATGCGCAAATGACTTCGGTTATGCCTGAATGGAATTCTGTTATGTGCAAATGGCATCGGTTATGTGTGTATGCAAATTTATGTTTGATGGTCGCGATAACCTGGGGCGAGTGTTGCATTAAACATGGCTGCGATCGGAGCTCTTAAAGGATGGATTCTCGACATTATTCAAGAGCTTATGTCTGACAACTCCGATTCGAACGGCGATTATGTTCTATACCGTGTTGACTGCCTGTACAACACCGTTGTGAGATACGATCATGTTCTTCCTATTGATAACATTGTTGTAAACCTTCTGCGGGAGGTGCGTGATTGCTTAATAAGTTCTCATAGTACTTCGTCGTCAGCACATGTTGCATCAATCGTTTTCACTGGCACCTGTGGTAGACCACGGTATTTGGTGCCTCAAGAACAACTGGAATTTCTCGTAGAACCGAAAAGGTTGTCCAGTTGAAAATATATATTTAGGCATCTATATCACATGAGCACTGATAAATACCGTATAACTACAAAGAAATACATTCTATGAGCATGTGTATATAATTTTATGGTGGCCAGTCATTTAAATGGTTTACCATTTGGTTACCAAGAGCATTAGGAGACTGTTTCCAATTTAAAGCACACGATAGTTTTATGTGGTCATGTGTTAGATATAATTGTATACTTATATATTCAGACTCGACAACTCTTTCGGATTGACTGTATATATATATACAAAAAATATATGCCCCATATAGATAACCATATGTATATATATATTCATATACAAACATATATTTGTGTGTGTACATGAGACGTTCTCTGAATATTCGCAGGTGGAGAATGGTCATCCATGGTGGTATTGATGGTTATTCCAGGATGATAGTTTATCTTCATGCTGCCACTAACAACAAGGCCTCCACCGTCTTCCATTAGTTTCAAGCAGCAGTGCAGTCTTATGGGCTTCCGTCACGTGTGCGCTAAGACAAGGGTGGTGAAAACGTGGATGTTGCCTGGTTTATGCTAAACCATCCTCAGCGTGGTCCAGACCGAGGTAGGCACATTGCTGGGAGAAGTGTACACAATCAAAGGATTGAGAGGCTTTGGAGGGACCTCTTCTCCGGTTGTACACATGTCTTTTATTATTTGTTTTACAGCATGGAAAACTCCCACATTTTGGAGCCGTCAAATGAATGTCATTTGTTTGCCCTGCATTATGTGTTTTTGCCAAGGATTCAGAGGAATTTGGATCTGTTCAGAGAAGGTCACACCAGAGGGCCATTAAGCACAGAACACAATTCATCACCTGAACAGCTGTGGATCAGAGGCATGCTGTCTGTAGCAAACAGTGACCGGAGAACAGCACAAGAATTTGGTGATGAGGTAATGTATTGTATATGCTTAGGTTAAAGCTTTCTGGTCCATCATGCATCTAGTGAAAATATGTGCCTCAAATTACTTATGGTAATCCAACATGGTTTAAACCTACATCAGTAAAATCTGCTAAAATGCAATGCTGATGGTGAGCCCAATGTTAATGAACTGACTTGCTATCTGTCGACACGAGATTTTTCAAACAAGCTTACACTTCTTATTTTTATAAACATGCTGTTTCCCACATATTCTGCTGATTACTATTAAAGGATGCATGAATATTATTCACTTCAGTTTGAACTAGACAGCTATGGAATAGACCCAGATGGACCGGCTCCATCAGAAGAATGGGATGGCCCAATTGGTGAAGAAAATGTAATAGGTGTGGAAGTACCACCAACTGGCTTTCCTTTGGGAGACATTGAGTGGCTCGAACTGACAGCAACAATCAATCCAACTCGCAGGTCTGATTATCATGGTGTGGATATTCATATACAGTTCAGTTCATACAGGAAAGACTCCAACCTCGTTCCCAGGCTCTTTCATCTCCCGGCCCCCGACCCCGAAGAAAGACCCTGGTTCAGGCTGGTCACGTGCCTTGCTCACAAAGATAATCCGTTGGGAGGGGTCCCCCTGTCAAAGAAATTCGTCGCGCTGTGCGTTTGTCAAAATCAAAACGAGGCTGGCACAAACGACACAAATCAGCCACGCTTTTTGGCAAGCTTCATTTCGCTATCGTTAATAGGGAGTCTAAGAAACCTAGGACGGTGACGGCAACGCGATGAACCAAAAAATAGTGTCTCTGTTTTCCCTGTCTTTGTAACTTTGCCTATTCTTAGGTTGCTCAATTTGTTCCGTTTCTGCCGAGGTTCTATTGATTTCATCGTTTCAACGACTGCCTTTATTTTATCAAACTGTCGTCCACGTCCTGACAACGACGTAAAAAAGAAGTATTTGAAGTCGCACGCGAGAGCACGGCGACCCAGAGTACATGTCAATTTCAGATATTCACGTGCTTCTTTTGTCTTCTTTGATTAGTTTTATTGTTTCACCGACGTCGCCGTCGTCCTCTCGCGTCCTGTATTTTAAGGTGAAGTAATGTGGGCAACATTTTCAGTGCAACTTGTGGTGCAACAATGTTGCGTTGCAAGTTGCACCGTAATGTTGCGCGTATTACCACCGTGTGCGACACACATTGGAGGTGTTAAATTTTTATATCCAAAATTTTCCTTCCCCAGTAGACAAAGTAGGGTAAATTTCCGACTTAACGGCCCCTCCCTTGGTTTCCTTTTTTGCAACCGGCCAGATTCTGGCCGACACGTGACCAGCCTGAACGAGGGTCTTTCTTCGGGGACAGGGACTGGGAGATGAAAGAGCCTGGGAACGAGGTTGGAAAGACTCCAGTAATCAAGTAACATAACAAGGGCACTTTAATCAGAAACAAGGAATCTACCTCCTGAGCACGTTCTGAAATTAGTAGCTTATGTCATAGCGTGGAGTTCTCATGATTGCAGTGGTTCTTTATGCAGAACTTCAGTAGCTCTTTATGTCAACATTTTTTTGTACTGCAGATGATTTAACAAACAATTGACAAACCTGAAATAACAACAACAACAAGAACAACTGAAACCTGAAATAACAACAACAACAACTGACACTTGTAGTATGCTGGGAATAATCATTATTTTCAACTGCAAGAGCCTTGGCATATAGGACTAAAATCTACGATAGCCAACTCCCCCCAAAGAAAGAGATAAAACACAAGATTTCTTGAAACTTTCATAGCTCATGTGGGACAATGGAACAAAAAGTTTGTTAAAGCATGCATCACCCTCCAGAAGTGTCTTGGATTGGTCTTCCAAAAATGCCACTTTAATCTTGTCATATGGGCCAATTTCTGGTTTTCCACTCAGAAAGAGAATCAGTTTCCTCAGCAGAATTTGTCCAGATTCTGAATCTAAAACCAAAAGACAAAGTGATGATACCAAGCAGCTAAATAAAAAGGGCATCCATCCATCTGCTTAGCATCAATATTTTAAAAAGAGCTGACAAGATTCCACAGGAACAGTACATAAAAGTATATACTATTGTTCCTAAATTTTATAACAGCCATTAGTCAAAAGGAAGGGTGCCTGAGTGTTGGAAGTAGGAACACAAAGTCACAAGTGAAACATTTAGGAAGAAAGACCCACAAAGTTTGATGAGTTTCAAGTTTACAGTAATACTTGCCTGTTTCTGTCTCTGATTCCTGAACAAACCTCATCAGCCAATCCCAGGCCAACTCCTTCTTGACACAGTCTTTTTCCTCACTGGGGGCCAGTTCAATTTTCTTGTAGATCAGCTCGGCATCTATCGGTGCATCTTCTGGGGATGGGAATACCTGGTTTACATTGCATGGGTATTTCCTTAGCTGATTCCCCAGCCCCAAACTGTTCAATCCTTTGAACATAGAATCATTGCTGCAGTTCTGGTCACAATTACCTCTGCGACCATCAAGTCATTCACTGCAACATCCTTGTTGTAGTCAGTCAAGGGAACATGTGATGTTAGGCCATGGCGAACTAGTAGTTCTTCTAGCTTGTCCCTATCTTGAGAGCTTACATCAGAAACAGCTTTTCCACCGACCTATGACAAATATGCAGTCGCATTCAGGAGTTCTTCCAATCACATTTTTTTATTTGTTGGTTATTAAAATATGTTTTGTCAATCGTTCTGAGAAGAGAGTGGGTGGGAAAGGGGTTTAGTTCTCGGTGCCTACTTTACCTCCTCTAAAATGCACCTCAAGTCCACATCAGGTAAGTCTGACAAAGTTACAAGCTTTCCAGCTTCTTCAACAGAACCTGTTGCTAGGTACTTGACAACAGCTGGTGCCAGGCCAATCATGCCACCATCACTATGAAGGAAGCTGTAGGCTACCAGTTTCCCTGACAATCTCAAAACAACCACTTGAAAGGACATCAACTCCATACTGTGGCACCAGATGCCCATCTTCACCAGTGAACAATTGGAGATGCCAAAGTAACATGAAATAACTCCTTTGTGGGACCACCCATATCTGCCCCACATTCTCCAGTAAAGCTAACATCAGGGCTCTTTTTGAGATTTCGGTCTGGCCTTTTGTATATTCGCATCAGTTGCCTTAGTGTGGACAACTGCATCCGATTGAACTCTATGTACTCTGTCCCTCTTCAATTTGATTTCGGTACTGTCTCAGCACGTCAGTAGCAGAAAGATCAGTGATATTGGAATCTGCAGTTTCTTTGAAACAGAAAAAAAAGGTGTAAAATTATGCAATGTGAAATATTATCAATATTGTTTTAATTTTGATTTCAAGCCACAATATTATTTTAAACCATCCTTTTTTTGGTGGGGGGGGGGTATACTAAGGTCCTTGTTCCAGGTTTCCTTTCTCCTCCAATCAATGTTGTTAAATGAGAAACAATAGAACAAGTGAAGCAGACAACAGGTGACAAACTTGGCTGCCCTTCTCCCCACTATGCACAATATTTTTAATACCCATGCATGTTGAAATTCAGATTTTCACTTTTATCTAAAAATATTGAGACTATGACATTCGATTCTCACTATCTTAATAACTGAATGGTACAGATGGGAGGGGGGAGGGTGATCAGTTTTGTCATTACAAAATGTACACTGTAAAAAATTTATACTCATAAATATATACTGAATGCGATTGTGCACATATAAGCATTCAATATTATTGTACCTTTGTTCTGGTCCAGAAATGGACTCTTCAGCTCTTCAACTGCAGCATATTCATCTGTGAGAATAAGAAGCATATCAGTGTTTTTCATTGTGTACATCTAAGTCTGAAAATATATAAATTAGTCTCAAAACATTTCTTCTACTTTCATTATTGCTATCATTATCATTATCATTGTTAGTAGTTAGTACAGTAGCAGCAGCAGTAATAGTATTGTAGGTACTCATTCACCTTCACCCCAACCTGCAAGTTCTGATGCTGCCTTGCTGATGTCCCCACATGATGCCAGTACATTTTTGACTGTGTTATCATCCTCTTTTGGAAAAAGTTCTTTGAGCTTTGTTATGTCAGCATTCTAAACAGGCAAAAATATAATATGTGACTTTATTTTGTGACCAGTGCCTTTTTTCTTATATGATTATCTTCCCACTATAACCTATGCTTTGTAAGGAAGTGATGGTTTTTCATATAACATCACTATGACAACTGTAAAGGAATGTCAATAGTTAATTTTATTTCTTCAACTATTGCTCATTCTCAAAATTGTTATTTGCTATTTGACAACTAACCTGATTTACTGTACTTTCCTCATCATTACACACAGAACTCGAAGTTCCAGCTGAACTACAGATCAGCATATGCTGTCTCATTGTTGTGACAGGCAGAAACATTTTGCACTGGAAACATTCAACTTTTGGGACTGTTGCACGACAGCTCTGAGCATCTAGATCACATGTCTGCATAGGGGAGAAAAGTGGATGGAGGGGATGGAAAAAAAGAAATGATAAAGTATACAAAAATATATACATAAATAGATTAACTAATTATTTAATTAACTAATTTTGTAACAAATAAGCTCGACATTCAGCATCATCCCACCTCCACCGCAAAAATGTCCAAGTCCTTCTGTAGTGGCCTTATGTACGCTAATGCTTCCCCCAGTCCTGATTCATCACGAAGAAATTTGACAGAATATCCAGATGCCATGTTTGGATTGATTGCTACTAAGCCTCTTGGGCCCGTTCCGCCACTTCTCAGAATTTCGAAGCCACCTCCAGCTTTCAGTTTCGGAAATTCCTCCTCCAGTTTTCCTTGCACCGCCACAGCATTATCGTTGGCACCGAATACGATTTTCTTCCGGCCCAGCACGGCTGCCTGTAAATCACATTTTTCTTTGCGAGACGGAAGACACAGATAACTGAAGCCATTTGCGCATAACAGAATTCCATTCAGGCATAACCGAAGCCATTTGAGCATAACAGAATTTCCATTCAGGCAAAATCGAACCCATTTGCGCATAACAGAATTCCATTCAGGAAAACCGAAGCCATTTGCGCATAACAGAATTCCATTCAGACAAAACCGAATCCGTTTTGGCATAACAGAATTCCATTCAGGCATAACCGAAGCCATTTGCGCATAACACAATTCCATTCACACAAAACCGAATCCGTTTTGGCATAACACAATTCTAGTGTGGTACAAAAAATAGAATCCACAAAAGGATAATAGAATTTAAAACTGGATTTGGCGGTAATCACCCCTCATACATATGAACTCAAATATTATGCTGTTAGCCTCATTAATCACCTCTTTGTGTAAACCAATTAAACCCATACGATACATAATTATTGGAATGACAAACGTTTTAACAATCTGAATTCTGCCGATGATAGTTAAATTTCTCCACCTCCACAACTTGAGTTTTCCTTTGATGGTATCAATGATCTCTGCAAAATTTAATTTCTCTCTGAAGATCTTGTCATAGGTGAAGTGTACACCTAAAATTTTGATTGCTTTTTTTACTTTTGCTTTTCCTATTTTGATGCCATGTGCAAACGCCGTTGAATTATTATTACCAAGGAGCAGTATTTCTGTTTTGTCGTAATTAATACGGAGACCTGAGCATTTTCCGAATTCTTCTGTAATTTCCACGAATTTTACAAGGGAGTGGTTGTTTCTTAAGAAACCTGTTAAATCATCTGCAAATATTTCCATCTTGATTTCCTCATTATCTACTACGATTCCTCGAATGTCTTTGTTTCCACGTATGTTTATGGCTAGTATTTCTAAAACAATGATAAACAAATATGAGGAGAGTGGGTCACCCTGTCTAACGCCCCTTTGAATCTGAAAATGTCCAGTAGAGAATCCATTATTTAGAACGCAGCTTGAAATATTCTTATAGAATGTGTGTACCCATTGAATAAAAGATGGACCAAAGTTAAAGACCGAGAGTGTTTTAAATAAAAAATCTCTGTTAACCGAATCAAAAGCTTTCGTGAAATCAATAGCTATCATTTGACCGTTAATCCCATATCTTTCAGTGTACTCTAATACATCATCTACTGTTCGTATTGCATCGAATATGGTTCTCCCTTTGACATGAGCATTCTGATTTTGATGGATAATACTGGCTAAAACTTTTTGCAATCTTTGGGCAATGGCTTTAGATCCTACTTTGACATTTATCAGCGATATGGGCCTCCAATTATTAATTTTTCTCTTGTCCTTTTCTTTGTTTTCTAGTAGGGTTATGATGGCTTGTTTTTGTGTGTTCGATAGTTCGCCATACTCATATGAATAGTTAAGACTATCTACGAGAAACGCGCCTAGAATATCCCAGAAAGCAGTGTAGAATTCGACAGTTAGGCCATCATTTCCGACGATTCCAACGATTGAAGACTCTTCAAGCATTCTGAGATAGTTAGTTTTCCCTCACAGCTTAATGTTTCCTCATCTGAAAGCTTGGGTATTCCTACATTTGTTAAAAAGGAGTTTACTAGATCCTCAGACGGATAACTTGATTCTGATTTATACGGGTCGGAATAGAACCTCTGTACTTCGTTCATAATTTTTCGCGGACGGACGTCAGAAAGCCATCTTTGGTGAAAACTTTTCGAACAGAACTTTTGTTTTTTTTTGTGGGTTTCAAGATTAAGAAAGTATTTGTTACTTTTTTCACCAAATTCATACCATGTTGCTCTAGAGCGAATAATGGATCCCATTGATAAGTGTTCATAAAGGGAATTATATTCAGTCTTTAAAACTTCTAATCTTTCCGTGTTTTCAGGATAGGGGTTCGTGCCGCATTCATCCTCACACTGCTTGAGTAGGCCTTCAACGTTTGAGAGTTTGTCTCTTCTTGCACGTGCTTTTTCTTTACTACATTTTATCGCCACTTGCCTTATCTTATACTTGATTAAGTCCCACAGTACTCTTTTGTCTTTAACTTCTTCAAATTCTTCACACCATTCTGGAACCCTTTGGTTTATAAGCATTCTGAAATTAGAGTCATCTAGCAAGCTAGCATTGAATTTCCAATATGATGGACCATGTTTTTGCTTTTCTATGCTATTGAAATGAAGAATAATTGCTGAGTGATCAGAGTTGATCGACGGGATGATATCTGCGCTCTCTACTTCTTGGTATATGCCACTGATTAACCAATAATCTAATCTTCGTTGTATAAACGGGTTTTTCTGCCTCCACCTGAATCGTTTTTGGTCAGGATTTCTTATGCGCCAGATGTCTACCAACTCAAAATTTAAACACATCATTAATACGGTTTGTAGAATCTTTCTTTATGGGTTTGCCCCCTCAGCAGTCAAGATCTGTATCAAACGCAGCATTCCAATCGCCTCCCAAAACCAGTTTTTGTTCTGTGTTATGGTGTTTTTCCAACAATTTGTTTACGTCGCTAAAATACGTACACTGTTCTTGAACTTTGTTCGGTGCGTATATATTAACTAATAAAAAACTTGAGCCTTGCACCGCAGCGTCAGTCAAAATAATGCGACCATTGTTGTCCGTTTCAGACTGTTAAATTTCAATTTCCAGATCATCTCTTACTAGCACTAACACTCCATGGCTATGGTTTGTCCCGTGCGAGTAGAACATTTTACCTTTCCATTGTGTGCGCCAAATATCCTCTACTTCTTTAGTGCTGTACGTTTCTTGGAGGAATATTATATTATTTGTTTGTTGAGCCACAGAAAAAGAGCTTTCCTCTTTACAGAGGAACGAATCCCTCGAACATTTAAAGAAAGTAATTTGAAGTTATCTGGTGTGAATAATATTGTAGTAATTATCTGAGCTACATATTGGAGTGTGCATGAACTTAAAAGAAGAACAACACCTAACAACAGTACAAACATCTTAATGAGTCGCAAACACAATACACACATAGTAAACAATATACATAGTTGTGGGAACAATAACAGCAGTTTCAGAAACAACACAAAAGACTACACACTGACATTTTACATAAATAATAAGAGGTAGCAGATATTTGGTATCTGTGATGCTGCTTTAGGGAATTAGCATTATCTCTATTCATGCTTTTTGTCGCACTCCTTTTGCAAATAATAGAACAAATTCGAACATATTAATCCTGAATCGGTCTTCCGCATTTACAAGAGAAATCAATATTACAATTTTAAAGTGGAACAAGTTCACCATTTATGAGTAACTTATCTGGTTCCGATTTGCTGAAATGCGCTGTTTTCCTTCTTCTCTTGCCTTCTTCATTCTGGGCCATTGCTTCTTTCTTCTTTCTCTGATCTCATTTGGGTAGTCAGCATAGAGTTTAACATCTGCTTCCTCACCTAACTCGCGAACGCTTTTGAGGACTAACTCTTTCTCTGGAAATCTTAGGAAATGAGCAATGATGGGTCTTGACTCTCCATCCTTCCTTCTTCCAATTCTGTGAGCTCTCTGGAACTCAATGCTTTCTGGTTGCTCAAAATTCAGCTCATCTCGAAAGAATTTGTGCAGCACCTCGCTTGTATTCTCGGGGCCATGAGTGTTTTCTGGAATACCAAAGAAACGCAGATTCTCCCTTCTGCTATATACCCCTTGGTACAGAATTTGATCTTCCAGTTGCTTGATCTTTCCAGAATTTTTCTTGCGTTCCGTTTTGAGGGCTTCTACCTGGGCATTTGTGAACTCTATTCCTTTCTCAACTTTTCCCACGTTCTTCTTGAGCCCTTCGGTTTTTTCATTCAAGAAGCCGACATCTGCTTGAATTTTGCTTACCGCCGCTTTCAACTTGGACATTTGCGCGAAGATTCCTTTAATATTCTGTAGCTTGGTTTCTACGCTTTCTAGTCTTTCTAGAATTTTTTGAAGTTGTGCGGCAATTCCTTCAGCCACTGTCAAAGCTTCGAGAACGTGATCTTCTTCCACTGAAGCTTTAGCTGAGTCGTTTCAATTTTTTTTCCTTCCGGCGATCTGATTTCACTTTCTGAGCTTGTACTTCCTCCACTTGCTCTGTTTTTGCGTTTGGCTACCGTTTGGGCCATAAAAAAGCGTAGAAATCCCGTTGTTCCGTTCGAAATTTTCAGGAGCAGATTCTACACGTCTTCATGCGAGCATGGTCGCCCTCATGCCTTTCTTTCATATGCTAATAAATGCATTTTACACGGTTGTGTTGGTTAATTTGCTTCTGCGAAACAGTGTTACTCTGTCATGCAGATAGACGAATAACTAATCGCGAACTGCACGGCTTAAATTTGAAGAGAAAAGAGTTTCTTGTGAAGTGGCTAAACTATAGCCCATTCGAAGCTACCTGGGAGCCACAAGAACATCTCAGTGAGGTGTGTTTGAAGTAAGTGATCATCTTTCTAAGTATATTTTAATACTACAAATACATAATTACATGTATGTTATACAGCCACAAACATTATATTTAAATCACTATGGGGATATGAATACCTACAACCATGTATGTCATTTTTTCATCAGATATTTTAGAAGGCCACTTCCAGAAGACAATGTGGTACTGTCAGAGGTTGGTCGCCTGCGTAGTACCTTATGCCAGTCCTTAAACAAGCCAAGGACAAGACAAAGGCTCACCGTAGAATATAGGCAGGACATATTTAACTTCCTCTTCAAGGGAAAAGGAATAAAACATGACTGTTGGCAACTGCTAGAGGAACAACACTTCTCACCAATTTTTCCCCCATGCAATGGAATTGCCTGCTTGATATTCATGGGCAGGGAACTAAAATTCGCTTTCCTGTGAAAATTAGGCACTTTTTTTCCTGGTCAACTCCAGGTTATATGCTTGATACATCTGGAAATGTAACTGCAGCTCCCAGGGCATACCAAGAAAAAATGAGTGTGGATTTTGTTAAAGTGGCTGCATGACATAATGCATAATTTACAATGTTTGCTGTAAGTCTTTGGCCAAGTGAGGACATCTTCCCAAATGTACAAATTCCAGTTGCAATATTAGTACTGGTAAATAATGTTTATTATAAAATATATACTTATCAGGAGGTGGACCATTCGGACTTACTGAACTAATGCAATATTATTTATTATCAATTTGGTTGTATAGCCAAAGTACAGTTACATAATCAATAGATGATATTATTTTACAACCTTGGTTTTTGGCTTTCTTCTCTTTGCTGCAGTGGTTGGTTGTCTGTTGGTTTTCTTAGAGCCATTGCTAGGTACAGAGCCAGAGTCTGAGGTGTTGCATGCTTGTGGATTGGTATCATGTGGCTGTTGAACACTTGTACAGCTTCTCCTTCTCATCAGTTCCTGTTTCCCTGCAGCCTAAAATGCATTGTTGTACTTTTTGTAGCCTCTCTTTTTCTGTTCTTTCTTGCATAAGTGTGTCATTCGGTGCTCTGCTTGAAGAATAGCAGCTGGACTGTCCCAGTTGTTGGACTTTCTGAGGACTTTTTGTTGGACTTTCTGCTTCTTGCTGTGTCATTCTTCTCAACACCTGTATGAAAAAAAGAAAACAAATAGAACATCGTTTTATATTTTAGGTTCAGATTAGTATCTCATGTTGATGGGTGGCATGCATGTGAGTGTTGATGTTGAATGCCAAGGAAAAGAATAGTCAACTAGCAGTGATGCCTTGGGTTTTCTGTATGAACAATAACAGTAAACAATTTAACAATAAAACAATTATTTCATAAGTACCTTGTCCACTGAACTGCTTCACATTCTTAAACTTTTTCATTGCACCCTGAATATGGTATGCAGCAGCATGCATATATGGAGTTACATTCTTGTTTGCATAGCCTTTTCGAATGGTGGCCAATGTCACGAATTCTACAATCCAGTGACGTATCTGAAAAATGGGAAATGATCAGTTTAGACTGATTTCTTCTTGGATGCTAAGATACCTTGTACAATGCTAATGCATTGGGATTATGTGTTAACTTACCCTTGATCCACAGATAATTTCCTGATCAGGATTCAGTGATGAAACTCCTGTGAAATAGATGTCAGCAAAGTCCTGCAAGAAAGCAAAACAAATTTAAAAAGTACAAAGTTAGGATTACATGTGCAATGCAATTTCCCCCTCTGTTATAAAAGGAATTGTCATTAGCTAACCTCCACAATTGGATGACTGTCCTGGCAGTCTCAGGATGGACTGCATCATTTTCTGACTCCAGCTTGCCTGGAAGAACCCAAAGCAACTCCCCCATTAGGGAGGTCCAATCCATGTTACCATACCCCTTCCCATTTCCATCACAACGCTAATGCAGTAGTATCGCGTAAATATCGCGTTATTCGGAGACTCCAAGCGTGTCGCCATCTCGAAATTTAATGTTCGTTTGTCAGTCAGTCTGTCAGTCTGGTGTACGACCTAGTTCCCAGGCTCTTAGGCCAGAACTGTACACCGCCATTTTTTTTGGTGACATGCGATAGAGTACGAACAGAAGTGATTTTGTACAACAAGATGCAGATACAAGGCCAAGCAGTTCGACAGACGGCTGCAAAACTGCCCGGACATTTTGCCAGTGTATCGGAGGCAAGCTTGGTAGCCGTGAAACGAATTTTTTAAGGCATCGACTGGCCGACATGAACACAATCCCAGACGCCAGTATTGTGTTAAAACACAGATATTTCTTCAGAAAGGAGTTGCAAAATACAGTCAGTGGAAATCGAACAATCACCGTGGCAAATTTCACCTTTTACAATAACAGGATTGTAGTTTTCAGAATCCAAGTTTTGACAAGATGACGACACACAATACAATGGAAAGTGGAATTTTCCCATGGTATGAGGACTGCTCTATCACAGTGTATTTGAAATCATTGAAGACGTAAACAATAGTGTTTTGGGTTTTGTTTCCTTTGCTGGAAAAGAGCTAAAGCTGTGGCTTTCAGGAACCGGTGAGTTTTGAAAAATTACATCAATTAACGTGCAGTACGCGTATGCTCTTTTAAAGTAAAGTTATCATTATAGTATTTCAACAATTGCCGTATATTTTGTCGTTTGATGCCCCGGGAACTGTGATGAAGGCCAAGTAGGATTATACTGTGATCTTTTCGCTAGCTTTCAAAGCTATTTCAGAGTGCCTTCGTGCAAGATTGTGTCATCCGATTCCTGACGTGTTTGCATAATTTCACTGACAGTCTGACATATGGAAATGCTGTGAACTTTTCTCGCCGTGTTTGTTGGCACACTGTATTCAAGGATGAAATGTGGGTTGAAGTGCTCTTGCTTTTTGAAGGCTATTAAAGCAGTAAAATACCCGGCCAGGGGCCACTGAATTCCAAATTAAGCAATTATAGTTTATTTGTATATTATTGTCTATGGGTGGCCGAATTTGCTCGCTCAACACAATCTGACCTCGTATTTAATGCCCGGGTTGGCTCGCTCAGTACAATCGAACCTCGTATTGTTTAGTGACTTAAGAGCGAATTTTCGTAAACACCGGGTGAAATGAGAAAAATGTGGCACATCAGTCAAAAATCGGGGTTCTTCATATTTTGTCCAGAGATAGCCTATGGTGTGCCAATTACTCTCGTATATTTATTTTGTTCAAACATTTTTGGAATTTCAAGAAAAAAGTTAAAACCGCTACGCCTCAAAATGACTAAAATGAAAGGAATTAATAGGACCACAAAAGCCTTCGCACGCGACCGCGCAACGAAATTCTGTTCTTAAATGTATTCATCTATTGATTAAGAAGACATCCACGAGCAATTTGAGCCTATAACTAGAATAATAGGTCAAATATTGAATATCTGGTGTCGGGGCAAAGACAGCCCAAATTTCAATGCTCGCAAATCTCAGTTTAGAGCACTTTTTCAAAAAATCATTTCTATGTCCGGTATTACTTAGATTTGCACAAAAATTCAGTTGTTATATCTAGAAGTGTTGTTTTTATCAAGAATATAAAAATTAGTTTGGTACTTTTCATTACTCGAAAGAACTAACGCGGCTAATTTTGCCAAAATCACAACATCGACTTGTAAACAACGCGCAACGATCAATTCACACTTTCGAATAAACTCGGACAAAAACTTCGCCCTCTACCTCAAACATGGCACAAAACTCTGTAGGAGACATTATAATAAGTTTAACTTTCAATACCACCGGTTAACGATTGATTTATGTGGTTTTCTCCTATCAAAATGCCTCTTCAACTCAGTGGTCGACAAGCGCTAACTGATCGCTTCACTTTCTTTGCCAATTTACGCCTCATTTTGCTTTATTCTGCTACAATATAGCACAAATATGTTTCCAAGGATGTCCCTGTCGCTTTAAGAGCTCTTTCTTGTAAAAAATAAAAGAGTCATGCAGTCAAAACATACGCGCCGACGTCACCGTGCGTTCGTTATTGGTGTCACGCAATCTTAAAACTCAGCGAGATATATTTATTATATTTAGTTATACTGATATCCCTTGTTTGACCCAAAAATATATTAACTTTGTTTTGCCATTATCGCTAACGGGAATGAAAATGCGACATAAAACTTTATTATTTGGGTATCAAAGTGGCCAAATCATGAAAACAACAGGAACCATAAACTAGAATGGTTGTGGCCTGAGTAATCAAAACAGCACGAAGGCAAAATTAACTCTTCTGACTTGACATTGTACCGTACACGTCATTAGGAGCTGCAAGACAACTTTATAGAAAATATCCCCAAAATGTTTCCCCCCTCCCTCCTCCCATACCCAGAAACGGATTATTATATATTTTGGTCTCTCTCTCCCCCCCCCCCCCCCCCCCCCCCCTCTCTCTCTCTCTCTCTCTCTCTCTCGCAATTTCAATTTCCTCCAATACATTATTTGTACTTTACACCTTTGAGACTCCACTCCGTCCCAACACAACCCACCATCCCATACAATTGTGTCATAAACTGGCTTTGGGAGAAAAGTGCCCTTTCATTAAATCAAAAATCAAAAGTCAAAAATCAAAAATTCCAAAAGCGGCAACTTTTAAGTTAAAAGCCCTGTATATATGAAAAAAGGTTGGCCCGGGGACCCTAGCCTGGGCGCGCCAACTATTCACACATTTTTTTATTATAAATCGAAGCGAGCGTGTACAAAGTGATATAAAGTTACAGTAGTCTACTTGAAATAGTTTTAGTAGGTACCGTAAGCACACCCATGCACTGCAGATAGTCTTAAAGTTGTATTTTCCGTTGTTCTTTCTCTTTTAATTGTACCAAAGAGAAGATATGAAGCCAGATTTGGAAACGAATTTCCTATCAGAGCAGATAACAAATTATAAAAAAAGACTTGACGCACGTACCCGAACCAGCCGCAACAAATATACCCGTGCGGCGAAGGATTGCCCAAGAGAGCGCTTTGTTGATCCCGCGATCAGCCTTGCGCGATTTCCCCTTCTCACCATGTCTGCATAGGCCCGCTGGAACTCGGCAACGCTGCGATCTTTTGCGCCAACCAATTCGCAAAGAATAGCGGTGTGAAGCGCAAATCGTCAATTTTGATATATCAGACGGCGGAGTAAATATTGACGCCCGTGCTAATATCAATTCAACTTCGGTCTCAGCATCGCTTATCCCATCGCCTTTTTGTGCCCCGAAATATCCTTATTACAGGAAAAAAGAACTTATCTCCATTACAGACTCGCCTCCGCTTCTCAATTTGCCAAATCTGTTTTGAAAAACTAAAACCTTTATGTCACCGTTGCTATCTTTTCCTAACATCTAACGGCAGCTGCTTCTACAACCAATATGTATTCATTTTGGTGTGTCGGGAAAAAGTAAAACGGAAGTTGCCCCGCCCGACCCCGCCTTTACGAGTCCTTTCATTTTCTTTTTTTCCCCTCGGCACTGAGTAACAAGACAAGACGGCCACTGAATAGAAAGAAAAATACGGAAAATAAACTAAAATGTGAATCTCTGTTAGTGATGTAAATTTGAGAAGAGGTCTTATTAGAGCCGAGAAAAAAAAAACAAAAAAACAAAAAAACAAAAAACAAAAAAAAACAAAAAAAAAAAAACACAACAACAACAACATGAGGGTGTCTGAATGGGTGAATAAATGCAATATTTGTATAAGTCATGCGCTTCACGAACAGATAAAACTCTCGAGAGACAGTCACATAAATAAAGATATTTCTTGGCCAGATATATATTCATGTATCATTTCAAGTACAAATTATATTGTTGTTGTTTTCATTATTTGGCCATTTTGATACCCAAATAATATAAAGTTTCATGTCGCATTTTCATTCCCGGTAGCGATAATGACAAAACAAAGTTAATATATTTTTGGGTCAAACAAGGGATATTAATGTAACTATAAAATATAATAAACGTATCTCGCTAAGTTTTAAGATTGCGTGACACCAATAACGAACGCACGGTGACGTCGGCGCGTATGTTTTGACTGCATAAATCTTTCATTTTTTACAAGAAAGCGCTCTTAAAGCGACAGGGACATCCTTGGAAACATATTTGTGCTATATTGTAGCATAATAAAGCGAAATGAGGTGTAAATTGGCAAAGAAAGTGAAGCGATCAGTTAGCGCTTGTCGACCACTGAGTTGAAGAGGCATTTTGATAGGAAAAAAACACATAAATCAATCGTTAACCGGTGGTATTGAAAGTTAAACTTATTATAAGGTCTCTTGCAGAGTTTTGTGCCAAGTCTGAGGTAGTAGGCGAAGATTTATTCGAGTTTATTCGAAAGTGTGAATTGATCGTTGCGCGTTGTTTACAAGTCGATGTTGTGATTTTGGCAAAATTAGCCGCGTTAGTTCTTTCGAGCAATGAAAAGTACCATACTAATTTTTATATTCTTGATAAAAACAACACTTCTAGATATTACAACCGAATCTTTGTGCAAATTTGAGTAATACCGGACATAGAAATGATTTTTTGAAAAAGTGCTCTAAACTGAAATTTGCGAGTATTGAAATTTGGGCTGTCTTTGCCCCGACACCAGATATTCAATGTTTGACCTATAATTCTATTTATAGGCTCAAATTGCTCGTGGATGTCTTCTTAATCAATAGATGAAGACATTTATGTGTAGAGTTTCGTTGCGCGGTCGCGTGCAAAGGTTTTTGTGGTCCTCCAAATCCTTTCATTTTAGCCATTTCGAGGGGTATGGCGATTTTTCAAAAATTTCACGAAATGAAAAAGTTTCTAGACAAACTAAATATACCAGAGTAATTGGCAAACCATAGGTTATCTATTGACAAAATAAAAAGAACCCCGAATTTTGACTGATGTGCCACTCCTCACCCGGTCAGAAAAAAAAGTTGCTCTTAATTTCTTTTTTCTGTCAAAGATTTTAAATTCGTCAAACGCAGTTGTTGTGTTCAAAATTGAATCCTTGCCAAATTCACACATTTTGCGAGAATTCGAAAGCATGTAAACAAGCGACTCTCGCTTTGACAGTTTGTTACACTCGAAGAAGCGTATTAGATTTATAAAGTGAAAACACACACGTATGTGGTTAGGGTACAGCGTTGGCTGGAGAAATCGCGGCTTGTCTTAAAATTTATAAAAAGTTTGGTGTCGAAGATGGACTTTGCTGACTGTGCAAAACTGATTGAGACACGATTCTAGTTGCGCTTTTCTTGCCTTTCAAGCCTCGGGAGTATTCTGTAGTTGCGTGTAAAAGTTGTCTCAGCGACCTTTGGGGTTCAGCTAGTGTCCACGAAAATTGCAGACTGTGCACGTTGTCTGAACTAAACTAGACTGCCGTGCGACAAAATTTTTTTAGCGGCCGACTGGTGATGTCGCTACACAAACCTTGGTTTGTAAAAAAGATTTTAAAAGAATCTCAAAGCGGAAGAAAAAAACAAGAACCCCAATTTCCGAAAACCCACCACAGAGCGAGGGGATATCTGCGATTATCGTATTTCTAGTATGCTCTTACACAGTAGATTTCTTTATTTTCCTTTTGCAGGGAGTGAATTTGGCAGTGGTATTCTGCATAATAACTTCCTGTGGCGACACGACATACTTCTGAGAAGAAAACAAGCCGAAAACGGAAACCAAAGCTACGATGAGCTTTAGCCGCAAAACAATGGCGATTTATGCTTCACTCTGTACATGGCATCTGTTGCCTCATAAAATTCTTCTGCGTATCGTACATTGCCTGTTGAATTGTTTCTTTCATTCGATCATGTAGCCTTTGTTTTGCAATGGTCATTGAATACCAGAAATGAAAAATACACCGAAATAATTCTGAGGATTGAGTTTGCAGTCACAAATGGACTGAACACACTGTGGACAAAATCGCAATAATATTGTAAACATCTCTCATGTGACATTCCTCGCTTATAATTTTATATTTGTTACAGAGCACGAATACTCGAAAGCCTGATAGAAGAAACATATTGAGTTAATAAAAGAAAACACATAAGTAGTGAAGCGAAGGCTGGTTTGATCGTGGCCTCTGATTAGAAATAAGAGTCAAAGTCAAACTGTCATAATCGATTGTGCATAAAAAGATATGTCACGCATTCTCAAAATGCAGGGTCGCTCAACCTTTAAGAAGCAAGTGTATGAGTGTTGTAATGATAATTTTTAGTTTAATCAAGGTGTCAAAAGCAAGTTCTCTGTACTGTGTGATATTTTTATGGTGAGAAACTGGAAGTCTCTCTTGGGAGTTCCGCTCTTGTCCCATACTTTCCATTTTATATTCTGGTTTCGACCCAACTCACGCCGCGAGCTCACTGGCAACGCCAGTCTAGTTCAAAAAGGAGTTGAGAGAGGCTGTGTAATTCTTGGTTTCAGTGAGTTCCTCTTGCATTCTTCTATAAATTTTTTGTTGTTCTTTCTCGCTGTTTTCAATTTTCCTCTTCCATTCTCCTCTCTTGGGATTCATCTGATCAAGCCGTTCTTGAAAGTCTCTTGTCGTACCAATTCCTCTTTGTGTTACATGGCGGACATCACATCACTTGCTAGGATGCTAACCTTACTCGTCCCGTTCATGAACACCTCACGCTTTGTTTTAGTCCCTTGGCGATTCAACTTTCTCAACGTCTGTGCTGCTTTCCAGGACTGATATCTCAGGCGCTAGTGAACCCTATTTGAATCTGATTTGATCTTTACTGATCCACCTGGTATGGCTTCGTTTAAGAGTTCTATAAGGTTCCCTTTTTTGCTGGCCCACCTGACAAGAGTCCTGTTGTCGATGCTCAAGTGAAGTACGGCATAGTCGCCAGCAATGGCCTGATTAGTGACGTAAAACAGCGCTTTGATAGTTCCATCATTTATGAGAACTCTTATTCCTCCAGAAAAAAGGTGGCGTATCGAACATCAGAATTACAGATATAAGTAGTCCTGATCTTTGTACAAGGCAAGTTCGTGGGTTTTTATTGAATTTCGCGCCGTTATTTTTATTGTTGCCCATGTCTCGGGCCAGTTTCCTAGCATATTAAAGACATAGATGGCATAAAAAGCCTGGAAACGTCTTATTAAAACCATATTTGGTATCACTGAAACAAAGATGGCGGATACAGTACATGTTTGTTGTCCGTTTCTTGTTGTATTCATTGCGCTGCACAGCGCCTGTTCGAGTATCCGATTGAAGATTACACATTTTGGGATTGAAAACCACAGTGGATATTGCTCTTGGAGGAATGATGTAAAAATTGCCAGAAAATACGGCTGTTTCGGAAGAATAATCGGAAGCAACATCAGACTTGTCTTCGACTTCGACGGGAAAACGGTATTTATTGAACACTGCCCCTGCCTTTTGGCCTGGCGCCATACTGGGCTCTCTTATTTGACTTTGACTGTTTCGTACTTTATTTTCATAAAACCGTAACGACTATCTCTGTATGTTTTTATTTATGTAGACTATTTGAGGTACTCTGGTAAACGAACCGTACGTCAAGCAACATCTTTGACTTCCATTCAGGGAAAAGAGGTATGGCGACTTTTGTGTTTTTCTCTGTCTCAAGTCTCTTATGACAGCAGCCATATTGGCGAAATATTTTGAAAACCGTCGGGTCACCACTGCGCGTGCGTGTCCGATATTTCTCCACATGACGAACTGCCTTATAAGGAGTACAATAGTTTTCCGTTAGTCTTTACATGAAGTGTTGTCTGTTACAGTTTCAAGTTGTTTGATCTTGAAAGAACACAGTAACTCCATCTGACTAAATTTCTCAAGACCCCAAGTTCAGGATTGTGCTGAGCGAATACGCTAGCCCAAACTGGCGACAAAAGCGTATTAAAAATCAAATCGGTTATTCGTTAAGCATTCGTGAAAACCCGAATGTCCTCATTGTAGCGACTTCGAACTCAGTTGCACTGCATGCAAAATGACGTTTAGATAGCCGAGTGAGTGAGTGAGTGAGCGAGTGACTCATTTGCGTATCTGAGTCCCCACAATAACTCGTTTCTACGCTTCGTATATCCACGAGTTAAAATTAATAACAGCATTTTAGTAACTAGTTTTATTAGTACAAAATATTTAAAAATAGTTAGAAAAAATAGAAATAGTTTCTTCGGTTTTTTAAACACGTTCTTAGTGTATAATGGTGGAAGTCGAGGGCAGAGTGAAAGCTGCTGGCCAGCTTTGGTCTGGAAATTTTTCTTGGATGACTTGCATTGTTGGACTCGTGAGTCCCTACTACAACCCTTCCATACTTTATTTGTCAAATTTACTGTCAGTAGTGTTTTAGCGCAGTCATTCTGGGCGTAGAAACGAAGAAGTTGTCTGACATAGTTTGAACTTTTGTTTTTCAATGTTTCCTATTTACCACTAGTACAGCTGGTACTTGGTGATAGCTGGGAGCAAGTAAGTCAGAGTCTTCAACTTCAGCAGCTCATATTTTGCGTGATGTACAGTGAGCAGTTGAGTGGTAGTAGTGAACAAGGTCTCTCAAATAATGGTCACTTGTTTGTTTGAGTGATGATTATTCATAAGCTACTGTACCATATGCAGTCCATGCTGATAATTAAAGGTCCCTCTCAACCAGTGTGCATTGCGCACGTCTATTGTTGTTATCTTCCGGGAATTTCGCACGCTTTCAAAGACGTCCCTGTCAAACTGACTCCCGCGCTTGCTATTTTATGCCACTGTCGCACCTTTATTCAAATTTAGCATGTGCATGTTGATCCCGAGCGTAAGCGAGGGTAATAATCACAGCGCTAATGCAGTAGTATCCCCTTTCTTGGAGACTCCAAGTGGGTCGCCATCTCGACATTTAATGTTCGTCTGTCTGTCAGTCAGTCAGTCTGGCGTACGACCTTGTTCCCAGGCTCTTAGGCCAGAACTGTAAACCGCCATTTTTATTGGTGACATGCGATAGAGTACGAAGTGATTTTGTACAAGAGGCACATACAAAGCCAAGCAGTTCGACGGACGGCTGTAAACTGCCCGGATATTTCGCCAGTGCATCGGAGGCAAGCTTGCTTGCCGTGAAACCAATTCTTCAAGGCATTGACTGGCCGACCTGAACACAATCCCAGGCACGTGTTAAAACGCAGACACTTCTTCAGAAAGGAATAGCAAAATACAATCGGTTAGTTGGGGAGCTAGGATCAGAAAAAAATGGTCTCGTTCAACCCACTCCACAGTAAAGGTTTGATAACGGATTCTGATAGAGTGAACCCTCCTGACTAACACTAGGTACGTTGTACTCTCGAATTGTGGTATCAGTTTCGAGTTAAGGCGATGTTTTTTTCAACAACTGGAAGTCCTGCATGGAAACGAGGCTGACACTCAACCATGGAATAGCCGCTGATTTGGTGGACAAAAACGTGTAAGAACTTTATAGAGGATACCCCCTTGCAGTTGCGGGCATAAGATGGTTATGTAATATAGCCACTTCCGGTTCGTATTGTTAACTTTAAAATTATCAAGTCCCTGCTTGGGTTACCCGATATGAAAACGAGACAGTAAGGTTATCTCTTGGAAACTTACTTCCTACTTTCCCTTGTTCCTAATCATCTGAATTATCGGAATCTTGATCGTCCGAGTCATAAACACACCCCTTATTAGGTTGCAGCACTGCTCGTCAGCCATACAGCTACACACCTCAGTGCAGGCCAGTCCATTGGTGCTCGTGTGCACGCTGACCTCAGACACTGGCAATTAATCAGCTCCACAATACTCACTGGTCTACAATCCTGGCCAAAAGTATGTGGGACACTCTAAAAAAATGCTATGTTTTCACCACCACTCCTTGTTGAACAACGAAAGTGGCTCCTGTTTCCGAAACTTAGTCCTCCCCCTCCCCCCCCATACAATGTTGCTTAAAGGGAGTGCACTTTGAGCACATTCATTCAACATTGCAAGGGGGGAGGGGGGCGGGAAGAGGGAAAATGTCATAATTTTTAGATAAAACGCTAAGTGTCCCACGACTTTTGGCCAGGATTGTAGGTATCTTCGTCATGAGCACAGGGCACAGCGTATTGTCTTCCACTATCCAGCCATGACCGTCAGGTGAGGGTAGATCTTGTCTCACTACCAGAGCTCTTCTCCACACGTACGCTTGGTAGTTTGTAGATGTACTGCTGAAGGCTGTCAAACGTTGACATTAGGACAATGTTACTCTTTGATTTCTGGCTAAACTTTAGATAACGAGCTTCATCAGCTGTAGCTGGGGCTCTCCTTGAATTTGTACACAAGCTGGAGACAAAGGCTTCGAATTTTTTAGTTGTTTCCTCGTCGACGTGACCCACACAGGCTAGACTTTCCTGGTGCAAGTTATTCTTGAAGATGTTTTTCCATGCCTTTTTCTTGCCGATACCTGACAGAGTACTAATAGAATCACATCCCGTCAACGAGGGGAAAGCAGGGAGGGTTGTACACATCTGGGGGCCAAGACTAACGGCAAGCTTGTGTGCTGGAATGTACTGCAGACGATCTTAGTGACACTAGTACGAAACTACAACTCATTACATCCAATCTCTTCATAGTGTGCAACGCAAAGCTGTAGGACATCCGTATCTGGCTGGCATGCTTGGCGTGCAATAACATTTTGGTGTCTACTTTCTCGTGATTAGCATTTAAAGCGGGAACTACACCACATCGGGCGCTCTTGGTGGATAACGCTACTGTTCCGTCTGTCATTCCTCCAACAAAAAGCTAGTTGTTTGGCTACAGAAGCCGTTTTCCCACTCTGTGAGGAAAGCCCAGACTCACTTTATTCTTGGCGTTTGTAATGTACTTGTTAAACTGCTTCGGAACTGGTGTGGATTCCCCATGAATCGTTACTTCCAAAAATTTGCTTCGCCACATTTCTTTCGCTCCCCGATAGACAGTTCCCAGTATTGGTCAAAGACCACGTCCACTCAATGACAACCTTGTTGAGTACTTCAAAGCACTTGGCAGCCTTCTCTCCAAAAGTAGATGCTCCAGCAAATTTCAACATCTGCACCAACGCCATGGCATCTATGATGCACACAGTGGGGACTGACGGACGGGTAAGTTGTGGTTCTACGAACGCTTTCTTTCCCAAAATCTGGAGCAGCACGCTTTTTGCCGTTGTTCTGAGAGTGCCATCTGCATGTGCCAGGAGAAAATGGAACGGATGAAAGCTCAAAGCTAAGGATTTCTCGCAGGTTTACTTGTCAAACTTTTGCGACGATTACCAACTTCCAAAAAGATCTCTATCTTCTGCAGTGGTGACAAGCTTCTCGTTTGAAGATATGGCAGCAAATGTCTTGACCTTGAGATTTGGAGTAGCATTCTAGAAACTGGCATCGTTAGAATTCAGGCGTTCTTGAATGAAACTATTCATCGGCTGCCGTACTTGCTCGAAGCTTGTCGCCAATGTCTCAGCTACTTCAGTCGGTAACACAACATCAGTTGCAATGTTCAATAAAACGTTGCTTTATTCAGAGAAAGGATTTTTCACGAGGCCTGACTGGAAGCAACCAACTAGCGCTTGCACATCTTTCTCGTCCGTTGAACTGTTCTGGGGCTGCTTCCTTGTGCGTGTGGCTACCAACTCTGTCAGGATCACGGCCAATTCCACACATCTGCTTGACTGCAGTGGTGATTGCTGCTCTCTCGTGGCTCGTCAGAAACCATCTCTGTAACATGTCCGCATTTTGGGTGATCCCAACAATGCCTCCCTGAGACTTAGAGTACAAAATTGATGGATTGTTCCAACGCCATATCAGTCCAGACTTTCGCAAGGGTTCACTTGAACGATTTATGGCATGCTCTCCATTCATGAACTGCCTGTATACGTCCGGATGCCTTAGCGCAAGATTAAACGACTTCATTTTGTCCACGAGATCCACATTCAACCAATGAACAATTTCTTATTCTGACTTTGCAAAAAAGTCACGGTGTAAGGGTTGTTTTTCAATCCTAGAATCTTATTTGTAACTTATACAAACTATGTTTGGTTTACTTACAAATTATTTCAACACTTACCGGTCAAAGTTTAAGAGAATAGCAAACTTGCTATCCATCAATGATTTTGAATCTACTCTTCTGCATGGAAACGAGGCTCGGCTATGTTGCCATGAAAATCAGTGCACATACTAGTAAAGATACACAAAAATCCTTCAGACAAGCTCAGAATTGATGCAATAAGTTAACAGCAAGCTGTTTTGTATAAAAATGTGCAGTTTTGCACTATTTCAAGTTGTATAAAAGAACAATAAAGAACAAATTGTATCGACTTACAGGCTAATGACTAACTTGCTCTCTTTTTTGTCTCCCAAAATCATTCATGATTCATTCTGAAGGTGAAATCTATTTATCAACAGTAATTTTATGCATATCTTTGATGTTGTAGCATTTTAATGCGTATAATTGCGCTTTAGAGTGGATTTCAAACGTTTAAGATCAGCCTCTTTTCCATGCTGGACTTCCAGTCGTCGACAAAAACATCGCCTTAACTCAAAACTGATACCACAATCCGAGAGTACAACGTACCTAATGTTAATCAGGAGGGTTCACTCTATCAGAATCCGTTATCAAACCTTTACTGTGGGGTGGGTTGAACAAACTCGTTAAATATTGACTTTGAGGTCTAGCTCCCCGACTAGGTGGAAATGGAACAATCGCCGTGGCAAATTTTACTTTTTACAATAACAGGATTGTCGTTTTCAGAATCCAAGTTTTGACAAGATGACGACGCACCATACAATGGAAAGTGGAATTTTCGTACTACTGTACGAGGACTGCTCTATACAGTGTATTTTGAAATCATTGAAGACGTAAACAATAGTGTTTTGGGTTTTATTTCCTTTGTTGGAAAAGACCAAAAACTATGGCTTTCAGGAACCGGTGAATTTTGAAAAATTACATACGCGTCGTGTTATCATTACGGTATTTTAACAATCGCCGTATATTTTGTCATTTGATGCCCCGGTAACTTAATGATGAAGGCCAAGTAGGATCTTTCCGCGTTTCAAACATCCTTCGAGCAAGATTGTGTAGTCCGATTCCTGACATTTTTGCATAATTTTGCTGACAGTCTGACACATGGAAATGCTGTGAAGCTTTTCTCGCCGTGTTTGTTAGCACACTGTATTTAAGGATGAAATGTAATCGGGTTGAAGTGCTCTCGCTTTCTGAAGGCTACTAAAGTAGAAAATACCCGGCCAGGGGCCATGCTTTCCAAATTAAATAATTAGTCTATTTATGTGTATTGTTGTCTATGAGTGACCGAGTTTGCTCGCTCAACGCAATCAGACCTTGTATTATTTAGTGACCGGGTTTGCTCGCTCAACACAATCGGACTTAACATTATTTAGTGACTTAATTTCTTTTTTTCTGTCAAAGATTTTAAATTCATCAAACGCGGTTTGAAAGGTTGCTGTCGGTTCAAAAGTGAATCCTTGCCAAAATTCACCACATTCCGAGACTTCAAAGCATACAAACAAGCGACTCTCGCTTTGACAGTTCTAAATTTGTTACCCTCGAAGAAGCGTATTAAATTGATAAAGTAAAAAAACCATACACGTATGTACTTGGTTGGAGTAATCGCGACTTTTCTTGAAAATTATAAAAATTCCGATAGTGAAGACCGACTTTGCTGACTGGGCAAAACTGATCGAGTCAATTCTAGTTGCGCTTTTCTTGGCTTGAGGGTATCGGGAGTATTCTGTAGTTGCGTGTAAAAGTTGTCTCGGCGAATTTTGGAGTTCAGCTAGTGTCCACGAAAACGTCCAGACTGTGCACGTTTCCTGAGCTAAACCAGACTTCGTGCGACAAATATTTTTTTTAGCGGCCAACTGCTGACGTCGCCATAGGTTTGTAAAAAGATTTTAAAATAATTTCCAAGCAGAAAATAAACAAGAAACCCGCTTTTCGAAAACCCACTACGGAGCGATTATCGTATTTCTAGTAAATGGATGCCATATTCAATTACGCTAATGTCAACTGCTATGGATCCCCGGTGGTGTCCCCTACGGCGGATCCTTCATTCTCTGGGTCACTGGCAAGTTCACCAATGGCAGACCGAACCGTGAGTACAGTAAAGTGTTGATACATTTGATTTGCTTTCTTCACGAATTACCTGATTGTATGAATTCTAAGTGGAGTTCCATTAAACAGCTAACAATTAACTTAGTTGTTGGTAACTTAGGGCCGGTAATTTTCGATATTCTCATGTGAGTCATTCTCCTTCGACTGCACCAAAATGTATCCGCCTCTCAAAGTTTTAAATTTGTCACTGCAAAAACACATGCAGGAGGAAATCTGGAAAGACAAGGGGCTGTGCTTGCCGTGACAACGGCATATCATGCTCAACACAATGCGAGTGTGGACAGGAGGGTAAATGCTGCACAAACAAGCAAAGTCCAGCAAGTGTGAATTTCACGCCACAACAAACTGGCAGTGCATTTGAAAGGCATCAAGCGGCCGTAGAAAAATCAATACACGAAATAGGGGTAAGAAATTGGACTTCAGTCGTTACACATTGATATATATCTATCGATGTTCCCGTTTCTTTGCAGCAGTGACAACGAAGGTACACTGGACAAAATTGCTATACCACTCGATATTTTATACACAATATTCTAAAAAATCTATGAAGCACACTTTAATGGGGATCGCATGTAACGTTTATTTGTTAGTCCTTGCCATATCTCTCACCTGTAGTGGCATGGAATTTCCTATTTCTCGGACCCACACCATAATTACATTATCTATCATTACTGTTAGGCATTAATCAGAACACTTACACCACAAGAGAAAGATGCCTTCTGGAGTTGTTGAGCTGTGGTAAAGGAAGTTTGGATTTTGCGAAGAACATGGTAGGAGGGGATGGAGACCATGAATCTGATTTTCCATTTGAGAGTGTAATGACACACCAGAGTGGTATGTTTGTGAGGTATGCAGACCCATGCCTTCACCAGAAGAAGATAAATATTGTGGAAAGCGTGTGTGTGTGACATAATATGAACTGTTCCAGAATATTTGCCTTGACCAAGAGGTGTTGTTGATTGCCATTAGGGCAAGGTGTGACACCAGGGCGGAAGAGCCTGACTATGAATCTAATAGTTATAGAAAGGCTGCATACAGGCAGTATATTCTATGGAGATTTGGAAAACTTGGCAAGGGGAATAGAAAAGTTTGCCAAGCTGGTGCTGTAGCAGTTATCAGAAGGGCATACCTTCTCAGTATGGCATATACATGGACTTCAAAAGGTAATAAAACTAGATACGGGCTGAGGAAGGATACTTTCTAACCAGTAGTCCCCCCTTGTTGACCAAACCCAAGGGGTGCTTGCCAGGAAGTGAACTGTAAAATTATTTACATGTATTATGGTTTTGTTTATACGTGAATGTTATATTACAAATATGAATGAATAAATGAATAACTTTTATTTATACACGGTAGTTCCATCAGTTACAAAGTTCAACTGCTTTACATGAAAGCCGTGTGGCTAAAATGTATTTACAAATCACTATTAAAGTATGGTTTTAACTATACAAGAGTTTGATAGCATGCAATCTACCTAACGTGTAGGTAGTGAACTGAAAAGTTGTCAAAGAAGCAGGACGGTAGTTGCTTTAGTTTGGTTCTGAAATTACTTATAGAGTTGCAAGCTCTGATTTCGGGAGACGGTTCCACAGAATCGCCCCACTGTAACTTATTCTGTTCTTCCCGTAGTTTGTTCGCGGTTTGGGAACGAACAGTTTAGAGGTCATACCTCTTAAATCGTGTCTAGTTACATTTGGTAATTTCGTGAATTTAGACTTCAAGTATTCAGGAACCATATCATTAACAATTTTGAAGATGAGCTGTGCCTTAGATTTCTCGCTGTGAGTGCGTAGGTTATCCCAATTGAGCGAGTTTAATAATTCTTGTGAACAAGTGTCGAATGGGGAAGACGTGATTTTTCTTGCTGCCCTGTTTTGTAATTTTTGTAATTTATTAGCTAAAACTACGCCTATATCACCCCATACTTCACTGCAATAATCAAAGTGGGGTTGAATCCAGGAGTGATACATTGAAAATAAAGTTGACTGATTGACGTAGGGTCTAATTCTTTTTATCACGCAGATCACTGAAGACACCTTTGAAATATAATGGATATGTTCGTTCCACGAAAGTGCGTTATCGATTTGTAGGCCAAGAGATTTACTCACAGGGACCTTGGAGATGAAGTTATTGTCAATTTTGACTTTTGGATATGCAGCCATTGAAGCGTATTTCTGACGTGATGTGATCAGCATAAATTCGGTCTTGGCAATGTTCAGACTTAATCTGTTTGCGAGTAGCCATTTACGAATATTATTGAGGTCGATATTTAGTTTAGCTTCCATTTCAGTCGATGAAGTGCAAGCTATTGTGAGATTGGTGTCATCAGCGTACATGCGTGCAGTAGAATATTAAAGAAATTAGGCAGGTCGTTTATGTAATATAATGACCATCTGGCCACAATTTAGAAGAATTAAATAAGCACTCCCCACCCCCTCGAATATAAGTGCCTCAATTCTCAGCCAAAATTTGAAACAAATGATCTGTATTTAGGGTACTTGAGCCAAACAAAAGAAAGATTCCCTTTTTTATCCTACACCCATCACTCAAGATGCAGCCTTCCCTTTTCCTTTAAATCGAGAAAGCTTGTCTGCAATCAGATCTGTAGTAGCAGGAGGTTCTTTCATTGCTGTCGTTTTGGTCAGGATACTAGGATGTGAAGCAGAGATCCCAATGTGTCGGTCAATGGAGTCCCCATCATCCACTCTTCTCCTTGGAATTTCACTGAATAGGACATTCAAGTACTTGTATTCCTTGCTTTCTTTTTACAGGAACAACGTGCCAGTTCTTAGACCGCTTACTGTAAACGTTCTTGTACTGGCCCTGCGCATTTCCTCTGAAGGCATGGAAGTCCTGATCCAAGGCAGCTAGAACTCTTCCTGTGAATGCTTCATACCCACATGAAAAGTGCAATGCAAGAAAAGTGAGCTTATGCATTACATATTAGTAGGACTGCACTCTACTCCGACTTGCTCATTGGGGTATGAGCACATGATTTGAAATGCGTCAAAGCTAAATACCGTAAAGCCCTTATGGGGGAGGGGTTGGTTATTTCAAAAATTGACCGTGTAGAGGGAGACTTATTACATATATTGTCAAGTTCAGTAATACACTACTCGAAAATCCGATCCTCTTGGGAGCATACTTCAAAAGCATTGAGTTAAAACTCTTAACATTGCTTGTATGTCTGTTACAAGAAAACCATACAGTTTTGTACCACAATTGGTTTTACACAATTTCTTTAATATATGGATATACACACAGCATATTATACTATTATATATTGTTATTATTATTATTATTATTATTATTATTATTACTATTATTATTATTATTGCCATGCACAAGGTTTAGTTTACTAACAATTTTAGTCCGTGTGAAATAAAAAAGGAAGATACAACAACAACAACAACACTTTATTGTACCCATAGAGCATACTGTGCATACCATAACTACGCATATATATAATAAAAAAAACAAAAATTTAACAATATTAGGGGTACTGGCTCCCTGTAATAACTGTAAAGCTAAAAGTGCCAGGGAGCCGGACTACAGATAAGATTTCTTGCTCGTTATGTCGGAGGTACACGTACTATGACGCACACACAAGCACACACACACACGCACACGCACACACAATTTACACCACACAAATAAATAAATAAATAAATAAATAGATGAATGAATAAATAAATAAATAAATAAACAGATATATTGTTCAAAGAGCAAGTTAGAGAGAGTGGTTCGAGTCATCAATATGATTTAAGAAATTCGTTTTTGAGATTTTTCTTAAATTGCCTGAGAGAAGGAGATTTGACATGTTCTGCAATGGAGTTCCAAATCTTTGGTCCTTGAAATCTTATATTGAATTTACCATAATTTGTTCTTGCTCTTGGAAGGTAATATGATTTTCTAGCTGCAGATCTTGTGTTATACTTATGAATATGGTTAACAGCAGTAAAAAAGGTATTAAAAACAGAAGGTAATAGCTGATTATGAAATTTGAACATAAAAATTGCTATATGAAGTGTCACAAGATCATGCAGTTTGATAATATTAAGTAACTTAAATAGAGGACTTGAATGCTCATCAAATTTTGAAAATGTAATGAGACGTATAGCTCTTTTCTGTAAGACAAAAAGAGGATGGTGAGTAGTTGGATAGGTATTGCCCCAGGCAATTAACCCATAAATTAAAAATGGATAAATGAGGGCATAATAAAGATTGGTAAGAATATTAGTGTCAACAAAATAGTGAATTCTGATTTTTTTAGCAATATACTCAATATGAGGTTTCCATGATAAATTTGAATCAATGAAGATACCAAGGTATTTTATGCACTGTTCTTGTTTTAAATTTTTATTATTCAATTTCAATACAAAATTAGCAGTAATCTTTTTCTGTGGGGGGTGAAAAATAACAAAATTAGATTTGTTAATATTAAGTGAAAGCTTGTTAGAACAGAGCCAAGTATGAACATTGGTTAATTCAGAATTAATATTGTGTTGCATTGTGTAAATATTTTTATTACAATAAAAGAGATTAGCATCATCAGCAAAAAGGTAAAATTCAAAGAGTGATGAACAGAGATGAAAATCATTAATGTAAAGCAGAAACAAAATTGGGCCAAGGACAGATCCTTGAGGAACGCCACATGAAAGAGTCATCGGATGAGAGGTTACGCCATTAATAGTAACAGTTTGTTGCCGATTACTGAGATATGAGGTAAACCAATTCTTTGCTATTCCTCTTACACCATAATAATCAAGTTTTCTAATTAAAATTTTATGATTCACCGTGTCAAATGCCTTGCTGAAATCAAGAAAGATCCCGCATGAAAAGTCACGTTTATCAATTGCAGTTTGAATCTTATCAATTATGCTTAGGATAGCATGATCAGTAGAATGCTTAGAACGAAAGCCAAATTGCTTATCATAAAAGATGTTTTTCTTCTCTTATTGAAGATTGAGAGTAAGGAAAAAAGGACGATAATTACATAAGTCAGTCTGAGGACCCTTTTTATAGACTGGGATTACATTAGCTAATTTAAGGCTTTTAGGTACTATTCCAAGAGAAATGGATATATTAAACAAAATTTCCAAGGGTTTAGATATTACACCTTTTAGGATTTTAAGAACATGAATTGGTATACTATATGGTCCAGTTGCTTTATCTGTGTTAAGATTAGAAATTTCAGTTTCAATTTCATTAGCAGTAACTGGAAAAATTTATAAAAGCTGTTACATGATAGTGATTTTAGATAATCTAGAGGGGATTTCTGAACATTTGGAATCTGATTAGCTAAGTTATTTCCTATATTAGTGAAGTAGCTATTAAAAGCATTAGCTATCATTTTTGGATCAGTTATTTCAATATTATCTTCGATGATTTTATAAATTTTCTGATTTGTCTTAGGTTTAAAATGCACTATTTCTTTAATTCCATTCCATACTCGCTTGGTGTTGTTGATGTTCTCCAGAAAATAGTTATTATAGTATGACCTTTTACTAGCTTTTAATAAATGATTAAGTTTGTTTCTATAATACTTAAACTTGCAATGATAATATGTAGATTTTGTTCTCAGATATTTTTTATATAAATTATTTTTAACACGAATTGATACTTTTATGGCAGGTGTTATCCATGGTTTGGATTTAAATTTTAATTCTCTTCTAGACAGCTGTCTAGTGGGGATATGCTTATCTATAATTTGAGAAATTTTATTATAGAAGGAGTCAAACATAACAGATGGGTCAGAATTGTTCTTAAATACTGTTTGCCAGTTGACTGATCTCACTTCATCAATCAGTTCTGTCTCACTAAATCTAGAGTAGTCTCTTTTGTATACTTTAACATTGGAAGAAAGAGCTGTAAATTTATTGAAAATAATAAAATTAGGTAGATGGTCTGTTAATTCATAGACCAGGTAATTCATAGACCAGACTGATAATGAAATGTTCAATAGAATTGAAAAAAATGTTGTCAATCAGTGTAGCAGAATGGTCAGTGATTCTTGTTGGCTGAAAGATCTGTGGTTGGAAAAAGAAAGAGCCAAGGCTGTTAATAAAATTGTCTGAGCCAGTGTGAGAGTCAATTTTTAAAAAATCAATATTAAAGTCTCCCATAATTAAGCAAAGTTTGTTTTCCTGGTGTATGTTTTCAATTGTGGTGTTCATATAATCAATAAAGTTATCCAGTTTACTGTTTGGGTGTCTATATACTATTCCACAGATCAGATTTGGTTGCCCTTCTGCAACAATTTCAATCCAAAGGGCTTCAAGGTTGGGATTAGAAGTTGTTAGTTCAGATCTAATGGTATAGCGATAATTATTTTTTATATAAAATGCAACTCCTCCTGCATTGGAGAGACTGGGCTCAGAAATTAGGTCATATCCTGCTATGTTGACATTTGATAAAATATCCTTATCCTTTAAGAATTTTGTTTCTGAGATTCCAATCAAAGGAAATGAGAAATTTAGTCCATGTAGCATATTAAGGAGACAATCAAAGTTGGCTGACAGGCTTCTTATATTGCAGTGTAATGCAGAAAAAGCCTTAGGATTTGATGAGCATTCAATTATATCATTGCTACTGTTGAAATCTTGCATAGAATAATAACCGAAATTATTGTCAGTAGGCATGTGCAAGTCAATATCAAGATTTGTGAGGTGAGGAATATTAGAAACTGGTGAAGTAATGTTAAGAAAAGGCAAATTATTAAACTCAATGATCCTGTCTTGAATATTGTCATGATTGGCCCCTAAACATGAGGGGCTTGTGTTTAGATTATTAGTCATGTATCAAATAAAGTCATACTTATCATAGTTACAGTATCTCTAGTATCCAGCAGCTCTAGCTTGAAGCTTGATCAGCTCATCTTTGCTATTGATTGGGATGGCAGGGCTATCCTGATCTTTCCGTAGGTAGATTTTGCCATTTGAGGACCAGATGTAGGAGTATTTCAGCTCCTCCTTAACTTTCACAGAGTTGCTGAAGAGTTGCTTGTTCCTTTCGGTCAGGCTCTCGTTGATGTAGATGTTGTTCTTTGAAGAGAAACCAAGATCTTGAGTTGTAAATTTTTTGAGCTCTTTACGTGCCTTGTAAAATCTTTCTTTGATGTCTCGCCGAACGAACTTGACAATAATGGCTGGCTCCGATCTTTTGCCTTTGTAGTTTTTGCCCCTCGGTAAGCGGTGACTTACCGAGATATCATCTTCTTTTAACTCCTCCATACCGATCAGTTCACCGACTTTCATCACGATCCCACTGGTATTTTCAGGTTTTGTGACTGGAATGCCCTGGATCTCAAGGCATTCTCTTCTCGAGTATTGTTCCATGTCATTGCAAGCATTCTGGAGTGTTTTCTAATGCTCTTCCAAAGTTTGCACAGCCGATTTGAGAATCTTATTCTCGGCAATTACCTCCTTTCTCTCCTTCTCATGCTGGGTAAACTTGCCTATAACCTATTCGTACTTGGTATTCGCTTCCTCGAGGAACGAAGTTGTTTCTCTCATCTTTTCTCTCAGTTCCGATTTTAACGGGGCCAATTTTCATCTAATATTGCTCGAAGGTCCTCCGATGTAATATTGTTTGAACCCATGGTTGAAATAAGACAGAATTCACAAAATACACAAAATAATGAACATTAACTGGCGTCGAAAATGACAAATTGAAGCTAAGTTGGGAGAGCTTCAAAAGTTGCCGCCATATTGCTCCGACCAGATATTATACAGGATAGTTTATTAACACTTGGAATGGGCTTGAGATAACATGTCATTTGTTTCACACAAGTTAAGAATGAGAAGAACTTGGGTTTCTTGTGTTTCCGTTTCTGTGAAAGCGTCGTAAACGGAGTCATTCGTTTTTGCAATGTTTCCGTTCCATTATTCCCGTGTAACAGTTACGTTTCCATCTAAGGGTTTCAGCTGTATTGGTCATGTTTCCGTTAAATCAATTGGGGTGATCGGATTGTTCTGTGTAGAAAATGAAAATATCCTTAAAATTTTAGTTTTTGAACTGGAACTAAACTAGCTACAATCCTGGACAAAATGTGTTGACACATGCTTTAAATGTCGTACTCTTGTCAAAACTAACATGCTGTGAGTCATCTAGTTCCAAAGAAAACTGCTTTTAATCCCCCCCCCCCCTCCCCCTTCCCCGTATCAATGTTGTAGCTTGAATTTGGAAGAGTTCCGGTAAGACTTTGATAGAAAACCGTTGCTAAATAATTAAGTTATCAACATTGTATGGGGGAGGGGAGAATGTGTCAACACTTTTGTCCGGGATTCTCCGAATACAAAATAGCAAGAAAGTAACTTCTGTCATAGCTAAGATTCGTAAAAAGTCTCCTATTTTTTTTGAATGCGAGGGTTGAATGCAGTTCTAAAGGCTAGGTTGTAGCGGTAGTCTATTTTGGGATGCCAGAGGCAGAAAAGTAAGATTCGTTTATAGGCCGGAGCCAGTAGTTCATTCAGTTATATCGGATTTTGATACTCAGAAAGCGACGACTGCCAAATTTTCATGAAGATGGTTATGTGAGTACACATGTTTCAACTTAAGAAACAAGAGCACCTTTTGCGAAAGTACAACATTTTAATTTAAAAATTGGTGCCATTCCGTGCCCTGGAAAGCAACCTAACTGCATTTCAAAAACCGCGTCCTACGCAGGAGATATACGAAAGGTTGACAATATCGACTCCGAAATCCCAGAAAAAGGGCAATGACACATTGAAAATAGTCTTAAATGTATCGCAAATGGTTGTCTATGTGGAATTTTCTGATCCGGAGAGGTTGAAATATGACACGGTTTACAACGGTTTACACTATGAACTAAAATAGAATCTGTAGGTCATCCAGTTCCAAAGAAAACTGCTTTTAATCACCATCCCCTCCCCCCTCCCTGTATCAATGTTGTAGCTTGAATTTGGAAGAGTTCCGGTAAGACTTTGACGGAAAACCGTTGCTAAATAGCTTATCAACATTGTATGGGGGGAGGGGAGAATGTGTCAACACTTTTGTCCGGGATTGTAGGTCTGTTATGTTCACTGCTTTACGGTTTGTTTGGCATGATAACTTCTGCTGTTTTATTAAACGCGTTTAACGATTCACGGCGTGAGACATAATGCACATTTACAGGTACATCAAGGTTGTTTATTTACAATCACACAAATAACACTTGGCGGTGACTAGAGACAGCGTGCCTTCGAACATAACCATATATATATACATGAAATAATAGCGTAAATAAACTATAGCGTTGGTTCTCGATAGAAAGCGAAAAGTGAAAGGTGAGTTATCCGCTATATTTGTCCCAAAATGATTAAAGTTTAGAAGAAACATCTCCCTGCTTTTAATTTGTGTTTTTACCTAAAAAGCTTATTTATACAGGGTAAAGTAAGGATCATGGCAAACGCAAATGCGGATCATCCCGCCAATTCTGTGTAAGTATTCATTTCTCTGATCGCTGTCACCGCCTGTCGGCCTATTTTCTTTTATCTCAGTTGCCACATACACTATCAAACCTCAATTTTGAAGGTTTATATTTCTTGTGGATGATTGAACGACGGGTGTTTACAACTTCTCTTATTTTCCTCTTAAGTTGTAGCTAAGTTGTTTTGTGGTTTGTTGAGCGTACGGGCTTATCTGGCTCGTTGATATATTTGCTAATGTATCAGCTCGTTCGTATGCCTTGAATCACGGCCTGAAATTCGTTACTGCCTCCTGTGTTTTACCTTTGAACTTCACTGATATCGTGCAATGCTGTGTGCCACATGTGAAAGTAAACAGAAACCATGCGCAAGATCACGAATGCCCCAAACTAGCCTGAAATTATGTGACTTTCAGCTCTTGTTTGAACATGAAAAAATATTTCATAATGCTCGGATTTGATTTTCCTTGTGTGAGGCCGAAAATTAAATAGGTTAAGTCCTATTATAAATTTCAGTATTCTGCAGGCTAGACTGCATGTTATTGATGTCTTTGTATTTTATTTAAATTACTTATTTTCTTTTTAATACATATTTAGTAAAAGGCATCGTTCTTGTTGTTTGTGAAAATATAGTACATATGCAATCATAATAGGAACATTGTTTCTTAGATTTACTGGAGCTCAAGTATTTCACTGCACAGATGGACACAAATTAATTAGGTACAAGTTGTTAGTGACCTTTGCATTGTGTTTTTCAGAAATAAGGCTCCAATGGAATGGTCACAAACATACGATGTGTTGCTCTGTTGGGAGATGCTGGTTGTAAATCCATTCCAGTCCAAGAAAAAAACAACACAGCGATCCATAATGTGGGAAACCATTGCTCAACACCTTGAACAGTCTGACTCATCCAAATTCAAAGTAACTGCTCTCTCTGTTCGGGACAGATATTCCCTTCTTGACAGAAAATATAGAAAGCGGATGCAAAGTGAGATAAAAGCCAGTGGAATCGTGCCCGAAGTCAGTGAGTTGGATGCCCTACTAGAAGAACTAATTGGGTTAGAGGATTTGTCTGAAGAGGAGAGGCAGAGTGAGGGTGAAGAAAAAAAAAAAACAAGAAAACTGAACAGGACCGTGCCAATGCCCTTGATATGAGAAAAAAGGCGATGGAAAAGCTGTCCGAAACTAAAAGGCGAAAGACTCATTAAGAAGGAGAAAAACCGAAGGGAAAAAAAACAGAAGATCTTCTGGAGACACTATATCATATCTGAGAGAGATGAATGAAGTGGATGTTGAGCTCAGGAAGCAGGAGCTAGATTTGAAAAAGAAACTACATGAGGAAGACAGCAAAAAACAAGAAGCAGCAGTAAAAAGGCAGGAAGATATGATGAAAATTATGGCCCAACAAAACCAGATGATGATGGATCTCGTCGGCAGACTTATTCCAAAATAGACTTTAATTGGCTGGATGAAACGATGAACAATGATGTATTTGATCAGCAGACTTATTCAAAGATACAATGCAGTCTTTTATCACATCTAAATTGTCATCGTATGTTCTACATCCACGTGGTTTTTGGCCAACTTACTCTTTTGATGTTATTCTAAAGCATACATTGTGCTCATTTTCAAAAAGATGTTTAATATTTTGATCACTGACATACAGTTTGAAACTTTTTGGTATTCTTTTCCAATACTGCAGTACAAAATGGTGTAATTTGCTACCAGTTCATATTAAATTTTAAGTAACTTAAACTTAGGAAAAATATTCATTAACTGTTGGAGGTTCCAAATCAAAGAACGTTGAGGTCTGGTTTACATACATGCAAGTTATAGCATTTTGAATTAATGCCATACTACGTACATTTTTCCAACACTGCTGAGGCCTATTTTCAAATTGCTTTTAAAATCCAAAGATTTGAAAGACTTGATGACATCTCCAAAACTCCACTCAACAGAGACTCTTACACAACTCATAGACAGGTTAAAAGCTTCCATATCTGGGGTTAAGATTACATCCCTAAATGGTGCCTGCAGGTGCACCCTCAGTGGATATGCAGGGTCCCCATACAGGCACATGACCTGGCCAGTTGGAGAAAAGGCAAAATTTTCCATGTCATTCAGCAGACCAGAATCTCTGAGCATACCTGCATCGTACCTTTTCCCTTCTGAAACAGAATTGGAAAATTAAGAATTGGTTCATGCTTAGCGTGCATTTATCGAGTTATGGATGCACGCGGGAAGTTGGGAGAGCACGAGAGAAGTGTAAGAGTTGCTCGAGGAGTAGCCGAGAGCAACTCTAGCTTCACGAGTGCTCTCCCAACTTCCCAAGTGCATCCATAACTCGATAGATGCACAGCTAAAAGCATGAACCAATTCTTTTATAACATATACACACGAAATTACGAGCGAAAACAAATTTTCATTTCTGATTGAATGCAAAATTCTCTTTCGACGCGCAAAAGGCAAAACAAACTCTCTCATTGGATGATTGAAAACACACCACAACTTACTAACATTTCTGCCAGCTAAACGTTGATGAGTGTCGATGAAAAAGATGTCGTTTAATCGACGAAAACACCGAAAGTACTGTTAACCTGGCGTGGTGAAAGCCAGCAGCCTTCGGTGACTTTGGAATTCGTGACGATGTAAATGTTTTGAACGGTACAATTGTTGAAGATGAACGCTTCAAGTCGCCGCTTCAAAACAACGTGACATTCACCTTGAACTATAGCAGACAATGCGGGTCTGGAGAAGCAAAGTGATCCACCGAAGAATGTAAACAATCACCATAAGCGAAAGAGATGGAAATGTTTGCCGAGCGGACTTGTTTGTTATTCGAGCTGCAAGTAAACTGTACTGTAAACACTGCAAGTATAGCGGCTTTCGGAATGAATGAACACCGTTTCATTTCAAAGCCATTGAAGGCTTGACGGATATTTATCTTTGCTGTGATGGATTTCACTAGTCCATGAGAATTAAGCCATCGAGAAATAGGTGAGTTTTGGTTCATACAATTTCCTGTGCCGACCGTTGAAATACAGAATTTTTCAGACTTGATTACTGATTTCCTTTGGGTGCCGGTTTAACTTCATGTAGTACAGATTTCTTCGGAAAATAAAGCTATTTTCTTCTTAGTTGTAAAGCTTCTGTTACTTTATAAACGAGGAAAGCTAGAAAAAGTCGAAAGGAAGCGGCATTTGCTCACGTCATATTATTGAGCACGGGCGTGCACGATAAAGTTATGGAGCACACTCTTCGACCAATCAGAATGTGGCTTATATCGCGACTATGTTATAATGTGTTATAATAAGACAGGAGATTTTCCTGCAGCCCAATAGTACATGTGGTAAACAGAAACAGAAAGTGAAATTGAAACTACTATACTTTGCAAAAATTAAACCCCATGATAAGAAAAACAATTTTAAATAAGTAATATGCACTTTACTAAATTTGCAGTGGAGACGGATTATATGAAAACGTAATATAAATTAGTGTGCGTACCTATATGTTCGTACAAGTTATAGAGGGTTCTTTGGTGTTCGTTTGGCCTGCATATGGGGCGCACTGTGCCGTCAATAAACCCAAAGCAATTCTCGAGCGCAGCTCCTTTCCTCATTATGGCATCGGCATACATTTGAAGGGCACCAGGATTCAGCAACTGGTTATTCCACTGAGTTATTCTGTGGCCATGGGCTTCGTATATGTAGTCAGCAACGTGATTGGTGACCATGCTGAGTACGGGAACTGGCCTGCCAAAGCTGTAGATCATGTCGCTGTACCGGCAAAGGAAACTCATTCTCTTTAAAAGCATACACAAGCCCTCGATACCTCCAGCAACCGTCCTTTGTGGGCATCTGAAGGTCTCTGGCAAGCCAAGAGCTTCGGCTAGGAGAGGAATATCGCGCTTCTCTATTCTGAACTCCGATTTACACTCGGCTTCTTCCATTTCTTCCAAGTCAAAGCGATTGTAAACATCGTAGTTAAAGTCCGGATTTTTCCAAAAGCAACAAAAGCTGCCCGTCCGTTAATATACCTCTTCTATGGCTTATCAAAGCGAGATCTCTTCCTTCTTTAAACGAATACATATTTTATTCACGTGCCGTTCGTGTCAACAAATACGCGGCTCCTTAAACTTCGTTTCTGGCGCCAAGAACACAGTCCTCGATCCAGGCCCACGCGACTTCCCCGCCGTTCGTGACCTCAGGGACGTCTGGTGCTTAAGCTCTCTATTAAAAGCAGTAACACCATGATTAGTTCAGATGTTGTTAACTGCATGTATGTCTCAGTAAAACGGTTACACTTATTAGTTACATGGCAAATGGTTTGAACCCAGCAGTGTTAACAGTTGGTCGGTTGTGATCGTCCGGGTGAGAGTAGTCTGCAGGAAGACTGTTGGTGTTGTTGACTGACGTTTCGACTACTGTACCTGAGCGGAAGTAATTTTCAGAGTCAATTGAGACGTCCTCCTAACTTGACTCTGAAGATGACTTCCGCTCAGGTAGTCACCAGACTTTTGTGACAAATAGAGTACATAACACAAAACTATCCTATTCACAAATTTAGCATTGCAATCATGCCATTTTGTAATCACTTGACATATGATTATGTAGTCCTTCATTTTTGGGTTTGTCTTCACTCCTGTGGTTGATGATTTAATCACCATGTTTTTAACTATCAAACATAAATACATCTTTACCAAGTTCTTTATTTGCCAGTAATGGGTACAAATGAATAACTTCCAAGGCTATCATAGGGATTCTGCTCAACTGAATAGTACCATAATATCCTAAAATGTAATTAACAATAGTTTGTGCTGTGCGAAAGACAGCTTGCAATGTACATAACTGATAACTACAGTTCAACACATTTGTATATCCATTACATCTTGTAAATAATCAAACATGAACAATTTGTTATATGTTAAATTATGAACATTTGAATTATGTTGCATATCAAATAGTTAATATGAATGAATATTGTCTTTTAAATGCTGAACAGGAAACAGCAGCAGTAAAAAATTAGACTACCTGAATGTTTAGGAAGAGAACATTTTCTGACAATGATTCATAATAAAGTTCCAGTTGTAAACACATTTACAGCATATGATATGTAGAGGGGTGTTCACCTGAAATTGGTGATGGGGAAGGGTTTGATGGATAAGACTGGGGGGCAGCCCTGACAAGGGGGAAGAGGATCTGAGGGGGAAGCCTGTGCCTGCCACTCTGGATTGATTTGGCATAGTTGAAGAAAATCCTCCATGCCAGGTATTCTGAAAACCCTGAGCCCTTGAAGGACCACCCCCAAATGGTATATCTTCTTGCTGTGGAGCATGGTATATGGAAGAGCTCTGTTGGTAGCAATCATTATTATGTCCTATATTGGAGTTTGCGTTTAGCATAAGTTGAAATATTTGCATTTCTTGCTGTCTGGACTTCTCCATTTCCTCCCCCATAAACCCTATCAACTCTTTCGTGGGGTCATTCTCCACAAAATCTTTGACAAGATTTAGCACTTCAAGTGTGGTACTGCCAATGCTGTTTTTCTTTTTGTTTCTTTTTTTGTGCCCTGACCTTACAGGGACAAAGAGTTCTTCACTTGTATCCTCATCACCATTCCTGGCAGTTCCCTCTGTGGATGAGGGTTCTACTGCCTGTTCAGGCTGACATGAGTCCCTGGTCTTCACAACAGGAAAGAGCTGGTCAAACCATTGCCCAAATTCTTTCTCTTCTTGGAATCTTCTTATCCCTGTTGCTGTTTTGATTGTCAAGGCTGCCTTCTTACACTCGGCCACGCATCTCTTAAATTTGGTTCATAGTTGGTCAATGGTGAATGTGACAGTCTCACCCCTTAAGGATGCTCTTTGTTTTAGCTCTTGTAAAATATCTTTGTATATTTCTACATTCTTCTAGTTTTTTGTGTTAATGAAAATTAATTTTCTCTTGTAATTGTCGTTTGAGATGACGATATCAATCAAGTCGTTTGTTGCAGCCGAGCTCCAGTGAGATTTTCTTCCAGGTTTCTTTTTCCTCTTGTGAGCTTCTTCATAGTGTTCTTCCTCGAGCTCCTCGTTTGTCTCGCTTGGCAAAATAACATCTTGTGGCTCAGTCCTCTGTCTACAAGCACACAAAATGTAAAACCATAAATTATTAATACTGTAAATATGCCTACACTTAATACCAATTACTGCTTATCAACGACGTTGACGTAGTGACGGTGCAGAGCTGTTTAGAGCTAAAAGTTCGCTTTTCTACAATGCCACCGTTGTTTCGCTGCCAAGATATAAATCAAGAAATATCCCCAAGATATTCGTACTTTACCTACCTTTTATGCCCGTCGTCTGTTTCCGTTTCCGTTTGCTTTCTTTTGTTTTTTTTTGGCTTGGATTGTCATTGTTCCAAGATTTTCCTTTTCTTCATGGCATTGTAAACAATATCCAACCGACCTGCCCATACTCCAGCCAGGGGTATCTTCATTATTTTCAAATACAGAGCATTGGTTGCAAAAAGGATAGGAACACATGAGGCAACTGTATTTCGTTCCAACGAAACACGACGAACACATATCCATTTCCGCCATTTTGTAGCTGCGAGCGCTTTCATTTAGACCTGAAGTATTGACTTGTGTGTTATAAATTATTTATGTAATGTTTGTATAATTTATGCATTAGATTCGGCACATGAGAAATACGACGTTTAAAACAATGTCGAACTTCGGTCGTATTATTCGACTGGCCCAGTCGCATAAAACGACGCCGTCGAACTTAATACAAATATATCGAACTTAATTGATTCAAACGTCGAACTTTTGGCGCACTTAATAGAAACATTAGATTCGACACCGCAGAAGTTCGACGTTTGAAACGGGCCTTATTTCCCCTAATGTAATTGCTCGTTGGGGTGTAGCCCCGACGAGCTTAGGATTGCACAGCATGTCTTTATCGTCGTGTTAGTTTTTTTCTGGGTTACGAATCAGCACACGGTGATTGGTTCACATTGCCACGTGATATGTGATGACGTAAGGTGACTTCGCGAACAACTTGAGATGTATTCGATTGAATTGTACGTTAATGCTTGTGTATAAAGTTATCTGTATCCCATCCAAACTCAACACCGTTTGGCTTTGTGGAACAGATAAAGAAGATTTGGCTTGCGTTCTTAAGTTCACCATCATAGCCACAAAAAATGTTTGATTGATTCGATTATGTTGGCTACCGCTACAGGGTTGCAAATAACTTTGTCGCCGCTAATTATTTAGTCTCGACGAACCTTCTGTGGCAACACGAAATACTTCTGGGAAGATATCAGGCTGAAAACGGAACACCAAAGCCATGACGAACTTTAGCCGTAAACAATGATGATTTATGCTTTACACTGTTAATGATATCTGTTGCTTCCTACATACTGTAGCTGTTTTGTAAAGTTTTTTCGCCGAAAGTATATCCGTTTTTGAGACGAAAATATTCATTCTCAGGGCTTAAGACTCGACGAATGCATCTCTGTGAATATATTACGTGTTATGCTCCACATTAAGCGTGACAGTTGTCAAAATGCTTCGGCTTATCGTACAGTGCATGTTGAAATATTTTTTCCATTCGATCAAGTAGCCTTTGTTTCGCAGTGGTATTGTATACTAGAAATGAAAAATACACCGAAATAGTCTTGAACATTGAGTTAGTCACAAATGACTGAACACGCTGTGAACAATAATATTGTACATAAACAAGTCTAGTGTTACGTTCCTCGCTTTCAATTTATCAGGGATGTAGCTAATAGCCGGGCAACGGGCCAAGGTCCCGGCTGTTTGCCGTTCCGGACCGTCTGTGCGCTCTCATGTTGTTTAAAAACTTACTCCTGAAATTTCATAACACTATATATACTTGGAAACATTTATTTATATAGTACGTTTTCGGTAATTTAAAACTGAATCGCCTTGTAAAATAACATGTACAATGATTTTTTGTGGTGCGAAATACGAGATGGGACATGTGGAAAATTGATATCTGAGAAGTCTGTGTCTGTTACGAAATACAAGATGTGACGTGTGGGAAATTGATAGTCTAGCTTCACGATTGCTCAATGCGGCAACACGCTTACAATCTAAAATGGTGACCGGCTTTGGTGGAATAGAATGAAGAGAACATTGTTGGTCTTTGTTTTACACGTAAAGAGAAGAGGGACAGGAGAGAAGAAAGTGATCAAGGTATGCTGACATTTCGCCGTACTTGCCATAGTGTGTTTACGTGTCAAAGGTTAATTGTTCGCGGTGTTGACCAAATCTCATCACACCGTTTATCTCAAGGGTCTTGTATCACTGGTACTTGAACTGTTATGTATTACCTGGTTATGACTGTAGCAATATTTAAATCATTTTTTCTGTTTTATTTTTTTCAAATATAGTAAATTACATGTACAAATGAAATACAAAGAAATACTGGCTCAATTGACTGGAAGTGAAACGTTGATTCGCTCACGAAATCGCATTGAAACACTTAACAGTCGATTTTTTAAATACAAGACTAAAGAATGTCAGGTTTTAAGACTGCAAAGGCTCACCATCTGTGATATTACTTGATAACTTTGATCTGAAGTGAAATTTTTCAAATGATTTTCTCGATTTGTCTCAAAGTTATATTAAATTGAAACTGTTTTTCAACTTCATATTATTTACCCTGTTCCAACCTTTTTAAAGGTTAAAATATATTTATTTGGTGTTAATTTGCTTTGTAAAGCACACTTTCTAGTAAAACTGAATGTCTTTTTTTTAATAGAAACCCTTACGTGATGACCTGAAAATGCATGAAACTGCTGTTTTTAGAAAGTCAAATTTCAAAATTTTCCGGGGGAGCATGCCCCCGGACCCCCTAGAGATTCTCGACTGCTGTGGAGACCCTCTCAATGCATTTGGCCCTCCTGTCAAAATTATTAGCTACATCCCTGTATTTGTTACAGAGCACAAATACTCAAAAGCCTCACAGAAGAAAAGCATTCAGTAAAAAAAAAAGTATTGAAGCAAACGCTAGGTTATTGTGGCCTCTGATTAAAGTGTTCATAGTCAAACTGTCAAAATCGGCTGTGCATGAAAAGATAAGTCACGCATTACTCTTTTCTCGCTGGCTAACCTTTCCACTCCTAAGCTCAAAATGCAGAGTCGCTCAACTTTTAAGAAGCAAGTGTATGAGTGTTGTAATGATAATTTATAGTAATAGGTTTCATTTGAGTAAGGTGTCAAAAGTAAAGTTCTCTATACTGTTTGATATTTTTCTGGTGAGAAACTGAAAGTCTCTTTTGCGAGTTTCGCTCTTGTCCCTACTTCTTTCCATTTTAGTTTCATCTGGTCTCGACCCCACCCAACAAGGTCACTGGCAAATCCAGTCTTGTTTGAATTAAATGCTAATAAGTGGACAGAGGAGGACACCATACAACTTATTGCATGTGATTTAATTATCACAAGTAGAGTAATAAAGTGAAGCCAATCAAAATTCTTCATTGGACAAATTATTGATCGAACCATATTTTAAACTTGCAGATTGTAACGAAGATAATACAAACTACAAGAAGAAACGTTGATTTATACAAGTCTGAGGTATCGACCAAAAGGCCTCGTCATCAATCCGCCAACGTAATTATTAGAAGATCCATGGACAGGAAAAATCAGAAATCCGTGCCAAAATTTTATATGGCTGCGAATCCATAGATATATCTAAAAAGCCCCGAAATCCAGGCGCTTCTTGGGGCTAAATCCATCAATCTGCAGACCTCACACCCCTCCCCTCAAAAAGGCTAGCTGCTTTTATTATCCATAGCATCCCGGGGCAAGCATGCAAAAATCCGATCATTCTAGCGTAGCCATACCCGATTTCCGAACAGGAAAATGAAAGACAAGTAATGGGTACTGTGACTTATTGCAAGATATAAATATTTACCTGGATTGGAAGTAATCGCGTTCCAGTTTTTTGCGGTTTGCATTTTTCGTCTCACTTATCATGTGCCTCAAACTGCTAAGCAGCCACGCAATTTGGATGCCAGACTGATGACTATGATCATTTCAGTGTGTTTTGACAAGTGATGACTATCATCATTTTTTTCAAGAGGATGTGTTGTATCGGTTGAAGGAGAAAAAGAGCCTGGGTTCTTGAAAGACCGCAATTTTGGTTTGAGCACATGGTACGAAAATAACATGCGCGAGCATTTTCGAATTTCGAGAAACTTTTCGCTTTCTCTGCAATCTAGTTGCGCCGCAATTGGTTTGTCAGGATACAAACATGCAGCAAGCAAAGAAACCGCAAGAGTCAAATTTCCGATTTGACAGCTCCGGTCAAAAGTCTTAGTTCAGTGGACTCTCATTGGTGGAAATTATTTCCGACAAGCTTAAGCAACCTCGTTTGGTGGCTTAAATATTTTGGCTTTTTACGTCAAATCTCTACCCGCTTACCTTTAAGCAAGCTGGAGAGGCAGCTGTTTTCATGAGATTTCCAGAGATCACTCGCTAAGCAACTAAAAAAATCCCTCATGAAAACACAGCCAGAGTCTAATTGCATCTCAAATTGTGTATATCCTGTCCCCCTACCAACAAACTATCGTGCTCTTAAAGAAATTAACGGCTTCTTTTACAACTTTTATGGAATGACAAAGGCGACAAAATCAAGAGAAATGTAATGATAAACGATTACGAAAATGGTGGTTTGAATATGATTGACTCAAACTACCTGGTTAAAAGATACCTCGACCCAAGCAATCGTGGGAAATGGAAGCTCTTTTTCGACTTAGAACTTCGAAACCTCGGTGGTGTGTCTATTTTTAGCAGCAACCTTAGTAAAAGTGACTTGAAAAATATGTAAAGTTATCAAACCCCTTTATTCTGGACATTTTAAATATCTGGTCAGAAATGACCTTTGAAACAACGTAAGGTCTGTAGATAATTTTCAAACAATCAAACAGAAACTGACTACCTATTCAATTCTATTGTACTACCATACATCTCATATGGGCTTGTGGTGTATGGAGCCTCTGAAGCTGAACTAACAACAATCCAGTGTTTTTAGGATAGATGTAAGAAGTGTAGATATATCTCATATAGCACAGACATCCACGATCTTTTAGAAAAACAAGATATAAAAAACGCACTAAAGCTATGGGCGTAGAGGGTCACCCGCTGCATTACATGTTGCCAGTGGTCAAGAACACCAGATACCAGCTTAGAAGAAAGTCAGCCGTGAAACCAAAAGTAAATACGAAGCGTTTTATGGGTTCTTTTGTAAACTGCCTAATTTTTAAATACGAGTTAGCTTTTTAATTCCATTAGAAGACTTTAGTATATGTTATTGCTATTTCATGTACTGTAGCTTGCTTTTTTTTGCCCCTTTTTACATTCATAATCTTGTAACATGATATGTGTTTAGCTTATGAAATTAAGACTCATCATCAATTATTATTATTATTATTATTATTATTATTATTATTATTATTATTGTTATTATTATCATTATTATAGGAGGTTGGTAGCAGGGACTTACGAGTCCAACAAAAGTTATCCAAGAAAATTTTTCAGACCCAACACAGCCAGCAGCTTCATACTGCCCTCGACTTGCCACCTTTGTACACTAAGAATATGTTTAAACCACTATTCTAATTTTTTCTAACTATTATTAAATATTTTCCACTAATAAAACTAACTACTAAAATGATATTACATCTTATTCATAGCCTATGACGCATCTCTGAAATAATATATTTTATTATATGACTGTGACGTAGTTTTACCATATAAGGTCGCAACGGAGTGCCGGTACGGGAGCGTATTACACTTCAAATCCGTATTACACTGTAGAAAACCGGTTTGACCGGTTTAGACGCGCGCGTATCACAAATGAATCAAAAATATTTCTGAGTGCAAGGTAAAACGGTGCAACGAAAGTCTATGACTTTTCAGATACAAGACCCTTCCATCGAAAGAAACTGTTACTGGATAATTTGTCAAGTTCATTTGTTCAGTTCAGTTGGTGGAAAGCGAACAATCGCCATGGACAAACGGCAGTTCTGACTCCGTAAAGTTTTCCGCACGATGCCGTCACTGTAAACACTGCAAAATGATTTTCGCCGTGTACGAACACTGTTTGAGTGGTTCCTTTGCTGGAAGGGGTCTTAAACTTTCTACAACCAGGCAGGAAATCGGTGAGTTGTTAATAATCTATAACTTGACAACGTGTCGGCGGTAAAAATCCTAGTTGTGTTATGAAAGTTTCAGATTCTTCAACGTACACATTCGCTGGCTCTGTTCTTGTGTTTATCCCTTAACTACTCCGAGAAAATAAAAACCCTGTTTTGAGTACAAAGCTGCTTGCTATTGAAGAACAAAAATGGTTAAAGTTTAAGCGAAGTGATCGATTTCAACCGCTCGAAGCACGTTTGTTCGCTGAATATTTATTCTGTCGAAGCAAGCATTTTCGTCTCCAGCGCATTTATCTTTGAACATTTAACCTGAATTGAACTTCGATCATTTGGTGGCATAACTTCTTTAATTTTCTCTGTCAAGATTTTTAAATCGATGACCGGATTGGAAGCTGTAAGTGAATCTTTGTGTAAATGAGTGTGCGTACATTTTGCCTGGGATTGAATGAAAACAGTTTTGCTCGAAGTCTCTGTTTTATGTTTGCTGAAATATATTTTATATAAAGGTAAAACTACGTCACAGTCATATAATAAATCCCTCATTCGATGATTTAGCGCGTAATACGGGCCGGCATTTTACTCGTTACTCGCATTTTTCCTCGCCCCGCGGCGGGGCTCGGAAAAATACGAGCAACTCGTAAAATACCGGCCCGTATTACGCGCTAAACCATCGAATAAGATGTATGTATACTTTGTTTAACCTACCAACATGTAACTGTTGCTGTTGTTTTTCATTTTTTAAGTTTTACCATTATTTTCTACTAATAATACCAGTTACTAAATAAATGTTACTTGTTATTTATAACATCTGGTCCATTTCTAAAATAATAAAGAAAGAAACTTTGCCAGACCCAACACAACCAGCAGCTTCATTCTGCCCTCGACTTGCCACCTTTATACACTAAGAATATGTTTAAACCACCCAGGAAACTAATTTTATTTTTATCAAACTATTATTAAGGTCTGGGTAAAGGGTAAAATGAGGCCAATTTACAGCAAATAAAATAAAGGCACAAGATCTATATCTAATTAACTATAGTATAAGCGATACATCAATCATTGATGTTTACAGAAATGTTCATGTTGAAGTGATAGGTTTGTTTTTAAGCCGTGACTGGTCGCCATGGCAACAAGCTTTAAAAATTGTAATATGGCATAGCTCTCTTGGAATGTAACCTATCTTCGATTTTTCTTTTTGTACTAAAAATAAGCATAAAAACATTTATTTTGGCCATTGTATACCTGACTGCAAGGAACGGATAGTTTCATGACCAAAAATTAATAAATGAGACGATCAGGTGCTAATTGTCACAGCACCGTACGTGAAACGGTGGTATACAATGACAGTATTGTCTGGAAGGATGATTTGGTGAATCCCTCCAAATTTCTTCCCAGACTATCAAACCGATCTTTCTCACTTAGAAATAATGCTTACCAGATACAACGGATCAGCACAGGTTTGGGGTTGTGCAACGGGTTATATGGCACGCATTCAAAAATCAAAGTGGCCGCCATATTGTGTCATGTCATTTGGGATCGATTGAAGCTCAAGATCGCCGATCATGAGAATCGAGTCGATGAGATAACATTCGATACTCGTTTGGGTTTCGAACACAATGGCCATGCCTTAGCAACGCCGAAACAGCAGATTCTTGACCAGCGGTTCTTTTCACTTCGCGTCCAACACGAACTTATCGATTAGATTACTTCACTGTGCTGTACTGTGTCGCTGCAAATGAGTCAAAGGCTTAAAAGGAAACTACCTTGCCGAGCAACTGGCCCAGGGTCCCAATTACCTTTTGATAATGGAGAATTGGAGTCCAGAGGATGGGAAGTGATAAGGACTGAACGGCCGAACGGGTCAGTAATTTTTCGATGGCGGACTCCCGATCCCGAACGAATACTTCTGAAGACATCAAAAGAAGTAACAGATTTCCTCGAAAGAACTCAACCGGAAGATTCTGACATGGAGTATGTACCATCGTCGTCGAGTCAAGGTGATTCTCAGCAGACAGACACGACTGCTGGAATGCCAGTGCAGCAAAGGTAACGCAGAAAACTACAGTACTGTTTGATATCCATGTGTACATTCATCATTATAGGCTAGGTTCAAATCTTTCAAGAGATATGTAAATCATCAGTTTGGCGCAGGAAAATCTTTCCATTTCGTGTCCAGATGTATTTTGTAATGTTGCTCCTTTCTTATCTTCAAGGCAGCGCCAAAAAGTTCCTTGTTTCTATGACTAAGGCTTTTATTGATAAAGAGCTTCGATGCACTGCGTTCGGAGATTAGGCCAAGATCATGGGTAGTGACTTTCTTCAGGTGTGACCTCTTGGAGAGAACAAGATTTCGTAATTTCCTGTTGGTGAACATGACTATTATATTCGCTGATTCCTTTGTTGAGGTTCTGTGTGCAGCTTCAATATCCTTGGAGCTAACTTCGAGATTTAACTTGCTGCATAAGTTGATTACCAGTTGTTCTGTGTTTTCTTCTGATGTTCTTGGGATTCCTGCTATTTCAAGCATTGAGCAACGGCCATATTGTTCGAGGTCGTTCGTGGCAGCATGTGCAGCTTTGATATCTTTCTCCAGAGCAATTACTTTGGCGTTCAATTTGTCATTCTCTTTTCTGAGGGCAACGTTGTCTGTCATGACATTGTCTGTTATAGACTTAAATTTGTCAAACTCGTTTGATATAAAGTTCTGGCTGTCAATCACTTTCTCCAGTCGCTTGTCAATTTCTTCGTATTTTGACGTGAGTGTTGATTTCAGGTCCAGTATCAGTTTTTCAATGGTATCGAATCTCTGTGTTGTCTCGTCGTTCATTGTGGGTAAACTAGGCCAGGTCGGCTGGTTGAAAAATGTTGTTCAGGTACTTTAAACGGTTTCTGTTTCAGAGCGTGAAAAACGCACCTTCACCGCCGCCATCAAGACGAGAGTCTATACCTGGCGATGTCACACAAAATGCTGGACTTCCTAGATGAAATCAACAGCAAGTTGCAGTGTAGAATATGTGGAAACAATGGTAAGTTCTTCAGTGTAAAATAATCATCCAAATTAATCACTGTAAAATGTCAACACATCACATCAAAAATATAACTTTTCTTTAGGAAAATTGGTTCCAGTACATCACAAAGAGGTTGGACTTGGTGGTGCCACAGAGATTACATTCCAGTGCTGTTCCCGTGCTAGCACCATCCACTATGCTAGTAGCATGATGTGTGTGAAGGAGACTAAGAGAAATGCTGTGTCCCTTGCCACTGCACTTGCTTTCTTGATATGGGGAAGGGGATATGCAGGCTATTACAATGTTCTTATGAAAGGTTTCGGTATAAAAGGGTTATCAAAGCCTTCATTGCTTGTGACGACACAAGCTTTAAAATGGAGAGATTTTTTTATTTTTTTATTTTTCTGGGTTACAAATGTGGTGATTGGTTTATATTATCATGTGATTTGTGACAACGCTATGATCAAGTGACTTGGTGGGTGAGCAGTTTCGCCATTTTGAAGACAGCAAGTTGCTTGCCTTAGTTGGCTCTGTGGATTATTTTAGGGACCGCTCATCTTACTTACAAACGCATACGCCGGCTGCGGTAGACCCACACTAAATTTCATTGAGCGGTTTTGGCTGGGGTCGGTCCGTTCAGCCTCAAAAGCCATATTGAAAGCCATGAAAGCAAATGCAATGAACTTATCAATGAACTGCATAGCTATGCACAACTGTACAGAAATGTACGAAGAATCTGATATCCAGAACCTTGAGAACTTGAAGGAACAAGCTGAACGAAGGCGCTCGGGATACAAAGACGAAAACCTGTGTAAAGACGGTGAAGCAACTTTGATTCTTGACAAGCGCTTGATAGCGGATTATATATGGAACTGTTTAGTATGAAGGTGAACTTGAAGGTACTTTGTATTCTTTTACTTTGTATTATTCCTGCTGATACAAGTAAAGCATCAGAAAATCTGACTTTTGTTTGGGATCAAAATTTCACTCTGCTGTGCATTTATGTTATTGTTGCGACATTTTGGCTCGGTGCCATGAAGGTCAAACAATCAGTGGAACAGATGGCGTTATTATTTGAAAATTGGGAAATGGCTGAGGAAAAAGTGACTGTTGGTAGATCTCGCTTCGCTAGAAAAAAATTCCGGTCCTTCAGTTGTTGATCCAAACAAAACGATCATTGCACCGTACAGTCAAGGTAATGCTGCAATATTTGGAGATAATGCTGGGCGACAATGTGCAACTATGTCTCTAGCAGCTCTTATATTTAACCACAAATTTTATTTGTTTATCGGAGGATTTAGTTGAAATTATGAATGCCGGGAACAATCTCTATTCCACTCTTTTGCAATCATCGGATGACTACTTTTTGTTACTGACAGATCTACCTGGAACAGTTACAATATATGAAACTCAGTATGAGCTGCAATACAGTGAAAGTTACGTGGGTAATCTGTTCGGAACTTGCATTCCCATTGAAGGCTTTTCTTACTGCTTTATCCCATCCAAACTGAACATCGGTTGGCTTTCTGGATGCACGGAAGCCATACTTTAAGAGCGATTTTGGCTTGCATTGCTTTTAAGCATCGGAAGACTTGAAAATAGCCGTACACAAATGCTTGATGTGTTACCAGCGGGACCCCCGTAAAGTACGAAGGGTTGTGTTTTGCAAATGCTCGATTATAGATACCGCTTCAACCAATGTATGTGTTCTGAGCAATATTTGTGTGAAAGAACATTGAATAAGTAGTAGAAGACGTGTCGAAACTTGATAAAACTTGAACTTTTCCCTGTGGTCAGAGCGTCTCCCTTTGTCAAAAACTCTGCGGCTTTGTGTAACGCGCGGTGTATACGAACAGTCGGCGTTTAACTTCGTTTTGCGTGCAGTAAAGGTTCTTTGTTTATTGTCTGAGGATACTGAATTACTAATAGGTTTGAGGCAAATATCACGCGAGATTAAGATACACGATCTGTCAATGAAATGTCACGAGCATAATGTCATAGAACGGGGAATCCCGAATCATCAGCTACTTAGCTTTCACTCACACCGCTTTAACAAATGCAGGAAAGACCGGCAGGCGATTACATCGAGAATATTTGTCACTGAATACCTCGAAGTCTTCAAAAGCTCAAGGTTGATATCTGACTATCCAAGCCGTAATGTTCGCTCCACAAGCGTGATGCACGCCTTTGTTGTCACGGTATTCAAACGTCTGCAGCTTCTGATAGAGATTAATTTCGTATCGACCCAGAATTTTGCGTTAAAGCTTAATGCATAGCAGTCTTGAACATATTAGTGATCAGACTTGTACATGTAGGATGCGTAACGTCTGAGATGGCTTTTTCATACGAAGTAATTTCATCATGGGAAGTGTCATGTTTTAATGTGCTGCAGAGATAAGTCTAAAAGCTTTCAATTACAGCTACTTGAACATGATGCACACGCTGGGAAGATGAGATAAGGCTATTACGCTGTCTTACAGCTACTTAAGATGTCGGGTATTCCCCAGTCAATCCCATTACAAAATGACAACACAGTTCCTCCACAAAACATGTCAGCTTGAAAATTCACTCAACAAGGTTGCCAGGTTGTATAGCAAGCGTCACACAAGTACTGTCACGTGCATTGGAAAGCAAGTTCAAAATGCTCCCGGCAAAAACAATCACTCAAGGCAAAAGCAAATCACTCATTGAAAATATTATTCCGTATGAAACATCATACCCGGCATGAGTCAGGAGCTATGAAAACTGGGTTGTTGCAAACGAAGAATATTCCTACGGGGCCTTTGATAATTGTTTTCTCTCAATTATTATAATACACTTTTTCGTGAATATCTGTTTGACCGAAATTAGAAGAAAAGAGGGCAAGAAAAATAAAGGGAGCTCTTGGATCCGTCATGTGCAAACTGACTCGGCCATAATATCTTTTCCATATAAATGCACAACAAAAGTTCCTCTCCCGGGACCCCGCGTGTCTCTATTCATTGTACTAATGTAATAGAATTTGCTTATCCTCATGTCAAAGCTATCCTTGACAAAGCGTGTGAGGATGCAAAAGACAATATGAGGAGGAAGGAAAACAATGTTTTAGGCAGCTGGAAATGAGCAGTTACCACTTCTGATAGTTGCTGGTTAATCCGTGGCTTCCACAGTCAGTGTGCAAGTTTTGTTGTCATTGATTTTATTTGCAATGCTTTATTGTTTTATGGCCATTTGTGCATGAGGGGATCAAACAACATATGTGATGTGGATTTGTGGGGAGGGACATCCAAAGCTGCAGAAGGGCACTTGGCTCATCTGTGTTTCACCAAGGCCAAAGAGGAGGGAATGCATGTCGAAATCAATTGGCAAGATGCTGATTCTTCTGGGAGTTGTTTTAGGTCAGTTTTTCCTGATGGAGATCTCAGTCGTGTAATGTTGTGTGGGGGACACGTGGGGAGGTCACATTCTAACAACCTGAAGGAGTATAAATCTAAGAGAATTGTAGATCAAGGATTTCTTCAAAAGCATTTGAAGGAATTTCCAGACCTCAAGTCAGTTCAAGTCTGTCAAGTGTCACTGTAGCACAAGGCATTCAAAATCCTGTGGTTGCTTCACAGATGCTTTTATGCTCATCTGCTAAGAAAAACCATTTTTGTGTCCTTAAACAATGTGGTAATGACCCCAATGAGTACGCTGAGCGTATGATGAAACTGGGGAAGTACCATGCTAGGGACATACATTCTTGGACCAATGAGGAAGGAGAAACAGAGGAATGCGGTTTTCATCCTCAGAAATCCTGCTCTTGTGGGATGTGCTCAAAGGCAAAAGATCAGGGTTCCAGAATTAGAAAAACCTCTAGTACCACTGAAGTGCTTGCAGATAGCAACATTGACTCTGATGAAGAAAGTGATGAGAGTGATGATGATGTTGGCCCTCTGGAGTGCGACGGAAGTGAGTACAGGACAAGAGCTGCTGTGACTTGTCCCCTTCATGCCCTGCTGTATGAAATTGAGTGCCAAAGGCTAGCGAAAAAGGCCTCTCAAGTGATTGACCCTGAGATGGGCAGGGGACACTCAAATCTGCCAGAGTCTCGTTTTAGTGTTCTGTCAAAGTTTCGACCAAAAGATGTTAATCTACATCAGCTACACTACGAAGTGTCAACAAACATAGGGCTGTTACAAGGCAACATGAGCTGGTCCTACAGAAACTATGGTCCTTATTATCATTGGGAAATTGAACTATATGATGCAATGGGATTACCAATGGTTGCTGGACTCAGAGATCAAGTAAGTATTTTATTGAATCCTTTACAAATCATATTGTAAATACATATCAAGATGTTTACATCCTATGCACGACAGTTATCAGATGCACACTGTGGTGATGCGATTGTTGTCTGCAGTGCATGCAACTAATACGTGCCAGCAAATGTTTGTTTAGTTGCCTTTGCATACCATGAGGTGTAATAAGGTGACTGATATGTTTGCAGAGCACTGAAGTAACACATCCATTTGTACCTGTATTACACTCGGTTACATGTTTTTCAAAGTTGTGTAAGAAGGGACAAATTATGGGGGTATGGCCATGGATTTGGTTTGTTAAATAATAGTGCTGGTATTTTTTTTCAAAATTGTAGTTCAAGAAGCTGGAAGCCCACAAAACAGATCATGTCAAGACAAAAAGAACCCAGAGAAAGAAGGAGAGACTTGCTGAGCAAACCCGAAGGTAACAAACTGGCAAATGTCTGTATAAGTGCCTGATTAGTTCATGCGTTTGGATAAGTATTATTAAATTGGGAAAGATTGTTTATTTTTATGGCGACAATCATACAATGACAAATTATTATTACTGGTTTGGAGCAGTTTTTGCATGACTGTCGAAAGTAACTGCTTTGGTTTTGGTTTTGCTACGCATTCTGATTGGTCGAACTCTTACTGTCCACCAATTAGAATGTGTAGCAAAAAACCAAACCAAAATCAAAGCAATTACTTTCAAGAGTCATGCAAAAACTGCGCCAAATGTACTTTCATACAATTTGTAGTGCTGTAAAATCCAGCTGGTTATAAGCCCCAATTTTGCTTATAAGACAAGCTACCTGTTATTCTATTGTATTCTAGTTGTACCGCTGAAATTGTTTATCACATGTGTCTGAACTGAATGTCAGCTTATTTTGAAACATTTTCATTGTACTGCTTATGTCACCACCCCCATCTCCTTTGTTATAAGCCCACCCAAAACCCATTTCAAAGTTTAAAAGCCCAGGGCTTATAACCAGGGTACTACGGTATTCACTGGCATTTACATGTTTTAAGAGGCAGTCTCTGTAAAAACCACCCGGCGACTTTCGGGTCACAAATGGATTTCGCTAATTTTCTCCCTACAAGTCAACATTACTATGGAACTCACAAAAGTGAAACCCTTTCGTCTGAATTATTTCCGTGACTTCCGAAATTGGACAAAATGACCTTGACCCCTTGTCAGCCGTTTTGGCACCTGTTGAATTCTGAAAATCAGGCAAGTTCGATGAGTCGCTTTGTGAAAAGTATAAGATCCCGAGCTTTAAAATTTGAATCATCAGGAAGTTTGGAGTCCTTGCTTTACACAGGTGAGTTCAAAATCTCATTGCCTCTAACATCTGCCGAATACGAGACCGAATGTTCGACCTACCCAAGGCTGTGTTTCACCAGGACCACTTTTGACCATTTTGAAAATGGATTTGGCAAAAAGTGGGAAACTTTATTCCGAAGCACTGCCCATCAAATTAAAGTTTAAGGTTCCACCTACAACATTCTGCAGTAAAACCGTGTGGCATCGATCTGCTTCACTGTGCGGTGAGCTTCTGAAGTTCACTGACTTCGCACGTTTTGCCGTAAATTCGCCTGCTGGTCGAATGCCGCACTTGGCGATGTTAATCGCTGTAAATTTTTCCCGGGTAGCTCCAAAGTGTTTCAAACACCTGCTAAAGCCTGCAGAGTGGATATTTGATAGATTTTTGCGAGTTTTGAGCTAACATCTGCGAGTGCGAACTCGCGCGGCCGGCGTGCCAAAGGTCACACACAACACAATTTGCCAGTCGCCGCTACAAACGGTGAAATTTAATAAACAAACACTCACTTGCAGAATATACATCCGGAAATACATCATTAGTGGTTTTGCTGCACCTGGTTTCAAAGAAACGGAAACTCTCTCTCCACACTTTCCTGACTGTGATTCTTGTCATGAATAATTTCTGTGTTAATTACTGATTGACAAGGGAGTGTCTAACACAATGAGACATGCCTATTTTAACAATGCAGTTACATCATGTAATTGCATCAACAAAACAGCTAGACCCCAATTTTGTCGTTTTCTACTTGGCACTTTTGAGAGATCACACTAAGGCCTGGTTTATACGACGCACAATCGTCGAATTTAATTCACACGAATTTAATTCCAGCAATTAAATTCGATGTTACGGCGACGTCTAAATCGAATTGTATTCGTCCGAGGAATTAAATTCGTCCAACACACATCCGTCATGGCCACACGGATACAACGTCTGAAATGCGTGTTCGATTTAGACGTCGCAGCAACGACGCATCGATTGAATGAAATGCATAAATATTACACAAATTATTTTAGTCGATAGCACTGAGAATGGAGGATTCACACATGGAATTAAATTCGTCTGCATTAAATTCGTCGTATGAATTGGAACGACATTTACGTCGTCTAATCGACGAAGTTAATGTGAATTAAATTCGTGTGAATTAACTTCGACGATTGTGCGACGTATAAACCAGGTCTTACCCAAAAACAAAACTGGGTATATTACGCAGAAAAAAAATTATGGGCATTTTGCTGATGACAGTAAGTTTCTCGTACGCAGTTTATGGTCTTGAGTTAAACTTTGGCATGCGTATGTACTACACGGTCTTTTTTTTTCACCGATCACCGCGATCACCAACTTTTATGTTTGTATGTTTTCTGTTATAGATCACTCTCGGAAACATGAACATGTTGAAACTTCCTGTTCGATTTTTCTAATCAGATCGGCCTTTCTGTCTCTTGACTTGAACGAAATGTCAAAGTGTAAGCACATCTCTTTCAGAACTTTCACGCTCAAGCTCTTCAGCTTATGCTTGCGGTAATGGGTGCAAAGATCGATAGAACCATATTTAATGGGGTGCTTGAGAGAAAGTTCCTGGACGACGCTTTTCAACATTTCTTGTTCGTTCTCCATTTGTTCATAGGCCAAATCATCATCGTTGCATCTCTCGATTTCTTCATCATTTTCGCCATCTTCAACGCCATTCTTTCGTTTTCGACGAGCAGCTGCTAGCCGGGAAAAGAAACTCTGAATCTGTGACTTACTCAGCCATTCCCCTCTGTTGAATAATCTTTCGCCACTCTCGGTTCTGGCATTCCTCATATCGGTTGCGACTTGCAGGGGATCTGATTTGCGGCCGGTTTTTTCTCCCATATCGAAACAATTCTTCAGGTATTGTTTGACCTGTGGCGAGTACCTAGTTGGGGCCGGTCGAGGCTTGTGTAATGCCCAGCCCATGGGGCAATGCTCACTGACGGTTTGCGTAGACTCGTATCTGGCTACCAGTGCAGTGTTCTGGTTTTCTCCTGATATGGAAATTGTGGAGAATTTCTTCACCCAGTCTCTCTTCAATGTGTCATAAATGCTTTCCCCAGAGTTGATGGAGTGGGCACCAACGTCTTGATGAGCTTCCAAATCTTCCAATCGACTGAATGACTGCGTGCATGCAACTTCGGGACACTGGTACTGTACAACATCAGACGTTTCATCAAGTACTTCATTTCTCTGGCTGTTTTGTTCCAGCTGTCTGCGAGATGATGGCTGGAAAAAGCCCTTGTCATCTTCTATCACGAGTGATGTCAGACCTTGTGGATTGGTTACAATGTTCTCATACCGAATGAGTTTCCCTTTGCCGACGCGGAATGCTTTGTTAACTCGAATGCCGTTGTCTTCAAGTTGATAGTTGTGGAACGAGCTGAATCCTGGGATCTTCTTCACCACCATCTCTTTCCTGCTCTGGTCAACATGGGCCACCGCAGCTGTGGTTCCTTTCACTGGTCGTTCGTAAAGGGCTCCTCGCATGTCTGAGGCAGTTTGGATGTCATGGCCCTCGTTGTAGTAACGCTTGATCGCCGCTTTCATTGGACACAGAATGCGATCACACATGTCTTTTCCCTGCTGAGGCTCTGAGAAGTCGTACCGTTCCACTTTAACACCATGTCTCGCACCAATCCCCTGCATAGCTGCAATTAACTGGTGGTTGTGATAGCATCCAGCTTCGTCTGAGCGCAGGAAGACTCTTTCAACTGATGGTTGCTCCTTCTTGATGTACGACAGTATGTGCTCTATGATGCTTGCCACAGCAAACCAGTCCTGGATACAGCTGTTGAAAAGGTGGGCGTAAGCCACGACTTCAATGAAACCAGCTTTACTCTTTGAAACAACACTTGAAATGTGCCAACTTAGGCCACGCTTTCCGAACCAATCAGTTTGCTTCTCTCGGTATTTCATCTGCAAGAACTTCATGGCCCAGTCGACAAGTATGAGCACTGACTTGACGTCCAGGTTGTCCAGCACATGCTGCTTGGCGGCTTCTTGGTTGGCTGAACGAAGAATGTGTGCCTTCCATGCAAAAAAAAACTTCTTTGGCTTGCTTCAGGTCATGCAGTAGGTCCCCTTCTCGCTCCTTGGTACAGCCGTTTGATGTACGAATCCTCATCGTATTGTTTTCAAAGACGTCTTTGACTATTTCACAGCTGTTGCAAATTTCGCTGTGATGGTGATTACAGGTCTCCTGCAGCTCTTCGTTGGCTGGATCGCTGAGGGCATAGTCTCTGCAGTGATCAGCACACTGGCTTTGTGAAAGCTTGCAATGCTCTCTGTATGTGGTCTTGAGGTACCGCTTAGCATCACGTAGCTCCTGTCAGGTTTCATCGGCCCATTCCTTCAGAGCGCCCACTTCCTGGAGTTCATCTACAATTTTCATAGCTGTCTCAAACACTTGTGAACCATCAGCTGCTGTGTTGTCCAGACCCTTTAGGCTTGTACGCTGTGATGCCTCTCGCACACACAATATTCGGTACAAAGTCGCTCTGCTTAGGGGCGAAAAGTCCTCATCAATGCAGTACTGTAAATACTGGGCAATTATTGTGGATCGCGTGACAGTGCGTATGACATCAGGCATCGTTAGCTTTTCGCCGTCTTCTAACTTGAGCGTCCGCGTGCCATATGCCACATCTTGAAAGAAGTACGGGCGATCAGTAAATTCAAGGAAATGACTTAGCTTCGTCACATCCAAGGAAATGCGATGACGTGGCAACTTTTCAACGCTTGCTCCTGGTCCAACTGCCCGTGCATGTTTTCTAGCTTGCTTCACTTGCCATTCTGTTATCTTCTCGAACTTCTCGTGCATCTTGATCAGCTGGTTTGTGGAGTATTGATTTGCATATATGCTGAGGATCTGTGTCTTCAGTTGCTTGGTTGGTGCCACTTTGTGTGCGGTCATGACAGCTACCAAATTTGCGCTTATGTTATCATCAGATGCGGGTGGCCGCAGCATAGCGTCGAACAGCCTGTCAGGATCTTTGGGGACAATTATGCTACAGATAACTCGGCATGCTTCTGTTGTCTCTTCCACGCATAGCTGTTTCTCTTGTTCCGATGCTTGACTCCATGTGGTGTTAAGCCTGAATGTTAGCTCGTCCGTTTTCTGGTACGAAGCATGCTGTGACAATTTATTCATTGTATCATTGAACACTTGTAACGTGATGTCGGCGTCATCAGTTCGTGGTAAAGGTTCGGGAGATTCGTCTGATGAGTAACAAGCCGCTCTGCTGTACCGCCACGCACCTGGAGTCCACCCTTTACTGGTGACAGATAGATCGCTCGTCAATGGAGACTGGACTTTGCGACGCTTCCGTTTCCTTCTGTGTTTCAGTAGTGTCACTGTTCAGTACGATAAATTAGATTACATGTTAATTATCGATTATAGTGAACGGTAACGTTACTGAAAATAACGAAAACTATACTATAATCTCTAAAGGTAATAATCGAGGTTTTAATGTTATTTTATCAGTTTTCTCGTATAAAGTATTCAACGTGTAACATTCAAGTTTTCAGTTATTACTGTGGCATGTTCTTTCGCCCGTTTGTTTGTAGCTTGAAATGTTATTTATGCTAACGGGGAATAGATGTAAACAAAGATCCTCCTATTCTGACAATGACAACAAGTGAAAAGTCGAAAGCATTATATTTATATATGGTAATGTTTTGCGGATTTGTATCTGGAGGTTTTGAATCGAGCGGCTAGGGCAAGGTTATGTTAAAACTGTCCGTTTTATTCCGTTTTCTAGTAAAGAAAGGTCTCTCTTCTGTTATAAATCATTCATGGAATCTCGTCATGCAACCTTTTTCTGTTGTCGAGATCACGGGTGGCCTCTAGAGAAATGTCTATTTAGATATTTATTATACGACTTTGTGATTGAAAAGGCCGGTGGAAACTGTAGCGTTCAAACCGCAAGAGGACGAGGGGAAGCAGACAGCTGGGACTCGACTGTTTATAATATATATATATATATATATATATATATATTATATATTATATATATACTTTTTAAATTTATTTATTTATTTATTTTTGAACCAGTTTCCCGCTACGGAATAGTGTCAAGCGTCACAGCCCGCTCTCAGGGTGACGAGTGTTTACAACACGTAGAACGCACCTATATATATATATATATATATATATATATATATATATATATATATATATATATATATATCGCTTTAAAAAATGTTTTCGCTTATAACAATGAACAAAAGCCGTTCAATGTCCTGTTTTAATCCACAAACCAATTACTCGCTCATAAGTTGACAGCTGTCAAACAAACACGCAATGTGCTCTTTCGTGTCGGAACTGACAGAGCTTTGCGCTCTGCCATGTTAATTTGTCTTGGAAATTGCGGCAACAAACTGGTTGGTTTAACGTTGGGACCCAGCGTTGGAAAAGTCCTGTTAAGTCCAAGGAAATCGGAATCACTCTGAGGCATTTGTGGGACTTGTGTAGTCTAAAAATAAGCAGCGACCATTTTGAATCACGGCTTGTGCGGGATCTTACGGGGCAGTTACCTGGTCCAGGCTATATATTATTTCATGCATGGCAATCTAACAGTCTTTATTTTTACCATACCGGGTGCGAGAATCCGCAATGTCAACTCCTGACTCCTTCAACCAAATCTCTTCTTCTACCACAGTCTTGTGGCTCTTGCAACAGCTGTTACATATGGCTGGAAAAGGTTGCAGTAAACAGTTTCAGTAAACATAAAAGTTCGCAGCACTTTCAAGATGACGTCGAAACTAACTTCTGGCCCTTTCGTGTTTGTCTAATGGCAAATGTTCAATGCGCATAACGAATAACACAACGGTGTGGCATCTGAATAATCAGTAAAAGTAGCAATTGTAGTAGTAATTATGACAACAACAATAATTATATATATACTCCTTCCTGGTCAATTTTGAACACCGTTTACACTCGCTTGTAAGAAATACACGGCATCCCAAAAGTTAACATCGTGCCGACTTTTTGCGGGCACTGCACCTCTTAGTTTCGCGTCTAAGCGTGGCAGTCCAAACTTTATTGATGTGCTGGTGCACAAAATTTTAGGGGTGCCGTGACTACCTGGGAAGGCAATCTCTGCATTGGTAAACAAGACTACCGTGCCGTTTTTTTTGTTTTTTTTTTCAGCGCTGTGAATGGGGGACACTACGCACATTCATTTATAAACACATGTACTGGCGACTTACGAGATCCAAGTTTGAGGACGGTTCCGTGGATTCGGAATACATCCTTTGCCATTTGTAGAGTGACAACGTGGCTGCTACTTCTCACTCTTTTTAGTCTGCCTTTTGGCGCTTTATGACCAGGGTACTGACACGTTGTTCTTGATCGTGTCCAAAACTTCCCAAGATTATGCCGGTGGCACGCGCAAACCCACATACACCTGATTTGAGCCTCGGTCAAACCAAACAGACCAGCCCTGGCCAGGATCAGCTGGTACTCTGTCAGCACTTCATTTGAGAAATTATACGAAGCCAGATGTTTGCTTACGTCCGCCTTGCAATCCAACAGTTTGATAACATCTGTAATTCCCCTTGAAGTACCACAAGAGGAGCCCTTTTTTCTCAAAAGAAAACAGTTTGAAATTGCACTCATAATTATCCGGAAAAGTTACATCGCAATTTTCAATACTCTGTGTTTGGTAAAAGAAATTTTTCAATTGATGTTATTCTTTCGATCTAAAAATAGGCATGTCTCATTGGGTTTGGCACTCCCTTGTCAATCACAACACAAACACAGAAATTATTCATAACAAGAATCACAGTAAACGAGAGTGTGGAGAGAGTATACGTTTCTTTGAAACCAGGTGCAGCAAAACCACTAATGATATATTTCTGGATGTATATTCTGCAAGTGAGTGTTTGTTTATTAAATTTCACCATTTGTAGCGGCGACTGGCAAATTGTATTGTGCGTGACCTTTGACACGTCGGCCGGGCAAGTTCGCACTCGCTGATGCTAGCTCAAAACTCGCAAAAATCTATCAAATATCCACTCTGCAGGCCTTAGCAGGTGTTTAAAACATTTTGGAGCTGACTAGGAACAATTTACAGCAATAAACATCGCCAAATGTGGCATTCGACCAGCAGGCGAATTTACGGCAAAACGTGGGAAGTTAGTGACTTCAGAAGCTCACCGCACAGTGAAGCAGATCGATGCCACACGGTTTTACTGCAGAATGTTACAGATGGAACCTTAAACTTTAATTTGATGGGCAGTGCTTCGGAATAAAGTTTCCCACTTTTTGCTAAATCCATTTTCAAAATGGTCAAAAGTGGTCCTGGTGAAACAAAGCCTTGGGTAGGTCAAACATTCGGTCTCGTATTCGGCAGATATTAGAGGCAATGAGATTTTGAACTCATCTGTGTAAAGCAAGGACTCCAAACTTCCTGATGATTTAAATTTTACAGCTCGGGATCTTATACTTTCGACAAAGCGATTCATCGAACTTGCCTGATTTTCAGAATTCAACAGGCGCTAAAACGGCTGACACGGGGTCAAGGTCATTTTGTCCAATTTCGGAAGTCACGGAAATAATTCAGACGAAAGGGTTTCACTTTTGTGAGTTCCATAGTAATGTTGACTTGTAGGGAGAAAATTAGCGAAATCCATTTTTGACCCGAAATCCGCCGGGTGGTTTTTACAGAGACTGCCTCTTAAATGCTTAGAAAGAGGTACAGTGCCTGTCAGAAGATTTTGCACACATATGGAGAAAGGATGTCATCGATGAGAATGACAGATTGCAGTTCATTGAACAAAGAGGAAAAGCAAGGGTTGCTGACACTCAACTGCCTATTGCACAAGCAGCCCCTGAGAATGCTGTTGTAAGGATTGCTGGACCAGTCAGAGAGGGTGGTAGATACCAGTTTTCCAGGTGCGGAGCCACAAACCATCAAAGAATTTCGCATAGAGATTGTCCTCTCAACACAAAGTCTATATAGCGTCAAACACTGTTAGAACGCTTGAAGGTTATACAAAGATTTCTTGTGAAACATTGTCAAGTGATACTGTATTTTTGAAACTGTGTAGGATAAGGGTGTGGGTCACTCAAGCCAAATTGTATTAAAGGGCTCTTTATTAATCTTTTTGTGCCTGAAAAACAAAACAAAAAAGAGACAGGTATTAATATTTCACACTTCCCTTTTTGTAGGCCATGGTAGTCAAGTTTTAGGTTCGAGCCAACAAGTCCCAACATTTCTTTTGTTTCGTGATCGCTGAAGCAAAGCCCAACGTTGTTGGCTGTATTTGAGCAGGAATAGCCACATACAATGGTGTCCATGTTGTTAACCAAAAAATGGCAAAAATGTCACTTCGGTATCAGTTGTTCCAGAATACATTTTGTTACCAGCGTATTGCCCAACATTGTTAGGACTTGTTGGAATCATTTGCACACTACTGCCAACAACTGTCAACAATGTTGGGTGTTGTTGGGTCCATTTGTGCAGGGCTTTATACTTACCAGAATTTCAAACATTCTTGTACTCCCGGATTAACTCTGGGAGGGACACCTCATGGAACCTTTTCCTCTGAAAATAAGTTGCACATAACTCAGTATATGACATACAACTTTATGCAAATTTCAACAAGAAAGTAATGTCACAAAGTGGACAAAAAAGTAACCCTACCTTTCCCGCTTTTGGGGGATAGTTCTTGACGCCATCAGGGTAGATTCCCCTGATGACGTCAAGAACTTCCTGGGGGTATATCAGGGATGCACCCCGTCTTACTCCTCTCTCCCGCTAAAGAAGAAGTTAGACAGTATGTTAGACTCGTACTATTAGCCTAGAACCGGCAGCCCATAATGCTCTTGCCTAGAACATACTGGTAAAATTTATCATGACATTTTATCGTGACGCATTTCCGTTTGTTCGCGTCAGCTTTCTGTCGAAATGTCGCATCGTCTAAGAGTTTACTCCTACATAGATATCGATGAAATACCAGAATTTCTCTAGTTCTAAAAATTAACATCTTCACATGTGAAAGTTTAAGATAACTTTATCGCGAACTTGGGCTCCGTCAAATTAGTGAAAACTTCTCATTTTCAAGCCGAATTGTGAAACAAGAAATGACCACCTGAGCAGTCTGACTACGTTCCGCCACCGTTCACATACAAGTTATACAGATTCACTGGTCTGCACATGTATACGCTTAGCGAAAGTAATAGCGCATGCAAAAGCACTGAGCCAGTCGCAATTTGGACTATTTTGGCAGCAAGAGATGTCCGCGACAATATTTTTGACGTCGATAAATTAAAAGATTCCATAAAACCTTGGCTCGCTCGCAATCACAGTTCACGTTTCATAGACATCACAGTGTTAAAAGCTATATCCACTGCCATGAATATTGTCTCGAGCAGAAGAACAGAAAATGTGAACACTCACCGACAGAAACCCGAAGAAAGTTCGGTAGATAAACTGTCGTGCATCTGAGTCAGATGCGCGACAGTCACCTACCTCTGCTTTATCTTTTGCCCCTGTCAACAGCGTTGACAGGGCTTTTGGGACCTCTTCTCCTCTACAAAGATTCAACAAGGTACAGTGAGATTCTGAACTCAAGTATTGCGGTGTGTTTTACTGTAAATAACGAGTATCGGTAGGGTACCGTACTTACGTTTTCTCTAAAACAATGGCTTGGAATTTTGCCAGGTATAGTTCTTTAGCTGTGTTTTGAGGGAAAGAAACAGCTTGTTATACTTCATGCAACTTTAAAGATGGAATATATCACAACAAAAACAACACTTCACTTACCTCCCACCATCTTTGTATTTTCCCGCCTTGGGGCACGGGTGCAGTGTGCGATCAGTACGCATGTCACATTCACATGGAATCGAGGAAAGTGGGAACTTCTCGCTCGTAAACAGGCAAGGGCCACAATAACCGCTGACATTACGAGACGAAAGTGTCCTTGGCAACGAGGAATACAGCTGATTTCCCGCCGATGCTAACAAATGTGGAAAGATCTACATCGTAATACTTCTCTTTACATACATTCGAATGGAAGAAGAGTGTTTGAGGATTGCTTTATTTTTGACTCAACAGCCTTTACCCAGACCTTAATTATTTTCCACTAATAAAACTAATTACAAAAATGATGTTACATATTATCCATAAGCTGACACATCTCTGAAATAGTTTATTGTATATTTATCTTACCAACATGTAACTGTTGCTGTTGCTTCTTATTTTTTAAGTATTACCATTATTTTCTACTAATAATACCAGTTACTTAATAAATATTACTTGTTATTAATTATATCTGGCCCATTTACAAAATATTACAATATATACTTTCTTTAAATTTTAAAAATGTAGCACGTATGACTAATGAGTACATTCGAACTTATAAACTATAGAAGGTTGGTAGCAGGGACTTACGAGACCAACAATAAAAGTTATCCAAGAAAATTTGCCAGACCCAACACAGCCAGCAACTTCATACTGCCCTCCACTTGCCACCTTTATGCGCTAAGAATGTTTAAACCACCCAAGAAACTATTCTAATTTTTTTCTAACTATTATTAAATATTTTCCAATAATAAAACTAATTACTAAAATGATATTACATCTTATTCATAACCTATGACGCTTCTCTGAAATAATATATTGTATACTTTATTTAACTAACTAACATGTAACTGTTGCTGTTGTTTTTCAATTTTTAAGTATTACCATTATTTTCTACTAATAATACCAGTTACGAAATAATTATTACACGCTGGGTCAAGAGAGTCAAATTTGTGGCATATTGTCTGTCGCCAAACATGGTGTCGATAGCCGGGCTATTTTATTGGGGGACTGGTGTTGACTTTGGGGCTCGCGTCCAAAGGCCCATAGCGTTGCTGGGATAGTTTGTGCGAGTGGTCTGAAATCTGCGCGGGAAAGACGATGTTTTCATCTTCATTTTGATACCAAGCATGGGTAGGTTTTTTTCCACGCGAAGGCCAAATTTGAGGCTGCTTCGCATGAAAAAATGGCGGCTTCTTTGTTTACTCAAAATCCCAGGTTTTCTGCCCGGATAGGTTTTTGTGGATTGCCATCAATCGGAATGAATTTAGCGGGAGCAGAAACTTGGACACCTCGGTAAGAATAGTATGATTTTTGTTTTCTCGATTTCTTTTCGATGCACCGACAGGGGAACGGCAAACATAACAGGTTTTTGTGTTTTTCTGCTCGAGTTACAGACTCTGATCTATGATGCCACGCACCAAAACGCGTCGCTTCGATGTCGCTGCGTTCATGAAAGCTCGTTCGGAGGCAAGGGACCAAGTTCTTCAAGAGAATCGGAAGCTAAAGAGCGAATACAAAAAAATCGAGAGGCTACAAGGAAGGGTGAGCTTTTATACGGATGCTTACTGTACAGTATATGCTGGTGTTTATAATCGTTCTGTACATAATTTACATGTTATAAATTAATACCAGTAATTGATTAATTTTAACTTGTTCTATGTAGTGTACCAGGTTATAATTCATGAAATGTGCTACAACGTATTATCCCAACACTGATTTGTTATCAACTTGGCATATAGGTATAATTCATAATCTGTAAAAAATTATCCTGTGTGATGTAAGTTCACCGAATAATGCAAACCTCCTTTCTTCTCTTTAACTGTCAGGTTCTGTGGCAATGTTGTTGGATCAACATTACAGGGAAGTGTATTAAAGACATGAATGTAGTGTCAAACACAATAATAATTCCACGACTTTTAATTGTATAACATAAAAGATTGCATTTACATGTTTATTAAATATTGCTACATCATCAGCAGTACTAAGTATTTGGTATGTGTAACATATTAGGAATTTAAATTACTATACATTGATTTGTTTCCTTTGTACATGCCATGTAGCTTGCAAGAGCAAGGGAAACAACGACTACCTTATTACATGGAATTGAGAACACTGGTGAGTGACAGTATTAAGAAATATTTTCCAAGCAGGTCCTGCAATGCTTACAGGTCCTGCATTTTCATTTTAGTATTATGTTTGTTATAACAACACTACCCTTTGCTATTAATATTGCAATATTTGGCATTTGTTAACCAGATTTAGTAATTTATGTTGTTAAACATTTACAGATATGAACTTTGTTTTTCTTTCTAGCCAACAGTGCAGTTGTGTGAACCAAGGTCAAGAAGACCTACCTCATTGGTAAATGGTGAATCAAATTTGCCATTTAGAACAGCAACAAAGAGAAGGCATGAGACATTGTCATGTATTGCAAAAATTCATGGAGCAACTGAGAAAAATGTAACACCTGCTTTTGATGGGATGTTTGACACCCTTCAGAAAAGGTGTAGAGTAGAAACATTAGCAGACTATGTCTTAAGCAACAAAAAGTTAACAACATCTGTAGTTTCCAAATGTTATAAGAAAAACATTAATGTTTATGAAAAGTCTGAAGATAATGTCAAAAGGAGTATTGCAAACTTTCTACTCCAGTGGTGTCATGGGCAAACGTAAATAACAAAGCGTCCGACTTGCTCTTTCAATGAAGTCAAAGGACAGGGGAAGAACTAGTATGTCTGTGATTCCAGGCTGCAGAGTGCCTAAACTCCTCACTTATAACAAACTTGTTGAAGAGGTAAAAAAAATGGATATTGGCAAAGTTTATGATATTGATGAAGACTTTCTCAATGGAATAGAAACAGAAGCCATAATCAATGGCTCATACAGAGATCTGAGAGAGTACCTTCCACGCATGAGAGGCAAACAGTTCTGATATTTGCATATCTAGGGCAGAGGCTCCGAGATTGAGTTTCCCTATTTAATAGATTTGGGATTACAGAAGAGCAACTTAACCAGCTTACTCGTACTGCATTTGAGTACTACAGAGTAAATGCCCTGTTCGTGCAGTCGTCTGTTAATCCTACTGTATGGGCCTTAGGTCATGTTGTTCCTGTCCATGCCCACCAAGTTTTCACAAAGTATGATATATAAATTATAGGAGGGCGGTATGAGGGACTCACGAGTGCAACAATAAAAGTTATCCAAGAAACTTTGTCAGACCCAATACAGCCAGCAGCTTCATTCTGCCCTCGAATTGCCACCTTTATACACTAAGAATATGTTTAAACCACCCAGGAAACTATTTTTATTTTTATCAAACTATTATTAAATATTTTCCACTAAGAAAACTGATTACAAAAATGATGTTACGTCTTAGTCCTGCATGGTTGTCCGGTACTTCTCAAACAAGTCGTCATTTTTGAGAACCGATTCTTCAGAAGCTGAAGCCTTCGCTCTGCTATCGGTTTGTTGTTGGGTAAAGATGGTGGATCATGACGAAAGGGTAAGGCGACTTGAAAATGACCATTCACTTGTGCCAGCATTTCATTCATGATTCTCAAGGCCTTCTGATCTTCCACCGATGCTGCAACCTAAGAGTCCACAACCAAACCACCAAAATCTGTCTTCCACAGTCTTTCCAACTGACAATGCAAGATTTCTTCTTCCATCTGCCAGTAGATTTCTTTGTCTTCTAAACAGGGAAGAACCACATGTGACTTGGGGCGGTTGTCACCACTAGTCGACCAACTCGACATCTTCTTGGTGCATTGGAAATTCAGCAATCTGTCCCAATTATCTGAGTTCTCAGTGCGAACAAAGTTCTAGCAGGGCGATGCATCAAGGTATGGTGCTGTCCACCGCACCCAGGGCTTTGACATCTGAAAGTGGTCCGTGGGCATGCCTTTGCGATGTGGCCTTCTTCCAGACACTTGTTACACAGCCTATTGCATCGGACGAATTTCCATTTCTCAACATATGGAAGATCCTTGAACCTCCGACACCTCCATAGTCCATGCCTTGACGAGCAAAGCAGGCACGCATAGAAGAGATCACCTCACTTGCAGTTTTACAACGTGTAACTTGACTGGGTACAATGCTTGGTAAATGATGTCACGCTAGGCTTTCCTTTGTCCTTCTTGTCACTTTCCTTGGTTCTATATAGTTCATGTCCTTTCCGAACTCGTTGTCCACTAGCTTGGCTCTGGTTTTCACAAATTTTACAAAGTTGGCAAACTTGGGTCTGCTACTAGACTCGAGGATGGTGCCAGCTCATTCTGTCCATTTTCCTCTCAGAAACATTGGCAGCTTCTAAACAAGCTCTCTGAGTGTGTTCATGTGGTCCAGATCGGCCACGTAATCTGCTCCCATTCCAGCCAGTGTTCGGTTGGCAACGTCCAAATTTCTACCAAACTCCATCAAGGAAGGTCCATCCACTGCTCTGAGTCTGGGTAAATCCACCAGCTTCTTAATGTGCTTCAGCAATAACATGTGGCTTGCCAAAGTTATCGCACAAGGTTTTCTTTGCCACTCGATACCCCTCTTTTACGGGTAGGTTCACGCAACTTTCGACAGCCTCTCTTGCCTTTCCTTTCCAATGTTGTATTAAAAGTTGTAATCTCCTTGAATCATCCGCATTGTCCTTCTCAAAGAACATCTCGAAGTTGTGGATGAATGTCACATACTTCAAAGGGTCACCATCGAAGTTTAAATATTCTATTTTGGGTGTAGTGAGAACTTGCTGCAGCATTCTTACTATGTCCTCGCCACCACTTAATTGTAGGTTCTCAGCTTGTCGTGTTTCCGATTGTGACATCGTCTTTGGCTTAGGCATGAAGCCGGTTGCTTGAGGATTTAAAGGCCACGACGTAAGGTTGTAAGCTTCCCCAGAGATGGAAACAGCTGAACGGGTCCAGAGTCGATCTTCTCCTTTTATGTTTCTTTCTTCCTCTTCTGTTTGTTGACATATCTGCAGAGACACCGCTCCTCACTCTGCTTCCATCTCAGCCTCAATTAACTGCCGTTTTCTTCTCATTTCTTGCTCTTTTTGTTCCAAATGCTGCTGTATTTGTAGCTGTCTGAGCTTTAGTTGAGCCAGAGCTAGGCTCTCTTTTCTTTGAAACATGTTGGATAGTCTTGACGCTCCACTGTGCCGGCTTCTCGAAGACGCACTGGATTTCACACTGCTGGTATCATCTCTAGCATCCTGTGTAACAGTGTTTGTTTTCCTCCACGATTTTACTTCGGAATCAAGCTTTAGTTTCCGCTCCATTTGCTCTTCGTACATTGGACGCGCTTTCTCCCTCTCATCTTCATTTTCCAGCAAAGCAAAGTATCCTTCGTGAACCTTGACAAATTTGCGCCAAGCTAGAGAGAAGACTTGATTTCTTCTTGAAATGTCCTCCCAATTGCCATTACTATGCATAAAGTTTTTAATCTTGTTATAGATTCTGGTCAAGGTGCCAATATGTCCGGAGCAAGACCTAAAGGCTTCTTGTTTCCTTTCTACAGCATGCCCTCCTTCTGTGTAATATTCAATATCAACAAAACCACTGTCGTCTGCCTAATTTTCCGCCATGTCGGAGCCAACAAATCTTCACGCTCACAATGTTGTCGACCGCGACTCGAAAACTTTTACGGTCTTCTCCCATGTAAGAACCGATACATTCGATAACTCAGGCATATCTTTATTCCAAATTCCAGATCACCAGATACCAGTACTGAACCAAGCCAGGTTGCCAGGTTTTCTAAACACATACATACAACTTAATTAAATAAAACTGATGCACCAAACTAATACAATCAAAGGAATAAAGGCTTACCGACTGTATCGCGAGGACCATGTACCAAAATGCATGAAAAGACAAAAAGCACACGAACATAAGCAATGAACAAGACCACTAGCGGCGAAAACTACATTGAACTGTAAAACGTGAAAACTCGTGAACACATACATGAATAATTGAAAATGCAGTTACGCAACGCCGAGCATGAAAGTTTACGAACAGATCCGACGGCATTTGGTAACTGGTATTATTAGTAGAAAATAATGGTAATACTTAAAAAATGAAAAACAACAGCAACAGTTACATGCTGGTTAGTTAAACAAAGTATAGAATATATTATTTCAGAGATGCTTCATAGGTTATCACTAAGATGTGATATTATTTTAGTAATTAGTTCTATTAGTCTCTCAAAGAGTGTTCACTCATTTGTTTGAGTGATTACCATTGATAAGCTACTGTACCATATGCAGTCCATGCTGAGAATTAATGTTGAAGATGGATTCTCTCGTTTCTTGGTCTGTGTGTGTTCGCCTGTACTCATTAGTCGTACATGCTACATTTTTAAAAATTTAAACAAGGTATATATTATAATATTTTAGAAATGGGCCAGATGTTGTAAATAACAAGTAATATTTATCTGGTAACTGGTATTATTAGTAGAAAATAATGGTAATACTTAAAAAATGAAAAACAACAGCAACAGTTACATGCTGGTTACCCTTACCAAAAAAATCTATACTTAAAGTATACTAATTTTGTAATCAAAGTATACCGCAACAACCATTAAAAAGTATACATAAAGTGTACTCGGAGTATACTCAGAGTATACTTTGGATGCATACTTAAAGTATACTTGTAGATACTTAAGCCCACCTGATATTGGAACACCCTAAAGTATACTTTAAGTATACTGAGAAGGTACTCTGTTCTGCGAGTATACTTAAAGTATACTTTTCAACATCACAAATGGTTACTATGATAAGTATACTTTAAATATACTTTAAGTATACTTAGTAGGTTTTTGGCCGCCATTTTGACGAGTTGGCAATAAATTGGAGAGGTTACCAAGCCCCATACATTTCTTGTCAAAGTTCCTCATGGCTGACAACACAAGGTTTCTCAAAGATTTCTGTGATTTTTTTAACCTTGTTGATCTAGGCATCCTTGGGTGCTAAAGGTAAGTAGATTTAAAAATACTTATACCTCTAGTACTCATAGACACCGACATCACCCAGGCTTGAAAATTCACAGAAAACTTTGAGAATTAATCTTGTGTTGTTGTCAGCCATGAAGAACTTTTACAAAGAAATGTATCGGGCTTGGTAACCTCTCCTTCAAATTCTTGCCTACTCGTCCAAGATAGTGGCCAAAAACTGTGACATTAGGTCTACTAGCTTGTATAAACTGAGTGGTAAAACTAGTCATGATTCAGTAACAATTGAAACAAAATATAAAAGTTCATACATTGTATAATTGTTCCGACATTCTTCTCTAAGAACTGGGAAACTTGTATAAACTGTGGTAAAACTACAATGATAGTGACAAAACAAAAAATAGAAATAGTTATTCCAACTACTTCATGCAGCCACTCAAACAGAAGTCTTATTTTGCTCTTGTTGTAATTGCACTAATTTTGTTTCTTAGTGCTTGTCTTATGGCAGAGTCCTTTCCCCCTTGCCTCGCTGCAAAATCTGAAAAGAATCAAAAGAGTATTTTATTGTATCAGCAGCATGCATACAAATAAAGTTATTAAAGCAATCTTCATAGCATGCATGATTTTACAAATTCCTGCATGTTTCTATAACTATTAGGATGATAATGTTGCATCAACTATGTGAAAGTTGAACTGCCGGCGCAATCATGTTTCTATGGATCTTTCATCAAATATACTCACCCTGCAAAACATTGCTTATGGAAGCTTTCAGTAATCTTTTAAAGATTGTGATAGCTCCCATATTCTGGTCTGATTAGAACATCTTAAAGGAGAACTGAAGGCTGATGTCAACATGACTTTAAATCAATTATGTAAACCAGTATAATCTGTTTTTTCTCATATATGGATTATTTAGTCGAGTAAATTGGAATTTATTGCCTTTACATGTCATTTGCATTCATTAGTACCGCGGCGCAGAAACCGTGTTTCAGCGGTAATTATGACGTATATTTAGGGTAAAACTAAAAGTTTTTTTCGGATTTTATGCAAAACAAAAAACAAAAATGCGTAGAGATTTACTGTTATAAGGACAAAAGGAAGAAACCTGTGCATTTCTGTTTTTTGGTTTGCATAAAATCCGAAAAAAAAAATTTTTACCTTAAATATACGTCATAATTACCGCTGAAACACGGTTTCTGTGCCACGGTGCTAATGAATGCAAATGACATGCAAAGGCTCTAAATTATGGATTATTTGCCTAATAATCCATATATGAGAAAAAAATTAAAAACATGTTGTTATAATGGTTTAAGCATTGATTTAAAGTCATGTTGATCTTAGACTTCAGTTCTCCTTTAATCAAAATCTAGTCTCTGATAGCTGATAAAATATAGAAAATTTCTCAAAGATACATTTTCTACTTACCCAAAATGGAAGCAAGTACATCAGAATCCACTGATTCTTTCTGATGGGCCCCTGTCAGGTTCCTCCCAATGAGCTCACCATTTTTGTAGAAACAACTCAGTAAAAAGCATGCTGCAGATGTTGCACTGCTCTTGCTTTTTGCTGTGTTAAGGTGGTCTTGCAAGAGGTAAACACCTCTCCCGCTTGATAACTCCACCATCTAAAATGAAATAGGCCACATGTTAGAACTGACTTGCAGTAGCCCCCATTTTTTTTCTTTTTTGGGGGGAGGGGGTTTCCTAAAAAGGTTGAACACCATATGTTATAATTATACTGTAATTCTTTCCAATAGTCCTTCCTTTCCAAGGTCATTTTTAAAAAATAATATGCACCCCCCCTCTCCCCAGTGCATTAGAGCATTTATGGTATAATATAAATTAATATAGCTTGTAATATATTGAACAATATTAAGACAACCTTGACATGTATCATGGACTAACTTTGTACATAGTTTGATAGTGAAAGGCAGAATTGTGCAAATAAACTGTTAAGTTTCAACTATACATGTATAAAGATTTTTTATGTGATAAGGTTTTCGGGATCCAGATGTGTACTGCAGCAAAGAATGAGAGGGAGTTACCAGGTATAGCTGCTAGTATAATAAATTGTCATTGCTATAGCTTTAAATTACCTTGAAGCGGTCAGCCACTATTTGCGGCACCTTTCCTGACCTTGGTACTGATTCATAACAACCAGTTGCTAAGGAGAGAATAAGATAACAGTGTGTGAAATTTATGTGCAAACATTTAAACAATGGATTGTGGATTTTAAATGCTGAATGCAATAAATAATTCATGTCTAATTGGCTGATATTTTTACAAATTATAGTACAATCCTTTTATGTCTGTAAATCCTTTCATGAACACAAGCTTATGGTGGACATCAGTTTGCCAAGAATTCAAGATGAGGCAATGTGATGAGTGCATTATGTACATGCATGTATTGCTGTTACATGTATATAATATGTATAAGTATGGCATTCAAAAGCTTGAGTATGCCCTATTGAGAGTTCTGCTAGACTTGCATGTCCATCAGCTGTACAGAATACCATAGGATAACTTTTTCCTGATAAGGAGCCACGTGATCAGTACATAACATATAAGTGAAGCAAAATAGTGGATAATAGATGTATCAGTCTTAATCATTTTAATCAACAGCGCCCTTAGAAAATTGTGATATCATAAAACATGAAACTGCAAAAACTGATAAACATGGCTTAACTGACGGCATGTGTGATTGAATTTACATGTGCATTGATTCAGCTTCATGCTGAAATGAGAATTCCTTTGACATTACTCAGGGAGCCCACACTGGATATTCACGAAAAATGTTCTGAATGGTAGAAAACTAGATGAGATATGATTGACTCATGTCCAGTTCCCTATACCAAAACTTCTTCCCCCAGCCCCCTCCAACTGCCCCTTACCCCACAAGGATTACACACCTGTGATGTGTGGAACTGGACATGAGACAATCATATCTTGTTGATTTTTTTACTGTTTCAGAGCAGAATCTTCAGTAGAATGAGTAGAATTTATTCAGCATGGGCTATCTTTTGAACAAGAGAGCTAGATGTCAGAAAAAAAAAGTTTGCTGTTTTGTACTTCATATTTTTCTGGTCCGAAATAGTACCAGCTGCAGTCTCAGTTTTTTTCCAGAACAGTAAGATTAGTAAAGATAGGATAGATAAAGAAAGATAAGGAAAGATTAGTAAATACTGACATATACCGGTCTAGTGGAATCTCTGCCTATACTGTATATCACAATAGGACTGTCATGTTAGAAATTGTAAAGGTAAAATAATGGAAGATTATACCATAATTACCTTGGGCTTTCAGCTGAGCAATTTCCTCATCCTTGCTTGTGATTATCCTAATGTATTCTTCACAGTTCTGGCAGCTGGGATTGGGAATACTGATGGACCTTAGTCCACCAATGGTAGGCCATTGCTGCTGACCCCGTGTAGCGACTGTTTGTTGTTGTTGTCGAGGCCTCTTGCCACCAGTGGTCAACCGTTGTTGTTGATATTGTGCTGGCCGATCTTGATGTCTAGGTCTCTTACCACCAAAGCTAGGCCGTTGCTGCAGATGTGCAGCACTAGAGTTGTGCTGTTTAGGCCATCTCCCACCAATGGTACTTGGCTCATGGGACTGAGGATGGATGGATTGATTGGTGTTTCTGGTGGCGCTTGATGGTGATGTTAGCTTGGAGATGGGAGAGCTGGTTAGAATTGTACAGCAGTCAGCCACCACATCTGAGCTCTCAAAATTATCAAATTCATCATCATCAGAAAAATTCAGATGATGATCATCTGACAAGTCAAGGGTATTCCCTTCATTCAGGGTCCTTGCCATAGAGTTCATTTGCTCAAGTACGTTATGATCTCTCTCCTTCAAGGCCACTCTTTCCTTGTCTTTTTAAGCTTTTTGCCTTTCCTATCAGCCCTTGTCTTTTCTTTTTCAGCTTTTTTCTTCTCTTTTTCTGCTTTCTTCTTTGCAGCCTCTTCTTGATTTCCTATAATCTCTATTTCTCCATCTGTAGGCTTTACTTGTTCCTTTTCCTCAGGGTTTTTTTTGGCCTTGCTCCTGTTCTTCTTCTGGGTAATTTGATCCTTATTCTTGTTGGTTGTTTGCTTCCCCGGTGGTGTCTTCAGCTTCTCCATCGCATTCTTCCTCTTCATGACGTCCTCCTTGTCATATACAAGAACATATAAATAATCAATTTGTACCTACAATAAATCATATATAAAAATGAGAGCTTGGCTCTCCAAGACTAGCAGGAATCTGCATGCTGTACATCTCATGGATGAAATGTCGATTAACTCACCGCTTTCATACATGACTGTGCACAAGTAATACGAGTCTCCGTACTTTGCTTCTTTGAGACCGTCAGAATCCCTCGTTTTCAGGTCCTTGTTGGTCATGATGTCTAGAATGCCATCATCCACAAATTGCACCAGGTAGTACACTAAAAGAAAAGAAAAATACAATTATATTCACAGCTAGTATAAAGGATCGCGCGACCACGTAATGGCGATCGATCGAAAGAACAATTACATGCAATCAGTCCGGTCAATATACTGAAATGGGGAGTCGATGATCAGCATGGATGAATTAGGGGCGGCCGGCCGTTTATGTGGTCGATCGATGTTTGCAGTACAATATATTAAGCCCTGGCCAAACGAGATGCAAGTCAATGCAAGTTCGGCATGACAAAAAAATTTGCATCGACTTGCAAAAGGTGGCCAAACGAGACGCAAGTCGATGCAAGCTCATGCAAGTTTTGTAAAAACTTTTTCATTTTTTGACGGTTCTGAGTCAGAAACCGAGTCAAAAGTCTCTCTTGAGCTGGAAACTAATGAGGAGGCTTTTACTTTTGATTTTTTAATGTAGACTTGCCTTTGCTAACGCGCTCTTCGCTGTTTTAGGTGAAAAACCTGCGTCGACTTGCATGAAAATTTGAACATGTTCAAATTCCATGCAAGTCACTTCAAGTCGATGCAAATCCGTGCAAGTTGGTGGCCAAACGAAACGCAAGTCCGTGCAAGTTTGAAAACTTGCATCAATTTGCGTCGACTTGCACATCGTTTGGCCAGGGCTTTACAAAGCTTTTAAAATATTCCATCCTTAGATTGACTCAATTCCCCAAAACCAGGACTCTCACCTTGATCCTCCAGACGCGCAGGAGTCTTGTTATGTCTTCGGGAAGCTGTCGGTCGCTCTTCATTCATGACTAAACACAATTATTTGACTTGATTGTCGTACAAAGATTTGCTTGCTGGAAAGAACTGCGGAATCGCCCACGCTTTTTGGTTTGTGAGAACCGTGGCATTGTGGGTAAGAATCTCGATCCCAGATCCTTTCATTGTCTAAAGCGCATGCTCGACGAATGTACACGTCAAATATGGCTGAGAAGTCGGCTGAGAACGGGAAGCGTAGCAGAGGTCCGTATTTGCAGTATTTATCCGATTCTTCATCTGGTAGTGTACCGAGAACTACAAAAAACAGATGGAAGAAAAGTCGTTGCAGTGACGTTTCAGACCAGGAATCTGCGTCAATAGAAACAGCCTTTGGAGAAACTGTGGATGATGCATCGGATTTCGATGATACTTCCATCTGGCCGTTGGACGAACCTGACCCATTATCTGAAAATAACACTTTCACCATTGATGGATCGGACTCTTCTTGGTTTGCGAACAACGAGGAAGAACTGCTGTTGATGGCTAAAGAACCAGCTTTGCTCAGTGACTACGAGGAATACGCCCAAGACACAGCATTTGCGGATGATTTCCTTGACGATGAAATACTGGAGGAAGAAATTAACGAAAGTAAAGATGAGTGCAGAGAACCACTAGACAAGAATGCAAACTTACCTCTTTATGCTGGTTGTCGTTTGACACTTGGAACTAGCGTGTTGCTCATAATAACATTTGCTGTTAGACACGCACTCTCTGGAGTCGCACTTACTGATTTGCTATCTTTGATCGAGTTGCATTGCCTTCTGCCCAACAATTGTGCAAAGACAACGAAGTTACTCCGCGACTTCTTTGGGAAATTGAAGAACCCCATAGAATTTCACTATTACTGTTCCTTCTGCCAACAGTACTTTGGTACGCAAAAACCTGTCAGGTGCTCAAATGCAGCCCGTTTACTTGACTTTGACAAGAAAGGATCGCAAGTCCCGTATTTTATTGTCATACCCTTCCTACACCAACTACAAGCACTAATTCGAGGTAGGTGGACATACATGTTTCATCATATATTGTGTCTTTGATATCAAACACGTACGTGTGTGTATCATCTGATTTTCCTCTGGGCAGTTCAGTAGCTATAAATAAGTTGTTAATTGATTTACTGCACTGAGAGTTTCCAAATTACTAAATGCTCGAATAAGTACCCCCTTTTGAAAAAAAATCCTCTGGTCCAACAATTAAGCAAGCACTCAGCACTTATTGGTTCAACAGCAACAGCAACTTTATTTCTCAGTACTAATAATACTAAATTCACACAGATATCCCCACACAACTGACAAAAGGAGAATTAGGTTGGAAATAATTTAATATTTGGTTTTGTTTTGAGTACTTTGGAAGTCTCTAATGGTAGTCATATACAGCTGCATTCCATTCAGTACTGACCCACAACATTTTCTCATGAGTTTTTATCTAGTTTACACAGTATATCTATTAAAAGTGAGTTTGTTTCGACAAGCAACCTTAGATCGCTTGTGCTCACGAAGTGAAATGACAATTTTCACTGAAATAATACTGTCACTAGTGCATCACGATTGCATTGTTCTTGGCATCGATGTTGGCTTCATTTTAAGTTGTCATTGCAACTTCATTGTGTTCATCTACTAGGATTCTTAATTGTTTAGTGAAAATGCCAGGTGGTCAACGATACTGTATATACAGGTAGAACATTAATTTATAACATTCCATTCAAAGGTATGGATGATTCAGCAGACGAGGTGCTACTTTACCGCAAGAACAGAAAGAAGAAATATGGACAAAACATGGAAGACATTTTAGATGGCACACTGTACAAGAAGCATTTTGATCATGAAGGATATTTCCATGGAACATCAGCTGCTGCCAGAAGAAAGGAAATGCACCTCTCCTTTACGTTGAACACAGATGGCGTTTCTATTTTCCACTCATCTAACTTTGGGCTTTGGCCAGTGTACCTTGTCATAAATGAGCTGCCCCCAGAAAAGAGGTACAGTATTTGGATCAGTGTCACTTTTGATTGTTCTGATCTTGACAGATACAGTAAGACCAAAATTAATTTAGTTACCTTCCTACCAATGGCCTACCCAGCCTATCCCCATGTCTGTGTTTTTATGTACTTGTATATTAATATACTGCACCAGGGTTGAAATTAACCTTTGTGTTCAGTTGTCCCTCAGCAATATTATGGTTGCCCCATACTGTACCTCCTACTGCATGAAACATTCACTATTAATTCTCATCATTTCATGATGCTTATGCTTGAGTTTCTGGTTGTCTGGCACAACTGGACAACCATTCCTTTTGAACCTTGCATTGTGCACTGAATACCCTGCAAGCAGGCTCTCTTGTCTGTTGTTCAGCGAAGCATGGTGAAAGGAGAGCCTGCCAGATTGCTATTTTCTTCTTGAATTATGTCCCTGACACACTTGCATGAGCACACTTGTCACGCTCCACTTCTTAGGCTCATTGAGCTGTGAAAATTTAGCCAACCCATGTAAACACAAAATTACAGCTCCAAACATTTGGCAATTTGTGAACAGCAAATTTACACATGGAAACTCTGCAGAAGAAAATAACTAAGAAACACTGGAGAAAGGGGGATGGTTTCTGTTGCTTTAGAATCAAGTCGAGCTTTGCCGTGGTGGCAACATTGAGTATTTGAAAGGACACTCAAAATATCTCTATAGTGCGAATATCACTTTCTCTTGTTCATCTTTTAGAGTTTTTTTTGGAACAAATTTTCTTGTAGCATCATGCACATGATCATATTTAAAACTTCAAGTACTGTGCATCTCATTAACGTTCCACTGCACATGTCAAAATCAGCCAATCAGTATTTTGTGTTCGTGCATGAACGCGAAAGTCAAGAAGACAATGAGCCATGCTTCACTGACCACCAGAGCGCATGCCAACAGAATGGATGGGCAAGATGCACTTGAGTCCCCTGTTCACTTATTTGTGATCAATGTGCAAGTTGTAATTTAATTCCAAACTTTTAGGTTTAGCAAGAAATACCGTCTGTTTGCTGGTCTGTGGTTTGGGCGCAAGAAACCCGATTTCCGCACCTTTTTGCAGCCGTTTGCAAACTCTCTACATGAGCTCTTCAAGGAAGGTACTGAAAATTTATATGCTGTATTCCTTTTTCCATAGCTCTTACTGAGTACTTTTCTTCCAACCACTCAGGACTCACCTCAACTCACCTACTGGTACCCTTCTCTCATCTGTTTAGTACCGGCTGTCCATTATAACTTATGAATGAATCAGTAGTGATTTTGAATTTCAGGTGAACATGTAACATTGACTGATGGGACCAAGAGACTTGTACGCTGCATTCTGTTGTGTGGAACATTTGATGCACCTGCAAAGTGTTTGTTTCAAAACATGTCGCAGTTCAATGGAAACTTTGGCTGTCCATATTGCCTCCATCAAGGTGAAACAGTTAAGACAAGTGAAAGGGGACACACTAGGGCATACCCATTTCATATAAAAGCTGGCCAACAAAGTGAGCAAGAACGACAAGGGAAGCATCAGACAGGCAGGTCCTTTGAAAGGAGAACTCTTACTCAAACTTTAAAATTTGCAAATGAAGCTGAAAGGCTAAAAGTCAATGGCAAAGTAAATTCAACAGTCAAAGGAGTGAAGGAAATGATATGGAGCATGTTACTCCCAGGCTTTGATGTTATAGCAGGGGTTACTATTGATTATATGCATTGTGTTTTGTTGGGTATTACCAAGATGTTGTTAACGTTGTGGACAGACAGATCATATTCCAGTCAACCATGGTATCTTGGGTTAGACAAAATCAAGATACTGGAACGACGATACTTAGCAATCCAGCCACCAAATGTAATAACTCGAACTCCAAGAAGCCTACTGAAAAACCTTGCACATTTTAAAGCATCAGAGCTACGTGCTTTTTTGCTATACTATTCCCTTCCCTGTCTGTGGACACTTTTAGAAGAAGAGTATTTTCAGCATCTCCTGCTCCTGGTGGATGCCATTTTTTTTGCTCTTGCAGGATTCAATTTCACCAGGTGATATCGGGAGGAGCTCTCAAATGCTCACACATTTCTGTGCAAGAATGGAATCTCTGTATGGTAGGAGGTATGAGACCTACAATATACACATGCTTCTCCATCTTACAGACTGTGTGGAACATCTTGGGCCACTCTGGTGCACATCATGTTTTTGGTTTGAAGGATATAATGGGGACTTATCCAAATTGTTTCATGGAACACAGAATGTGGATGTTCAAATAACTCATGCAGTTTGCATTCATCAGAAAATACCAGAACTAGTCCCTCTGCTCCCTGAAGGCTCGCCTGATAGGACTTTCTATAAGCATCTTGCAGAAGGACATGCCCTTCCAAATTGCAGGGAGAGAATTGATGACAAAGTCCATGCTATTGGAAGTATTATGAAGTTTAATTTATCAGCACAAGCAAAGGCAATTGTACACCATCTCCTTGGGCCCATTTTGAGTGCACACAAATTCAAGCGGCTTTGGAAACATGGAACAATGTTTCACTCCATTGAGTATCTGCCTAGTACCAAAAGAAACAGTTACGCAGTTGAATTCCTAATGAATGGGCACTTAGAGTTTGGAGAGCTCCAATACTTTTTGAAGTGTTCTATGCCTTGTGGTGATCCTGTCTTGTGTGAAAGTAGCTGCCATTGCAAGAGAAATCAGTATGTAGCAGTCTTGCGGATGTTTGAACGTGCAGACCACAGTGTCAATCTTTCCAAGGACAAGTTTTCAAATGCCACTGCAGGTCACATTGTACCTGTCCTAAAGAAAAGCAATCAATATGTGGCAGCTGCAGTTGAAGATATTGTTTCCATGTGTGTTTTTGTCAATATCTGTGATGGTTCAGATTTTGCATTTGTTTGTCAGCTGAGAAGGACTAACAGTTATTTGTATCAATCACAGTGGACGAGGACAGATTTTGTTTCCCAGGGTTTTTTTGTAGCTACATTCTGACCGGATGCAAACTGTTTGTACTGTAAGTACCTTCACATGTGCTAATTAACTGCAGTTTTGATCGAGGCTAAACAAATCAGCTTTTCGACTAGTAAATTTGGGAAAGGCGAGAGACAGTGTTGATGTGTCAGTAATATGTTCTCAAAAAACATGGTGCAATCACAAAGTTGGCCTTCTGGAGGAGACATTTTGATTGTGGCAATCCCTGCTACTTATTTCACTGTCAGTCGAGGTAGATTCAAAAGTACCGAAGTTTAAAAAATTTGACTCTCTGTGAGAAGATAGTCCTTGACAGGAGATTTGGTCTGCAGTTAATTTGGCCTGGGTGTTTTGGAAATAGATCTTCAGTTAAATTAGCTGCCTGTATTTAAGCCAAACACTGGCCAAACTAATACACATTATTATTAATAACAATTGGCATTGTGAGCATGCACTTTTCAGGAATTTGTGCTCCTGTACTAATATACTCTGGTCAGTCATGTTGCAGTACATTTAGTTTAATTTTTGATATTCTCCAGCATTGTTCCCAGTTGTTTTTTCCTATAATTATAATATATAAGAAATATTAGACAAATTAAATTTCTGCTACTGCAGTATATTTCAAGTATACTTATTCTCTACTCTATAAAGAAGAATAAACCTTTTCTGCAAGGAGTACACTTAAAGTATACTTCCAAATTGTACTTCAAATGTACTGCAACTCATGCAGTATATTTGGAGTATACTTCTTGTATGTCAGAAAAACCTCTTCTGCAAGGAGTATACTTAAAGTATACTTCCAGAACTATACTTAAAGTATACTACAACTTATGTAGTATATTTGAAGTATACTTATAGTCTACTTAATGTTTATGCAGTATACTCTGAGTATACTAGAAGTATACTTTTGGTATGCTTTTTTTGGTAAGGGTAGTTAAACAAAGTATAGAATATATTATTTCAGAGATGCGTCATAGGTTATCACTAAGATGTGATATTATTTTAGTAATTAGTTCTATAAGTGGAAAATATTTAATAATAGTTAGAAAAAAATTAGAATAGCTCGCAATGTTGTCGTCCGCGACTCGAAAACTTTTACAGTCTTCTCCCACGTAAGAACCGATAATTCGATAACTCAGGCATATCTTTATTCCAAATACCAGATCACCAGATACCAGTACTGAACCAAGCCAGGTTGCCAGGTTTTCTAAACACATACATACAACTTAATTAAATAAAACTGATGCACCAAACTAATACAATCAAAGGAATAAAGGCTTACCGACTGTATCGCGAGGACCATGTACCAAAATGCATGAAAAGACAAAAAGCACGCGAACATAAGCAATGAACAAGACCACTAGCGGCGAAAACTACATTGAACTGTAAAACGTGAAAACTCGTGAACACATACATGAATAATTGAAAATGCAGTTACGCAACGCCGAGCATGAAAGTTTACAAACAGATCCGACGGCACTTGGTAACTGGTATTATTAGTAGAAAATAATGGTAATACTTAAAAAATGAAAAACAAAGGCAACAGTTACATGCTGGTTAGTTAAACAAAGTATAGAATATATTATTTCAGAGATGCGTCATAGGTTATCACTAAGATGTGATATTATTTTAGTAATTAGTTCTATTAGTGGAAAATATTTAATAATAGTTAGAAAAAATTAGAATAGTTTCTTGGCTGGTTTAAACATTCTTAGCGCATAAAGGTGGCAAATCAAGGGCAGTATGAAGCTGCTGGCTGTGTTGGGTCTGGCAAGTTTTCTTGGATAACTTTTATTGTTGGACTCGTAAGTCTCTTCTACCAACCTCCTATGGTTTATCAGTTCGAATGTACTCATTAGTCATACGTGCTACATTTTTTAAAATTTAAACAAAGTATATAATATAATATTTTGTAAATGGGCCAGATATAATAAATAACAAGTAATATTTATTAAGTAACTGGTATTATTAGTAGAAAATAATGGTAATACTTAAAAAATAAGAAACAACAGCAACAGTTACATGTTGGTAAGATAAAAAAAGTATACAATATACTATTTTAGAGATGTGTCATAGCTTATGAATAAGATGTAACATCATTTTTGTAATTAGTTTTATTAGTGGAAAATATTTAATAATAGTTTGATAAAAATAAAAATAATGTCCTGAGTGGTTTAAACATATTCTTAGTGTATAAAGGTGGCACGTCGAGGGCAGAATGAAGCTGCTGGCTGTGTTGGGTCTGGCAAAGTTTCTTGGATAACTTTTATTGTTGGACTCGTGAGTCCCTCCTATCAAATTTACTGTCAGTAGTGTTTCAGTGCAGTCGATGCCGGGCATAGGAGTGAAGAAGTTGTCTGACATAGTTTGCACTTTTGTTTTTCAATGGTTCCTGTTCATCACTGGTAGAGCTAGTACATGGTGAAAGCTGGGTGCAAATAACTCAAAGTCTGGTCTTCTTCAATTTCAACAGGTCATATTTTGCGTGATGTACAGTGAGCAGTTGGGCGAAAGTAGTGAACAAGGTCTCTCAAAGAGTGTTCACTTGTTTTTTTGAGTGATTACCATTGATAGGCTACTGTACCATATGCAGTCCATGCTGAGAGTTAATATTGAAGATGGATTCTCAAATACGTTTCGTGGTCTGTGTGTTCGCCCGTACTCATTAGTCGTACATGCTACATTTTTAAAAACTTAAACAAAGTATATATTATAATACTTTAGAAATGGGCCAGATGTTGTAAATAACAAGTAATATTTATTTGGTAACTGGTATTATTAGTAGAAAATAATGGTAATACTTAAAAAATGAAAAACAACAGCAACAGTTACATGTTGGTTAGTTAAACAAAGTATACAATATATTATTTCAGAGATGCGTCATAGGTTATGAATAAGATGTAATATCATTTTAGTAATTAGTTTTATTAGTGGAAAGTATTTAATAATAGTTAGAAAAAAATTAGAATAGTTTCTTGGGTGGTTTAAACATTCTTAGTGCATAAAGGTGGCAAGTGGAGGGCAGTATGAAGCTGCTGGCTGTGTTGGGTCTGGCAATTTTTCTTGGATAACTTTTATTGTTGGACTCGCAAGTCCCTGCTACCAACCTTCTGTAGTTTATAAGTTCCAATGTACTCATTAATCATACGTGCTACATTTTCAAAAATTTAAACAAATTATATATCATAATAATTTGTAAATGGACCAGATATAATTAATAACAAGTATTATTATATGGCACTGATACTACGCACGCTACGATTGGTTAATTTACCGGTCCATACTTTCCTGTACGGACCGCAAATTGATTTTACGCACGTTCTGATTGGTCAATTTTACCGGTCCATAACTTACTGTACAGACCGCAAAAACAGTTTGCACATGTGGATCGCAAATGATTACTTGAAAAGTTGCTAAACGTTTGTCATAAAAGGCCCAGAAGTGCAATGGGAAGTTTAAACGTTCCGCATACTCACTGTTAAGTTATGATGATCGGGGAAAGCTTACAATCTTGGAAAATGACCGTTACGAAGAAGGAAAACATCCGAGGAAAAAATTGCTTTCGACCTCAGCCGTCATTGACAGCAAGTGCTGCAGAGTGGAGGGTTGTTTCACCCCTGTGTTAAAATTTGCACATTTCCAGGAAAAAAGTGGAAAGCGAACAATCACCGTGAACAGTTATGACTAAAACCGTGCAAGAATCAAGTTTTGCAGACATGTTTGCTCATCATGGCGCACTGTGAAGACTGTAAATAAATTTTTCACAATGCACGAGAACTCTGTATTTCGAAATCACTGACTGGGACAAAAACGCCGTGGTGATTTGAGAACGTTTATTTTGCTGGAAGAAACCTAAACGCTCCACGAGGAGGCAGGAAAATTAAGCGCTGAGTTTTGAATAATATAACTTATTTTCTTTTAACTTGCCATTTTGCCTTCTACATTATTGTACATGTAAGAAACTTATTCAAAAGAATAAAAAGTACTCCGAGTTACAAAGCAGTTTCTTCTGGAGAGATGAGACTGCAGTTTTTTTTTAATCTTTAGTGAACAAGCAAGGGCGAGTTTGAGTCGTTCACCAAATAAAGGTCACTGCAATGGCATTGTTTGACACACAAATGGGCCATTTTATTCAGCTCAGAACAAATTAGTATTTATCTAGGCAGTTGGTTCGACAGACGCTTATTTTCTTTCAAGAATTTCAAATCGGTAGAATTGTTAGCTGTTAACTGAATTTGTTGTGAAAACAAACGTGTGTAATGCATGCCTGATCGCGATTGATGTGTTGAATGAACGAGACGAGTACTCATTGGGGCCTTGTTTTGTGTTTGCCGAAAGATCTAAAGCCATATAATAAATATCTTATTAACCTCGTTTGCTTGGTCCGTACCGTAAGTTATGGATCCTTGTTTTTTTCGTCACCTTATGCCCATAAGGCGACGAAAAAAACCTGGTAATATTTATTAAGTAACTGGTATTATTAGTAGAAAATAATGGTAATACTTAAAAAATAAGAAGCAACAGCAACAGCTACATGTTGGTAAGATAAAAAAGTATACAATATACTATTTCAGAGATGTGTCATAGCTTATAAATAAGATGTAACATCATTTTTGTAATTAGTTTTATTAGTGGAAAATATTTAATAATAGTTTGATAAAAAAAGTTTCCTGGGTGGTTCAAACATATTCTTAGTGTATAAAGGTGGCAAGTCCAGGGCAGAATGAAGCTGCTGGCTGTGTTGGGTCTGGCAAAGTTTCTTGGATAACTTTCATTGTTGGACTCGTGAGTCCCTCCTACTGCCCTCCTATAATTTATATATCAAATTTACTGTCAGTAGTGTTTCAGCACAGTCCATGCCGGGCATAGGAGTGAAGAAGTTGTCTAACATAGTTCGCACTTTTCCTTTTCAATGGTTCCTTTTCATCACTGGTAGAGCTAGTACATGGTGAAAGCTGGGTCCAAATAACTCAGAGTCTGGTCTGCTTCAATTTCACCAGGTCATATTTTGCGTGATGTACAGTGAGCAGTTGGGCAAAAGTAGTGAACAAGGTCTCAAAATATTCACTTTTTTTTTCTGAGTGATTACCATTGATAAGCTACTGTACTATATGCAGTCCATGCTGAGAATTAATATTGAAGATGGATTCTCAAATACGTTTCATGGCCTGTGTGTTCGCCTGTACTGAGTCGTAACTGCTACGTTTCTAAAAATTTAAACAAAGTATATATTATAATATTTTAGAAATGGGCCAGGTGTTGTAAATAACAAGTAATATTTATTTGGTAACTGGTATTATTAGTAGAAAATAATGGTAATACTTAAAAAATGAAAATCAACAGCAACAGTTACATGTTGGTTAGTTAAACAATGTATACAATATATTATTTTAGAGATGCGTCATAGGTTATGAATAAGATGTAATATCATTTTAGTAATTAGTTTTATCAGTGGAAAATATTTAATAATAGAAAAAACTTAGAATAGTTTCTTGGGTGGTTTAAACATTCTTAGTGCATAAAGGTGGAAAGTCGAGGACAGTATGAAGCTCCTGGCTGTGTTGGGTCTGGCAAATTTTCTTGGATAACTTTTATTGTTGGACTTGTAAGTCTCTGCTACCAACCTTCTATGGTCCATAAGTTCGAATGTACTCATTAGTCATACGTGCTACATTTTTTTTAATTTAAACAAAGTATATATTATAATATTTTGTAAATGGGCCAGATATAATTAATAAGAGTTCCAGAGGGAGAACTGGCAGTAAAGGATCACCCAGTGTGGTACCTCCCTCATCACCCAGTGACACATCCCTTGAAACCTGGAAAAGCTAGAGTGGTCTTTGACTATCACTTGATAAATCAACTGGTGGGATTTCTGATCCGGTTCCGACAAGAACCTGTCACAGTAGTTGCTGATATAAAAGCCATGTTCCATCAGGTTGCAGTAGAACCTGGAGATTGTGACACCTTAAGGTTTTTCTGGTGGCCAAACAGCAACTTGGAAGAGGAACCAGAAGAATATCGGATGACAAAGCATCCTCCTCACCCAGCTGCGCGAACTTTTGCTTGAGGACAGCATCTATGAACCAAACAGGATCCGATCCTGACACAGTACGAACTGTGGAAAGAAACATGTACGTAGACGACTTGATGAAGTCGGTGGATGCAACAAACCCTGCTGTCAGGCTGGTGAAACAGCTATGAGAACTTCTCGCATCAGGAGGATTCAGACTGACCAAGTGGCTGAGCAACGATCGGAAAGCGTTGGCCGAAATCCTCAAGTCCGAAAGAGCCAAGTCAGTGATGAACCTTGACATAGAGAAACTCCCTACCGAATGTGCACTTGGCTTAAAATGGAATGTCGGTACTGATAAATTTGTGTGGGAAGTGCTTGAGAAGATTCTGACCCTAGTAAGGGAGAAACCGACGACAAGGCGTTCTATCCTGTCCATTGTGAGTTCGCTCTTTGATCCCTTGGGGTTCATTGCTCCCTATGTCATGAAAGCCAAACTTCTGCTACAAACGTTGTGCAGGAAGAAACTTGGTTGGGACAGTGACATACAAGAAGAGAAGCTGCAGTGGTCACGCTGGTGTAAACATCTCTCAAAGTTGACACATTCGATGATGAGCGAAAGCATCCTATGATTCTACCTTACAAACATCACGTAACAAACTTGGTGATTAGACAGTACCATGCAGATATGGGGCACATGGGCCAAGAATCTGTCCTGTCATCCCTGAGAGAGCGGTTCTGGATAGTGAAAGGCAGGTCAGCGGTGCGACATGCAATAAAGAAGTGCTTAGACTGTCAGAAAACAAAAGCACCGCTCTGAGAACAGTTCATGGCGAATCTACCTCAGGAGTGAGTTACCCCCAACAAGCCACCCTTCATTCACATTGGTGTGGACTATTTTGGTCCATTGGAAGTAAAACAAGGCCAGAGTCGCATGAAACGTTATGGTTGCTTGTTCACATGCCTCGCCATGTGTGCTGTGCATATCGAAGTTGCCCACACGTTAAACACGGATTCCATGATTAACACCCTAAGAAGATTCACAAGCCTCTGTGGGTGCCCAGAAGAAATCCAAAGTGATTGTGGCACGAATTTCGTTAAGGTGGCGGTTAACCCTTCGTCGGGTGAACCAAAAAAATTTATACATTTTCCAAACTTTCACTTTTCTGATGCAGCATTTATCGATCTTTGAGAAACTGGTTTTTTTTTTCAGTCTAGTTTTGAATTTCGCACCTAAAATCAAGGATTTAGTTAGAGGAGTATTTAAATTTTATGTTGGCAACGGTTTGTTTGTTATTAATCAATTTGGTTGCTATAGGGTTTGGAGAGAAAGAAAAAAAGCTACGGCCCTGATTTCGGCAGTCCACTATCCTCTGGATTCCACGCTCCTGTTTTTCCCTTTCTCCTTTGATTTCCCATGATTCCGTGGGAGCGCACGACCTTGTTGTTGGTTTGGTTGGAAAATTCAGAATCGAAGTGGTCAGTAGCGAAGTAGTGCTTGTTTCATGGAGGAAGCCGCTTCAGGCGGCAGGAGGAGAGCCAGGAGTGCAAGAAAAAAGAAAAGGGATTCCAAGGCAAAAAAGCTTGGGAGGTTGCCAGAGAGCAGACAAAAACAACTGAACAAGTGCTTGGAAATGTTGCCCAACATGGCAGCTTTCCGCTGCCTTCAGTCTCAGGTCTTGGAAAGGAAAGCCATGAGGAGGAGTGTGATGCCTCTACAAATGCGAATGTTTCAGCACAGAAACTTTTAAACAGCTCGTTTGAAATATTTGAAGAAGAAGGGGGTCAAGTGACACGAGCAAAGTTGAAGAAATTGGGACTTAGTAAGGACGCCGATGTCAGTGAAGGACATGGCTACAAGCTACAGGATGCAACACAACTGTCAGAATGCATTAGTGCTGCTGCTATATGCAGTTCCTGTCGCAAAGTTGGCAGTACACTGCAGCTACTCCAAAGAAATAACTTAAGAAATGGATTGTCAGAATCTCTCTTCCTTCACTGCAACATGTGTGAAAACGAGACCCCTCTCAACACAAGCAAAAGACTCGGGGGTAAAGGTGGAGGCGCACACGAAGTCAACAGGAGATCAGTAATTTCTTCACATCAGTGGGGACTTTCAGGTCTCACAAAATTTTGTGCTGGAATGGATCTTTCCCCTCCAGTGACAAAGAAGGCCTACAATGAACACTTGATCCAGATAGAAAGGAACAGTCTGGAAAATGCAGAGAAGCTCAAGTATGAAGCTGCCAAAAGACTGCAGGAACTTACCGCAGCTGAAAGCCCAGAGAAAATCGAAACTACTGATGATGGAACAACTATAGCTGAAGTTTACGGTGGCCCATAAGGGACAGCACTACAAACAAGAAAGACACTAACTATAGAAAAACCACACTTCAAACAAAAACAAAAACATTGCAACCAAAGATATTATCACTACATTCAAACTGTCGCGCTGCAAGCAAAATCTAATGCGCACTTCAAACTAAGTCGAACGCACACTGCAAACTAAATCAAACGTGGCACTGCAAACTATTAAGTCGAACGCACACTGCAAACTGAATCGAAGTAACGTGGCACTGCAAACTAAATCGAGGAACATTGCAAACTGAATCGGACGTGGCACTGCAAACTAAATCAAACGCGCACTGCAAACAAAAGAAAAATGTGTGCGCGCGCAAGTGTATGAGGAGGCCTGGAATTGCCTGCAACTTGACACGCAAGGTTGTCCGATAACGGGTTTTCCCATTAGACCGATTGTGCAGGCTTACTGTCAACACTCAATCACACCCTTCCTGCGATTTGCGTTGGAGATTTGCCCTTCCTTAGGTGGAGTTTGAGGGGGTGGGGTGACATGCCTACACATCCGCACATCTCCAGTCGTGAATATTTTTTTGCGCCTTTACAATTTTGCTCTGACGAGCATGTCTTTAGAGATTTGCCTCTCTTAAAAGATATTATATGAGGTTCCGTAAATATCGTTTTCAATAAAGGTTGGTTTTGTATTAGCTTCTAGTGTTGGGTGTTACTAAAACACAAAACAGCTAATTATTAACTAAAATTAACGGTAATAACTAATACCGAGATTATTACAGGGAAACAACTAAAGTTTACTGCAATAGCTAATACCTATATATGAAGGATGATTATTGAACCTATTGCTCAAATAAAGAAGCCCGTTGTCATGTTGCGTCAAGTTGGCATCAATCCGTCTTTGAGCACCGGTATTTCCGGTATTTCCGGTATTTCTGGAGTGCTGTAACACACTTTTTTTTTTTTAAGTAACAGCATCAAAGAACAGATTTCCAATCACACATACTGAATACTCTAATGGTAAAATAGCGAAGTATTAGTGGCGGTAATGTGCTTACCATGATACAGTTCTGATATCAAACAGTTTACCCTGTTTGACGTGGTTTGTACCATAGGCTTTTCGAGGGGTTTGTGGTGTTTTTCATTATCAAGTTGGACTTGACCCTCATGTATTTTGTCTTGTTTGCTCATGATAACGGTTGTTGTGCCTTTATCTGCCTTTTTGAGATTGACTGTTGCATCGCTTCTTAGCTCTTTGAGAGCCTTGCGTTCGCTGTATGACAGATTTTGCTTTGGCTGTTGTATTTTATTTCTGCCAATTGTATCTTGACCTCTTCAAGATAGCTCTCAAGTGCAACCGATGTTTGAACCGGAAGTTGCCAAACAGATTTCAGGTGAAAGGGATGTGGCTCGTTTGATATTTGATCCATGGAAAATGTATCGGAGGCGCATTCGTCTTGTGAATTAAAATCTCGCAATAACTGGCGCCTTATGTTTTGTTCTTTCAACACGGGTGGCTAACTTGTGCGTCAGTAAGGTTTTTGTTTGACAGATTTTTTGTGTTTCTCGTTTGTGCATCTTGTTAAGATTTTTCTCCGCTCTTTGCGTTTTTTGATTTGGATTTTTTCCTCTTTTTGGATTTGTTTTACCCTTTTGTTTTTGTGAAAGGCCTGTTTTGGTGGTGCTGTACTCTGAGAACAGACAGTGGTAGCTTTCCACATTTTTATTGTTTACACATTTCTGCATTTGGTAAAACCCATGATCGGACAACGACACGTGTCAAGTTGCAGCCAGTTCCAGGCCTCCTCGTACACTTGCACGCGCACACATTTTTCTTTTGTTTGCAGTGCGCGTTTGATTTAGTTTGCAGTGCCACGTTCCAATATATTTTGCAGTGTGCGTTCGACTTAGTTTGCAGTGTGCAATAGATTTTGCTTGCAGCGCGACAGTTTGAATGTAGTGATAATATCTTTGTTTGCAGTGTTTTTGTTTTTGTTTGCAGTGTGATTTTTCTGTAGTTAGTGTTTTTCTTGTTTGTAGTGGTGTCCCTTATGGGCCACCGTAGAAGTTGCTGTCACAGTAGACGGAACATGGCAGAAAAGAGGCCATTCTTCGAAGATGGGAGTCGTTTTTGTGATTTCAGTCAGGACAGGTGAAATCCTGGACTATGTTGTGAAGTCACTGTCATGCCAGGAATGTTCAGCACATGCAAACTGTGACAAAGATACTGAGGAGTACATGTCCTGGAGAGATGCACACACGCCACAGTGCCAGATAAACCACCAAGGATCATCTAAATCCATGGAAGCTGCTGGAGCTGTGGAGATATTCTCACGAAGTGTCGATCAGAGGGGGTTGCGCTATACACTCTTTGTAGGAGATGGGGACAGCTCTTGCTTTGGAACTGTAAAGGAGGCTATGAAAGACAAGTACAATGTAGAGAAAGAAGAATGCGTTGGACACATCCAAAAGAGGATGGGCTGTGCTTTGAGAAATCTGAAGAAAGACTACAAGGGAAAGAAGTTGGTGGATGGCAAGCCAGTTGGTGGCAAAGGAAGACTGACAGACAAAATCATTGATAGAATCCAGAACTATTATGGTCAAGCCATCAGGAACAACCCAGGGAATCTCCAAAACATGAGGAATGGGATATGGGCAATTTTCCACCACATGATCAAGGCTGATGACATTCCTTTAGAGGAACAGCACAAGCTTTGCCCCAAAGATACATGGTGTAAGTTCTGGCAGGACAAAATTAATAGGACAAACTCATATAATGACAACACTCGCCTACCAGAGGTCTTCAGAGATGAGCTGAAAAGAATATTCACAAGACTTTCAGAGGAGAAGCTGCTGGGACGCTGTCTGAGGGGTTTAACCCAAAACCAGAATGAGGCGGTTAATGGCCAGCTTTGGCTGAAATGCCCCAAAAACCGCTTCTGTGGAAGGCGCCGTGTAACTATTGCTGTTTGTGAAACTATTGGGGTTTGTAATACTGGTGCAGCCAGCAAAGCTGTACTGATGCAGTCTTGAAATGATGATGTCATGAAAGCTTCGAAAGGAGGATAACAGCCGCCTCAAAGGTGCAGCATACAAAGTGAGTGAGAAGTATCGGCAACGGAGGCAGGCACTTAGGGCCAAAAGAAAGGGGAAGGCAGACAAGAGTTCCTATGGATCAGGAGCTTTTGGCCTCAAGTCCAAACCCGAGGTCAAACAGAAGCACTCTCAGAAGCAAAAGTACCCTCAGACTGTTGGCAGACCGGCACCAACCCTGACATTTGTCATTCCAGAGCTGGAGGTGCTTCACACTGCTCCAAAGAAGCCCAAAAGAGCCAAAAAGAGTGATAATAATTGATTATCATTGACTTTAAGGTGTGAAATCTGTGTGAAATCATTTACTTTTACCAGATAAAGACAGTTTTCTCAGAAACAGACAAATCAGAGAAAAACACTTGCATAACCATGAAAAATTAGAAGAGGAGAAACTTTAAGTCCAAAATCTCACTTCTTGTATTTTCTTTTTGTGGCAGTGATAACTCAGTGGGTATTTAATATTTTCTAATGAGATTTTCAGGATGTATTTCAATTGAGATGTTAAGTGTTTTGAATTATTCATTTTTGCATTGCACGCAATCAATTGATGTTGCCATGGAAACTGTCATTTTACACCTTAACTCAACTTCAATTTTGAAATTTGAAAAATTGGTAATTTAAAAGATAGTACTCATCCTGAAGAAAGTTTTTGCCAAGTTGTAAGTTGAAATTAACAAACTGTTTCAAGTTATTGATGTTCAAATGAGCGAAACTGAATCCACTTCCTCATCGTTGCTATGGCAACAATTTAAGTTATTGACGTGAAAGTGGTAAAATTCAATTTATCATATTAAACTCTATATTTGTGTGAAATTTTGTCTTGATCAGTTGAATACTTTCAGAAATATTACATTTAACATATCAGGGGCCCAAAAGGGTTAACCGCCACCTTAAGGCAGACAAGGATTTGAAGAAGGCCATAAGTGAATGGAATCAACAAAAGATTCAAGCATTCTGCGCAGAGGGGAATCAACTGGGTATTTAACCCACCAGGAGCAAGCCACATGGGTGGAGTATGGGAAAGAATGATACGATCAGTCCGCCACATCCTGCAGGCTTTACTGAAGGAGCAAATAGTTGTTGACAAGGTCTTGACAACTGTGATGGCAGAAGCAACTCACATCCTCAATAGCAGACCCCTCACTCGTAACAGCGACGACCCTCTGGATAGTGAGCCCTGACTCCAAATCATGTGTTGCAATTACGTACCCCCTCCAGTTTGCCGTCTGGAATCTTCAAGAAGGACGACATGTCATTCCGGCGTCAATGGAGACAAGCGCAGTACTTGTCTGACATGTTTTGGAGAAGATGGAGTAAGGAATATCTTCCATTATTGCAAGCACGGCAGAAATGGAATCAACTGAAGAGTAACTTACAGGAAGGCAATTTGGTTCTGTTGGCCGACGAGAAGCTCCCGAGAGGGCAGTGGCCGATGGCAAAAGTCCTGGAAGTCTACCCAAGTCAAGATGGTTTGGTGCGTTTGGCCAAAGTGAAGACAACCACAAGTGTCTTCAGACGTCCACTTTGAAACCTGTGCCGCCTTCAAATGGACGACTAACTTATGTTAGGACTGAACTTTGAACATTTATGGTACCTCATGCATCTTAAATGAAAATTTGTGCCATCTAATTTCCATTTAAGGGCCGGTGTTGCTACCGCGATCTAATTGTTGTCGGTCAGCTGACTGTCGGCTGTCGGATCTGTTCGTGAACTTTCATGCTCAGTGTTGCGTAACTGCATTTTCAATTCTTCATGTATGTGTTCACAAGTTTCCACGTTTTACAGTTCAATTTAGTTTTCGCCGCTAGTGGTCTTGTTTGTTGCTTATCTTTGCGTGCTTTTTGTCTTTTCTTGGCTTTTGGTAAATGGTCCTCGCGATACAGTCGGCAAGCCTTCATTCCTTTGATTGTATTGGTTTGATGCATCAGTTTTCTTTAATTAAGTTGTATGTATGTGTTTAGAAACCCTGGCAACCTGGTTTGGTTCGGTACTTGTATCTGGCGATCTGGTATTTGGAATAAAGATATGCCTGAGTTATTGAATGTATCGGTTCTTACATAGGAGAAGACCATAACACCAAATAAATATTACTTGTTATTTACAATATCTGGCCCATTTCTAAAATATTATAATATATACATTGTTTAAATTTTTAAAAATATAGCATGTACGACTAATGAGTACAGGCGAACACACACACAGACCACGAAACGTATTTGAGAATCCATCTTCAATATTAATTCTCGGCATGGACTGCATATGGTACAGTAGCTTATCAATGGCAATCACTCAAGAAAACAAGTGAACACTCTTTCAGAGACCTTGTTCACTACTTTCGCCCAACTGCTCACTGTACATCACGCAAAATATGACCTGCTGAAATTGAAGAAGACCAGACTCCGAGTTATTTGCACCCAGCTTTCACCATGTACTAGCTCTACCAGTGATGAACAGGAACCATTGAAAAGCAAAAGTGCAAACTATGTCAGACAACTTCTTCACTCCTATGCCCGGCATCGACTGCACTGAAACACTACTTATAGTAAATTTGATATATAAATTATAGGAGGGCGGTAGGAGGGACTCACGAGTCCAACAATAAAAGTTATCCAAGAAACTTTGCCAGACCCAACACAGCCAGCAGCTTCATTCTGCCCTCGACTTGCCGCCTTTATAGACTAAGAATATGTTTAAACCACCCAGGAAACTATTTTTATTTTTATCAAACTATTATTAAATATTTTCCACTAATAAAACTAATTACAAAAATGATGTTACATCTTAGTCCTGCATGGTTGTCCGGTATTTCTCAAACAAGTCGTCTTTTTTGAAAAGCCGATTCTTCAGAAGCCGAAGCCTTCACTCTGCCATTGGTTTGTTGTTGGGCAAACATGGTGGATCACGAGAAAAGGGTAAGGCGACTTGAAAATGACCATTCACTTGTGCCAGAGTTTCATTCATGATTCTCAAGGCCTTCTGATCTTCCACCGATGCTGCAACCTTAGAGTCCACAACCAAACCACCAAAATCTGTCTTCCATAGTCTGGCTCTTTCTAAGTGTAAGCAGTCCTGAATATTGGGTGTGTCCCTGTGTGTCCCTATGTATCTATATGTAACTACAGAGTGTGTCCCTGTGTGTCCATATAGAACCTATAGAACATATAGAACCTATAGAACCTATAGAGCATATAGAACCTATAGAACCTATAGAGCCTATAGAACCTATAGAGCCTATAGAGCCTATAGAGCCATAGAGCCTATAGAGCCTATAGAACCTATAGAGCCTATAGAGCCTATAGAACCTATAGAGCCTATAGAGCATATACAGCCTATAGAACCTATAGAGGCTATAGAGCCTATAGAGCCTATAGAACCTATAGAGCCTATAGAACCTATAGAGCCTATAGAGCATATAGAGCCTATAGAACCTATAGAGCCTATAGAGCCTATAGAACCTATAGAGCCTACATTCTATTAGAGGGATGATTTCGGTTGAAGAAAGAAGCATACCACAAACTGATCTCATTGTTAAAAAACTGGCAGATGCCAATTCTGTTTATTACTTGGAGTCTTAAAACAGCCATCAAGGTTTGACAAAACTACAACAATTATCAAATTGGAAAAAAGCAGACTGCACTGAGGTATATTTCCATATCCGACAAATAAGATCACGTTTTAGCCAGAACTTGAGAATTCTATGATCATACTTGCTCAAAAATGATCGGTTTTTATTAAACATATTAAGGTCATAAGCACAAAACTTTCCTTATGGCAACACAACATATTCATTTAACCAAAAACCAGGGGCAATTGTTCTTGTCAGCCGTGTGATTGTGAAGCCAAATACAAACTTAACTGCTCTTCCAAAAGTAGTAGTCGCAGTTTTTGTTTTGTTCTAAAGTGCTCTAATTTGAATCTAATCTTCTGTGCATTTTTTCGGTTACACTCTGGTAGGTTGCCCATTTGTACTACATCATTGTACACAACTGTCAAGCGATGCACTTGATCGTTAGTGATATCAGAAAGTTTGAATAGCACACCTGTGTCCATAGCTGCCTCAAGTAATACCAAAGTTTCCAAGCTTGTCCACACTCCACACCTTGCTACTTCACCGCGAACGTTCAAAAACAAGTCGCTTTTCAGTCTTATCCCTCCCATTTCATAAGATTTTCGTTTTCTAGTTTTAGGCAGCTGATCCTTTGTTGCTATTTCCTGACGAAGTCCATGGGGATTGCTGCAACCTTTGCATTTGCAAGAAATGGTACAGCTCTCCTTTGAACGTAAACAGGGGCACCGGCACTTGTACGTGGGACCGTAGTTCACACAGGAACTCCTGGTATCATCCTTACTGGAGTTCTTTCCACATGTGCACCCTTTTCGTTCTGCTGTTGTCACGTGGCTGTCATCTTCCTTTTTCTCTTGGACCGCATCGTAGTGTCCTGATCCCGAACCATCAAAAGCGAGGTACACGGTGAAGTCTGGAAAAATTGGCCGTGTTGTTGGAAGGATTGCAATCAGTGGAAAATTTTCAATAGAGGTTATGAGGACAAACGGGAGCCCTAATACGTTTGCCAATGCAGCAATCATTAAGTCTCCAATATCCCCACAATACTCTCCAGGTTTGCGGTATTTCTCAGTGGAGTCTAAAAACGTATCCCTGGCATTGCCAGAGAGTTTCTCTTTGTACATTTCCGCATGTTCTCTCAACTCGTTTACCATCAAAGTTCTCAATTTGAGGCACATGTCTGCAATTGACATGTGTTCGTAAAGCCCCAAAGATCTTAATTGTTGGTGTTTTGCTTTTTCGTGCCCTTTTTTGCGATAAAGAGGAGGGATCAATGGCTTTGTTTTCTGCATTCTAGATTCTTCAACTATAATAGTGGTCACTTTGCTAAATATAACGGTCAGTGCATAGGGAGAAGGGGAGTGGCAGGGGGGGCGGCACTCTCATAAGCCATCATAGGTATGTCCCGTCCCAGTGGGAATCGTTTTCAATGAAGATAGGAATAACTATCCTATTATTTTTTCTTCAGGTAATATCATCACTGAATCCCTACACGTCCTGCAGCAGCACAAAAGAGAGGTGCATCGCACTATCCGTCACGGAATTTATCAAAATGGCGGGTTGTAAGATTTCGGACGTTAACGCCAAGCAATAGCTCCGACAGTTTGCCTGTAACTGCCCCACAAAGCACCAGGCTTTCTTCCTCAAGCCCGAAGTCACTGTTGTGGCCAATGAGAAGCTGAAAGTGATCACTAAAGGGCCACAGAAGAATTCAACCGTACGATGGGCAGTAATGCTCACACGTACAAAATTAGGTTCGGAACACACCACTGTAATTGAAAAAGGTTAGTGACTGCTTGTCGATGGGCTCAGTAAAATGCCAATAAAGAGGGAGTGGTGTGTACGGGTGTAAATTTTAGGCAGACATTCTTGTAACAGAAAATATTGTGAAAATATTGATTCTGCATGTCGCCTTTGACGAACGGTCAATATGTGAATTATATTTAAAAGCGAAAATTTGTTAGGATTATTCACGTAGTTCTTACTGGCACGTTCTTTCCTTCCTATGTATAGCTTTTGACCCAAGTAACTGGCCTGTTGAATTTGGGCATGCGAGGACCAAGGCAGGGTGGTCGAGATAGAAGCAGAGACCATCACCGTTGAAGCAGAGGTGCATCAGCCATCACCACCAAAGAGGCCAAAACACTAGCAATATTGGCAACAATTTCCCTCGTCGGGCAGATGCATTTGCTTTTTCAATTCCAAGGGATTTGGATACTTTTTTCAAATTTGATAATTGTTGTAGTTTTGTCAAACCTTGATGGCTGTTTTAAGATTCCAAGTAATAAACAGAATTGGCATCTGCCAGTTTTTTAACAATGAGATCAGTTTGTGGTATGCTTCTTTCTTCAACCGAAATCATCCCTCTAATAGAATGTAGGCTCTATAGGTTCTATAGGCTCTATAGGCTCTATAGGCTCTATAGGCTCTATAGGTTCTATAGGCTCTATAGGCTCTATAGGTTCTATAGGCTCTATAGGTTCTATAGGCTCTATAGGTTCTATAGGCTCTATAGGCTCTATAGGATCTATAGGCTGTATATGCTCTATAGGCTCTATAGGTTCTATAGGCTCTATAGGTTCTATAAGCTCTATAGGCTCTATAGGCTCTATGGCTCTATAGGCTCTATAGGCTTTATAGGTTCTATAGGCTCTATAGGCTCTATAGGCTCTATAGGTTCTATAGGCTCTATATGCTCTATAGGCTCTATAGGCTCTATAGGTTCTATAGGCTCTATAGGTTCTATAGGCTCTATAGGTTCTATAGGCTCTATAGGCTCTATAGGTTCTATAGGCTCTATAGGCTCTATAGGTTCTATAGGTTCTATAGGCTCTATAGGCTCTATAGGCTCTATAGGCTCTATAGGTTCTATAGGCTCTATAGGCTCTATAGGCTCTATAGGTTCTATAGGCTCTATATGTTCTATAGGTTCTATAGGTTCTATATGGAAACACAGGGACTCTGTAGTTACATATAGATACATAGGGACACACAGGGACACACCCAATATTCAGGACTGCTTACACTTAGTCTTTCCAACTGATGATGCAAGATTTCGTCTTCCATCTGGCAGTAGATTTCTTTGTCTTCTAAACAGGGAAGAACCACATATGACTTGGGGCGGTTGTCACCACTAGTCGACCAACTCGACATCTTGGTGCATTGGAAATTCAGCAATCTGTCCCAATCATCTGAGTTGTTCTCAGTGCGGACAAAGTTCACTGCACAACTCTGATCTTCCTTCTGCCCTCCCAGGCGACCCATCACTGTCCATCCCAGGCTGTATCGTACTGCTATGGGTTCACCATCTCCACCTGCTCTACACTCAAGTGGGATGAATAAGCTTGGCTTCTCCTTGAGACCAATTGGCAACATAACCTCTCCATCACTCAGTTCTGGAAGGTCGATGCCGTGAGGCCAGCCATCAAGGTCTGCATTCTTGGGAATGCAACTCTCAGAGATTGGCATACATTGTACAGTTCTCACATTCGATAACTCGACAGTCGTCCTCTCGTCCATTGACTTTACTAGAATGTTCACCAACTGGCTTTCCAGGTCAGTTGAGCCCATCATTCCGGTTAAAGTGAAACTGAATTTGTCACCATCCAGATTAAGTTTTCTCGCTAACCAATCATGGCACAAGGTTACTTCTGACTCATTGTCCAATAAGGCATACGTTTCAACTGTGACGTTGCCTCCTTTCCCTTGCACCTTGACTGGAACAACTCCAAGGCACACTCTTGCTTCTCCAATTCCAGTTGCAGCTGTTCCAACACCATCAGAAACTGTTGTATCAATTGAGCGTGTGTTGTCACTGGCTCCAGTTGAATTCTCTAATGTGCTGGCTGCTTGTTGTGGCAGGCATCGTTGATTGCCGAAACTGCCTTGTTGACGTCCACTTGTAGAATCGTCTACTGTTCTAGCAGGGTGATGCGTCAAGGTATGGTGCTCTCCACCGCACCCAGGGCTTTGACATCTGAAAGCGGTCCACGGACATGCCTTTGCGATGTGGCCTTCTTCCAGACATTTGTTACACAGCCTATTGCATCGGACGAATTTCCATTTCTCAACATGTGGAAGATCCTTGAACCTCCAACACCTCCATAGTCCGTGCCTTGACGAGCAAAGCAAACACCTATAGAAGAGATCAACTCACTTGCAGTTTCACAACGTGTAACTTGACTGGGTACAATGCTTGTGGTGAATGATGTCACGCTAGGCTTTCCTTTGTCCTTCTTGTCACTTTCCTTTGGTTGTATATAGTTCATGTCCTTTCCGAACTCGTTGTCCACTAGCTTGGCACTGGTTTTCACAAATTTCTCAGGAACATTGGCAGCTTCTTAACAAGTTCTCTGAGTGTGTTCATGTGGTCCAGATCGGCCACGTAATCTGCTCCCATTCCAGCCAGTGTTCGGTTGGCAACGTCCAAATTTCTACCAAACTCCATCAAGGAAGGTCCATCCACTGCTCTGAGTCTGGGTAAATCCACCAGCTTCTTGATATGTGCTTCAGCAATAACATGTGGCTTGCCAAAGTTCTCACGCAAGGTTTTCTTTGCCACTCGAAACCCCTCTTTTTCGCGCAACTTTCGACAGCCTCTCTTGCCTTTCCTTTGCAATGTTGTATTGACAGTTGTAATCTCCTTCAAACATCCGGATTGTCCTTCTCAAAGAACGTCTCGAAGTTGTGGAAGAATGTCACATACTTCAAAGGGTCACCATCGAAGTTTAAATATTCTATTTTGGGTGTAGTGACGACTTGCCGCAGCATTCTTACTATGTCCTCGCCACCACTTAATTGTGGGTTCTCAGCTTGTCGTGTTTCCGATTGTGACATCGTCTTTGGCTTAGGCATGAAGCCGGTTGCTTGAGGATTTAAAGGCTACGACGTAAAGTTGTAAGCTTCCCCAGAGATGGAAACAGCTGAACGGATCCCGAGTTGATCTTCTCCTTTTATGTTTCTTTCTTCCTCTTCTGTTTGTTGACATATCTGCTGAGACACTGTTGCTCACTCTGCTTCCATCTCAGCCTCAATTAACTGCCGTTTTCTCCCCATTTCTTGCTCTTGTTGTTCCAAATGCTGCTGTATTTGTAGCTGTCTGAGCTTTAGTTGAGCCAGACCTAGGTTCTCTTTTCTTTGAGACATGTTGGATAGTCTTGACGCTCCACTGCGCCGGCTTCTTGAAGACGCACTGGATTTCACACTGCTGGTATCATCTCTAGTATCCTGTGTAACAGTGTTTGTTTTCCTACACGATTTGACTTCGGAATCAAGCTTTAGTTCCGCTCCATATGCTCTTTGTACGTCATACACGCTTTCTCCCTCTCGTCTTCATTTTCCAACAAAGAAAAGTATCCTTCGTGAACCTTGACAAATTTGCGCCAAGCTAGAGAAAAGACTTTATTTCTTCTTGAAATGTCCTCCCAATTGCCATTACTATGCATAAAGTTTTGAATCTCATTATAGATTCTGGTCAAGACGCCAATATGTCCGGAGCGAGACCTAAAGGCTTCTTCTTTCCTTTCTACAGCATCGCCTCCTTCTGTGTAATATTCAATATCGACCAAACCACTGTCGTCTGCCGAATTTTCCACCATGTCAAAGCCAACAAATCTTCACGCTCGCAATTTTGTCGTCCGCGAGTCGAAAACTCTTACGGTCTTCTCCCACATATGAACCGATACATTCGATAACTCAGGCATATCTTTATTCCAAATACCAGATCGCCAGATACCAGTACCAAACCAAACCAGGTTGCCAGGTTTTCTAAACACATACATACAACTTAATTAAATAGAACTGATGCACCAAACTAATACGATCAAAGGAATGAAGGCTTACCGACTGTTTCGAGAGGACCATGTACCGAAATGCACGAAAAGACACAAAGCATGCGAACATAAGCAATGAACAAGACCACTAGCGGCGAAAACAGTGTAAAACGTGGAAACTTGAGAAAACATACATGAATAATTGAAAATGCAGTTACGCAACGCCGAGCACGAAAGTTTACAAACAGATCTGACAGCCAACGATCAGCCGACCGACAACAATTAGTTCACGTAGCTACATTTGGTAACTGGTATTATTAGTAGAAAATAATGTTAATACTTAAAAAATGAAAAACAACACAACAGTTACATGTTGGTTAGTTAAATAAACTATACAATATACTATTTCAGAGATGTGTCATAGCTTATGAATAAGATGTAACATCATTTTTGTAATTAGTTTTATTAGTGGAAAATATTTAATAATAGTTTGATCAAAATAAAAATAGTTTCCTGGGTGGTTTAAACATATTCTTAGTGTATAAAGGTAGCAAGTCGAAGGCAGAATGAAGCCGCTGGCACTGTTGGGTCTGGCAAAGTTTCTTGGATGACTTTTATTGTTGGACTCGTGAGTCCCTCCTACCGCCCTCCTATAATTTATAAATCAAATTTACTGTCGGTAGTGTTGCAGTGTAGTGGATACCGGGCATAGGAGTGCAGAAGTTGTCTGACATATTTTGCACTTTTGCTTTTCAATGGTTCCTGTTCATCACTGGTAGAGCTAATACATGGTGAAAGCTGCGTGCAAATAACTCAGAGTGGTCTTCAATTTCAGCAGGTCATATTTTGCGTGATGTACAGTGAGCAGTTGGGCGAAAGTAGTAAACAAGGTCTCTCAAAGAGTGTTCCCTTGTTTTTCTGAGTGACTACCATTGATCAGCTACTGTACAATATGCAGTCCATGCTGATAATTAATATTGAAGATGGATTCTAAAATACGTTTCGTGGTCTGTGTGTTCGCCTGTACTCATTAGTCGTACATGCTACATTTTTAAAAATTTAAACAAAGTTTATATTATAATATTTTAGAAATAGGCCAGATGTTGTAATTAACAAGTAATATTTATTTGGTAACTGGTCTTATTAGTAGAAAATAATGGTAATACTTAAAAAAAAATGAAAAACAACAGCAACAGTTACATGTTGGTAAGTTAAACAAAGTATACAACATATTATGTCAGAGATGCGTCTTAGGTTTTGAATAAGATGTAATATCATTTTAGTAATTAGTTTTATTAGTGGAAAATATTTAATAATAGAAAAAACTTAGAATAGTTTCTTGGGTGGTTTAAACATTCTTAGTGCATAAAGGTGGAAAGTCGAGGACAGTATGAAGCTCCTGGCTGTGTTGGGTCTGGCAAATTTTCTTGGATAACTTTTGTTAGACTCGTAAGTCTCTGCTACCAACCTTCTATGGTTTATAAGTTCGAATGTACTCATCAGTCATACGTGGTACATTTTTTAAAATTTAAACAAAGTATATATTATAATATTTTGTAAATGGGCCAGATATAATTAATAAGAGTTCCAGAGGGAAAACTGGCAGTAAAGGATCACCCAGTGTGGTACCTCCCTCATCACCCAGTGACACATCCCTTGAAACCTGGAAAAGCTAGAGTGGTCTTTGACTGCACGGCCAAATACCACGGGACATCGTTAAATCAGCAGTTGTTACAAGGTCCAGACTTGACAAATCAACTGGTGGGATTTCTGATCCGGTTCCGACAAGAACCTGTCGCAGTAGTTGCTAATATAGAAGCCATGTTCCATCAGGTTGCAGTAGAATCTGGAGATCATAACACCTTAAGGTTTCTCTGGTGGCCAAGCAGCAACTTGGAAGAGGAACCAGAAGAATATCGGATGACAAAGCATCTCTTTGGTGCCATCTCCTCACCCAGCTGCACGAACTTTTGCTTGAGGACAGCATCTATGAAACAAACAGGATCCGACCCTGACACAGTACGAACTGTGGAAAGAAACATATAGGTAGACAACCTGATGAAGTCGGTGGATGCAACAAACCCTGCTGTCAGACTGGTGAAACAGCTACGAGAAAACTTCTTGCATCAGGAGGATTCAGACTGACCAAGTGGCTGAGCAACGATCAGAAAGCGTTGGCCGAAATCCCCAAGTCCGAAAGAGCCAAGTCAGTGATGAACCTTGACATGGAGAAACTCCCTACTGAATGTGCACTTGGCTTAAAATGGAATGTCGCTACTGATAAATTTGTGTGGGAAGTGCTTGAGAAGATTCTGACCCTAGTCAGGGAGAAACCAACAACAAGGCATTCTATCCTGTCCATTGTGAGTTCGCTCTTTGATCCCTTGGGGTTCATTGCTCCCTACGTCATGAAAGCCAAACTTCTGCTACAAACGTTGTGCAGGAAAAAAATTGGTTGGGACAGTGACATACAAGAAGAGAGGCTGCAGTGGTCACGCTGGGGTAAAGATCTCTCAAAGTGGAAGCAGATCCAAGTGGACCATTGCGTCAAGCCGAAGAATTTTGCTGAAGCCAAGGATGTTCAATTGCATATCTTCTCAGCTGGCTCGTGCGTCGGATATGGATCCACCACTTATTTGCGACAAGTCAATGTGAACAGTAACATCTATTGCGCCTTCGTTATTGGAAAGGCTCGATTAGCACCTATCCATGAAATCACCATTCCAAGGTTAGAATTGTCTGCATCTCTGTGAAACTCGACCAGATGATTCAAGAAGAGCTGGATCTGAAAGTGGATTGGGTGATATACTGGACAGACTCTACCTCAGTGTTGAAGTGCATTCACAATGAGACCAAGAGGTTTCACACCTTTTGAGACGAATCGACTATCATCCGCAATGGATCAACTGCTTCCCAATGGAGATACGTCACCAGCAAAGACAACCCAGCGGATGATGCCTCCAAGGGACTTACGTTAGATGAAATGCTGAAGAACCGCTGGCTGAAAGGCCCGGACTTCATATGGAAAGAAGGGACATGGTGGCCCTCAATGGTAGATGTCCCTCCCTTGAAAGATGGAGATCAAGGGGCGAGGAAAGAAGCTCAGATATACACAATCGGCCTTAACCTGAAACCTCTGGATGCTTGGATCGAGCAATACTCCTCTTGGTGGGGGCTGAAACAAGCAATCACTTGGATGCTCCGGTTTAAACAACTTCTCCGAAACAGAGCGCACAGCAGAAAGGAAATCACAAACAAAGGTCAGGCAGATGCTACTTCGAAGAGAGGACGAAATCGTAACAGTTGGCAATCTAAACGTGGATGAACGGAGGGCTGAAGAAATCATACATCATATCCAACTGGATGCATTCCCAGCTGTGATTTAAATCCTTGAGAGGAAAGCGTGCAGACTAAGCGAGAGGTCAACTAGTGTCTATGAAGAAGGCAGGAACCTCAATTTACAAGCTGAACCCTGTGCTGAAGAATAAGCTGGTAGTCGAAGGTCGACCAAACAACGCCCCATTTGATGATCTGCGAAAGCATCCGATGATTCTACCTTACAAACATCACGTAACAAACTTGGTGATTAGACAGTACCATGCAGATATGGGGCACATGGGCCAAGAATCTGTCCTGTCAGCCCTGACAGCGGTTCTGGATAGTGAAAGGCAGGTCAGCGGTGTGACATGCAATAAAGAAGTGCTTAGACTGTCAGAAAAGAAAGGCACTGCTTGGAGAACAGGTCATGGCGAACCTACCTCAGGAGCAAGTTACCCCCAACAAGCCACCCTTCATTCACGTTGGTGTGGACTATTTGGTCCATTGGAAGTAAAACAAGGCCGGAGTCGTGTGAAACGTTATGGCTGCTTGTTTACATGCCTCGCCATGTGAGCTGTGCATATCGAATTTCCCCACATGTTAAACACGGATTCCATGATTAACACCCTAAGAAGATTCACAAGCCTCCATGGGTGCCCAGAAGAAATCCAAAGTGATTGGCACGAATTTCGTTAAGGCAAACAAGGATTTGAAGAAGGCCATAAGTGAATGGAATCCACAAAAGATTCGAGCATTCTGTGCAGAGGGGAATCAACTGGGTATTTAACCCACCAGGAGCAAGCCACATGGGTGGAGTATGGGAAAGAATGATACAATGAGTCCGCCAAATCCTGCAGGGTTTACTGAAGGAGCAAATAGTTGTTGACAAGGTCTTGACAGCTGTGATGGCAGAAGCAACTCACATCCTCAATAGCAGACCCCTCACTCATAACAGCAACGACCCTCTGGATAGGGAGCCCCTGACTCCAAATCATGTGTTGCAATTACGTACCCCCTCCAGTTTGCCGCCTGGAATCTTCAAGAAGGACGACATGTCATGCCGGAGTCAATGGAGACAAGCGCAGTACTTGTCTGACATGTTTTGGAGAAGATGGAGTAAGGAATATCTTCCATTATTGCAAGCACGGCAGAAATGGAATCAACTGAAGAGGAACTTACAGGAAGGCGATTTGGTTCTGTTGGCCAACGAGAAGCTTCCGAGAGGGCAGTGGCCGATGGCAAAAGTCCTGGAAGTCTACCCAAGTCAAGATGGTTTGGTGCGTTCGGCCAAAGTGAAGACAACCACAAGTGTCTTAAGACGTCCACCTGTGCCGCTTTCAAATGGACGACTAACTTATGTTAGGACTGAACTTTGAACATTTATGGTACCTCATGCATCTTAAATGAAAATTTGTGCACCCTAATTTCCATTAGGGGACCGGTGTAGCTACAGCGATTTAATTGTTGTTGGTCGGCTGACTGTCTGCCGTTGGATCTGTTCGTAAACTTTTGTGCTCAGTGTTGCGTAACTGCATTTTCAATTATTCATGTATGTGTTCACAAGTTTCCATGTTTTACAGTTCAATTTAGTTTTCGCCGCTAGTGGTCTTTATTCTTGCTTATCTTCGCGTGCTTTTTGTCTTTTCCTGCTATTTGGTACATGGTCCTTGCGATACAATCGGAAGCCTTCATTTCTTTGATCGCATTAGTTTGGTGCATCAGTCATATTTAATTAAGAAGTATGTATTTAGAACACCTGGCAACCTGGTTGGTTCGGTACTGGTATCTGGCAACCTGGTTTGGTTCGGTACTGGTATCTGGCAATCTGGTATTTGGAGTAAAGATATCCCTGAGTCATCGAATGTATCGGTTCTTACGTAGGAGAAGACCATAAGAATATGTTTATACCACTAATAAAACTAATTACTAAAATGATATTTCATCTTATTCATAACCTATGACGCATCTCTGAAATAATATATTGTATACTTTATTTAACTTACCAACATATAACTGTTCCTGTTGTTTTTCGTTTTTTTAAGTATTACCATTATTTTCTACTAATAATACCAGTTACCAAATAAATATTACTTGTTATTTACAACATCTAGCCCATTTCTAAAATATTATAATATATACTTTAAATTTTTAAAAATGTAGCATGTACGACTAATGAGTACAGGCGAACACACAGACCACGAAGCGTATTTGAGAATCCATCTTCAATATTAACTCTCAGCATGGACAGCATATGGTACAGTAGCTTATCAATGGTAATCACTCAAAAAAACAAGTGAACACTCTTTGAGAGACCTTGTTCACTACTTTCGCCCAACTGCTCACTGTACATCACGCAAAATATGACCTGCTGAAATTGAAGAACACCACACTCTGAGTTATTTGCACCCAGCTTTCACCATGTATTAGCTCTACCAGTGATGAACAGGAACCATTGAAAAGCAAAAGTGCAAACTATGTCAGACAACTTCTTCACTCCTATGCCCGGCATCGACTGCACTGAAACACTACTGACAGTAAATTTGATATATAAATTTATAGGAGGGCGGTAGGAGGGACTCACGAGTCCAACAATAAAAGTTATCCAAGAAACTTTGCCAGACCCAGCACAGCCAGCAGCTTCATTCTGCCCTCGATTCGCCACCTTTATACACTGAGAATATGTTTAAACCACTCAGGAAACTATTTTTATTTTTATTAAACTATTATTAACTATTTTCCACTAATAAAACTAATTACAAAAATGATGTTACATATCCATAACCTATGACACATCTCTAAAATAGTACATTGCATACTTTTTATCTTACCAACATGTAACTGTAGCTGTTCCTTCTTATTTTTTAATTATTACCATTATTTTCTACTAATAATACCAGTTACTTAATAAATATTACTTGTTATTAATTATATCTGGCCCATTTACAAAATCTTAAAATATATACTTTCTTTAAATTTTAAAAAATGTAGCACGTATGACTAATGAGTACATTCGAACTTATAAACTATAGAAGGTTGGTAGCAGGGACTTACAAGTCCAACAATAAATGTTATCCAAGAAAATTTGCCAGACCAAACACAGCCAGCAGCTTCATACTGCCCTCAACTTGCCACCATTATGTGCTACAAATGTTTAAACCAGCCAAGAAACTATTCATTTTTTTCTATTATTAAATATTTTCCACTAATAAAACTAATTACTAAAATGATATTACATCTTATTCATAACCTATGACGCATCTCTGAAATAATATATTGTATACTTTATCTTACCAACATGTAACTGTTCCTGTTGTCTTTCATTATTTAAGTATTGCTATTATTTTCTACTAATAATACCAGTTACCAAATAAATATTGCTTGTTAATTACAACATCTGGTCGATTTCTAAAATATTAATATATTCTTTGTTTAAATTTTTAAAAATGTAGCATGTACGGCTAATGAGTACAGGCAAACACACACAGACCACGAAACATATTTGAGAATCCATCTTCAGTATTAATTCTCAGCATGGACTGCATATGGTACAGTAGCTTATCAATGGTAATCACTCAAAAAACAAGTGAACACTCTTTGAGAGACCTTGTTCACTACTTTCGCCCAACTACTCACTGTACATCATGCAAAATATGACCTGCTGAAATTGAAGAAGACCAGACTCTGAGTTATTTGCACCCAGCTTTCACCATGTATTAGCTCTACCAGTGATGAACAGGAACCATTGAAAAGCAAAAGTGAAAACTATGTCAGACAACTTCTTCACTCCTATGCCTGGCATCGACTACGCTGAAACACTACTCACAGTAAATTTGACATATAAATTATAGGAGGGCGGTAGGAGAGACTCACGAGTCCAACAATAAATGTTATCCCAGAAACTTTGTCAGACCCAACACAGCCAGCAGCTTCATACTGCCCTCCACTTGCCACCTTTATGCGCTAAGAATGTTTAAACAACCCAAGAAACTATTCTAATTTTTTTCTAACTATTATTAAATATTTTCCACTAATAAAACTAATTACTAAAATGATATTACATCTTATTCATAACCTATGACGCATCTCTGAAATAATATATTGTATACTTTGTTTAACTAACCAACATGCAACTGTTCCTGTTTTTTTTTCATTTTTAAGTATTACCATTATTTTCTACTAATAATACCAGTTACGAAATAATTATTACTTGTTATTTACAACATCTGGCCCATTTCTAAAATATTATAATATATACTTTGTTTAAATTTTTAAAAATGTAGCATGTACAACTAATGAGTACAGGCGAACACACACAGACCACGAAACGTATTTGAGAATCCATCTTCAACATTAATTCTCAGCATGGACTGCATATAGTACAGTAGCTTATCAATGGTAATCACTCAAAAAAACAAGTGAACACTCTTTGAGAGACCTTGTTCACTACTTTCGCCCAACTGCTCACTGTACATCACGTAAAATATGACCTGCTGAAATTGAAAAAGACCAGACTCTGAGTTATTTGCACCCAGCTTTCACCATGTATTAGCTCCACCAGTGATGAACAGGAACCATTGAAAGGCAAAAGTGCAAACTATGTCAGACAACTTCTTCACTCCTATGCCCGGTATCTAATTCGCTGAAACACTACTTATAGTAAATTTGATATATAAATTAAAGGTGGGCGGTAGGAGGGACTCACGAGTACAACAATAAAAGTTATCCAAGAAACTTTGCCAGACCCAACACAGCCAGCAGCTTCATTCTGCCCTCGACTTGCCACCTTTATACACTAAGAATACGTTTAAACCACCCAGGAAACTATTTTTATTTTTATCAAACTATTATTAAATATTTTCCACTAATAAAACTAATTACAAAAATGATGTTACATATTATCCATAAGCTATGACACATCTCTGAAATAGTATATTGTGTATTTATCTTACCAACATGTAACTGTTGCTGTTGCTTCTTATTTTTTAAGTATTACCATTATTTTCTACTAATAATACCAGTTACTTAATAAATATTACTTGTTATTAATTATATCTGGCCTATTTACAAAATATTATAATATATACTTTCTTTAAATTTTAAAAAATGTAGCACGTATGACTAATGAGTACATTCGAACTTATAAACTATAGAAGGTTGGTAGCAGGGACTTATGAGTCCAACAATAAATGTTATCCAAGAAAATTTGCCAGACCCAACACAGACAGCAGCTTCATACTGCCCTCCACTTGCCACCTTTATGTGCTAAGAATGTTTAAACAACCCAAGAAACTATTCTAATTTTTTTCTAACTATTATTAAATATTTTCAACTAATAAAACTAATTACTAAAATGATATTACATCTTATTCATAACCTATGACGCATCTCTGAAATAATATATTGTATACTTTGTTTAACTAACCAACATGTAAATGTTCCTGTTTTTTTTTTTCATTTTTAAGTATTACCATTATTTTCTACTAATGATACCAGTTACGAAATAATTATTACTTGTTATTTACAACATCTGGCCCATTTCTAAAATATTATAATATATACTTTGTTTAAATTTTTAAAAATGTCGCATGTACGACTAATGAGTACAGGCGAACACACACAGACCACGAAACGTATTTGAGAATCCATCTTCAACATTAATTCTCAGCATGGACTGCATATAGCACAGTAGCTTATCAAAGGTAATCACTCAAAAAAACAAGTGAACACTCTTTGAGAGACCTTTTTCACTACTTTCGCCCAACTGCTCACTGTACATCACGCAAAATATGACCTGCTGAAATTGAAGAAGACCAGACTCTGAGTTATTTGCACCCAGCTTTCACCATGTATTAGCTCTACCAGTGATGAACAGGAACCATTGAAAAGCAAAAGTGCAAACTATGTCAGACAACTTCTTCACTCCTATGCCCGGCATCGACTGCGCTGAAACACTACTGACAGTAAATTTGATATATAAATTATAGGAGGGCGGTAGGAGAGACTCACGAGTCCAACAATAAAAGTTATCCAAGGAACTTTGCCAGACCCAACACAGCCACCAGCTTCATTCTGCCCTCGATTCGCCACCTTTATACACTGAGAATATGTTTAAACCACAAAGGAAACTATTTTATGTTTATTAAACCTTTATTAAATACTTTCCACTAATAAAACTAATTACAAAATTGATGTTACAAAATCTTATAATATATACTTTCTTTAAATTTTAAAAAATGTAGCACGTATGACTAATGAGTACATTCGAACTTATAAACTATAAAAGGTTGGTAGCAGGGACTTACGAGTCCAACAATAAAAGTTATCCAAGAAAATTTGCCACACCCAACACAGCCAGCAGCTTCATACTGCCCTCCACTTGCCACCTTTATGCGCTAAGAATGTTTAAACAACCCAAGAAACTATTCTAATTTTTTTCTAACTATTATTAAATATTTTCCACTAATAAAACTAATTACTAAAATGATATTACATCTTATTCATAACCTATGACGCATCTCTGAAATAATATATTGTATACTTTGTTTAACTAACCAACATGTAAATGTTCTTGTTCTTTTTGTTTTGTTTTTTTTCATTTTTTAAGTATTACCATTATTTTCTACTAATAATACCAGTTACGAAATAATTATTATTTGTTACTTACAACATCTGGCCCATTTCTAAAATATTATAATATATACTTTGTTTAAATTTTTAAAAATGTAGCATGTACGACTAATGAGTACAGGCGAACACACACAGACCACGAAACGTATTTGAGAATCCATCTTCAGTATTAATTCTCAGTATGGACTGCATATGGTACAGTAGCTTATCAATGGTAATCACTCAAAAAAACAAGTGAACACTCTTTGAGAGACCTTGTTCACTACTTTCGCCCAACTGCTCACTGTACATCACGCAAAATATGACCTGCTGAAATTGAAGAACACCACACTCTGAGCTATTTGCACCCAGCTTTCACCATGTATTAGCTCTACCAGTGATGAACAGGAACCATTGAAAAGCAAAAGTGCAAACTATGTCAGACAACTTCTTCACTCCTATGCCCGGCATCGACTGCGCTGAAACACTACTGACAGTAAATTTGATATATAAATTTATAGGAGGGCGGTAGGAGGGACTCGCGAGTCCAACAATAAAAGTTATCCAAGAAACTTTGCCAGACCCAACACAGCCAGCAGCTTCATTCTGCCCTTGATTCGCCACCTTTATACACTGAGAATATGTTTAAACCACTCAGGAAACTATTTCTATTTTTATTAAACTATTATTAAATATTTTCCACTAATAAAACTAATTACAAAAATGATGTTATATATCCATAACCTATGACACATCTCTAAAATAGTATATTGATACTTTTTATCTTACCAACATGTAACTGTTGCTGTTGCTTCTTATTTTTTAAGTATTACCATTATTTTCTACTAATAATACCAGTCAATTAATATATTTTCCTTCGGAAGATGAGCGTGAGCATGCATATCGTGCTAACATATCTGTGTTAGCACGTGGAGTCCCTTGGGACTCCAGATGGTTATATAAGCCGCAGTGGATTCAAGATATCCATCACGTGTACCTCTACTCGGCGGTGCTTCACTTTACGTTCGGTTTATTTTAGTATTATACGTGCATTATATATTATCTATTTATTTATTTATTTATTTACTTATTTATTTATTTATTTACTCACTTTTTATTTGTATTTATTTATTTATTTTATTTATTTACTTCTTTATTCTAAGTCCTGCCTCCTGGTTTGGCGCTGTTCGCTTTTATTATTTTCCCGTTTCAGGCCATCGAATGCCTTCTCAATCAGACATCTGCTTCAGATGGGGCAAAAGAGGTCACTGGAGTTCCTCTTGCAGACAATTCTATGAAGCTTCTGGAGCCGCGAGCCGCAGGACCGCAAACAAGTTTGGACTTCACAGCAAATTCCGCAAGCCAGACGAGCGTCAGTGAATTCGGGGATCATGACGAGGCCACTGGACCTTTCGAGGATATTGTTAAGGCAGTCAAATTACCTACGCCTACCTGCGAAGTAGAGTCAGGCAGCCTGGGCGTTTCAGTTATACCTAATGTTAAAGGTAGACTAAAAGCTAATGTTCAGTTTTGGGAAAAAATCCATGCCCCCCCTTCATTATTAATTGTATTAGGGAAGGTTACAAGATTCCGTTCTATTCCACGCTGCCTGCGGCAGCATTTTACAATAATCGTTCTGCCATTCAACATTCTGACTTCGTTCGTTCGTCTATACTAGAGTTGCTTTCCTCGGGTAGAATTTGCCAAGTTTCTAAAAGTCATCTCAAGGTTATTAGTCCTCTTTCCGTTTCCGTTCAAAGCTGTGGCAAAAAGCGTTTGATTTCAGACTTAAGGTACGTCAATCAACACATTCTGAAGCAAAAAGTGAAGTTCGAAGATTGGAAAGTCGCTTTAGACTACTTCGAGAAGGATAGTTTTTTCACCACCTTCGACCTTAAAAGCGGGTATCATCATTTGGATATTTTCCCTGAACACCAACCCTTCCTGGGTTTTAGCTGGGTCACGCTCAACGGAGAGCCTTGTTTTTTCATGTTTACAGTTATCCCTTTTGGCTTATCCTCTGCACCTTACATCTTCACCAAATTGGTCAGGCCATTAGTCAAACATTGGAGGTCCCAAGGCATACACGTTGTAGTGTACATTGATGATGATTTCGATCTTGAACGCACTAAGTCCTGGAGCAAAAATTGCTCAGACAAAATTAGATCAGATTTGGCCCACTCCGGTTTCGTCACCAACGACGACAAGTCCGTGTGGGTTCTTACACAAGTCATTACTTGGTTAGGAATTATCTGGAACAGCCCTCAAGGAAAAATTTTCATCACCGAGTCAAGGATAGAAAAAGCATTGATTCACATTAATAGCGCTATTAAAGATCAAAGGCTCTCTGCTAGAAGCCTTGCCTCTATTGCGGGAAAAATAATTTCTATGAGCCCTGTATTAGGAAACCTCAGTCGAATCATGACCAGGCATTGTCAGATGTCTGTAGCAGCTGCACAAAATTGGGACAGTTTGTTCTTACTAGACAGATATTGCCTCGTGGAAATTGAGTTTTGGAGGGACAACCTTAGCTCCGTCAACGCTAAAAGTATATCGGACGTGCGGTTTCCAGCTACATCTATATACTCAGATGCTAGCAACGTTGCTTGTGCAGGTCATATCACGGGGCGAGACGTTAATGCTCACAGAATGTTTACGGTAGCTGAACGTCTAGAGAGTTCCACTTATCGAGAGTTGTTAGCTATTCAGTTCGTCCTACATTCATTTAGTTCAATTCTTTCTCACTCAAAAGTGAAGTGGTTTACCGACAGCCAAGGGGCGACTAAGATAGTACAAGTTGGCAGCATGAATTTCAACCTCCACAAGCTGGCGTTTGACATCTTCTCTTTCTGTTTAAAATCTGGGATCGACTTGGACATTCAATGGGTTCCACGATCGCTTAATGAAAAAGCAGATTATCTCAGCAAGATCGTTGATTATGACGACTGGGAGCTTGCCCCCGCAACATTTCACCGACTGAATGATCTGTGGGGGCCTTTCTCCCTGGACTGCTTCGCAACGTCCTATAACAACAAGGTTCAAAAATTCTATTCCACATTTTGGAACCCTGGTACTTCCGGGGTAGATGCATTTTTTCAAGACTGGAGAGGCGAGAATTGTTTAGTCGTTCCACCAGCTGCGCTTTTATCCAAAGTGCTTATTTTCATGTTTCGATGTAAAGCCAGTGGAACAATAGTGGCTCCGTATTGGCCATCCGCACCTTTCTGGCCCTTGTTAGTGCATAAGTTTTGGAACTTTGTCATCGATTACGCATTCTTTGAGGGTGCCTCAGCCTTGCGCCAAGGGCGCAATACAGGATCCCTCTTAGGTTCCCCGTCTTGGGACGGTTTGATCATTGCTGTCAGGCTACAATTTTCTCAAGGTGTCGACAATAACCAGTCAGACGTTGGTCCATAACGTTATCATTCTCGCCATATGCTCCGTATCATAGATCTTGAGTTTATTTGGCATTGTTTTCAGCCAGATGGCAGTGTAGCTCTGAGCCGGTTGGCAAGTTAATTCGAGCCGGTTGGCTAGTTAATTCGAGCCGGTTGGCAAGTTAATTCGAGCCGGTTGGCTGGTTTATCTGAGCCGGTTGGTAAGCTAATCCGAGCTGGTTGGTAAGCTATCCGAGCGGCTTGGCAAGTATACGGAGCCGGTTGGCAACTTCTTTTTTGAACCGATCAGTAGTTTGATTTGAGCTGGTTGGCAGTCCAAACTGAGCTGGTTGGCAGTATATTAGTAGTTCGTTGGTAAGGTGGAAAGTCAGTTTACAATACATTTAACTTTAACCAGATGGCAATTATTCAAGCCAACCATTACTATTCCGCCGCGCGGCGTTTTCCCGGTTGGACCCAACATAGGCTCATCCTAACACAGATCCTTAGTATTTTGTTTTCTTAGGACTTGACCGAAGCCTCTTCTTGGGAACAGACATGCGAACCCAGAAGACGTGCTATGGTCCAACAGGTGTTAGCATCAAGAGCCAATTCCTCAGTTAAGAAATACTGCGTACAGTATAGAGCCTTCAGAGATTATCTGAGATCCAAAGGCCACATGTTAGTTTTGCCTTGTGACAATCTACTTATTTCAGAATACCTCTCCTTTCTTTCTGAAACAAAAAATTCGTATGCGGTTGTTCTATCTGCGTTTTGTGCATTAAAATGGGTTCATGGGCTTATTCCTTATGGCTCACAGGGTAACCCGGCTGACACAGAACTATCCCGCAACATCGTTGAGGCTAGTAAGCGTGTTTTCAAAAAACCAGTAATCAAAAAAGAGCCTATTACTCCTTATACATACCGTATTTGCTCTAAGTTTGCTTGCGACAGCAGTAGTTTAAGTAATTTGCGTACAGCTCTAATATTCGTCTTAGGCTTCTACGGGCTCTTCAGAGTGAACGAGTTATTGGATTTACAGGCTTCCAATATCGTAGTACACCAGGATTATTTAGAAATCTGCGTTAAGTATAGCAAAACCGATCAGTATAGACAAGGAAACATAGTCTTTATTTCCAAGGGTGGCGGAGTCACTTGTCCCCATTCCTTATTGTTACGATATTTTGCAATGGCAGGAATTGACCCTAACTCATCTGCATATATTTTTCGCTCACTCGTGCCTCTCAAGAAGGGCAAATCGTATGTGTTAGGCCATAGGAAACTAAGTTATACCAGGTGCAGAGAGCTGATTAAGCAGTCTCTTTCCGCTATAGGAGTTGACTCTAAATCCTTTAGCACTCATAGCCTTAGATCCGGTGGCGCTACCTTCATAGCAGATAATCTTGCTACGTCAGATTCATCTGATAGGTTACTTATGTTACATGGTCGGTGGAAATCCAATGCGGCCAAGAATATGTACATTAAGGAGTCCGTTCAAAGTAGATTACAGCTTACTAGATTATTTCCAGCTTACAAAGAAAAGAACATGTAATTTCTATGCTAAGTAGATTACAGCTTACCAGATTATTTCCAGCTTACGAAGAAAAGAACATGTAATTTCTATGCTTGCTTGTATGGCGCTGTATGTAATTAAAGCATCGTCGGGCATGTGGTCACACTCTGCCTGCCTTTACACAGTGTGCTGCGTCATGCGTCAGCGTTCTGGAAAAGGAAAATGTTTTTCCTTCGTACGAACGAAGTGAGAGAGAAGGAAAATAAATATTACTTGTTATTAATTATATCTGGCCCATTTACAAAATATTATAATATATACTTTCTTTAAATTTTAAAAAATGTAGCACGTATGACTAATGAGTACATTCGAACTTATAAACTATAGAAGGTTGGTAGCAGGGACCTACGAGTCCAACAATAAAAGTTATCCAAGAAAATTTGCCAGACCCAACACAGTCAGCAACTTCATACTGCCCTCCACTTGCCACCTTTATGCGCTAAGAATGTTTAAACAACCCAAGAAACTATTCTAATTTTTTTCTAACTATTATTAAATATTTTCCACTAATAAAACTAATTACTAAAATGATATTACATCTTATTCATAACCTATGATGCATCTCTGAAATAATATATTGTATACTTTGTTTAACTAACCAACATGCAAAATGTTCCTGTTTTTTTTTTTTTTTTCATTTTTTAAGTATTACCATTATTTTTTACTAATAATACCAGTTACAAAATAATTATTACTTCTTACTTACAACATCTGGCCCACTTCTAAAATATTATAATACACACACACAGACCACGAAACGTATTTGAGAATCCATCTTCAGTATTAATTCTCAGTATGGACTGCATATGGTACAGTAGCTTATCAATGGTAATTACTCAAAAAAACAAGTGAACACTCTTTGAGAGACCTTGTTCACTACTTTCGCCCAACTGCTCACTGTACATCACGCAAAATATGACCTGCTGAAATTGAAGAACACCACACTTTGAGTTATTTGCACCCAGCTTTCACCATGTATTAGCTCTACCAGTGATGAACAGGAACCATTGAAAAGCAAAAGTGCAAACTATGTCAGACAACTTCTTCACTCCTATTCCCGGCATCGACTGCGCTGAAACACTACTGACAGTAAATTTGATATATAAATTTATAGGAGGGCGGTAGGAGGGACTCACGAGTCCAACAATAAAAGTTATCCAAGAAACTTTGCCAGACCCAACACAGCCAGCAGCTTCATTCTGCCCTTGATTCGCCACCTTTATACACTGAGAATATGTTTAAACCACTCAGGAAACTATTTTTATTTTTAGTAAACTATTATTAAATATTTTCCACTAATAAAACCAATTACAAAAATGATGTTACATCTTATTCATAAGCTATGACACATCTCTGAAATAGCACATTGTATACTTTTTTATCTTACCAACATATAACTGTTGCTGTTGCTTCTTATTTATCAAGTATTACCATTATTTTCTACTAATAATACCAGTTACTTAACAAATATTACTTGTTATTATTTATATCTGGCCCATTTACAAAATATTATAATATATACTTTCTTTAAATTTTAAAAAATGTAGCACGTATGACTAATGAGTACATTCGAACTTATAAACCATAGAAGGTTGGTAGCAGAGACTTACGAGTCCAACAATAAAAGTTATCCAAGAAAATTTGCCACACCTGAAACAGCCAGCAGCTTCATACTGCCCTCCACTTGCCACCTTTATGCGCCAAGAATGTTTAAACCACCCAAGAAACTATTCTAATTTTTTTCTAACTATTATTAAATATTTTTCACTAATAAAATCAATTACTAAAATGATATTACATCTTATTCATAACCTTTGACGCATCTCTGAAATAATATATTGTATACTTTCTTTAACTTACCAAAATGTAACTGTTCAGTTGTTTTTCATTTTTTTAAGTATTACCAATATTTTCTACTAATAATACCAGTTACTTACCAAATATTACTTGTTATTTACAACATCTGGCCCATTTCTAAAATATTATAATATATACTTTGTTTAAATTTTTAAAAATGTAGCATGTACGACTAATGAGTACAGGCAAACACACACAGACCACGAAACGTATTTGAGATTCGATCTTCAATATTAATTCTCAGCATGGAGTGCATATCATACAGTAGCTTATCAATGGTAATCACTCAAAAAAGCAAGTGAACACTCTTTGAGAGACCTTGTTCACTAGTTTCGCCCAACTCCTCACTGTACATCACGCAAAATATCAGCTGCTGAAATTGAAGAAGACCACACTCAGAGTTATTTGCATCCAGCTTTCGCCATATACTACCTCTACCAGTGATGAACTTGAACCATTGAAAAGCAAAAGTGCAAATTAATTCAAACAACTTCTTCACTCCTATGCCTGGCATCAACTCCGCTGAAATAATACTCACAGTAAATTTGATATATAAAATATAGGAGCGCGGTAGGAGAGACTCACGAGTACAACAATAAAAGTTATCCAAGAAACTTTGCCAGACCCAACACAGCCAGCAGCTTCATTCTGCCCTCGACTTGCCACCTTTATACACTAAGAATATGTTTAAACCACCCAGGAAACTATTTCTATTTTTATCAAACTATTATTAAATATTTTCCACTAATAAAACCAATTACAAAAATGATGTTACATCTTATTCATAAGCTATGACACATATCTGAAATAGTATATTGTATACTTTTTTATCTTACCAACATGTAACTGTTGCTGTTGCTTCTTATTTTTCAAGTATTACCATTATTTTCTACTAATAATACCAGTTACCAAATAAATATTACTTGCTATTTACAACATCTGGCCCATTTCTAAAATATTATAATATATACTTTGTTTAAATTTTTAAAAATGTAGCATGTACGACTAATGAGTACAGGCGAACACACACAGACCACAAAATGTATTTGAAAATCCATCTTCAGTATTAATTCTCAACATGGACTGCATATGGTACAGTAGCTTATCAATGGTAATCACTCAAAAAAGCAAGTGAACACTCTTTAAGAGACCTTGTTCACTACTTTCGCCCAACTGCTCACTGTACATCACGCAAAATATCAGCTGCTGAAATTGAAGAAGACAACACTCCGAGTTATTTGCATCCAGCTTTTACCATGTACTAGCTCTACCAGTGATGAACTTGAACCATTGAAAAGCAAAAGTGCAAATTATGTCAGACAACTTCTTCACTCCTATGCTGGCATCAACTCCGCTGAAATAATACTCACAGTAAATTTGATATATAAAATATAGGAGGGCGGTAGGAGGGACTCACGAGTGCAACAATAAAAGTTATCCAAGAAACTTTGCCAGACCCAACACAGCCAGCATCTTCATTCTGCCCTCGACTTGCCACCTTTATACACTAAGAATATGTTTAAACCACCCAGGAAACTATTTTTCTTTTTATCAAACTATTATTAAATATTTTCCACTAATAAAACTAATTACAAAAATGATGTTACATCTTATTCATCAACTTTCACACATCTCTGAAATAGTATATTGTATACTTTTTTATCTTACCAACATGTAACTGTTGCTGTTGCTTCTTATTTTTCAAGTATTACCATTATTTTCCACTAATAATACCAGTTACTTAACAAATATTACTTGTTATTAATTTATTTTTATCAAACTATTATTAAATATTTTCCACTAATAAAACTAATTACAAAAATGATGTTACATCTTATTCATAAGCTATGACACATCTCTGAAATAGTATATTGTATACTTTTTTATCTTACCAACATATAACTGTTGCTGTTGCTTCTTATTTATCAAGTATTACCATTATTTTCTACTAATAATACCAGTTACTTAACAAATATTACTTGTTATTATTTACATCTGGCCCATTTAAAAAATATTATAACATACTTTCTTTAAATTTTAAAAAATGTAGCACATATGACTGAGTACATTCGAACTTATAAACCATAGAAGGTTGGTAGCAGAGACTTACGAGTCCAACAATAAGTTATCCAAGAAAATTTGCCAGACCAAACACAGCCAGCAGCTTCATACTGCCCTCCACTTGCCACCTTTATGCACTAAGAATGTTTAAACTGCCCAAGAAACTATTCTAATTTTTTTCTAACTATTATTAAATATTTTTCACTAATAAAACTAATTACTAAAATGATATTACATCTTATTCATAACCTATGAGATCGAGATGATATGAGATCGTCCACGTACAGGCATATTTCCATCACACTCTCAGGATAGCGAGACTCCAAATTCTCTAGTGTTGCTGGATCACCCCGTTTAGCAGGAAAGGGGATGGTGCCAGCCCAAACTCCACTCTAGTAAAACGCAGTGTTTCTATCTCTGCTGACTGCACATCCACAATCCAGTGAAATCGCAAGGCGTCTCGCTCAGCCTCGCGCACTTGCACCTGTAAGAATGCTTTCTGTAAGTCACCAGTAACTGCCACAGCGTGAAGCCGGTTGCGCGTGATGACACTCCATAGCTGGTTCTGTAAAGGTGGTCCAGTATGCAGACACTCGTCGAGTGATGGCGCGTTGTCGTGCACACGTGCTGATGCATCATAGACGACCCTGAGCTTGGTTGATTCCGCGTTTTCCCTCACAACAGCTCGATGCGGTAGATAGAACTCCTTTACTGTAACTTCGTTGGGTGCTTTCTGAACTACACCTGCCTTCAGCTGCTCGTGAATGACAGCGTCATACTCAGCAAGCATATCAGTCCTCCGCAACTTGCGCAGCAAGGAATTCAAACGACGTATGCTCCCATTGTAGTTAGATGGCAAGGGAGGGTGGTTTCCCTTCCACAGTAGGCCGGTCTCGTACCACCCCTCCTCAGATCACGTCAACTGCTCTTTAAACTCTCCATACACATCGCCTTGGTCCCCAGTTGTGTCTGCAAGACCAAGCACATCTAGAGCACACAGGTTATCGTAATCTGTGGTTGAGCTGACTGCCAAGTATCCTGGGGAGATGTCCTGGTCTCCGCCTTGCGACATGATTGCCCATCCAAACCTGGTAAACTCGGCGACAGGATCACCACGTCAGCCGACGCGTAGTCGTTCTGTGGTGCATATCTTAGCAAAGTCGTTCGCTCCGAGAATAATGTGAACGGGCAGCTGGTCTTTCTCATCGTCATCATCCATGTGAACCCCCCTCAGGTGTGTGTTCTCGTCAAGAACTCTTTTATAGTGTGGATTTTCCAAACTCAGCAGCTCTCGCTTTCCAACCTTGGTGATGTTCACATCGAGTCTGAAATCCCCAGTGACGGCATGCATAACAACTTCGTACACTTGCATTGTTCGCATAGTGACGCCAGTTAGCATGGCGATTTGCCTGAGTCCTGTAGACTTTGGTTTGGTGTTGATCAAATTAATAGTGGTGGAAGATGCATATGAATGGCTTGCGCCACTGTCCAACAACACTCTGAAGTTGTAGCCGTTGATCTTCACGACAACAGGGTGAATTGCTGTTGATTGCCCCACATGATTAGCTGTCATTCCGGGTTTGCGAGGTGTCTGTAATTTGTCACATATTGACATATGGTGTTTTCCTTGGCAGATTTGGCAAGTATTCTTACTTTTACAATCCACAGCTCTGTGTTTTGTGCCCCGCACCGGTTGGTTTCCGGTTTCTTCTCGTTTGGAGAAAAATGATCTCGATCTTTTGGCACGGCTGTTGGAGCTCCTGGAATTCTGATTTCCTTGTCTGGGATTGTTAATTGCCCATTTTTCTAGCGCTTCCAAAAACTGCATGAAGGTCCACTCGCTCCAGTTCTCGTTAACCATCGTGAGCTTGTTCTTAATCACCTCCAGCTTGTCAAATGTGAACCTTACCGCAGTGTCGAGTTTATTTAGACTTTGTAACGTCTGCAGGGATTCAACATTGAACTGCAGGGTTTCAAAAAAAATCGTAAATCTTCTTTACTTCCCTCTCCTTAACTGTTGGTAGCTCTAGAATGTTCTGCACATAGGCTCCTACAACTTCGCTTGTGTTCCCGTAGCGTCTGACGAGCAGACCCTTTGCTTTGGTATATCCCTCTTCGGTGAAGGGAAGGCCATCGATTAGATTTCGCACCTTTATCTCCACTAATTCCTTCAGATAAGAGAACTTCGTGAGTGTTGTCAATTTGCGTTTCAAATTGTCCCCAAAAATGTAGCTAGTCCTGAGGCGTTCCACTGAACTTGGTGATTACCAGTTTGGGCATTCTCACCATTCCACTGCTGTTGGTTGCGTAATGGGGTCCCAGCTTTGTTTGCTCATGTTGTTGTTGTAGCTCGAGCTTTTTCCATTCAAATTCTAGTTCTTCAGCATGGGCTCACTCGGTGGCCTCTTGCTGAAGCTTGATCTTCTCTTCCTCTAGCTCGATAGCCTGCTCGTGTTCAAGGAGAGCGTTTGCTTGTTTCAAATCGCGATCGATTCGCTCAATTTGATTTGTCAACTCCTTGATGTATTTGTCCGCCCCGCTGAGAGTTTTCTCGAATTCTGAAGCCCATTCCTTTAGGTTTTCTTCTGTCTCTCCCTTAGCAAACTTCTTTTCTTCTGTGGTCTCTTTGAGAGAGTTAAAGGCCTCAGATATGTTCTCTAGCGACGTTTTCTGGCGTTTCGTCGCCAGACGATCATTCTGGTTCAAAACCTCTTCAGTTTTGTTGATTCGAAAGTTCAGCGTATTGAACTTCCCGTTTAAATCCGCAAGTTGCTTTTTCATTCCAATGTCGTAGCTCTCCCATCGTGGTCGCCACTGTTTCAAAAACGTGATAGAACACGCTTCCTAATTTATTCTCTGATTGATATTTCACTACAAACACACACAAAAACTCTCGGGGCAAGCCACGCTGTAAAAGTTGTAATACAATATGATTACACACCCCTATTCATAGTCATGTTAATTAGATAATACTGTCAATCACAATTCTGAATAATTATAACCTTGCATAGTTTCCAACACAGTAGCGACTCTACTATCATCAGAAATGACGTCATGGATGTGTATGATACATTTATATGGGAAAACAAAGGCAACGAAAAGAAGATCAACCTGGTAATCCAAAAATTCGAGGCACACTGTGAACCAAAGAACACCAGCTATGAAAGATATGGTTTCTTCACAAGAGCACAAGACGGCATCAAAACAATCAACCAGTATGTGACGACACTGAAGAAACTTCGCGAAACATGCAATTTCGGAACACTAAAGAACTCTCTTATCAAAGACCCAATCGTGTTAGGGGTTAACAACCACAAGATCTTCGCATCTGCCTGGATCCACAACACCTCAACAAAGTAATCAAGTATGAATACTACCAGCTACCCACAAGTGAAGACATCACTACCCATATGGCAAATGCTAAATGGTTCTCTAAACTGGATGATAACCAAGGATATTGGCAGACTCCCTTGGATGAAGAAAGCCAGACATTGACTACATTTAACACACCATTTAGCAGATATTGGTGGTTTGCACGATAAGGCACTGGAAAATTATCTTCTAAATCATTGATCTCAAACATAGTTTGATGTCTCAAATCGATAGATATGTTGAAAATACATCAGTAGGCAAAATTATAGAGAAATTGCACAGTGCGGTGTGAGTTTATCAAGACCTGATTTCTGACGAAATTTAATAGGGCTTTGTATGGAGCCGCCATGTTGGTGTACAGCTTCTGTACACCAACATGGCGACCTTTTTCTTGCAGCACAAACTAAAGCTGATTTGATTCTTAATTTGATTCTGTATTGCTTGGAACCATTTCCCATCCATTCTTTAAAATATTCTAGAATTAAAACATTCAAATTCACACGCAAACACAAGGATTTCCGCGGCAGAAAGCGTGACACACAGCCTTGTTGTCACAAATTTGAAACATCAATAATTCTTGATAGAAACTTCGTATCTTCCCAGAACTTTGCTTGGAGGCTTAACTTATGGTATTCTAGAAAATACCAGCATATTGGTTTTGTAGAATGCATAACTTCTGAGATAATTTTTGATGACCTCACATGCAAACCACTAGTTGCTATCTAGTCACTATTTGGAATCACATCAGCTCAAGAGGTTTTTCAGAAAAGGATGAATCAAAATTTTGGTGACCTCAAGGGAGTGGAAACTGACATTGATGACATCTTAGTGCATGGAGAAACTGAACCGAAGCATGATCAAAGACTAAAAGCCATTAGCATTAGCATATGGTGGCAACACGAACAAGCGTGGTGCGAGTGAGCTCCTCCTAAATTAGGACTACGATCCCATCTGCGGGCCACAGTTAACCATACTATGATATCCTTGAGATAACCACTACCCACAGAACTCAATTTTCTATTCATTTGTCCACACTACCGGACTTACGATCAAGTAACGACCATCCAAGAATCACTGAGCCAGGTGGTCAAGAATCCAAGATGGCGGACAAACAGAAAAAGACATCCAAGACCGACAAAAGCTGTGAAGAACTCAAGACTCAGCTTTTTCAGTTACCATCGACTGATAAGGACTTTCTCCTAAAGATGGCCGAATCTATCTCCACATGTCTCGTAGAGAACATCCTACACTCTGACGAGCTCATGAAAAGTTTGACGGACCAACTCACCGAGTCGGAAAAATTTTCCAAATCAATTGCACATCAGATCAATGACTCAGTTAAACAAGAGGTCTATGAAAGCCTCTCACGACCAGAAGCAACTAGAAGGCAAACAAACCTCACTCGAGCTAAAAATGATGACACTAGAAGAAGCCAACCAAAAGCTACTTGACGACATCAACAATCTTGAACAGTACAGCCGTAGGAACTGTTTACTCTTACATGGCATTCCTGAACCAACAAATCGATCTATACAAGAAGACACAGATGCAATAGCCACCAAGGTGATCAACGGCAAGCTCAAGCTACAAATCACTCAAGCTGACCTGGACAGATCCCACAGATTAGCCTCGCAAAAACAGAGTTCCAAGCCTCGTCCTACCATTGTGAAATTCACATCATACAATAAGCAATCAGAGATCTTCAGGATCAAGAAAAAGCTGAAAGGATCGGGCATAAGCATATCGGAAAGCCTTACACCCAAGCACCTTGCCCTTCTATCCAAAGCCAAGCAACACAAATCCGTTACATCTGCATGGACAATGGACGGAAGGATCATCTGTCTACTCCCTAACAACACCTAATCAGTAATCGAGCGAGAGGACTTATTCAGTCTAAGGTAAAACCAAATCTGTATATTTTATACCTATAAGATAAGGTATTTATAGACCCTTTTGAAATTGACTTTCATACCTAAAGATTCAATTATTTATATTTATATTTATATTTTCAGTTTATATTTATATTCATATTCATATTTATATCTATATTCATATTTATATTTATATATCAATTCCCTAGGTACAATTTTGAGTGCTCTTTCTAAATAATAGTGTGTCAAGACTGGTTTTGTAGCTCTTGTCTCACAACTCTATTCCCTTTTAATCACATGGATTGACACTGAATTTTTGTTGGCACTTCAGGAACTTAACTCAGACTTTTACCACAACCTCGATTCATTTAAAGATCTAATCTTTAACCCATTTGCTTTAAACACGTCATTAACAAATATCGATGACCTTGATCCAGATAACCACTTTTTCAATTCAACTAGGAACCCAGACTGTGAATAAAACCTGATGAGAAAGTAAAGGCAATCAGAGAAATGCCTGCACCAACAGACAAGAAGGGTGTGGAAAGACTACTTGGAACTGTGAACTACCTAGGCAAATTCATCCCAAGTATTGCAAGTGACTGAACCAATCAGAGTACTACTGAGGAAAGACACAGAATTTCAATGGTATTTTGAACAAGACAAAGGATTTCAAAAAATCAAGAATCTCCTAACCAAAGATCAGACCACAAGCCATTGGAGGCAATTGTAAAGAAGCCTCTTGCCTCAGCACCATCACTTCTACAAAGATTACTCCTCAGAATGCAGAAGTATGACTACACAACAGTTTCTATTTGTACCTTGGTATGAAATAGTGTATATTGAGTACTGGAAAAATAGTAGGTACTAGTATTAAGGTACTGGCTATCTGGAATAGTCTTAGGGCTAATCAAGCCAGATAGCCATACAGTTAATAATTTCTAGTTTGGTCAAACAGTATGGACAGTACTACAAGTACAAGTACAGTCTGAATACTTTCAGACCAATGTGTGCATGCATGTTACACACTTGCATGCACACACACACCCACCTGGCACACACACATGCACACAGACATCTGTCAACAACATTATTATCACTAAATAATCAATAACCAACAAGAATATCTGATTTAAAGTTTTGTTTGAATGCAGACTTCCTGAGATTTGTATTTTTCTTTTATAGAGTTCCACACTTTTACTCCCTGGAATCGTATACTAAATTTTCCAGTTTGTCCATTCCCACTGACAACATGATGTTCTATCAAATTGAAAAAAATGTTGTCAATTAGGGTTGCAGAATGGTCAGTTATTCTTCTTGGTTGTAGTATGACATGTGTCAAGAGCCCCATTACCATTACCTAACAGACAGCAGCATGGAGAAAGATGTAAACCTAGAAGTACATCTGGTAACATCAAATCTACCAGCAACAGAGTCCAAGCTAGTTGGGATTAGAGAAGCCACTCAAAATGACAAGACCCTGATGGACCTAAAGGAAACAATCCAGTCAGGATGGCCAGAAAGATCTCAAGCAACAGCAAACATCCGAGAATACTGGAACTTTCGAGATGAACTGTAATGGATGACATCATTTTCAAGAATGACCACATCATTGTCCCATCCTCACTGAGGAAAGAAATGTTGGACAGAATTTATCAAGGATACATGGGAATAGAGAAGTCCAAGAGAAGAGCCAGAGACGTACTGTATTGGCCAGGGATGAATTCTGAAATCAGTGACATGGTAGCCAAGTGCACCGTATGTCTAGAACACAAAAAGAAAACGCAAAGGAACCAATGATTCCTTTCAGAGTACCAAACTACCCATGGGAAGTGGTCGCCACATATCTATGCACACTGGACAACTCTGACTACCTTGTCATAGTTGACTACTGTTCAAGATTCTTTATAGTTTCCAAGCTGTACGACACAAAGAGTGCAACTGTCATCACTCACATGAAGTCAATCTTTGCAAGACATGGAATTCCATCAAAAGTCTTAAGTGACCTTTACAACCACATTGTGCCATTAAAGATCAACTGGAACCTAATAGAAGCAGCAGCTGGTGTTGGTCCTTGAAAACCCATTCGTTTGTTGAGGACGCGATTCCAGCACACGAGATCAGGCACACATCCCCAAGGGCATTTTGTTGCATACAAGAAGATGCAGAACAAAAGAGAGAAGAGCACCTATGCGTCAAGAAGCAGATAGAATAACCATTTGCCAAGAAGCAGATAGATGATTTCCAAAACGCCTGGCTACAAGACAAAGAAAAGGTACTATGGCAGCACCAACGAGAAATGGAAAGGGCGCAGAGGAATAGCGCTGTCTGGCAAAACTTCTGCTCACTCATGGATGTTTCACAGCAATTCTCGTTCCACGTCCCAATTACATCGTGCAATTGAATGCCGCAGCAGATTGCTGCTGGATCTCAAGCTCATTACACGAGAGCAGGCCCTTACATCTGCCAGCTAGATGACGTTCTTCCTTCCAACGAACAAGAAGACAATGATTCTGGGATCTTAGCCACCCCAATGAGCCAGAGATAGCCGAACCACTGGAAGACTACATGACCCAGCCTCGTGGGGAGAAAGTCCAGTGGTGCACAAGTGCAAGTCACACAGCCAGCTCAACACTAGAGCACAAAAGAAATTCAAGAGCGATTCCCAAGCTTCTAGTGGCCAGCATACTATATTTCATTTGTTTCAGTCTTTTTCAATAATATACAAGACCATTCAAGTTAGATTACCCTGCAAGTTGACTTTATTCGTAATCCCATAAGTCCAAAACACATGTATGCACCAAGCATTATTTGACTGATGGAGATATTGGCTTGTTTGTGTGAATTACATGAAAACATGGTTATCACGATGCTTGTGAAATCTGGTTGTTGCTTGATACACTCGCGCATCACAACACTTCTGGTTTAGTTAGACTTAACAAATCTCGACAAGGCTATTTTTTGAAAGTCAGCAGTCCTTCCTGGTTGAAAACCAAAGTGCGGTTCGTCTAAAATACTCTTCCACATTCCAAAGCCGTGTTTCCTTTTAAAACCCCAACATTACATAAGAATTTCTTGCTGTCAAACTATGTGCTGGCTATATGCTTCTGTCAAAAACCTGCAGACCCGGCTCTCTTTTTGATTGAGTCAGCAATCCACCTACCCTTTTCAAAGGTCAACTTCGGATCCTCTAGAATACATTTCCATCTTCCAAACCCATGCTTTATGAGACCCTTCTTCAGGCATATGTCTTCATCACTAGTGAAATGCAAACTTCTCTTGCGGTGACAAGTCAAATCAGCTTGTGCCGAGTTTGTTGGTCTCTTGTGATCAGTGTCGATTTTGTTATTACCAGTCCTGTCACCAGTAAGGTCATTATTATTGTGGTCAACTTATTACCATGGTCACCATTATCACTATGGTCATCATTGTTATCATGGTAATCATTATCATTAATGTCATTAGTCTCCTTATGGATGTTACCATTGTTGCCACTGTCATTATCGCGATCACCATTGTCATTATCATCCACTTCGTCATCACCACAGCCATCGTCATCATCGTCGTCATCAACACTGTCGTTGCTACAAGCCAGGTGGTCACTATCACTGTTACTAGCCCTCCTCTCATGTTTGTTCACATCATTGTGCAAGTCTAAACACTTTTGCACCACTCGTCCTACTCTACATACCTCCTCTGCTCGCAGTTCTTGCATGCATGCTTAAGCTTTTGTAGCTTCGTCTCTTGACCTTCAATTCTGGTAGTGTAGCTTTGCGACTCATTAGCTATACTTTTGGTCTTCGGTAATCACCAGCTGTTTGTTTGGGTCTAATCAACTGTCTCGATAATTTGCCGGTAATGAGTAGGGTGAATATGCTTGCCTATACCTTCAAAAACTTGCTTCGACAACAGGTCACAAAGTTTGCTGTACTTTGTACCATTTCACGTCACCAGAAGATAATCACACTTGGGTTTCAACAGAGGTCTTACTTATTGCCAGTACTGTTCAATCAACTGTGGATCGGCAGGTGCTGGTGAGTCATTGGACAAGAACCTTTCATGTTCACAAATAGGTAAGCGGCCAAAAAGCTCCGGTTCAGTTTTGCAACAGTCCAGCACTGAAGTGAACCAAGACAGGGCGATGCCCAGCAACCCTTGGCTTCCAGGTTGTCAATGTCAAGATCTCTGGCCCACTTAAGTTTCATCTTTTAGCAATACTCTTTTGTGCCAGTTTCATGTACACTTTAGTCGTGGCAAAACTGCTGATGTTCACTGACAGACGGCTGCCTTTTCAGTAATCTATAAGCTCGTTCGTGGCACTGAAATATCCCACTTGCATGGAGTGGCCTAGTTTTAACTCTTCCTGCATAGCGTCAACAAATCTACATATCAGGACAGGAGAACTAAGGCAAAAGTCGATAGTCTCTTCCATCAATTTGTCTTCATCATCTGCACAGCAAAATCTTAAGTATAGCAAAACTCTGTTTGCAGTTTGTCACGTGCTCTTTGGGGGCTTTCCATCACCAGTGCTCCCCGACAAGTATAGAAGAGGAAGTTGACGATGAATAGAATGTGCTGTTGTTCTCTGTTTGAAGTCCACTGCATCACATAATGCACCAGTGGCCATCTGATGAGGGGGTGAATGGTATACACCACTACTCCCTCGCTAAAGACAGTATTTTTTTTAGCAAAACTTAACATTCTCTTTTAGGATCTTTTAAGAAGGGTGCAAAAGTAATTCAATCTTCCCTTCCCAGGCTAAAAATTGTGAACAAAAGTCAGCAAATCCTGCGACACTGATGAGTGCATAAGTTGTTTGTGTCATCCCACGCTAATTTTGATAACAAAATCTCTATTTTAAAGCCCTTCAACCAACCCAACCCAACCCCAACAACCCACACAGTTTCGGCACTGCCATCTCATGCCCTATTGTAGCACCACTGTAAGATGGATTTGCCTTTTAGGATGGATGAAGGAGATTATGCAGTGCACCGCGAGATATATGAGCCACTTAAAAAGACGAGGCCCAGACTTTGACCCAACTTAATCACAGCTTTCAGCAAGTGCTATCTGTACCAATGATAAATAGCAACCACCCAAGGGCAAACTCTTTCAGTTCAGGAAAAAATGCCAGATGCAGGCTAGCCATCAGTTTTTATTGTACCCTTCACTCGTTGCCACCTTTCATATGAAGTACATGTTTGAATATCAAAACAAACTAATTCTTTCTCTGTTTCTTTTTAACAGTAAAATAACATTTTCACAAACATACACCATGAGTGGGTACAACATATACTGCACAGCAGTTTGGCAGCTTCCCTTACTAACCATATGCGAAGAGTTTAGAGAGCTGGTGAAGGCATGTTTGATCGTTGTCTTTTGAGCAGGCCAATAATAATTATTCAGAGCAAAAAAAGTATAAAAGACACCGAAATACCTATCAACAGTCAACTTTCATTGTTGTATTGCTTTTCAATGGGAGAATGGAGTCCTATGCATATTTCACATTCAAGAGTATGGTAAAGCAATAACTAAACTGACAGAAGGAGGAGAAATTTTGACCAACAAAGTCATTAAAGGAGAGCCTAGCGAAAGCAGGGACATTGGCCTATTTTGACAAGAACGCACCTACAAAGGTCATCACTGATGCAAACCCAGTTGGTCTAGGAGCTGTGTTGGTTCAGAAGCAAGATGGACTGTGGACACCAGTGTTCTATGTGAGCAGAGATACTTTCAAACGGAGAAGGAGGCCCTAGCCCTTGTGTGCTCCTGTGAGAGGCTCCACGCATATATCCATGGCATTTTATATTCTTATAACTTCAGGGTTGTGTTTATTCCAGGGTCAAGAAACATTGCTGACCCACTCTCAAGTACTAGACAGGCAAGCCAAGCCACCTATGCATGAAGATGGGGCTGAAGAATATGTGAGATTTGTGGCTCTGCATGCAACCCCAAGACCACTGTCTCCTTGCGAGAAGAAAACTAATGGAAGTGACAAATGCCAGTGAATCAGGTTGTTTGGACAACTGCAAGCAGTACACAGTCGTAGCTGGGGAACTGTGTCATAGAACATTTATTTGGTCCTTAGGGGGACCTGAATTGTCATGCCAAGTGAGTTGTGCCCACGAGCCCTGGCACTGGCACACGAAGGTCACTTGGGCATTGTTGCACAAAACAGAACCTAAGAACCAAGTTGTGGTGGCCGGGAATGGATAGAGATGCAGAGGGACAATGTAGAACATGTCACAGTTGTCAGTGGCACGACCAGATTCCCCAGAACCACTGAGACCTACAACCCTCCCTGACGGACCATGGCAAGATCTGGCTACCAATTTGTTGGGACATTACATACTAGTCACGGTTAAATACTACAGTCGCTACTATGAAATCCAAACTATGCTCTCCACCACTGGTGAAAGTGATCAATGCTTTGGATGAAATGTTCAGCCACCACGGCCTTCCCCAAACCATCAAATCGGACAGCGGCCCCCAATTCATGTCCACCGAATTTGATGAATATTGCAAGGAGAATGGCATCCATAGGGTAACCGCAGGCCCAGGCCAATGGAGAGGTCAACAGACAAAATTGCTTTCTTCTGAAGACTGCAGATTGCACAAGTGGAAGGCAACATTAACATTATTTGCATTATCACATGTAAATTAGCCTTCTATTTTGTTTTTGTTTGCTTGTTTTTTTCAGCTCCTTAAAATAATAAATTTTGTATTAAATTTTGGTAAACTCCCTAGATGAGCTGCATTCTGCAGCTCTTGGAGTTAATGTAATGCTCCAAACATTGTTTAAATAAAAAAAAGTGGAAGGCAAACCATGGAAACTTGAGCTGCGGAAGTATCTGATGTCATACAGGAGCTTACTAAATAGCGCCACAGGCAGAAGCCCTGCTGAACTCCTGTTCAACTGCAAGATGCGAGGGAAAATTCCAGACCAGAGTGCAGACCACATGTACATGTATGACCAAGATGTTCGAGACAGAGATGCCAAACAGAAGGAAAAAGCCAATGAGTCCCAAGGAGCACGCTACTCTGAAATTGAAATAGGTGACCAAGTGCTGGTTAAGCAAGACAAGACCAACAAATTGAACACACCATACAACCCAACACTATACACAGTCACCAGCAAGGTTGGAAACAGTACAAAGCCCCATTAGTGCTCAGTACTCCAGTAACACCAGCCACATCAGAAAGTACATTCCTGACACAAACGTTCCCATGAAAGAGAAAGGAAATGCAGAGGCAGAGGCAGTGTCAGGTGACAAGATTGACAAGACTGACAAGACCGAATTAGGCACTACTCCAGCAGGAACACAACAACCATCTTCAAGTGCAGAGCAGTAATTACAATCAGGTCCAACAACACTACCTGCTGTACAGCACCCTCAGAGAGTTAGAATACCATAGAAATTCCAAGATATTGAACTGACATCTCCATATACCACTGAAATTAACATGTGGTATATCAGATACTGTTTGTTTGACTTTGTATATAATAAGTCTCTGTTAGACCAAACACCATCTAAGCCTTTACAAAAAGCGGCAAGGCTACATACCTCGCCTATGTCTTCGGAGAAGACATCGAAGCTTACAAAAAGCCAACCTAACCCCGAGAACACCAGCGAAATTGGAATGGCAGCTTTGTACGACATGATGAAAGCCATGCAGAATCAATTGGCAAAGCTTGATAAGCTTGATCTAATCGAGTACAAGATAACCGAAATGGAAAAAGAAGTATGTGAATTCAAAACTTCTTTAAACTACCTAAGCAGTGAAGTCGATGACCTAAAGATCAGCTCCCATCGCTCAGAAGAAAAGATACAAGAAGCCGAAACGAAGGTAGCGCAGCTGGAAGATAACAACATCTTGAAAAAGGAGATCATTGACCTTAAGGCAAGGTCAATGCGTGATAACTTGATCTTCTACAATATTCCAGAGCAAGAAGGTGAGAATCCTATGGAGGAAATTTTTGGTTTCCTTGAGAAGGAACTTAAAGTCGAAACACCCCGTCACAACATCAAGATCGATCGAGCGCACAGGATGGGAAAGATACCGAGCAAGACGAGACCGATCGTGGCCAAGTTCAATTATTTCCAGGACAAGGAAAGAATCCGACAACGTGCACACCTACTTAAAGGGAAGCGGTACGGAATCAGCGAGCAATACCCACACGAGATCGTCCAACGCAAGCAATTATTACCACTGTACAAGAAGGCAAAAGAAGAAGGGAAACGAGCGATTATTAAATATGACAAACTCATTGTCGAAGGAAGGGTAATCAAGCCAACGGGATAGACATGGATCATTCATAATTGAAATAACTGTGATTGACTGTATCTCCTCGAGATGACTTCAAACGACGGAAAGAAACAATTATGTAACTCATGTGGCAAATCGATACTCGAAGGTAAAAATCAATTTAGTGTCAAATGTAGATGTTGCAATCATTCTTATCACATACAACCAACATGTCTAAACCTTACGTACGATGATCTAGAGAATATGGGAGAATTAAATGCTTGTTTTAAATGCCTAACAGGCTCTATGCCATTCAATTTAATAAACAACGAAGAGTTAGACACAACCCTTCAAAACTCAAATCAATTAACAAGACTGAATCTTGAAAGATTAGAGCAGTTAATTTTTAATCCCTTTGAACTAAACGAATCAACCTCTTTCTCAGCAAGTAATGATGATAACATAGATCCGGATTTAAATTTCCATACACAAACAGATATAATTAATACAAATACATGTGAATATTATTTTCCAAATGACTTCAAAGGTATTAAACAAAAACATGACCTAAAATCTAAGAATTTTTCAATCCTACACCAAAATATTAGAAGTCTAAATAACAAATATGATGATTTCACAAAATTTCTAGACACACTACAATTTCAATTTTCTGTAATTGGTTTAACAGAGACATGGATAAAAAAAGATACAGCAGCTGATTATATGTCTATACCAGGATATTGTTTTGAAAGTATTACCAGAGAAAATAAATCAGGAGGTGGAGTATGCTTCTATATAAAAGAGGGCATTCACTATAAAATCAGACATGACCTCAACTCAAATATTGAAAACACTATGGAACTTCATTGAAATAATATCAGATAAAACAAAAAACACAATCATAGGTGTAATTTACAGACCACCAAACAATAACTATGAAAAATTTCAAGATAATATTAACTCAATCATAGAGAAAATTGACAATGAAAACAAACTGTGTTACCTTTTGGGAGATTTTAATATTGATCTTCTAAAAACAAACTCTAATAATATTTCTAGTCAGTTTACTCAACAGTTATATTCATCTTTCTACTTACCAATGATAACAAAACCTACAAGGATGACTCGTAGTACAGCAACTATTATAGACAATATATTTCACAATGGATCAGACACACAATCCATTAATGGTCTCTTTTTTACTGATCTTTCAGACCATTTCCCAATATTTCATATTGTATACAGTGAGACAGCTAAAGATACAAGCAAAATAAAATCAACTACAATTAGAAAATTAACAGATGTTAACATAAACAACCTCAAACAAGATTTAGATGAAATTTCATGGGAAGAAGTGTTCAAGTTACAAAATCCACAAGATGCATATTCAGTGTTTTCTACAACTCTCAACAAATACTATGAGAAGAACTTTCCATTAAAGAAAATAACTAGTAAAATAAATAAGAATAAAAGCCCATGGATAACAAAAGGAATTGTTAAATCAATAGGAGTTAAAAACAAATTATACAAAAAGATGTTAAAACACCCAAACAGTAGAAATCAACATAAATACAAATCATATCGAAATAATTCGATTAAATTAATCAGATGTGCAAAAAAGAATCATTATGAACAAAAACTAAATCAATACAAGGACAACATAAAACTAACTTGGAATACAATAAATGAAATACTGAGAAGAAGGAAAAAAAGAAAGGAAATATGTGATGAATTTAAGTCTAATGGAAATAAAATAACAAATGAAAAAGAAATAGCTGATAAATTCAATGAATACTTCATTACTGTTGGTCCAAATTTAGCAAAGAAAATTCAAGATGAAGATTCTGGTAAAACTTATACATCATTCCTAAGTGAAATCAACAATAAAACTGCATTCATAAACCCAACTAATCACACTGAAATAGAGCAAGAATTGCTTTCTCTAAACCAAACAAAGAGTTGTGGGTATGATGACATTAGCCCCAAAGTGGTAAAGCAGCTGGGGAAGTACATTAGTGAACCACTTGCACATATTTTTAACCTGTCTTTCCAAACAGGAATTATACCGAAAGAATTAAAAACATCGCTTGTTGTCCCAGTATATAAATCAGGTGAAAATGACATTTTTAGCAACTACCGACCTATATCAATTTTACCTTGTTTTTCAAAAATACTTGAAAAAATAATGTATAAAAGAATCATAGCTTTTATTAACAAAAATGACATATTAAACAACATATTATTATTTATTATTAAAGCTTAAACTGAATATTTATAGGTGTAATTCCAGGAAAGGAGGGATGAATGTATTGAGACTAGTAATAAGTTAGCATCAGCAAATGCGTAAGAGAGTAGGAAATCCAAGATGGCAGAATAAGTGCTCATGTTCAATACTGATTTCAGAGTCCATCCTAGTGATTAGCCCTGAGACAACATAACAAACTTGTGTAAGACTAATGAGCACATGTCAGTAGCAGACAAAGAAATGTTTTGAGTGCTGCATTATTTTCCAGGATAAACTTTTTTTAGTAGCTTACCAAAGCTAATCATTGAGACAAACCCTGTAAACACTTTCTCACAGAACTTGTTCACTGCTTTCAAACACCAACTGCAGTGCACCACAAGAAATGAGCTGCTGAAATACACCAGGTCCAGACTGACCCAACTTATTCACAGCTATCACCAAGTGCTATCTGTACCAGTCATACATAGCAACCACCCAAATACAAACTGCTTGAGCAGTTTTTATTGTACTCTTCACTTGCTGCCAACTTTTTACATAAAGTTCATGTTTGAAACACCAAAAAAGAACTAATTCTTTGGCTGTTTTTGTTTTCAACAGTAAAATATTCTTTTTACAAACATACACCACGGTACAACATATACTGCACAGCAATTTGGGAGTTTCCCTTACCAAACATATGCAATAAGGGTGTAACAATACATGAATCTATCGATTATTGCAATTTTGAGTGTCCCGATATCGATGGATCGATTGCAAATTCAACTATCAATACAATCGCCGATAGTTTGCTTAACTATCAATAGTTCCGATAGTATGCAAGTAATCTACTGCATTCCTATATCTTGGCTGAAAAGTACGAAAAGCCTAATTCCCTGTTTGTCAATGTCCATGCCGCTCATTGCTGTATAAAAAGTAAGATTTTGCCGCCATGTTTGTTCTGTGACGTCATATTAATTTCCAAGAGGGGGGTGCAATTCAATGAGATGCTTGAACTCAAGCAAACATGGCAGCAAGGTCTGCGATTGAAATAGTTCACAACAAGAAGGGCAAGGCAAAGGTGTGGAAGCATTTTGGATTTCTCAAAGGTGACGATGCAGATAACACAGGAGTGGCATGCAGACTGTTTTGCAATTCTGAAATACAGCAGAAACACCACTAATCTCATTGACCACATTCAACGAAAGCATCCCGCAAATTTGAAGCAGATGGAGGCCATGGAGGAGCAGTCAAATGTGAATCCTTCTCCACGCTGTCAGCAGCAGCCTCTTTCGGGATTATTTGGCAAAGCATTGCCTCACAACTCCAGGTGGGCAAAGAATATTTCTGCTGCCATGCTGCAATTTATTGTGAAGGACTTGCGCCCGTTCTCTGTCGTAGAAAACACGGGCTTCAAAAACCTGCTTGCTGTTCTAGAACCGAGGTATAAAGTACCATTAAGGCAACACTTTTCAGACAAAGCTTTGCCAGAACTCCATGAGCAAGTGAAAACTGTTGTGAAAGCTGATCTTCATGCGGTTGCCACAGTTGCTCTGACAACTGATGGATAGACAAGTCAGGCAACCGAATCCTATGTCACAATTAAGAGTAGCCACATGATGATAAATGGAAGATACGTAGTTACGTGTTGCAGGTATGTAGGCATTAATTGGCAGTTGCTCAAGTAAACGCCTGTGCAATTTAAGTGAAAAACAGATTACTTTGGCCTTGGGACTAAAACCTGAGTATTTTGGAACTAAAACCTGAGTATTTTCAGTTAGATGTTTTTTTATGTCCATATTTTAGACAATGGCCATGCCAGAAAGCCACACTGGTAGCAACATAGCTGGTGTGCTGATGGAAGCAGTCAAGGAGTGGGGTCTTCCACCAAATCCACCTCTTGTAAGTGACAATGCTTCAAACATGACAGTTGCAGGTGAAGAGTTTGGATCCACACACATTGATTGTTTAGAGCATACTCTGAATCTAGCTTGTGGAAAGGCTTTGGCAATCAGCTCTGTGGCCAAACTCTTAGCCAGAATTTGACGAGTAGTATCCTGTTCCCAAACGATGGAACGGTCGTAATAACACTGTTTGAGGATTTACAAGATGTATTTCCGAGGTGAAACAAAATGTAAACTTTACAACATAACAATCAATCTCAACTCTACAAGTAAAAACACACACGTCAGATCTGAGCCCGCATGGTGGGCAGCGGTAGAATCAAACAAGAAGCGTGACTGAAAATGTAACTTCCGCAATTCGCTCATAAATGGCGAAATTAGTCCAACGATCGCTCCAAAACGGCAAGTTCATGTTAAACACTGTAAACTCTGTGTGGATGTAATGGATTTTCACAACCAGAAAGGACAATGTAGAAATCAAACGAGGTAAAAAGCAAATGTCACTGAAAGCTCATAAACATGGCTAAAATCAATCCTTCCGAAACATATCCTATTTTCACAGGAGTACTGTTGCAACTGCAATTCTCAAAGAGAAGCAGAAGCTTTTGCAATTACCAGAGCACAAACTGATTAGAGACGTTCCAACAAGATGGAATTCAGCACTTGACATGATGAACAGGTACCTCAAACAGCAGCCTGCAATTTATGCAGCTTACTTCTAAGGAACTTTGTGGAAGAGAAAAAGATGTTGCTACACTGTCTGAGGGACTCTGAAGAAGAATTGGTGGCAACAACAGCATTGTGTGAGGAAAGTGTTCCAACCATATCACTTATTCTGCCTCAACAACACCAACTAATGAATTACACAATGGCAGAGGATGATGATACACCATTGATAAAGCAAGTAAAGCATGCAGTGGTGGATGATTTGTCAAACAGATACCAGGATATAGAAACCACAGGGTTTCTCAAAGTGACAGCACTCCTTGATCCACGCTTCAAGCCTGCAGTGGACAGAGAAGAGTTTAACACAAACTGATTTCACTTCTTCTGGCCACAAAACTGTTGCTTTAGATACAGTACACTTCATTCAAGTCCAACTCTTAACTATTAATTTAAACTACTATTAATTGTTTTCCACTAACAACACAAGTTACTAAAATATTATTACATCTTACTTATACATCTGATGTATTTTCTAAAATATTTTAGTGCATATCTATAGTGTAAATCTAATTTAGATTTTATTTTTAACATGCCGCAATGGTAATTTTTAAAGAGGCCTAAATTCGTGCACGGTCTGTTCCTTTATTTAATAAATCAGCTTTGGTGGCTTTGTTTTGACAAGGAAGCTAAGATTAACAGGTTTTTTTTTTAGGAAAGTGAATAGAATTCTGCCTTAGTACATACATGACGTGTTAGTAAGGAACGGTGATATCCATAAGCAAACTACTTGACATAATGAACTCAATTGTGTATCCCTCATTACAATCGCGAAACTGAAGCTGGTAGATCATTCCCTGTGTGCATTATCAAGGAAAGGAACTCCCTGTCCTTGCTTGTGGGCGATTCGTATGATTTTGTCCCTCAGGCTCGTTGGTGGGATGATTTTGTTCAGCCACAAGATTACATTGTCTGTTTTGTACAGTTCTGCCTGCAGGTCAATATATTGTTTTAGGTTTGGGTCATTCCTGTTCCAGATTCCCGATTGCATTACTTTCTTTACTTGCGGTAGCTGTGTCGTCTCTAGTTTCTTCTCTGATCTTGTCAAGGATGATTGTGTGGACAATTCTCATGACTGCTCTGACATGCTGCTCTACTCCGGTTGTTTCTGTCTCTGGTACAGGGTGCCTTGACACATAATTTGTCGTGTTCTTTTTCCTAGGTATATAGATCATAGTGAAGTCCAGATTTTGCATCTTCATTAAGAGTCTCTATCCTTGGTGGGACCTTTGCTTGAGGATTATTGAACAGCAGCAGTAGGGGTTTGTGGTCAGTAGCTAGTTGGAAGTGTTGCCCTCCAAGCAGGTACATCTGTAGTCTGGATGTAGTGAAATCCACTACAAGAGTTTCTCTTTCAATCTGGAAGTAGCAGCTTTCCGTCTCTTTGAGGGTTCGACTCACATAGTGCACAGGTTAGTATCCATTCTGTCTTTTGGAATAATCCACCTCCAAGTTGTTTTTGGCAGTTGGCATTGTTGGACAGGTTTGGTCTTGTCTGGACTGGGTTTCAGGCCATCAGCAGTAAATAGCTGTCCATGGAAGTTCAGGGTTGACTTCCCAAACTCACATTTTTTCTTTCCGCATCATTAGTTCGCTGTTTTCCATCCTTTTCATTAGGGATGGAGGTTTCCGTTGTGGTCTGGCCAGTTGATTCCTCTGATCATTATGATTCCTCTCGGTTGTTGAGGACTTTTGGTATGCCTGAGATGACTTTGGCGATCTCTGCACCAAACAGGTCTTGACTGTTGATTCCACCAAGCACTATCCCCTTGTATACGTAATTACCCCAGGGAGTTGAGAATGTCATGGCTCTTCTCGACTGTTCGTCCAGTGAAAACTGGTGGTATCCGTAATCTTGCTAAAGATCTTGCATCCTTTGAATTCTCGGATGAAGTCTTCAGTGATGGGTGCTTGGACTTGCTGTGTTCTCAACATTGATTTGTTCAGTACCCGTAGATCCAAGCATGCCCTGATGTCTTTCGGGTTCTTTGGCTTTGGTTGAACCACTAGAGGTGAACACCAGGTGATGGCTTCATGGTCAAAAACTTTCTCAATGATGTCGTTCTCCTCGAATTCCACAATTCTTTTCTTGAGATTCTGTTAGTAGGTATGACACTTTGACACTAGAGTGGCGTTTTCTTTCATGGGTAAGGATATCCGAATCTCTTTCCTGTCTTGCACCGCTTTGCTGATTCCTGTAAATCTGCTCTTGAATCTGTCCAAGATCTCAAGCTCAGCTGTCCATTTGATTCTGTCTTAATAGATTTGACTTGTTTGTTTGGGTCTCAAAGGCCTCCTGTCTAGACAATGAAAATCATGCCCAGTTCTTCGAGAGTTGGTAATCTGATGAGTGGTGGTGAGTCGATGGTCCCGGCGACTATGATGAACATGGTGCTTGTTTCTTTTGTTTTGTTCGCAATTTTCACATCAACTTCTCCTACTACAGATAGTTCTTCTTTAAGGGTTTTCAGCTTGACCTTTGATCTTCTCAACTGCATTTCCGGTGCTTGATATTTTAGCAAACTGTACTGGAATTCGTCCATTATGTGTGTCCAATCTGCTGTCAGGTCCTGCTCCTATTTCAATTCCGTTTATTCTTATCTGGCATTACTTAGCGCTGCTTTGTTGCATGCTTGTATGGCTAATCCTTAGGTGGTGCATGAAGCATTTGTTGTTGCTTAATGATGTGTCATCGTATTGATTCACATGTCTCACATTGCTGTGGTGTTTTGAATCACACCAGTCACACGTGTCGCGTCTCCTGGTTTGTCTTCGGGCTCCCTTTCTGTTGTAGTTTCTTCCTCTGCTAGGCTTTTGTTGGCTACGATGAATTGGGTGAAGTCCTTGTTTTTCTTTGGCATGAAGTGGTTGTTCATCTTTTTAACCAGGATTGTGTAAACATCACCACCGTCTTGGCTTGTGGGGTCTGGAATAGCGTCGTAAATATTGACTAGCTCCTCAAATCCGTAAATCAGCAATCCATCTTTCTTTGCGACTGGGTTGTGTATTCCAAAGAACCAAAACTGCCTCTCGATGTCTTTCTTCCATTTTGACCATTTGAGAGCTGTCGTTGCTGCTTGATTGTTTGAGGAACAGTTTGATTGTTACATTTCGATTGACAAACACAGTCGCAGCAGTGTTAGCACTCGCGCTTGACGTTGGTTCTGCGGGATCGGCCATTTTCTGCCTTTATCCTCATCACCATTGTAAAATTAGTCAGAACGCATGGTTCACTTGGTGTGCTCTCTAATCAAAGTCTCAGTTACAACTGTGCATTGTCATTTATGTGATAATTATGACATAATGTCCACGTGATTAGATTACTACACTTAGTAAGCTGCCATCGGTTAAAGTGTTTAAATCGTCTTCATATAGGAATGCTCCTGAACAACAGTCTCAGCTTGATAATTGCTGCAGAGCACCGGCGACGCAGCTTGAATTGAGATAGCGAGTTGTCTATCAAGATGTTCAGATTTCGGTCATGTGACAGGTGGTGGCCAATTAAAACACAGACATGTGCACATGCGCACACTTCGTCTGTAGCTCGTACGTGCTTTTGCTCTTCCCGAAAAAGTGTGTAAGCAAAGAAGCTTTCAGCTAAAAATCCTTGTCTTTGTTGAAAATGATTCTTGAACGATTGGGTAGAACGATTTACCAAGGCCTTCGAGGTTTGTGTATATATGGTATGTCAAATTTGCGATCGTCAGCTCAAATTGGTTTGAGAGAAACTCTGACAGTGTTATCGAAACGTCTGCACTCTTTGCCTTGGCAAAGGAATGTAAAAAAATACGGAGTCAAGCAAACTGAGTTATTGCACTCGGTGGCCATTGAACCAACTGACCCAAAGTGGTCTCAAAACAACTGAGGCATTAAACTCGGTGGCCACTGAGCCAACTGACCCAATGTGGTCGTAAAACAAAACAACCAAGTCTTGAAGCACCGCCCCCACCCCCTCACCAAGGGCGCAGAACTGGACAAGAGTCAACAGTATCTCGTCGAGTTTTTTACTGTTTCAGACCATTTTTTCATTAGAATATCCAGTGTGGGCTCCCTGTGTTGAGACACAGCACTTCTTCTCCTTGAGAACTACTAGTTTTTAGAAGTATTGTTGTAGTGTCATATACTCTACATTGTTTACTCTATTCTTATCCATTTTGTACTCTTAATGCAAATATAATTAGTTTTAGTTTGTAGAGAGGGCCACAAAGTTCATCAGTTTAACTGTTTGGTGCTACTCATTAAATATAATCTCAGCAGCAATGATGCGGATCGGTCAAGACTACATGCACTCCGTCATTTTGGCTATCTTTCTCCTGCTTTTGCAACCCTTTGGGAAAAATGAATACAAGGAGGGCTGCATAAACACTCAATACATCTTGGAAAGCCTGGACCATGATTGTGGCATCACTACTGAAAGGGGCCCAAGTTTCTCAACAAGTCTTCAACCTCTCTCAACTTGGATTTTGCAAGATCTATTGGACTCAAACATTTGCATACAGGTTCCTTTCTCAAGCAACACAAGACGAACCAAACGACCTCTTTGTTCTTGCTTATATTATGCAAACTGTTGCGTCTGTTTACGACTCCAGTTTAAATGCAGCAGGGATATTGAAGCAAACCCCGGTCCCAAGCAAACCCACAAATGTCACGAGTGCAAAAAAACTATATGGAAAAATAAAAAAGAAGTCAACTGCAAGTCTTACTCTTCCAGGAAAAATGTTTTGGTCTTGCAAACAACCTCAAATCCACCACAAATAGCGTCATCTGTACTTGTGGCCGGTGGGCCGAACTGCTTTTCTACACTCAGCACAACATCCCATTTTCTGACTTGCAACAGCCCTCCCGCATCCAGAATGCATAATCTTGCATATTGCTTGGCGTCCATATTGACAAACATTTACAACCACATCAAGTACACAGCATCTGCATGCTATGCCACACTACGCACACTAAGAAACTCAAACATCTAGCTCCATAAGAGCTCTTGCCAACTTGCCAACAACATGGTGGCCATCGCAACACAAATCCAGGGCACCATCAAACCACTTGTCTGGAAATGCTACATTGATGTTCTCTATGCGGTTCTTGAGTCACACAGAACCAAAGAGTGCAGCCTATGCATAAAAAATAACCTTTTTCGGGCTAGATGTTTACAGTTTTGTAAACGGTTTTGCAATTTTGAAGTTCTCATTTGAGTGATCAAGCCTACAGACTTCAATTGATATCATGATGAGCCCCAGCCACCACAATCCCAGCCGCGCAAAATCACCACAGGATACGTAATTTTGGCCAAAAAGTGTGATGAAATATTCAAGGTATGCAAAATCCTCACAGTGGGCAAGCACCAGAACAGTTCCAATACCCACTGGCGATCACCAGACTGAAATGGGAAATTTCAACTTGTAAGCAAAAACAAAAAGTGATTCGAGCCACACTTGTGATCAAGGAAAAAGGAGAGGGCACTTGAAAGTGCTGCACTGTAGTAAGAAAGTGTTCACTCAAAAAATACAATGTCATGTGAATGAAATTGTTTCGTATGAATACAAGCTGTTTGGTTTTTGAAGTTCCTGGTCCACGTCTGCTCATTTTACTAATAAACTCTGTGACGTAGCAATGAGACAACCTTTTCTTTACAAGCTCAGAAACCAGTTTCATGTTTTACGCCTCACAAAAAATTGCAAACGAGCCACAAAATTATTGATATACAGTATATTTTACCCATGGAATTTCAGGCGTGCCGCCCAAAACAGGAGGGAAAAACATAACTTAGTTTTTCTGTTAGAATTTAGAGATTTAGGCGTAGAGTATAAAGTTTTTACCCGCAGAATCTCAGGCATGTCACCCAATAATTCGTTTCTGCTCCAGGTGTGCCGCCCAAAACAGGAGGGAAAACCATAACTTGGGTTTGCTGTTAGATTGAGAAATTATAAGCACAGAGTATAAAGTTTTTACCCACAGAATCTCAGGTGTCACCCAATAATTCGTTTCTGCTCCAGGCATGCCACCCAAAACAGGAGGGAAAACCATAACTCAGGTTTGCTGTTAGAATTTAGAAATTATAGGCAGAGTATGCTTTTAATCTCAGGCGTGTCACCCAATAATTCTTTTGTTTCAGGCATGCCACCCAAACACAGGAGGGAAAACCATACCTACTTAATAACAATTTTGCTGTTAGAATTGAAAACTTATAGGTGCACAATTTTCTGCTGCAGGCATGCTGCCCTATGACGGTGAAATGGCGGGCTTCCAACCCAGTTATTCAACTTTTGATGGGTTTTTGGTTTTTGGTGAGGCAGTTCAGTCATAAACATTGAATAACATGTTCAGAACACTTATCTTCATTTCTAACCTACAATGCGGCTTCTTATTAGGCTCGTTACCTGCATTTATACTCGTTGTGTTGACACGCTGACGTGATGACTCATGTTTCTAAAGTGGCATATTAGTCTGAGTACCTTCGCTTTGAACCCTTTTGTCCACCAGTGTATCAACAATTCACCAATTGGTGAGGCTGATCGTCGATTGTTAGGAAGTTGTTACCTGTCGACCACTCTCTTTAGACATAAAACATGGCGAAGAACAAATCCATTGCCAGCTCTCAGAACCAAACCTTTCTTCCATCATTTGGGCACAGATCTCGCAACAAAAGAACTGCATTCAGCGTGCACCAGTGATTATTTTGAGCCAATTCCACCTTGAAAAGCAAGCAACCATGTCATAAAATAACATGCGCTCGCCGAATAAACTCACAATGATTTGGAATTTGATTCTATCGGCACTGTATTTGCTTTTCTCTATTTGGTTTCTAAGATGTCAAATCAATAATGCTGTTGACAGACATTTCGCAGGACCAAAAACTGCCATTACTATTGAGTGCAATCTAATTAACACTTTAGAGGCCACAACCCAACACCTAACGGGAACCCTGTTGTGACAAGAATGCAGGCTCTGGGGCTCATGTCTCAAGGTCGAGTCAAATTAGATTGGCAGTGAAAGGAAACAATAAATAATAATAGCTTAATATCTGATGCTTTTTGCTTGTTCACAATCCCTACCCAGACACCCCTAAGAGTCCACAAGTCAACTGTAGTGCCTGAGTGAATTACCATCTGCTGGTTGGGCAGTTCTTCATAGATGAAGGTGTAGATCGACTTATAAGGTGGGTGCAACATACCTGGAAATCAGTGGGTGGCATTTGGAGCAGGATAAAGGCTGTGAGCATCTCCTAGAAACACAGTACATCAAAGCTGAAAGAGACTGGACATCAAAAAGGAGGGATGAAGAAAAGAAGGAAAAACAGAAGGATTAGGAAGGAAGGAAGAAAGAAAGAAAAGGAAAAAGAAAGGACAGACGAAAGCAAGCAAGCAAAGAAAAGAAAAGGAAGGAAAGAAAGACAAAATGAAGGGAAGAAAGAAAAGAGGGAATGAAGGAATGAAAGGAAAAAAGAACAGAACAGGGGAAGGAGTAGAAGAAAAAGAAATACAGATAAAATGGGGATGGAAGGATATAAGCAATAATATATAAACAATGTACATATGGGTATGTGGTGTTAGTGGTGGAATGGTGGTTTAGGGAGGTGGTAATGGTGGAGAGGGAGTATTGAAAATGTGGTGTAATGGTGGTGGACAGGTCAGAGTGTTGTGTTGGGGTTGGAGTGTGGTAGTGGTGGGGATATGAATGTTAAGTTTAGGTGGTTAGGATCAAGTCAAATAATTTGAACCTGACGTTTCAAGTACTAGCCCTTCATCGGACCAAAAAGGAAGTTATCGGTTAGAAGGTTTATAAAGGGTGAGGTGCCTGCCCCAGAGGAAATATCCATGGATTTGTGGCCAAAGGTCAGGAGCAACTAAAAGGTGAATGAAAGGAAATGTAAAATTGGTGGGAGGAATCACTGACACATGTGCTAACAAAAACAATTGTATAATTAACTTGAAATGTCAAATTTATCAAACTCATTGAAAAAAGAATCTTTCATCTGAAAATGCCTGGCTGGAGGTTGGAGGACATAAATCCTTCAACAAAAGAATTGCACAAAATAGTGTCGCATTTGAACAAGATGAATGGTGTTTCTTTAAATATTTGCAAGGTTTCCAGGTCGGTTTGGAGCAATTTGAAGTTATTTAGGATGATGTTGCATGCTGCTAGGTTGTCAGGATAATAAGTGAGCGTGAAAAGAATTTGCTCTTCGATTTTGGGCTCGCTTGGTGTTAAGGCTGTCTCTGTTGATTATTTGCACATGTTATAGTGCATCGCTTTGAATTGAAGCAGGGTAACGGCGTTTCGTAAAAAAAAATTACAGAAATATTGCTGCACAGATGGTGGAACCTCACAAACTGAGAGTACAGGATCAAATTTTTGACATGAGATGTTTGCAAGTAAAAATGCAACAAGTAACTGTGTGAATAAGTTTGCTTGTAGTGGACAGAAGTGGCTGGGCCACAGTCACTAATAGATACTGATGTTACGGTAGTGGGGAAATTTCCCAGGTGAATTTGAGAGCTGGGTGAAACGAACAAATTCATTAAAATGGTTGAGTTTGCGTCTGCTGCAAGATGTGGCACCAAAACAGTCATCAATGTGACACTCAAAAATTCTGGTACAGGACCATCAAATTGGTCGAAAATGTGAAATTTTGGCACCCAAGGCCACGCCATTGCTTTATTTGTAGCATTGGGGCACATTTTGGTGCTCATGGCCACGCCTTTGCTTTCTCAAAGTATCAGAGCCAAAAAGAAACTACATTTGGCAGACCAAGCTCGATCAGTAAGGAATTTTTAAAATACCACATTTTTAACATGAACAGAAATGAAAATCTGGAGAAAACCTTCAAGTGTCATCAAGGTAAATTCATCATCGAGTGTGCAGCTGAAAAATTTTCTGGTTTCATACCGTCAACCTTCATAGACTTAAGATGCATCCACCTTCGTAGACTTAAGATGCATCCGCAAATTATATTTTTTTGTCTTCCATCCCACTCATTTTACTTGAAATCTTACACTGACCGAGTTTGCTCGGGACCATACTGGGAGAATATTGGCCCTCAACATTGACTGTACAGACCTCACCAAAGCCTTGGGTACCAGCATAGGGCCCAATTATGGTCAAGACCTCAGGCCAATACTCTCCCAGTACGGCCCTTGCACTCAGTCAACAAGATATGTATTGGGGGCCCAATTTTGGTACCCAAAGCCACGTTGTTGGTTTGTTTATAGTATTGGGGCCCATATTTTGGTGCCTATGGCCATGCTGTTAGTTTCTTAAAAGTATTGGGGCCCACTACAGTCCTCATGGCCATGCTGTTTGTTCCTTAAAAGTATCAGGGCCCAATTTAGGTGCCTGTGGCCTTTCCATTGGATAGTTTATAGTTTTAAGGCCCATTTTGGTGCCCATGGCCATGCCTTGTTCTTTTTACAGTATTGGGGCCCATTTCGGTGCCCAAGGCCATGCCAGTACTTTCTTTATAGCATTGGGGCCCATTTTGGTGCCCATGGCCATGCCTTGTTCTTTTTACAGTATTGGGGCCCATTTCGGTGCCCAAGGCCATGCCAGTACTTTCTTTATAGCATTGGGGCCCATTTTGGTGCCCATGGCCATGCCTTGTTCTTTTTACAGTATTGGGGCCCATTTCGGTGCCCAAGGCAATGCCAGTACTTTCTTTATAGCATTGGGGCCCATTTTGGTGCCCATGGCCATGCCTTGTTCTTTTTACAGTATTGGGGCCCATTTTGGTGCCCAAGGCCATGCCAGTACTTTGTTTATAGCATTGGGGCCCATTTTGGTGCCCATGGCCATGCCTTTCTCTTTTTATGGTATTGGGGCCCATTCTGGTACCCACGGCCATGCTTTTGCTTTGTTTATACCAATGGGGCCCATTTTGGTGCCCATGGCCACACCTTTACTTTCTTTATATTATTACACAACCAGACAGCTGAGGGGGCCGATACAGAAAATCCACAAATCAGATGGCTCCTTTGCCAGTTTAGTATTTTCCAAGTATCAGACCAGTTAAGGTCACAAAAGATTGCACACATTTTTCTGAGCCAAAAAAAAACTATGGCGAACCAAGCTCAACTGATAAGGAATTTATTAAAAGACGAAAACGGAAATGACAATTCAGAGAAAACCTTCAAGCGCCGCTGTCAATATTTGATGAGCAATTGACATTTGAAGTCAAGGTGAATTTATCATTGAGTCAGTTAAAAGTTTTCTGGTTTTGTACGTCTTGCAAGTCACTGCCTATATTCAAATCTAGCCTTCTTAATATATATGCCTCAAAACGAGTAGCTTACAGTCCTCCAGGCTAGTGTAAATCTGTTTCTTTCTACTTAATTATTAGTGTATAATATCATTATAGTTTTTCTTATTCTATTTTAGTATAAAGGGGTTAAGTTGCAATTGGGACACAAGTTCTGTTCTTTTCCCCAGTCACACCCTTAATTTCTTTGTTTCATGTGCTTGTAAATTGTGTGCCTTTATACGTTATTCTACTTGTAATTTGTAAAGGTGGCAAATTCATTAAACTAAACTAAATGACCATCTGTGATACCTCACTCCACTGTGGTTTAAAAGCCAAATGAACACAACTTCATTTTGAAAGTCAGCACCCTTGTGCCTAATGGCATCAATAAAAGATTCACTTTTCAATGAATTCAATAAATCAGATAATTATACTAGAAATACGATAATCACAGTTACCCCCTTGCTCTGCCATTGATGGGACTCTTAGGGCTTCTTCATATGAGCCTGGTTGGCCGGGCCAGCCCGGCTACCGAGATCTCGCCCTTCCACTATTTCCTTGTAAAAATTCCAATATGTTCAAATGACAGGGCGGGCCAACCCAGTTAACCGGGATCTCGGTTAACCGGGCTGGCCCGTTTCTCATATGAACACTCCAACCGGTTAACTGGGATGAAAATGTTTCAACTATGTGAGTCTGAAATGTACTTGCTTCTTAATTTGGCATTGATGGAGGAATTGGCAATAACTTTTGCATCATGGACACTTTATCTCAGTTACCTGGACTGAAATTTCCCATATGAACACACGACCAGGCTCATATGAAGAGGCCCTCACTTTGGTACTACTAACAAGAGTATCCTTTGTTTTACCGAATTGTTGACTCAATCTTTTCTTCGAAGTCAAGTGCTACATGCAAAGGAAGGAGAAAAAGAATGGTGGGTGTTATACTTTTGCACAGAAAAGAGTTGATTGCGTGACAAAGTACGTATTTCCCATAGTTGGCACGTCAAATTAATTCATACGGTCTGCCAAGCACGTTCTCAAAATTCAATACTCAAATTTTGAAGTTGGTCGGCTGTCGTACTAGTACGGGAAAAAAGGAACACTGATTTTCCAATTTTGAATTCATAGGCAGTACAATTTAATAGGCTTCCTGTGCGATTTGTTTTTACTCTGGACTGCATGCACCAGACTCAGGCATGCATATTTAATGAGCTCGAATTGTTTTGTATGTGAACCCGCTCAAAGCAGCATGTTTTCTCCCAGAATCAAAGCAAAACTTGAACAGTTTACTTCAAGTTATACACAGGCTTCAGACCTAGTCATGCTTCTAAGGGCTTGTGAATGATTCTCGCTGCAATCACCGCATGTCAGATTACAGCATTTGTTACAGTTTTAGCCTTGAAAGAAAAAAGACATCTGACTAAATCATTCAAGACTCCAGGCTCTGATTGCTCTGAGCAAATACGGTAGCCGAAACTGGCGACAGAAGCGAATTAAAACAATACTTCAAGGGAAAATAATCAGCATACAAATTCTGATACATTCTTGAAGTGATCGAGTTACAAGATACGAGTAGAATATATTTGTCACAGTGATTGTTCGGTTTCCACAGACTAACCTTTGTTGCTTGTCCTTTCTGAATAAGTATCTGAGTTTAACACAAAACGGCATCTGAAGCTCCCAATTTGCTTTCAAGCACTGTTCCCTTTGCGGAGCCGTTTCTGCGGCACACTTCCGTTCATGATGCTGTTGGTTATAACATGTTTGTCGTCTTTTCTCTAGACGTATTTGGCGCTGTTCGAATAGTTTCATGATTTCGCCTTGCCCAAGCCTGTTCCCTTCTCTTTTGAAGACAACCTTCACGAGACCGTTCTGTTTAAAGTTTTCCAGTTTTCAAATTCATTTTCGTGAATGCAGTTACGTACAATTATTGCTTCATTCAAATCTTTTTTTTCTTCCGAATGTCAGTAAAAACACTGGCGGAGACACTAATCGATAATTATTGTCATTGCCTTAGGCACCTGGCCTAAAAAGTTGTACCACACACACACACATTAAATTTCGACATGGCAGCACACTTGGAGTCTTCAAATAAGGCGATTTTGCTGCATTAGCGTCATGATTATTACCCTCACTTCACTCGGGGATAATATTTTTTGTTGGCACATGTGTCAATGACCACTCCCACCAATTTTACATTTCCTTTCATTCACCTAATAATAGCTCCTGACTTTTGGCACATCCTACAAGAACAATGTCTATAACGAACCAACATGGTGAGCATCCACCATGCAAATTACATATGCACAATCATATATTGGAACCCTTGATTTGTTGCGAGAGCTAGTACCTAGCCTGTACACCCAATGCCCAAATTTTGATAAATCCGTGGCAGAAGAGGCTTGGATGTACGTTACTCAGTTTCTTTTCCACTATGCACCTGGCCCAGAGGTTGGGTAAAATACTGGACCTCTTGCATTGAAACATGGTTTCCAATGTGACTGTTCATAGGTAATTTGTATGGAAATGGTCCCATCACTGACATCCATCTTTTGCTATGTTGGACAGGGACTGAATCATAGAGCAAATTTGGGAGATGGGACTTAAGGGTGTTGTGGGTGAAGGGAGCTGGGATGACTATGATAGGGGCTGTGTAACCAGTACTTACCTGTGTGCAACCATCACCTAGCCTTATGCCTAACCTTTCCTTCTTTCTCATGTCCAGCCTCTTACGTTTCAATACACTGTGCTCCTAAGAGATCCCCACAACCCACTTCCTGCTCCAAAGGCCACCCACTGATTCCCAGGTATGATACACACACCTTAAGGGTTCAGAACAAGTGTACAAAAAGCACCAGATAATAATTGTTAGCCTGTTCACTGTCATTGCTTGTGGTGAAGCTGACAAGCTTAGGATTGCAAATGTGTCTTCATCGTCATGTTATTGCTCGTGGAGCATAGCCCAACAAGCTTAGGATTGGAAATGTGTCTTTATCATCGTGTTATTGTTAGTTTTTCTCTGTTACAAATCAGCACAAGGTGATTGGTTCACATTACCACATGATATGTGACTTCGCGAACAACTTGAGATGTACTCAATTGAATCATTAGTGCTTGTGTATAAAGTTATCTGTATCCCATCCAAACTCAACACCATTTGGCTCTGTGGAACATGCACGGATAAACAAGATTTTAGGGAACAATTTTGGCTTGCGTTCTTAAGTTCACCATCAGATCTGTAAACAAATGTTTGATGGATTTGATTATAATGGCTACCACTACAGGATTGCAATTAACTCTGTCACAGCTAATTATTTAGTCCCAACGAACTTTCTGTGGCGACACGAAATACTTCTGGGAAGATACCAGGCCAAAAACGGACACCAAAGCCATGACAAACTTTAGCCATAAACAATGACGATTTATGCTTTACACTGTACATTACATCTGTTGCCTCGTACATACTGTAGCTGTTTTGTAAAGTTTTTTTCGCCAAAAGTATTTTTCACCGATAGTAGTTTTGTAATGAAAATATCCATTCTTATGGCTTAAGACTCAACACAATGCATCTCTGTGAATATATTACATGAGTTATGCTGCGCATGAGCATGACAGTTGTCAATATGCTTCAGTTTATCATACAGTGCATGTTGAAATATTTCTTCCATTCGATCAAGTAGCCTTTGTTTCATAATGGTATACTAGAAATGAAAAAGACATCAAAATAGTCCCGAGCATTGAGTTTGTTAGTCACAAATGACTGAACACGCTGTGAACAAACCGCAATAATATTGTAAACAACTATCTCGTATTACTTTCCTCGCTCTCAATTTTATATTTGTTACGGAGTGGGAATACTTAAAAGCCTCATAGAAGAAATGCATTCAGTAAAAATAAATGTACACAAGTATTGAAGCGAAGGCCAGATTGTCGTGGCCTCTAATTTAAAAATAAGTGTTCAGAGAATTGCCTGTGCATGAAGAGGTAAGTCACACATTACTCTTTTCTGGCTGGTTGACCTTTCACTCCTAAGCTCAAAATGCATAGTCGCTCAACCTTTAAGAAGCAAGTGTACAATTTTTGTAACGACAATTTATAGTAGTTTCATTTGAGCAAGGTGTCAAAAGTCAAGTTTTCTATACTGTATGATATTTTTCTGATGAAAAACTGCAAGTCTCTTTTAGGAGTCTTGTCCGTACTTTCCATTTTATTTTCTTCTGGTCTCAACCCCACCCACACCACGAGCTCACTGGCAACGCCAGTCTTGTTGTAATTTCAAAAATCTAAGAATCTAAAACTGATAACCGGCACTATAACAGGAAAGAGGAATGATGAGGGTCAAGAGCATAATTCATTAGATAAGAGTATGGTAAGAGAATGAAGATAGAATGTAGAGAAATTGTAATAAAGGGATATTACAACATCATGTGTGCAACATCATGTGTGAGGGAGTAATATTTTAGGAACTAAGAATTTTGAGGGATGGAGTGAAAGGAGTTTTGATATAGTACCCAAGACTGCAATGCAATATACCCATCACTTTATCACATAATGTATCAGTGGCCATCTGAGGAAGGGAGATGAATGATATAAACCAATCCCCCCTGTGTACCTAAAGACAGTATATTTTAGCAGAAATCAAGATCAAGAAAATGTGATCCAATCTCCCTATCCCAGGCTTAAAATTGTGAACAAAAATTGTGCCATCCCTGGACTTTTGACAAAAATTGCTAACTTGAAAGCGCCATCTCATTCAACTTCAGCCAATCCAAACTAAAACAAGCTCTTATGACCCCACCTAACCTCTGGCACTGCCACCCCATGCCTTTCTGTAGCACCACCAAATGATGGATTTGCCTTTTCAGATGGAGGAAGGAGATTATGGACACCATACATTTAAGCTGGTTATTTAGAGTTTAGGAGAAGACAGGAAAGTTAAATACAATACAGCAAAAAAGTCAACATTTGCATACAATTACATACGTAGTGCACCAGATACCTTACTCGGAGTTTCACTGAAGCAAAGCAGATGCAAGGAATCACTTGTAGGTTTTAGGGTTTGACCATCATATTTTCCTGATTGATCAAGCCCTACAACAGCTGGCATACACACTGTTCATTGCTGACCAAAAACAAAAGAGAAAAGAAGCTAGATTAGCACTGGTCAAGATTTCAACCACTAATAAGGGACACTCATTTATTATGTCCACTGAGGGCAGTGGTTTTTCAGAAAATGTGGCAAAAAAGACTTACAGTACCCCCTGTTAATCTCACTGCTGAAAAATATTCCCCCCCCCCCCCCCTTTCAGTACCCAATTTTAACAAATTACTACCATGGTATAATCTAGACACCCAGCCAATGTAAATGAGATCAGAATATACTAAAATGGAAAGTACTGTAGGGACAAGAGCGAGACTCCCAAGAGAGACTTTCAGTTTCTCACAAGAAAATTATCATACAGTATTGAAGAGAACTTGGTATTTGACACCTTGTCCAAATGAAACCTGATTAAACTATAAATTATTGTTACGACATTCATACAAATTGCTTCTTAAAAGTTGGGGGTTTCTGCATTTTTAGCTTAGGAGTGAAAGGGTCAGCAGCAAGAAAAGAGTACAGTAATGCAAGACTTATCTATTAATGCAAATTCGATTTTGACAACTTGACTTCGAACGTTCAATTCTAATCAGAGGCCATGATTAATCCAGGCTTCGCTTCTATAGTTATCTGTTGTTGTTTTTTTTACTGAATGCAATTTCGAGTATTTGTGCTCTGTAACAAACCTAAAATTAAAAGCGAAAAATGTAACACAAGACTTGTTTTCAATATTATTGCAGTTTTGTTTACAGTATGTTCAGTCCACTTGTGATCAACAAACTCCATGCTGAGGGCTATTTCAGTGTATTTTATATTTCTATTTAATAAACATTGCAAAACAAAGGCTACATGATCAAAATTAATGGAAGAAACATTTCAACAGCACTGTAAAATAAGATAAAGCATTTTGAAGACTGTCACAGGTTCCCAGCATAATACATGTAATATGTTCACAGAACCAGGTTGTGTTCAGTCTTGAGCCACGAGAATGCATATTTTGGTCACAAAAACAGATATATTTTCAGTGAATAAAACTTTACAAAACAGCTACAGTATGCATGAGGCAACAAATGCCATGTGCAGTAGCATACTGTGCAATAAATCATCATTGTTTACAGCTAAAGTTCATCATAGCTTTGAAGTCCATTTCGGGCTGGTATCTTCCCAGAAGTATTTTGTGTCACTACATTGGGACTAAATAATTAGCTGCGATAGAGTTATTTGCAATCCTGTAGTGGTATCCATCAAATAATCTAATCCATCAAACACCTTTTTGTTTATGGCTATCTGAAAGTTTCTGTGGTGAACTGAAGAACACAAACCAAAATCATTCTTTAAAATCCAGTTTATCTGTGCATGTTCCACAGAGCCAAACGGTGTTGAGTTTAGATGGGATGCAGCTAACTTCACACAGAAGTATTGATGTACAATTGTTTGCAAAGTAACCTCGCATCATTGCCTGGGGCATCATCGCATATCACAGGACAATGTGAACCAATCACTGTGTGCTAATTTCTAACCCAGAAAAAAATGACTAAAAGAAAGGCATTCACCTTGCAATCCTGAGCTCGTCAGCTTTACCAAGAGCAATGAAGCGTGAATCATCGTAGAAATTACACCAAATTTATATTGACTAAAAACAATAGTTTTTTTTTTTTAATCCAAATCAGGCACTACTATGATACTTTGAAAAATAAATCTGTGATCTGGAGCTTAGAACTTGACATGCACTTGGTTTCTCTTAACAACGTTTAAACTAGAAATACAATAATCGCAGATACCCCCTCACTCTGTCATTGATGGGACTTTTACTTTGGTAACTCCCAGCAAGAGTAGCCTTTGTTTTACCAAAATGTTGACTCAATCTTTTCTTCGAACTCAAGTGCTACACACAAAGGAAGGAGAAAAAGAATGGTGTGTGTTATACTTTTGCATTGAAAAAAGAATCGATTCCGTGACAAAGTACGTATTTCCCATGGTCGGCACATCAAATTAATTCATACAGTCTGCCAAGCACGTTCTCAAAATTTAATACTCAAAGTTTGAAGTTGGTCGGCCGTCATAGTACAGGAAAAAAGGAACACTGATTTTCCAATTTTGAATTCAGAGGCAGTACAATTAAATAGGCTTCCTGTGTGATTTGCTTTTACTCTAGACTGCATGCACCTGACTCAGCATGCATATTTAATGAACTCGAATTGTTTTGTATGTTAACCCACTCAAAACAGCATGATTTCTCCCAGAATCAAAGCAAAACTTGAACAGTTTACTTCAAATTATACACGGGCTTCAGACCCAGCGATACTTCTAAGGGCTTGTGAACGATTCTCGCTGCAATCACCGCGTGTCAGATTACAGAAAAATATGACATCTGACTAAATCATTCAAGACTACAAGTTCCAATTGCTCTGAGCGAATACGGTAGCTGAAACTGGCGACAGAAGCATAGTAAAACAATACTTCAAGGGAAAATGATCAGCATACAAATTTTAATACATTCTTGAAGTGATCGAGTTTATACAAGCTATACGGGATAGAATATATTTGTCATGGTGATTGTTCGATTTCCACTGGCTAACCAGTGCTCGACATTAAGGTTTTAGGTTAGTTAACCAACCTAAAGGGTTTAGCTGCCCGTAACACAATTTTAGTTGCCCGGACGTAATTACGGAAATTCCATATATCGTATGACGGTTTTTATCTAAAAGAAGTCTAATTCAGCTGGACAAAGAATAGGTGTTTTGTAGTGATATATTCTCTTGGAATTACATTATGGTACACATATTGTTTCGTAAAGATGCAAAGAAGCAACTTGGATAATGACGCGAACGTGAAATCACTGCGAGTCGTCTTTATGTTCTTGATCGACGCGTGGTTACAACTCAGAGCATTTTCTCCATCAAAACCACAGCAAGCATTATATAATTTGTGCTTCAATAATAGTATCACTATTCAATTGTGGGTTATCATTCCATATCAGAGACTTTAAACAATTCCCGATGATCAGACGTCCATCATTTGGCCACTGGCCGGGGTTTGTATTTCAGAGTCGGCGTCTGAATTTATAATTTTCACATGGGAACACAAGGAATAACATGATTACTTTTTTCATGTTCTCTTACATCGGTGCACGTGTTTTTCTCCATTCAAAACGCTCTCGGCAAGTCTCTTATGATTGTTTTTATCTATTCTTTTGCAAGAGAGCGGCCAATAAATCTATACGAGTGTCTGAACGCGGTGCGACACCATGACAATGCACATGTTTTTCATCGTTCAGTTGCCACATGGTTCGTTGCTTTGAAATTAGCCTTGGTTCTATTCTTTTTACGGCATCACTCTGAGTTGTCGTGCTGCGATATCGATTTGAATCGGATCTAATAAAGCATAAGCTAATTTTATCAATACCGCGTGAATTCACTTACAGTCATTTATTTTACTGAAAACTGATTTTATCGCGTAAACACTGAAGTTGCTGCCTGACGCGTGGCGGTGATAATTTTGCCTGAACCTCGGTTAATCGGCGTCTTATTGTACACAGTAACAGAAACCAATGAAATGCACGCAATTTAAAATGTTATCGTTTATGGACAAGATTGAGTTTCAAGGAATTGGATGTTCCGAAAATTTTTGGTTGCCCAGCCGGGCAACCACTGCACTGAATTTACCTGCCCGGCTAGAATTTTTAGTTGTCCCGGGCAAGCAGGCAACCGCTAATGTCGAGCCCTGCTAACCTTTGTTGCTTGTCCTTTCTAAATAAGTATCTGAGTTTAACACAAAACAGCATCTGAAGCTCCCAATTTGCTTTCAAGCACTGTTCCCTTTGCGGAGCCGTTTCTTCGGCACACTTCCCGTTCATGATGCTGTCCGTTATAACATGTTTGTCGTCTTTTCTCTAGACAGATTTGGCGCTGTTCGATCATTTCATGATTTCGCCATGCCCATGCCTGTTTCCTTCTCTTTTGAAGATGAGCTTCGCGAGACTGTTGTGTTTCAAGTTTTCCAGTTTTCCATTTTCGTAAACACAGCTACAATATACTGTTTCTAATTTCTCTTACTGCAAGTAAAACTACAGGGCCACACGTGATCGATCCGGCCTTTGTTATTGGTTAAACAGCAATAGGAACTGGGGATGAGGTCACACGACAGACTGATAGACGAACATTAAATTTCTAGATGGCGACACGCTTCGAGTCTTTGAAGGATGCAATACTACTGCATTAGCGTTGTAATTATTTCCCTCACTTCGTTCGGGGATAAACAGTGCGACACAGTGATAAAGTGAACGGTCCCCCGGAGAACGGGTCAAAGCCAAGGACCTCTCATCACAGGCAGCCCACAAGGTGTTACTAAGTCACGCCTGATCGGTCAAGGTCTGATGACGTCACGGGCCGATCGGTTAATAAGGATTTGTATGGGGAGATTTTCAAATCACATTTTATGTGTGAAAATAAAACAATCTTTCTCCTAAAATTCGTCAGATAACATTACGAGTCCTTATTTACCGTTTAAGGTGACTTTCGAGGCGATTTGGCGCCGATTTAGCGATTTTTTTTTTGTGCTGCCTGTGTATGTACTTATATTTTGGGAAGGCAGGAAGCCAAATGCCTAAAATCCCCGACTCGCTCTTACATAATCGCCGATTTCTCCCCGAAATCATCGCTTAAACGCCATCCGGCTCCGGCACAGAACAGAACGATGACTAGACTTCTCAGACACATCGACATGCAGCCGATAAACGCTGTTTCTCCATGCGAAAATACTAGCGAAAGCTCGGCAACTTCGATTCCTAGATCATCAGACAGTTATGCATGGACCAGAAAAAAACCGTTGGTGTCAATTTGAATCCCCATCACCCCTCCCCAAGTGACAATTTTTCAAACGTTCGTTCGAACCGTGTGCCCGACCTTACCCGGCTGGGGAAATTTTGACATTATGCAGTACTGTGTAATTGATCGACTGGCGACGAAATGAAAGCCATCTCGAAAGCAAAGCGCTTATATAGCTACAGCTACAGTCACGCTGCAAAATTCTGGTAGGTTTTATCGCCCACAATTGTCCCAAGCCGGGTGAGGTCGGTGGACACAGTTTGAACGAACGTTTGAAAAATTGTCACTTGGGGAGGGGTGGTGGGGGTTCAAATTGACACCAACGGTTTTTTTCTGGTCCATGCATAACTGTCCGATGATCTAGGAATCGAAGTTGCCGAGCTTTCGCTAGTATTTTCGCATGGAGAAACAGCGTTTATCGGCTGCATGTCGATGTGTCTGAGAAGTCTAGTCATCGTTCTGTTCTGTGCCGGAGCCGGATGGCGTTTAAGCGATGATTTCGGGGAGAAATCGGCGATTATGTAAGAGCGAGTCGGGGATTTTAGGCATTTGGCTTCCTGCCTTCCCAAAATATAAGTACATACACAGGCAGCACAAAAAAAAAATCGCTAAATCGGCGCCAAATCGCCTCGAAAGTCACCTTAAACGGTAAATAAGGACTCGTAATGTTATCTGACGAATTTTAGGAGAAAGATTGTTTTATTTTCACACATAAAATGTGATTTGAAAATCTCCCCATACAAATCCTTATTAACCAATCGGCCGTGACGTCATCAGACCTTGACCGATCAGGCGTGACTTAGTAACACCTTGTGGGCTGCCTGTGCTCTCATATTCTGCCGATAATACATCGAAAATGTTGGGAATTTACAAGGAAAATGGCTTGGGGCTGATTCACAAGAATCGTACGAAAACAGCACTACACTCACAAGCATACATTCCCGCAAACAACATATTTCCACACAACACACGAGATGACGCTTGGTTCTCTGTCTCTCGAGACACTTTGCTCAAACGAAATAGCATAAAATGCGTGGGAGCAGACTTTTCAAAGCGACAACAAACAAACTCACCAATATTTCAGTTGACAAAGATAGCTGGTCCGACGAAAGAAGCGAGAAACGAAGCCACGCCACACACTACAACTGTACTAATTAATTCCGCGCCACTTGACACCTATGGTTCTGCAGTCTCTACTTCACGTAGCATTTATCTGCCCTTGGGTGAGGGGGTGAGCGTTATGCCCAGACGTGATTTCCAGTTTGATCCCATTTGGTGACATTCAATATTGTAGTAAGGACAATCTTCATAGAAAGCTGCAACTAAAACCAACGTAGTATACTAAGCTGTACGCTTGGAGTTGTTTGTCCCAGTATTTCACCGCAGTGGGGTAGGGAAGGGTAAATGCTTGGAAGACTTGTTTCCATACGCCAAACCGCCCTTGGCCGTCAGTGAACTGGGAACTAGTCTGAGTCTCGGCTGAAGGATTGCCGACGTTGTTCCGAAGTGTTTACGAGCACAGCAACATGCATAAACATGTCTTTTGATCCAGAGCGAGAAAGGATGGAAACATTTATCGCCTGATACATTGGGGAGATCTCTCCAAAGCCAAGAATTGTCCTCTTTTATTTGTTTTCGGATCTGGAAACGAAGTTATTCGGGCCCGACCGTTCTTGTTTCCATCACTCAGACCGCCCTCTGGCACGGGGGTAAGAACTAAACTTTGGAAGGTAAGATAACATTACTTCTGCCACAATGATGAATTCTTTTGTGAATTCAACCTTAAAACCTTTATTGTGATAAATGCAGTGCACAATGCAAAGCTAACAAAAAGCCAAATTATTATCTAACATATATTATCAATCATTATCAGAACATTGCGACCTCTGTTTACACATATTTCTACTGTGTAGGCTGCCTGCATATTTCATTACATTAATTTTGATAACAATGCTTCTCTCTCTGTTTCTGCTGCAGCCTTTCGTGCTGGCCAGTGGAAATGGGGAAAGGTGACCCCTTTCCAAACAGGCCAACAGATGGGGCCGCAGCTGGCTGGGGCTGTAGCATGTGGCTGTGGGATCTTGGCCATGCAGCAAACTTGTCGCAAATGCAATTGCAAATGGGCCACAGTCGATGCTGTTATTCTGCTGTTGCACAGGCTGAACTCTGATCGTTAGCTCAGGACCACAGCCATGGAGAATATTTTGCAACTGTTTCTGGACAAATTCTTTGACTCGGCCATGGAACAAACTGTCAAAGTAATTGACGCATCCATTGCTACAGCCAATGTTTTAGTACCTGTACAAATTCTCCAGTGGCAATGGAGAAACTTAGGGATTGTCCCAGGACTGTATCTTGCAATCCTTCAAGATGAGGTGCTTGTGCCTTTAGGGTATTCTGTGCCACATTCATTGAAATGTCAGTCAACATTTCATTGTTTTTGATGAGTCTAATCACATCTGCTGGTAGCTGTGTATCCCTTTTTTTTCTTTCAGCGGGGGAATACATGGTTTCTTTCACAAACTCAACATCATCATCAATACTGTAGGTTTTTGAGAAGCAGTCCTTCTCCTTTTCGGGGAATCAGCATTTATCTGTTCAAGATTAAAAATACAATAGCAACCTATAGGTCATTTACTTTATATAACATTGAAAAAGGTATCAAGTATGCTATAGGTGGATGCACTTTCCATTCACTGCAGTAATGAATAGTCCACTGATACATCAGGCTTGTTACAGGGATTTCATGGATTGTACCATTGAAGAGTACAAAATTTCACTGTACCTGGAATTGCGAGAACTTCATTATTTCCCGAAGCACTATCTGTGCTGGGCAGCCATTCTTTTTTGTGTCCTGCACCATCTTCTTGCTTTTTTTGCTGTACTGGTGATCTCCCTGGTTTTCCTACAGAAATATAATAAATAGATTAATAGTAATGCACTTATTTATAAGAAAAAAATTACTGAGAACAATGCATTCAATCTTCATTATCTTCCCATATTTTTGTAGTGGTGACACCTGCATTGTACTTACTTGCTGTTGGACTTTCAGTCTATTTAGTTTAAATGCCTTTTTCCTATCTTTTCCATTTCTGCAGTCTAGAATCTTGTATCCCAAGACCAGATATGGTGTTCCATCAAAGGCAACCTTTTCATCTTCCCACATCACCTTGTGTGGTTGAGCTAAGGGATCTGGAAGGTTTAATATAAAGATAATATTCATATGGTATCCTAGAAGGGTAATATAAACCCTGCAGATCCCATAGGGCCCTGCCCTCAAACACTTTGTGAATATTTTCTGTGCATGTAATTTTCAGAAAGAAGCTGATTCATAAATGTGGGACCAATCAGAAAAGTCTGAATATATTCAATGCAATATTTGGATCCTTTCAATTATTTTCATCAAATTTCTGTATTATTAGCTTTCGAAAAAATATGCAGGGCTTAATAGTTCAGTCCTCTCACCACTGGGTTACCTCTAATAATGCCCTTGTGTGTTTGACAATAAGGAGTACGGCCTCAGGGGATATAATTAGGGCTCACCTATGTTTCCAAAGCCTTTGTCCACTCTCCAGGCAGTAAAAGAAGATGTTGTTTGTATTTCCCATTCTCTGATGACTTCATCTGCTCTATGACTACCGAACACATAACCATGTGTTTTGGAAAATTCATGATCGAACAATGCAGGTGGAGAGAACTCAGTCATGGCTGGTCGTAAGTGCGAATTTGGCGGGGTTTTCCGATCAGTGTCCTAATAAGGGGAAGAGGGTGTCCCATTACAGCCCCGGGAGTCCGGGCCTCCTCCGGCTGATATGTCGAACGACAGACATCATGTTTTCAACCACACAAAGGACACAGTACATGTACACCATACTTTGGGCTCGTTTGATTATTTTTATTTCAATGCCTGTACAAAGTCAGTTGTCTCGTGCCAGAGGTCTGAGTGATGGAAACAAAAACGCGAATGACTTCGTTTCCATATCCCGAGAGTAGGGTCTATCGTACGACTACCATATATGGAATACAAGACAAGCCGCCATATGTACGCATACAGGGCTCTCATGTGCGCATGGAAGGCTCTCATGTACTCATACAGGGCTCTGAGTACCAGTCTCCAGCCGCGAAGCAGCATTCAAAATGGCGGAAGAAGAACTTCATTGTATTCATCATTCCATTACTAAAATCCACGCCGGAAAGGTTCTTAAGCTGGTAGAATGCGGTGCCAGCGATTGTTCGACTTGTGTTGGTTTGCCGAGAGGGCTTTAACATTGCCCTCTATGTCCACTTGCCTTTCGAATCCGTTCGAAGTTAAAAGATCATCATGTGTCGGTGCACTGGAACAGCAGGATTTGTTTCGCAGGTACGTCATACAGCTTGAATGTAGCATTGTATTTACTGTAACAAGCAATGGCCGTAAAGTAACGGTCTGCAGACAGTACATTTACACTTATTATATCGTTTCTAGAAGCGCAACTTCAGTATTCCAGTTTGTGTAATTGAAAAATATCGGAAATAATGTTACAGCTGACGGTTTATTAAGGCTGTAATGCCTCCTCTACAGTCTGTTCTTCTTTCCTGTTCTTGAAGGGCAACGAGAGAAAGCTAAAGGCACTTTTTATCGTCTTCGTCTTATTAAGCTAGCGTTTGCGTGATTCGCTGGCAACACTGGCTGCATTTGTTTATGTTATTGTGTTTTACAGAATATAACATCCTGAAATGCAAAAAAACATGTCTCACGGTCTCGAACAAGAAGTACCCAACATGGTGGGAGAAGCCACATTATCATTGCTTTGGCTACAGGAATCTCTACATTATGTATACTGTACCAGAACCACAAGAATACCATATGCAGAGTGGTTTCTTTGATCATATTGTTATTTAAATGTGGATCCAGGAGGCGCTTCGCCAAGTAGATCCGCAGCTTTTTGACAATGTTATGATGCATTTCACCATCAATAAGAGGACAGACACATAAAAACCTGACGTCAATTTTTTTTACAAAACAAACACATTTAATACGACCATGCGGAACCAGAGAATTACAAAATCCTTAGCTTTCAAATGCTGACCAACATTTTTGCCGACAGTCAAATGACCCATGGGGCAGGCCTAGTTTGTGTCCAACACATCCTCTGGAAAGAAATGATCATATAATCGTCAATTTTATTGTCATAAGGCCTCTGAAATGATCATAGTCATCAAAGCAACTGAATCCTATCCCACAATTCCATCCACGCCAAGGTTATCTGCATCATCAAAATGGCCGCCTCTCGTGGCATGCAAAGCGTTCTCGAGATTTATCAAACGACGCTGTTGCCGATTGCTACAACTATATCGAGAGTAGAAAAGAAGTCCAGGAAAGAATCTCATAACAGATGTGACGATGATAGTAGCTCAACTCCTTCGGGTAAGGCAGCCAAACAACTTCTAGATGCCTATTGTAGAGAGGCCACTGCGTCATGTAGGCTGGACATCTCTTGAGAACGCTTGCCCTTCATGCTCAATGTGTGCGACGAGATGCGGCTATCTTGGTGATGCTGATATGAACCTGGCGTGCATGGAATTGCGGGATATGGTTTGTGAAGTTTTAATTGCTTCATGTGTATGCTGTGAGTGTGTGGCATACTACAGTCTTCACCTTATTTTGAACATATTACATTTTACAGGTCAGCCTGAATAGGTTCTTATATATGGGGTGTTTAGTGGCAAATCAGGCTGTTTAGGTTCCTAAATAGGTTCTTATTAATTCAGGGCTTTAAACTGTTTGCTACTGTTCAGAATAGTACAAATCCATGATTACTATAATATAATTATATTATAATAGATCATTTAAGTATTGTACAGTTGTAGTAAAGTACATTTTACTCATACAATGCCTGCTTTTCTAATTCACTTAATTGGACTGATCTTACAAATAAGAACCTATTTCAAATGTCAGGCTGAATGGGTTCTTATATATATAATAGGGGACTAATTTCCAAATTCTTCTGCTTCAAAAATATATTTAATTCTAAAATGTAATTTGTTGAATAATAATATGTTTGCAGCAAACAATGTTTGCCACTATGTTTGCCACTATGTTATTTGCCACTATGTTTCACTTGAGCCATCATAGTAATATTAATGTATCCATGAAGCATCTAGTGCCAACACTGGTACATGTAGAACTACAGTAGTATCATTTGGTTCTCTAGATTTACTACACAGGAGAAGACCTTGATATTGATTGCAAAAGCCAACACAATATGCTGCAAGCGACAGAGAAAGAAAACCAAGGTACAGTATGTAAAAAGACATGTATCAACAAAGTGGTCTCTCATAATATACTGTATGTGGGGGGGGAGGGGGAGGGGGTACTCCCCTATATTTCCAAAGGGACATTCCGCTGGATAGGGTATGGTTTTCAGGGTCCTCCAGCTCGCTTAAACATGGTATATGATTTTGCATTTCCGTGTCTTAAACAGGGTTCACTCCCATGGTCAACTAACTTGAACTCTGAACTCTTGCCCTGCGCTGCGAGAATTGCAATTACATTGAATGATTTGTAGACAATGTTTTCACATGACATTGATCTTGCGTCATCACTTTGTCTATATGATAGCATTTGACTAGACCTATTTGTTACAAGGAGATTTGCACCTGATGTGTATTACCGCGTAAATGCAGATGACTCTGATGCCTGAGGAAAATTACAGGGAATATATCATTTTGCAATAGTGTCTTGAATAAGGTGCAAATTTTGGTTCAGTCTTGAACAGGGTCACAAATTAGACAGGATAAATATATATATATATTTGTGTCTTGAATAGGGTTTGATATCGTGAGCGGTACCTTACCGGTATTTTTTGAATGTCATTCATTGACACATAACCCATATTTTTCTCTTTCCTGTAGATCTTTTGGATGAAGCTTTGGAGTCCTGTGTTAACATGGGTGGCAATGAAAATAAAACATTTTTCCTGGGATGCCAGAATGTCAGCATTGTCATTTAAGTGGGACAACTGCCGAGAGGAATATTGGTTCAAATCATGATTAAAATGAAATGAGAACTATGAAGAACTTATCTGAACTCTGTAAGAAGTTTAGTCTTTTGTGCAAAATAGGACTGCACTGAGAGGAAAATCTAGATTTGCCTTGTATTCTAAGTGGGTGCTGTCATGCCGCTGCTTTTTGCAAAAAGTTCACTGGTCAAATTAAGGTTTAAGTTTTCATAATTTGTCACAATTATTGTTTATACAAGGTTGGAACCGAATTTAAATTAAAAGAACAATATAACAGAATGATTACCTTATTACATATGATGGTGGGAGTATTCTACCCTATCCTTAAATGCTAAGATTTTTTAATGGTTTTGGCTGAGTTTTAAGTACATTCATGTTTCTGATCCTGTGTTCCATTAATTGTGTTTGATAAAGAGCCATTTTTGGATGACTTTCGAAAACCAAAGTAAAGTAATTACGCATAAAAAACACTTTCAACCAACCGAAAGCCAAGGAAATCGCGTTTGGTTTTACTTTAAAGAAGAAATCATTCAATCGTGGGTGGACACCTGCAAACCATCGCCACTTGCTTTCTTGCGTGAAAATATCGCAATCAGGTTTTTCTATTTCCATTTAAAAGAAAGTGTTTGTTAGTCGTGCAGCGCCGAGGTACTGTAACAGATCTTTATCGCGGTAATGACAGCTTATGTAAAACTTGGACAAAGATTAAGTTATGACACACAGCTGGAAAAGCATATTTAGTCAATGCACGAATTTTTAGACTCGAACTTTAAAATGTCGCAAAGAACCACCAAAGTTTCAAGCTGCAGTTTCTATTACGTTTTTTGCCATTTGTCGGAAAAACGAAGAAAACCCAAATGTTTCTAGCTGCGCTTCTAGCTGTGAGTTTAACAGATGAAAAAAACGATCTTATCGAAAAGGAGAAAGAATATATAAAATGGGCGCCGGTTTTGATACAAGAATTTTACCCACCCCAAATCAAATTTTTTGAATTTATTGTTGGTGCGGCATGCGCCTACAAATGTATCTAGAGGGTGACACATGTCGCACAGCTCGACCAAAATGTTTTTATACTTGCTTGCTGTGTATGCCACTATAGTTTCAAAGGATGAGATATCATTTGTACGATGGAGATATTTGTTAAATTCAAGTGGAATGATGGCCCATCTTTTTTTTCATTTATATAGATCGATCACTAAAACAGCTTTTTCACCGCGTTGGCGAAGATGCATGCGCTAATACAGCATCGGTAAAAGTCAAAGGACAAGCGACAGAGATATTTGTTAAATTCGAGTGTAATGATGGCTGGAGTTGATCAAAAAGTGCGTTTCTTCGAGTACGGGTTGGTCACAGCCACGACAATTTTTCCCCAACCCCCACCCCCTCACAAACCAAAATTGACTGCATCGTTAACCCTTGTTCATGTCGTGCTAGGAAGAGTTTGGACAATCCTGAAACAATTTACGGTATGTACATTTCTCATACGATATAATTCAGGTAAATATAGCGTTTGTAACTACCTGATTATGTAGTCGCATAAATTGTTGGTATTTCCCGTCAAGGGGGTAGGGTCAGGACTGACGGTGCGAACTTGTCGATTTTTGCTCGAAAAAGGGATGAAATGCCTTTTCTTCAGACGCTACAGTATACAAGACACGGAAAGAACCGCACAGTGCGTAGAAAATGGATTTGAGCGATGTATGCGAAATAGTCGTTTTTTGCAATGCCCGGATAAGACTCGTTGAGTTTAGACGCTACAGTACAGGAAATAAAGACAAATTCGCATAAAAATGAAAAAGAAGGCAATCAAGCAGCAGTTATGGAAAATATTCTAGTTTCTTGCTTTGAACCAGATGAAATTTCCTCCTATTACGTACTACATTGACCGAAACACGGGCAAAATCGCATAAAACGCTGAAAATATGACGAATTAGAGTCTAAACCGGCGGGTAGGAAACTTTCAGAAAGTTTGACGAAATTACTTCGATCCTTAGCATTCATATCATACGCTAGGGGGCTAGACTGTATTGAAGTTATTAGGTTCAAGATTTTCGAGGGCTTGACGTTTGGGTCCCGGGTTTGGGTATGGGTACGGTTTATCAATTCATTCAACCGATGCCGGATTACCGGCTTACGATTGATTGAAGGAAATTGGCCCAAAACAAGTAGCGCGTCACCTCCGAGCTCATGATGAAGATGAGAATCCAATAAAACTAAGTCACCAAAGCTAAGGCTATAGCAAACAAATCTGACTTCCCCTCAAATATATATCAAGCAAATGCTACTTTCGGGGTTGCAAAAAAAGCATGCGCAAGGTGTTAAGCATGCAATGTGCTTGGGATGTGGGGATCTTCAATTCTTACTGGCAGTGGAGCATCTACCTTTAACATCCACAGAACCTTGTAGCATATTTGCGGCTTCTGCTGCGGACAAAAGAATTTGAAGGTTGCTACGCGCGTAATTATAGACAGCATTCCCCAACCTTTGCAATTTCGCATAAGGTACTCCCAAGACAGAGCTACTTCCCGCGGGCATGAAACATTAAACAACAAACAAGATGGCAATGATGCTACAGGCACTGCTACCATTTTTACCATTTCTATCTGCCTAATAGCTATTGGAAAAAGCCAGTATCCCACCCTCCCTTTACTATGTGTACTGAAAGGCACTATAACTGGCAGTTATCTCTCTTTCATTTTCTGTAGAGGGCACAGAGATCAATAACGAGGCCCTCATTGTCGTTCCGCCATCACTGGTCTTGTCATCAAAGGGGCATCGTCTTCAAGGGCAGACAGGAACTCATGTAGATTGTAGGAACTCGCTTCACCACTCAAAACATCCGTTGTGTTGGATTATACAGCGTACCTACCATGCACTAATGACCTACAAAGAGGAAGGTTAGAACATATCCCACAACTCTCTTTTTGGTAATGCATAGCGCGAGAATAGGCCTTTTTCATAGAAGCAGGCCACTACAAAAGCGTTACCCTGCGTGATTCGTGTAAACCATCAGTTTGCGGAACAATATCTGGCAAAAAATGGAAAGAAAGAAAGAAACAATAATTCTCGTAAACTTTCATTAGTATTTGGACAAAGTAACTGAACAAGTTTCATTTTTTCATCAAACCCACAAATGTGCCGATTGCAGTCTGCTCCTCGTTTATGAGATGTATATAGTTCTCTTTTAAGCCCGTAACAAGTCTCTTTACGTAAAAACCAATAAGTTTGACATTTCATTGTTTATCAACTTTTGCTACTCGTCGCACAGCTTGATCGTGCCAATCTTCTCGAGGATTAATCAGTTTACCACAAACAGGAACACCTTCAATGAACGGAAAGAAAAAAGTCCTCACAGTACAAAATTAATATTACATCATATAGATAAAGCAATTAAAATAATGTAAACTGCCACTTGGTAATAATGCCAAGGAAAGGTATCCTTAAGAATCTCTGCGCTGTTCAGCGATGTGCAGCTTCATGCGTTGCTTGGAGGACTCTGAAATTCTGTCATAAAATAGCAAAAACATACAAACATTCATACAGGTACATATTAACAAACATGTTCATAAATAACTGTGAGGGTGAACTTTTAGAAAACTGGTAAATAAGGTGAACATGTATCACGCATGTTAATCATAAAACCTGCCACCTTTTGAACATCCGTCTAACGCTGGCTGAACAGGTCTAAAAAGCATTCAGCAGCTATATTGCGGTCAAGAAATGGTAAAAACTCATGAACAGTTTAATCACAAAGGCCATAAAGTCTCTTATACTTGTGGCTATGGTGACAACAAATAAGAGCATTGCTGCTATTACACATGTCACAAGTGCTGTCAGCAACTGCATGGGTGGACAGTATGGTATTTAAAAGGTCTTTGCGGCAGTCTGCCTACAATTCTGGCCAAAAGTATGTGGGACACTCTGAAAAAATGCTATGTTTTCACCACCACTCCTTGTTGAACGACGAAAGCGGCTCCTGTTTCCGAAACTTAGTCCTCCCCCCTCCCCCCCATACAATGTTGCTTAATGGGAGTGCACTTTGAGCACATTCATTCAACATTGTAAGGGGGGAGGGGGGCGGGAAGAGGGAAAGTGTCATAATTTTTAAATAAAAGGCTAAGTGTCCCACGACTTTTGGCCAGGATTGTAGCTTTCGTTTAAACTGCTTGTGCATTCATTCCACTGTCTCTGGTAGAGTGGAGCCTTCCTAGTCTGCCACTCTTTGAGGAGTACATCTGCTGACTTTTTAAGTAAGTCAAAAAGGGGCCAAGTTTTTCTGTAACAAGTTTATCACTTGCAGTAATGATCGTGATACTAATAAACATGCTTGGACTAGCCCCGTCAGCTTCTTCAATGCCTTGATCAACAAACTGTCAGCATTAACATTGCAAAATAATATTTAAAAGACATCAAAATGTGTCACATCTCTCACAAGAAGGAGAACTGGTCAAAACAATCTAAAAATTTTAAATCAGTACTGTATGTCCATGAAAAGATACAACAACCTCAAGTTCTTGAAGTTTGACAAGTTATTCACATTCCAACTTCTCTGTAAAGTCCAAAAGTAATGTGAAGATACAAACATACATGTATTGTAATGTTTCTACCCTGCCTTTGGCAGCAGACACATCTTCCAGAGCCCTGATGAAGGCAGTTTTGGATGTGCCAGGTGTCTGCTTCTGCATTGTTGACCACTGAAGGAACAAATTCTGGTCAAACAGCTAACTGCAAGAATCTGTTGGGGTACCTGGCCAGTATCTTGTACAATTTCCGACAAGGAGAGTGAGTAGACATCCTTCTTGCAATTTGGGCAGTGGTAATTACTTGGCTTGTAGAAATTATAATGACCTTAGTCCAAATTAAATAAAATGATTATGCAAACCACTACTTACTTATTCTGTGACCATCCTAAGTACACAGTAATTTACCTGCTGTTGTATACAATATAATAAGTAAGCCTCCAGTCAACACAATGGCATTATTAAACAGCCAAGCCAGACAGCTGTTTCGGCCTATTTGGGCCTCATCAGCATGGCGTAGCCAACACTCAGACATCCAATCTAATCTGGTCTGAGTTACAGGCAGCCATGGACAGCATATCACAGTGGACTTAGACAAAGTTATCTGGTATAGCAAAATATGTTCAGCAGCTTTCTAATCACCTTTCTGTTTTATGATCACTAATGATCCAGTGCTGTGTTGCTTAACAAAAGGAGTCTGGCAAACTTGGCAATGACTTGGCATGCAAAATGATGGGTACCTACCTGTTATAGGAATAAAAAAAGTAATAATTCAAATGTTATTATTTCAGGGAAGTTTCAAAGGTTTGCCACTAAATGTGTGCTATTATTATTAGTGTGTGCTATTTCAAATACATAACTTTTGTTACTGCACTGAATGCTTCCATGGAATAAACTTACCTAGATATCCCAAGCCACTACATTTTTCATTTATTAATTTTGACATGGAATTAAGTATATGGCACCTTATGTTTTACTGGTACATATACTGCTGTTGCCGTGGATGCAACAACAACTTACTGGGTAGAGTAAGGTCACCATTTTCATCCAAAACAACAGCTGGTGCAATGGTTTCAAAACAGTTATTTATAAATAAATTTTTGTCATCAAATGATTCTTGTAGATGGAGGACTGCGCCACATATGGTGCTGAGCGGACCACAAGCACTGTCCCAGTTCTCAATCAAGGCGGTCATTCTTTCGTCCCAAGATGCCAGTATTGGTATCACGACTTTCTTCGCTCAGTTAGTGAATTACAATGAAACTGGAAGTGTGATGGCTTCTTAGACTTTGCCATTCCAGCCATCTTGTAGCTATTCCTCGTCAGTTTTCTTTCTTCTTTTATAATAGCCCTGAGATCGGTTGCCCAACACCATTTTGAATTTGAACACCAAACTGCTAAGCAGCCACGAAATTTGGATGCCAGAATGATGACTACAATCATTTCAGTGCCTTGTGACAATTGATGATTATGATCCCTTTTTTCAAGAGGATGTGTCATCGCATCTAATGCCTGGCTATGCGGAGTGGAACTGAGTCAGGTGCCTGGGGTAAGCCCAGGGAGGGGGGGATGCCTGCAGTTGGAACTGACTCATACATTATTACATTCCCATACAATAGTGCAGTAATTTCTGCCATGTTTGCCTTGATTTACCCATTATGTGCTTTTAAAAACCGTAAAGGGGTTATAAAATAAAACCATCCTTTGATCAACAAGGTCTGGTTTTTCTTACTGAATGGCAGCTTTTGTGGTCTCTAGTCTCTAATATCACTGACTGTAGGAACAGGAAACTGTTATTTTTACAAATTGCTGGCATGAAAGTGTGCGTGGCTGAGTATTCGTCCGTAAATAGAAATCCTCGAACCCTCGATTTTTCGCACCTCACGATATATATTCGAACTAAAATTCGTTTCCCTTGGACCTGTTTAAACACTGTACTGTTACCCCCGATTTCTCGAACTCCCGAATTAGCACGAACCAATTTTCGTTCCCCACCTCAACTGGTCGACGCGAAAACATACCTTCATTCCGGCGCTGAATTCATTCATCAACGGGTCATTCGGCTTCTTCCCAAGGGGCAAGAACGAGCAACAGTAGGTTGTAATGTAATGCTCGCGTTCCTAGCAGCTAAAACCCAGTAAAAACGTTAGTATAGCCCCGTTCTGGTCGCTATTCTGTTTGCTGTTTACCGCCATTTTGTACGCAGCGATGGAGACTGGTACTCAGAGCCCTGTATGAGTACATGAGAGGGAAGGCACTATTTAACACGGAAGGCACTATTTAACACCCACCAAAACCATGTGAGCCGAAATTGAAAATTTGCTGTCAGCGGTCATGACGTCAAGTCTAACCAACATGGCGGCCGAGGCGAGCTTGTCACGATCTGCGGTACTTATGCGGTGAATGATACTCTTATAGTGTTAACGTAAGTAAAGTCAATCTTAAGACAATTTTCACGCTGTTGTCATTACTTAGAGTATATTTTTATCGGATTGTTCTCCGTTCCTGTACAACCATGAACATGGTTCTGAAGGTCGTTATCTAATTACGTAACTACAGTAAAAAGTAAATAACATCCGCCAAAACCATGTGAGCTGAAAATTAAAAAAAAAAAAGAGATGGCCTTCTGTTAATCTATGGAAGCACTGAATTTTACCGATTCACCTTTTGGCTGGAAATTGGCATCATGACTACAATTAGTTTATTTCCAGCGTAAGCTCGTGGTTTCGGTGGATGTTATTTACTCTTTACTCTGGTGAATGGTGTAAATAACATCCGCCAAAACCATGTAGCGTGCGCTAAAAATAAGTTGTTGTAATCATAATGCCGATTACTGGTCCATGTAAACTGGCAGTAAATAATAATACATATGGGGTGTTTTAGCAACTGGCCATCAAACTTCATCATTGTTGCTGCAAAATTTTAAACTTAAAGTCACTTTGCACTTTCTGTCACTGCCATTGACCGACAAAAATACACATCTTGACCACCTATTTGAAGCAAAAAGAACAGATTTTATAAATGGCATTGAGAACATTAATATCACAGATTTTGATGGCCATGTACTACATCATGACAAAACCTTCTATATGAATTATATAATTCCCAGTTCCAATTCTGTTTCAATCAGATAAGAAATCAATATAGTTCTGACTAAGTTAATTATTCTAAACAGAAATGTTAATGTGTGTGCTCTGCTCACACATGAATGCATGTTTGATCCCCTCTTGCATTCCCCTCACTGACGAGTTCCATTATGATGTTTGTTCAGTGGATTGGGCTGTCATGCAGGTTCCAATGCTGAATAGAGGGGGGGGGGGCTGGGGGGGGGGGGGGTGTTTCATTAAAATTTCTTTTAAGTTGTACACTGACGGCTGGTATTGTGTTACAAACAGCAAAATTCCTGTTGGTCACTCTTGACTGTTGAAGTGCAGACTGCCTTTCTGTAAAAGCCACGTCAGAGATTCTTCTCTCTACTAGGTGGTTGGGGTTATGTTAGGTTTTTATGTATATCTTTGCTGGGCAATCATACTTCTTGGTGTCTTGCACCTGAAGAAGGCATGGTCACTTTGTTCATTTACCTGTTAGACAAAATTTTAATGTTACACATCTCAATACCAGTTATAGTTATTTCTAAATAAGAAGATACCAGACTTCAGCAGTTCTAGACAATATGTGCTATGTAAGTTGTGTAGACATAAGGCATTTTGCTTTATGATTTTGACTACTTTTCACTCTGTTTAGAATACTGTATTAATATTTGTTTTGATACTTTGTAAGGAATAAACACCGATGGTATGAAAGATGAGTGATGTTGCTTTAAAAAAATTGTCTAGTATAAAATCATATATGATTTTATTTTCTGCAACAATTTACCTCTCTCTTTTGCCAGCTTTGCTTTTAAAATCTTGTTCCTATTTGGACCATGGTGGCACTCCAGGACTTTCTTCCCAATGATCATGAATGGGATCCCATCAAACTCTATACCAGGGCCATCTGTACTGACTTCCTTCCATAGAATTTTGTGTTTTTTTGCCACCTTAATGATTATACAATATTGTTACAGTCAGAGACCGGATCCTTAGGGACTGGTCATTATTTATGAAGGAAAGAGGGGAGGGGGGGCAGGGGGGGGGGGGGGGGTAGGGGTTGGTCATGTGCATATTTTTAGTCAATATTATGCTGAGTAGTTAGTTATTGTTAAATTACACAGAGTTTAACTGTTATTGAAAATTAATAAACAAAGTGTGTGTGTGTGTGTGTGGGGGGGGGGGGTCATTGCTTTTTAATATGGACTTTGAGAGGAAGGGGGGACTTAGTGAATCTTGTCCTTTAATATTAATTTTTCCACACCCAGCCTATTTCATAAATAAGGAATGGTCCTTTACAATGTATATAATAAACTATTCCCCCGGCCTTATCAATGTGACAAAGAAACCTTTGAGCTGGCTATTTTAAAATGTCAATATAAACAAATTCTTGTTAGATAAAGCCAAACAGAGATTAGGGGTTTATTTTAGCACATCTCTGGTCATCTTGTATTTATACTTACACTTACTGTACATGCATGTTTCCCATTTATTTCTAGATTAAGCTTTTACATGTTCAGGCCACTTACCAGACATTCCGAAGTCTTTGCTTGCAGCATAACGAGAAGTAGTCGCTATCTCATACACTTTAATGAGTTCCAGTGCTTTCTCGAGCGTTGAAGTGTATAAACCATTGAAAGAATCGAAGGATCCATGAATTTACAGAAGGCCATTTTTTTAAATTTTCAGCTTACATGGTTTTGGCGGATGTCATTTACTTTTTACTGTAGTTACGTAAATAGATAACGACCTTCAGAACCATGTTCATGGTTGTGCAGGAACGGAGAACAACCCGATAAAAATATGCTCTAGGTAATGAAAATTGTCTTAAGACTCACTTTATTTACCTACACTACAAGAGTATCATTCACTGCAAAGCGCTGCAAGCAAGTTCGTGACATTGCTCGCCTCTGCCGCCATGTTGCTTAGACTTGACGTCATGACCGCTGACAGTAAATTATTTAATTTCGGCTCACATGGTTTTGGTGGGTGTTAAATAGTGCCTTCCATTTAACACCCACCAAAACCATGTGAGCCGAAACTAAATAATTTACTGTCAGCGGTCATGACGTCAAGTCTAAGCAACATGGCGGCAGAGGCGAGCAATGTCACGAACTTGCTTGCAGCACTTTGCAGTGAATGATACTCTTGTAGTGTAAGTAAATAAAGTGAGTCTTAAGACAATTTTCATTACATAGAGTATATTTTTATCGGGTTGTTCTCCGTTCCTGCACAACCATGAACATGGTTCTGAAGGTCGTTATCTATTTACGTAACTACAGTAAAAAGTAAATAACATCCGCCAAAACCATGTAAGCTGAAAATTTAAAAAAATGGCCTTCTGTAAATTTATGGAGCACAAACTGGATTTTGCCGTTTCACCTTTTGACTGGGAAATGACTTTACAGCCCTAAAATGAGTGGATTTCGTTTAATGATCTCTGCTACTTCACCAGAAAATAGGAGACATATCCAACTGAGAACAGCGAGTTAAGGATGCAGATTAAAGCAAATAAGAGAAAGGAAATCTTGTTCTGTCAAAATCGATTGTCGAATTGCCGTACATCTGTATGTAATTTGAACTGTTTACTTTCCCGGGTCTTCAAGCTATTGCGCGTGCTTCCACAGGCGGCCCAAGCTGATTGACTGTGTGACGTCACGGTCGGGTTTTATAAGCAAATGTATGGGATATTTTAGTCGATCGATAACTCGAAAAATATTGCGAGAATAAAGCTTAGACTTGCTAACCTTGTTGTTGTGGTGGTTTTCTTGCTGCTGTAGCGATTTCAGCGTGTTTCGCTGAATTTTTCCTCTGTAACAGAAAGAATTTCAAGGCTGGCAACTCGGTCGATCTGGCATCCAGAATGGCTCCAGAAAAGTCTCTCAAATGCGGCCTTTCAACCTCCGTATGGCCACAAAACAATGATGAAGTTTGATGGGCAGTTGCTAAAACACCCCATATGTATTACTATTTACTGCCAGTTTACATGGACCAGTAATCGGCATTATGATTACAACAACTTATTTTTAGCGCACGCTACATGGTTTTGACAGATGTTATTTACACCATTCACCAGGGTAAAGAGTAAATAACATCCACCGAAACCACGTACAGTAGCTTACGCTGGAAATAAACTAGTTGTAGTCATGATGCCAATTTCCAGCCAAAAGGTGAATCGGTAAAATTCAGTTTGTGCTTCCATAGATTAACAGAAGGCCATCTTGTTTTTTTTTTTTTTTAATTTTTAGCTCACATGGTTCTGGCGGATGTTATTTACTTTTTACTGAAGTTACGTAGATAGATAACGACCTTCAGAACCATGTTCATGGTTGTACAGGAACGGAGAACAATCCGATAAAAATATACTCTAAGTAATGACAACAGCGTGAAAATTGTCTTAAGATTGACTTTACTCACGTTAACACTATAAGAGTATCATTCACCGCAAAGTACCGCAGATCGTGACAAGCTCGCCCCGGCCGCCATGTTGGTTAGACTTGACGTCATGACCGCTGACAGCAAATTTTCAATTTCGGCTCACATGGTTTTGGTGGGTGTTAAATAGTGCCTTCCTAGTGCCTTCCGCCTGACAGACAGACAGACCCGCGGAGCCTGGGCTGCCTGTTGCCTGTACAGCTGTAACTTCCGGTTTGCAGTCTCTAGCAGTTTTCGCAAAGCTGTGACGCTCAACTCTCAAGCTTTACACATCAGAGATTTGCGTATCTAAACCGATAGGTAAGTTCATATTTGTAGCCCTTTCTCAGTATAGTTCGTTCAAAGTGTACTACACGTGCGAGGCTTCATGTTGTGACGAAACCGGCTCTCACCAAACAAAACCGTTTCGGAATACGCCGATGGATGAATGACGCCAGGGGCTCTGCTTCTTGGGCTTTAGCGCCAGCCATTTCATGCATAAGGAGCTCTTCCAACTAAAGGTTCCATCACACGATATCGCGAAGCCAACAAGACGCCTTGGTGTAAAGCAAATTGTCGCACGGCCAGTGAACTTCTGTTGACAGAAAAATGGCGTAAGATTAGATATAAACACGATTTTTATATCTTCGCATCGAGCACAGGCTGCAAAATCAAGGCTTGCATGAAAGGTATTGTGTTATGCACTCAAGACTACAACGTTCATCGTTTGTAAATATTCTTTAAATTTTCACCGTGCGGTATGAATGATATCAAAGATGTCGTGTTTGATGTCATGTTGCATGACGGCATCACCATTTTCCGACAAGTTCAGAAGGTCAAATGCGTCGGTCGACTGTCGGCCAACGGTCGGTCGACGTTGGCCGTCCGACGCATCAACCGACGCCAACCATTAAAGTACACTTGGTCCGTCGCTTCCAGAAATTACTGGAAATGAAAACTATGTTCGCCGGTTTTGTTAGAACAGATATACGGCTTTTGAGTGGCTTGTTTTCATTGTACTGTTGCAGTCACATAAATTCAGTTGACTATGAAGATTGCTCAGTGTTCTTTTGTAATACTGCCACAAGAGAACTCTAGTTGACACTCCGAGGAAATGAAACGAGATCTGAACTTGTTTGTGCTCACTAAGACAATGAGTAATTATTTTAGTCTTTATTTTCCCCAAGAATGGGTCATAAATATATTCACGACTGAATAAGTCATGGCTCTTATGGATTCTGGTGGTGTGATTTATGTACTGTCTCGTGACACCAGAGCTCGGTCTGTAAAGCCTGATTTACAGTGGCAACTGAGAGAGTGGTTTTGCTGTGAAGTGAAGGAAACTGGAGAGGACGGTGCAAATTGCGCGTGTGACAACACTGGTGGAACCCAGATACAATACGGACCATCGGGACCATTTAGTGTTAGAAAATGCTTGAATGGCAACGACTTTTTATTTTTGCTCGTTGAGCGTAGCCCGACGACCATAGGATTTCAGACTGTGTCTTTATCATGTTTTTTTTCTGGGTTACGAATCACCACACGCCGGTGATTGGTTCACATTGCAACGTGTATATGATGCATGACGTAAGGTGATTCGCCAACAGCTTGAGATGTAGTCAATTGAATTGTACGTTAATGCTTGTGTATAAATTTATCTGTATCGCATCCAAACTCAACACAGTTTGGCTCTGTGGGACATGCACGGTTAAACTAGATTTTAGGGAACGATTTTGGCTTGCGTTCTTTAAAAGTTCTTCGTCATAGCAGAAAACAAATGTTTGATCATTCGATTATATTTAATGGATATCGCTACAGGATTGCAAATAACTCTGTCGCCGCTAATTATTTAGTCCCGACGAACTTTCTCAGGCGACACGAAATACTTCTGGGAAGATACCAGGCCGAAAACGGAACACTAAAGCCACGACGAACTTTAGCCGTAAACAATGATGATTTATGCTTTACACTGTACATGACATCTGTTGCCTCGTACATGCTGTAACTGTTTTCGTAAAGTTTTTTCGCCGAATGTATATCCGTTTTTGTCGAAAATATCCATTCTCACGGCCTAGACTCTGCACAACGCGTCTCTGTGAATATATTACATGTATTATACTGCGTGTGAGCGTGACAGTTGTCAAAATGCTTCGGCTTATCGTACAGTGCATGTTAAAATATTCCTTCCATTCGATCAAGTAGCCTTTGTTTCGCAGTGGTAATTGTATACTGGAAATGAACATACACCGAAATAGTCCTGAACATTGAGTTTGTTAGTCACAATTGACTGAACACGCTGTGAACAAAACCGCAATAATATTGTAAACATTAATATCGTGTTACGTTCCTCGCTTTCAATTCATATTTGTTACAGAGCGCGAATACTCGAAAGCCTTATAGAAGAATCGCATTCAATAAAAAAAAATACATAAGTATTGAAGCGAAGGCCAGGTTATCGTAGCCTCTGATTCAAAATAAGTTTCAAAGTCAAACTGTCAAAATCGACTGTGCATGAAAAGACGCATTACTCTTTTCTTGCAGGCTAACCTTTTCACCCCTTAGCTCAAAATGCAGAGTTGATCAACCTTTAAGAAGCAAGTGTATGAGTGTTGTAATGACAATATTTATAGCAATAGATTTCATTTGAGCAAAGTGTGAAAAGTCAATTTATCTATACCGTGTGATATTTTTCTGGTGAGAAACTGAAAGTCTCTTTTGGGAGTTTCCCTCTTGTCCCTACTTTCCATTTTAGTTTCTTCTGGTCTCAACCCCACCCTACGAACTCATTGGCAACACCAGTCTTGTTTGATCAGATATTGGACGAAAGAAATCGGAAATCAGGATTTCTGATTCTAATTTATCACTGATACAGATTTGACTAATTGGGAGAATTTACCGTATATGATATTTGACGATCACGGACTTCCTATTAGAGACCTTAAGCAATAAGACGGGAGAGAGGACGGCGACGTCTCCGGAAGTAAAATTCCCGCTCAGATAATCATTGCGCATGCCCGAACATGATAGCTCCCCCGTCCTGCCCCGTCACCGACGGCAAAACAAGTGATCTCACGTCGTGGTGACAACGTCGTATTTTTTCGTTTATTTTAGGCCAGAAAGATCGTGTTTACGAGCTGAAACCTAAACGAGGAACACTCAACATCTTCTCGAGCCGAATGAAAGGTTCTTCAGCCTTTTATTACGGAGTATTTTAAACTGCAGAATACCCCGCATTTTTTGGAGCACCCCTAGAACACGGTGGATACGCGGATACGCAGTCAAGCTAGACCACCCTCTTCAGTAGAACGAGGAATACACTGGAGTTAGACCACCCCTCCCCCTAAATTGTTGAAGTATATGTGGAAATGGATACGCGGATACGCGGATACGCAGTGGAATTAGACCACCCCTCCCCCTACGTTTTTGGTACTTCAAAAACTAAGGGGGAGGGGTGGTCTACCTCCACTACGTATCCGCGTATCCACTTCATTATAGTACTTCAAAAAGTTAGGGGGAGGGGTGGTTTGACTTCACCGCGTATCCAGATACGGAGATAGCCCTTCTAGTGCGGGGTATTGTGTAGTTTAGCCATCTCTAGTATTTTACAATGGTACAATAAAACTAATCAGCTTATCCGGCGTTTTCTTCAGCCGTCGTGCTACTGTTTAAGTATTTGGAACATGCATGACACGACCGCGTTCTCTGCCCAATCCTCTCGCGGATCTTCCGTCGCCGTCGTGCTGTCCCGTCCTGTTGCTTAAGGTCTCTATTCTTCGTTTTTGTGACGTGATCAGAAAGCCATCTCAGAAGTTACGCAATATGTTTAAGACAGTGGGCACAGGCAGCCCAGGCTCCGGTGGTCTGTCAGTGATACCTTTGCTATTACGAAAGAACATGCCCGTTGGCGATTATAAAGAAATATATGGGGATTTTGGTCGTTCGCCGAACGGCGGTCTTCGGCAACTATTAAACCTAAAAACTGGCTAAATATGTTTAGTTGCGCGTTATTTTACCTCTCTCCGAACGTCAGCTCGCTGCGCTCGCTGGAACCGGTAAAAATTTTGGGGCGAAGAAGATAAGAGAAAAGAAGGAAAGGCAGGAGACTCTGACGCGACTATGAAATCTACAAAACAAAGACCCCACTAAAAACACCTCCCCCTCCCCCCAAACATGACTTAGTTGCGTGTTAATCGAGTGAAAAAACGTTACACTGTTTTAGGGCCTCTTCATATGAGCCCGGTTGACCGGGCTGGCTCGGTCAACCGGGCCAGCCCGGTCGTGTGTTCATATGGGAAATTCCAGCCCGGGTAACCAAGATAGAGTGTCTATAAAACAAAAGTTTTTGCCAATTCTTCCATTAAAGCCAAATTAAGAAGCAAGTACATTTCAGACTCGCATAGTTGAAACATTTTCATCCCGGTTAACCGGGCTGGAGTGTTCATATGAGAAACGGGCCAGCCCGGTTAACCGAGATCCCGGTCGCCGCAAAGACCAAGATCTCGGTAACCGGGCTGGCTCGCTCTCTCATACGAACACATCGGAATTATAACAAAGGAAATAGTGGGAGGGCGAGATCTCGGTAACCGGGCTGGCCCGGTCAACCGGGCTCATATGAAGAGGCCCTTATTAAAGTATCTATTGTAAACACCCGACAACAAAGCCGTGTGACACGCTCGTGGCCGACTAAAATCGGTGCTTGTGTCTGAACAATGTTTTCTTCCACGAAACATTTTAAAATAGGCACTTGCGAAAGATGTGAAGTAACATAGAATCAAACTGAGCTGCACATTGGCTTCATTTCGTGTTCCGAGTTACTGGCCACCGACATGGCGGCCGCATACAAACTCATCAAATTTCCAAATAACACACTGCCGCTACTTCGCCAAAGTTAAGCCTAGACGATCCAAAATTGGAATGTAGACTAATTTTGGTGTGCTCTTTTCAGTTCTGGAGTTCCGGCGAAAACAATATCGAAGTTCTCTTTGTCATTTAAGGCTGTCGTGATTTTACTACAATAAAAAAATATTAACATATTCTTTGTCTGGAGACAAGATGAATAAATAAACACTGTTTGGCTTGTATTTTCTTGCACTCGCCAGAGCTCAGTATAAATGACGAGAAACCCGCGCTGGCGAGAACAACGAAGCATTAAATTGTTCGTAAAATCGATGTACAGCCACGGCACAATGTTTGCATATTATTTTATATACATTTACATATCACCCTTCAAATAATTAACGACGCTGTTTGCAAACGATCGTTTGCGGCCTGTGGACGACTTTTGTGGTCAACAGTCGTTCGGAAATGTACGAGTTCGTTTTTTAGGTTTCTGACAGACTCCAAACAGGTAAGTTGGCGGTAAATGTCCATCTTTGATCGCGAAACCCCGCAGATTCTGTGTATCGGTCGCGATTTTTGCCAGTAGCATATCTAATTTTTCGTAACAAAAGGTTCGAGTACCCTCGCAACGCACTGAAATATCTGTCATTAGAAACTAGAACGCATGGGAGAGACAGCCATCGAACAAAGGTTGATGCATACAAAACTGTGAATGTTTGTGAGCATGACTGTACACAAATTTCCGAGAAAATCTCGTATAAGAATATCTGCAGTGTTGTAACGCAACATTGTTTATCAGCATGGGTCGAACTTTATTATTTTGAACACAGGTCGTGTGTACGGATATTTTTTGCTACATCAAGACTTTCAGGGATGTCATCTACTTTGGGTGCCGTTAAAGACATTGACATATATATATAAGTATGCTAGTTTTAAAACGGAAGTTTATAGACTCCAAGGAATGATGAAGTTATATTGCAAGCTTGGTAAAATGATAAGTTATATGTTTCACGTGAACACTTCTGCCATTTTTCTGTGCAACAACAAAACGAACACTGCATGCGAGGGTCACTTTCACTATCAAAATGAACTTATTGCTTGTGACGTCACAAGCTATAAAATGCAGCGATTTTTTTTTTTTTTATTTTTCTGGGTTAGAGATCTGCATGCGATGATTGGTTGATATTATCATGTGATTTGTGATGACGTTGCGATCACGTGACTTGTCGAGCAAGCAGTTTCGCCATTTTGAAGACAGCAAGATGTGGGAGGTGGACTTGTGTGTTGCTTGCCTTAGTTGGCTCTGTGGATTATTTTATGGACCGCTCATCTTACTTACAAACGCATACGCCAGCTGCGGTAGACCCATACTAAATTTTATTGAGCGGTTTTGGCTTGGGTCGGTCCGTTCAGCCTCAAAAGCCATATTGAAAGCCATGAAAGCAAATGCAATGAACTTATCAATGAACTGCATAACTATGCACAACTGTACAGAAATGTACGAAGAATCTGATATCCAGAACCTGGAGAACTTGAAGGAACAAGCTGAACGAAGGCGCTCGAGATACAAAGACGAGAACCTGTGTAAAGACGGCGATTCTTGACAAGCGCTTGATAGCGGATTATATGGAACTGTTTAGTATGAGGGTGAACTTGAAGGTACTTTGTATTCTTTTACTTTGTATTATTCTTGCTGATACAAGTAAAGCGTCAGAAAATCTGACTTTTGTTTGGAATCAAAATTTCACTCTGCGTGCATTTATGTTGTTGTTGCGACATTTTGGCTCGGTGCCATGAAGGTCAAACAATCAGTGGAACAGATGGTGTTATTATTTGAAAATTGGGAAATGGCTGAGGAAAAAGTGACCGTTGGTAGATCTTGCTTCGCTCAGTTTTATTGTATTCCCACAAATGTTTATGTGAAAGAAAACCGAAGTCCTCCAAGACGAAGTCGTGAGCCAAGCCACGTACCATTGAATTACCTTTCACGCATTTTGAACAAGAGTAGAAAAGCAGGCGACTAATACAAGAATACATTTCAAAGAATGTCCCAAAGTCGTCAAAAGTTCATGATTATACCCGAGCTTACGTACTTCACAATGCTAATGCGTTCCGTGAACGTGCATGTAAACAACATGGAAACAATAAAAAAGCCACAGATGGAAATGGAAAGAGAAAATTAGGATCACTAAACCATCGCTGCGAGAAAGCTAGAAGCTCAAAAAGAAGATTGCCAAAAGTAACCGAGGTGCTAAGATACGTTTGTATTTTAAAATGTGTTAAAACACAGGCATTGCAAGATCAGACGTATTCAGAGATCAAAATCACAGAACCAAGTACAATGGGTTTTCTCTGTCAAGGGATATAGAAAAAAATTCCGGTCCTTCAGTTGTTGATCCAAACAAAACGATCATCGCGGAAGCCATACTTTAAGAGCGATTTTGGCTTGCATTGTTTTTAAGCGTCGGAAGACTTGAAAATAGCCGTACACAAATGCTTGATGTGTTACCAGCGGGACCCCCGTAAAGTACGAAGGGTTGTGTTTTGCAAATGCTCGATTAAAGATACCGCTTCAACCAATGTATCTGTGTTCTGAGCAATATTTGTGTGAAAGAACATCGAATAAGTAGTAGAAGACGTGTCGAAACTTGATAGAACTTGAACTTTTTCCTGCGGGCAGAGCGTCTCCCTTTGTCGGAAACTCTGCGGCTTTGTGTAACGCGCGGCGTATACGAACAGTCGGCGTTTAACTTCGTTTTGCGTGCAGTAAAGGTTCTTTGTTTATTGTCTGAGGATATTGAATTACTAATAGGATTGAGGCAAATATCACGCGAGATTAAGATACAAGATCTGTCAATGAAATGTCACGAGCATAATATCATAGAACGGGGAATCACGAATCATCAGCTACTTAGCTTTCACTCACGCCGCTTTAACAAAAGCAGGAAAGACCGGCAGGCGATTACATCGAGAATATTTGTCACTGAATACCTCGAAGTCTTCAAGGTTGATATCCAACTATCCGAGCCGTAATTGTTCGCTCCACAAGCCCGTGATGCACGCCTTTGTTGTCACGGTATTCAAACGTCTGCAGCTTCCGATAGAGATTAATTTCGTATCGACCCAGAATTTTGCGTTAAAGCTTAATGCATAGCAGTCTTGAACATATTAGTGATCAGACTTGTACATGTAGGATGCGTAACGTCTGAGATGGCTTTTTCATACGAAGTAATTTCATCATGGGAAGTGTCATGTTTTAGGCCCCGTCCACACTACGCCGGATAAATTTGAAAACGCAACTTTATTCTTACGGTTAGGAAAACGCTCTTCAAAGTGGATAAATTTGAAAACGACGGCTTTGCGTTTTGGTGTGGACGAAAAACATTTTGAAAACGGAACTTTTCGAAAACCCTGACTCACGTGGTCACGTCAAGTGGTTTCAAAGATTGTCAGGGACGTTTGTAGAGCAATAACAATACATTTGGGCCCGGAAACATTTTATCCGTTTTCCAGTGTGGACGGAAAACATTTCTTGCGTTTTCAGAGTGAAAGTTGCGTTTTCAAATTTATCCAGCGTAGTGTGGACGGGGCCTTAATGTGCTACAGCTACTTGAACATGATGCACACGCTGGGAAGATGAGATAAGGCTATTACGCTGTCTTACAGCTACTTAAGATGTCGGGTATTCCCCAGTCAATCCCATTACAAAATGACAACACAGTTCCTCCACAAAACATGTCAGCTTGAAAATTCACTCAACAAGGTTGCCAGGTTGTATAGAAAGCGTCACACAAGTACTGTCACGTGCATCGGAAAGCAATGAAAACTGGGTTGTTGCAAACGAAGAATATTCCTACGGGGCCTTCGATAATTGTTTTCTCTCAATTATTATAATACACTTTTTCGTGAATATCTGTTTGACCGAAATTAGAAGAAAAGAGGGCAAGAAAAATAAAGGGAGCTCTTGGATCCGTCATTTGCAAAAACTGACTCGACTATAATATCTTTTGCATATAAACGCACGACAAAAGTTCCTCTCCCGGGACCCCGCGTGTCTCTATTCATTGTACTAATGACGTCACAAGCGCACTGGCCACGGGCCTGTCTTGTTGTTATATAGAATGTACTCATCCGAAGCTCTCATGTGAGTGGATACTGCTTCAGTTTTCGTTTGACAGTTCAGTATTAAACTTTGTCATCAGACAGTGACCAAGTTTGCAATAAATATGATCCAAATAATCGAAACAATCCAAACGAGTGTAACAAAAATACAAGCCAACCGTCCTGGTTCACACTTTGGTCCCTTTGCTACAGGTTTCACACGAAGAGCGGTTGCCATAGAAATGCAATCTGGACTTCCATCGGTCAGTTGCTGTTTAGTTTGAATTCACGGCTCGTATTTAAACCACTGGTATCCCGACGTGACTCTCAGTTGCCTGTACCATCTTTTCAACATAAAAGTGGAAAATCATGAACACGCGAATCCTGCTATTTTTCGTATTTACAAACATTGTTAGTAACTGTATCAGTAGAGCCCCGATCAAACGGTGATGATAGTCGATGATAGTTTGAACTCTCACGCCCATTTGAACACGAACTATTATGGACTATCATCAACTATCATTCGATTTAAACAATTTTCTATGATAGTCGACGAGAGTCTCCTTCGTTTGATCACACGCATGATAGTCCATGATTTTTCGGTCAGCTGTTTTCCTCCTGAATGGACGGGCTCAAGCTTTTGCAGCATTCAAGGTGGCAAGCAATGAAAAGCAATGAAAAACAAGGCCGTATCGAGTGCATTCTCGGAGACTGGGGGAGAGGGAGAAAAGGGGATAAAGAAAACCCTCCTTCCCTTTTTCTCCCCCTCCGCCGCCGTTTTGCCCGCCGCTCCCCGACCTGCCCCTGGTCTTCGAGGGTGTATCGAGTGACAAAGAAATTTAAAATAAAACAAAACAAAAGAGCCATGTTTGTCATGTTTTCGCCGAGGCGTTGTTGAAGTTTTCACACGAGCCAGAGCTCGCTCGAGCAATTGCGTTATTTCCGGTCGACTATCATGCGCTCTCTCGTGAGCGTGCTCTCTATGATAATAGGCGATAGTTTCGGGATCGCAACTATCATCAGCTATCATTCACCGTTTGACCTTTACAGTGGTTACAGTTCAATCACAAAGAGAAAATTCCAGGGTACACGTCACGTTTATATTAGCATGTTTAAAATATACACCATTACATTATACTCATAGGCGAGTCATTTAAACCAGAAATGTTCTACTTAGTTGATATAGATTTAAACAGATATAGAATCCTCTTTGGAGTTAGATTAGAGCGGTGTTTGATTGACTTTCGAAAACCAAAATTAAGTAATTGCAGCGCCAGTCACAAAGACTGTAAGAATCCATTTTCAATCAACCAGAAGCTAAAGTAATTTTTAATTGGTTTTACTTGAAGGAGAGAAGAATCACCAGTGCGAGAAAACGCAATCTGGTTCTGTTGTTCCTGATTGGCAAAACTAGTGCTGCAAAACATATTTGGGCCAATCCGTAAGCGTAGCAACGCAAAACTAAATCACACGATTTCTTTAGAAACTGAAAACTGCTCTATGAAGCCAAGTTGAAGATAAAATCAAAGTAGCAAGACAGCTGTGAACTCGCGAATTTGTAAAAAGTGCTTTTTGCGGGAGTAGGTATTTAATATAACTGGCTCAAGGCCACATCGTAAAATTTGCTCAGGTATGTTGGTTTAGGTTGCTTTAGGTATGTGGAAGTTCGCATCCATTTGGCCTCCACTTTCCCTGAACCGCGTGTATTCGATTTAGTCTCAGGTTTGAAAACCCTCACACAAGGCGGCAGAGGGTGAAAACGATAATACTTAGTGTGGCGCTCGAACTGGCAGAATTTAAGATTCTTCACTGCGGAATCTTTGAAACCGGAACGAAGTCGCACAGAAAAAAGTATATCCGTGACTTCATTACTCATATGATGCACAGCTTATCTTCGACATCTACACATTCATCCAGAGGCCATGATCCTCCAGCCTGAGCTGCATTCAAACTAAATACGTGCGCAAAGAACAAACGCCTTTCTTCTTTTGGCTGACTTTGAAGTTGAATAAATTTAAGTGAAATCTGATACATTTGTTGACAATGTACTTGCAGTTTTGGTCAAATTCATTTTCGAATACTTCTTCTTCCAGTTGTGTACAGTATTTTTCATTGCCGGCGAAAATTAAGAGAAGCAAAGCAAATATAATCAAACGATAGAAATATTTTGACAAACTGAAGTCTCTCCGGACTGTCATGGGTCTTTCAACTTTGACTTACGCTTGTCAAACAACCGAGAATTTACCAAAACCTCTGTGATAATGGTTCTGAAATGCAACAGATCTACTGGCAATTCAGGAATTCAATGATAACAATCAAAATAAGTACAGAAAACGTCTTCCTATCTCTTCATTTATTCATGCGTATTCGCTGATGCCCAAATTTAGAACAGAACGACTTCCATGTTTGGAATCCATTGTTGACAGCACCGAGACACGGGACACATTCCAGTTGGATCACATGAAGCTGCGCTTTTCACCACTTCGTGGTGAACGCGAGCTTAAAAATCTCAAAATGTCGGACGATTGACGCGCAAAGTATCATGGTCGAAGGAGAGATTCTCCGAGGCTTTTCATTTGCGGTGTCTTAAAACACTTTATGAACATTCTATTTCAGTTGGGCAGAAGGCGCGGGGATAAAATTGAAGCAAGACAGTGATGAACAGCCTAACATGTGTTCGCATATCGCTCTTCGTAGTGGCCGTTTTGCTTTTACTTGGTTTCTTTGTTGATTACAAGCTGGAACTGAGGAAGCGAATTTCAGGAAATGATGCTAGTAATTCTTCTGGGTCGCACGCCGCAAAAACAGGAAAGGACGACGAAAAACAAACCAATGTTATATTGCCGACGGCAACGAAAACAGGCGAGAGCCCCCGAGTGTGTCCGACGCTGGCCTTGACACCGACGAAAGTGCCCGAATATGGCACATGTAGGCCACATCAAGCCACAGAGGATGCCTGTCGACTGGCACATGAATATTATTACCTTGAACCAGAATTGACAAAATGCAAGCAAACCACCCAAGATATCTGCAAAATACGTGCAGATGACTCAGGAAAAGTAAGCTGTCACAAAACTCTCTGTAAGCAAGGGCAGCGTGACTCATTTGTCACGCAATCATTGGACCCTCGAACAGGCTCCGTGACTATTACAGCACGTTTCAGAACAGCAAAAGAACTGGAGAATGGATTGCAAAATGTTATCGAAGAAAACAGAAAAAACAAGTTTAATTTCGTGTTTTTGAAATGTATCAAACCTGACGGAGGAAACGTTACACAACTGCTTCCAACAGATCCTCGTTTGACTATCGCAGACCATCCTACGCAACGTCGAAATGAAAACATCATCAATGTGAACGTGCTACTTCTTGACTCTCTATCCAGAGCACATTTTTATCGTTCTTTGCCAGAAACAATAGCGACATTCAGTAAATGGGCTACAGGAAAATCCTTCCCGGCAGAAATCTTCGATTTCGAGTTGTTTCAAGCAGTTCATGGTCACACGACTGAAAACACGCACGCATTATTCACTGGGAAACTAATTCCACTTTCGTTGAAAGGCAAGAGAAACTCAGTTGAAGCTGGCGTGATGTTTGGGCACTTCAAGACAGCTGGGTATCAAACCATGTGGCAGGAAGACCTGTGCTGGAAGGGTGTCTGGGGCTTGATGTTAGACCTCACGGCTAACGGTTGGCTGGACTTGCAGAAGAAGTTAACAAGTTCGTTTATTGACAGCACAGGTAAGGAGTAAAGTGGGGGACAGGCAGGTTCTCGGTTCATCATATCACAAACTGAGACCCAGCGATGGCTTTACAAACTCGATACATGTAAATTATATATTAATATCATCGCCTCGAAAAAGCGAGGCTTACCCACTAGCGTCTCGATTATTACTCTCGCAGTGCTCGGGGATGAAAATTATGCTTGTGTCATCCCGATTCATTCGTACAAAATAGCGAGGGAAGCAGAGTCGCAACAACAAAAGAACTTTTATTTTTCTTGCGCTTGTGCGCTTGTGCGCTTGCGTCGTACGTGTGTACTGTCACACTTTGCAATAACGCCGCACTTTGTAATAACACTCGTCGCACTTTGTAATAACGTATTGTTGCACTTTGTAATAAGTTTTGTGTTTGTTCGTCAAGAAAATGTGAGTGACTTTGGGGTCACGGTTATGACGTCACATGTCATGTGACTTTTGCTGTCGTTTAAATTCAGCTAAATTTCATACATATGGCTGCCAAATAACCGCGTAGCATATAAATTCTTAAAAGACTTTGCCACTATCCGCAACCAAAATAGAAAGAGATCACGCGGAACGAAACTCTCACCAAATTAGTCTCCGCAAGTTTGTACTCCGTCTAGTCTATTGTCCAAACAATTATCTGCAAAATGTTCCTCTCTTTTTAATGTTATAATTTGTTCCCAGCAGACAATGTCAGTCATCAAAAATCGCCAAAATCGCGCAAGATGTCATGATTAAGTGGGAAACTGTAGGTCTACTCCGAAAAGACACTGCAACAAAACATTACATGAACAAAACTCAACTTTAATAAGTATGTGAGCTATATTTAAACAACTGACATCACTGTTATAGTTCCGTAACGTCACCATGTCTGAGAGAGTCCAAGATTAATGCCAGAATATTTCTAATGAAAACGGATTTGACTTTATATGAATGAAAACTTGTATTCATAAGAATGCCGTGAAATAATTTGAAGCTTATGTTTCGAGCGCTAGCCACTTGCTTTGACGAAGGGCTTGCGCTCGAAACGCAAGAAAGAGTACACCAGAAAGCCAGTTACTTCGTGAAGTGCGGCAGGAGCAAAAAATAGAAGTCACGTGACATGTGACATAATCCTGAGATGCATAACCGTGACCCCCAAAGTCACTCACATTTGCTTGAAGACCAATCAAAGTTTATTACAAAGTGCGACAGCAGGGGGGTACTCCATATAGTGGACTATACGGGGAAGCTCCGCCCGAAAGGGGTACGCTTTTGAGGCTGAAGGTAAATGAAAGGGGTACCTTTTTCAGGCTGAAGGTATATGAAAGGAGTGCCTTTTTTAGGCTGGAAGTATATGAAAGGGGTGCCCCTGGTACCCCGTTTTGCAGGACTTTAGTAGGTTCGTTGAAAACGATCTTACTCAAAAAATAAATGCATTAGTCCATTAAAATGTGTAAATGACAACAAAATTAATCTCCGAAACACCGGAAATCACACCAAAAGAAGACCCACAAGCAAGTTAATCGACAACTTTTGCTTCAACACCTCTATCGGTAAAACTTGATGTCCTTGATGTTACCTAAGTTAATTCTGAGGGTACAATAAAAGGATAAAGTGTTTGTACTGCAGGCATATAAAAGGGGTACCATTATTGGAAAGATATATGAAAGGTATGTGAAAGTAGGGGGTATATGAAAGTAGGGGGTTGGATTTCGGGGCGGAGACCCCGTATAGAACTTTACTGACTACCCCCCCTCCCCCCCCCCCCGAGAGGGTATTACAAAATGCGACAAGTGTTATTACAAAGTGCGATGTTATTACAAGGTGCAACAGCTATTTTATTACAAAGTGCGACAGTACATACGTAGAACCAGATCCAGCGCTGTTTGCTCGGCCTCGCTGTCTTAAATTGGGCTCCGTGCGTTCTTGTTACATTGACCCTTTCACTCCTAAGCTCAAATACAGACTCTCCCAACCTGAGCAATTGTACAGCTACTTTTAATGCCGTGTTTATACGAGAGACATTTACCGCAGTAAAAAAGTTACATTTACTGCAGTAAATTTGCATTTGCCATGCACCGCAAGATGGTAAATTGGCATTTACTACTATAAATTTTCTATTGCTCTGAATTACATTTACCAAGGCTTTGTAAGTTGTCTACATGCGTGGTACGTTTACTGCAGTAAAGTAAATGCTTTCACCGAGGTAAATGTGTCTTGTGTGAAGACGGCGTAAGAACACTTAGTTAATCGTTCATGAAATACTAAATATAACCTTTCACAGCCGATGCGACAGATTACAGTACGTCAAGCAGTCACACAGCAGTACTATCAGTACAAATTTAATGCTCGAAATTCCGCTTGCACTTTTTTTTCAGGGTTGTCTCATTCAAGTTGCGAGCTGCTGAGCTCCTTAGATTTAAAGTCTCCTTTTTACGGTCCAGACAAGATCTGCTACAACGGCAAGTTCCAGCACTCCTATTTCTTCCAGTACACGCGGGACATGCTACAAGCCATCAACGCATCGCCTAACGCCAAGCCTCTGCTGTCCTACATGGCTCTCAACGTGCCCCATGACCACAGAGGTAGGCGAACACAGAGCCTCGACCTCACGCTCGCTGATTACGTCACAGCTATGTCCCAAGACAGCAACACGCTAACCATCATTTTAGCTGACCACGGTAACACTTACACGAGTTATACTAATATGGTTCCGGAGGGTCGCTTTGAGATGTTTCACCCAAGCCTGTTCGTAATAGTCCCCAAAAGAGTGGGTAAATTGTTAGGAGAAAAAGCTATGTCCGCTTTGAGGGTGAATCAGCAGAGGCTGGTGACTATCATTGAGCTGCACCATTTTATAATGGCTTTGGCCGGCCCCCTTAAGGGTGCGGTCGCGCCCCAGGGACTGTTCACCCCAATGTCTGTGAATCGTACATGTGATGACCTCGTGCTCCGTTTACCCAATCTCTGTGTCTGTGATGGATGGGAGGTTCCCGCCGATAATAATTCTGTCCGTGTTGCCTTCGTTGATTTTGCGGTTGGTCAACTAAATAACGTTGTTCAAGAACAATACGCTGTGAAGAATAAAGACAAATCTCCGGCTCTCAGGGCGTGTGCGAGACTCGTGCCGATCCGCTTCGAGAAGGTGCGCGAGAGGAATTCCCGAAGCGACGGGAGTATGATCACCAGCTTCGATATCTACGTGAAAGCGGGAGACGTTGTGAAGCAATCAGAAGACATTTTCAACGTGCACGTGAAATCGAAAGAGTCGAAGGGCAAGGAATCTTTGGATTTGACTCTTCTAAATTACGATAGGGTATCGATGTTCGGTAAATATGAAGTCTGTGCGGACCCAGGTGTTGAACCTAAACTTTGCGTGTGTTCACGGAAGCAGCCAGAGTCTGTCACAAACAGCAAGGACCAGCTAATGGCGGCTTTGTCGCAAGACTTCGAGAGTGAATTCGGACGACCGCCCGATATCAGACCAATAGGCTCCTTCGACTGTCTTTATCTGGTAGAACGCGCCTACAATGACAAAGGCCATAGCGTTGCGTACGACATAGGGAACTTTTGTGATGGACAAACATTTGACGTGGCATTTGATGTCAAATCTAGCAATATGAAGCTCTCCGCAGCTGTTCCCTTTAATCTGAAAATTGTTCCTGGAAAACTAGTATTCGTATTATCAGCCAAGAAACACGTGGAGTCTTGGAAGAGTAACATCAGCGCGGACGTGAAGGTTAACCAACGGTACACCTAATATGCTCACAAGCCCAGATGCATTGGAAGACGCCATAATACCTAAAGTGAAATTAAATTACAGACAACGATTACCAGTGTGAATTTCCTTGCTTGCTACATTGCCTAAAACGCCAACGCCTGGGACTAGCAATGGGAATCAAGTTATTCCTATTGTTATTAACGCCCAGTTTCGGTCGTTGGCGTTTTATGCAACCGGACCAAGGAATTTTTGATCCGAAAGTGTTGCGCTTGACTGGAGAGACCAACCTGCGCATGATCAGTTCCACCCTGGTTGATTGGGTGCGTCCGCGATCTTCTTGACTTCCACATAAGTTTTGCAGTTTTTTTATATCTTCAGGCCTAACTATTCCAACAGATTGAAGAGGAACATGAGCGCACTGAAATGCACAACAGCCGTGAACCGAACCTATTATTACACAGATGTAAATGGGTATAGGACAGCTCCCATAACACTTTGTAAGACAAAAATCACATGACTACAAGCAAACCAAAACCAAAGTATCGGGAAGCTCCAATTTAAAAATCGTAGTTTGTGAAAAAGCGAACAACCAAACAATGCTTCGCGCTTCTTCGGTGGACGACTAGAAAAAAACTAGTCTACTCCAATTTTCGGATTACACTTTCCAGTGGTTGTTTGTGTGTGGCGAAGCTTTGTATGAGATCGCGATTTAAATGTCTATTGATGATAGGAAAAGCTCCTTGCGAGGCTACCTACATAAATAGTAAAACTACGGCAGGAAACTGGATTTCTATATTAAATTTATTGATTCTCTAAGTAATTGATTGCTGTTGAACTACCAGAATATTTCTAGATGTTCCCTCGCATAAATTATTAGTCAGATGTACGATCTGTTATTACTTGATTGCCCGTGGTGAAAATATTACGCACGCATTGACGTGCACACCAATTAAACTCCTTGTTCAATTGGTATTCACTTGTATTCCTTTTTTTGGGAGGGATACGTTAACAGCATGGAATAATCGCTGGACGACCCATTTACCATCTTCCAAATATTGCCTTGCCATATTATACTTGTTCGATAAATATAATTTTCCATTCGTTTATAATGTTGACGCGATGGCCTCCCAGACCCCGCGGTGCGCGAAACTGATCCACCAAAACCATAAAAAGAAGACGAGCGGGTGTCACGAATAGCATCCTCGCAGGCCTCGGGGAGTGCATAAGTGACTGGTCGGGTGAGAAATGGTCCATGCTTTTAATTTTGGTTTTCATCAAAAACCGACTTGGTTGAAGTCAAGAAAGACAGAGCTGTGATTTGGAGCCAGTTCACGTTTGAGGGTCAATTTTTTAGAGAATTCTTTCCCCAATAAAAATGGGGTAGTGAGAGACGGAAAGCAGTATTGTGATGCTGATCAGAACTTTAACGAAGGGCAAACTTTTAACACGATGAGGCTGCAGCAGTGCCCATCCTGTCACGTGTAGATCACGTGCCAAATTTGTGGGTTTCACTTATGAATAGGGCCTGGATCAAGGGCATCAGCAGCAATTCCCTACCCGAAATTCAGTCAAATAAAGTCATCTGGAGGCCAACATGGCGGACGTAAATATGTGCTGCAGGACTTGTGGCAAACGTTTGGTGTCCATACAAACGAAGGCTCGGCCTGAAGGCAGCCTCTTCACAAGCCTAAAACAAAAAGAAAGTAATAATAAAATAATAATAACAATAACTCCTTTTATGTACCAGATTTGAAATTTTTAAGAAAAAGTGGGGGTTACCGACTCTGTTTGGTTACTATGGTGGCTGGAATATCACGCTCTTTCTGCAATATTTAACCTTTAACAAATTCCGAAAGAACTGCTCGATGCCCTGAGCAATAAAGACTCGACAAGTTATTCCAGTCAGACCAAACAATACCTGTCGGCCTGGTTGCCAAGCGACCCAATGAAAATCGCAAACGCGTTGACTTGGGAGTCGGACACGAGGATCTTGCCGAGTTCTTCGGCCGGGATGCCGTACCGCTCCAGGTTAGCGTCGCTCAACACCACCACAAAGTGCTCGTCTGCCTGTTGAGCGCTTATGCGCTTGATAGCGAGGCTGGTCGCCTCGAGAGTATGGTCTCCTGTCCAGCAGAACTGCGCGTGCGCATGCATCTGCTTGAGAATGTCCAGCCGTTCCTTGTTGTTTTGGGGTGGTGCATCATGGGATACAAATTCTATTTCTGGGGAGTCACCTGAGTGGCCGACAATGTCGTACTGTGGGAGGAGAGAGTAGATTGCAAAAGGACCAGTCAAGATTTTTAAGTATGCATGTACTGCATTTATGTGTATGTGTGTTTACTATTCTTGTTTATGTCTGTGATCACGTTGTGGGAACTAGGAACATTCCATAAAACATTTTGTGTATATGCGTGTAATGTATGTATGATATGGATGTACATATGTAATATGTGTTTGTATGTTTTGTTATGAGCTTATGTATGTTATGTATGTAGATAAAGAGTGGTTGTCGGATGACTGCCGAAAGTAATTGTGTGTGGGTTTTTATTTTTGGCTTTACGTTTGCTACGCATTTTGATTGGTCCAAACAAGATCGTAAGCATTCTCGAAGAATCAGAAACCAAAGCAGAACCCAAATGCTTTGTGCTAACGCAAGCAAGGAAGTGGCACCAATACTGTTTTTTTTTTTCGCACTGCTGATTGGTTTTTCAAAGTATGGCTAGTCACAAACAACTATGGCCTCTGGTTAGTTGAAGTTGTGTTCTTACATCCTCTGTGATTGGCGCTGTAATGATTACTTTGGTTTTGGTTTTCGAGAGTCATCCGAATGTCTTGTGTATGAATATGTTTATCATTCATTAGTATATACTGTACAACACAAGTGAATAGTGCTTTCCGCGCGCTCTGATTGGCTATTCAATCTTGGACTATCAGTGCTATTCACCTCCCGGCGACATCCGGATTGAAACAAAATGGCGCCTGTTGTGCTGCTGTCACCGAAGCAGAATTGTTTCGGTAAACGAGGCGGCTGTGCCGGACAACACAGAGGAAGCTACACAGTTCGTTTTAGCAGTGTTCACTGGTGAGCTTTTGTGTTTCATTTTGGTACTAAGCCATTGGCACGAAGTGTTTCGTGTTTGTTTTCTACGAGCGTCCATTTACGCAAGCCTGCATGAAAAAGTTGAACGTTTTCATCTCTAAGGTGAAACAATTAATGTTTTGCAGAATGGTTTCAACAGCAAGAAATACTTAAAGCTCTGTTTGGAAGAATGTCTCAGGCACAGTTACACAAATTCCTTTAAAATTATCACGTTGTTTTCGGTTGCAATTCGGTCTCGCGCGCGTAATCAGCAAATCGACCTTTTGCCCAAAGTTTGTCGGAAAATTAAGGAAATTGGGAGGCTGGCTATTAAACTTGTGTTGTATATACTAAAACAATTATTCTCCTCAGTGTCAATGAATAGCGGTGGCCATTTACCTTGCCGAAGCGGCTCGGTAAATAGCCACCGCTATTCACCTCCACTTTGGCGACATCCTCGTTCCCAAGCTCGTTTCCCTGCCCCGTCCCCCAGGCGCCTGGTAGGGAAAAGAGCTTGGGATCGAGGATGCTTCGGCGAATAATTGTTAATTATCTGCCATTGTGTTTTTCTATCCCTGATGCCGAGGTTCTCACTCGTTGGCTCATTTTACCTTGATTTTATTGTCGTATTGATGCAGCGCTTCCATCACCAAACAAGCCGACTCCATCATCCGCTCCAGTCTCCCATCCAAACCGTTAAACCAATACATGCTGCCGCTGACATCTACCACAAATCGAAGGCACTTCGGCTGGCGTTGAGGTGACCCGAGCTGCAACATAAATCACCTGATTAAATTAACTGGGACGGTGTAAGCCTGACACATTACTTATTGAAATGGATGGCTCAAAACGACTTGTAACGCTTATTATAACATGGTTGCGATATAATTAAGAATTGGTTCATGCTTAGCGTGCGTCTATCGAGTTATGGATGCACGCGGGAAGTTGGAAGAGCACGAGAGAAGCGTAAGAGTTGCTTGAGGCGTAGCCGAGAGCAACTCTAGCTTCACAAGTGCTCTCCCAACTTCCCAAGTGCATCCATAACTCGACAGACGCAAAGCTAAAAGCATGAACCAATTCTTTTATAACATAGGAACACGAAACACGAAATTACGAGCGAAAAACAAATTTTCATTTCTGATTGAATGCAAAATTCTCTTTCGACGCGCAAAAGGCAAAACAAACTCTCTCATTGGATGATTGAAAACACGCCACAACTTACTAACATTTCTGCCAGCTAAAAGTTGATGAGTGTCGATGAAAAAGATGTCGTTTAATCGACGAAAACACTGAAAGTACTGTTAACCTGGCATGGTGAAAGCCAGCAGCCTTCGGTGACTTTGGAATTCGTGACGATGTAAATGTTTTGAACGGTACAATTGTTGAAGATGACGCTTCAAGTCGCCGCTTCAAAACAACGTGAGATTCACCTTGAACTATAGCACACAATGCGGGTCTGGAGAAGCAAAGTGATCCGTCGAAGAATGTAAACAATCACCATAAGCGAAAGAGATGGAAATGTTTGCCGAGCGGACTTTTTGTTATTCAAGCTGCCAGCAAACTGTACTGTAAACACTGCAAGTATAGCGGCTTTCGGAATGAATGAACGCCGTTTCATTGCAAAGCCACTGAAGGCTTGACGGATATTTATCTTTGCTGTGATGGATTTCACTAGTCAATGAGAATTAAGCCGTCGAGAAATAGGCGAGTTTTGATTCATACAATTTCCTGTGCCGACCGTTGAAATACCGAATTTTTCAGACTTGATTACTGATTTTCCTTTGGGTGCCGGTTTGATTTCATGTAGTACAAATTTCTTCGGAAAATAAAGCTATTTTCTTCTTAGTTGTAAAGCTTCTGTTAATTTATAAACGAGGAAAGCTAGAAAAAGTCGAAAGGAAGCGGCATTTGCTCACGTCAAATTATTGAGCACGGGCGTGCACGATAAAGTTTTTTACAATAACACGTCAGTTTCTCGCTTTGTGATTGGCTAATTTTCATTATCAATAAGAGGACAGACACATAAAATCGAGTGCTGACGACAGTGATTTGGACGAAGAAGGTGAATTCAGCTTCAAATTTACCTCGGTTCTTGCAAAAGCGACATTCGGCATTTGAAGTAGAGAACCAGAAGTGTTCAGAGGCGAATTTCTTTGAGCTTTGTCTTGAAATTGTCGAGAAAACCGCAGCAGAAAAGCGTCTAGTTTCATTTCTTTCCAACTTCTTTGACAAAATTTTATTTTGCACGCGCGAAATGCTCACGTCAAACTGTCACTTTTTGGCCAATGAAATGTCTTGAATTTCAACCTCGACCAATTAGAAAGCGGGAAAAGTTGTTGACAACATTTCAGTCAAATCGAACAAAATCCAGTTTTCTTGCGTGTTTTCCCCGCGTCGTCGCTTGAGTTTTGTTATTGTAAAAAACAAATTGACGTCAATTTTTTATGTGTCTGTCCTCTTATTGATCATGAAACGCGTCATAACATTGTCAAAAAGTTGCGGATCCACTCGGCGAAGCGCCTCGTGGATCCACAACTTTTTGACAATGTTATGACGCGTTTCATGATCAATAAGAGGACAGACACATAAAAAACTGACGTCAATTTGTTAAATGAAGCACGCTCTTCGACCAATCAGGACGTGGCTTATATCGCGACTATGTTATAAGCCAAGTTCTGATTGGTCGAAGAGCGTGCTCCATAACTTTGTCGTGCACGCCCGTGCTCAATAATAGGGAGCTTACGAATCGACGACTTTTGCACGACGGCGCCGTTTGATTGCGTGAGATGCCTGCTACGCATGCGTGTCTGGCCATGTGGCGGCGTCGAGCCAAAGGCGTCGTGAACGGAGCAGGACGTGAGGCTAGTTTCCTTTGAATGTACAGGTTAATTTGTCAGGTACCTCGAGAAATGCATCAAGAATGTGTTCTTCATATCTGCATTTATGTTTTTAGTTTGTTTTCATTCAAGTAAAAATTAATTTTCCCCTCTCCAGTAGATCTCAGACTTTGAAATTAGATGGCGAACGCCACAGCGAAAGTGCCAAGGTATGAATGAAAATATTTTCTTTTGTTCACGCTTCATAGTAAAATATAAGCTATTTTCTAGTTTTCAACTAAATTAAAAGCTATTAGACATTAGCTACCTGTTTGAAGTGCCATATCGAAGCAGCTGACTCGAGTGGTTTCGGCATGTTTTGGAGTTTTACTTTATATTTACTCAGCCAACTAACTAAATGATCTTATATCAAGAATGAATTCTTTTTCTGTTGTTTTAGTGTAGTGATCGTTTAGTCGGCTTCATCTCTTCGCTCACTCGTCGCGTAAATCGTATTTACTTTGCGTGCTTCGTCTTTACTACGAATCGTAAGTTCACATTTCTACAGGACGGCGACGCGAGGACATGACGTAACCCAACGGCGCCGTCGTGCAAAAGTCGTCGATTCGTAAGCTCCCTAATATGACGTGAGCATGCAAATGCTGCTTCCGACTTTTTCTAGCTTTTCTCGTTTATAAATTAACAGCGCTTTACAACTAAGAAGAAAATAGCTTTATTTTCCGAAGAAATTTGTACCACATGGAGTCAAACCGGCACCCAAAGAAATCAGTAATCAAGTCTAAAAAATTCTGTGTTTCAACGGTCGGCACAAAAAATTGTATGAAACAAAACTCACCTATTTCTCGACGGCTTAATTCTCATGGACAGTGAAATCTATCACAGCAAAGATAAATATCCGTCAAGCCTTCAATGGTTTTGAAATGAAACGGCGTTCATTCATTCCGAAAGCCGCTATACTTGCAGTGTTTACAGTACAGTTTGCTGACAACTCGAATAACAAACAAGTCCGCTCGGCAAACATTTCTGTCTCTTTCGTTCATGATTGTTCACGTTCTTCGACGGATCACTTTGCTTTTCCAGACCCGCATTGTCTGCCATAGTTCAAGGTGAATTTCACGTTGTTTTGAAGCCGCGGCTTGAATTTCCTGGGTTACAATTGTACCGTTCAAAACATTTACATCGTCGCAAATTCTAAAGTCACCGCAGGCTGCTGGCTTTCACCACTCCAAATTAACAGTACTTTCAGTGTTTTCGTCGATTAAACGACATCTGTTTCGTCGACTCTCATCAACTTTTAGATGACAGAAATGTTAGTAAGTTGTGGCGTGTTTTCAGCCAGCCAATGAAAGTTTGTTTTTCCTTCTGCGCGTCGAAAGAGAATTTTGCATTCAATCAGAAATGAAAATTTGTTTTTCGCTCGTAATTTCGTGTGCCTATGTTATAAAAGAATTGGTTCATGCTTTTAGCTGTGCGTCTGTCGAGTTATGGATGCACTTGGGAAGTTGGGAGAGCACTCGTGAAGCTAGAGTTGCTCTCGGCTAGGCCTCGAGCAACTCTTACGCTTCTCTCGTGCTCTCCCAACTTCCCGCGTGCATCCATAACTCGATAGACGCACGCTAAGCATGAACCAATTCTTAATTCATTTATGATTATAATTTAACCGAAATATTTTTGTATTTTTTTTTTTGGAAACAAAATGGTGAACTTTTCAGTTTGTGCCAATAGCTGACGTCACGTATGCCATAGCGTGTGTTAAACATATGCTTGGAGTTTTTCGATGGAACACTCAGCTTAGATAACGATTACCTCGTGTTATGTTTAATCGAAACGCATATAACACCATAACTCGATAAAACGTTTCGGAAATTGTCTTCTGAAGATGCTCGAAAGAAAAATTAATTTTGTGTGATATATTCAGGAGCAGAGCGAAATTTATGCAAAACTTCAGGGGTGTGCACTTGGTATCTTGCTGATAAGAGATTAGTCGTCCTGTAGTAACTGATTATTGAAGGTTTTAAACTTCACCTTTATCTAGACAATTCCACGACCAAGAGTATCGTTACCTCGGGATTTTCGTCTCCTCGTTTCTTGTAGATCGCCCGCTCTCCTGTCAGCCCTTCAATCAACTTGGTATCATCCAGTTCTCCAGAGGCCTGGTGCCGATGCCAGACTCGCTCCTGGCCCCTAGCTTGTAAACTGTCCAAAATAACCCGCAGAGATTGGACCTGACGACGAACACGTGAGGAGAAGGACTCGTACATTTCGGCATCGTATTCACTCATCTGTATTTCTCGCAACCTGAAGAATTAAACTGACAAATTAGTCAAGCAAAAACTATCTTGGATCGGAGCACGCGCTCAATCTCAGTCCTAGTGGCATTTCAAAACTGCAGGCGCAAGCACAGGATTCCTTTAATGTTATTTGACTTTGAAAACAGACTCTTACATCGCTCGTTTTTTATCTTGTACTGCTCGTGTAACACAGGCTCACAAGGAAGCCTACTATACGCATTGGTTGGAGAACTGAGTGAAACAATTACAAAGAAACACATTCAGACCTTTCTTTGAACGCTCTTCTGCCCATTTCACGTGCGGCTCGCTTCACCTCGTCTGGCACGTCATCTTTCTCTTTGTCGGAGAGCTGGTGCACATCGTGTCCTGCATCCAGCCGATAAGGGCCCCCTTTACCCCCGAGCCCCGCTGTATCACGGCCCCCTGTGCCGCCTGCCCACGTGTTGCCGCCAACATGAGGATCGTTAGAGGGGTCGATCTGGTAAGAAAAATCCGGAAGTCAACAAGTTTACTACAGATACGAATTCTCCCAACTATTCACGAACAGGACGTATAATATAATAATAATAATAATAATAATAATAATAATAATAATAATAATAATAATAATAATAATAATAATAATAATAATAATAATAACTTTATTAATGTGTCAAAGCTTCTAGCTTACTGTATACAGTATACTATTTAGGGACACCTGAGCTAGTAAAACAACTGTATGGTACATAAACACAAGACAACAAAAATAATACTCTGAAAATTCTACAAAACTTTTTTAGAACTTTTTTTAAATGCTGGATAAGATATCTAATTACTAACCAATGCTAAAAACGTAATATGTACTGCACATGTAAATGAATCCATACTTGGATAAGTTGTTTGCTGTAAGCGTGATCTGGATGTACCTCATATTTTTGCTCAGAAGTCGTAAGGAGACAATATATTTTGTGCATAACTTTGCAACTAAAACTCAAGTATAATTACATACGATAAACGGAGACAAGTCCAATACATTTTACCTTTCACTTCAAGGTTTTCATCAAACGTATATTTTTTAATGCTTCTGTAAACATTATTAGGCAATTTGAATTTGGAAAACGAGCAAAACTCCGAAATCTTCTTTTACGTTCCTTTAATGTTCTCGTCAAGGAAGTTGAAATACATTTATTACTGCTTCTTGTTCTGGTGCAGTTTTTTTTTTTTCGTGAAGTGCTCTTGCTTTTTTACAGCCTAAATGTTTCTGAACTGCGAAGATCATTCTCAATTACATATATGGAAATTATCGGACACTAGCATGCAATGGACACTTTTGGCCTGCACCAACTACGCGCTTTGTAAGATTTAGTAGGCACATCAATATCAAGATCAATACCTTGCCGTGCTTTGGCTCGCTGACGTCTTCTCCACTTGTTCTGGAATAATTCACCTACAAAGAAGCAATTTAACTGATCATTGGAATCTCATTTGGTTGGTCGCATTATCGCTGCCGGCTCAGACGTTTGAAGACAGCACAGCACAACACAGCGCAGAAGAAAACAGAAACAGAACAGCACAACACAGCGCAAAATAGTAAATAGCAGCCGTCGTATGTCAGTTCCAGGTTGTAAAAGGACGTCAGGGACCCACCTGCAAAGGGCCTTGGTAATCCTCACCAATCAGACTCCTCCACTGTTCCAGCGATCTCTTCAGATTGGCCAGTCCAGTCTCCCAAAGCCTCACTCGGCCTCCAACATCAGCGGTTACTATGCCATCATTACTAGTTGTTGCCATGACAACAGGCTTTCCCGCCCAGCCAGCATACATGGCCAAGTCGGTGCGGCCTGGGTACGGAATGTAGCGGACCGATCGGCGACCCACGTCCACAACCTCTATGTGTCCCAGTATACTTTGCGGCTTGTACTTGCGAGTGTCGTCATCGCCCGCCTCTTCTCGTCTGAGCTGGCTCACTTCCTCGGGCACAGCGGGGCCTGAGACTAAACGGATGACTTGGCCCGTGGAGGGAAGGCAGAGTGGCGGGATTGTGACGTCATTTATTAGAGAATCAATGTTGCCGCCCACAGCTGGTCGAACGGGGATACTACTGTCTGAAACTAAAGAACAGAAACCACCGAACGGTAAACTGTGTAGTGAGCTTTGGTTCCTGGTCATTCAAGCCTGGAAGCTGCACTAAACGGTAACATTAAAGACTTAGTATAACTGAGCTTCTGCATTTTTTGTACAGCAAGCCGTTCTGAGCTATACAAGCCTTGACTGTTCAAAGTACCAAACTTACCTTTGTCCTCCTGACTTTTCGCCGGGCTTCGCCGAAACGTGTAAAAGCTGACCGGAGATTTAACGATGAGTTGGTCGGGCTGAGCCACAGCGACGCTCGCATAATCGTCACCTCCGACCAATAATCGATTACTTCTCGATCTCTTCTCCTCGCCGAGGGCCGAGCAGAGAATATCGTACGGAAGACCACGGGTGGATATCGATTTGTACTGCTCACCCTCGTGTCCATCAGCGATCTCAGTGGCTATTGGATAAAGAACGCACGGCACTGGGGCTTCTGGGTAAGGTTTGGACAGAAGGTACTTCCGGTCTGTCCCAGTCTCACAGACCAGCCAGAGGTCACGTGAGAATGGATGGCAATTGCCAATCACAAAGGGGAAGGTGATGTGTTGAGTTATTCCCTCCATTACGTCAATGACGTCCATTTTGTTGCTGTTTTCTTGATAGACAATGATGCAATTCTCGTTAGCAAAGTCTTTCCTCATGACAAACCTCCCTTGTTCTACCGAAAAATGCCGCGTCAGCTTTTCCTTGGTATTCCCTACCAAGGTCTTGAAGTTGACGGTTCTAAGCTCATTCTTTCTGGGGTCTAGGAGGTAGAGAGCGTTTGAGTCCGGCTCATGAATGAGCACCTGGCCCTTGAGCGGTCCTCCCAGAGCGGTTACTTTCAACTGGGGCACTTGAGAGAAGAATGCTCTAGGGAAAACTTCGGACAAGTCCAGAAGCAGTGCCGAGTGATGATTGGTTTGGAGGGAGAAGAGGCACACAGGGTTGACGGCTAGAAAGTGCAGCCAATCGCCCTCAATATCTCCTGTGAGACAGAAATAGAGAAATGATAAGAAAGGGAAGGATTGAGTTGGTGAAGAGCTCGGTAACCGCTGAAAAAGGGACAGACCTAGAAAAGACAGACAGACAGAAAAAGGCAAAGAGAGCCAATCAAAGTGCTGTCCCTCAAAGGCATGTTAATACATATATCTACTAGAAATATATACCAGAAATAACTGAACAAAAAGAGCTAAAAGGGAAAGACAGATAGAGGATTAACTCTAAGAACTTTGCTGAGCAAAACATGGTGTGATAAAATAAGTAACTTATGTTTAAATCCAAATCTATTTTAGTTACTCACCAGGTCCAGTGGTGACGTCAACGACCACACTGCCCTCGTGCATCATGGGTAGGTCCCAGTGACTGAGCAGCTCAGTGAATCCAACGGACCGATCCTCAAACCTCTCCATCTCCGACCTCTTCACTGGAACGAGCATTGGACCCTAAAGATTAGGAAAACAGGACAACTTTATAGTTACTTCTCAATTTACTCTTGCGCTTTACTCTTCTGGTTGGGCTTTCACAGCCGTTGTTTAGGTGGGCCCGCAATCTACCTCAGCGACCTTCAGGGTTAGTCATCGCCAATTCCAGGGCAAATACCAACAGTTTGCATCAAACCCTCTAAATTCGCAATTATTACAACATCCGTTGCACTAATAAAATAGTTTAATTTATAGACATGGACAGTAATTTGTTGTCCACCAAAATGTGAGGCTCGCTTCAGACTGGTGCAGCCGAACAAAAGGCCGTTCACGTTCCAGCCACCAGGTTAAGGATGACGTCTTGCAGCATACCTTGATCCGCAGCTTTCTTTCCTCTACAGGACAATTTATTCCAACCTCCAAAGCCTGCTCCTCTCCCGAAATCTGCCAATGCGAGGCAAGGACCGGAGGCTGGAGCGGAATTCTGTAAAGGCGACATAAAATATTATTTTACTGTAAAACGAAACGATTCTTGACATGAAAACCCTGAAACTGTACACCTTTTGGATATTGTGATAGTATCTTCAGATCATTTTACTGCCAAAGGTGAATGTGACATTTGCATGATGACGTCACTTGAATACAACTATCAGAATGCACTTTGCTGCATTCTTTGTAAATAAATGTACGCGCGAATCCTCACAAAAGAAATAAATACTGAATACAATGGCTTCCTTCAAAGCATTCTGGTAGTTGTAGTCAATAGACGTCATCATGCAAATTTCCTATTCACTCAAATTAGGAAAAGGTTTAAAACTGTCAAATGAATATTAAAGGTGTGAGCACGTTAGTAAGTGCATTTTAAAACATTTAAAACATGGCAGTGAATAGGATGCAAGAAAGCTGAATGCAGCCAAGAATAAACGCAGCCAGTCTGTCATGAGTGTGGCGTATCAACATCAACTTTTTGATCACACGTGCAGTGTTGCTGCCAGATGTGATCAAGGCAAAGTTTTTCCTTTCAAACCATACTATACTTTGTGGAAAATACTTTACAGGGGGCAGTTGTCCCCCATTCCATACTAAAATCCCTTATTTTTCTGATTTTTAGAGCTCGCCAATCAGTTTCTGATGGTCCAATCGAGCTGAAACCTAGAGTACTCACTAATGTGTTGTGCTCTGACGTGTGCATTTATTTGCACAACTCAAAAATGGTTAATAGTGTGTAGAGCTTATAGCATGATCACATTAGACGCTTGAATAGACTTTCAAGTGTATTTCAACACTTTCACTGCCGTTTCCCTTAGAAAACTTCTAACTCCTGAGCTGTCAAATTCGCCTTTGACTGGAATTGGAATAAGCTGCATAATGTAAAACAGTTCTTTAGAGTTTTACACGGCACAAAACTGTTATCACAGGGTTTAAACATCGACAGAAACGTTGCAGAACAGTCGGCATCTCACATGACTGCAACTGGGGAAACACATCACCCGAGCACACAACAAGTATCTGAACTATAATACAAACAAAGTTGGTGTGTTTTGGGTAGCCTGAATTGCAGCCGCTCTCCAATTCGTTCCCAGGCCTCTTAAAAAATGAGCAGACTCAAATCAGGCACCATAAATATTTTTATTATTCATTTCATCCAATGAACTGCCCCAACGAATTGTCGAAGTGGACATGCTAAACGATATGAAAAATACACTTCCTTCGCCGCGCCATATCTTATCGAAGAATTACGGACAGATCTTAGCCTGTCGAGTCCATTTCTTGAAGCCTTTTCTGCACTAAAATTGATTTGATGGTGGAAAGATAGAAGTCCGCTCAAATCCAACATGGCCGACGCGTCTCATCAAGCTACAAAGCACGCAAAGAATTATGGGCATTTTATTCTTGATTGTACTTTGTGGACGCTGATTGGCTGACAAAATGATGTCCGATCACTTGATTATTAGAGCGTGAAACAGAAGAGCTGCTTCACAAGAACGAATGGCTAACAAGTCAAAGTTCATTCTTCACGGCGTTCATCATATCCACATTGATTGATAGTTAATATTCTATTATTTTTCTCGGCATGTCCTTAAAACTCTGGGCCCGTTCACACTTGACGAAAAAAGCGATCTGAGATCGATCTGAGATCGATCTGGCAAAATGCGTTTTAAGTGTGAACGCTCCAAGCGATCTCAGATCGATCTAACTCAGCTCGCATTAGGAGGTGGTCTGAGATCGATCTGAGATCGATCTGAGATCGGTCCGCCTCCAGTGTGAACGCAAGCGGACTGAGAACCGGGCTGACCGGGAAATCTGGTGACAAGTCAGTACGCGTCCTTCCCGCGTTTTTCGATTAACTATGGCGAAGCGGGGAGAAGCGTGGTCTCCTGCTGAGACAAAAGCACTAATTGCAGCATGGGGGGATCGAAAAATTCAGGGAAAGATGGATACGCAGCACAGAAATGCTGAAGTTTATGCAGCCATCGCGGAAGCCTTGTTAAATGCTGGCTTTGAGGGCCGTGATATGAAGCAATGCCGCACAAAGGTCAAACACCTGAAGACGGAGTATAAGAAGTTCAAGGACTCTTTGGCGAAGTCTGGGAATTCCAGAAAGACGCCACCTCCATTTTTTCAGGAGCTGGACAACTTTTTAGGCGACCGGCCTGAGGCAACCGGCCTCGAAAACGCTATTGACACATCTACCCGTGGAACTGCCTCCACTGAACACGAAGCAGATGAAGAAAACGGTAAGCGTTTCGTCTTGGAATAGACTGAATAAGGTCAACACTCAGGCTGCCTGTCACACTTGTAGTTCGTTTGTTGCCAGCTAACTAATAACAGGAACATCATTATTATTCCAGTCCATCATAATATGTATGTCCTTGAATCAAGCTGTTTATTTATGTATGATGTCCGATTCGAGTTCGCCTTTGTATTTATTCATATAGAAAGTACTACCACTTTGGTGGTTTGCCAAATCCAGAATTACAGCTTTTCGCTTATTTTCTCAGGTGATGAGCTATATGAAAAGTATGGGAGGGGGGTGATGGTGGAAAAAGAATGTGCTCAATGTGGCTACAAAGAGATGGTGCACACAGCAGGAGCTCTTGTAGAAAGTGGTTGCACCAGAGTCTACGCCGAGGAAGACGAGTTTAATTGCCCAAACTGTCAACTGGATGACTGCATTGGAGGTAGATTTCTGAGCATACACCTTATGAAAAGTACTCAGGGTGCCCCAAGTTCCTCCCCCCCCCCCCTCCCCCCACTAACCCCCTGCCCACCCCTATCTATTCTTCAAGAAACATCCATTATTCTATCAAAATTCATTATAGATGGCCTATGTCACATGATGTGATTTTCAAAAAGGGCATTCTTTTGTTCAATTCCGCATTGTGAATGATGTTGGCAATGACTTTACAGGCAATGGAACATTGGATGCTTCGGAAGCATCCAGTACATCTACAGAATTTGAAACAGCAGCACAGACTCCCCAGAAAAGGAAGGCAATGGCAAAACCACCCAAGAAGAAAGTGAAAGCCCAAAAAATTGGTGCCATGGAGAAAGCAATGGCAGCTTTTCTTGAGTATCAGAAGGAGACAGATACTAAGTACCTCAACCATATGAGAGAGCAAGTAGAAAGAGATGCTGCATTGCGAATGGAAGAGATAAAAGCACAGAAGGAATCTTCTGAACTGTTGGCTAGGATGTTGTCCTTTAATGCTCCCCAACAGCTAGTTTATTCGGTACCAAGGGAGGATCCTTCAGGGTCACAAAATATCAGTTATGCCAACTCACAGTCATATTTCCAATTGTAAATTGGCTCAGTGACTTTCTGTCTGTTTTCGTTTATCAATAGTGTAAGCTAGCTTTGTCTTCAAGTTACCTTGATAAAATGTTGAAATTACCAGTGGTAGATTGAAAATACATTTATACTGTTTTCTTGTCTCACTTTTTCCTCTTGTTTGTTTGTACAGAAATAACTATATTATGATGAGCAACATTAAAACATGCATAGCATATCTTATGCATTCAAGACTGTTGCACCATTATGCCCAATAAGACAAAATGTTGTTTGTTTGTAAATAATTAAAAGCTATGATGATGAACAATATTGAACCAAAGCATTTCTTATAGCACTGGCTGTTGTACCATCAGCCATGTCCAATGAGACAGACTGGTCAGGGCTGTCTACCTGAATGTTGGCTAGCAATTCATCATCAAATTCCTCATTCCTTGATTCACAAAGATTGTGTAGCACACAGCAAGCAGCTGTTTTTGTTGGAAGATATTTCAGAGTTGTATCATTTCGTTTAAGTAGACATCTAAATCTACCCTTGAGCCTCCCAAAGGCAGCTTCAACAACCATCCTTGCTCTGCTCAAACAGTAGTTGAAGTGCTTTTGCTCTGCTGTCAGGGTACCATTTTCAGGGAATCGTTTCATCAACCATGGCAGCAATGGGTAGGCTGGGTCCCCAATAATCTGCAGAGGAACATCTACACCAGCAATCTCTTCTGTGCACTGCAAAAAAGGGACAAAATTTCAACCACTACTGTACTTAAGCATACACATACACTTGTATTCTTGGTTTGCACTCACTGCCTTCTTATGACGTCACATGCAAACCAAGAATACATACATACACAATGTACATACATACATATAAATACTATTACATACATACATACATACAGTACATACATACATACCTATTACATACATACACTCATACATGAAAACATGATTGTATACAGACAATGTATATGCATATTACATACATTTGGAAAAAGGTTTCCACTTTGAGCCTTCTCATACAGACTAGAGTTTACCAGCACTCTGGCATCATGGACCTTGCCTGGCCATTTTATGCATATGTCTGTGAACCTTTCAATATAATACAATTGATCATCGAGTTACAAAGTGTGATAATCAATTAGTTGGATAGAAATTAAAATATTTTGAGCTAATATCTCTTCAGAAGAACAAACAAAATTATTCCCCATCCCTGACCGTTCCCACCATCCTAATGTAAAACTATTATTTACAATTTGATATTCTTAATTACTCATACCTGCATGCATGGTCCACGACAGCCTGCATTATAATGGAGTACCTCCCTTTTCTGTTGTAATAATCAGAGCTGCACTCTGGAGGGGCCGCAATTTTCAATGTGTGTGCCGTCAATTGCGCCCACACACTGCGGGAAATTCCAGGTCGAACGAAACCCAGCGACAGACTTCTCAAGGTCTTCCCCAGTTGGCCATTTCACGTACAGTGGCAAGAGCTGGCAAACAATGGCTTGACACACTTCGTTTACTATGGTGCACGCTGTTGACTTTCCAGTGTCAAATCGCCACGCTAGTGAACGCATGTCCTCCCCCGTGGCTAGGTGCCAGATACACAATGCAACTCGTTTCTCGGTAGGGATGGCATCTCTCATTCGAGTATTTTGCTTCGTCAGCGTTGCATCCAGTTGTTGGCAAATGAAGAGAAAAGTTGTCTTCTTTAGGCGGAAGTTTTGGACCCAAAGGTGGTCGAAATCAGGGCCATCCCAGCTGCTTACGGTTCTCTCCCAAAAGAAACTGCCAGCCCTCCCAGGTTCTACCCAATAGATCCGTGGTTTGACCTGGAGTACGTTCGAGATCAAGAATAAAAAGGATTCCTGCACCCTTCTTCTTCGAGCCATCAGGCTTCTCAGGTCTCCTTCGCTTGCCAATCTTTTCGCTTTCTGTTTCCTGGTGAAACGACGCCATTCTTCCTCCACATACTTCAGAAGAGCTCTTTCCGCCATCTTTCAGATTTCCCGGCAAACACCCTTGCCCCTCCCCCAACGGGCATAGTTTTGTTCTCTAGTGTGAACGCGCGCCGATGCGATCTCAGATCGATCTCAGATCGATCTCAGCACCGATCTCAGTACCGATCTCAGAACCGATCCAAGTGTGAATGGGCCCTCTAGTTCTTACATGGACTAGCATTTCGTTACATCCAAAGGTTTGTCAATTTTTTCTCTAAAACCTAACGGATGCAACAAATATTAAAAATCTCGTTATCCCAAAAATTGTTTTATAAAATACATACATTATGTAGTGCAAGAATTGTGGTGGCGAGGTTCGTATTAGCTTTTCATATTTTGAGAGGTGAATCAGAATCCATTGGAAAGTATACATCGATCGACATGTGACATGCCTTTTGCATCATTCAGTCACGAGGTTACTCCTAAAATTGTCTACCCATAAAACATATACCCATAAATAAACAGCAGGTTCAAACCAGTGCAAACACAATTATCAAATTTGTTCTCTTTCCTTGCGTAGCTTGTTTTCAGTTGACGTATAACTCTTGTGCTTGCGTCGCTCTCTTTCACTGGACGCACATCGCTTGTACTTGCGCTTATGCTTGCGTCGCTTTGTTAAGGTCTTGATAAAGGTTCGCGCGTTCCTCAAAATTATTATCGAAAAAAAAAATCTTTGTAGCGTTGCTATTTAAAATATATACACGTACAATATATCGTTGTAAAGGTCTGGGACTGAAGAATGCAGATCTAGTATTATTATATTTTTCAGACACGTTAAAGGAAGAGTGCGATTTACGGATCAGATCGATAAAAGATTTTCGCGAAATATCAGGTCTTTCGGGAAACAAAACTTTCGAGCGTTTTGGTCAATATTGCTCAAATTTGTGTGAGCTGTAGACAACACATTCTTCTCCAATACCTTGAGAATAAAATCCTTAAAACAAAACGGATCAAAATTCGCTGACGCCGTATTTTAGTCAATTTCATTGAGTATCAGAAAAAAGCCGTTTTAGCATTTTCGAATAAAACCGACAGAAGTTTTGTTTCCCATTTCCGAAACAATCAAGTTTCAAATTAAGCTCAATCGCACTTCACCTTCAATGTGCCTGAAAACGATAACATCAGATATGCAATCTGCCGTCCAAGACCTTTAAAAGTATATCTAATACGTGTATGTACGTTAAATTGTAACGCTACAATACTTTTTTCCCGAAAAGGGCGCGCGAACCTTTATCGAGACCTTAAAATCAAGCTGAGGCCAATTCAGTAAACATTCACACGTGTATATTTTACAAGTTGGACCATTATTCAAAGACCACTAAACGGACTCTAATCAAGCAAAGGTCTGCAAAATATTACAGATACCGGTCTCACATGCCTAACTGTAACAGATTTTGGCCATGGTATTGGATTAAAGTGTGTCTTAACGTGCAGAGGAATTAGTCCAACTTGTAAATGCTTTATTGAATTGGCCCCAGAAATGTTATTTTCTTTCCATTATATTCGAAGTTCTTCCAAACTTTATATTTCAATAAAAACAGACCTCAAACCACGCAGTTCTTCCTGCCCATTTTGGACAATCAAAAAGCCAAGGTGATAAATGCTAGAGTGGGTACGTCATGTGACCAGTTGATGCAAATAGATTGTGACGGCCACCTATGTGGGCCTGTGTGAAATACGGAAGGACTTTAAGTGTTATAGCCTTACTCTGTTGACAGGTTGACGTTTCTGGTTGAGGCGCCAACCGGTATTCCATGTTTATGTAGCACTTCTGTCACCACCTCTTTCACCTCAGGATGATACGAGTCAAAGTCGAACACATTACGAACCACGTTTGTCAAACCTTCTTCGGGGAAGGCCTACAGGGACGAGTGAAAAAGACTTTTATAAGGTGTAATACTCGTATTTGGAAATGGAGTAGGGAAATATAGAACTGATGGGAGGAAAGAACGAAATTTAAAAGGAAGACAAGAGGAAAGAACAAAGGCAAGGAGAAATGGAAGGAACAAAGAGACATAAGAAGAGAAGGAGCAAAGGAAGTCAGGAAAAAAAGTAGAGAGTAACAAAGAAAGAGGAGGAGGGAGGAAAGTGAAAAAGGAAGGAGAGTAGGGGGATGAGAAAGCATGAAAGGATGAAAGAAAGGAATGAAGGAAGGAAGAAAAGGGAGAACGGAGAGGAAAGGAGATGAATGAAAGTGTGCATGGTCCATTACCCCCACCCTTCTCCTCCTCGAGGTTTCTCGTCTCACCTGCAGGTGTTTGACAACACTGACCACCTCCCGGGTGGAGTAGGGATAAGAGATGAGCCCCTGGTCTGCCCGGGAACGCAGCTCACCAAATGCATTGACCAGCTTCTGTAGCATGTCCTCAGGCACGTTTGGACCATACTGCCGCAACATCGACTAGTGTGCGGAAAACAAACAAAAACGAGAAATATAAAAGTTGCCGTGAACCGAGAACAAATCGTACTCTATTCAATTTGTTCATGACCAAAAACGAATATGACTCAACTAAGAAAACTCTAACCCCTAAACTGTTAATAAAACCTGAAGGTGTGACTACTCAGATGAAAGCTAATAGCAACGTTGAACGATGACCACTTTCATTTTTTGATGGCCAACACAAGGCGATAGATCCATCACACTTATGACTTTCCATGAATACTTTGGCGAAAGATGGATATGGCAATTACAGACAAACTATTTATTAAAATAAAGAAGACTATCAGTTCGAAATACATACCATCTCAGAAGTGAAGTCCGGATTGTCTACTGCATGACAACTAAATATATCACCTGTCAATGAAAACACACCACAATCAAACGTGAAAGAAACTTTACAAATTGATTCACTTTAAATAAAACGTGTTTGTCAAATGGACTCGTACGTCGACGCATGTTTGTAAATTTAGAACGTGCGTACGGACTGCGGTGGGTAGCCCAACAGATTTGCAAGTCGCACATGGCTATTTAATTTCCATATCAACAGTTGATGCCATCACCTTGCGCCGATTTGCGTGCAAATTTGACCTCGACCAAAGTAATTGCAAGTCATCTAAGTGGGTGACCAAACAATAAGCAAGTTGAACGTAGGTCCAAAACTTGAGAGTCCATTGGGAGACTTATAATTATTATTTTCATTCAGGAAGAAATACTACAGGTATTAACTTTACCCATAGCTCCAAAGAAATCGTTTCCGAGGAAGGGAAAGCCTGGTCGATTAGCCAATACAATCATTCTGAAATCTTGATGCGCTCTGATAGCGTTCTCTGGTAGTGGCACGGTGTTCCCTGAAAGAGAATAATAATAGACATAATTGAATTGCATTCATTCCACTATGAAGACGCATCAAATCTGAGAATCAGGCGTTAATTTCCACGCCCTGCGACAAATCCCAAATCAGAGTCTGAAAACGGAAAACTGGTTTGGCTTATTCTAGTTTGACGAGGTATAAGAGCTAAGATGCGTAAACAACCAACCACCGGACCACCCGCCCAATTAATCAACATAAAATTCGACCATCGACATAAAAGTGCCTCAACATTACCCGCTACAATTCGGCGCCCGTCTCCCAGCACCATCTCTCCGCTCTCCACCAAGCTCTTCAGAATACAGGTCACGTGGGTCGGTGCTTTGTCCGCTTCGTCCACCACCAGCACGTGACCAAACTTCACCGCGCGGACCTGTAGGGCCAGGTGACAGTGAGGTGACAGTCGCCTATAGTAGATTTGCACTAGCATGTAGAGTGAGATTGCGAACGTACAGCAGTTACGATTTACAACTTGATGCGCAAAAATGTTATATCGTCTCTGATTGGCAATAACAATTAACCACTCGTGCGCAAATTGTTAACAGTACTTTTACTTTCCAAATAAAAAAGTGTTTGCTTGGTAAACATCTCTGCAGAGTTTCATTCACATAATTACACTACAATCAATGGAGCAGTCTTCAAATCTGTCCGCCAAGTTTGGTCAAGTGGTCCGCAGAATATCTCAACTGGGCATGAGAGTGAAAATGGCTTGTAGAGTTCTGGCGTCACAACGCAATTCTTCACCCCAAATGTAACTTTTCCTAACCGACTGCTATGTTTAAGTCAATCCATTGTCTTCATTTTCTTTTCACGATTTCTTCAACAAACGTCGGGAGAACAGTGCCCTTACCAATGGTGAATCTTCATAAATGATAATGCCATCTTGTACGTTTGGTTGTAAGGTGAGTGACTGAACAGTCGTGTCCCTGCGGAGTAAAGTATGCACGGAAGATTAAAAACGTCGATTATATATAAATGAATACAAGGCTGGTGTGGGTATGCTAAAACGCTGAGAATATATCTGGTTTCGATCGTTATTTCTCGACAGGGTAAAAGACGGTATTACTGGAAAGGAGGAAGTTTACACGGCATCATGATTTGACCTCTGAGCAAATGTCATCAGGTCAAAGGTCACGAAGTTTGTCATTAAGAGTAGAAAACTCTAGAAAGAATCATTAAACACACTGTCAACTGAATAAAACAAGTTTGTAATACCGCAACGCAACAAGAACCAGGGACTAGACAAAATAAACTTTTGAACTTTAACTATAGAGTCATACTTCGAAATAGCTAGTCAACCAAACTGTACGTACAGGAAATAACTGTTTGAGTGACGTGGTTAGTAATGGCAGATAAAGTACTCTCATTTTCAAGGCCCCAGTACTGGAAGTTCTTAATACAAAAATCATTACAACCACGGGATCTCACTTGCAGGATTTTAGAAAGCGCACAATGATGATAATAATAATAATGATAATAATAACAATAACAATAACAATAACAATAATAATAATAATAATAATAATAATAATAATAATAATAATAATAATAATAATAATAATAATAATATATGATATTGATAATAATACAACAAAACATTCCGTACAAAGACATTCTTTTATTGCCTAAATTATTTACCACTCAAAAGAGAATTATAGCCTGTGTACAGCCGTCCCATTGTCTTCGTACCTCGGAAAGGAGGTACGACACAGGCTAGAGTATTAAAAATCCCTCATGAAACAACAAACTTCATGAATTTTCAAGCACAAAATGCAGTTTACAACGACAACTTTCGTAGATGAAGACATGGATACTGGGTAAAATATCACCATGTTTTCTCTACTTCAGTGCACAGAAACATGACAAACCTGTGCAGCTGAATGTACTCCCTGGGCCTGTTCAACAGGTGAAGAAATCTGTCCACAATCTTGTTTTTACCCACACCCTGAAGACAAACCGCGATCACTCTGTCAAAGCACAATCGCAGCACGAAAACAAAAAGTAGCAAGAGGTAGTCAGACAGGCATAGGCCACTTTATCACGGCCATTCTTATGCAAGACATCGAGCAGTGTTCGGTCGATTGCTAAATTGTCTCATTGCTGCGTTTGCTGCGCTTTTTGATTGGTTGAAGCAACTTTTTTACGACATTCTCAACCAATCAAGAGTGAAAGCTAAAGTTGTTATGATTTGATTTCGCCAGGCTGGTCATAGTGCAAGCAAGCAGTGTGGCGACAAAGTAAAAAAATATATATATTTCATTGCACATTCCTTCGGCTTATAGTTGGTTGAAAGTGTTTTCTACAGCCTCCCTCTGTGATTGGCGTTGTAATTACTTTGGTTTTGATTTTCAACAGATCAGAGATAATGTTACTGAATATTGTACTGGCCGGCACAAATCAAAATCAAACCTTACACACAGTGTATGTTTTGGCATTGCGCTGAAGCAGATTAAAATAAGTTCTCGTAGGTACTAACATTCCATTCGTCTACAAGTGGTGCTCACCTGATTTCCCACCAGAAGCAAGTGCTGTCCGAGCATGAAATCTTTCAACATGTCTTCCATGATACTGAGATGCTAAATAGAAACGCAGGATCAGTCTTACCGACACTTTTAAAAGCTTTGTTTACAACAGCGATTGAGGAAACTACCAGCATGTTGAAATACCCCTTTATATGCTCACAATGTTTACAAACTTTGTCGTTTACATTTATCATAGACATGTCATTCCATGGGGAAAACTTGGTAGTGAAATGTGGAACAGTTATTTAAAGAGTTATCTAAACTGATACAACGATGTATTCCCATCAACACACCAGTTAAAATTTCCCTCTCCATTACAATACTCTTACGTTTTCCTTTTGATTGGTTGGGAGAATTTGTATTCTGAGGCTGGGAGTGAAAGAGTTTAGCCGGAAAACAAGAAGGTTTCGCTTACAGCACAATTTTGAGTTGTTGGTGTTTGAGTAAAACTTTGTGAGAACGAAGCGGGTTATCCTGGAATCGTGAACTCTGAATAATTGGGCCCAGACTCGCTAACGTAGGTCTATCGCTATAATCCTGGAAAAATAAATATGGGGCACTTCGTTATGTTGACTTTTGAAACATTTAACTATTGAGTTCATAATACAAATTCTCCAAACACTCCAAGTAGAAACTGTGTGATTGATGTACTGAGAATTTGCAGCTCAATCCATCTATCAACTACCAAATTCTCCGTTACTTTCGATACATCATTCATGCAGAACACATCCCGGTTACCCCTCTTCCCATTTCACATTGAAAGGAAAGAAGAGGGGAGGGAAGGGCGAAGTCTGTGTGGTGGCTTGGTGAAAACTGCACTATTGACGTGTTGTCAAACTCACCTGAGGATTTTCATAAAATAGGACATCTGGGACTTTCGTTTTATTTTCTGGTTTGTAAACTGGAGCTGAGGTACCACCAATATGAAGGCGACCGCCATCAATTTTACCTGCAAAAACAAAATTTAAATGGCGTTTAAATGACGACGACAGCAGGAAAATCATGAATTGAAGGTCATACACAAAAATGAAAAAGCAAAAAGAGAGAGACAACAACGTCCAACGAACAACGCCCAAAGGCAAAGTAAATGCTGCTGTTTGATATACGCCCAATTCTCCCAAACCTAACATGAACAAAACGTAGAATAGTGTAAGAAGAATTGATAGTTTGACCAGCTTGAATTTAAGCAAGAAATCACCTGCAAACTTGCACATAGTTATGAAAGGAAACGTATGCCTCACTGGTTAAACAAATTCTTACGATTTGGCAAAAACACTGGGGTGCGGAGAGGTAGGATGTTCCCTTTAGTGTAAAAGTGTAAAACTTCACGTACAGACACAAGTTAATAGTACATGAAGATGGAGCTAGTAATTCTTGGGAAAATACGACGTAGGTATCAATAGACGTAAAGAGCACCCAGCTTTCAAGGGAAATTTAGGATGACTTGAAAAATTCAGAATGTTTTGAAAATAATAAAAGCAACTTTACATGTAAGACCGGTTTGGGACTCCACTGTCTGTCTCGTTGAACTCTCATTTTCATGATGTATTCCCGCTTTTACGAGGAAGTTCTCCAACGATGACGCAGCAAGACGAGGTAAAAATCTGCAAGATACCAAATAACAGCATCATCTGGGTTTTAAACACAGATATAAATGGAATAATAATCAGTCCCAACATAAATATAGAAACTTCTCTCATACAACGGGAAAACAATGGAATGCTAGTCCCTTTGAGCACTAAGGGATAAATCAAATAGACTCGTTTCCGGATGAATTTCGTAAAACCAAAATAAGTATTACAGCGCTAATTGCAGAGGTTGTAAGAAACACTTTCAACCAATCAGAAACCAAAGTAATTTCCTTTTGGTTTTACTTTCAAAAAGAAACAAATCAGCAACGCGAGAAAACGCCATCGCCACTTGCTTCTTACGTGAGAAGATCGGAAAAAGGTTTTGTTTTAGCTCGAGATTGGTCGAAAATGTTGCCAAAACCCAAAAGCGTATCAAGTGTAAAAGCAGAGCAATCACACAATTACTTCTAAAAGTCATTCGAAAACCGCTGTGTGTGTCAATTTAAGGCTGATGTGGATATGCTTAATGCCGTAAAGATAATATAAGCTGACGTTCGAGAGTAGCCCTTCTTCGGAGCAAGTGAAAAACACCTCATGAACACTAGTTCTTACAGAAGATAATAATTTCTGTTATAACAATCAATACCTTGCTAGGGAGGCCTTCTTGATGGACTGTTCGAGGTCTTCCAGCGGATATTGTGCCAGGCGGCGTGCAACACGAAGGAGCTGTCGCGTTGACAATGATGAGGCCACCGAGGCAACCTGTTGGAATAAACCAGTGAATCAATCCCACAGGCGTTCAAATGATCTCAAAACCAGTTTACTAGTACTCCATCCATCCATCTAACCAGCCAACGTAGCCCCTTATCAAACTCACCTCTTCTTATTTTATATTTAGGTTTGTTATTGCATTTTTGTAACGAGTTTGATTAAAGCCTCTATTAAGTACAAACCATCTAATGAAACAACTAATCAACCAACCAACCAACGAACGTACAAACCATCAGCCATCCAACCTAATTAAAACCAAACCGTTCACGCACCCTCCACCCTACCAACCAAATAGCCAACTCACTACCGTCCGAATATATCTCACAGAAACGTGAGAACTCAACAGAAACAAATACTCAGAACTTACCGTGGGATCTTGAGCACATCGCAGTTGGTTGGTAAGGTCCAACAGTTGGTCCATAACCTTCCGAGGTACATCTGGCACCTTCACGTCACCAATAGACATAACTAATGAGCTACACTGTGGAGACTCAAATGATGTATGCCGTAACGAACACCATATTTATGATACACTGTGCGTGGTAAGTCTACCCTACGCTGGTCTATATATGACAGTGTCCAAGGTCCGCGCAGGCCCACACAATTCAAAGGAGAAATATCATACATGCAGATCAAAGTGATCGCGAGGTTTTCTACAAATGAATCCCTGACTTGACTTTAACAACGAATACAACGATGCCAACAGTTAAAGAACTCCGATCAGTAACAAAACACAACTAATTGAAGTCATACAAGAGATTCCAGAGTTAACAAGCAGTGAAACCACAAAGAAAAAATGAACAAAGGAAAAAAAGGTTGTTTGGACCTTACAATACCAAATAATAATTATCCTTAAGCTTTGCAGTGAAACAATGGAGTGATGGGGGTGAGGGGGGTGAGCTTTTATAGTGATAGAACGAATGGGCCGTAAAATTTGCACAGGGAAGGGGGGAGCTGTGGATGGAAGACAATGATGAAGTACCAGGTTTTCAGAGAACTTACTAATTCGTAGATGACTTGCGCCTCCTCGGCCTTAGCCAGCGGTCGGACGTGATGGAAGAGGAACATGGACAGCACCTCCGAGTTGAGCCATTGAGGTTGAGTACTGCCCACCAGAGGGGGCTCCGCCAGGCCGATAATGCGGAAGGACGGGTGAATCCTCAGGACCCCCCTGTGTGTATGTCACGTAGAAAAAGCAAAAGACATTCCTCCTTTTTGTGCTCATTGCAACAGAACAACACACATACGGTTGCCTAATGACATGGGTGTTTATCAGCCTGTACTTATAATTAGAGGAGAATTACAGAACCCCACACTAATTTGCCATTAAACTTGAAATTCAAGCGTTTGACACAAATACCTTTCAAACTGATGACATGGTTTGGACTTTGTATTTCCCATTTTTAATTAATAAATATCTCACCACATCGCAAATCACAACCAACGTACTATTTTACCACAGTTCATAAGCGACTCGTTTGCCATGCTTTACAGCTTAGGACTTGTCTGAAATCTGATAATAATGCTATGCTGTAATGTACTATACTTGTACTTTACAGTCTTGTGTTGTAGTGTGCTGGACTGTACCATGCAAAATTTTGTGGCATTCCGTGCTGTGCTGCTCTCTTCTGTACTATATTGTGCTGAACTGTACAGTGTTGTTGTGATGTGGGCACTGTACCATGCTAAAGTTTGTGGTATACTGTGCTGTACTGTACTGTATTGAACGGTACAGTATTGTGTTTTGCTTAATGTTGCCTTATTTCATGCTTCACTGCACTACACTGCAGAGCGTTCTGCTAGGTTGGGTCAAATACTCTACTGACCTGCACTATGGGTGAAGCAAAAAACCGATGGATCAATGTGTGTACCTGTCTTCCATTTCCTGGTCAGTTACTTGAATTTTCTCCTTCAGCAGTTCATAGCGTTCATGATGTAGCAGTCTCGTTCCATCATACAGACACAACTCTCGGTCATGCACGAGCCTACACATGAACAAGGGAATTCAAAAGAATACTACTGTATTACCACTTCCTGACTGACTGGCTAGTCCAGATGGGAGAGCAATGGTTGTTGAGTGTAAGGTTGTGATTCAATTCTTAACCGAACTACAAACCACAAACGTGCGCATGCATTTAAGTTTGACCGGCCCACATTCCTCTTGTATAAGGATAACTGTAAGAATTGAGTTTCGTAATCGTTTCTACAATACTTTCTCGAAGGTGGCCTGTCTATTTTAGAGGCGCTTACATGCCGCTGGTCTGGTTATACGACGGCGCTCTTGTCACGAACTCTAAGACATTGGCTTTGTCTTCTTTGTCTCCTTCAAATCCTCCAGCAGGGAATGTGAAAGATATTGACGCAATTCGAAAAAGAGCGAGGAGCTTGTCCGCAGTGTTTAAGGTCTGGCCTTTATAGGGGTAATAATGGAATGCGCGTCTCTGGAAGGACTTTGGTCTGCGTCGGCAAAGACACTGTAAGCTTCAGTTTCGAGCTTTAGCCGTTCATTAGAGTGTGTTTGTCGCTAATTTTGCCAGAACATGAAAAAAAAAAAAAAAAATGCACCCCACCTTTGTTTTCTCCATCACACTGGGATCACCTTTTCAATTGCTCACCTGTGTAGAACAGCTAGGGTTCCCGGGTTGACTCTGTGAATTCCGTCCAGCTCCGCGATATGTCCCTCCAGAGCAGCAGTAACTAAAGGGGAGGGCTCCCAGCTCGTATCCCCATTGGCCAATGTAATACGCTGCTGCAGCAAGTCACGTGATGTCATATCCTGTCAAGAAGAAAACGGAAAATGTAAAAGTCTTTATTGCTGTCGCAGCGAGCGAGCCTAAAGTGAGCAAGGCAGCAGTTCTAATCTGTACGATAATCTCGATTACCACAGTACATCGCTTCTTTTTTCTTCCATTGTTTTTTTACCACAATGCCTTGCGCGGATCATTATTACACAACCGTCAAGTCGTGAAGGCTTTTATAGAAAAGCAGGCTTGGCGAATTCAGAATACGTGTACTTTATCGAGTTTTCCGTTTGACATAACCGTGTGGTGTGAACGAAACTGTGGAATACACGACAGAAATACATTAAAATAAATCACTATAACACGCATGAAATGTACAAAAGTAATGTGGAGACTGTGGTTGTGGATATATTGAAGGTTGTAGGTTGTGGAAGCAACAGAGTATTTTGGCACTGTACCTGGTAAAGCACAACAGGCTCAACTCTGTAGCCTAACATCTTGGCAAACTGATTAACAAGTACACTCTTGCCACAACCCTGACGAAAAGAAACAAAAAATAATTAGCCACAGAATCTACTTCATACAGTACTTGCCAACATTTAATAATGAACGTGGTAACAGTTGTCGAAGATGCGAAGGTGCACAATTCCACGGTGTCTGGGGGCATGTTCAATGGGAAAATTAAACTTACGGAAACTGTATACTTTGTTGAGGTTCAAATAGTTCGCACAACACATAAACGTCTTTCGTAAAGGCGTGTTCTCTCTGTTTTACAGCATTGCTGCATCAGTTAAAGAAACTACGAGTATGGATTTAATCCATAATACAAGCACATACCGAAATTATAAATCCTGACAAATTTGAGTGTTGTAGCTTAAAAATCTGCCAAGAGATTTGTATGGGAAAAAACAACATGGCCTTTCTGGCCCCGCTTACAAATATTTGTTGCACAAGATAAACCGTCGAACTGTCAGGTGTCAACTTAACAGTTGTTTTAACATTAACATGCAAAAAAAAAAAAAAGAAAAAAAAAGTAAAGCAATTTTCTCATCTAAGTTATGCTGCATGCATTAATTTCTCACCTTGGCACCCACAAGACAGAAGTCATTCACTGCATGGGACTCCAGCATGCTGATTAGCAGATTTGAGTGGGATGGCGTCAAGACAAAGCCAGACTATGGATAAAAATAGAGCAATGCTAGTCCCTGTAAGAAGTGTGTTGAAAAATGTTGGTCTGTATAGAGATATAAAGGCGAAGCAGACTGTAAAATGAAAGAGTAATGTGGATATGCTGAGTATCAACCACAATGCAAGCATGATCACTAAGATGTTCTTTTTCAGGTAAGGTTGCAAAAATTACAAAAGTATTCAGACATACAAGCTAACATACACATTAAAGAATGCGTAAATTGGTAGGCAGCACGCACATGCAAATAAGTAATTAAAGTTAGCAAGAACACGCCTGACTGCTTAGCTGTGAGAATGGCGTACTCTCCAACTATCCTTTGAATTGTACCTAAGATCTTGATCTCCCCAAAATTCAAAAGCAACTGACAATACTTTTCCATCCAATGTGTTCGAGAAACGTTCTATTAGAATGACCTGAAATGTTACTTTTTACCTATCTTATCACTGACTTTTCAGATTTTTTAGTGTTCAGATTGAGACTAGCTTTTGACTTTTTCAAGGTTCCTAAATGTAAACAAAACAATTACACAGACCATGTTATATGGTACTTGCCTTAGACATATCACCTCCTTGTTCTTTGTAAGGTGTGACAGATCTTGTTCCTGTGGACACACTGAACACATTGTTGGCAGCAGTGACAGTTGCTGTGTGTGAGTCCACATTTGGCACGATCTTGATGGTCTGAGGATGCGCAGCCAGTGTGACTTTATCCTCAAGCTGGAAGGTCTTAATAATGGCATGGAGAGAAGTTTAAAAGGCTTAAAGGGAATTCTACAATAGTCTATATGTGATAGATAAAATATGCACGTCCGCTCTTTATGGGCGTTTACAATGATTCGCTGTTTACAAATACAATATACTCCCAATTGTATGCCCTATGCGATATGAATATCATCGAAAGCTTTTAATGGAGGAGTCTGAATTGTGTGAACAGAAAACTACTCTTCTTAAAATACACACAAAATGTGTCAGTGTTCAAGTAGTTTCATTTTAGCAGTCTTCAAGCACAAACCGTTATAACGATGAACAGTTTTTTTGAAAGAACAATTTCTATAAAGAAATGATTCTGGTTTGACTCTGGTTCCTTTATAAAAAATCTTGTAAAAGTTAATAAACCACATGCACATAAAATGAATAAGCATACACAATGGCTAACTATAATCTTTTCACTGACCTTGAGTGCATCTTGTACCACTTTCTGTCCTTCCTGTCCCAGCATAACCTCATAAGGATAGACACGCCGAATCAGACTCTCCATGGAGTACTGTTGGTTCATGTCCTAAAACAAACAAGGGCAAGGGTGAAATGCAACGAAAAAAGAAGCTTTACCAGCGATATAAATTGCCGATGAACAAGCCAGTTGTCTAAATGAAATATTCAATGATTAAGGAAATGTTAATATTTATTTTGTCATTGTAATAAACATAATTTTATGTGAATATGTAATGAGAATTGTCAAATCTGGGTCCAGACAAGCAAGATGTTGTGACAAACAAATGCCAAGTTTTCCATATATAAAGTACAGTGAGCAGGGTTTGAAATTAACTTTTGTGCTCAGTTGTCCCAGGGACAAACAGAAATCATGTTTTGGTTGCCCCACCCAATCTCTCGGTGTCCCACATTGTGTTGAAAAGTAGCATTATTGTGCAGCACTGAATTGCATAATTTTTTCCAAGTAGTTGGCCAACGGACAACCATTGCACACTGTTTGGTTGCCGCAGCATGTTTTTGGTTGTCTGCAACAACTGAATAACCATTAATTAAAAAAATATATATGTCGTTTATTTAAAGTCAAAGCATTAGGGAGTGGTTGCCCATTCTCCCGAGCCAGAGGCTCATGTTTCAAATGTCCAACCGGTGGAATACCTGTAGAAGAAGACAGGTTCCGAAGGGAAAAACCGTTGGAGTTGCCTCCTCGGATGAAAAACCTTCTTATTACTGCCGGCCGTGGGATTTGAACCCACGACCTCCTGGCTTGGAGCTTCATTACGGATTCATGTCCACCACCCCCAAACCGCTCGGCCACCAAGTCAATAGACAAATTCGAACCCTATGGTGTGTTGACCTGCCGTGCAGCAGGAGTCTCCCCCAACTCAATAAAGAGTTGTAGAATGTGAGTGCCTTTCTTTGTGGGTTAGGCTGGTTACTGTGGATTTGCATCTTGTTGATCCACTGTACAGTAGGATTCTCCACCAACTCAGAAAAGTCTAAGTGTCTCTCTTTGTTGGTTCATAGGCTGGCTACTGTAGTTTTGTGTTCTGTTGATCTACTGTACGGTAAGATTCTCCACCGAGTCAATAGAAGGGTTATATAGTCTAGTGGACGATTACTGTGGTTTTATGTCCTGTTGGTCTGCTGTACGGTAAGATTCTCCACCAAGTCAATATATAGGTTATAAAGTCTAGTGTCTCTTTTCATGTTAATGGGGCAGTTACTGTGGTTTTGTGTGCTACTGATCTACTGTGTGGTAAGATTCTCTACCAAGTCAATAAAAGGGTTATAAAGTGTAATACTTTACGGTACGATTCTACACAAAGTAAATAAGGGGTAAAAATCTAAGTGGCTTCATGGGTTAATTGTGGCTAAGTGGTTCTTCATGGGTTAATGAGGCGGGTACTGTATATTTGTGTCTTGCTGATCTGCTGTACAGCAGGATTCCCCACCAACTCAATAAAGAGTCATAACGTCTGGGTGGCTCTTTTCATGGGTTCATAGGCCAGTTACTGTGGTTTTGTCCTGTTGATCTACGGTACGGTAAGATTCTCCACCACATCAATAAAAGGGTTACAAAGTCTAGTGTCTCTCTTCATGGGTTAATATGACAATTACTGTTGATTTATGTCCTGGTTGATCTACTCTACTGTAGGATAAGATTCTTCCACCAAATAAATAAGTACTACTTACCTGCAGCTCAGGATTGTAAATCAGATACAACATTGTCACAAAAATTGTAAAGTACTTATGATATTAAGTTCCTTCACTCATAAAGCAATGTCATTTGATTCTGAATAGGAACCTGATTGAGTTGCGAAGTCATTTACTGTAAGGGTATGCAACATATTCTTTATGAAAAAGCTATTGTTTTCAAACAACTGTATTTTCTGGGCAAAAATATCAAGTTCAACTGACAAGAAAGATGTGCCCTTGCGATATCTCGTAAATTTCAATTTTTCCCAAGCAATGAAAAACACTGAGGTGTAATTGATACAAAAGAGTCACGGCTTACCATGATTTTGGCTATGCTCAGAAGATGGTGCACTGGAAAGTCTGGGAGTCCAACAGACGTGAGCTCTGTAGACTGCAGGGTTTGTGCAAAGGAAACAAGCTGCACTAGCCTGTGCAAACAAAATAATATAAAACAAAAAATACAAGATATGGGGTATAAACCTTTACACTAACCATAGGTCTGCATTCAGAGCAAAAGTACAATGACATTTATTAGGAAGTAACCCCTGTGATTATACAAGCTTTGCATTTCAATATAACTGTGATTGTAATATCACAAGGTTCTCATGAAGACTTTACCAAGACTACTGTATTCAAAGAAAAGAAGCCTCAGTGAAGCCTGATGATTGAGCAGGGAAGGGTGATCACAGCTACAAACTTTGTAGAAATTGGTGTACAGTCAACAATTTAACATTCACAAGCTAGAGCCTGGGTTAGATTGAGTAAATTTCAAACCTTTCTTGGGGTAGACTTTTGCACACTGACTCTAAAAATGCCAGCTGAGTCTGAAAATAGAAGACAACACAAGGCTAGAAAGCACCAATTAATGATGGACTGGAGATACATGGTCCAAACTCACTATGAGTTGAAGCTGTTTGCATTCCCTGGCCAATCCTTTACCCCAGATATCAGTTATTGACATTAAGGTTTTGAGTTGGTTGCCCTTTGGACTGCAGAGATTCCACTAGACCGGCAAATGCTGGTATTTTACTGATAGATATTATACTGTACCAGAAACAATTGAGGCTTCCGGTAAAGTACCAGAAGAATGAGAAGTACAACATTTTTTTCTGAAGGCTCTCCTGTCCAAAGGGAGTCTACACTGGATATTCTACTTATTCTAGCAAAGAAATGCACCGAAACAGTTGAAACTCAATGAGATATATTATCTTGTGTCCAGTTCAGCTGTAGCAGAAAAAAATAAAAATGATTATTTCCCTTCACTTATATGTTGTACCTGTTCCAGGTGGCTCTGTACCGGACAAAATATTTTCTACCGGTACTCTGTACCGGCTGATGGCAAGTCTAACAGAATCTCTGGACTCTAGATTGAGAAGGAATTGGATGTTTTATAATTTCTGCATGCCTGGCCATGAATTTACCTGCCTGGCCAACCATTAATGTTGAGCACTGGATATCTATTCTTCTCACAAAACTACTTTTGCAAGGAAATTGGGGGGGGGGGGGGGGGGGGGTTTAGTTTTAATGTTTAAGGTGAGTGGAGCGTTTCGGGACCCATTTTTTTTATATAGAAACCGTTCAATAGAACAGGAACAAAAAGAATAATGAAAATCGCTCACATGGTACTTTAGGTCATTGAATTGAGTATTGGGAAGTAGCTTTACTGTTCAATTGTTAATGTACAGTTTGGTTTATCCTATGAAGCATTCATACCCTGAAAGGCAGCAAATGAATATCTCTGGCTTGGAACCGTGATCGCAATGGTGGGTCCAAGGGGTTGCCAGGGTAACGAGGGACTGGCAGCCCAAGTGCTATAACCCTGAAGTCCTCACTGACTCGTACTAGTTTCCAGGCATCCATCTCTTCCTTAGAGTGGTCCTATAAAAGTTAATAAGAGAAAGACCATGAGATCATCTTTAATAGTAATTGAAACAGCCAGATGAACCCAATGCCAAATTTTACTAGCCCCAGATGTTGGGCAAGTGGGTTTTTCGAGCCCAGATGTTCTTCTAATGCCTTAGATGGAATTTTTTTTTGGAGACCCTGAAAATGACAGATTAATTATTTTGGCACACAAAGGAATGTGATTTTAAGGTATTATCCCTGGTAAAAAAAAAAAAAAACAAAAAAACTTGTTGCGTTTGCAAAGACGTAACTTGAATATCTCCTAGAAGGAAACCCTGTTGAAGTATATATTTTCTGAAAGCTTAATAACAGTAGATAACGACAAGGCTAACCAAAACAACTTAAAACTAATCTTTTTGAGTTATATTGACTACTTAAGAAAATCACACGGTCAGACAAAATGAGTTCCTTGACACGTGGAATATATCGGAAGAGAGTAAAAACCCCTTCGACTGTTTCATGACATGTGTGAAAAATTGATGCCTTCAATTTTTACACGCTAGAGTTCAGGATGCCCAAACTAAAGTCCATTGTTACAAATCAACCCTGATAATAATAATAATAATAATAATAATAATAATAATAATAATAATAATAATAATAATAATAATAATAATAATAATAATAATAATAAAAGCGTGTAAAGTGATATGCTAAATTTCAGATGAATCACTTAATCACGCCTATGTACCAGAACTCAAAATATACACTTATTTCAGCATATTTTTAGTTTGAAGTTATCAAAGAAAACAGATTTTACGGGTTTGTTTACTCAAGGATGTGTGGTGTCGATGGGTGCTACCGTATATCGACTTTTAGTAACAAAGCAGTGATGACAGCAATGTAACAGAGGGAAGGCCTCTTCGAGGATATAGTGAAGGATTTTTGAAAGGACCTCTTCTGATTTGAAGACAACATTGAACGAATGAACAAAACTTTCTAAATAACGTGCTCTTGTCACATCAGTTCGATGACGCGAGGGTTTTATTGATGCTGACAGAATATGTTACCAGTCAATTAGCAGGTTACCTTTGGAAAGAGATTTTTTATTGGAATTTTTCTGCAAATGCACACTTTTGAAGTGAATTACAAGATTAGAAAAAAACCTGAATTTTGCTGACCCACTCCGAAGTTGACAGGGATGATACCTTAACTTAGTTTGATGACTGTGGTATTTATTGGGTGCACTTTCCATGACAAACATCCATGATAACATTTTTGGCTTGAGATTCCTATAAATCTTTGAAAAACGTTGCAGCTACAGTATCATTCAGCAATAGTATGATAGAATTTGATTTAATTGAGAGGGTGGGGGGGGGGGGGAATATTTTCAGTATATTATAGCTTAAGTGGACAGCACTTTTTTAAACAAAATCACACCCAGTTAAATATTTTGCTGGTATATTTTTGTTAAATTTCTGGAATCAGTCAAACTCAATGGAAATGAGCAAAATATTTTACTGGGCACGATTTTGTTCAAAAAAGTGCTGTCCACTTAAGCTATAATATCACTGAAAATATTTTTCCCTAGTTAAATCAAATTACACAATATTATTGCTGATGTTAGCTGCAGTGTTCCTCAAGGTTTTATAGGAATCGCATTAAAGCCAAAAAAGTTATGATACAAAGTTTGTCATGGACGAGTGCATCCGAAAAACCACCAGAGTCCTTTCAAGCCCAAAAATCTAGGTCCTGATTCTCCTAACCTGCCCAGAACAAAATGTATGAGTAGCTTTTGGAGAGGTTCTTAATAAAGCACAAGCAATGTGGAACCACAGATTGACTGACATTTTCTCTGTGTTGAACTACATACAGCTGTAAGCACATGATTTCACACAGAAACTATTCCCACCTTTAAAAGAGCATCATATCTCTCAGCAGCCATCAAAAACCTTCCATCTTCTAACTGCATCTCTCTGAACACCAGCAAACAAACCCCATTGGTCAAATAATAATACATGAACCAAGCTAAAAAAAAAGCAGCTAGTTGCTCAGTTACATCAACATGTATGAGTAGTTTTCAATATGCAAAACTGTTCAAATAGATGTAAAGAAATAAAATTATGAAGGTTCTACAGAAATGACAGAAAATGGTCAGTCATGTAGTAAGTTCTCAATGAATACTCATGAGTGATCATTTGGAATGAGCCAACTTTTTATGTAAAACTTGCAAGAGCATAGGTTATAACTCTACTGTAATTGCAATACCCTGGATGTTAGACAGCATTGTTGGCTGTTTTACTCGCATGTTGTTAAACGAGTTGAGATGGGTTCACTTGAAGTCTCGTTGAACTAGGATTGGGAACAGTGCTATCAAGCATGCGTGTGTGCAAAGTTGAACCACAGCTTGCCATGACTAATTTGAGTACAGAAAATGTTGTGGATAGACATAATTTAAGAATCAGTGAAAGCAGTGGATTTCAATATTGTCTGAGGTGCTTTGTTAACCATGTGTCTTCCTATCGCAAAAGGTACTCGTGACATCTAGTCAGCATACGTTCAAATTTGGACCAGATTGCACAAATCAAACAGTTAGGCAAGTAACAATATTATCATGTGCATGTACAGTATGTAGTAGTACAGTAGTATAAACACCTGACAAATTCTCAGTAGCCTTTTTAGCATGCTGAAGGAGTAAGCACATGAAATTTCAATTACTGCTCTTTTAGAGGGAACTAATAATATTGCAGTTTAACAGGAATGTATACAGTTCACCAAAAGTGCCTGTCAAAGTGCATGAAATTGGTCCAAACTATTATATAGCTTAGACCACTGGCACAAAAACTCTCTTTGAAATTTGACTAAAAACCCACTCAGAACACATCTATATCTTAGTTACTGTAACTCTTACATCTGTACTGTACTTTATGAACACAAATCCATGACACAATTTTTCCTGACCTGTTTTCAAGTAGATTGTTTAGAACTGGGAGGACATTTCGCTCAGCCTTTTCTATCCCCTCCAGCACCAAAACACGCCCCTCCGTGGCTGCACGCACTGCACACTGGTCAACGTAGAATGCTGTACCAGACTTGATCTCTCTTCTCTGTTTTAGATCTGACTCAGTTGTGTCACGTGACAAGGCAATGTACTCCATCTCACGCTTTGTCAGCTCCTAATTACAAAATGCAGTCAAGTACTTATCAGTATCAAATGTGACCCAAACTGTAACAAAATCATGGCAAAGATATGGGCCTGACAATATTTCAGGGCTTGACCAAGAACTTGACAATACCAGAATGGGACAACTTTTAAAAACAAATCAGCTTGCATCTACAAACATACTGTGTACTGTGTACTATGGAAATTTGTAGGATCTAATTTTTTACAATTTTACAATTTTCCCAAGACCTGATAAAAAAAAAAAAAATCCCACAAAACAAAATTCAAGCAAAATCTAAAAATATTCTTTTCGAATCAAATAACCAACTTCAAATTTCCTTTTTGGGGTACTTTGAACAAAATCAAATGCTGCAAAGTAACTTTTCTAATTACATGTTTTTCAGCTGATAGTGTACAGAAAGATGAATGAACCTCTGGCTTTGCTGAGCCCTACTTGCCTGTTATTCAGTCTGCTGTTCAAACATATTGTACTTGCCAACAGTTTATCTTGTGCACAAAAACAGGAAAAAGCATGTAGGGCACAGTAGGGGAGCCTCAAGATGTTTGAAGTTTGAAGTCTCTCGCTAAAGTGGCATTTCCTGCATTTTCAGATCACTTGCTTTTCCAGTACCCCCCTTGGGAAGAGGTTATAATTTTCAGATGCCCCCTTGATCATACCTCTTTTATAAGAATTTTAATACAGCCCCCCCCCCCTCCCCCCAACATGTTTTTGTAAATGATCCCAAGTATGCCTGCCTATTCTTTGACAAATAAACAAAAACACAGTGAACAGTGTGTTCAATAAGATTATCTCTCATGCAATTGGTAGAAGTGCAACTTATTCACAAACTACTACTGTACCATCACCACCACAACATTACCAGGTACTGCATGGCCAGCATCCTCCTCAAAGGTCCTGGGTGTCCAATCAGAAACACATCCTGTCCAAGTTTATCCTAATTACACAGAAACAATTTTTGAACAGATTCATGTTGTTTTCCAAGAAAGAATATAATATTTAGACATACAGTACAGTACCAAAAATTCAAAATTTGCACCCTTTCACTGAAAAAAGTATACTACCGGTAACTTTACTAAAAGACCGTCCACACTAATTAGTGTTACCACTGTGTACTAAAATGAAGCTTTTATCATTGACAGATTCAGATTGAAATTGGCAGTGAAAAGGGCCATCAAAACTACCCTCAATAATCCTATGGTTGTACAGCAAAAGCAGAACCCTGGAAATAGATTTTCAATCAGTACTGTTGCCATTGCAGCCTTATCTCTGCTGTGTGGCAGAGAAAACAGTTCTACAGTATCATGCAAACTATGCAATTATGGTAACCTACTGTATACTCATGCATATTAGATTCACTATGTACATGGATGAATCATGAATCCATGGACAACTGGTTCAACTTAAACGATAGCATTATGTCCCAAATGTACCAGTTGCTGTTCTCACAATTGAAGGCCTGAGTGCAATATAGACTCCAGTGTCTATTTTAGGCCAACATTTGTTTTCATTATCTTTGAAACCAAACTACACAGGTTTGAATATTTTTGATGTAAAACATGTCCTTGGTGTTTTTTTTGGAAGTAGAACTTACGGAACTGCTGACTGAAAAAAGCCCTTTTTTAGTAATCAGTTATACATGCTTAAAGGAAACCTCAGGTGTTGGGACAAATTCCTTTTAAAATGGGCTCATTGTGAGAGAAGAGCCCTTTGTTAAATGATTGTGTAATTACAGTGAGCAGCGACGTGAAAAATCACAACACCATTGTCTCATGTGCAATGAGTAATAAGTACCAACCTTTTGCATAACCCATCTCAAATGCTTCAGTACAGACTGGGGAAAATGATCCCCTTCCACTGTTAAAAAGAAAGGAAACTTCTATAAAGAACATATAAACTATTACTAACAGTCAGGTTTACAAGGAAATGAAATAATATTTCTCTTGGTAATGCAATAAAATAAAGGGGATAATGAAATGATTTCCTAACAAAATCAAAGTAGCAAGGCAGCTGTAAGCTCAAGAATTTGTAAAAAGTACTTTCACTGGAGTGGGTATTTAATAGAACTGGCTCAAGGCCACATCGTAAAAATTGTTCAATTTTAGAATGTGGAAGTTCGCATCTGTTTCTGTGGGCCTCCACTTTTGCTAACTACGTATTCGATTTAGTCTCAGTTTTGAAAACCCTCATTTACAAGGCAGCAGAGGGTGAAAATTATAAAACTTAGACGCTCGAAATGGGAGAATTTAAAATTCTTCACCAAGTTGCCAAATCTTTGAACCGGAAGGAGACCTTCCGGAGTCACACTGAAAAAAGTCTATTTTTGTGACTTCATTACTCATGTCATGCACAGCTTATGTTTAACATCCAACTCCAGCCTGGGCTGCATTCAAACTAAATACGTGCTTAAAGGAAACATGACTTTCTTCTTTTGGCTGAGTTTCAAGTCGAATAAGTTTAAGTGAAATCTGATAACTTGTTGACATTACTTGCGGTTTTGGTCAAATTCATTTTCGAATTCTTCTTCCAGTTCTCTACAGCATTTTTCATTGCTGGCAAAAACTATGCGAAGCAAAGCAAATATAGTCAAACAATATTTTGACAAGCTAAAGTCGCTCAGGGCTGTCAGTGGTCACGGAACTTTGACTTACATTTGTCAAACAACCGAGAATTTACTAAAACCTCTGTGATAATGGTTCTGAAGTGCAACAGATCTACTGGCAATTAAGGAATACAATGACAACAATCAAAATAACTCCAGAAAACGTCTTCCCATCTCTTCGTTTCTTCATGCGTATTCGCTGATGCTCAAATTTCAAAGGCAATTGTTGACACAGCATGACGGACTGATGCAGTCTTAACTGCAATAAGGTGGGACGCTTAAAAATTCCACCGCAAAAACTACTTTGACAATCGCATTCTCGATTTTGTTGTGTTGTTGGTAATATCAATACTGCCCAAATTGGGAACAGAACAACTTCCATATTTGAAATCCATTGTTGACAGCACTGGGACACATTCCAGTTGACTGGATCACATGAAGCTTCACTTTTCACCGCTTTGTGGTGAACGTGAGCTTAAAAATTGAAAAATATTGTTATGCAGATTAGTAGTTTACAGTGTCCAACCAAATTGAAAAGTGGATCATTTCACGGTTTGAGGTATGTTCTTACGGTTTTAGGTATGGTCTCATGATTGGAGGTATTGTATCATTTCATGGTTTGAGGTATGGTCTTATGGTTTTAGGTATGGTCTCACGACTTGAGGTTACTGTATCACCTCACAATTTTAGGTATGGTCTTACGGCTTTAGGTATCAGGTCTCACGACTTGAGGTACAGTATCATTTCATGGTTTGAGGTATGGTCTTGTGGGTTTTGGGTATCAGATCTTGATTTGAGATACACTGTATCATCTCACGGTTTTAGATATGATCCCACAGTTTTAGGTATCAGGTCTCACAACTTGAGGTACTGTATCATTTTATGGTTTGAAGTATGGTCTTACGGCTTTAGGTACTGTATCATTTCACAGTTTGAGGTGTGATCTTACAGTTTTAGGTATCAGATCTCAACTTCAGCTACTGTTTGATCTCACAGTTTGAGGTATGGTCTTGTGTCATAGTTCAATCAGCTTTTATCTGAACAAGTTGAAAAACCAAGTTCTCACCACCTTTATTAATAATTCCTGGTGAAAGACTGAAAAAAGAAGATGGAAGTTGATCACTCTTGAGAGTGAAAGGGTTAAGGCATTCAACAGCACATCCACATCAACATTTCATTACTAACTAGTCATTCGTTAGAGACTGGTATTCCACTGTAGACTGTACAGTATATGTAAAGTGAACATTCACTGAAGCCTCTGTACTCACCATACTTGACAGGAACTAGCTCTGGATTTGCAGGTTCCTTCAACGTGATGCTCACATCTCCAATGCTTATTGTTTTATCTGGGAACGAACAGATTAGATCACATATATTGTGTAGCATTCAAGGGACATTTGAACAAATATGACCAGATGATTTAATTTACATACAAGTAATGTACAATGATATTATGTAACTTGATAATATTGATTCATTAACCAGGAACAAGGACATCACAAACCCAGGTAGAAATCTTAATAAGATCTTATAAGATCATGTAGTATTTTTATAAGATGCTTAGTAAGCCCTAAAAATCTTAGTAAAATTTAATATCCTATTAAGATCTTTCATCTTAATAGAATCATACTGGGATGGTAGTAAGATCTCAAAAGGTTTATGTATGAATCTTAATAGGACCAATCATTTTAAGATCAGCCTTCTGAAAATGTTTTAGAAGAGTAGATTATTTGTTAGGAGGAGTAGGCTTGGTTGAGTGCCGAAGGCACGAATTGCTAGGGGGGTGCGGGGCATGCTCCCCCGGAAAATTTTGAAATTTAGGCTCTCTCAAATGCCATTTGCGAGCACTTTTTCAGATGTTTAAATGTTTCAATCATGTCTTTTTACTATATTCTAAATCAAGTACAAACGATGATTGACAAATGTGGTTTTGCCCACTACAGGACTTCAGCTTTCTCAAAACCAGCAAGCCAGGAAAAAAACACAACGACAATAAAGATAACTAGTATTTGAGTGTTGAATTAACTCGACGACTGTCAATTCTACATCCACTATTGACGTTAGCTTCCAGTGTGAGTTTTAGTAGTCATCTTCATGATCATCATCACTCTCAAAAGCACTGTAACCAGCCAGCATTCAAAATGGCGGTAAAGAAGTGACGTTGCCCAGATATTTTGAAATTGCACTCGTTTTTCAGCAAAATCATGGTGATTTATTTGCTGGAGTGAATTTGCCTGACAATAAGCAGTTACCTGGATCCAGACACATGATTTTACGTGAGTTCGGACTCAACACATCTCTCAGAAAATCAGCATCTGCTCGACTGCGTATTTATAAGAAATTGTTGTTGTTAGAAATTGATGTGACAGAGGTAGTCAAAGTATCAGACGAGGCGGCTCAATGAGCCGCCGACCGCCTGGTTTTGAGAAGGCTGAAGATCCTAATAAGTTATCTCAAAATATTACAAGATTCAGGTATTAAGATCTTATTCCAGATTTTAACTAAGATCTTACCAAGTGTTATTAAGATTTTACAAGAATTTTTTCCAACATCGTACCAAGTATTATGGTTATAAGATCTATCACAGTGTTTGCTAAGATCTTTCTAGGTGTTTAGTAAAATAGGCTATTTAAATCCTATTGTACATTTTAGATTGATGGATAATGTGAAAAGAGGGATAAAATAGGCCAATTTAAGTCTATTTGATGACATGATTCAGTAAAATAGAGTAAAATAGGCTATTTAAATCCTATTTTATGTTTTACTTAGATGAATGCTTGAAAAGAGGGATAAAACAGGCTATTTCCAAACATCAATGATTCTACTAGTAAAATAGAATAAGAATAGGCTACAGCAGCTTAACTCATTTCTGATTTTGAAAAGTACTATTAGTTGAATATGCTATCTTGGATTAAGAACAAGGGGGCTTGCAAAAGAGTGCTACAGCCACAGTTGAACAGACAAAGGATGCCAACATGCACTTGAGGTTATCTAGACTTTCCACACAACTATAAAGTGTTGTAGAGAAGACAAGTAGTAATCATGCTAGATGATACCATAATTAATTATTATTATTATAATTGTCGTAATGACTGACCAAGGCGGCACAGTCCCCGAGTCAACTCAGACCAGGATACGCAGTCAGTTGAAAAAAAGAAAAGATGGTCGAAACAAACTTTTTGCACAAATAAATTTTGCCAGCTTTTCCTTTCCAGGGTCGCACGACAACTTACCAGATGCAGAGCAGAGTGCCTTCAGGGGAACCTGACTAAGAGAACTTCTTAACAGGTTCAGACGCCGTACAGCTTTGTTACTCGTCATGGAAAGAGCCCCAAACATTTGTAACTTCGCGCGATGAATCAAGCGTCAAGAGTCGTTTTGGAAATTTTCACAGCACACTTTAACATACAACACCCCTACATAGACAGTTCTATACCATCTGTTTTCCGCTGAAGAATTCATGAACTAATTCCAGGTGTAATTCTTCCTGTGTTACGTGAATGTTTTAAAACTGGGACACACTCGAAGTCCGCCACAGCCGCCATCTTTGATACCAAGTTGGTTCCAGTCTTCTAACGCTCGAGATGCCCGTGCCATCCCCATTCCCCCTCCATGTTGGTGATTTGCTATCCAGTTGACACAATTTTTATGCGCATTTGATCATGTATTTACATGGTCTTTGTGCATTATAAATTTTGATTTTGTTATTATTGCCGGTCTCCACCTCAGTGCTATCGGGCTCTATTAATTGGAATGCTTGTACCATTTCGCCACGTTACCGGGGTTTTGGATATGATAAATAGGATCGCCTAACTTTTTTGGCCTATAGCCTTGTTGCTATAGTTGCATTGGTCAGTGACTAAGGTCCAAGTCGTACAACTCCTAAAGATTTTAGTGTGGTTTGGGTTTTTGATTATTTTTTACCAAACGTTTCTCTTTTCGTAAGGAGAAATTCGTTCATTTTCGGAAAACTATTAAATTTTTTGCGTCCGATTTGAAAAGATGCTGTTTGTACGAAATTTTAGGTGGCGCTGAACCGGTCATAGGAAAAGAAAATTACGCTCAACGAACAAGCTGCAAATGGAGTGGAAGAGTTAGCGCCCCTTTGCAAGTAAATTCTGTTAACAACACCCCCCCCCCTTTTTGTGGGGGGGGGGGGGGGGGGCAATTGAGCCTAACACATTTGCGTATATATGCATACGTTTTGCCACGGGCCGCAACCTTCCAACTGGTAAATAATCCTCTTCATTCGCGGGGGAAAATGGGACAAGGAGCCCAGGAGGCCTAATCACATTTTCAACGTCGCGTCAGAACGCACCCTTTGAACAACCGGAAGTCACTTAACCTCGTTTTCGACTCTTTTATATATTTTGAAGGAACAGTTGTTTATCTTTGTCTCTCTCCTTTTTTTAAGCCCTGCACGATTTTTGATGCAAACACTGCTGCAGCCGTGGCTTACTTTTCGACTGTCATCGCCAGAATTGGCCGTGATGTGTGATCACGTGGCCATGGAAACGATATGCAAGGTTTGACGTCGGGGCGTGCAAAGGTGGTCAGAAAGGAAATTCCCACCGGAGTTTTCACTTTATGCGGTAAAAATGAACTGACAGATGTGAGAGGAGCTTAAAAGGGATACATTCCGGGGATTTTATTTGATCTGGAAGTTGCGAAACCCCGCTGAATCGCTAACTTCTCGAATGTCTCGTTCGCCATCGCAGGCGAGGTCTTGTAATACGTCATGGAGGTTTTTTCTTCGATGTTTCTCTGGCTTCATTGCCTTTTCCTGCTCAGCACTTTTGATCTGAGCCGACAAGGACAGATTGAACGACAAAAGGGATTCCGAATCCCGTTACGGCGTTTTAGACGAGATGTGCACGACATCGGAGTTCCGACGGAGAATCTCAAGGGAAGACCAGGTCAAGGGTATTATATCTCAACTTTGCTTGGTCAGCCGCCTCAGAGGGTAAGAGATAATCTTCAAAGGCTTGTTTCTTATATTGTATTACCCAAACTGGTCAGAACACACACTAAATCTCAATGCTCAAGTGAATACCTGTAGCATAACCAGCTTTGTTTTGTTTGTATGAAAGCGAAAAAGGAAATACACGAATGCTTCCTTCATTGGTTTTAGTTTTAACAAATTGTAAAGTGCGCGTTTATCCAGTTGAACGGTTTTTCCAAAGTCTTCTATGTTTTTGTATTCGACCGAAGGCTTGCGATTAAAAATTATACACGTATGGGTTAAACAAATAATATGACGACGCGCTTTTTCTTCATCTTATTCCCACTTCCTCAATATTAGTGGATAAAAGCACAGTGCAAGTGAAAAATATACCAAATTCAATTTGATGTAATGATTCGGTTCGTTTTATAAGTTCGTGTTCGATGCGATCCCCCCAATCCAGTTTTCACCAATTTTCCGATCCGCAAAAGCAATTTTTCGAGTAGTATTATTAAGGTGAAATTTGAACAGAACACAGTGAAATATGAACGTTAATTTAGTTTCTTGACTGAAGTGCAGTACATAAGCATCAAAATAATGTTCTATTGCTTCGGTTTCATTCACCACGTAATTCAATGTCGTCCGGTCTTCTTCTATCAACCTAAAACCGACGTGATTAAAGCATAACAGCAAAGTTGGATAGAACTACAGTATGTTTAGAACTTCTGAACTGTCAGGTTTTTTTTATCAGCATATGTTTTGTGCATATTATTTTTTTCCTTCGTTCTGAAAAGCAGATGGTATAAAATTGTCGTTTTAGCAGTGTATTTAAGTTATGCATCAGTCAGTTCCAGCTGTTAGCATTTTTATTTACTTGTACGATGTATATTATATACGTATTCATCATCCACCCACTGTTGATGTGGGTGCTATCTATTTACTTGGATTTTATTAAATATACATCCTGCCCCCCGCCCCCCCCCCCCCCACCCCCATTTCTCTGTTGTTGTTGTTGTTGTTGTTGTTGTTGTTGTTATTGTTATTGTTGCTGTTTTATGCAAATTTGAAAACCTTATTTGTTGTCAGATCAATGTTCTGGTAGACACCGGAAGCAGTAACTTTGCTGTTGCCACTGCGCCACATCCATATCTTCCATTTTATTATCACACTGAGAAGTAAGTATGGAGATTAAGGTTATAGCACAGGGCCCGGTTTTTCGAAAGTCAATTAAGCTAATCCAGGATTAACGAAATTCTTTCTCTCGACCTCTCTCCCATTAAAATGCAGAGTTTTGTTCAAAGATGGATTAATAAGCTTGTTCCAGCTTAAAACGTTATCAAGAAAGTCGTTGTGGACGAAACGTTCACGTTTTCAGGCTTTTAAATGACAAGAAAGTTTAGACCTAATCCAGGATTAGCCTAATCGTGCTTTGAAAAACTGGGCCCAGGTGAACCAAGCTTTAATTGTGGGTGATCTGTGTACTTAACTGGCCAAGAGCTAGATTTGTAAGTAGAGGGAACAGGCAAATGTGGCTCTAAGGTCACGTTCAAGTTGCATTCTATTCATAAGAATCCTCAGTTTGCAATCAAGTAAAATCCCAGTGCAGTTGTGTAGAATAAATCTCAACTGCTATAAAGTTGCACCCATGGATCCTTTCAGTAGACTTCCACCCCTAAAGGTAATCAGTTTACCCTCAAATGCATTCATGTGTTTTATCCATCCATGTGAACAGTTCATTCTCACTATACATAGAGGATATTACATGGCTGCGTGGAAATACAAATTTTTATTCCCTGCACCCACTCCCCCTTGAGAGATATTATCAACACTCAAAGATAAAATTTGTATGTCCAAGCAGACATGTAATGTTCTATTTATTATACAGATATTGCTAAAAAATGCACAGCAAAGACAGCCTTTGTTGCATGTGTCTGAAAATCATGTGCACAGTGAACATATAATTTTTATATTTCACATGTAAAGATATCACAAGAAAAATATAGGTTTTTAGAACTGGAGAAATCCTAGTATTTTATCAATACATCTATATAATAAGTATATCTTATTGACCTTGCACTCGGTCCATACAGGAGAATATGGCTCTCATTCTCTTTTTACTTGTTTATGGACCGAGCCACTTTGGCAAGTTTCATAAACACGTAAAAAGAGAATGAGAGCAGTATTCTCCCGTACAGACCAAGTGCGAGGCCAATAAAGGATTTAAATTTTATACTGCAAAACATAAAAATTGATTTGTAGTGATGTAGCTCTATTAGTTTATCAACTTGAAATACTTGAGAGAAAGAAGCAGCTAATTTGTTGTATGATTTGGGTTGAATACATTTTTACTGTATGATTTGAGTTGAATACATTTAGTTCAGCACAGACTTAGCTGACACCTTTTATTGAAAAAAAAAAGAATCATGTGTGAAACCTTTTGACAAAAATTAAACTGTGACATAGTGGTCCATCTGCCTGGTCTGTCTGCATCAGGATGCTCACTTTCATCATGGACTGGTGAGCCATATGATATGTAGAAAAAATACACAGGTGCTCGGAGAGAGTACATGTATTATTTTGTATATTTTATAAACTATGATGTGATATAGAGATTTCTGCCACTAAGAAATGTGAAAACATGCAAGATCACTGCTTGGCTGATATCAACACACATAAAAATATCACATTTTTATGTGTGTTCAGATACGACATTTCTCAGTGGTGGAAATCTCAGTATCACACCAGAGTTTATGTATATATGCATATCATTCATACATTCGTGAATAATTTGGGATAATTTCTCAGAGCTCCAATCAAAGTGGTAAGTGATGCATGACTCAAAAACCAAAACCAAAGCAACCATACAGCCAATCAAATAGGTAAGCAAAAACAAGTCCAATTAGGTCAAAATTCATAGTTTATCACTGCAATACTGTACTTGTAGAAATGTTACATTTGGGCATTTTACACTGTCTTACTGTATGGTATGTTATCAACACATATTTTGTCTGCAGTTCCACTACTTATCAAGACCTTGGGAGTCCTGTAAGCGTACCATACACACAGGGAAACTGGGAGGGAGAGCTGGGCTCGGATTTTTTGAAATTCATTGATGGACCTAATGCAACTGTGCGGGTGGACGTCGCTGGGATTCTCTCTTCAGAAAACTTTTATATCAATGGATCAATGTGGCAAGGAATTCTTGGATTAGGATATGCAAGACTTGCAAAAGTATGGTAAAACAGTGATACAGTATTTATGTTGTCCTCAATCTTCTTTTTCTTTAGACCTTCAAATCCCTCCTTAAATTTGTTCATATGTATAAATTCTAACAAATTTTCTCCTGTTAAGAATTACTGAGCACTGTAATATTAGTTTATCTTTTGTCAGATATATATATATACATATAATATATTGTATGCTACACTTATGTTGTCCTTACTGTACAGCTGTTATAATTTTAATTTCTAATTTCTAATTTTGGTATGTGCTTCAAATGCATACAAATAATTTCTTGCACTGATGCAGCAATGCTGTAAAACAGAGGACACACCTATAAAAATATGGTCCATTGAGGTTGGCAAAATACATGTAGTTCAGTGGTGTACATTACCTTTTGTACAGTAAACAAGTGCCTTGTTTGTTAAATGAGCTTGTAGTTTTGTGAGCTTACAGTACAATTCATTGTTATATTTGCAGCCTGATTCCAGTGTCACTCCTGTCTTTGATAAATTTGTTCGTAAGGGAGTTGTGAAGGACACCTTTTCTATGCAGCTTTGTGGCAGTAGTGAGATTGATCCTTCGTCAGAGCCCACTGTTGCTGGCACTATGGTAAGGATGATCGTACCACATACAGTAAACAGTGTGTTTACAATTAAAGCAGTTTAGTTTGAAAACATGACTATCACCTGACTTGATCTGGTTTATCAAAGATCCCATACAACAAGACTGACTCACAGCTCATCAACAAATGGAATGTGTGATGTCATGACTTGTACCAGTACATACATGTACATAACTGTACTTGCTCAATTTTCACACATCAGAACACACTTTTTTATATAACCTCCTGCATATGGTATGCTACAATAATTGTAAAGAAATTATTTTTATTATATACATACTGAGACATACTCATGAAAAAGCCATATCGTAAAATTTCGTACGCAAATGAGTTCTAGCCAATGAGAGGCCGCGAACGACGCTTTTCACAAGTGAAAAAAATCGTTCGTCCAATCACCAGCTGCGAACGACGATTTTTCACTACTTTTAAAGGGTTTCCCGGTCCCATCATAAATGTCTCAGTATGTATATAATAAACAGAAAACATCATGGAAAGTGCTTTGTACAGTTTTTATTCACTCGTTGTTTCGTATCATAAAACTCACTCACTCGCAAAGCCTCGCTCGTTCGTTTTATGATACTTCACAACTCGTGAATAAAAACCGTACGCGCGCACTTTCCATGAAGTAATCTCTATTTCCCAAGGGCTTATATACATGTATAATCACCCAATCACTCAAATACCAATGATCACTAAATGGATGTTACCATTTTAGTCTTGAGTTTTGATCCCAAACACGTTTCCAAACTAATCAGTATCCAAACTTCTGTAAGTGCAATTTTTTGATGAAATGATGAAAGAAACAATAAAAACACTTGGGCCATGGCTAATGAAAAATCACTGAAAATAAATCCCTCCTGGAAAATAGGAATTCAGACACAAGCAATGAACTGTTGTTTTTGATTTTCAGGTGTTTGGCACAATTGATGATGAGCTCTACAAAGGCGATATGCTCTACACTCCTATTGTGAAGAAATGGTACTATGAAGTTGTTATTACAGACATTTCTGTTGATGGAGAAAGCTTAAACCTTGACTGCAAAAAGGTACAAGATTGATCAGAACTTCTATCAATACAATCATGAATAATCATGGTTAGTAAGTTGTAGGTACATGTAGTTCAGTATTTGGTGCTACTCTGACATTTTGCACAGGTTGGGAGTGTCCATAGCACCATAGCCACATGAGGGAAAAGCGCTGAACAAAACAACTAAAATATAATTTAACTAAATGCATTGCAAACATTCCCATCAAAATGAGGTAATGTTACCCTGAGAGAGGTCTGGAAACTGTTATTGTAAACATAAAAAAATTCCAAGCATTCCATCACAGCAAACAGCAAACAGCAAACCGTTCTGAAGCTTTTGAGTTTTTCAGTTCCAAAGTTTGCAATGATCATTTGTTGGTAAGGGTCATTCATAGCATTATGCCACATACATAAATAGGCCACATACTGATTCATTGCATTTATGTTCGTATTTCACAGTATAATTATGACAAGACCATTGTAGATAGTGGAACTACAAACCTTAGAGTGCCTGAAGAAGTCTTTAATGCAATTCTGGACCGCTTAAAGAAATTTGATAAGGTAATATTTAACTGTTCTCTCCCTTTCTCCTTCTCTCCCTCCCTTGCCCTCTCCCTTCCTTACTTCCCTCGTCTTTCTTTATAGACTAATTTTTTATCGTTACTAACAGTAGGTACAGTACTATTTATCAGCATGTGTTAGTACTCCTGTTAAAGATAATTGATTAGCAGAGAGGCTGCTTTTGTAAGACATGATTACCGATAAAACCCTGATGTGTGTGTTTTACAGTTGGGAGTACCAGATGAGTTTTGGATTGGCAGACAGATGATGTGCTGGAACTATGACAAGACCCCATGGGAGGAATTTCCCGATATGTCTATTTCTCTTCTGTCCTCCATCAGCAGCTCAAAAGAATTTCGACTGAAAATACCCCCACAGGTACATGTACATACAGCAGTGATCACGAGTGCAGTTTATAAGTATCAAAGATGATTAAAAGGATGAAGATCATTAAGATTAAGATATTATGATTAAATTGTCTTGTATGCAACAAAAATGATGTGCACATTCTCCAAATGTTACCTGCTGGTGTGCCGGGATTTTTAAGACGTGCACTCCTGAACTCATAATACAAATTCTTCCAACAACACTCTACAGGGTATTGTATGAAAGGGTTACACTCACAGAACCTGTACTGTCAGATTAACTAGCACGGCCTGTGACTGATTTTTATAGCAAGTTTGAGATTGCAAGAAATTTGTTACATTTACCATACAGTACACACCACTTTTACTTTTTGTACTGTATACAGTCCCCTGCATAAAATGTACCTTGTCTTCCACAAAAATCATGTGAATCTTCTGATTTTGACTCATTTTTTGGCAAGAGTTAGCTTTGACTCTAATGTTTAGCTTACCACTCCACCCCCACCCCCATGAGAGCTTGCCTTCTTGACCAAGTGGGGCCCAGACCCCCAGCCTGACTCTCTACCTGAATAATATTGTGTTGAGGTTGGCATTCATGGGATTAAATTGGCTACAAAGATACACTGTAAGTGAAAATCATTCTCATGTTGTCTTTCCATCTGCAGCTGTATTTACGTGAAACAATTGAGCATGGCCCCCTGCCTGGACAACACTGCTACAAGTTTGCCATCACCAAGGCTGATAAAGGTAACATGGTCGAAGCTTTCCTTGTGACCACTCAAGTGACCAGCTCTAGTTATGACCACCATTGTAAAGCCCTGTTTGAGTTGACACTCAAACTCTGTAATTAAAAGTTCTTGTAAGTAACTGTGCAACTGTGGCCACTTTTGGCAATTACCAGCTGGGGCCAATCCAATAAAGCATTGACAAGTGTATTTTACAAGTTGGACTAATTCCTCTGCACGTTAAAACACGCTTCAATCCAATACCATGGCCAAAAATTGTTACATTTATGCATGTGAGACCAGTATCTGTAATATTTTGCAGACTTTTGCTTTATTAGAGTCTGTTAAGTGGTGGTTGAATAATGGTCCAACTTGTAAAATACATGTGTATTAATGTTTATTGAATTGTTCCCTTGTCTTTTCCCACTCAAAGGGTCTGACTTGATTTAGTCAATGATCTTGAAAAGTACTTGAAAAATAAAAGTACCTGAAAATTCTTGAAAAGTATACAATACTACATCACATTACATTAATATAACACATAATGGTTTGTTGATAAGATCTTGCATTAAAAGTTCAAGATGATTTTCAGCTGGACCATCCGAGCGACTTTATGCTAAAAGTCTTGTAAGCTACCCGTCTGTATTGTTTCAGTGCATGGTTGTTTACAAGAGCCCATTCTCATAAGCAACTAGCTCTAGTGTCAACCAGGTCACCTATGAGGGCTATGACTGTGTTGTACCATACAGTATAGGCCTTTGTAACTTAATACCATGTAGCCAGACATCACTTACATGTAATACAGTGGCACTTCAAAGGTAGTCCAACCATAAATATACCATCTTTTAGTACAATCTAGTTGTGCAATAAGAATTGTATTTTATTTTTCCGATGGTTTTGTTTTGCTGTTTTGTTTCGTTGCTTGCTGATGGTAACACCCTATATGTATAAACTGGGCTACAGTAGACAAGACTAAGGAGTTGCAAAAACACATCAAAGTTTGTCAGGGCCACAACTTTGGCGAATAGAATGAAATAGGTTGATACTGTAGTGAAGCTATGACCTCCAGAGGATCTATTTGCAACCTTGAGAAGTATTTCATGAGAAGGCTTGTTTATAGTGAACATAATTTTAGTAGAAATTCTCATTTGTTTGCTTCAGGTACTGTCATTGGAGCTGTGATCATGGAAGGGTTCTATGTCGTGTTTGACAGGGAAAATATTCAAGTAGGATTTGCAGCGACAACATGTGGAGGTTAGTAATTAATGTGCAACTGACCAATTACCGCAATTATTTTGTCTATTTAACTAGACAAATCTGTACATTACAATAATTTTTGATGTGGAGATGCATGTACTTATACTGATTAATTATTGTTTTTACAGCTGAAGGGAGACTTAATCCGAGGTCAGAAGTTTCAGGACCTTTCTCCAGAGGTACAGTTCCAACCCAGATTGTGATTATTCAAGTCTGTAGAAGTTGCATATTTTAGCTATGGGATTTTTAAAAAACTGGGAACAAAATGTAAAAATGTTGGACAATATGTATTGCAAGCTCTCTTGTTAGTATCAAAAACCAGTGCAAAATTTCATGTTCTCATTCCTCCGGACAATTCTGATTTTGTTTACGAGAAAACAAAGCTCTTGAGAGACACTTGTGAATTGTAACAAAATTGAAAAAAAAATGTGTGACGTAAATATTATTGTATGCATGTTATTAACAAGTAATCACATGATTTCTCATGCAATTTTGGAATAAATAAGCACTTGTAAATTTTTTCAAAGACCACAAATTGCACCCGTGCGGCACTCATGCAATTTTGTGGTCTTTGAAAAATTTACTCATGCTAATTTATTCCAAATTGCACTCAAAATCATGAAATTACCTATAAAAACTAAGAAATAAATCAGGGAGCCCATGTACTACATAAATAATAGCAAATACAGTAAAGACACAATTTTTGCTCACCTGACCAGTTCTTGTGTGCACTGAAATAATGAACCAAGAGATGAGCTTCAATTAGACAGCTGCAGCACTTAGCACTATCCAACTGTTTTATAGATCCTGTGGACTGTGAATACATCGAGACAGAGAGCTCAGACAATGCCCTCCTAACTGTGGCTTATGTAATGGCTGGTGTGTGTGGCCTTTGCTTGCTACCAATCTTCGTCTTGCTGGGACAGGCAAGCTGTCGAAAGCGCCGGCAAGGGGCCCACAGTGACACAACAAAACTTGTTGAAACTGAAGGCGGGACATGAATCAATTTGCTAGCTAGACAGAACAGTGCAGCACAAAGTTTGTGCTAATTAAGCATGCTCTTGTATTTGAGGGAAATTATATAGAATAATTTTGCTTGGAATTAAGATTCAGGTTTATATTTTGAGAAAGTGGAAGTTTCATGTACAGTGTAGGCCAGGTTGTGGTTTTAATTAGATATTTGTCTGTAAGATTATTCTGTAGATACAGTGTAGTAATAAGATATATTCAAGTGACACAAGGCTGGGAAGTCATGGAATAGCCCATTTTACAGGGCATTTAACAATAGAATGTAGAATGTGTCAACCCATGGTTGATGTGAATACTGTATGTGCTGCCATAAGGTATGGTATGAGCTGATGTTTCGAGTGTTAACTTGCCTTTAATAGGGCAAAGGGCTGACTTGCATTGCTTGTTTCAACCAAGTGCAAATGCTCAAAATGTCAGTTCTACAGTATTTTTACAACATCTTAATTAAAAGTATATTGATGCCAACTTACACAGCTTGAAACTAGTTCTCTCAGGGACTAGCATTGTAAGGGGTGGCAAATGCTAAAATCCAAGACTCGCTGAGACCCTTGTTTGAAAATAAATAATAAAGACCGAGTCTTAAGTGACTTCAGAAAACCCAGAAAGAAACGACAGGAAAGAAACACACAAAAATGAGACTTTGCAACTCATCACAGATTTTGAGGTCCGATCAAAAGTTTCAGAGACCCTTGATTTTCTAGGCACCATTAGCCACCTCTTTTGTAGCATTGTTATAAAATGATCTGACTGAAATAATCTTATAAAATAATGTAGCAGGCATACCAGTAATCCTTCATGAGAACATTACGTATTATTATTATATTGTTATGTTTACGTCATGGTCGACTGCTGGAACAGTTTGGCCAATTAGTAGTTTTTTGACCAGCGCAAACTTAGATGTTTTCTCCTGTTCTTTTGTGCTCTAAAGAGGTAGAGATGTTGCAGTATATCAACCTGGGTTCACTTGCTTTGTAAAAATATCATAGCAACAAATTGATCAAGCTGATGGACAAGTGTATTGCCTTGAGACTAAGCCATAATTCTCCAACCTGCCTCAAGTAAAATGTACAGCATGAGTAGTATTCATCAAGTAACAATTCCTGATGCTAGTGATCAAATTTGTACAATGAGAAGAATCTGAAAGTCTGATGTAACTATTGATTCTCACAACATCAGTCAAACATTTCCTTCAAACGGTTGGGGAATTGTAATCTCAAGAGTTGAAGGGTTTATTAGTTAGAAAGAAGAAACTGCACTTCTGGGCCCAGTTGTTCAAAGCTTGAAATTGCCTAATCCTGGATTGGGTCCATATTTCCTTTGTTGTTTTTAGGCCTGAAATGAGAAAGTTTCGACTTGTCAAGTTTTTTATTTGGTCACAGATCAAAACTCTGCAGTTTGTTGGCCAAACAGTTAAAGAAAGAATTTGGTTAGCTTACTCAGGCTTTGAACAACAGGGCCCTGGACACTGAATGACCAGAACACATTTATCATATAGTACCAGTAACTGCATCTGCATCAAAGTGTTACAAAAGAGACATTTGCTGCTAATCAGTCTTGGGAAACGGGGTCGTGAGAGTAATCAACTTCATTTTGCCGTTTTCATTCTCTCACTTACATGTAGCCAATGAGAGCTAATACAGAATGCATGATTAGTTATAATTATTATCAACCTTATTTCTCATACATGTACATCACCTCTATAGAAGTTCACGGTTAGACTCGATCCATGCATGAAACTAATGGTTACATTGTAGGATCATAAAAATAATGCTTATAAAATTTATAAAATTAAGACATTTAACGTCTGAATTTATTTCGAGAAGAACAAGGGATTCCTTTACATGTACCTTTCTCACAAATTGTCAACATTAACTTGTATGAACAGTAGATACCAATAAAGTGACATTTTAACAAATCGCTAAAACAAAGTTTGTGTTGTACAGTTCCTGCCAGTTATTTATATGTTTACAGTATGCTTCTAAAACAGTTGTGTACATTTTGTGTTACTTCACAGTCTGTCCGATCCTAATTGCCACTTTTGGGCTGTGTGTGATGTGTTCATCTCTTTTGACACTTTTTTGAGTACAGTACTTACAAGAATGATATGAAAGGTATGAGCAGAGTATTCTTGCAAACATCCTGACATCAACAATAATATTTATGATGGATTATAGTGTACATGTATGAGATTTGGCAAGAGGGAGTGTTTCTGATAGCAACATCTTCAGAATGGATATAGAATGAATAAAATATTGTCTTGACAATATACTGACACCACGGCTGGCTTTTAGTCAATTGCAGTTTAATCAATATTAAGGTATCACCCCTCCCCCCAATATGCAATAGGGTTTTAATTTTTTTACTTGACAAAAAAAACAAAACATTGGCACGTGATATATCAAAATGTTTGTTGCAAATCAGCACATTCATTCTCAATGGTGGTTGCCATGGATATTAAGCTTGGGGGAACCTATGGCTATTGTGCAATCAGTGACGTCATATAGTTTATATATTTTTTACTTAATCTCCTTCAATTTTTAATTAATCAGAACAAAACCAATGGCATATAAAAGGGCTAATGGGGGTCTACAAAATTTGTCTCAGAATTTTGAAATTTTGCTTCAAACTTTTTTTATGAACTTTTTAATGTAAACTGTGAAAATTTCTCACATCATTAAAATTTAAAAAATCAAAAAAACTGAGACACGTTTTTAGACCTCTATGAGCCCTTTCAAATGCCGTTGGTTTTGTTCCAATCAGTTAAAAATTGAGGGATATTAAGTCAAAAATATAAAAACCTGTGACGTCAATGATTGCACAATAACATTTGCCATATTTGGTATTAATGACAGACATTATTAGAAGCAGCTAGACAATTTAATAACAAACAGTTTGATATATAGCATGCCTATGTTTAGTCAATTGATGCCATTTAAATAAAATTCTACTGGAAAGTGGTCGTTTAGGGGGGGGGGGGGGTGATACCTAACTCTATAGTCTAGAGTGGTGAATGCTTTGGATCTTGTCCCGCAGTATTCTATCCCAGTCTTGTCCTTGTTTCATTTCTTCACAATGCGCTGGTTTGGTTTTCAAGACAGTAATTTTATCTGACACAGGAGGTTTGATCCCTGCAGCCTTCACTGCCTCTTCAAACTTAATGGGACTTGCAGTAGCTATACACACAAATGGTGCATGTTTATCACTGCAGGATTCACTGGAATGTAATGATATGTTGCATTTGTTAACCAAAACCTTGTAACAATGTTCTTTTCCCTAACATGCTGCAGTTACTGCCAGGGACTTGGGGTTGGAGGGCGGTCGATCCCTATAAGGAGAATCCCTGCCTAGAGTTACTATGACATCAGAAGGATAGTTTTGTAGAACAACAACTGAGAGTAGAAACATTCTTCCATTATGGTCTTGTTCATGTGTTTTGTTGTTGTTGTTTAGAATCTTGTTTAGCTCAGAACTTGGGAGTTTAGGGTATGATTCAGTCTTTTTGAGCCCAGTGATCAATAACTCTGCTCCAGGTAATGATAAACCAGGCATTGGATTAGGGCATTATCTGTATAATAATACGCTACTTTTGTCCATCCGTCCGCAACACTCTTTCCTGGGCCTCCTCATCATAAAAAAATCCAAGGTGGCCACCATATCGAGTGAAACTAAGTATAAATATTGGCCTCAGGTGCCGACAACAGTTCTTTTAGAAATCGGAGATGAGTTTAAAAAGAGAATTTGTGCTGTCAGGTGACTGGGTGTTGGGCTGATGCTGCCGCATGTTCGACAAAAAAAACGGGGAGATTTTGATGTTGATCGACCAGCAATTCGTCAAGTGGTACGGTCGAGTGGTACACACACTACAGAGAAGTTTGTACTTTGACACTGTAAACTGCATTCGAGATGCTCGAAATGGACTTCAAAAAGCAAAAAGAAAGAATGATCGCCGTATTTTACGAGGGTCCCGCTAGTACAGTAATAATGTATCTTGGAAGAAGTGTTAAATTTATAAGGGTCAGACAAAGAAATCTGGAATAAAATGTCACCTCACCTTTCTCTCCATGCCACTGTCATGGCAACAGCAGTGTGTGGGCAGAGCAGGTACTGGTGCCGCTGCCAGCACTCCCTGATTGTCTCTATTGTCTGGTCACATGACACAGTGGAGGAACTGACAATTTCAGTTATCTGCACATGAAAAAACTGAATTTATCAGAGGCAAACTTCTCCTTTTAATACATAGTCACAAAGTATCAGTATGTCCTGGGTGATATTTTGTTGGGTTTAGGCTGCTTTGACTACTAATATTATTAATTAGAGGCAAACTTTTTCCTTTCAATACATATACTATAGTCAGAAATATTTCAGGTGATCTCTTGGCTGGGTTTACGCTGGTTTGACTACCAATATTATTGATCAGAAGTAAACTTCTAAATACACATCAGACCTGCCAACTCCCACATAGTCACATCAACCTCCCATGTAAATGCAACATCCCCCACAATCATGCCAATCTCCCAAAAAGCTAGTTAGAACCTTTTCCTTTTTGACATGCACAGATATGCTATCTGGGAGTCACTGGTGTCACTGAACGATTTGTTGATTACTCACAGAGGTACAAACTGTTACCTATAAGGTTCTCTTAAGAGCTGGTATTACATTGTTATGTGTGGTTCCTGAGTCACAAAAAGCCAAAGATGGTGAAATCACCAGGTCAGCTACTGGTCCTACATTCCAGCTTCAATTCTAAATTTTACAGCAGCTTACCAACTACCCCCACCCCAAACTTAGTGCATGCCCAGAGCCCCAGCCTGAATCTCCTGCCTGTAGATTTTTTGAGGTTGGTATTGGTTTGAGCTGGTTAATTGATCAATTCTCCCAACACTACCCATTGGTCAGAAGAAAGTTGGGAGAATTAGGGTGCAGATCTCAGGGTTACAGAAGGATATAATTAGTTACAGTTACAGTAGAAGAGACCAGTCAGAATCAACATCAATATACAGTACCTTGCTTCTGAGCTCATCTGACAGTTTAGCAGTCTTTTTTGTCTCAAATGTTTCCATAAGAGAGGAAATCAATGCTGTATCCATACCACTGAACAAAGACAGCAACCGCTCCATGTTGTAGGGGACCTGCAGTAACATTACAAAACATTAAAATGATTAAGTAATATAATGCAAGGATAGTAGGTTGGTTGTGATAGGTGAGTGGAAAAAGATGACCCCCGGTCCATGGACCCCCCACTGACCCAGTCCACGGACCCGCCACTTACCCGGTCTATGGATCTCCCACACTGACCCGGTCCACGGACACCCTCCCTCCCCCCCTCCCCCCAACTTGTCATAAAAAAAAAATCGAAAAAAAAAAATTGAGCGAATTTGTTTGCTCATGCTTTTTTGTGTTTTGTTGTGAGTTTAGAAAAGATGGTTTAAAACCCGAGGGAGTTGCATATATAGAGATGCACTACAGGGGCTAAGGTGATTAAATGCCAAAGGATACAGCCATATGCTAATGAAACAAAACGAAAACTCATCGCGGCGGCCATTTTGATTTGTTCAGCCCATTCCCCCGCATACTTGGTCACCGACAACAGTCTTCCCTGGAGACTACTCTAACCCGGACGATCACAACCAACCTACTGTTCACTCTCCTGGGTTCAAACCATTTGCCATAATGCAAGGATTGTAAAATGAGATCAACAAAATAACTATAGTAACCTAACTGGAAGATCCAGGCTGAGGGTCTGGGTCCTAACTGGTTAAGGGGTGCTCAAGGTGGGTGGGAGGAGGTGTGGATAAATTAATTAACTAAAATTTAGAACCAAAGCTGCAACATTAAATTAGAGCCATAAATCCCTTGTAAATTTACTTGCCTGAATATCCATGGCAGTAGACCATGTCTGTACTAGATGGTCGACCATTGAGAAGTCTCCCCTTGAGAAAGACTTGTGAACAATGTTATTGTCATTGACAGCACATACCAGTTCAATGGGAAGACCCATGTGCCTAGCAAGGACCCCAGCTGAAGAATAAAGAAACTACAGTTTAAGAAATATTACAGTATCTGAGAATCTAATATTGCCAAAATTCCACCAGGAGTCCCTTCTTTTCTCTCCAAGATCTATGTATGTGTGAAAAGCGATCAAATTGACCTGTGGAGCAAGACCTGGAAGGAGATGTACCCAGGCATACTAGTGCTGGGGAGGTGCAAAGCCCTTTCTTGGGTTTGAAGTAGTGTTTTGGGATAAAAATTTTCTGGAGGATTTTTTGGGTAGAAAGATTTTTGCTGGGCCCTCTTTAAGGGTTGATAAAAAGCATACCCATTAAAGCCATCAGTCTTACCTGTCACATGACCCATAGCTCCAGTGGGAATGAAAAAGCGGACAGGTTCTCCAATCTCTTGACAAACTCTAAAATAGCCATAGAAAAAATGAACAGTCTGTGCTAGAATCCGGACCCAATTGATGCTGTTGACAGAGCACAGGTTGTACTTCTCTGCATACTCCTTGTCCATGAAACAGTTTTTTATTGGCACATCAAGATCATCTGAACTACCATCAACAGCAAAAACGTGAACATTAGCTGCATTAACAGTTGTCATCTGCAGCTCTTGGATATCATTGCAGTATCCTTTGGGAAACAAGACTATAATGTCAACCCATTGTAGAGCTTGCACGCTCTCTATGGCTGCACTACCAGTGTCACCTGAAGTGCCAACAAGGATCACCATGTGCTTATGCCGCTTGCTCAGGAAGTAATTTAAAAACTGGCCCACCGCAGCCAGTGCGATGTCCTTGAAGGCAAAGGTCTTGCCATGAAACAGCTCCATCACATGGATGTCTCCAACTTTCATCAAAGGAGTGACATCAGGATGTCCAAAGCCAGAATATGCCTTGTCAAGCAGCCCTACAGATAGGACAAAAAGGGTTGAGCAGTGTGTGCTGAAAAGGTTATCACTGGCCAAGTTTGTACTGAACACCACTCTGGGCCCCACTCGACCAACAGTGAATTTTGAATTACAAATATGCTACTAAATACAGTATGCTACTAATGATGTTAGTGTTAGAGTGTTTACACAATACAAGCCATTTGGACAATACAAGTTTCAAGATATTCGAAGGTTGTGATTTTTGTTTTTGCTGATACAGTACAGTAGGAATACTGAATTATGGCATGGTCACAGAACACAGCACGCATCCGACCAAGCATCTAATGCAGGGTAGTAATTTGGTGCTCACAATTTACCAAGATGAAATGAGGGGGTGTGTGTGTGTGTGGGGGGGGGGGGGGGGGGGGGGGGGGGGGTTATATTCAAAAATTCACCTTGTGGAGGAGGGTGGAGGAGTATTAGAGCATTTGCAGCATTTTAACTCTGAAGTCTGAATTTTTTCAACAGGAAATATAAATCAGAACAACAAATGCTGCAGCATCCTGACCACGGGAAAAAAAATCGTGCCATGAGAACAGCTAACGTCAAGCACAGCAGCTTGCTGCAAGTGTGGTTGTGGGGATTATACAGTCATGTAATTAATAAATAAATAAATAAATAGAGGATATTACATGGTGGTATGAAGATATAAATTTTATTTTTGAGTTGGTGAAAACAATATTTTATGAACGAGCACCACGCGAGTGAGTAAAAAATATTGTTTTTACCATGATAAAATAAAATCCAAATCTTCAAGCCGCTGTGTAATTTTATTTTTGTTATGTAGACATGGGAAAATGCACAAACAACCGTGCAAAAACGGGAAATGATGCCATCGATATCCTCACTAGTGAGGATGTGGAAAATACGCCACTCGGGTCCCGGATGTAGTTTCATATGGATTTTACGCACGGTATATTTACCAGTAAAACACTCGTGCCTATATAATAAATATCTTCATTTAAAGTCGAGGCATAGGGAGTGGTTGCCCAATTCTCCTGAGCCAGAGGCTCATGTTTAAATGTTCAACCGGTGGAATACCTGTAAAAAGAAGACAGGTCTAGAAGGGAAAGTTGCTGGGTTTTGAAAAAAGACTGCAACAAAAGACCCAGTCTGCTGACCCAGTATATCAGTATAACGCCCGGGCTGTGTTTTCTGAGGCTAGCAAAGTGAACACATTAAGGGCCTGATTATATGAGCCGGGCTGGCCCAGTTAGGACGGTTTGCCGAGATCCCGGCATGGCTGTGAAACACACCAAAAATCAACTACGCGATTACATGAGAACCGGGCCAGCCCGGAAAACCGGGATCCCGGCTCTGAGCCACCGGGATCCCGGCTGACTGGGCTGACATTTTTCCATGTAATCGCATGAACTGGGCCAGCCCGGCTCATATAATCAGGCCCTAAAATTCTATGCTCTAATCACGTAAAGTGTTTGTAATATCTCGTATCCGGTTAATCACACTAGAATGATGCTGATGCTTGCTCCACCCACTTCACACATCCTGCCCATTTACTACAGAAATCGCGAATAAATTTGTTACTTCATGTTTTTTTTCCCTGCGCGCCATTTTGTTGCCTTAGCAATAGCATCCTGGCCTGTGCACAGCTTGGCCCCAGGGGAGGAGGAGTAGGGGGTCAATTTCAATCAGTCATTTGAGTGATGACAATTTGCTTGTCAATTTTCCCTTTTTTTATTCAAAACATAGTTAAAGCAGCTTCTTTTAGTGATTTTGTCACACAATTATTTTTTCTGGCTGAAATTCACTCACTACTCCTCATCCCCTGGGTCCTAGTTGTGCACAGGCAAGGATATTAAAGGTAAAACAAAATGGCACACAGGGCAACAAAATGCCCAAAATCAACTTTTATTCACGATTTCTGTAGTAAACGGGCAGGCTGTATGGAGTAGTGGAGCAAGCATCATTCTAGCATGATTAATTGGATATGGAGATGTATCGGGAGTTTGAAGGTATGGTACAAATGCCTTTATGTGATTCAAGCGTAGAATTTTAATGTAAGTATGTCTCTTCAGTTCACTTCACTAGCCTCAGAAAACACAGCCCGGGCGTTATACCCATCGATATGAAAGTTTTTGGATGGGGTCAGTATTTTACAGGGGTCAGTATTTTATAGAGGGGGTCAGGTCAGTCCCCGGGGGGGTACTCAATAGGAATTTGGGTAGGGGGGTTCCATTGACTCTATAAAACCCTGACCCTATTCAAGACACAAAAATGGAAATTTAGCTACCCTGTCTAAGACAAAGTGCTCTAATTTGATACCCTGTTCAAGACCAAGTTTAGATAAGTTAGCCTGCGATACACGCGTTTCCACTGGAGCATACGAAGACATCGCGAAAATGGCGAAAGCAAAAATGTGGTTGAGGGGGAGGGGAGGAGGAGAAAATCTTCGGAAAATAACCCTGTTTAAGGCACGAAAATATAAAATTTTATACCTTGTTTAAGACAGAAGACCCTGAAAATGATACCCTATCGGGCGGAACGTCCCTATATAGGAAATATATGGGAGTACTCCCCCCCCCCGGTGGTCAGTCTTTTGTCGAAACCCGGAGTTGCCTCCCCGGATGAAAAACCTTCCTTCTACTGCCGGCTGCTTGAAGCTTCATTACGGATTCAAGTCCACCACCCCCAGACCGCTTGGCCACCAGCATGCAAAAACTCAAGCTTACCGCTGAGGTCTTGGCTTGGAATCTCATCAGTCGAAATGAAGCGAGACATGATCTGTTTACTAAGTTCGACATATGGGAGCTCTTTCCACTCATTCAGGGTGGCTCCGTCCACTTGCGGAATGAACTCGGGAAGCAACAGTCCACCATCAGCAGCAAAGCCACTCAGCAAAGCTTCCTCGAATGAGAGATCTCGAATCTTTCCCCTGGTGCTGCTATACCTGATACTCGCAGCCATTGTTGCTTGCTTGAGCTGCACAACCTCGTTCCCAGGGCCATCCGCGGCAGAAGCTCCCGACCAATGGGAACGAGGTTGCGAAAACGAAAGGTCTTTCGTTTTCGTCGAGCATGCGCCGTAAGACAGCGGAAGAGTCTGGGTACGAGATTGTACTTAAGGCCAATGAGTGCAAAATGGCGGAAAGACCCAACAGAGATACCAAAAAACCAAAACGGTTTGCGAGCGAGTATAGTTCGTTTCCTGCCCTTAAGAAGGCTAAAACCAATAAACAAGACCTACGCATGGAAAATTTGTTTATACCAAGCAGCATATCCATTGAAGACCGACTACAATCTTTCCATGGTCAGATTTTGCGTGAAATTAAAAGAAGGCTGTGGTCAGGACTCCGTGAAGATCCAGACATAAACTTTGATCTCAATGTTGATCGTGATGTTTTTATGGAAGGCCTTGGAAAGGCAGTACCCCGTTTCATGGAGAGGGGTAAAACTGTGTACCGTGTGAAGGAGAACAGATCACTTGATCCATTGTTTGGTCACAAATGGGATGAAAGAATTCTAAATGTGAACGGAGATTTTGGCTATGTGATTGAAGGAACTTTGAAATATTGGCTTGGGAAGAGAAATCCTATAACAGAGTACAAACTAGTGGGGAACCAGTACACCAAGTCGGAAATGGAGGACTCCTATTATGTTGCATTAACCTTTGTGAGGGGTGATGGAAACAGACACAACTACACAAGCAGGAATTAAAAATGCAGGATATCTGATAATTTATAATATAATTAGGACTGCAGGCTTGAATAATTTCAACACTGATACGTTATATACAGTACAGTACTACACCAGTAGTTTAATTGATATTAATCAGAACTGTCCAATTACCCTCTTCTGTTAGATTACATGCACATTGAACATAGTATAATTTGTACTCTAGCATGGTGCAAGTTAAGATTTTTGACTTTAAAACATCATAATTACAGTTGTAGTAGGTAAAATGCCATATAAAGACTTATTATATCAATGTATTGTGCCCAATAGTAGTCATATCCAAATTAAAAATAATAACAATAATCACAAACAATGTCAGATTTTAATCAGTATCAGTGTTGCAGTCAGGGCAATATTGATATTTACGTGCATCTTGGCTTCTATTTGCCATCTTGTTTCACAAGATGTTAACAGCAAAGCTGGCCATTACAATTTGGGCTTAATTGGTATTTAGTAAATGAAACGAAACAAAATGAAACAAAACCTGGAATGAAATAAAATGAATACAAAAGACATTTCAGTACGAATTGGCAAGTCGGTTTGCTCGACTGTTTGGTCAGTACACGGCAAAGCAAAGTTCTATATGTTTCCATGGACAAAGCATAGAACAGCTAATCGGATAAACATAGAACACTAAATAAACTAACCCACAGGGAAGTGACCAAGCTGAAATATTTGGTTTCCTATGCTTCCTTGTACTTTTACAAGCCTTGTTTTGCTGATTACTGGTAATGGTGGCCGATTGGTATTCAGCAAAACAAAGATCGTGTGCTTCCAACAGACAAAGCTAAGCTGATAGACATAGAACAGTAAATAAGCTAACCGACAGCAAAGTGATCAAGCTAAAATATTTGGTTTATTACACTCCCTTGTACTTGTATTTTGTGGCTAAATGATGGAATCTCTGCTACGAAGGCACCTCCCGAACTCGATTCCTCTACTACTACAAAAATTATGATAATTCTGAGTGAGCCATTGTTATGGGCATATATATGTCATAAGACCTTTTGTTAACAGTGAGTTTTATAGGGGTGGGTGGGCTGACCGGTTGTCATAAAAAATATCTTTGAGTATTTTGGAGAGATAGTTGTGGATTTGATCTTCATTGGTGGCGGTACCAGTAGACCAGTCAATAGTTGCCATGCAACATTGTAAGGGAGGAGGGGGTGGGAAGGTAAAGTTTTGGAAAAGGAGCTGCTTTCGTTATTGAATAGAGAGTGATGGTGAAAAAAAGCATTTTTTTCAGTGTCCCACATACTTTTGACCAGGATCGTTTCAAGATTAGTTTCAATTTGCCACACTGGTAAGGGTTTACCACGTGAGTTGTTTCAATTTGCCAAAACTGGCACATTCTTGGTTTTTACTTAAAAAATTCAAGCTCAACTCAAATCATCTGGTAAATTAAATATTCCCTCTCCAAAGTATTGTAAAAGTTTGCAAAATTGAGAAGCTGTGATCATGAATTCGTTGCATTTTTATACAAAGGAGTGATGAAGCGCTGCTTGATTGCTATTTTAATGCATTACACTTTGTAGCCATATAAAATATACTGTGTCATTGTCCTGCTACTGACAAGAATACTCGTTTCCCCAAATTAGTAGAGTGGCACAATTTTTACCTATAGTCTTCATTGCAGAGCTTTCATTTCATCTTCATATTTTGTGCTGTCTGTCAAAGCAATGTCTTAATAACAGGCAGCAAATCACCTAAAGTGGGCAAGTAGTGTTGAGGAATCCTTAGCTTTTGGTTTGCATCATCTGAGCTGCATGACTGTTCCACATCTTGGAGTGAGGAAATACCAGTCAAAACAAGCAGGGTTTTCATTCCAAAACGATTTCCAAATACAATGTCTGTGTCCAAGCTGTGATCAGAAAAAAATCAGTTTAGTATGAAAACATTGTGTAATATCACTGTTGATGGCAACATAAAGTGCTTGACTCAGAAGAGGGGGGTGGTGGGGATGTTCACAGAGAGGAGAATGGAGCTCTGGAAGGGTAGGCAGTTCATTGCAAGAGGGAGAGAGGGACGGATGGCTGCCAATCACGCTGAAACAAAGATTGGCTTGTCACTGGGAACCTCTTCCCCACCCCAGGGATACAGGGAGCATAGGTGGGGATTTTCATGCTTAGAGACTATAATTTTCTCTTGGGTGGGGGTGTATCAAGAACTTTTCATACTCTTCTTGTGACACAACCACACCTTTTCGGCTTAAATCTCAGCCTGAGTCATCACTGAAAAGTTATAGCCGAGATTTAGGTCCAGCTGTTCAGGATTTACTGTATGATGCTTGGGGCTGAATCAAACTGACTGAAACTGACAGGTTGAATAACGCCCAGGTGTGGGTTTCCATTAACAAGTGCATTAGGAACTCAGCCAAAAAGCTAGTTCACCAAGTGAGTGAAACAATATAGACACCAATGACTCCAAGATAATGTATGCTACCACATATAGTATGAGCCAACAAATAGAAGGGCAAAGACAAGAGACAAGGGGGAGGCAGAAAAGAGAGGTCAGGAAAAGGATGAGAGCAGTAGATTTATCTTTCAGTATCTGCACTCACTTGTCTCCAATCATGCAACTCTGTGATGGTTCTATTCTGTGCCTAATAAACAAAGCAGTGATGATACATAGTCAGTTCATACCCTCTCTATAGTAACAGCATGGTGTGGATCATAGCAAAAGACATGTCATGAAACTGTGTAAAGCAATGGATATACTTACTGGGATATTATGCAATCAAACAATGTCTTCTCAGGTTTTCCCATAACAATAGCTTTTCTCCTAGCTGCATTCTCCACACAAGAGATCAAGCAGCCAGTCCCTGGGGTGACAACAAAAAAAATTAATGAAAATAATTTCAGTCTCTCACACAGCATTGGGCACCAAGGCAACCCACACAGGAACCTTACATTTACTCCTGGAAGGGGGTACTCAGCAAAGTTTTATATGGCAAGGCTCCACCCCAAGGTTCAAACCCTTACCCTTTCATAAGGGGGGGAAGGAAGATATTTAAATTTGGCTCGCTAAAATGTCATTTCTTGCAGCCTTTTACAGAATAAAAAGCAGCTTTCAATAGAACATCCTAATGATTAATAAAATATCTTATCACAATCATTGCATCTATGTACCGGACATTATGTAAATACATTAGTGCTGCCTTCAATATCTCCTATGGAAAGGGAAAGAATGGTTCTCGTGCCAAAGGAGTGAGACCTCCGGAAGCTGTGGAAGTTTTCGCTGCATGAATTGTTTTTCAACCACATTCAGCCAGAAGGAAAAGCCTCCCAGATGTCCCGGATATTTTCTGTGATGTCCCGATATCATTTTTAGCTTCCCAGTAAATTTTTTTGTCTCCCGATTCCCGACAACATTTATAATTCGAGGGAAAAAATTGCCGTTCTCCCCAAACAGCATTGACACCCCTGTAAGACTCCATAAAAAAATAAATACCATATTAGCCAATATTGGCTGTGATATCACATTCATGTGTGGGCTGCCTACACAGCTCAACCACAATTTTCTCTTTTCAATCACTCAATTACCAGAACTACAGTACATGTAGGTGAATATTTTTAGAAGCCTGATGTGTACATACTGTACTTAGATGAAAGCACTAGCCCATGATGGAATAATCAATTACTCAACAACTGAAGCTCTTCTTCAGTTATAAGTTTACCTGGCACAACAACATCCTTGTTCCTGACTGGAAATCTCATATCCATGTTTGTGCCAATAAAGATGCAGGAGTCTTTGTTTAAATAACTTGCAGCTTTGACAAGTTTGTGGTGGCCAAAATGTTTATCAAAACCACAAACAACAGCACCAACCTGAAATACCATCAGAAAAGCTCTGAAAATCAAACTTTTGTCAACTACTGTACCACATCTACTAATGCTGTACGCCCCAAAGTGCAGAACTCAGCACTAACGGTTGCCTGCTATACTCAGGGCAACAAAAATATTTGGTTAGGCAAGTAAATTCGGAGCCAGGCAAACAGAAGAGAGAATTTGAGCTGTCAGGTGACAGGATGTCGAGCTGATGCTGCCGCATGTTCGAAAAATGGGGAGATTTTCATGTCGATCGATCGGCAATTCGTCTAGCCTGTGTACGAGTGATACGGTCGAGTGGTAAACTGGGGCAGAGAAATTTGTACATTGACACTGTAAACTGCATTCGAGATGCTCGAAATGGACTTCAAAAAGGAAAAAAAAGGAAGAAAGAATTAAAAAAAAAAAGAAAAGAAAAGAATTCTGGTCACTGTATTTTACGGGGTTCCCCTAGTTTGGGCAGGTACAAAACCTGGACCCCCCTTTTGGACCCCCATTTGGACCCCCATTTTTATGCACAATTTTTTTAATTTAAAATATAAAATATAATATAATATATTAATAATTAATATTAAATCATATCATCAATAATAACTTTATTAGTAATAATACATTTCTCACTTTTTCAATATTCTATTAAAAGATATTACGTAAAAAACAAATATACCAGACTATTTTGCATTTTGCGCATATAAACGAGGTAACTGTCTGCATGTTAGAACCAGAACAATAACCAGGAAAGACAATAGCCAGACAAGGACCACACCTGGCGTGTCTCAATTCCGTATGAAAAAATGTACTGCATGAGCCAGTTTCAACGCCACTTTTTACAACGCTAGTTTTACAATAATACCCTTGTCCTGCCTTCGACGAGTTAACTTGTTTTCGATATCACGTTACTCAGTGCCAGAGACGAGTATACTTGTTTCCTAAACATGTGCATACATTAACGTCAATAACTCGCGCGTATGTGCACGTTCTGGCTTGACATTTGGCGGCTATGTTTAAAACCTGGAACCAGGAACCGGGAACCTGGGAACCAGGAACTGGGAACGGGGAACCGGCAACCTGGGAACCGGGAACCGGGAACCGGGAATTGCGAACGGTGAACTGGGAACCGGAATCTGGAAAGGGGAATGCAAAAATTGGGAATTTAATCAGAACAAAACCAAATTACTGGATTTTTGAAGATTTTTTCTCGGTTTTTGCCTAATAAAGAAACCTATAATTTGTCTGATTTATCCGCTAGTTACAGATGTTAATGGGTAAAATGGTTTAAAAGCCCGCCCCCACACGAAAAGAGAATATCTGTTGGCCAGCGTCATTGTTGCCAGCTGGCCAATCAGGTTAGATTTTCGCCTACTGACGGCCAAATCACGTGATTAATGGGTGCATTAGAAGCCAGTGACCACTCATTACGCCTGTCTTTTGTTTCATCATTGCATGGTGCATGATGTCGGAGCAAACTGAAGGGTAAGCTAAGAAATATTCATCCCTTTGAGTTGTCCACAGTATACTTTTACTCACTGAAGATATTTTTAATCCTTAGAGACAATGAAGTGGATCACGAAAGGGGGACGACATCTTCAAGGTGAGGAGATCAGCTTTTTATGTATGATTCAAACTCCGTGCGCGAGAAACAAAGCAGCCTATAATTTTATTATTTGCTAAACAAGTGCGCTTCTTGGACCTTTAGATGCATTTTTTTTCTTTATCAGAGCCCAACTTTGAAGTCAATAGGCTACAGAAAGATGGATTAACTACACTACACTTTTGGAAAGAAAAGTCGCTACGCAGTTCTCAGATTTTCCATATTACACAACATATGCAACTTTTATGGAAAATGAGGAGTCTTATGTAATTCTTATGGAAAATGCGGAGTGTTGAAAAATCTCGTCATCACTTATCTCTCATCTTAAATCTCATCACTTATCCTTTTAAAAACAGCTTCGCTTTGTTGTGGACTTTGTTTAAGTCTTAGATTCTTGGATTGATTGGGTAACTGCCGGTGTCTCAAACTGAAATGTCCCTTATATTTCTGTCCAGCCGGACATTCCAGTCTTAAGGCCTAAGTTTTCTCGCTGGTCTAACATGTAAGGATACTCATAATGATCCTATAACCTTTTATGATCACTGGAGAAATGGTAACTCCCTCTAAGTCAGACTATTCGCAGCAGTTCACGTATGAGACAGCTATTGCACAACAGGCAATGTCAGCTGTCGGCTATTATCTGATCCAGATGTTTGGTGAGTCATGTTTCACCAGTAACTTAAACACACAGAATAGTTAACTACCGTGCTCATGATCAAACAAACTACTGTGTCGGATTTGTAGGCGGGCTCCCGAAATCTAAACATGATAAATATGGTGACAACAGAGATGTGTAATTACATCCAGCTGGGACTCTTTAGTGTTACCACCTAAGTACATAATTGCAGTAAAGTCTCTAATCAGATGAAGAATACACTCTTTTGGATAGTAATATGATGAGTTCGTTTGCTAAACAATGGCAGATTATCATCTGGACTGCAAATTTGATAAATTTGGGAATACGGACATTTCTAAAATGCGAATATGAACAATTTTGGCAGAGCGTACCCGTCAACACGTTTGATAATCGGTACATGTTAGTATAAGTAGCTAATTAGATCAATATGTTCCTGTTTTCACTGATAGCTGTGACTCAGAGTTTTGCTTCATTTCAATTCTCTTCTTTTGTCGAGAAAAAAAATTAAAGGATCTCTTTTCAACCATCGACATGTTACCCTCAACTTTTGACATAGACCCTTGACCAAAACGTAAACTCTCCATTACATGCTAAATGGTTTGTTGATAAGATTTCGAGTTAAAAGCTTTGACTGTCAATTGTAATCAGCAAGTTTACATAATCTCTCGTTCAATAACAAACCGGAACTTTAGTGAATGAATCTATAAACCAAACCAGATTCCGTAAAAGTTACGTATGTTGTGTAATATGGAAAATCTGAGAACCACGTAGCGACTTTTCTTTCCAAAAGTGTAGTGTAGTTAATCTGTCTTTCTGTAGCCTATTGACTTCAAAGTTGGGCTCCGATAAAGAAAAAAATTGCATCTAAAGGTCCAAGACGCACGCTTGTTTAGCAAATAATAAAATTATAGGCTGCTTTGTTTCTCGTGCACGGAGTTTGAATCATACATAAAAAGCTGATCTCCTCACCTTGAAGATGTCGTCCCCCTTTCGTGATCCACTTCATTGTCTCTAAGGATTAAAAATATCTTCAGTGAGTAAAAGTATACTGTGGACGACTCAAAAGGATGAATATTTCTTAGCTTACCCTTCAGTTTGCTCCGACATTGTGCACCATGGGATGATGAAACAAAAGACAGGCGTAATGAGCAGTCACTGGCTTCTAATGCACCCATTAATCACGTGATTTGGCCGTCAGTAGGCGAAAATCTAACCTGATTGGCCAGCTGGCAACAATGACGCTGGCCAACAGATATTCTCTTTTCGTGTGGGGGCGGGCTTTTAAACCATTTTACCCATTAACATCTGTAACTAGCGGATAAATCAGACAAATTATAGGTTTCTTTATTAGGCAAAAACCGAGAAAAAATCTTCAAAAATCCAGTAATTTGGTTTTGTTCTGATTAAATTCCCAATTTTTGCATTCCCCTTTCCAGATTCCGGTTCCCAGTTCACCGTTCGCGATTCCCGGTTCCCGGTTCCCAGGTTGCCGGTTCCTCGTTCCCGGTTCCCAGGTTCCCGATTCCCGGGTTCCCGGTTCCCGGTTTCCCGGTTCCCGGTTTCCCGTTCCCGGTTCCCGGTTCCCGAGTTCCCGGTTCCTGGTTTTAAACATAGCCACATTTGGCCTTGTTATTGTCTAAGAATCAAGCTACCAGCCAATCATTTTTTCGGATTTTTACACGTGGTACAAGTCGCTCCAGAGAGTGCCGGCGTGCGGTGAAACTTGATCGTCCGACTGTCAGGGTGTCGAATTCAGTTATTTTTTATTTTGTCATACTGTTTTTGCGACGAGTCAATAATTTTGTTTGTTTTACGCATCTGGCAACATGGCAGAAGCCTTCGATGAAAATTTGCTTTTCGACTCTTGTGACGAGGAAGATTTCGAAGGGTTTGATGAAGATGATGTAAGAGAAGCGCTTAATCGGTTAGCAAGGGCACATGAAGACAGCGAAGACGAAGAAGACGAGGAAAACCAACCTGAAGAACCTCGCGAACGCGAATGGAGCCGTGATGAAAATGAGGTAAACACGATACCCGATCAGCCGCTTTTTACCGCGAACCCTGGCCTGAGAGTCGAGTTGCCTGACCAAACCCCGTATGATTATTTCAACCTTTTTTTCACCGATGAATTAGTGGAAAATATCGTGATCGAAACAAACCGTTTCGCCGAGCAGACCATCACCGGGCAAGAAAACATGCCAGCCCAATCACGGATGCAAGCTTGGAAACCTGTTAGCGGTGATGAAATGCGACTTTTCTTCGCTGTTATTTTTGCGATGGGTTTGACAGAAAAGTTGGACATCCAACAGTATTGGTCAAGTGATGAAGTCTTGCATACTCCTTTTTTCGACAGGACCATGAGTAAGAATCGCTTTTTACTCATTTTGAAATTTCTACATTTCAATGACAATACTCAGCGCATTCCTCGAGGTCAAGACGGTTATGACCCTCTTTTCAAAATCCGGCCGGTCTACGATTATCTGCGAGCGCGTTTCTCAAACGTGTACCAGCCTGAGCAGCACAGTAGCCTCGATGAGAGCACAATCGGGTGGAGGGGAAACCTTCATTTCAGGTGCTACAATCCTAGCAAGTCGCACAAGTTCCACATAAAAGTGTTTGTAGTTTGTGAGGCAACTTCCGGTTTTGTAACGAAGTGGGAGGTTTACCAGGGGAAGAATGATCATATCAGCGTGAAAGGTGCCACGTATGATGTAGTGATGCGCTTGTTGAATGAGTACAGGGGCCAGGGGTACGCTGTTTACTTAGACAACTACTACTCTAGTCCTGTGCTCTTCACCGAAAATGAGATAACTGCATGTGGTACTGTGCGGGGAAACCGGAAGGGGTTACCCAAGCAAGAATTGCAGGAGCGGTTGAGGCAGGGGGAGCATTTAGCACTTAGGAAGGGAGAGCTCATGGTTTTGAAATGGAAAGATAAGAAGGATGTGCTCATGCTCTCAACTAGACATAACAGTCAGTTTGAGGAGACAGGTAGAGTGGACAGAGTCACAGGACAGCCCGTTAGGAAGCCCAGTGTAGTGCTAGATTACAACAGGTATATGGGTGGGGTAGACAGGAGTGATCAGCTTATGCAGTACCACAACTTTGAAAGGAAAACTGCCAAATACTACAAGAAGGTGTTCTTCCACCTGCTCCACCTGTGCCAAGTGCAAGCATACATTCTCTTCAAGAAGTATGCTGATACCCTACTTCTTGCAAGAGAGTTCGGCCAAACACTTGTAAAGAGCATGGTCCTGTCAGCTTGTGGTGCAGGTGTGGAGGCAACCTCGTTCCCAGGCTCTTTCATCTTCCGGGCCCCACCCTCGAAGAAAGACCCTGCGCCAGTACCGGTCAGCGGTACTGTTATGTTATGCGCGCACTTTCTTCCTGGCGGCCATCTTTGCTCACGTGCGTTTTGTTGTTCTGTTACTGTTATCTTCTCGGCCGTCTGTGCCGTGGATTAAAGCCGATTGTTTCCCAGGGTCGTGTGTTGGAGTTATCGGGTGTAACTAACTGGCGTGGTGGCAGCTTGGATTCGAACCTACGTCCAGCTTTGGCCGACGAACATCGTCATAAAACCGAACGGATCGAGACAAACCTACTCATCCCCAGATACCGTAAGTCCAAACAGCGAAGAATCTCGCCGGATAAGCACGACCCAACCCTGAAACCCTTCAATCATGGCTAATACTCACCGTGCACCGAAACAGTGGTGCCTTTCAAAGACCGAAACGGTAAACAGTTTTGAAAACTGGAAACAAAATCTACTGTATACACTGTCTCTCGATAACCATTTCGCTCCATTTTTATCCGACGACGCTACATGGGGAAAGAAAACCAAGTCACAGCCCTTGCGGGGCTTCACAAGTGACGGAGAGGATGTACCACTCGCCAAACGCCTGACGGCCCGACAGAAAGTCAACTCCCTCGAGCTCATGCTGGGCCAGATCGCTAACTACTGCCCCATAATTTCGAGAAACACACTGGTGAAAAACTCCACCTCTATACAATTTATTTGGAACACCATCAGACAACACTTCGGTTTCCAAGTTACGGGAGCCCATTTCATCGATTTTGCTGCAATTCACCTGGAACCCGACGAACGTCCCGAGGACCTTTTCCAGAGACTCACGGCTTTTGTAGAAGATGTATTGCTCCGTGGAAACAGCCTCTCACACCACGGCGACGTTGCCACAGAAGACGAAGAGCTGACCCCGACATTAGAGAATTTTGTCGTCCTCACCTGGCTCAAACTTATCCACCCAGAGTTACCAAATCTGGTGAAACAAAGATACGGAACTGAGCTAAGGTCCCGCACTCTAGCTTCTATCAAGCCTGAGATATCCCAAGCCCTTACATCTCTACTCGACGAAATCCGAACCTCTGATGACGCCAAGGTAATGCGTGCATCAGCCAGCAATTATCGCAGGCCCACTAGTGGTACTAGGCCCCCATACAGAGCTACTCCCAAGCCTCATAGACAAATAAAGTCCTGTCCCCTCTGCAAACAAGCAGGTCGCCCCGACAACCATTTCCTCAGCAAGTGTAGTTTCCTGCCAGATCATGATCGACGATACATCGCCAAAGCCAGGCAGATCGTTGGAATCCTCGATGACCAGCCTGATGAAGACTACACCACCCACACAACTGACCCCGTCGTGCACACTGGCGACCCCGAACCCGAGCCGGAGCCTGCCGCCTACCGTATCCACCGTATCCAGACCCGCCAATCACCCTACCTCGACACCTTCTATGACCACCACCCTGTCCGCATAACAGTCGACAGCGGCGCGACCGGCAACATGATCCGCCATTCTGTTGTACAACGCCTCGGCTCCTGCATAACACCCAGCGCTCAGTCCGCCCACCAAGCCGACGGCTCCTCCCCTCTCCATGTTGTTGGCGAAACACGATTATCATTCACCCGCGACAACCGTGAATTCGTGTTCGAAGGCTTAGTTGTGGAAAACCTCGACGTTGATGTACTAGCGGGCACCCCCTTCATGGAGGCAAATGACGTAGCTATTCGACCCGCCAAACGCCAAGTCACCCTCGGCGATGGCACCACCTACGTGTACGGATCTCACACACCACAAGAAGTAGGCACAGCGGCACGCCGTGCAATGGTAATTCGTGCGCCCGCTGAGTCCACCACCATCTGGCCCGGCGAGTTTATTGAAGTCCAGTTACCAAGCGAGGCCCCCTCCGACTCCGAGTATGCCCTAGAGCCACGTTCCGATGCCCCAAGTGCGCGAAGGTTAACGGCCTCCCAACTATGGCCTACTCCGAGCATAATCTCCAGTGTAGCAGGGAAGATACGCATCCCGAACCTCTCCTCTGAGCCACACTCTCTAAAGCGCAATGAACACTTCTGTCAAGTATGTCCTGTCTTTACACCAACCGTCAGCCCATCAGCCTCCCAAAAGCCCTCGACTAACCCAACACCAAGATCACCCGTCCCCCCGGCCGCAACGAAACATTCCTCCAATGTGCGCCTTGATCCCGATAACCTCCTTCCGCAAGACATCAGATCTAAGTTCAGTACACTCCTTGACGACTATGACCACGTCTTTAACCCGGACTTTCAAGGATACAATGGAGCAGAAGGACCGTTTGAAGCCAAAGTCAACATGGGCCCCGTAGAACCACCTCAGCGCAAGGGTCGACTACCCCAATATGCCCGCGGCAAACTCGTAGAACTCCAGGATAAATTTGACCAACTAGAAGATTTAGGCGTATTCAAGCATCCTGAAGACGTAGGCATCTCAGTGGAGTACCTCAACCCATCCTTTCTGGTGAAGAAACCCAGTGGTGGTTCCCGCCTCGTAACAGCATTTGCCGACGTGGGCCGGTATAGTAAGCCCCAACTGTCCCTAATGCCAGATGTAGACTCAACCCTACGGCATATTGCACAGTGGAAACACGTTATCGCCACGGACCTCACAAGCGCTTTCTACCAGATCCCACTAGCACGCGACTCCATGAAATACTGCGGAGTCGCCACACCATTCAAAGGAGTACGGGTATACGTACGCTCCGCAATGGGCATGCCCGGCTCAGAAACAGGCTTGGAGGAGATTATGTGCCGTGTACTAGGCCCTCTGTTACAAGAGGGCGTGATAGCCAAGATCGCGGATGACCTATACTGTGGGGGGGACACCCCAACTGAACTACTCCACAACTGGAAGAGAGTCCTCCAAGCACTCCACAAATGTGACCTGCGCCTGTCTGCTTCGAAAACTGTCATCAACCCCAAGGTCACAACAATACTGGGGTGGATCTGGAGCTCTGGTACTCTCCAGGCTAGCCCACACCGCGTCTCAACTCTCGCGTCCTGCCCCGAGCCCAACACAGTGGGCCGTATGAGATCCTTCATCGGTGCCTTTAAGGTCCTCTCCCGCGTTCTCCCAGGGTGCTCTTCACTACTTACTTCACTCAACGACGCAGTAGCCGGACGCCAGTCACAAGAAACCATCGACTGGAATGACACCCTCCGTACCTCATTCCAACACGCACAGCGTGCTCTCTCCACCGCTCGTACAATCACCCTACCTAGACCTGAAGACCAACTGTGGATAGTGACCGACGGCGCCGTTAGGAAACCAGGCATCGGCGCAACTCTCTACGTAACCCGAGAAGACAAACTCTACCTCGCTGGTTTTTTTAGCGCAAAGCTACGTGGATCCCAAACCTCTTGGCTTCCCTGTGAAGTCGAAGCCCTCTCCATCGCTATCGCCACAAAACATTTCAGCCCGTACATCGTCCAATCCCACAAGAAGGCCTGCATCCTCACCGATAGCAAACCCTGTGTCCAAGCATTTGAGAAGTTGTGCCGTGGCGAATTCTCTGCCAGTCCCCGTGTGTCCACTTTCTTATCGACTGTCAGCCGCTACCAAGCTTCAGTTCGACACGTCTCCGGGTCCGCCATCTTACCCTCCGACTTCGCAAGCCGTAACGCTCCTGTTTGCGAAGACGAGGTCTGTCAAGTATGCTCCTTTGTGAAGCGCACCGCAGAGTCTGTCGTTCGACGCTCATCTATTCAGGAAATCCTACAAGGCAATGTAAGACTCCCCTTCACAAGCCGCGCCGCCTGGCTAACAATACAGTCTGAGTGCTCTGACCTGCGTCGTACACACGCTCACCTTATCCAAGGAGCCAGACCATCCAAGAAACTTACCAACATCAAGGATGTCAAAAGGTACCTGAACGTCGTGACAATCGCTAGAGACGGACTGCTAGTCGTCCAACGCAACGAGCCTTTGACCCCAACACGCGAGTGTATCATCGTCCCTCGCAACGTCCTGGATGGACTCCTGACGGCACTCCACATACAGCTCAATCATCCTTCTAGCCACCAACTAAAGCTGGTCGTCAAACGCTACCTCTACGCCCTAGATATGGACAAAACCATAGACCGCGTAACCCTTGGTTGTCACCCCTGCGCCGCCTTACGACAGAGTCCTCACGTACGCATTGAGCAGTCATCGTGCCCCCCACCAGACGCCGTTGGCGTGTCATTCGCCGCTGATGTTATTAAACGTTCTCGACAGCTCATCTTAGTGGTCAGAGAATGTGTAACAACCTATACCGCTACACTACTGCTGAACGATGAACGTCATGACACACTACGTGATGCCCTCCTCCGTCTGTGCATCCAAATGCGACCCCTAGATGGACCACTTGCCGTTATTCGCACCGATCCCGCACCCGGATTTAAAGCCCTCGTAAACGACCGACTCTTACATCACCACAGGATTACACTCGAGCTGGGAAACGCAAAGAATCGCAACAAAAATCCTGTTGCTGAAAAGGCGGTCCAAGAGCTGGAGAGTGAATTGCTACGGCAAGACCCAGTGGGTGGAGCAGTTGCACCCCTCGCACTAGACGTAGCGACAGCCAACCTGAATTCCAGGATCCGCTCACGTGGACTGTCAGCCAGGGAAATGTGGACACAGCGTGACCAGTTCTCCAATAACCAACTCCCAATGAATGACCAAGACCTTATTGCCGCTCAGCACGAACAACGCACCATTAACCACCCACATAGCGAGCGCTCCAAAGCTCCTCTAGCCCAAACCCGCACTACCACGCTGATCGAAGTCGGAGACTTGATCTACCTCCACTTGGACCGGAACAAGTCCTCCGCCCGAAACCGTTACCTTGTCGTATCCGTCGACGGATCATTTTGCAACATAAAGAAGTTCGTTGGCTCCCAGTTGCGCAACACGTCGTACCGTGTGAAAATGTCGGAGTGTTACAAGGTACCTGCTAGACTCCCAGAAACGTGCCGACACCCAGGAATACCCCAAGGCGACGACTCCTCCACAGATGAAGAAGACACACCAGGCTCAAAACACCTCCGTCCACCTCCGCCACCCCACATACCAGACATGTTATCAACCCCGGCATCACAAGACATTCCGCAACTTGAAGACCTAGCTCTTGCTACCAGCGAGTCCACTACAGTCCTCCCTCTCCCAGATTATTCTGCAGCCCCCACTACCAGCGGAGACAACTCTTCCTCACCCCGACGGTCCACACGCCAACGCCGACGCCCAGCCCGTTACGATGATTACCTGACTGATACTTGAATAACTGACTGACTTGACATCTGGTCATGCTACCCTTACCAAGTACTCCGTTTGGTTTAGGTTCTTTTTAATATATTCTTCCGCGTTTGTTTTTTTAGATAGTGTTTATCGTAGAAAAGAACAAAAGAACAAAAGAACAAAACAAAGAGAATAGTTGCGCCAGTACCGGTCAGCGGTACTGTTATGTTATGCGCGCACTTTCTTCCTGGCAGCCATCTTTGCTCACGTGCATTTTGTTGTTCTGTTACTGTTATCTTCTCGGCTGTCTGTGCCGTGGATTAAAGCCGATTGTTTCCCAGGGTCGTGTGTTGGAGTTATCGGGTGTAACTAACTGGCGCTGGTTCAGGCTGGTCACGTGTCGGCCAGAATCTGGCCGGTTGCAAAAAAGGAAACCAAGGGAGGGGCCGTTAAGTCGGAAATTTGCTTTACTTTGTCTACTGGGGAAAGAAAAATTTGGATATAAAAATTTAACACCTCCCATGTAGTTTACGCTGCGTCTGAACAACAAGTCAAGTTGTTGCAGGCCTTGTAGTTCTGTGGGAGACCACTGCAAAAACGTATGCGGAAAACTGAGCTAATAAGGCACTTCTCGAAACAGCGAAAGAGTTTTACAGCAGCTCGTTGCCACAGAGCGAAGGTTTGCCGCATTTAATCTGCAGACCATGTGAAAGACGCCTCGACAACTTTCAAAAAGGTAATTTCGAGAGTCAAGGCTCCTTCGCAAGGGTGAAAAGATGCATTTGAACACGAAGGTGCGCTATAAAAGGCCGTTGGCCGCCTCTTTCGACATGAAATTTGCATAATGTTTGTTGAATCGCACGTGCGTCCACAGCGTCCAGAAGTCGCTCTGTCCATGAAATTTCTCTGCAGCAACTAAAATTATACCTAAAATTAAACACATACGGGCAACTTTAATGTGGAGTCCTGGACGGAAGGGTTTGAAACGAAATTTTTCTCTTGGCTGCCAAAATACATTTTGAATTTCGCGGTGCAATGCGACGCATGGCTGCCCACCAAGCATATTTAATTTTTTACTTTGAAGATTATTCTTGGATTTTACTCAAATTGCACTCAAAATGAATGTTTATGTGATGGCAAAATTGGTGAGGCAACATTATCTTGTTTTGCGTGGTATTCAAGTACAAGGAAAAACAAAATGTGGACATTTTTGGCTTTTTACTAATAGGAGCTGTTGTCTCGGTCGCTGCTGATTGACAAGTGACTCTGCGCTTCCCTTGGAAGCGCCCTTTTATAGGAAGCTTGCCATAAAGCGTGGCTGATTTGTGTCATTTGTGCCAGCCTCGTTTTGATTTGACAAACGCACACCACGACAAATTTCTTTTGACAGGGGGACCCCTCCCAACGGATTATCTTTGTGGGCAAGGCACGTGACCAGCCTGAACCAGGGTCTTTCTTCGGGGGCGGGGGCCGGGAGATGAAAGAGCCTGGGAACGAGGTTGGTGTGGAGGCCCCAGTTGGCCCAGGCAAAGTCTCACCAATGGCCCAGAATGTCTCCAGGCTAAGTGGCAGACATTTCCCAAGGACCATTCCCCCCAAACCTGGAGCAAAGAAAGCCTTGCCCACTCAGAAGTGCAAAGTTTGCCAGGAGAGGGGAACTTGGAAGGGAACCCAGTACTACTGTGAACAATGCAGTACACCCCTTTGTGTTACTCCTTGTTTTGAAATTTTTCATACTGTACTGCACTACTAGAAATAAACTTCAAATATTATCAGATTAAATCCATTTATAACTTTGAAAAGAATTATGCAAATTAGCTAAGATTTATGACTTGAATATTTTCTTGAATTTATCAGTTAGATGTATGTTTTCAGCTTTAAAGTTACTTGTACATATGAAATTAATGTTTGGAAACTTTCAGGCTCTGTATTTGCATATTCATATAACTTAAATGCATATTATTGCAAGGAATAGAAAATATATCAAAGTCATAGGTTTCCATGGCAACAATCCCCCACTGTTAAGTCACATGACTCCAACTTTAGCACTAAATGAAAGTGCATCAACTAAGCTTTTCAAAAAGTAGAGGTTTGATATGTGTCTTGTCAATCTCTGAGTTTATATGAATATTTGAAAGCAACACACTTAAATCTGAAAAAGAAACTGGCAGTGGGGAGTTGGTCCGGTTAAAGTAAGTGGCAGGACAAGGGAGAACTCCAAAAATCAAGGGGTAAGTTTGAGGGTTATAAATGATCAAAAATCAATATACAAACCTCAGAATCTAATGCAAGTGATTCATAAGAGTCTAGTCCTTTTGAGTCATTAAAACCATCTGCCTAAAAAAGATTTAAAACAGTCAATTAGACAATGGTAATCAAAACACCAGAATCAATAAATTATTGAAAAGCAGCCATCAGCAGTACATGTATGTTAAAAGAGTACATGATGTATACATGTGTAGCACTGTCAATACAGGAGCAAGAAATACAGTATACTTACAATGCTGCAAATAGGTCAGCATTGTAAGATATCTCTTGGTTGATTGCTGGGAGGAAGGGAAATAATTGGGTTGTGACAAGAGTCACTTGATAACATTTGTCCTTCATAATTTTCTATACCAGCCCTATGAGCATACTGAGAGTGGTCAGGGCCACAGATTTGTTTAGGACTTGTGGTTCCTTTTTGTTCCTGTGGTTTGTGCAGTACTACTGCAGTCTCTTGCTTTTCACTCTTGCAAGTTTGTGGTAGCCTTACTAATTTCAGCTGTGTTTTAATACAGCTTGAGAACTCTACATACAAATGTTTCCGCCTTTCTTTGCACCTGACTTCCAAGAAGTGTTTGCGTCAAAACTTCAGTAAAACATCCATGCCAGGGCAAGGGGGTATCTGCGATTATTGTATTTCTAGTAAAAAATATTATAACTACAGCTGTATCATTTATAGTGTAGAATCTTACACTGTACCCCTTCACCAATATGTGGAATGTTCACTTCATCTAGTTCATCAGTGACTCCTCTTCCAGCTATAGTGTACACCTTCTTGTCAAACTTCAGAATCTCTTTCAAGTAAAATGCTGTGGCATATGATGAGCAGAAGATCTCTTCCTACAAGCAAAATGACAGCAAAACAATATTTTGATAAATTATCATATGCATGAATACACCAATCAGTGATAACTGTTAAACACCTCATACTTTTCAGTGTGACCACCTGTACAGGCAAGAGACATCTGGCAGTTTCATCCTTTCTTCCACTATTTTCCTTTTTACAGTGTAAGTCATTCAAATTTATTCAAATTTGTATTGCCAGTAGTGTATAGCGACTGTTGTGGTGGCCAAGTACAGGTATCTATTTCTGCCATAAGTGATATGGGATGAGCTACCCTCCTTACCAGACTCTTAATAATAGACCTTCACTCGACAGAGCTGACAAACGCACTGTGCATGCGTGGCCGCACAGCCAAAGTGTTTCCCGTGGAAACTGGCGCGGGTGTCCGCTCCACTGAATCCCTTTGTATTTTTGAATTAGGTACGAAACACAACTTCCGGTGGGGTTTTTAAAAAAGTAAAGACGCAGAAGCAAAAGTTAAGCTACAAATTTTTAGAGTTTGCAGTTCAATAGTTTTTCTCTTCCTGAGCTTTTGCACCTACCACTTTCCTCCTTGCACCCGTGGTGAAAATTGCAAATGAATTCGTCCTTGTCGGAGTGTTTTCATCGCCATAGCGGCCGTGGTACTGCTGCATACCGTGAAAGTCGTAGATGGTATAAAAGGACAATATACTCAAGGCGAAAGGACTGGTCAAGCAGAGCAATGAAAAGGAAAGTTCTACTCCTTGTCAGAAGGACTGGCCAAAGGTTCTGGGCTCCAAGAAAATGATCCAGTAGTTTGCCGTCACCACTGGGACGAATTACGATGGAGGGATACTCGTTGCTCTTGTCCCAGAGAGGAACTTAAAAAACATTACAACAGAAGCCAATCCCCTTGCCATTCTACCGACCTGGGACTCGCTAGTGCCGTAGCTGCAAAGCCTCTTCAGATAATGTTGATAAAACCCACCCACTGTACAGATCTCCTGCTCTCCGAGCAACTCACCAGGTGAGCCAAGCTCTCTGAGGCTTTAATGCAAAAATGTAAACTTTCGAAGGTTGGTGAATTAAAATAGCAGACGGACTGACAATGTCACCAACATGCGCAATGCGTTTGTCAGCTCTGTCCCTTCACCTCTATTAATCCACTTCTGATCAAAAAGAGTATATATATGAGATCAAATATCATGATATATGAACTGTTGATAGCTGCAGCCAGAGGTCTCTTCAGTGCTTTTAGTTCAATCTTATACATATAAAATCATAAAGCACATAACTTTGATCATAATTTATTCACAAAAAATTTGGGCCATATATAATTATTGATTATTGACTTGTACAGCTGTAGCAATACCTCAACAAATAATTTAATATTGCCTGAACTAAAATTGATTTGTAAATTGAGTGCACTCCTACAGACATAGTTGAAACTGTATTCTCTGTGTCCCAGCTGTCAGTGCAGTAACACTGTACATATGGATACAATTTAATTAACTGAATTGAATCCTGGAATATTTCAGTTTTACGAGAGCCTTACCTTGTTGGCTTCAATTCCAAACTTAGAAAATTTTTCTAAATACTCTTTTCTTGATCTTGAGCTGTTGTTGGTCACAAAAATCAATTTCTTCCCCTGAGAAAAGTGAGAACAAAAAATGTGGAACCATGACATGTGTTTTACCAAAGATAAAGTATATTCAGTTCCAAGTGTTTCGCTGATATGTTTGTTCATACATGATTTCATGACATAATTGCAGGATGCAGAGCCTCAACTGACTGTGGTATGTCTGAGTTGTTTGTTTATAAAATTGGCTTGAGCGGGTTTTGTTGCTGATGTCTGTCAAAGGGGAGCAGAATTTCAAAGATATAACTGAAAAATTGACAGGAAATTTTATTGTGAATCCTTTTCACCACTGTTTGAAGAGCATGAGAAGCAGGTTTGTTTGGCTGGAGTGTGTTACTTTATGAAACTAACGAGTCAAAATCTGGTTTACCTCGCAGAACTTTACAGGACAACTTGAAAAATTTTTTGGCAAGCTATACTTTGCTCCTTGTACGTCAATCAGCTCAAAATAATATTATAATAAACTCTCATGTTTATGCATTTGTGTCTGGTCATGCATAGTACATAGCTGGCTTAATGTAAAACCCTGCTCAAACGGTGATGATAGTTCAATGGTACTTCAAACTCTCACGCCCGTTTGAATTCGAACTATCATGCACTGTCATAGCCTGATTTTCACACATTAAAAACCAGGCTAGCACTATCATAGACTATCGTCAACTAGTAAATAGCTTCACGTACACTTTGTGGACCTATGTTTTCCTATGGATGGGCCAGAAATATGTAGATACGTAATAATTATGTTGTGTGGTCAAAATATAGGCCCCCTCATCCAGTGCTCGACATTAAGGTTTTAGGTTGGTTGCCCTTCAGACTGTAGATTGACTTCAAGCAATAGAAAGTTTCATAATTTCTAGTTGCCCAGCCCAGAATTTACCTGCCCAACCAAAAGTTTTGGTTGCCCCGGGCAAGCGGGCAACTGTTAATGTCGAGCGCTGCTCATCACAGGTAGCCCAAGCTATTGGAGCAAGTCACATGATATGTGATGCCCGCTGCGTTGCACAATCAAGACGGTTGGATTTTATAAGGATTTGTATGGGAGATTTTGGTCGTTTGCAAACTTGGGTTTTACGGCAATAATAAAGCTGAAACTTATGTACAGTCAAACCTGTATATAACGGTCACCCTTGGGAAATGGCCAGGTGACCGTTATATACAGGGTGACTGCTATATACAGGTTTCCTTAAACTCTACTGGAAGTTAATGAATAAGGGTCATTCCACAGTATTTGGTAATGTTACGGAGGGGAAAATCAGAGCATTTCAAGGCCTCAAAATTTGACAAATTCCACAACAGCCAAATAAAATGCATATGGTATCATAGAGATTTGGGGATGCTACAACTTGAATATGTTTTAAACTGCAGGGCTTTTATGCTGGCAGCACTAAGGGGTGAAATTTACCCGTTACAGAGGGGAATCAGAGAATTGGCATTTTTCACTAGTTTGTTTTTGCTCTCAAATTTCTCTGAGTTTGCAGCATGGATTGAAATAAGAGTATGCTCTGATTATTTGACAGTGCATATGCTATTAATTTATTGCGATAAAAAAATTGAATTGCTTGCCATTATTCAGTAAGTGCATCTTTTTTGTAAGGATGTTCCGTTACGGAGGGGAAGTTACGGAGGGGAACTTTTTGTCCACATCAAGTTAGCATATATATTTTTATTTAAGAATATGTTTTTAGTTTAGAATGTATATATACTGGTATATGTTGTCAGTTCAGAAGTCATGTCTTCAGTTTAGAATCTATGTTATCAACGTGGACAATCTATTTATCATTTATAATAGAAATATGAAGTGTTTGTAATATTGTCCATATGGACACCCCATAACCTTCCCCTCCGTAACAATTTCCCCTCCGTAACAAATTTCAAATTGCAATATTTTGATCAATAAACTTTGTCCAGTTTTACTGGTTATCTCATCTGAACACTTCCACTTCAAATTGGAACTTCACAAAGTATGACATGCCAGTCCACACTACACTAGGAATAAAATAAACTTTTCTAACTAAATTTGTTACGGAGGGGAAAATGGTACTTTAGCTGCATTCTGGATTTTTGCTGAAAAATGTTTTCTGGATTCCATTCACTTTTTTATAATGTTAGTATAAAGTACTTTATGTCTTTACAACCTTGGTTTCTATTTCTCTTAAAATGCCTCCTTTAGAATATAAAACTTATTTCCCCTCCGTAACAGCATTTTTTAGTTATGCATATAATTAATGATAATTTATGCATGATGTCACATGATGATTAAATTTTTGGGCCCACCTGAATCAAATTTAACTCTTCTACTTTTCAAATATGTCAGTTTTGTCTTCTTGCTGTTTACTTTTTCCTACTCATATTTTTGTCCAAAATACTGCGGAATGACCCATAAATGTTTTTATGTGGAGATAATCACTCAATTTACATTTTATTGACAAAAACAATTAACAGAAACGTTCAAAATACATGAAAAAGGCCCCTAAAATATCTGTGGTGTACTTTTAGGGAGGTGAAGTATACTTGAGTTTCTCCTAAGTTTCCTTGTAGGAAAGGTGTACCATAGATGCTTTTACTCTTAGTAACAGCATGGATTCTGAAAACTCTGTTATGGTTTTCTGAGATTTCGGAACGCGAAGCTTGATTTCATGTAGGGCGCACAATTCGAAAGTGAACACAATCTGGTATGGAAAATATGGGTGTTAGTTTGAAGACAGAAACTAGTGTTTGAATGCAATATGACCCGCTCCCGAGAGCAGGACATTGGCACTTTTGTTGCTATCTGTTGCAACCATGTGTTGGACGAAGGCGATGACATGTACTTGAAGTGTATTTGTAGTTGTATTTAGTATAATATTTGTATTTGTATGCGACCCCTGCCCTGGTAGCTACAATTTAATGAGCTGTTGAATGAAGCTTGTCATGATTCGCCAATGGTTTGATCCTAGTCCAATTTGGTGACCGCTAGGTAAAAGATAATGAAATTGTGGATTTGGGAAGTCTAAAGAGTGACCGAATCCATTAATATATACAGGTGACCGCTATGTACAGGTAAACTTTACAGAAATATAAGACACGATTTTCGGGAAATTGTTCAGTGACCGTTATATACAGGGTAACCGCTATATAAAGGGCCGTTATACACAGGTTTGACTGACCTTGCTCCTGTGTGTATTCTTGTGCCACTGTAGCGATTTCAGCGCGATCCGTTCAATTTTGCGCGAAGCACTGAGTGAAACTAAGTACAAATAATGGCCTCGTATGCCGACCCTTCTGGAAATCGGAAATGAGTTTTAAAAAATAATTTCTGCTATAATGTTCGCAAAGCAGCGAGACTTTGATGCCGATCGATCGGCGATTCGTCGAGATACGGTCGAGTTTTACACGCACTACAGAAAAGTTTGTACTTTGACACTGGAAACTGCATTCGAGATGCTCAAAATGGATTTCAAAAAGGAAAGAAAGAAAGAAAAAAAGAAAGAAATCCGATCACCGTATCTTACGGGGGTCCCGCTAGTGTGTACTAGTGTCGCGAAATTCGCGAAGTCGTAAACATTTTGAGTTATAACACCAAAACTTACGAGCTTCCGAAGGGCTTGAAGAACTTCTGTGACACCAGGTAAGGTTGCTTTGTCATACCACAAGACGCCTGAGAAATGGATATAAACACCTCAAGATCATAAACATAAAACAATATCACATACTTGGGGACCACTTACGACTAAACTGCAGAATACCCCGTAACTCCGACAACCCTTTGCGTAGCCGGTGGCTACGGCTACGCGTAGACGCGTAGCCAACGCATCCATGATCCAGTAACCCAAATATGTAAAAGCAAGAGGATGTCACATCGCCGACAATCTTTTTCAGTTGCTACGCGGCTACGCGTCTACGCGTCACCATGCCTAAACAGAATCAGTCATGCAGTTGCTCCCCACTTACCATCACAATCGAAGACAAAATTATCCACAGAAGCCACGAATTCTCTAATTATCTCCGCCTCGAGAAGGCTGCAAATGCGACCCTGTTCGGCCGCCATGTTGACGTCAAACCAGTCTTGCTCGGAGTCACTCGCATGCACGGGGCCTGGCAACGAGTCTCGGATTGTCAGACACGCGCCGCGAGCATTGTTGGTTTTCGCGAGTTTTCGCGTGATTTCTCGGCCAACTCGTCAAAGCAGTGACAACGGAACGTGTGAAGACGCGGCAGTGCTTTAGGATTGGAACAGATATTGATACATTGAACATTCCAGCTCCTTCTCGAGTGTATTGACAAAACTTGAGGACGAAGCCATGTTTTTGTTTAGCCTCATGCGCAGACGCTCTGAACAGCTCGTCACACTAAAGATTCCTCGGTCCTTTTGCGTTCAGTTATACTGAAAGTCGCTGATTCAGTGTTGTGAATCGACGAACTTGGCGTCAACTGAACCGATACGGAGTTAGAGCGACGAGTTATGCCTTGCCGAGGGAAAGCTGCGGACGCTTGACGCGGATACGCAGAACAACAGCGAGCCCCTTTGGGGAAACTAAAGCCCCTTGTTAATTTTGTTCAAATCACAGTTTTTGGAAATATGTGTGCCGAAAACGCTCGAATGAAAGGTTCTGGCCAGTACTATGCATTGCCCGATTTTTCTGATAAACTGTGTACAGTATGACAACACGTTGCAAGGGTACGTAAGTCGACCAGTTATTATTTTGTGTCGATGTTTCATTCGACAGACAGTAAAATGTGAAGCACCTATGAATCTTCCATTTGGTCATTCGCGTTAAAATATATATATACTTTACTTGAGCCGTTCTGCTTGTCGTTACTAGTTTTATTTGGACGGCTGTGGGGTAAAATGTTTACAAAAACCGCCAATGGCGAACTGAATAGTCATATTTCCTATCAATGGCTACTGCATCCTCAAGCACTTCATCTCCGGGAACCTATATTTCTCCAGTAGTTCAGCCTCGCCTCGCGGAGCTCTCGGAATCGAGGTAACGCAACTGTGCTTCTTTGTGCTGATCCCAGTTTTGATCTGTGAAATGCCTTCAATGTCTGGGCATCATTCCCTCTGTTCCTGCATTAAGTGTGTGTTTCCCTATCTTAAGTTTCCCCAGAGCGACGCGACATTTTGGCAACGGGCCAGCTGATTCAAGCTAACGGGAATACGTCACAAATTATCTTGTGGTGCAAGAGGGGCCTGTGGCAAATGCCATTTCTTTATTCAGGAAAATAGAAGAAAAAATGCAGTAGACACATGCACCTCACAGGTATCAAACAAAATGGCAATCCTTCCCTATTTAACATACTGTGGGCTTTTATGGCATTTTTGCAAGAAGTCTGATAGCAACAAACTTGAACGCATCAACGAACGCGGCCTCAGAGCTGTATACTGCTTGGAAATCGCCCTACAGTGAACGTTTAATAAGAGCAAAATTGACCACATTATCTAACAGATGCCTACAGGAGCGCTCGCTATCTTTATGTAAATAAAGGCAAAACACAACCTGCTACCACAGAATGTCCTAGAATTATTCCGCCGCTCATGTGATAATTACAACCTAAGAAACAGTGACTTCTTTCTCCCCAGAGTAAACACAACCACTCATGGAAAACACTCACTGATATATTTTGGACCCTATTTATGGATGAAACTACAAAGCAGCATCAGAAATTCTACCTCACTTTCATCGTTTAAGAACATAATGAGGAAAATGGACCTATCAGTACTTATTAACTCTGACTCATGCGTGGATTGCAAATTATGTCATAATTAAGCATGCTTATATCAAAATAAAAATAGTAGTAAGTTTTAATAATAATTAGTAATAGTAGTGTTAGAACAACATTTTTAATAAGTATAATTCAATCCTAATTAATCCATATATTTTCTTAAAAGTGTCCCCGATTAGTATATCACACGTGATACGCTAGATTTGACACTCAAATACAGTTTATGATGATGATGATGAAATATTAACTCGTCACCAGGCCCCCCACGCCAGGGTCGGCCGTGAGAAGACTGCACACTCCCTCCCGAAGTCAAGATGGAGGGAGGCCAAGATTGGAAAGGAAGGATTTCGAAGAAGCTTGAGACCAGAAATCGTTCGGAATGGTATTGTTTCAAAGATCTCCTCAATTCACGTAAGTTTTTACTTTTGTATTTGCATAACGAGCTAGTCTTAGGGCCGTATGGCATGATATTATACTTGCTGTCAACATTTTCGGTGAGGAGGGTACCACAACCTGTGCTAAACATTGACACGGCATTTTTCGATTTGCGCTTTTTCTAAAAGACTTATTCAAACCTTTAAGTCAGTGATAAATGGCGATTTCGCTGCAACTAATGCAACACTTTCGTGGTATTATTTAGTCGAGCTCGATCCTGAATCACCACGATCGAAACGTAAAGTTTGTTTTGATTTGATTCACTTTCCTTGAACTGGTAAACATTTAAGGTCGCTGTTTTGCATTGAAATTAGATGTGCAAAAAGTGGCAATGTCATACTAAGTGTAACATTGTAGCCCAATAGAAAAATATGCACTTAACGCCTCAACATCGCAGTAATCGAATTTGTCATGCTTGCTAGTGCATCCCTGGATCACGTGTATAGAGGACATTACATGGCCGTGTGGAGATACGAATTTTATCTTCGAGTGTTGATAATATTTCTCACGAGTGAGTGCAGCGAGATGTTATCAACATGAGAAGATAAAACGTGTGCCTCTAAGGAGCCATGTAATGTTCTGTTTATTACATGGTAGATATTAATGAAATATCCAGAACAGGAACATATCTCACAGCCTTTATTTCTTGTCAAAATTTGTTGTCTTCAAAAATCGTGCACACAGTAAACGTATCATTTTTTCCTAATTATATTCTTGAAACAATACAATTAGACAACATGGATTTGGGTGTTCAGCTCGAACTTCTTGAGCTTGAGTGTTTATTGCCTTCTGCATAAACTGAATTAGGAATGCAAAAAAGTATAATGAAAATACAAGTATCATCAAAGAATAAGAATGTATGGAACTGACACATGTCCAAAGGCACTCAAGCTAAGCCTTCTGTTTGCTGCTTGATACGAAAACCCAAAAGTCCAGTGGGAAAAAACAAGGAACATATTCAACCCATGTTGCAGGTGTACAACCTCTGGGGCTTGGTAAAAAGAAAACCAGAAAATTAAACTTGGTGACTAGCAATGCCAGTAGCTCAACAACAATAGTGTCAGTTAATGCCATAACGGTGCACATGTGTTATAATCCATCAGGAAATTATTAACCTATGTCGCTGCCACTTCCAGTTTAGCTCCGCTGAATATAAAGTACATTATCTTTCGCGTTATAAAAAACACATATACAGTACGTACGTTTAAAACTTGTTGGATATCTTCCACCAAAACATTGTGAATTTTAGTCTTCAGTTGTTCAGACTCAAGTAACTGTAGATTAAGGACATTGCACATGGTGGATTATAAATATTTTGGTCTTCAGGGGGGACTCCCCTTGATTTCATACATGGCATAATATTCTCTTCAGATATGTCCTGTACTGTTGGTACAGTATAGTTGGGGGTGGTGCATGGGTTGGGGGTGTACAGTACATGTATGCTGCAAATTCTTGATTGAGGACTAACACTAAGCAAAAGGCTGCTAAGAATGTGCAATACAATAGTTACCCTGCTTTTATATCCAGACAGATGTCTGTAAACTTGGTCAACTGGAAATCTTATGACTCAGGGACTAGATGTTACATAGTTAGATTTCCAGACTTTAATAGCTCCTGTAATAACAGAGCCCTTGGTTGGGGTTTCACTACTCGTAAATGCTGTATACAGTCGAAGCTCTCGAAGGCAACCACCTTGGGAATTAAGAAAAGTGGTCATAACTAGAGCTGGTTGCTTATGAGAATGAGCTCGTGTAAAACAAAGAAAAGTACCAGTTGGCAATTCCAAAAAGTGGTTGCGGTCTCTTACAAGAGCTTTGTAATTTACAGAGTTTGAGTGACAATTCAAACGGGGTTTCACAATGGTGGCCGTAATAAATTACTAGAGCTGGTCACTCACAAGAGTGGTCACAAGGAGAGCTTTGACTGTATATACTGTATCCATTCTGAGGGTATGCAATATTACAAAGTCATAAAGAATGAAATGAATGTGTGTACAAAATTAAGGTCTCGATAAAGGTTCGCCATCCCTCATTTAATCGCCAGTCATTTAACGTACATACACTTATTATATATTGTTGTAAAGGTCTCGGACTGCAGAATATAGATCTGATATTATCGTTTTCAAGCACGTTAAAGTTGGAGTACGATACAGGTCAATTTGAAAATGGAAACGGGAATCAAAACTTTTGTCGGTTTCATTCAAAAATGCTGAAACAACTTTTTTCTGATACACAATGAAGTTGACTAAAATACCATGTCAATGAATTTTAATCCGTTTTGTTTTAAGGATTTTATCCTCTTTTAAAGTGGAGGGAGTGTTTTGAAACTCATTTTTTTATACAACTGTTCAATAAAACAGGAACAAAAAAAGATATCAAAAATCGCTGACACTGTATATGAGAAAAGCTTGTCTTCTACTGTACACCTAACAAAAATTTCAGTGATATTGACCAAACCATTCAAAAGTTTTAGTTCCCAAAAGGCCTAAATTTTTGCGAAAATCTTTCATCACTCTGATCTAGGTCACACTCTACCTTTAATGTGTATGATAACTTTAATAGGAGATCTGCATTCTTCAGTTTCAGACCTTTTCAACAATATGTAATACATGTAGATACCTTAAATAGCAACACTACAATGATTCTTGTTTTGAAAATATTTTTGAGGGACACATGAACCCTTTATCAAGACCTTAACAAGAAGACAGTAACAAGAAGACAGAGGGTTCAGCTGAATTTGGTGGATGCAATTTATAATTATTCTTAAAATTTTATGAAAGTTGAAATTACAGTATTTCAATGTTTGATGGGTGGCCAGTGGCCAAACAAACCACATAGAATTGAGAGGAACTTGCTTCAAAGATTGGTTCTAAATTCTCTCACTGACGAATTGAAGCTGAGGTTTCCGAAAAAATGACATTTGCTCAGACAAAGGGCTAGCACTCAAAACCTCAGCTTTAGATCCTTTCACAGCATCCAGCTTTCACACATTGAACCATTGTCGATCCAAGTAAAGTTATATGTATTTCTCTACTCTGACACAGTCAATCTGTAGTTCTTTTTAGAGCTGGTTTTCCATTGTAACCTGAACATACACTTCTGACCCAGTGTCAACTTGTCTAGAAAAGAGAAAGTCTACTAGCCTGTGAGCACAGGACGAACATTTCTTGTTAACATGTCAATTTGCCCCAGGTGTCAGGTTAGCATTAGTTCTAAATTGATAGTTTAATCAGCTCTGGGGGTGGAAAGGTGAAGTATTGTTATTCAGCATAGTTATGTTGTAAATTGCTGTTGTTCCAGACAACAAGCTTTTTGAAAGTGCTGACACATTGAAGTCTAAAGTGACTCAGCTGGAAATACAAGTGCACCAGCTTCAACAGGTTAGTAAACATTGATACACAGTTTCACTTGACTCTGAAGATGACTTCCGCTCAGGGAGTGTGTCAGTCACCAACAACAATCTTTCTGGAGACTGCTCTAACCTGGATGATCACAACCAACCTACTGTTCACACTCATGGGTTCAAACCATTTGCCTTTTTAGTGTTGATCGACCAACATGAAATTTTAAGCAGTTGTAGATCAAACAATTTTTTAACCCTATATTAAATTTTTTTAACTTTCCCACACATGGAATTTCAGGCAGACCCCTTTTGAATTTCTATATCCCTCTGTTGTGAGGTATGGATAAATTCAATTAACTATGCAATGCAACATTTTGACTTCTAACCTTGGTAAATTAATTTCAAACAGTTACAGGTCACAAAGTATTTTTAACCATATGGCCTAATCATTATTTCCCCAGCAAACATGTTAGTAAAGTTTCTTTCTGAAAACTGTACAGAAGTGGTCACATTACAACATTCTGAGATAAATATGCATAAAACTTCATAATCACTATATTATATTATGTATGGTATGAGTTGAAATGTTTGGCTTTATATCAACTGTTGCAGGACAAACTTGAGGCACAACATCGTATTCAGGAACTAAGGCAAGTCTACAAACTTTTCACTTACATTGTATTTTGTAAAATATGGTATTTAAATAATGGTAATTATTGTAGGGTACAGTGACTTGTATTATTTTGAAGTCAGCAATTTTATTGCATGATGTGTGTTTGTTCTTTTCGGCTTAAATTTTTTATTTTGTTGCATGGGTATACATTAGTATGTAGAATATAATAATATTTTATATATACTGCAAAGTATGTCAGTCTTATTGTGAAATATATTATATTGATTCATACTTCTCCACACTTCTTTCGTGTTCTTTCAAATTCTTTTAGTAAGCTTGTGGCATCACATTTATATGCAAATTGAAGCAAAGATAGTATTTAGTTTTTTCTCGTTGCAGATCCAAGAGCTCTCTATATTTTGTTGCTCTCTTCTCTTCCAATTTCAGTTAAATAAAAATTAATTCACCAAAAAAGTGTTTATTGAGAGAAAAAGAAACAAAAAGTGCATTGGTGGACACAAAATCAGTGGCTTCAGAGCTATTTGTAATGCAGAGTTTCATATCGTGAGTAGTGTTATCAATCAAAATAGTGTATTCACAGAGCCAGAGACTTGTGGGTCTTTAGAATGGATAATTTTTGTTTCTTTCTGGGAAAAACCTGTATATTTTTGGTGAAAAAACTTTACCAAACAGCTACAGTACTGTATATGTGAGGCAACAGATGTCATGTACACTGTACAGCATAAATCATCATTTTTAATTCATCATAGCTTTGGTGTCTGGGCCAAAATCATTCATACTCTTTTTATATGTTTTTGGCCTAGTATCTCATACATGTATCACTGCAGAATTTTTCGTTGAGACTAAATAATTTGCTGCAACAGTTATTTGTGAACCTGTAGTGGTGCAAAGTCTTGTGGGTCAGGAATAGATTGGAAAGCAATATATTTTTTTGTTTAAGCTTTTGCCAAACAGCTATAGCAATGAGACAACAGATGTCAGAAAATCCAGAACAAATTCAGTAGAAACTGCAAAAACAATTCCCCATACTCTACAAGGTTCCCGCTAGTAATGTATAACCCAAGCATTTGTTTACAGCTATTTTCAAAGATTTTGACTCTCAGCAATGCAAGCCAAATTCGTTCCTTAAAAATGGCTTATCCTTGCATGTCACAGAGCCAACTGGTGTTGAGTTCGGATGGGATTCAGGCTAAAACTTCAATCTCAATCTCAGTCTCTGACTCTAACACATTTCAATTGCCCACATCTCAAATTGCTCCCAAGGAAAGTCATGTTATTACAAATGTCATCGCAAATCACTTGATAATGTGAACCAATCACTGTGTGCTGATTCTTGACCCAGGAAAAAAAATGAACAAACACTTTTTGCCTTTACGCTTGTGCACTACGCTAATATTACAATTTAATTAGTGGGTTTCAAGTTTGCCATTTCCTTGGAATGAATAGAGCATACTGTAGATCTATGCTAAAATATTTCAACATGGATGGTGCATGTTCTGTTTGATAGTGCTTCTGGCGGCAGTGGTGGTGGAGCAAGTTCTGAGAAAACAGCTGCACTGGAGCACAAATTGTACAAACTCCAGGAGGAACTCACAGAGTTACACAGACAGAAAGGAGAGGTAACAGCATGTACAGGTTATATGAAAATATAAGGACAATGTACTGGCAGGGTTCAAAGTGGATATAAACCTCATTCCCAGGCTCTTTCATCTCCCAGAAAGAGCCTGGGAACGAGGTTGAGTGGATATTTTGATCTAAATCATCGCATTACCAACTAGGTTTGCTGATCAGTGCAACTTGTTCACAATACTGAGGCGATTACATCTGATTTCTCTGAGTACAGTATAATTTACTTGGGGAAAATTTACAGCAAGTTGAATCGTGGAAGAGGAAATTGAAATCCAAGAATGATGAGCCCCAACCTTTGGTATGAGAATCATTTCAAGACAGCCATCTTACAGTAACTTGAGTATGAGCACAGCGTGAAGCACTAACGTAAATTGAGGCTGAATACAGTCCACCATGAAAGAATGTTGAAAATGAAAGTCTTGCCCATCAAGATTGGATGTACGTGCATCTTTGAGAAATGGTCTATTAAATTTTGGTCTCTGTGCCATTCCTGAATTGAGAAAAGAAAAAAACCATTTTCTCACTTGGTCCCATACAGCTGATTATTTTAATATAAGGAGAGCAACTCAGTTGAGTACATGTGTGGACCAGTTTGCAAAGTAAAATTGCCTGTTGTACAGCTGCCAGGCCATTGGCTTTGAGGAAATTGTTACCATATTGTGCTGCACAACAAGGTACTACCTTTCAACACAATGTGAGCACCAAGAAATTGGATGGTGCAACCAAACCATGACAGGACAATTGAGCACAAAAGTTAATGTCTAGCCCTTGTATATTATCTAATTTGAGTCAAATGTATATTTGGAATTGCTTTAACTCATTTTGTTTTGATTTAGAATGCTCAAAAACTGATGGAATCAAACAATGTCTTACGACTCAAAGAACAAGAAGTAAGCATGAAAGATTCTGAGCTGCAGGAAGCTCTGAGTAAGCATGATGCTCTGGCAAATGAAAGCAAGAGTCTGCATGCAACTATAGTTGAATTGGACACATCAAATCAGGTATTTAGCTCTGAGAGTGCTGTTTTCTAATGTGTGTCATGTTACTTGGTTGGTTTGTTACAGTTTGCTGTTCAGTTAGTTGGTTGATCAGTTTGTTATTTGGTCGGTTTACATTCAGCCTGTAGTGTACTGTAGAATGGTCAGTTTGGTTTTTGGTTGATTTGTATTCAGTCTGTAGTGTACTGTAGGTTGGTCAGTTTATTGTTTACAGTAGTTGATTTGTATTCAGTCTGTAGTGTACTGTAGATTTTTTTGGTCAGTTTGTTGTTTGGTTGGTTTGCATTCAGTCTGTGGTGTACTGTAGGTTGGTCAGTTTGTTATTTGATTGGTTTACATCCAGTCTGTAGTGTCCTGTGCTGTAGGTTGGTTAGTTTGTTGTTTGGTTGTTTATATTCAGTGTGTAGTCTACTGTAGGTTGGTGAGTTTGTTGTTTGCTTAGTTTATATAATTTAGTTTATAGTGTACTGTAGGTTGGTCAGTTTTGTTGGTTTGTTAGTTTATGTCCAGTCTGTAGTGTACTGTAGGTTGGTCAGTTTTTTTGTTTGGTTCTTTATATTCAGACTGTAGTGTACCATAGGTTGGTTAGCTTGTTTATGCTGAGTTTGATGTTGGGTCACTTGGTTTATGTTCAATCTGTAGTGTACTGTAGGTGGGTTGATGGGTTAAAAGGTTATCTGGTTAACAGTTGACTCGTTAGTTGGTTAGCTGATTTGTTGGTTTACATTATTTTAGATTGGTTTTTTTCATTTATTCATCTAACCTTTATTTCCATGGGTTCCTCTAAATTTAGTTCCTACTTCCGTCTGAACCACACCCCACAAACTCCTTTCTCCCAAACATAATGGCCAAGCCGAATAGGAAAAGGCAAACACAATTACAAATGCCCAAATACCCACCATCTGATGTCATCCGTGCCTATGTGATCTGTTTATGAAGGAAAAGAACACACCCATCTAAAAAAAAGCCCACTGTACAGGCCTGTACCAAATGACCGACCCAAATAAATGAACAAACCCACCAGCTGACTAAACAACTAGCCAGTGGGTTGTTACTCCCTGCTTATCAACCAGTTCAATTTAGTTGGCTTGTTGAACAAAGGATTTCTTGCCTAACTTGTCTGGACCTCTATTATCTGTGAACAGTATAAGTGCATGCACTAATATTGCTGTTGGGCTGTTTGTTGTGTCTTTAGATGGTGAAAGACGAGATGCAAGCCTTGCAAATGGCATACACATCACTAGAGGAAAAGTTCCGACGTGTTCAGGAAGAAAACCGGGATCTGGTAAATAAACAATGTGTGTGTGTGTGTGTGTGTGTGTGTGTGGCTTTTAACCTATTTGAAGTAAACAAAAGCTGCAATATTGGTTTTACTTAAATGAAGAAGAGACCAAACAACAGAGTTAGCCTGAAACGTCAGTCGTCTCCTCGGCCCTCACCCAAGCCCTGGGCTGTATCAGGTCGCATCAGGTTTTTGCTTTTGTTCCTGATTGGCTGAAAGTACTTCTAAATTGTTTGGGCTCATTCCACATGAGAAGTGGAAGAATGATGAATTTTCAAATCAAACACTTTAGGAAAATTATGATGTCATTGAAGAGTACACACTACAACCTATCCAAAATGCATAAGTCAGGTGACATTTTGTCCCCTCCTACTCTATGGGGTCCACTTTTATATCGTTCTAAAAAAAAATGAACGAAAACTGGTGACAAACATGAAACTTCATTTGAAAGCAGTGAGGAAACCAGACTTAGCCTTATGTACTGGTATTGGTATAAGAAAAGACCTCAATCCTAGTCTTCACTGGATTAGGATAATTCCAACTTACAACCATTCCGAACCGATTTATAATCTATTGAATATCTGTTACGGACATTACATAATGTCCATAACAAAAAGAGGTATTTTTAACTATTGCATGCAGAATTGAAATCAGCTGCCTATAATATTTGTGCTGCTCTTTTAGCTCACTAAAGGCTTCATACCAGTGTTAATTGTTTTGGCTCTAATAACTCCATTGTTAAGATAAATAGGGCTAAAGAGTGTTACGGACATTACGTTACGGACATTACATTCTGTCAATGTCCAAAACAAACAAGAAATAATCAATTTTCAATGAATCCTGCATCACACTTAAATGACACCTGTAGCTTAGATGTTGAGAGTAACAGTAACAAACAATATTGAAAAAATCCTTCATGTTGAAGTCCTCACATCAAGTGCCAATATATAGAGTACACGAAAGTGAATGTACATAATAACTATGCATCTTTTGTGGGATCTGTTTGCATCCACAATTAGTGAAAATGAAATTAAAAAAAGAACAACTATAAGATTTGTATATTGGAAGAGATAAATATTGTTAATATCTTCTTGTGCAACTGAACTGCCACTCAATGCTGCACAAATTCATAATAACATTTACTGCAAACTGATCCAAACAGCACAGACTTGAATTGAGCACAGGTTCTTTAGTGCACAGTCACTTAGCTATCCTCTGCTTCCTTAGTGCACAGAAGATCTTTTCAATCTCATATGCTTTGGGACAACAAATGGGCCAGTGCTTTCAAGAATTACTGGGCCATAAAACACTCAAAGGATGCACTTCATCCAGGTCATCTCTTCTTGGCCAGTTGAACCTGTCAGCTCCAACTCGATGGAGGAACTTGAACATCACAGATTCTTTGCTTTGGTGTATAGTGCCCTTCCAACATAATAATTGGTGGCATATTCTACTACATAATGCTGCTCAGGCATTACTCCACCTGGTGGTATAGGGTGCAGAACTTTCTGATGCAAATCAAGCAGCATAATTTTCCTGAATGCTAGAATGCTAACTTCACCAACCATTTTGCTAGTTTCAGTACAACTGCCATTCTTTTTCTTGGGCTATGGGGCAGATGTTTCTTCACTTGCCCACAGCTTTTCCAAGGGCCTGGGGTCTTTGGTAATTCAATTGTTCAGACTGTAACTGGTCAGGTTTGCTTCCACTCTTCCCTTGTTTTTAAGCAGCCTACATTTCCTGAGTCTGTCCTATTTAGCTTATTCTTCTGGCAGCTTCATCTGGTGTGAGAATGTTTGCACTCTTATTCCTTGCAGCCCTCTTTCTCTCTTTGTCATTTGCCTTGTAGGTGTTATATCTTTCAACATTTGCCTTCAGATTTTTCCTAAACTCTTTAGCCCTTTTTGCTTCTGACTTTCTGCTCCTGCCCATTTCTTTACATAATTAAACTTAATGGTGGTATACTTCAAACTCAAAGAGTATCATTGAGCATGCCCAGAAAGACAATCCACTGACAACCTTTTCCGGTACTCATGGCTCAGGTTGAATGTAAAATGACTGTACCTGACCTTTAAAATTTATTTCAAAACTTTTTTCAACTGTGTGTTTAAAAATGATATTGTTGGATACCACAACTAAACTAAACAAAACGACTCAAGGAAGATTTATATCTGCATTTTTAGTGTCAAATTCACAGACAGTAATGTCCGTAACACCTGCTGTAATGTCCGTAACACTACATTTTTGTAAATATAATGCAACAAAATAAACTATGAGGAAAATTATCACAGCATTATAAAACTTTGACCACTATCCAATAAGAAAAAAATAGTTGTTATCTCAGGACTTCTCACAATTCACAGGAATTGAGCTTTCAAAGTCAAAATCAAAATGTCTGGTTGTTTTGCTGTAATGTCCGTAACAGATCTTTAAATCAACACAACAGGCAGCTAAGAATAAGCATTCTTTTTTCTTTTTTGCCAAGTGAGGGAGGGGACTTCAAGTTATCATGCAGTGTACAAGAAACAGCAAAACATTGCATATCCTATGTGGAGCAGCAACTTGAATGTTAAAAAATTGTCTGAATGTAATGTCCGTAACGGTGGAATGAGCCTTTGGACCAATCCAAAAGCACAGCAAACAGTCTTCAGAAAAATTGCAATATCTGTTTGTATGCCACCAGGTTGACAGATGGATGCTTCAGAAAGCCAAGGATGCCGATAAAATAAACATGGAGAACGAACATCAGCAAAGGTAAGGTTGATCATACTTCTCCCTTTGTGAGTGATGTGCTGAAGATACTTATATGAATCGGCTTTTGTCTGTGTAAAGTATACACTCAGTTCCCCTTACGTATTGACTGTTTGTGAGCATCCGGAACGCAGATGCAATTTATTGCAACAGAACTAAGAGTTTTTAAAGCAGGAAGAAAATGCTACATATTTCTTGTTTCGAAACAAAGCTCTCGAGCTTTCCATTTTTTTTGGTCGTATTAACGGGGTGAATTTATAAAGAGAAAAACCCATTCGGATTAACGGGGTTTTCTGATAAGAAAATGACAGGGCGTTTTTGGTCGTGCAAAAAAAAAAAAAAAAAGTCGTAATAACGAGGTGGTCGTATTAACGGGGTGGTCGTAAGGCGGGGTTCCACTGTATATGAAGTGGGTACGTGGATATGCAATAGAGCTATTTAGGGGGAGGGGTGGTCTAGCTTGACTGCGTATCCGCGTATCCACTTCGACATATACTTCAAACAACTTAAGGGGAGGAGTAGTCTAGCTCTAATATATTCCTCGTTCTATTGAAGAGGGTGATCTAGCTTGACTGCGTATCCGCGTATCCACCGTTTTCTAGGGGTGCTCTTAAAAATGCGAGGTATTCTGTAGTTACTTTGTACAGACTAAGGCACTTCGGAGATCTGGTATAGGGGCGAGAGAGAGAGGAAAAAAAGGCTGACACAAAGTCAGAGACCCCATTCACGGTATTGAATGCATGATGGGTAATCAGGGAAAGAACAAAGAAACATGGCGACGACGCGTGCGAGAAGTCTCGGTTTAATAGTAAAATCGCTCACAATCAGAACCCCTTAAAGCTTGCAAATGACAATTTAGAGTGTTTCGAAGTTCCACCGATCAGAAAAACGAATGTATATGCAGTTTATTTGCCTTGACTACCCATCATGCATTTAATACCGTGAAGGGGTTTATTGAAAAAAGCCTTCCGCCTCTTCACGCGTCACCATATCTTCGGCCAACCAAAAGGAGTTCTGGTTTTTGATTGACATGCGTCCGGTCGCAAGCGGCTCCTGGCAAACAAAGTCGGCTACTCACTTATTCAAGAAAATGAACTCATTTTTTGCGAGTGGTTTTAGCTGATCGAGCGAGACACACTGAATATTATTCTGCCGGTTCAGCCAGCGCATTCAGCAGCATTCAGCATAATCAGAACAGTTGCTCATTTAGTCAGGGAGTGGTTTCTTTTAGTCTTTCTGTGAGTCTTTTTTTTTTAGATTCGTCGCTTTTGAAAGGTGTCTATAAATGGAGAAATGGTGCGATTTCAATTCACACTATCAACGGTTTTAACTGAACTCGACGGCGATAATACTGACGACTAACCGTTGACAAGGCGCTTGAAATAGACAGTATTTGAGCGCTGCAGAAACTAACGAGGCAAAAGTTTAAAGTTTTGCTTTGATTTTGGGAAAGATTTAGGCTTTCTTTGAGGTTTACAAACAAAACAATGTGAGCGACAATTGCGCGTGGTGCTCATGTTGACAAATCAGTGTCTGCACGGAGAGAAGTTAACGTGCTAGTTGCTAGTTGCTCGTTGCGATTTGCTAGTTGTTAGTTGCTTGTTGCGATTTAACTAAGATGATACAGCGAGAGCACCCAACGTTAGTTTGCACAAATGTATGGTTACTTGTCCAAAATATAGTTTATTTTCTGCTTTTTCTACGTTGCTGGCAAACACAGAGGTGTTCCACACTCCCAGGAAGACAATTCAAAATATCCGTTCCCCAGAGAGCGGTCCCAGAAAATCTCCCAGCCAGCAACTTGATGGTGTACCACTTTGTCAGAAAATGTCAGCATTTTAAACAAAAATGTAGCCTCGATTGCAGTCTCGCTTGTTCCCATGCCTCCAGCCTGAGAGAGACTGAAAACGGCTATCTCTCTCCCAGCAGTCCGATTAATTTTTTTTCCCAGCCAGCAAAAAAGCAGATAGATCTCATGCCAGCCAGGACAGGTTGCAGTGCGGAACACATATTTTGTGGAACAGCTCCGATGGGTGCTCCTCGATACAGCGCTCAAAAGCTCACAAAATGGAAATTATTTATGACGTCACGATGTATTTGAACAATGGTTACCATGGAGACGTACGAAAAGCAAATACGACTTTCAGTTCTTAGTAATCAAATACAACCAAATTAATAACAGACAACATAGCCAACTGATAAAAAATAGATAATCACATTAATTTCTTTTAATCAATTAAAATAACTTATTAACAACTTATTAATTATTCAGTTGGCTATGTCGCCTCTCCTATTCTGATTTTTAGCCTAGTTTTAAATCCCTTGTTGGTAATATGTTGCATTTCAGCATCAGTAGGATTTGCTCTGGGGTCCAGATACACAACATTGCTTTCCAGCGGCAAAATGTTACATCTAGATCTTTTGCGCTTTGTACACGCTATGTTGATACAATATCTGAAGGTGGTGGAAACTGCCACTGATTGATTTGGAGGGCAGTACAGTCCCTTTACTGCTAAATGCAAGTCTCCCTTTTCTATTTTGTTGAAACATGGTGCCCCAGGACAGTGTGCAACTTTGGGATGGTCCTTCCTTGTGATTATCCATTCTTGTAGTTCACCATTTTGTGAATGTCGAGCAAAGGCCTTTGAGTGAGTATTTTCAACCCCTTCTGGCAACAATACATTTTTTGGTATATTTACCGGGGCATTTTTGAACATCTTGCATATTTCTGATTTCGTGAAGCCAACTTGCTGAATTAAGTTGCTATCTTCGTCTACATCTAGTCATTGAGGTATACCCAGACCAGATGCTTGCAAACTTGACCGGGCTTCTTTGATTTAAAGGGACAGGTACACGAAGGAACCTGACCGACGCTGACCTCATAATCTTTTCCCGAGTTAGAAATGGTATATCGTCTCTCATATGCACTTGTGCTCAAACTTCATGCTTACTTCTTTTAGCTTCAGCTGCAGACCTTTGAAAAACTGAACTTTTCTTTCTTCTGAATACCTTTGGTCTGGAATCTTTAGCAGAGGCATTGTAGTTATCCGACGATGACGAAGAATATTCATCCGTGTCATCATACATGCTGACATAACGCCGTGCAAATTCTTAGATAACACTTAGCTCCCATTACAGATGGACAGTTGTCACCGCTCTACTTAGGTAATATTTCCATTTGACTGTATTATTATTATTATTATTATTATTATTATTATTATTATTATTATTATTATTATTATTATTATTATTATTATTATTATTATTATTATTATTATTATTATTATTATCGCAACTAGCAACTAGCAACTAGCAACTAGCATGAAACCTTTGCTGGTCTGCACGTGCCGAGCCTTTTGTTATTATCCAATTAGCGCAACGTCCAGGATCTGGACGGTTGACACGAGGCATTGAGTGGGTTTGTGTCAGGCGTAATTTTCATTTCTCGTTTCTCAAAATTAGCCTGATACTCAGGTTAATTGTGTCGTGCTGTTTTGTCGGTGTTGTATTGCATTGTACATTATTGTGCTGTATTGTGTTCTTTGTACTGTTGTGTTATTTTGTATACTTTGAAGAAACTTGAAGGATCATGGACTTTTGTTGTGATTTTGTTTTACAGAGTACGACAAGAACTGATGAAGAGAGAACTGCAGGAGGCAGCGAAAGAACCTGTAAACATAAAGTAAATAATTATTTGCCGGAGTAAATGGGATTTCGAGCGGTTTTTGAATGACTTTTGAAAGCTAAAACCAAAGCAATTACTGCGCCAATTACAAAGTTTGTAAGCTACTGCAAAGTAATTTGTGATTGATTTACTAATAGAGCGGTTTTCGGATGACTGTCGAAAGTAATCGTGTGATTGCTTTAGTTTTGCGTTTGCTACGCTTTCGGATTGGTCCACACAACTTTGGCAGCATTCTCAACTAATCAGGAACAAAACCAAAACCAAAACCAAACACTTCTCACGCAAGCGATGGCGTGTACTCGCACTGCTGATTGGAATGTAAAACCAAACGCAAGACCAAACGTGAATTACTTTGGCTTCTGATTGGCTGAACTGTTTTCTCTCAGTCTCTGTGATTGGCCTGTGTGATTACTTTGGGTTTGGTTTTCGACAGTCATCCGAAAACGGCTCTAAGAGACCAATCAGCAGTGCCAGAAAACGTCATCACTACTTTCTTGCTTGTTTACGTGAGCAAATCGCAGTCAGGTTTTGCTTTGTTTCTGATTGGCCGAGAATTTGCCAAATTTGGACAAATCTAAAAGCGGAGCAAACAATTACTGATTACTTTCGACAGTCATCCGAAAACGTACCTTATAGGAGCAAAATATATTTGAAGTTGAAGTTTGTTCCACAGAGCTGCCCCACGTTGAGAGAAGCGTGTTTTTCTTGCTTTAGTATTGTGTTTGTTGTACAAACAAGCCAATTGAATGTTTCTGACGTTGTGTTTATGTGTTTAAACGGTTTTCATAAAACAGCTTTATTAATAGCAGAGACACCAGCATACAGACGTACTGACTGACATTTGTCACTGCCAGCACAAGGCCCACATCCAATAGTGTAGGAGAGGCTGGACCATTGGCTCCGCACTGTACAATAGTGTCTGTGCCTTCCTATCCAAAAACTAAATTCGTAAGTACGCCTTCCTGCGTGTTCTGAATTTCTTTGTTCAAAGTACCTATATGATCTTCTATAACTGTCCGATCCTCATTGTACAATGGTGTCTGTACCTTCCTACCCAAAGACTAAATTTGTATGTGGTTTCGTAATCATGTATGTCGTGTATGCATAATCCCGAGAACAGGAAAGAACACGAGAGTATATTTCAGTTCGCTTTCTTAGTTTAAAATCTGCAATAATGTGTGCAGAATTATCGAAAAATAAGTAGTTTGCCAGGAACAGTCGTCCTCTGATTCTCAATAAAAGATGTCAAGACGTTCTAGGAAGTTATGAAAAAATTACAATCGCAAGAAAATTATTTTGGTGCAAGTTCTTTTTCTTTCGCTTAACCAAATATCGTAATCAAGCTCTATTATAAAAATATTGCTTCCCATGGAAGACGATACTCATTCATGATTGACGGAGGCCCCGTCCACACTAATCCGGATAAATTTGAAAACAGATATTTATTTATCCGTTTTGGCCTCCCGTCCACACTAAGACGCGTTTTCGGTGACCGAAAACGGATATTTTCGAAAACTCCGGTTTCATGCTGTAGTGTGGACGGCGAAAACGGAGCTTTTCGAAAACGCTTGACGTTATGATGATCATGTGACCATGATGCACTTGCTCAATCCGGGGATTTAGCGTTTTCGGTAGGTCCAGCGTATTAGTGTGGACAGCGAAAACGATAGTGTGGGACGGAAAATTTTCGATGCGTTTTCGCATGAAAACTCCGTTTTTAAATTTATCCGGACTAGTGTGGACGGGGCCAGAGACTAGCTAAAATCAGATTAATTAACGCTTTCTCCGTCGCGTGCTTATCAACAAAACAAAATAAGAAGCCTCACAACCCTTCATGATTATTTCTTTAGATGATCATTGTGAGGAAATCTAAGATATATCTTGTGTATTTGATGTAAATTTAGTAGTTCTTAGTATATAGTTGAGGGCCACAAGTTTATTAGTGTTATTGTCCTTGTTATGTGATACTCTCGTTAAATAAAATCTAAAGTTTGAGGCTAGAAAACAGGGTAAAAAAATTGTAATAAAACGCGCGAGTGCTTGAACACTGTTTGATGCACGTGCGGTACAGTGATTCAGCAAATTTTGTGTCAGAAAAAGACAGGGTTTTTCCCTTAGCGCTCTCGTCTAAGTTCTTTGTTCTCACTGCATTACGAGCTTGACATTTATTCCCTCCATATCTTGTTTTTCCTTATATTTGCAGGAAGCGCACGATGGAGAGGTGTACTCGGCGCGATTCAGTTTGTCAGGAAAATACCTGGTGACTGGGGCAGCGGACCGAAAAGTCAAATTTTGGGAAGTTCTGAACGGTAGGAATATCTTAACGGGATCTATCCCCCTCAAACGTCCACCTCCGAAAATGCAACCTGACCTGCCTTGCGCGCGTATGCTGGCACCCTACTTCCGTTGGTCAGCGTTCGTCACCATTACTATGTAACGTGTTCCAGAGGAAAAATTTCACCCCGTGTGCTTGCCCCGTTTTTCTTGTGCAAAACTTACATTTTAAAAGCATTAATGCATTTGAGTATTGAGTCCAAGTATAGAGTTCCGTGGCTATCTACAGGTTGAACGTGCGTTACACTGACCTACAAAATCTGCATCTACTCAAGAATGAGGTGCTCGCACTGCTGAAAAACACTTTTCTTCGAGTCAGCGGCCATTGCACAAAAGTAGATTTGACAGTTCAGTTTTCACAGTCCGTGTTTGTAAAACCTCAAATCTTGGAAACTTTTAACTTTTACATATACTTAAAAGCATGTAAAAGTTAGTACAGAATATCTCTTAAAGCAAAAGTTGTGTACAAAAGAAACGAGACTGGCACAAGATGTGAAACTTCACTGCATGTTTGATAGTAATAGCGATGAACGCTTCATAACTCAAGTGAATAACGTATTTCCGCGATATTTTTTTCAAAACTGGGGTCAATAAGTCACTTTCACGCGCGCTGTTGTTGAAGATGTGACGTCAGAATGACGGGCGGGCCACTTGACTCTCAGAACTTGGCGGGCAGAATGGACAACCACTGCATTGGTCATAACGCGATTACGATGCAGAGACAAAACCAAACTTAGTGGACAATTTACTCCACACTCCTGATTTATGCAAGAAGTAAAAGATGCTTAGCTACTGCACATGAGTATGAAAGTGGTTAATACCCAATTCACACCAGTTTAGTTAAACCAAGTTTAACTAGACTGCACGTATATGAAGTTGTTGATTCGTCTCTCCAACGTACAGTTACCATTTCCAAGTCATATCTGCCTCTGTTCCGAAACGAGGCCAAGGACAAAGTCTTCCATATGAAAAGTAGTTGAATATTTGTGTGCGAGTTAAACTCGTTTTCATGTAGAAGCCTTTTCACTGGACGTCGTTTTGATTTGTCCAGGTACGAGGTACGCAAAGATTTATGGGCTTTTAAGTCCTGATTGGATTTCTTGGGTGCTAATTGGCTGATAAAGCGATACTAATCACACGAAGTGAGTGTGACTAAAGTCCCAACCCACAGCTTTAGCAGCCGAATAACAGACTTGTAGCATGACTAGTAGAGTTATGGGTTTATTTCAGCTCTTTTTCTGAATTGCACTCTCTCGATGTTAGGGTCTTGTACTTTAAAAGGCGTGATGCATGGAAGCAACGCTGGGATCATGTCTGTTCAGTTCGACCCACAGGTTGGTGCCTAGTTCAAGCTTTATTGCCTTTCACGTGTTGATTTTCCTTTACTAGGTGCATGGGCAAGTGTATAAGCTTGTGCCTCATGTTTGTGTTGGTCGTTCTAAACTCTCGCATATTTGTGTTGATCATTCTCAGTAACTCTTGCATGTTTTTGTTGATCATTCTGAGTAACCCTCGCATATTTGTGTTGTCCATTGTAGGAGAAGTTAGTACTTGCAGCGTCTCATGACTGTGCCTGTCGCGTGTGGACTCCTTTCGATCAGAGACTTCGGGTAAGGTTGCGAGATTTTACCCAGCAAGGATCTTTATATTTGTCTTTAATCCCTTGGTATGCGGAGCACTGTGAGTTTGACAATTTTATCAGTTGAAGGCCGATGAACACATTCACTGCACTGAAAGATTTCTTCTTGAACGGTTGGGAGAGTTTATCACAAAAAGGACTCGAGGGTCAAATATTTGAAGTCCAGCATATTCGTATAATATCTCTCACTCGTGAGAGATATTATCAACACTCGAAGATAAAATTCGTATCTTCGCACGGTCATGCAATATCCTCTATGTACTACACGCTCAAGCGTGAAATAGGTTTTCTTTTATCGAACTCCGTCGCTAAAATACCGCGATTTTGTGTTTTTCCTTGCCAACGTGTAATACAGCTGTATATTTTGCATGTTACTAAGGGGTTATTTGCATGTTACTATGCGATATTCGCACATGACTGAGGGAGTTAGATAATAAAGGAGCTTATTGAGTTTATCCACGAGTAACCAGAACTGTACTGTATTCTAACTTGCACGCTGCAGCATACTTTGACCGGCCACGCTCAGAAAGTCATGTCAGCCAAGTTCCTGGGCGGCGCAACTAAAGTCGTATCCGGAGGACACGATAGAACGTTAAAAATATGGGACCTGAGGAGCAGAGCATGTGAGTCACGTAACTCGAAATATCCGTAAATAAAACCTTATACACTCGATGAAACGACAAACCCCTCGCATTTCTTTGGGTCCTGAATTTTTTAAGTCTTTGAAGTTAGAACAAGGCGTTATTACAAGTGGAGCTATCTTTTGCCTTTCTTCCTGTCAAGGAGTTAACCATAGCCAGGGTATAGAAAATCAGATACTTTGGTCTGAATAGGGTGAGGGTTTTCAGGACCGGGCGCACACTCCCACCCAAAATTATGATGAGTATCCCACCTTCCCCCCCTCTCTTCCCCGGGCATTCGACTCTTTGTGTTTTGAGCAGTCCCTCGTTTTCTCTCCAACAACAACCTTCCTTTGACAAAACATATTTACAATGATATTGATAATGATAATACGGGTAATGGCCGCCTTAAATAACTTTGAAACGTGTAGCTAGCGCTAAACGGAGCCATAGAAAGGACGAAAGGAAGAAGACAAGAAGAAGTCTGCAGACTTTTTTTCCTCTTCCTCTGTCGCGCCCCGCCCGCGCCCCATAAAATCGGTCTTGAAACAACTCAGAAGTATATTCCACTTCAGGGGCTTTGTTCTTTTATTTGTTCTTTTATTTCTTGTTTTTGTTTTTGTTTGTTTTTGTTCCTGTTGTCTTGTCTTGTTTTGTTTGTTTTTCATTTCTTTTTTTAAAAGGATACTCAATGGCATTTCTTTGGAACTTTTCTTTCTCAGGTACACGAACAATCTTCGCTGGTTCAAGCTGTAATGATCTTGTCATAAATGAAGGCATTGGGTGAGTGTAGAAGCATGTTAATCAAAGATACAAAGCTGAGAAACTAAAGAGAATTTTATGTGTAGAGACAAAACTTAACACGCTGAGATTCTCGGTGTGCATAAATCTTCGTGAATCCCGGGGGTTCTATTTTGACGAACTTTCCTTCACCTAGATTTAATACTGTTACTTTCGGTAAGCACTCACTCAGATATATAGGACCAAAAATATATGAGCCATTATACCGAAATACATTAGGGACAAACTAACATTATCCACCTTCAAGAGAAATATCCGCACAGTGGACCTTGTCTCTGGGCTCACGGACACCAAGTGTGCTAATTGTCTTTTATGAACCGTACACAAGTTTTCTTATATATACATATTGTCGAATTTAGATTTATCTTAAGGTGATTCCCTAGTTTTGCATTGCGCATCTTTAGTGCGCATAACACTTTTGAGATGCTGGACATTGAGAACCACCGAAATTTCAAGATCGAAAATTCTTTGTACTCTTTACGAAAATAAGTTTTGTTTTCCGTCGTTCCTTGTGGGAGCAGCCACCTTGAAAGTTGAAACTCGTCCCAGTCCCCTCTCGGAAAGATGTATTTTGAAGTAAATATTCGCCTTTTCCTGACAAATGCGCAAAAACGAGCACGGTGACCCCCAATTTTTATTCCATAAATTTAATAAGAACAGTGTCCCCAGTAAAACAGGAAAAAATAGGCAGAAATCTATGAGCAGATTTTACGTAGTTGAAGGAAATGCTACGGATCGGGCCACTTCCGATTCAGGACAGCACATCAACTTCCCACTAATTTTTGGTGTCAAATTAAATTTGGAGCTATTCACATATATTTTTCTGTGACATAGGTGAATAATCAATAGAGTAAAGTTGAGGGTTTGGTGATATTTCAGACTGCATTGAAAATCATTGACCTTATTTACCAGTATCGGGGTGGGCGCAACAAACGCTAGAACACCATTATCGTCAGCTTGTATCGTAAAAAAGAGCACGGTGACCCCTTGTTTTTACTGTATCATTGTGACCCACTTGAGTTGCTGTACAATTGTGCCAAGTTTCATTACAAATCTATGACTTCTTTTTCTAGGGAATCACCTTAATTTATCCAATTTTTTCTCTTTTAGATTTTAGAACTTAGTCTTTTTTTCTAATGTCCCCATTTAGCTGTTTGTTAACTGATATTCTAGCTTGACTCTTAAATAAAGTTATTATTAATATTGTTATTACTATTATTACTATTATTATTATTATTATTATTTTTTTTTTTTTTTTTTTTTTTTTATTATTATTATTATAGTGAAGCGACCTTTGTGTCTTCAGTTTAATCAGTTTAAAGTCCTCGTGTTTTTGTTCTAGATTGTGTTTTCTGATTTCTGTTTTTGTTTTATCCATCATGTAGAGGTCAGATAATCAGCGGACACTTCGACAAACAAGTCAGATTCTGGGATACAAGGTACGAAGCCTTCCCATTTTCAGTTTTTATAAAGGTGTCAAGAAAAGGGGCAAACAAAGTTTTTACCTAATCCAGGACTACTATAATCTTGCGTAGATTAACTTTTTTTGTTGAGGCAATCCATCAATATTTTTGTTCATATTTTTGGTAGATCTGAAAGTAGTGTTGGCGAAATCACGCTTCAAGGAAGAATTACCTCTCTGGATTTGTCATCAGGTAATAATAGACTCTTCTTGCTCGAAAATGAGAAGTGATCTGCCTGCAGGGGCATAGAGTCACTGATTTTCATAAATTTCACCCAGCCGACGCATTTGTTTTCAAATTCCATCCGTGCGATCACACTCTGAACGCAAAGCCTGGTCTATTTTACGGCAGCACTACCACACACCACCACCTAGCTGGTAATCGCTCTTTTCGTAATTTCGCTGTAATATTCTGGCGGGAAAATTGCGCGCTTGCGCCCAGCGGGTCTTGTACCCAGACTTCCTTGGTCTTACACGTCAGTTTTGTTACGTGAGTTATTGTATTTTCAGAATAGCACAGAGTCTTTCGTGGAATTGCTCTTTCGTTGCTTTTAGTTTTATACTAAAGTATCAAAAGAGGAATTAGTCTCAAAAGAACGCACTCCTTAGTACATGATCCGAAAACGAAACATTGCTTCAACCCTTATCTCTTTTAGACATGAATTATGTGTTGGCAAGCTCGAGAGACGACACAATAAAGCTGCTGGACTTGAGAATGAACCAAGTCGTGTCTACGTGCAGGTAGGACTTTGTGTGTATGTATGTATGTTTATAAAATAACTATGATACTACGCGCATTCTGATTGGCTAAATAACAGTGTAAGATGAGAGTACGAGAGCGGCCTCGTGGTTTCCCTACGCTACTCGCGTGTTCTCTTATTTTCGTATTTCTTAAGTACGACAAAATGTATATATTGTATGGAGGTTTGAATGTGTGCTTATATGAAAGTATGTATATATGCGTTTATGCGTGCGTGTATCTATGTATATTGACTGTATGTTTGTACGTTGGTAAGTGCACGTATGATCGTGCACTTGTTGTGGAAAGGAAAGTGCACTTGTGGTGCTCATGGTGTATTCGTGGTGCAGTCGTCTGTACTCGTGGTGCATTCGTCATGTACTCGTAGTGCACTCGTCTGTACTCGTGGTGCACTCGTCATGTACTTGTGTACTCGTCCTTTGGATGAACGTTCTCTTCGTTGCAGCGCCGATGGTTTTAAGGTGGCTATGGACTACACCAGAGCTTCGTTCAGGTGAGAGAGGTGCTGTCGACATTAAGTTTGTTTAAAGTACAGCAGTATCGAGTCCGTAAGCCTCAGACGGTTGTGCTTCCCCTTTGAGGTGAAAATACCATCTACTTGACTGTAAATTTAACATAAGCTTACATGGTGCAAAAGTTTGGAACTTAATTGATGAGAATTTAAAGTGTCCTAAGAGAAACACTTTTGTTCTGTAAACCCATCACAGTATGATATTTAATTCAAGTCCTTTTATACCAAACTAGCATATTACCTATGCTATTCAAATATGTTTGAGCTGCCTGACTAGTCTAGCTCCAAACGGTTTATTCAGGTAGCATCGTACCATTACTCCAGTGTATGTATTATATGCACTGCATCGTCGTTCTAATGTTGCACTGTAATTCTGATGTTGCTCCTTTGGAATGAATTTAGTTGTTGTTTGTTTGTTTGACGACGAACAAACGGACTTCTTCATTCACTGACTGAAAACCATCGCCGTTTTTTTATTTTCTCCCTTCCTTCCCTGTTTGTCTTTCTTTCTTTCTACTCTTCCTTCTTTCCCTCCCTTTTTTCTTTTCTTTCTTTCTTTCTTTCCCCCTCCCTCTCTTCCTTCCATTCTATCCAGCCCTGATGGTCAGTTTGTGATCTGTGGATCCAACGACGGCAGTATCTTCGTCTGGAACGCCTCTACAGCAAAGGTCGACAAAATCTTGAGGGAACACAGGTCAGTCGCATTAAGCTGTCAGTAACTCGTTATAAGACTATTGAACCGTTTCAACTGGCTTTCGTAAAACCAAAACCCAAGGACTTTGTCAAACATGAATAGGATTTTAGACTGCGACGGGCAAGTCAGTTTGGCTCCAAATTCTGTTGTAGGAGTAATGTAATGAGAATACAATGCTCAATCGGCTTTTGTCTGAGCGAGCTATCAAATGCCAAGTTGTCCCCACTGTATGATGATATGTATTCGAAGTAGGTGAATTCGAAAATTTGGAATAACGAAGGTCAATACAAAACGTCGAGGCTTTTGTTTGTTGTCTGTCGCACGAGCCGACTTCACGGCCAAGCGAAGCTTTGTCGGCGAAGCGTTGTCGTAACTTCCGTTGCTGGTTTTCGTGATACTGTTGGTGAATGTCCATGTTTTGTTTGTTTATGGTAACAAGTGTTCATAATGTTGTACACGCGTGTGTGTTTATATCCAAGATGCTGTCATGAAAGTTATGTGTGTGTGTGCCCGGGGGGGGGGGGGGGGGAATACTCCTCAAAATTTTGGGTGGGAGTGTCTGAAAACCCTTACCCTATTTCAGACCTAAATTTGCGATTTTCGACCGTTTCAAACCAAAATTTGCAATTTTCGACCCTATTTCATACCAAAATTTTCGATTTTTGACCTTATTTTAGACCAAATATCCCTTTTGGGCGGCACATACCTATCATACCTATACTAGAAATACGATAATCGCATATACCCCCTCACTCTGCCATTGATGGGACTTTTACTTTTGGTAACTCCCAATAAGAGTAGCCTTTGTTTTACCGAAATGTTGACTCAATCTTTTCTTCGAACTCAAGTGCTACACGCAAAGGAAGGAGAAAAAGAATGGTGTGTGTTATACTTTTGCGTTGAAAAAAGAATCGATTGCGTGACGAAGTACGTATTTCCCACGGTCGGCACGTCAAATTAATTCATACAGTCTGCCAAGCACGTTCTCGAAATTTAATACTCAAAGTTTGAAGTTGGTCGGCCGTCGTAGTACGGGAAAAAAGGAACACTGATTTTCTAATTTCGAATTCATAGGCAGTACAATTAAATAGGCTTCCTGTGCGATTTGTTTTTACTACTGCATGCACCAGACTCAGGCATGCATATTTAATAGGCTCGAATTGTTTTGTATTTGAACCCACTCAAAACAGCAAAATTTCTCCCAGAATCAAAGCAAAACTTGAACAGTTTACTTCAAATTATACACGGGCTTCAGACCCAGTAATACTTCTAAGGGCTTGTGAACGATTTTCGCTGCAATCACCGCGTGTCAGATTACAGAAAAATAAGACATCTGACTAAATTATTCAAGACTCCAAGTTCCGATTGCTCTGAGCAAATACGGTAGCCGAAACTGGCGACAGAAGCGTAGTAAAACAATACTTCGAGGGAAAATAATCAGCATACAGATTTTAATACATTCTTGAAGTGATCGAGTTACAAAATATATATTTGTCACGGTGATTGTTCGATTTCCACTGACTAACCTTTGTTGCTTGTCCTTTCTAAATAAGTATCTGAGTTTAACACAAAACGGCGTCTGAAGCTCCCGATTTGCTTTCAAGCACTGTTCCCTTTGCGGAGTTGTCTGTGTTTCCCGCTTCTGTTCATGTCGCTTTTGGTCGGCATTCATGCGCTGTTGTCTTAATTTGCGGAGTCTTCTCTTCGGCCCGCTTTTTCTCCTGAAGTTTCCGATTTGCGTTCAAGCGCTGTTCTCTTTGCGGAGTTGTCTGCATTACCCGTTTCTGTTCATGTCGCTTTCGATCGGCATTCATGCGCTGTTGTTCTCTCGTTTCACGATTTCGCCTTGCTCGTGCCTGTCCCCTTCTCATTTGAAGACGAGCTTCGCGAGACTGTTGTGTTTCAAGTTTCTCAGTTAAGTTTTCCATTTTCGTGAACGCAGCTACAATATATTGTTGCTTCGTTCAAATCTAAATGCTTCGTTCAAATCTCATCTCTAAGTTATTCCGAGTAAAACAACAGGGCACACGTGATCGATCCGGCCTTTGTTATTGGTTAGCGGGGTAACCGCGCCTAAAGTCGTACGACAGACTGACTGACTGACTGACTGACTGACTGACTGACAGACAACGTTAAATTTCGAGATGGCGACAGGCTTGGAGTCCCCAAGTAGGTGGTATAATATTGCTGCATTAGTGTCGTGAGTATTTCCCTCACTTCGTTCGGGGATGACTTATATATGGGAGTACCCTCCCCCCCCTCTCCCCCCGGGTGTGTGTGTCCCCAGATGAACAGTGGTATTGTGTGCCTGTGTGTTGTGTTGATATTCAAGATGCTGTTATGAGAGTCGTGTGTGTGTGTGTGTCCCGCAGCTCGGCGGTGGTGGTGTGTGCGTGGCACCCGGACGGTTCTGGGATATTGAGTTTCGACCGAGGAAAGCGAGCGATCTTGTGGACAAACCGATACTAACCAGCGGGGAAAACAGTGAAATGGTTGCAATGGCGAAGGGAAGCAAACGAAGTAAATTTGTTCTTTAAATCTACTGATGGTTGGAGGACAACCTCGCAAACCCGTGCAAGGAATACCGCCGTGCACACTTCCAGTGGTATGGGCGCCGGTAGACAGCAACAGAACACGTATCACATGAACAGTTACTGTATCATATAAACGGAGCTATTGACTGTAGACACCAGCTGCACGTTGTAGTAGGTAGAGCCAGGAAAAGTAAGGTAAATTCCGAATTAGTGCACTCAATGAACGATATCTCACGGGACATTTCGAGAGGGAGAGAAGTAATTTGAAAATTTGCTGCTGCTCCAGCGTGTCACAAAGACAACGTAGAATAGAGACAAACACAAGGCAAACTATTGCATCAACCTAAGCTTGATCTAGATATTCTGATCGCTCAAAATATTACTATGACTGACGTTTCTAGCGTTAGTTCCTCGCCAGAGCAAACTATTTTACTTGACGAAAGGCTAAGGTGACGCTCTGAACGTACACCGAGGAAATACGTGTTACGGCCGTGCGGTCACATTGCTTTTAAGTCAGCGGTTATTGCACAAAACCTTGGATTCCAGTGCAGATTACGCTGGACCTCCAAAGTCATTATATATACATTTATTAAAGGTGTATGCACGAACTGTTCCGAATCACAGCGACGTTTGGGGCACGGATTTTTTTCTGGGAGACTGATGAAAGAGTCGCAATTAGCATATATATTGCGTAAATGTTTTGAGTCGGAGGAGGTTCGGAAATTGAAATACTTCTTTTTTAGTATCCAAAAACATAACGATAATTTGCAGAGATAAACTAGATAGATTGTATAATATTACCTTGGAATTAGATGTTTGAAACAAGGTCTCAGAACAAAAGTGGAAACCGTCAAACTTGAACGTGGCCGATTTACGTCAGTTAAAAGTGGATAACTTCCCATATTACTCATACAAACAAATCTAGCTCCAAGGTAGCACAGAAGACGTTATACTGGACGATTTAGTGAAAAGATAAACCAGCCAAATCAAATACTCAGGCCATGTATTGGGACGCCAATTCCTCTTTTTCAGAATATTTTCTTTAATATAATTCTATCATAGGGCAACACTCCTGCGAGGTTTTAACACAATTGGTTCGAAAACGTTGGAGATTTCATGCCTTGAAAAGTGCTGCCTTCTATGAATTTTGCCTTACCAGACAGACAGACAATGGTATGAATATAGAGACCGGCCGACAGACAGGCAGACCGACTAAGATCGAATAGGTAAACCTTGTCACGATTTTTGTTTATTCGATAGACCTTCATGTCAAATGCTGAATCCCAAAGTTTAACCTAAAAGTTTGTTTTCCTTGTGGAAATGTTCGGCTTTCTTTTCCGTAAAATTTCTGGGAAACAACATTGGGAAAGAAGATAAAAAGAAACTCTGAAAAAGTGTGACCACTGGAGCACGTTAACCTCCCAGCACCATGCGCTACGTGAATGTAAAAGAACTTTGAGAAAGATGCCACAAGATACTTGAATCTGTTTTTTAGAAATAATAATAAAGAAACCCTGTTTTTAGCCAGACATCTGTGTCCACTGTTTTCCCTCGACACTGTAGAGAATTTTGGTCGCTCCACTGTATTAATAACTAACCAACCTTGAATCAGCGGTAATTTCCCGCGCTGGTTTCTTTTTTGCCGGTTTCGGTGTTCGTTCCGAAATGTAAACCACAAGAAGTATGATCTGTAAAGAGGCTTGGGCAAAGCTCTATAGATATGACTTTCGAATTCTGTGCAACGTCAGGACGTGACTACTCATCTGGCTCTGGAGGATACACATAAAACTTAACTGCCCAGCAACTTTGCGAGTGTGTACAATCACAATGTATACCGATTATGTTTTAGAGCGTGACGAGTGCTCGTCTAAAGAAGGCAAAGGCAAAGATTCTTGAGCAACTGGATCATGACAGAGAGATGGGAAAGCACCAAAGTACCGTAACAAGGTACTATTTTAAGATAGCCCTTAGCACTTCACATAAAGCACATCCAGTTGGCGATGGTGGAACAGTGGGTCACTCTATTCAACTTAAGATCGCGGCCAGAATTCGGGAGCTAGTAAGCTGCGAAAATATAACTAGTCCTGACGTGGTGAGGAAATGTTAAGAGCAGTACACAGAGAAAGAATTGTTTGGAGGTGCTGCAGCCAAACAGAAGCCGAGAAGGTCTAACCGGAGATTTTACCCAAGTAGGCAGGATTGGAGAAGTCACATTGCAAGAGCAATCAGTGCCAGCAGGTATTGCTGCAGCGATGATCAAGAATCTCTCAAGCAAAACGTTGACCGGTGGAGTCGTGACTCGCCGATATCCAAGTTCTTCTTGAGGAGGGACGAGGATGTGGATGGCAACGAAAGCAAATTCATGTTTTTTCACCAAGAAGAATGGCAGCAACGGCTTCTCCTAAGGTATGGCAATGACCTCGTTTGAATGGATGCCACCTACAAAACAACGAAGTGTGCCATTCCTCTCTTCGTATGTGTTCACACGAACGTTGGATACAAGGTGGTGGCAGAATTCCTTTGCCAGAACGAAGACGTAGAGTTATCGCGGAGGCCCTTAGCATTTTCAAGAGCTGGAATCAGACGGGGGACCCTAAGTATTTTATGGTTGATAATTTGACGGCTGAAATCACTGCGATAGAGATCACGTTCCCTGATGTTGCAGTGTACATTTGCGATTTTCATCGCGAACAGGCCTGGCAAAGAGGGGTCAAAGCCGGAAAAAATGGATTGACGTTGGGTGAACAGGCCATGTTCTTGGAATCATTGCGAAATATTGCCCGTTCTCGAAACGTCGATTCTTTTCAGAAAGCAGTGGAAACTCTCTGAAAATCCACCTACACTGGCAATCCCAAAGTGAAAGAGTACTGTGAAAAGGTGTGACTGACTTGTTCCAAACGTTGGGCTCATGCATTCCGCGTTCAGCAAGCTGTCAACATCGTAAATACCGACAACCGGATCGAGGCGCAGAACGAAGTATTAAGCGGTCACGCTTGCGTCATCATGGCTAACGGACGCGTCTTTCTGAGCTCTCGAGTTTTTGGCCTGATACTTCTATTATACTTCCTTGGCCAACTGGAGGAACATAGGCAAGACTACCCCGTTATCATCGAACATTTCGGGCCGGGTCTTCCACATGGTTGTCGGCTTAAAGCGGCGATCCAGCTCTCCCAAAACATTCGAAGTGGAGACATCCACCCAAATCCCGGACCAACTAGAAAGAGAACTCCAAAATATCCAAAATATCCTTGCAAGGAGTGCGGTAAAAACGTTCGCTCTAATCAAGACGCCATTTTATGTGTCGAATGCAATTCCTGGTCGCATGCTAAATGCTTGAACTTAACCAAAGCTGCATTCAAGTACTATCTGGACAACCCAAACATCGATTGGACATGTTCATGGTGCTCTCTCCCGTTCAGGACTGAGGACTATTTCTATGAGATGGAAAACGATCATGACGAACTAAAAAGATCTGCAAATTCATCAAGAGACACAAACGATGGCGGCTATGCTAATGAAAACCCTCTGAATTCCAATTGGAGCTCAATTATCGAAGAATGGAAAAATAACTCAAGCGGAGCATTCATAATGCACTTAACATCAACGGCATTCAAAACAAATCTGAAGAACTTAGGCTACTGAACGACTCTTTAAAAGCGCACATCCTTTTCATATCAGAGACCAAGATTGACAGCTCGTACCCTAACAGTCAATTTAGCCTCGCAGGGTACCACATGTATCGGAAAGACAGGGTAAAAGGTGGTGGAGGATTGATTGCATATTTTTCCTCCTCCATTAACTCTAAGAGACTGGCACTACCAAACAACTACAAAACGCTCGAGGCAATTGCTGTAGAGTCCAAGATCGGGAGGAAAGATGTATTCTTTCTAGCCATTTATAGGCCGCCTAAACAATCTGGAAAAGGAAACGGTTCAAGTCCAAAATATCTACAAAGAGTGGAGGAAGAACTTAATGACATTTGCCAATGGGCGAGCTTCCAAAAACAGTCTGTCGTAATTGCAGGGGATCTCAACATGGACAGGCTAAGACCGGAGCGTGGCGAAGGGAAGATCCTCAAAGATCTTGAGGAAGTCTACGATCTACAATGTATGATTACGAGACCTACAAGAATCACCGCACAAACCCAAACACTCCTGGATGTGGTACTCACCAACACTCCTGAGCTGTTCAAGAGATGCGGAACTTATAATCCTGAATTAAGCGACCACTACGTGAAATGTACGGTGAAATGATTGAAAAAGTCCAAAAGCACATGCCGAGAACCATAACATTCCGACAGATGAAAAACACTAATTTCAAAGAGCTTAATCAGGATCTACTTGAAGCCCCCTGGCACGTGGCTGAGATCTTCAGCAATATCGACGATAAGTATGACTACTGGAACGCTCTCTTTGATAGCATTGTCAATGAACACTCCCCGATTAGAAGCAAACGCGTTCGCGGGAAAGATATACCTTATATGACTCCTCAATGGAAAAAGGCAGTGAGGAACAAGAGGAAGTTTGCTATTCAGTTTGCCAAGAACCGCACTCCAGAGAACTTTGAATTGAAAAAGAAGTACAGAAACATTGCAACACGGCAACGAAGAAAGGCTATCAAGGAATACTGGAATACTAAATCGGAAGAGCTCAAATCCAAGCCTAGAGAATTTTATAGCACATTTAGGCCCTTTATCAACACGAAAGCCAAGGATACCAACTCGATATGCTTAAGAACAGGCACGGATAAAATCGAAGAAGATCAAACGGTAGTGGCCGAGCACTTAGTTAACTACTTCTCAAAAGCGGCTGCAAGTATTGGAGGAGACCATGTCAACAGCCTCACTGAGGACGACCACGTCAACCACACCAGTGTCCAGGCTATACGAAATGCTTACAAAGGAACCTAGTTTGACTTCAAGTACATCAGCAAGGATGAAGTACAGCAAGCACTTGAAAGGGCCAACCCCAGAAAGTCCAGTGGATGGGATCCGGGAGCACCACCGAAACTTCTCAAAAAAGTGGCTAGCGGAATAGCTCCATCGTTAACTAGTCTCTACAACAACTGCATTGAGATGAGTCAATGCCTAGTGCATGGAAAATGGGCTAATGGACACCTGTTTTCAAAAAGGGTGATAGGCAGGAGGATAAGAACTATCGGCCCATTACCTCCCTCATCACTGTGGATAAAATCTTTGAACACTTGCTCTGCAAGCAGATTACTGGCCACTATGATTGCACTCTATACAACAGGATGACAGCTTATAGAAGTAACCACAGCTGCGAGACTACACTGCTAAAGCTGGTCGAGGACTGGAAACGGGCTGTAGACAGGAAAGAACTTGTGTCTATTTTGTCCACCGACATGAGTAAGGCTTTTGACTCTTTGAGTCACTCACTATAACGAAACTAGATGCATATGGCTTTGGAGGCAGATCACAGTCTCATGCGATAACAGGGCAAACAGGGTCAAACAAACGACGCTACAAGCGAGTGGAAAAGGATGGAACGTGGCTGCCCTCAGGGCTCGTCACTAGGACCCCTCTTGTGGAACATGTTCCAAAACGACATGTCCCTTCATGTCAAGAACGCTAACCTCACAATGTACGCTGACGATCATCAATTGTACACAACAGGAAAGGACCGCAGCACAGTAGGGTCACGTTTAAAAGCGCAAGGCCAGTTAGCCTCATCTTGGTATAGGAACAATTTTCTCTTAGCGAATCCAGATAAATTCCAGTCACTAAACATCAATCCGAGAAATGTAGATGCTGTTAACGAGGACGCGATAGTGCGTATAGACGACCAGGTTGTCGTGAGAACAGGACAGGTGAAACTACTGGGTATCCACCTTGACAAAAATCTGAATTTCACCAGTCATATTAGCCAACTATGTACTAAGACTAGTCAAAAAGTAGGAGTACTTATGCGATTACGCAATCTTATACCATGTGCCGCTAAGCTATCCTTATATAAGTCGTCCATCTTGCCACACCTCACTTACTGCCACTTAGTATGGCATTTCCGCAAGTCATCAGATCGCAGGAAGCTTGAACGAATCCAGGAGCGCGCGTTGAGGGCAGTTTATAAATCAAAATCAGAGTCATATCAGGAACTCCTCAAACGCGCTGAGCTACCGACGCTATACAACAGACGATTACAGGACATTGCTATACTAATGTACAAGGTCAGGTACGGTCTTGCACCAAGTAGCGTCTCGGACATGTTTACCTGCAAAAATCAGCGTTACTCTCTTAGAAATAGCGATTTTAATGTACCCAGGTTTGGAACCGTATGCTACGGCAAGCATTCGATAAGACATTTAGGGCCCTTCCTATGGGCAAAACTAAGCATAGGTCTTAGAACAGCATCCAGTCTTAATTTATTCAAGCAGAAAATCAGAAAGAAGACAACAGGCCTGCTGGAAAACAACTTGAACTGCTGCAGCCTCTGCAACTCATGATGCGTTTATATTTTGAAATAGATTTTTAATTAGATTTTGATCCGTATATATTCCTAGCTTTCTTATTAGATTAGATTAGATTAGATAGATTTTGTTCTCTACTTTGTATTTCAACTTTTCATTCCTATTATATCCCTTCATCTTTTTCTCATTAGATTAGATTAGATAGATTTTATACTTCATATATATTTTTTAATTTTTCAATCCTATCATTACAACTTAGAGTGTCCCCAATTAGCTACATTAAGCTAAATACATTGACACTTGAATAAAGTTATTATTATTATAGAAAGTACATACATACGGCTATCTGCCATCATCCATCAACAAATCAGTATTTTGAATAGCAGTGATGCTCGTGGAGTCGTTTGTTCCGGATTCGTATCAACACTACCTGGACACCAACCTCCAACTCAGCAATGGCTACCGCCAATACAACAGAAGCATACCAGGCTACCTTCACAACCGTCCGATCCATTTAATTTGTGAAGCACTGTCTGAAGAGCAAGTTTGCTGCCGCTGAGTATGAAGGACATGACCTGAAATGTTTGAATTTTGTAAAAATAGAGTTCCTTGTGAGAAGCTGCTTGTACAGTGATAGGCTGTTTCCTGTAAAGGTGTTAGATCCAAGCTGCCAATGTGAAAGCTGGCGTAGGACGCAATTCCCCAGCAAAGATTTCTTCGCTGTCTTTAAGGTCTCGATAAAGGTTTGAGCGCCCCATTCTTGAAAAAATTATTGTAGCGTACACGTATTATTGTACACGTATTATATATCGTTGTAAAGGTCTTTGACGGCAGATTACAGATCTGGTGTTATTGTTTTCAGGCACATTAAAGGTGAATTGCGATTGACGTTAATTTGAAAAAGGAAACGGGAAACAAAACTTCTGTCGGTTTTATTTTAAAATGCCAAAACAACTTTTTTCTGATACTCAATGAAGTTGAATAAACTACCGTGTCAGCGAATTTTGATCCGTTTTGTTTTACGGATTTTATTCTCTTTTAAAGTGGAGGGAGCGTTTCAAAACCCGTTTTTTGTACAAACTATTTAATAAAAAATTAACGAAACAAAAAATCAAAAATCGCTGACACAGTATTGGAGAAGAATATGTTGCCTACAGCTCACGAAAATTTGAGCAATACTGACCAAAACGCTCGAAAGTGTTGTTTCCCGACAGAAAACTAATTTTTCGCGAAAATCTTTCATTGATCTGACCTAGATCGCACTCTGCCTTTAACGTGTATGAAAAATGTAATACTAGATCTGCATTCTTCAGTCCCAGACCTTTACAACGATATATTGTACGATATATCTTAAATAGCAACGCTACAATGATTATTCGAGACTGTTTTTAAGGAACGCACGAACCTATATATCGAGACCTCTTTTAGAGTGGGACTTTGGCAGATTACCACACTCCTTCAAGAACAGTGTTTTCATAACTCTTGATGTCGGGGAAGAATCACCCTTGCAACCAAGTACGTTGGATGACGGTAATGACGATTTCAGTGTAGATGAGCCAAACACTCGACAATTGGGTCGCACCTTCACACGATGGAGGAGCAGCATTCATTTCGGACGAAGATGAAGAAACTGATGGATCCCACGAACCGTCTTCCCAGTCAAGGACTGGTCTTGCTGACAGGGCACCTTCCCAAATGCCTAATCCTATAAAGGCCAGAAGACGTCTTCAGGAAAGGATAGATACTCTAAGATGGGCAACATTCATGGTGGATGATGCTGCTGTCCTTGAGAAAGCAACTTCTATGGTGGAAAATCAGATTGCACAGCTTCAAAAAAGTTGTCCTTACCAAAATGGTCTTCCTCTGCGACAGAGGCCTGCGAAGAAGAGGTTGAAGATTACTAAAGTAGACTACCACAAGGTATTCCACAAGGCGCTCCCCAAGCGCAGACAGCACACCAAGAAGAAAAAAAACCGGGGTGAGGTTGTAGACTTGACCAAGCCTGAGGGGTTGGTTGCTTATCCGTTTATCCACTCTATCTTCTTTGCAGATCGACTCGGTGTTCAGTGTACCCCTTTATGAGCGTGCGACTCCAACACAGGCAGGAACTTCTGCCAGGGGTACATTTCTGCAGAAGAAATGTCCCCCTTTTTCTACAGTCACTAAGGCCCCATCCAAAGGTATCCGTTTTTTGTTTGTTTGTTTGTTTTTGTTTTTTTTTTTTACGAAAACGCACACTTTCCTTTGCGGATTGGTCTTCCGTCCACACGTATCCGGTGAATACGGTCACGAAAACGAAAGCTTTTGAAAATGATTGTTCATCTGAAAACGATGTCGTGTGGACGCAATACTTTTATTCCGTTTTCAGTGAAATGTAAACTTTTGAAAACGCATCCGTGTGGACGGGGCCTGTAATGCTATATATATAAATTGATATCGTAATGATTGGTACACTTTTAGTACTTCACAGGGAGAATCCACAGAGAGAATCCACAATCCGTGCGAAGCAGTAACAAGAGTGAAGACTATCAAATTGAAAGCTGGCTTGAGTAATTGCATTTTGGAAGTGGGTCCCTTTAAGATCACGGTGTACGACTTGCTGACCACTGTGCCTCCTGGGTCTTTACCCGTAAAAGAGAGGGAACATCAAAAAGGCGATCGATGCCCACGTCTGTAGATGGATGGTTGACCGATGTGGTAAGTGGTTCAAATACTGTCTATTCCTGTTCACTAGTGCGATACTTAATTTAAGACCAATATATACCAGACTTTGTTTCCATTTTCTTACATTTTTTAGATAGTTTACGCAACTCTATGGCAGCTAGCGAAATGCAACGGGAGGCTCTTTGCTGCAGACACCACCCTTTGTCAAACGGTAAAGCATGGAGCAAGCACGCGTCGATTGTGGGTGGGCGAGAATTTCAATGGCACAAAAAAATCTCATTCCATTGAATGTCTCTGGACGCCATTGGACCTTGCTGGTAAGTTACGATACATGGATGTACTTAGTTGAAGGTCTGGGGTGTAATGCTGGGTTTCGGTGTCCAAAACTTTGAAAAATATGAGTACGCCATTACACTTGAGTAGCTGGATTCCCCGTCCGGTTTTTCGAATACGGTATATATATATTTTGGTTTATTTTCCCGATTCTGTCAAAACCTTTAGACATTTTCCAATTAATGACGACTATTCAGGTTTGTTTCCAATTCTGGAAAGAGAAATGGCGTTTGAAAAGCAGCAACCATCCCTGTTCATCGCTCACATATTAAATGACGTCATCGTAGACTAAGACACATGCCATTTATTGAAAGTAAAATATCTTCATTTTACAATAATACGTCAGTTTCTCGCTTTGTGATTGGCTAATTTTCATTATCAATAAGAGGACAGACACAAAATCGAGTGCTGATGACAGTGATTTGGACGAAGACGGTGAATTCAGCTTCAATTTTACCTCAATTCTCGTAAAAGCGACATTCGTGGATTCACAACTTTTTGACAATGTTATGACGCGTTTCATGATCAATAAGAGGACAGACACATAAAAAACTAACGTCAATTTGTTAAATACATATCAATACAAGAGAAACCCAAAGGCGTAGCATCCAACCCCCCAGCTCTTGTTCGGTAATGGGCCCCAGGGTATTTTGAAATCATACTAACAGTCAATATTGTATGGTAGCATTCTCAAGGATTTTTTAAACTACAATTAGTTCTCTGTAATTCTGTGTAATCTATCTATATTCAAAATTTTAGATAGCAAGGAATCCACGCATATTTACATCGACCCATTGCATAGAAAAAAGCCCCCCAACGAAATAGCAGCTGCTTCAAATCCCAGCTTGTACAGACTCGCTAACAACATAAGGTGAGTGGAGTGAGTGGCCACTCATCAGGGCTGGCACTTTCTTTAATGCATCAGTATTTATTATATGTTACTGTCGTGAAGACTTCTATTGTGAAGATGGCTTAAGTTTAAACTTATACAGCTACCTGAGGCTTTTGTTATGTGAACAGGTTGGAGCTACATTGCTGGTCAACTGTAATTGCTATTGTATATAATGGACCACAAATACAGTCACATAGAAGATATGTATAATAGTTAAGTTTAACCTGACCTAAGTGCCTCATGCAAAACTGCAATTTGTGATTACATGCAGTAGTCACAAATTGCACTAGAACATGGTTAATTTGGTGATGCTGCAAATCCATAGGGCATGGATAGGCATTAATATTGAACTCTGCTGCTGACAGCAACTTACAATTTTTTTGTGTATACACTACACTGTAATAATAAAGTTATATTGTCTACATTCATGTTATAGCGAAGCAGCAGACATCAAGACAGGCTGGAAGAGTAGAGTGGAAATGCATCGAACCCCCTCATTTTCAAAAAAATGGATGGTTTCAACTGTGGCGCCTTAATCTGCACGGTAATCTTTAGAAAAATGAATGCATTTGAACATTTTTGGTGCCAGTACACATTTTTAGCAAGAAATTCAATTGAGACTATTTATTTTTTTCTGTTTAGTTTGCTAGGAGCTCGGGTGGAAACAAACTTTCATCCAAGTTGAACAAGTTCAATTTTGCCATTGAGAGGCAGAAGATGTTATCCAACCTACTTGGCAGCTGCCATGTTGGTGTCGTCAGGTACCTAATTTTTCCTACTATTGAAAATATTTTTAAGAATGTGCCACCATGCAGGGTTGATCGATTTGGTCAGGGAAGCTCTTGTCTGGAAGGTATGCAGACAAGATGACAACGAAGACTGGCTTGGCTGCGACAGGTGTGGCCAGTTCTTCCACACCAGTTACATTGGGTACATGGACAAGGGCTGGACCCTTTCGCTTTTTTTCCATGATTGTGCATGTAATTATATCAAAATAATCATTTATTGTTCTATTTACTTTACACTCAGTGTGTAAATAGGTTCCAGTTCGATCCTCACCACAAACTGTTTCTTTGTGTTAATCATGTAGTCATCTTAAGAACAAACTTTATGATTTCGAACATATTTTCGAACAAATATGCGATGTTTTTCCCTTTTTTAGACCTGCCCACACGAAGTTTTAGATATATTTTGAGTACCAAAATGGCCGATCTGTTGGGTATGACATGTAAATTGCGCAAGGTCCAGTGTGGGAATTCGCTTCCCGTCTCATTCGATGCGGTTGAACAGTGTTCACCGGCGCCATTTGTGTTCACGGGCACCATTTTGTACTGGTGGCAGATGGGAAACGGCGAGTGACAAAATTTCGGGGTGGGGTCGAAAGTTAGCAATTTTGTTACTCGCCTTCAGTCTCCCATCTGCCACCAGTACAAAATGGCGCCCGTGAAGACTGTTCAACCGCATCGAATGAGACCGCAGGCTACGATTATTGCTATATTAGTAACATACACGTTTCAGAGCAAGCGGAATAACATGCATGTACAAGCCTACAAATTAGCAAGATGTGTGATAGTCGGTACATCCAAGCCATTTAATACTGGGGTTCGTTCGCTGTAAAGTGGATCGATCACTAATGGGACAAAATGCGTATTTTAGCAAGTGGTGTTTTATCACCATGTGCAAAGAGTAGTAGAAGGAAAAGTAGTGGTGTTAAATATATAACATGAAACCCAACCTTTTTCCACATTTGACGAGTATACGTTTGTAATTTATTTTCAAATTCCATCTTTCGTTGAAACGATTTTTCCCGGTCCTAACACGATATATATTTACGACTCCAAGCACAGCTACCCCGAGCGAGCGTAGAGAGGCCTTCTCAACCATAGTCTCTTGCGCGCCGGAATCGACCATTTTGAAGGTTCCCGAAAGTCGAAGAGCACTTCAGTTCTCGACAACACGGGTAGAAACGGCGGAATTTTAGGGATTCGTTCTCTTCAGCTGGTTTTCGTTTCCTGAAAAAAAAATAAAAACAAAAAAAAAAAAAAAACAAAAAACAAAAAAAGACAAGAAAACTATATTGACAACGTCATCAAATATTAAAAGTCATTTAGCGATTGGTGGAAGTTCGTCATAAAAAAGAGTGTGCAACTTAGAATACCAGGCGGTTAGATTGTATTTCGAGCTACACGTGCACCTGAACCTGCTGAGTAACAGAGAACTCAGTGACTTATGTGATGCCTGATCAAACATATGCAAGTTGAACTATTTCACTGCTGTTTTCTTTGTACGTATTAGTAAGAAACTCCTTTTAAACCGACGAGAACATTGCTATATTTAATCTTCTCAGCTTTCAATTCAGTGGTCACACCTTTTTCATTTGACAGTTTACAGCCGACATTGCGAGCACAAGCCTTCTAATTTATTGGGGAAGGGGGGAGGGGAGGGGGGGTGGATAAGAATTGGCAAACGTTCATTGGCCTGTTCCTTCCACGACAAGACTGCTGAAGTGAATTCAAATAAAAGCAATTGACTTGTACCTTTATCTTGCATGCCTAACATGTTTAGAATGAGACGAGTACTGAACCTTGAAAACTCTGACGGCGCGATTTCTGCCCGTAAATTATAAAATTGAAAAAATCACTGGTTATCCCAAGCAATTCTCTAATCTAAGCTGTCAAATAGGCCCCCCAATACAAGGGTTTATTTATGAATGTTTAAAGAACAAGCATTTGTGCGACTATAAGCTCTGAAACACATTCCCATATAGACAATCCACCTTTATAAACGTTACAGTAAACATTTGGTCAGTTACGCAGTTCAAAATTTCCACCAAATTTAAATTGTACACAACAGCCAGATATCCTTTACTCGTTCGAGTTGCCGAATGTCAACAGCGGTCAAAAGTCTGTTTAGTTAACACATGAGCAAGCACATGTCATCGTTCAAGACTTGCATTAGCCACTTTCACTCTCATGCGCAGTTGTTGAGGCTGAGATATTCTGTCAGGCCACGTGTCGACAATAAACGTGGTGGACAGGATAGAGAACCAGTTTGTTGGTCTTAATGCAATCAGTCAGGACAAAACAGGCTGAGTAGAGATTTACTTGCAGCCACAGTTTAACTTTAGGTTAGCGCTAATCGGCGTTTGAAACACGGAATCTAACCCTCGGTTAAATTTTAATCTTTGATTAGCGATATTTAACCGCGCTAATCGGCTTTCGAAAAACTGGGGCCTGACTAGCAAAGTTTTTTTCCGCCCGTCGCAAATGGTTTTCTTCGATTTTTTGTTTGTTCTAAAAGTGTAGTTATTTAACAAATACCTTATTAACCGAGCTTGGTCGGTCTGTACGGAAAAACATTATGTATATTATATATTCCTCTGTACAGGCCAAGTGCTTCGGTATGGAAAGACCTCGGGCAAACTATTCCTCGGTACAGACCCTGACGTCTAGCTACTGTGTATGAAGAAGCTTATTTTAAAGTCGAACTGACTCTCACCTGCCTGGCAATGAAAGTTCACTTCTAGATACTTATGCGTGTCTTCACATGGATTTCCAAACAGTTCGTTGGCTGCTTCCAATTCACAGGAATTCTGTCTGTTGCACTTTTCTTTAACAATCTTATGAGCGTTGGGCGCTTTGCAGTTGGTGTCCACGGCTAGTTTGTTGCCACAGGTCAACTTGTCGGTGCGCCCGTAGTTTGCCGAGACGATATCGATTACCTGGCCCGCCGGGCACGTCACTTTCTGTGGCGCTGCGAATTCGCAGATTAATTTCGTCTGTAATTCTTGAAAATAAAATCTTTATTAGAGTAAGAATCTGATGTAGCTTAAACTAGAAATACGATAATCGCAGATATCCCTTCGCCCTGTAGGTGGGTTTTCGGGATCCGGGATTTTTCTCTATTTTTCGCTAGATGATTATTAATCGTTTGCAAACCATGGTTGTATAGCGCAACGTCACCAGTCAGCCAGCCGCTAAAATAATGTTTGCCGCACGGCAGGCTGGTTTTATAGTAGTTTAGACTACATGCACAGTGATGCATTTTCAATTTCCTTACAACAGCTATTGACACACTCGTTCCAATCAACTTTCAGCATCCTAAACTAAAGAATTCAATCACTTAGGTCACACTTACCTGGTTTACACAAGTAGTAGACCTGAAGATACTTCTTGACATTGCTACACTCAGAGGGGTCCCCATAGGACTCTTTGTCGGCCTCTAGATCACAGCTATTTTCTTCGTTACAGGATTCCTGAACCATAGCTATCACGCGGTTAACATCTGCTTTGCACGTAGTATTAACGAGCTGCCCATTCTCTGTACACATGTCTGGGTGAAGCCGACCGTAATTGGCCCAGATGATTGATATAGCGTTATGTGGGGAGCAGGACAGCGTTCTCTTTGGTTCGCCGTCACAAATGGTTTCGTGTAAAAATTCTAGGAAGTTCCAATGAAAGAGATTGTGTTCTTATTATTATTAGATAACATGCAGATGCAAAGTAGTGTAAAACGAATATATGTAATTAAGCCTGTGGTCAAGCTTATTTAGGGCCATTTAGGCAGCTTTTAAAAGTATGTTATGGGAAGACATTAGGTGAAAGTTCTATATCTTCATGTGACAAAGTTTGTGAAAATAATTCCCCTGGTAGTTAATTCAAAAGTTAAAACAAAAAACAAAAAAACAAACAAACAAAAAAAAAAATTAAATTCTTCTTGTTATGTACCTTTTGCGCGTTAGAGCTCTAGAACAAAGGAAAACTGAAAAGCAAATCAGGTTATTGATGTGGGCGCGCAGTCGAAAGGCGGGAAAGTTTCATCAAGACACTTGCTGTTGTTGTTCGATGTCAGTGACTTACTTTGTTCAACCGAACCAGCAGTCCAATGCAGCAAAAGAGTACCAAATAGAGTGGAAACAGCGAACATGGTAAGAAACTGTGAACAACAAAGGAAAATGGTGAAACTGTTTGGGTTTATAATAAGTTCATTATTCAAGATGCACGTATCCCGGAGCTCTGACGATGGGAAATTGTATTTCTAATCTATATGATCAAGTAAGTTCCCTATTTTGATCATGCCTAGAGGTGTAAAATTTGTAAAGTTGTAAAATTGCCCAGGTGACCAGCGAAGCATTCCGAGACAATAGCTTCGAATGGATAAATTATGTCAGAAATTAAGTCTAAAAACACTTTAATACTCATTAATACAATACACCAGGCCGGTTTGACTATTTTTGACTATTTTGCTACTAGCAAGATCAATGAATAAATTCACACAAAAAATAAATGGAATTCCTTACGAGATAAGAATATCCTGGAAGCGGGCAATGTTTTCATGGTTCTTCTACTATGAAAATTATTTCCATGCATGCGAACTCATTGCTTGTGTGTGAACTGTCTAACAGTTGTTCGCGTTCATGTTATTAAATAAAAACATACCACTACCCTTCGACTGGCCAAAATCACAAAACATGTCAAAATAATCATTCGAGTTTGGACTACCTGTTATGTTGATAGTGTTGCGGTGCTCAATGTCAGAGAAATCTGCGGTCAACTTTAAAGTTGGACTGGTATATTCCTTGTTGATACATTTTTACCGCCACCTTAGTCTGCGTGGAGGCTCCAGAAGCGTTCAGCCGTGTTGGCCACCTGTTGACAGAGTGTAAAGAATACCCGCTGATATTTATAAGGGAAAAGACAATTGATACACCAGTTGGTCTATATTGAAATGCTTTCACCACCTTCCCTGCCAAAAACGAAACCTAGAAAACCTAGAAGTCTGAACTGTTGAATATAATGGTATGACCATCAAAATAGAAGCTCTCAATGAGTACATAGTAGCAGGGATCATGTGAAAATATGGCAGTGGAAAGAGTTTAAGAGTCTTCATCTGGTTCGTTTTCTCATTTCTTTCTAGTTTAGATTTTGTATGCTTCAATTTAATACCGTTATTTGATTGTTTGTTTGCTTGTTTGTTATAGTTTTGTCTTACCATAGCTTTATTGCCAACCGGGTTTTTAAATTTAATAGCTAATGCAGTTACTCAGCTCGATTAGCTCCATAGTTACATCTGAGTAGCCACTACCTGAATCTGTTTTCTAATCTTTCTTTGAAAACGCTCTATTGGCATGATATGGTACTAATAAACGTGCTTGATGAAAGACTCTTTTTGTTTAGCCCTTTTACTCTCAGCTTAATACAGAATAAGAAACTGAGAATTGATAAAGTAATTGATATTTTATTCAACCTTCATTTGCGCAAGGTACCAAGAGCCAAAATTCTCCTTACGATATTATATATCTGCAGTTATGAAATTGATGGTGAAAGTTAAAGTTAATCACTCTTGAGAGTTATAGAGTTAGACGTTGTTTGGCAGAAGGACTTATTTCTATATAGTTCATATGTCGAGAATGAACTCAGTTGATGTACCTCAACGCGTGTCAGTGTGAAGGGGAGGGGGAGGGCGGGACGGGGATATTATTTTAAATTTGGAATATGTGAGCAGTGATTTGGCATTAAAAAGGCCATTTTGTGTTTCTTTTTCTGACCAAACCTGTGCGTCTCTTATTGCTTTTCCATTGTAGGAAAAAAAAAACAAAAAACAAAAAAAAAAACAAAAAAAAACAAAACAACAACAACAAAAAAACACATGCACATGCACAAAAGTGGTATAATCTGACAGACGAGAAAGTGAGTGCCGTTAAGTAACTGTCTGTATGTCTTTTCTGTAAAATTCGCTGTCCGAGACTCGTTTCATGATTTGATATCCCGAACCTGAAGATCGCGCTCGAAGGATACAGCTGACCACTCGGTACAATCGCAGAATGTGACGCATGTTTCCCGCAGTGTCACCAAGATGCTAGCATAGTTTGTCTGTGACGGAAAAGACTCACCAGGAAAATTGTCAAGGTAAACGATCAGGCAAGCAGCTAGTGAATTTGGTGTTAATGTCGCTGTCTTTTTTTATTTATTTTTGTTTTCTCTGGCAGGAATAAAGATAAACAACGAAATAGTCACTCTCCCTGCATCTAACACCACACCTTGGCGACATAAATGGATCGAAGGACTTCAGGACATTGTAGACTGTCCTTCAGATTTCCTCGCATCTTTTGTAAAGCTTGGAGAATTTTGAAAGAGCCCTAACTATGTCGTTGTACCGCAGGGAGAGCACTTTATATACAAGGAAGTTGAAAGTAAGTCCATCTTTAATACCTGTGACAATCATAGCTACAGTTCTGGAATATTACGTGGTTATTCACAAATCCACAAATTATAATTTGGGCTAAAGAAGTTAAACTTATAATTTTTACCTTGTTTCTATAATAATAGTTGATTACCACCTTATTAGATTATTTATTAACTATATTCAATCACATTTAATAACCTGAACGCCAAGCGGTTCAGCCCTCGAATTTTGTCTCGCGTTGCTCAATTTGCTACGGCTTGTGAATGTTTTGCCGGAAAAACGTACAAGATCCTACACTTTTTTAAATATTAAGGCTTCAACTGGTCACCTTTTATCATCTGAGTGAAGTGTTAGACGCTGTACTACATAGTTACCTTTTGTTAGATTTTGACTCCATCTAACAGTTGAATAGTTACTATAAGTGAGTTAGACAACCACTTGTTGCGAGGGATCCTTGTTGAACGTTTGACATGCTAAGCGTTTAAAGCCTTTCTCCTTTCTCACCAACGTCTCCACGTACAGGCACTTGACAGTGCTCAGCCATTCACGAAACTCTGGTGTCGGAGTTTCGTGAGATAAATTCATAATTAGCGGCGTTAAGTCCTGAGACTCGTTGTTCTCTTCCATATGTGCGTGTTTCTTGTTCGCCAGATTGTTTAAATTGACATCCGCGTTGAAGCGGGTTAAAGAAGTTGAATGTAGTTTGCTTGTGGCCGCTGTCTTGGTAGACGCATGTACTTTAAAGTTGCGCAGGTTAGTCATTGTAGAATCCTTAAAGCCAGAATTCCTCACCAGTCGAGTCTTTCCTGTTGATTGTACCGCCTCGTGCTTTTTTCTGTCATCCTTAACATTACTTTGACGTAATCTTGCTTGATCGTTGTTTTTCGAATCACTGAAACTGTGACAAGCTTTAAGATCTAGATGAAGTTTCGACTTAGCAAGGGAACCACGGGTGCTTTCTTTGTGACTGTCATGGCCCTTTACTTCATTGTTGCGAGTCTCCTGTTTTAGCAGTGAGTCCAAATTATAAGCAGTACCGGTTATGATTAACGTGTTACTCACTCTCTCTTTTAGCCAAGGCCTTGTCTTAAAAAGCTTCTGTATGTCCGCAATGGCTTTCGCTTGACTTAAATGCTGTTCTTTGACCGTACCGAACGTTGGTTTGGAATGAAAAGCGTCCGTTCCGCACTGAATCCAATCCTGCTTGGTCAGGAAGTTGGCGACCTCTCCTTCTCCTGGTTGCTCAAAGACTTTTTGGTTCCCAGGAGCCGTGGTGTTATATTTAAAGAAAACAGTGGCCATGTGATCTGTTCAGGCCAACTTCAAGATTCTTCTGTACTGCTGTGCTTAAATCTCAGAATGAAGATAATCCGCGTTGCTTCGCCAGTTATTTTGCCTTGACTGCGATGCGTATCAAAAAGGTGTTGATGTGCTGACTTTAACAGTGCACCTCAGATTTCGTCATTTCGTGTAATCGTTCTTGGCAGTGTCTCGTTAATTACGTTGAAAAATGCCTTCTGTGTCCGTAGGTTTTCTTGGGTTCTGATTTTGTAAAGCTAATCTTCAGACTTAAAACTTGGGTTTGAACTCGTGCTGTGGTCTTTTAAGGCGGGAAACGAATTAAGCCTTGAATTGATTTTAATTTTCTTTCATGAATCTTTTATTTGTTTGACAGGCTCGTTCATTGAACCATTACCCTCTTTATTTCGAGAACATTCGTAGTTTTCTCGTATAATTGCAGGATGTTGAGCGGATGTTGATTTTGAGCTAAACCTAACCGCTCTAGTTTTCTCTTTGCTGTAATTTAATTCGACCTACAAGTGGCATTAGTTTTTGTGGCATTGCCTAAGTGCTGGATCAAAAACATAGCTTTATTCAACAAAGACAGCGATGACATAAGAGAAACAACATTTAGTTCGAAACAAATTTTAGCATGATGAGTAATCGTATCTGCTTTTTAAGCACGGGAAATTAATATACCGCGAGAAAATAACAGTTGCGGACGAATTTAGGTTCCTCAAATGTTTACAGGTTTCGTTTCTAATATTTTAGAGTATCAATAACATCAGCAATAAGACGTATCAACAACCAGAGGCATCGACAACCAGAGGGGCGCATGAATACCATCATCTGACGAAACCTCTTCACTTGTCTCTGAAGATGACTTCCGCTCCGGTAGTCTAAACGTCAGTCACCAAAGTCTTGAAGACTATTCTCACCACTAAAATCACAAAAAATCTACTGTTCAAACATCAGGTTAAAACCATTTACCATTTTAAAGTATATCCACGGTATCGCGTTCGTATATATTTTGCGAATAAAACTGGCATTTTTGGAATGGAATAAATCAAGAAATTGTGAACATATATTAGAACTTGTCTCGTTCAAGCTGAACTAACGCTCTTGTCCAATATGCCCCAGGTATTCGAGCCCCCTCATTTAAGCCCCTCCACACAAGGGTCCCCTGTGAACGACCCCTTTTCTTAGTTCCTTGTGTACGACACAATATAGACCTTGCTTAATCCCTTATAGACAGTTTCAGCATTTTGCTGGTCGTTTTTTGACATTTTAAAACGTGAAACTTGCTCAGTACTAACATTAAAAGTACGAGCGAAGAATTAATTGAGGACGTTAGCTTTTAGCTGGCGTGAACACTGCTACCAGAATATACTCACTGATAGTTTTCTGTGGAGTGGTCACATGCTATCACGCAGCAGTTCAGTTGTATATATAGGTTGACGTTAAAATCCGCCTTTTGCAGTAAAATGGCTAAGGGTTTAGTGGAGTGCACAAATGGAATCCAGTGAGCTAGAAGGCGTTTTTACCTGATTAATTGTTAGACGATTTATTTAATGGAAGGGGCACATATGCCGGCATGGCGTGGCTAGGATTTGTACATGTTATGGATTCAGACTAGTTCAGGATGTTGCACTTTGATATCTGACACAGAAAGACAACTTATCAGGATCCTGGCACGCTTGAAGTTTGTGTTCGAGCTGATTTACCTTCGTATTCTCGACTTGCGTAGTGAGCCATTTGTAATCGCTTTATGGAAACTGATGCACTGCAGTACAAAGTAATTAAGTTTGAAGCTGCTTGTTTCCGTGGTATTCTTTCTGACTAAAATTTATACATTTGGTGGTCTCTTTTTGGCACTTCTTCTTTCATTTATCGTTGGTTGGTGGTGCCGAAACTTTCCAGATTAAATCCTCATTGATTCTTCGCCTCGCTCTTTTGCATTGGAGAAAGTGAGCTGTGGCTAATGTATGGCCTTTCTGGTGGTTTGCCGTACATATGACGATACAACATTTCCTGATCTATCCAAGTGTGGCGCTCTGACTGGAATGGACGTGTCCTGAAATCCATCATAACCTTCGGAAAAATCTTTAATGGGCTGAATTCTCTATCATCGTTTCCGTTTGCTTTAAATTCAGGGAAGCCTCTATCAATGCCCGACTGGAACAGGTATCCAGTGGCAGATGTGGAGTTGATGGATGTTTCGTTACGTGGCACACAGGCTCGTGAGTATAAATGCTGTGCTTGATAACCCACTCCCATTGTATTTATTTGAAGAAGTGGGACAGTCGAGGAGGTCGAAAAGTATGACGTACGTTGTTGGGAAGACATCCTTTCGATCCTGAAATGTTGAGAATATCTCTGGTCCATAGTGAATTCTGTACCCTGCAACATTGGAGCTGTGTAGATTAGTATGATCAGCACTGAACAGGTATCCAATGGCAGATGTGAAGTTTATGGATGTTTCGTAGCGTGATACACGGGCTCGTAAGTGTAATGCTGTGTTTGATAACCGAGTTCCACTGTCTTTGTTGGAAGAATCCCTCGAGGATTTGGGGACAGTCGAGGAGGTCGAGATGTTTGACGCACGTTGTTGGGAAGACATCCTTTCGATCCTGAAATGTTGAGAATATCTCTGGTCCATAGTGAATTCTTTATCTTGCAACGTTGGAGCTGAGTGTGTAGCTTGTATGATCAGCACTGGACAGGCATCCAACGGCAAATGTGGAGCTTATGGATGTTTCGTAGCGTGAAACACCGGCTCGTAAGTGTAATGCACTGTCGTTACTTGAAGAAGTCCCTGAGGACTTGGGAACAGTTGATGAGGAGGTTGGGATGTGTTGCACACGCTGTTGTGAAGACATCATTTCGATTCTGAAATGTCGAGAATACCTCAGCCTCTGGTCCATAGTGAATTCTTTATCCTGAAAAGTAAGAGCTGTGTAGCTTGTATAATCAGCACTGGCAAAGACCGTTCTGGGAATGTGGAAAGCTGTACTACTGGTAAAATGACTGTATGGACCGGACCATTAGATTCGACATCTAGCGATGAACAGGCACAAACAATTTGCATTGACGCAATGAAACGTACAGTAGAAGCATTGAATAGAATGCCCTGACGTGGGTGATTAGGGGAGGGCTTTCGGTTCTTGCTCAAACGGTTGCCGACACTCAACTTCGATTCGACCTCTGTGCGTCATTGGCCAAGTTTTTGACGAAGGCACTTACGCTACTTTCGATTCGCGCTCAGGCGATTGGTTAGCTACCTGAGAAATACATTCCATTCAATCATTTTGTGCGTCATTGGCCAGGTTTTTGACGAAGGTACTTACGCTACTTTCAATTCTCGCTAAGGCGATTGGTTAGCTATTTGAGAAATACATTCCATTCAACCATTTTGTACGTCATTGGCCAATATATTTGCAAATTACAACTGTACTGCTTTGGATTCCCTCTCAAGCGATTGGTTCACTGTCTCACAAACAAATTTGATTTGACTAGTTGTGTGCGTTGATGGCGAAATTTTTTGACAAAAACAGTTATGCTGCTTTGGATTCTCTAAACGATTTGTTCACAATATGACAAAACAAATTAATTTGACTACGTTATTTGACAAACACAGCTTTTGACGAAATTTCTAAATGCGATTCTCCCTTGGGCGATTGGTTAACTATCTGAGATAAATGTTTGATTCAACTAGTTTGTGCGGCAATGGTTAGAGTTTGACAAAAATAACTGTACTGCTTTCGGGAAGCGATACATTCTCAATCATCGTTTCACAAACAAATTTTAACTATACTGCTATGCATTCTTTCTCAAGCGAATTCTTCACTATCTGACAAACAAATTGACCATTTATTTTAGTGCTTCACTGTAAAAGTCTTTGACGAAAGAACCTATGGGACCCAGGCTATTAGAACTGTGGACAATGGCACGAAAACCAGAAGGAACATTGTGCGTTGTTTCACCCTAACCAGTAGTGACAAGCACGTGCTTTATTGCCAGCAGTGTCGAGCCGTGTGTCCGTGGTATGCTACTGGCACCAGTCAAAAAATCCAATATCTTGTAGGTCTTTCTTGAAGGCAGTGAAAGTCTCGTCGTCCATAGCAGTATTGGGTGAGCGTGGAGGTCCCACGTCCACTCCACGAGCTTTGATGAATGCTTTGTGTACTCCACAAGCACAGCATCGCTCCGCTGTAAAAAGGTAAAGTACTGGATGAATGAATGAATGAATGAATAAGTAAACTTTATAGTGTATTGAGTTACTACCAATTGGGGATAATGCACACTAAAAATTATATTAATTTTACCCAGCAAAACATACATTTCATGAACGCTTTATAAACAAAAGGGCCATTTTCTTACCAACAATCGTTTCGAGAATATGCGTAATGTTTCCTGTGATCACTTACTATATTTAAAGAGCACTTTAACCATGGCTTGGGCACGATACTGCAGGAGGAAGGAAAGAATGGAAAAGTCAAACAGAGCGAGTGTTTGTTTGATGGAATGCTTCAATTGAAAAACATAATGCTACATTAATCTCAACCAAACCTTGGTTGAGTGGTGACTCAGCTTATGACTGTCGAAAGTAATTGTGTGATTGCTTTGGTTTTGCGTTTGCTTTGCTTTCGGATTGGTCCACACGAGTTTGTCAGCATGCTCAGTCAATCAGAGACAAAACCAAAACCAAAACGAAACACTTCTCACGCAAGCGATGGCGTGTACTCGCACTGCTGATTGGAAAGTAAAACCAAACGCAAGACCAAACGCGAATTACTTTGGTTTCCAATTGGCTGAACTGTTTTCTCTCAGTCTCTGTGATTGGCCTGTGTGATTACTTTGGTTTTGGTTTTCGACAGTCATCCGAAAACGGCTCTATGCGGGAATAATTGCTTCATCTAAAATATCTCGCTCTTAGCCAAGAAGTGAAACAAGTGTACTTCCGGACCTATATCCTTTACCGTGCGGGTCACCACCCGAGTGTTCCATAAAACTTAATGTTGGGTGTCTAAACGGCCAAACTAATCTCAACTAGACTGGTGTTGCCAGTGAGCTCGCGGCGTGAGTTGCGTCGAGACCAGAATATACTAAAATGTAAGTAGGGACAAGAGCGGAACTTCCAAGAGAGACTTCCAGTTTCTCACCAGAAAAATATCACACAGTATAGAGAACTTGGCTTTTGACATCTCGCTCAAATGAAACCTGATTAAACTATAAATTATCATTACAACACTCATACACTTGCTCCTTAAAGGTTGAGCGACTCTGCATTTTGAGCTTAGGAGCTAAAAAAGGGTCAGCCGGCAAGAGAAGCTGAGAAATGCGTGACATTTTTTTATGCACAATCGATTTTGACAGTTTGACTTCGAACACTTATTTCTAATCAGAGGCCACGATTAATCCAACCTTCGCTTCAACACTTATCTGCTTCTTTTATTAACTGAATGCGTTTCTTTTATTAGGCTTTCGAGTATTCGTGCTCTGTATCAAATATAAAATTAAAAGCGAGGAATGTAAGGCCCGGTTCAGACGCCGCTCCTGACATGCGCCGAACCTAATGCTTGAATTAAGTACGGCAGAAGAACGGCGTCTGAATCAATTAGGTTCGGCATATTTGAATAAGGTACGGCAGCAGTATTAGGTTCGACTGACGCTGTCGCATAATCCGACGTGGGAGCGACGTTGATTCAGACGCCGCTCTTCACATGTGCCGTACCTATTGCATGAATTATTTTAAATTATTTTGAATTAAAAACATGTATCCTTAAACATAAGCACTATTGTGTATTTGGTGCGGCAGGAAAAGTTCGCCGTTTGAATCAACAGTCGCTCCTATGTCGAACCAGGGTCAAATCTATTACTATTAGGTTCGGCGCATGTCAGGAACGGCGTCTGAACCGGGCCTAACACGATAGTTGTTTACAATATTATTGCGGTTTTGTTCACAGCGTGAGTCTATTTGTGACTGCAAACTCAATGCTCAGGACTATTTCGGTGTATTTTTCATTGCTATACAATGACCATTGCGAGACAAAGGCTACATGATCGAATGGAAGAAACATTTCAACAGGTATTGTGTGATAAGCAGAAGCATTTTATGAGCCAACAGATGTCATGTACAGTGTAAAGCATAAATCGCCATTGTTTTACGGTTAAAGCTTATTGTAGCTTTGGTTTCCGTTTTTGGCCTGTTATCTTCCCAAAAGTATTTCGTGTCACCACAGAAAGTTTCGTCGGGACTAAATACTTAGCGGCGACAGAGATCCAGCAGCGGTATCCCTCAAACATTTGTCTACGGTTATTCTCAAAGCTTCCGCGGTGAACTAAAGAACGCAAGCCAAAATCGTTCCCTAAAATCCAGTTTATCCGTGCATGTTCCACAAAGCCAAACGGCGTTGAGTTTGGATTAAATGCAGTTAACTTTTACACATAAGTAACGAGCAATTTACTGGCCACACTCGAGTTATTTAACGAAGTCAATTACATCATTGCATATCACGTGGTAATATGAACCAGTCACTGTGCTGATTCTCGACCCAGAAAAAAATAAAATCCATTTTTAAGCTCGCGGGGCGTGGCTCTCCCGCGAACAATAAAACTCATTGTGGTGAATGTGCTTATCCTCAGAAGAGGACGTTAGATCAACAAAATATCGATCCTAGAAACTGACTAAACATGTGTATTTCCGGTTCAATAAGAAGCCGATCGGTCTCATGTTATCGTGTATTTATTGCTACATTTAAGATATAGAGGATATTACACGGCGGCGCGAAGATATGAATTTTATTTTCGAGTGGTAAAAACAATATTTTACGAACGAGCACTCCGCGAGTGAGTAAAATATTGTTTTTACCACGAGAAAATAAAATCCATATCTTCAAGCTGCCGTGTAATTTTCTTTTTATTATATTAGACATGAGTGTTTTACGAGAAATTGCACAAACAACCGTGCAAAAGTGAGAAATGATGCCAACGACATCCTCACTAGTGAGGATATGGAAAATACGCCACTCGGGTCCCGGATGTAGTTTCGTGTGGATTTTACGCACAGTATATTTTCCAGTAAAACACTCGTGTCTATATAATAAATTACTTTATTAAACGTAAGGTAGACCAAAATGGTTTCTTTTAGATACTGCAACAATGACAAAAGACTAAAGGCGTACACTATAATTTCTTACACTGCATAAATATCGCTATATATTTGGACAAAACCTGCGAACCATAGTATATCACTTAAACAAGAACACTGTTCTGTGTCCAGAAATTACAATCACCATTTCTTTCCTGGCTGTTTCCATGTCCCCTTTCTTGAAGGACTCGATGAGGCGATTGTACAATGCCCCAGCATAGTTGTACGTGCTAGAGAAAAAGAGAAAACGCATTACATTGTGTCGATGATAGGTCAGTCTACGCATATTATCAGTGTATGGATCAGAGGTCTGCAATAGCCTTATTCATTATGACCTCAGTTGGTGTTTGAACTGAACAGTAATCGCCGCTCGTGTTGGAGAAAAAACGATACATGTTCATACTTACGTGGTGTCATAGTACACCCCCCCCCCCCCCCGTGGTACACCCCCTCCCCCAGTCACCCGCAACGGCCAGTAAACTCGGTCCGCAAGGTACCTGCATATTTTTTCCATAGGAGGAGGTTCTCGTAGGGGGAGCACTTATTGTAAGGAAGCACTAAAAGACAGAGGGAAAAGGAAGGTAAATGGAAGATTTACAGCAACTTTTAATTTGCCCGTAATAGTGCTGCACACAGGAAGTGACTGAATGTGGAATTTAAAATTAGCTTTGTTTGCCAGGAGCTAACACTCTCTTGCTTTTTATTGATCATAATACTTACGATCCAACGGTGGCAGTTGCTCCCATAGCCAGGGCACCAATAAGTTGCTGTCATGAAGCAAACAAAGGAACAAATCGCTTTAGAGGAACTCTCTTTTGGTCTACACTACATGCACAGGAATTCCTCTTTTGAAATATATCATACACACATCACTTCGAAAAGGAATAAAACGGTTCATGGAAACTCCTTTTTGCATTACACATAGCATAGTATTCCTCGTCCATCACATAAACACGAACACAAGGAGGACGCATACCAGGGAAGCAAATTCTCCATCAACTGGCACAACAAGCGTAGCTACTTGAGTAATTCGTTTACCTAACGGCCTGGCCAAACGGACTCGCAAATCGACAAACGTGAACAACGCAAGAAGCAACAAAATTACGTAGCAAAACCTGATGAGTCGCTTGCGTAAAACTTGATTTAACTTGCGATGGGTGAACAAACGGCTGACCAAACGGCAAAAAACGTGCAAAGAACGAGCGAAAAACGTGCGTCGACTTGCGTGCAAATTTGAGTAAGTAGACCCAAGTGACAATACGGTAGGCAAGTGAAAAACTTGCAGTTGACGTGAGTCCATTTGGCCACAAAATCTTCGAAGTTACTGTGATAGAAATGCTATAATAGAGCTTCTGAATATTTGTATTCATGATCATGAATAGATGAATGAATAGATGGGAAGGTGGGTAGATAGGTGAGTGAGTGGGCGGATGGGTGTGCAAATGAATAGATTGATAACCAAATGGGAGGAAGTAAGGAAATAGCAGATATTTAAAGAAAGAAGTCACACCTCGATTTTACCTCATCTCCACCATAGAAGATCTCATATTTGCCGTCCATAAACGTGAGGCAGCGACCGAAGCCGAACAGTTCGGTACTGGTGTACTTCAGCCCTGCGAGCGTGGAAACCCGAGTGCTGGCTGCTGCAAGGATGTCGTCTGCTGGGACTACAAGAAGAAAGGAAGAAAAAAACTTTAACCTTCTAAGTCCTGAAAGTGGCAACAACAATAAGTGTGACAATTTAAATGAGGGTTGTTGATGAGCAAATGCTCTTAGGATAGTCTTTGTTTTTAGTCTTTATTTATGATTGTCAGAAATTTGCATCCATCTAACTCGTTTGAGAAGGGCATAAAGTATATTTAAAAGCGCTATTTGTCTGTTATTTTATCGATTTAATGCGCTTTTTCGAGTTGTAAACGAAAACCAAATCGTGTAATTGCTTTGGTTTTGCTAGTTTCCGTTGTGGGCGAATTTTCGTCCGGGAGTAGGAATGGGGCAAGGTAAAAGCTTCGGAGGGAACTCCGCCCTGGAAGTTCCCTTCACCTCCCTCCCCACCCCCTTCGTCGTTGAAAGTGCTTCTTTGTGATTGGCAGGTATTACCCCGAAGAAGAGACCAATCGACACTCGATTGAAAACCTGTCCAGTATAGAAATGCAGTCTAGAGCGCATATTCATTTATATCACAATGCAAAGGTGAAATCTTGCATTTGTGCACTCACATGGAATATGAGTAAAGCTTGGTATGTGGTAATAGTACAGTGGCGTCTTCGGTGCTGCTGATGCGACCTTACTGAGGTAGTCCACAAGGGCATCTAGAAAAAAAAAGATACATGTTTTGAAATAGAATCAGCTTCAAAAATTCTTTTTATAGAGTATTTTTATTGTAAAGAGTCTGCTTAATAGAAAACTGCAAGACCGCTTATACAAGTGTGCATTACTGAAAGTGTTTGCTAATAAAATGTGCATTACTGCAAGAATCTGCTAAAGTGTGCCTCACTGTAACTGCCTGCTAACAGGAGTGTGCATTTCTGTAATTACTGCTTAATTAATAGAAGTGCCCATTACTGCAAGAGTCTGCTTGTTAGAAGTGTCCTTGACTTATAAAAGTGTACATTACCAAGTGCATGGGTCTGCTCGTGTCCATAACTGCTCTAAGAATCTGCCCTATAGAAATTACCCATAACCACTGGAATTTGCTTAATAGAACTTTCGGCCATTACTGTAATAGTCGTCTACTTAACGGAAGGGACCATATTAAGATCCGTGAGTCGTAAATCCCTTGATTGGCGGTTTGCATAACAAGGACGGTGAGAAAGTGTGTTTCCAAAAGCAAATTTCACATGAATCTAATCAATAGTTATACTTTTAGAAAGCTGACCAGATAATATTTGCTTGACTTAGGCCCGTTTCAGGCGGCGCTCCTCACATGTACCGAACCTAATTAACTCAAACAATGGTTTTTGCTCATTTGCATTAGGATCGGCGCAGGTGCGAAGCGGCGTCTGAAACGGGCCTTATTAGCGGTTATTTTTTAATTCGAACATACCAATGGTTGGTGGCACATAAAAACTTGATGCAATGACGGCTATTGCTGGCATACCCAACTGCTCTGCATGTCTAGCCTAGAAACAGAAGACAACCATAGTTGCATTATCTACAGCGGCCACTCTGGGGACAGAGTTTACTGACCGTTGTGATAAGAAAGGGAGTAACATATTTAAAATATAAGACTTTCAATTGAATCTGTGTCAAGTTACGTCACTGTTTTTCAAATACACGACAGCCATTGTACAGTTTAAGTACCTGACCTGACACAGATCAGGTTTCACGAGGTTTTGCTGAGCTGTACAATCGATTTCGTAAATACTTGTTCGCATGGAAAACCTATTGTTCATTCTGTGCCTGTTGTGGAGACGTTATTTTACGGGGTGGGGACCCGTTTACCGGCTGTTGTCAAGAAATAGCTACTGTAAGGAGGTTCTTATAAGAGCAAATGTATAAATTGGTGACCGGGATGAAAACGCCTGGCCATTGTAGGGACAGGGCCATTAGTAGAGGTTTGACTGCACTAAAGAAGAATATTAAATTCACTCACAGAAGTAGAAAAACTATTAGAAATAGGATGCACATCCAAGAAATCAAGTTACTGTAGCCAACATTCAAATTGCTGCATTTTCCCTTCCGATTAAGTGTCATACGTCTGTTAAAGGGCTTCTCCCTGCCATAGGTACGTATAGTTCATTTTACTAGGTAAGTGTACATAAGTTGGGTCAGTACGTTGGTTCTAAGATGAATATATGTTTAAGGGTATAGGGTTGATAGTCTGGCTACAATCTCCTACAAAATTGTATGTGTGGATATAAGACTTTTTGGTCACCATAAGATGTGGAAGACGTTGACCACTACATATTTATATAGACAAGGTGTATTGACGATAGAAGAAGTGATTTGATTTGAGTTAACTTGACTAAAACTAGCCTGGTTTTCAGACATTTCAAGCTCGTCCGCAGGCTTAAGACTTTATAATCAGGCTAGACTAAAACCAGTACTTACAAGCTCCTGGGTATCTTTAAGATTTGCTGCCCCAATCTGCATGATCATCTTTTCAAACCTGAAGTATCGCAGGTTAAATTACGGTTTTCATATACGCATGTGCATGCATGTTATCTAAATAAATTTGATATACGTCTACTCAATATAATATGTTCGGGAAGAAAATTTACAACTGAATCAGCATAACAGAAACACATTGGAAGAGGACTGGAAGGGAGATCAATAGACAAGCAGACAGACACAAGTGAAGGAAGGAAGATCTGTACACAACCAGGCTATAATGTGATCCATATCCCCATACTAGTATATATGACAGTTTATATAATAACTATGATACTACGTGCGTTCTGATTGGCTAAATAACCGTGTAAGATGACAGTTTATTATATAGACACGAGTGTTTTACTGGAAATTATACTGTGCGTAAAATCCATACAAAACTACATCCGGGACCCGAGTGGCGTATTTTCCATATCCTCACTAGTGAGGATATCATTGGCACCATTTCTCGCTTTTGTACGGTTGTTTGTGCAATTTCTCGTAAAACACTCGTGTCTAATATAATAAAAAGAAAATTACACGGCGGCTTGAAGATATGGATTTTATTTTCTCGTGGTAAAAACAATATTTTACTCACTCACGAAGCGCTCGTTCGTAAAATATTGTTTTTACCAATCGAAAATAAAATTCATATCTTCGCGCCGCCGTGTAATATCCTCTATTTATTTTACTGAAACATTCAATACTAATGATCACTATTGCTCTAACTTAGTACTCGTGTTTTCTGCCATCTGATGTTAATAAGTGATCATGGAACTCAATCTGTTTGCCAAATTCACATTCCCCCCTCTTAACGTAAGGTTGTATTCTTCCAGCCTTTGCAGGAGGGATACCAGACTCCCCATATTATCCCCTATTATGTCATCTCTGTTGCTAAGAACTTTAGAGGCTGCTTGAGATGAACCCTCTTTATTCCAGCTCACTGTCGACTTTGATTATGTAAGGCCCCGGAGATATTGCCGCAGAAGCCCCCAGCATCAGCCCAAGATGCTAATGTGCATCCAATAGTATGATATTGATGTGCGCTACAAGAAGGAAACAGAATTGTTCTTAGAGGACACCCTGAGTAGGCACTACGTCAGGGAAATGTACAACTGCAGCGTGCACCGACTCAAGATCAGAGTTCGACAAAGAACTCGAGCTTAGTTTCCCGATGGAAAAGAGGTCAACCAGCTGACAGTATCATAGGCATTGGCGTCAAAATTTCGAGAAAAAAACCAAAACGAACGAAGTTTTACAAGCGGTCAATTTCAGTTCGGGTGGCCAAAAGTGAGAGAATTTTCCTATCCGCGATAAGCTCGCTATTGAAGAGGGCCTAGTCATGTGGAGTATAGGCCCGTCCTTCCAAATGCACTGAGTAAAGGATTCATAAAAACCCTCAGCAGAGTCCGGGAATGACCTACTGGCCAGGATTGAAGAGCGAGAGATCAGTTTTTTTGTGCGCACAAGCTACGGCCCCAACGACAAAAAAGACCTTGATCAGCCACGAAGTCCTAGACTGGTCACATGAGCCAGGATCGCCACCAATTTCTTCGAGCTCAGGAAAAAAGGCAAGCTTTAGTCATGGTGGACTTTTTCTCTAGCTCCTTTAAAGTAGACAGCATCACCAGCTGTCATCAGTTAACTGAAAGCTGCACACACGAAGAAATTCAAAGAGAGTAACGCCGTCCCTAACTCATCAATGGACCCAACACAAGTAAAACACCCGGCGCAACATGCAGACAGTCCCTAAAGAACCACATGAGCCCAAGGCAGCAGGAACCCAACACCACGGTAGTCCCTATAAGAAACGAACAAGGAGTACAGACCCGAACTCGTCGTGTATGGCTATTGGTGAAGTCCGGATGTCTCAAGGATCGTGCTACCAATAATGACTTTTAGCACTCAAGGACGGTTTCAGTTTAAACAGATTTTAAAAATCAATTATCCTCTGTCAATTTTATACAAAGGGACATGTAAAAATAGTTAGCAATTAACCCACCTCCAGTTATTTTACGTAATCAGACATAGAAACATGAGGAGCTACGGGCGGTCTTATCGATTACTGAAGTATCCGTATAATACTTGCTTAAAGACGCATTATAGACACTAGCTGATGTATAGAATAAATGGAAGGAAGATCTGTATACATGTGGCAGTTTGTGGACAGGAGGACATGAAACTCACACAAGCAGAACCGAGGGATTAGGAATAATGAATTCAAGGTAAAAGAAAGCATATACTGTATGCCCATATACTTACTTTCCATTTCCGGCTTGCATCCACTTTACAGCAAGACGTTTTCTTTCTTCTACTGAAAACAACATCCCTTCTCCAGTGAGACCTGCAACTGATGGTTTTAAAGGGAGGTAGAAGTTGTGTCAGTTTGACATTTCTGGTCATAAATCTATGCATACAGTTTCGGGTGCAATGCTTTTTGCAAGCCCTGCAGTTTACTGTACTCATCTTTCGTTGTCTCACGGATTCACTTCAATCTCCTGTACTCGCATCTTGTCAAGTTGTGTGTCGGTAAATTTGGCGTTTAGCTTGTCCACGAAAACTTGAAAGCGCATCACTGTGCATGCAGTCTGAACTTAACCAAACAAGACAAACTTTCAGTGGTCACGCTGTGATTTTTTTAGCGGCCGACTGGTGATGTCGCGCTGCAACCAATATTTATTAAACAGCAGCCTCCATGTGGTTTGTAAGCGATTTATAAGCTCCTAACGGAAAACGGACAAGGATCCTGCATCCCAAAAACCCGTTATCGTATTCAATTCTAGTAAGTAATATACAGATGACATCGTAAAATTTAGGAAAAGGTCGGTTTGAGTTGACCGCTTCTCGCCTGGGTGGAGTCTCAATTTTGTTCAGAATATTCCTTGCAGTTGCCTGATTATCTTACAAGAAAGGTGCAGTATTGAGGTAGTTTTTCATTTAAGACAACACAGAACAACTTGTAGAAGGGAAGGAGTTTGAGTTTCAATCCATCAGTTAAATCAGATTCTGTGCATGGCACTTACTGTAGACTCCTACGACTCCCTCCTTCTGTAGATGCTCAACATATTTATCAATGATGTCTAAGTTCACCTCACTGTAGATGCAAAAAACAAACATTATTCAGGTCATCTAACTTCTTAACTTGTATTCATCTCACTAAATACATCAAATACAGTTAGGAGAACATGGCTTGATAAAACATGGTGTACATATTGTTGTCCGAACTTTAACAGCTACATACATTACTTTAACGGAGACTGGGGTGTGACGGCATGAAATGATGTTTAGTTATTTTTTTGTGATAAAATAGATCAGTTTAGCTTGTACTCACCCATCCTCCTTCAGTGGAGTCACCGGAGCCGCAATCAATCCTTGTAGCTAAAAAGGAAAACAGAAAAAAGACATTGCGTTTCTTTACTTTATCAACCATTACTCTATTTCCGGCTTAGCTGGTTGCTTTGAAACATAAAGGGGTTCCTGTAAATGCTTCGTTTTATCACACAAACCCCGGGAACCTCGAACTACACTACAGCTCTGGCAGTGCTACGAGCCGCTCGCCCCAGACCTCCCAGTTCACCTCTCATTCGTCTCTTATGAAACAAGCGAATTCCGCAACTGCTTTGCTTCTTTAGACTGCCACACTCAATAAATGACAGAAGTACGGGATAAGAGCCAATTACATAAATAAAATACATATAGACACATTTAGGTGCAGTACATGGGGCAGTTTTACCGTGGTAAAAGGCCAGTTTTATTTGACCGTGCGACCACAGTTTCCCGACGTAAATCGCCATGGATAGGGGGAGGGGGAGTGCAGGCAAAAGGCCGGGATTTGACAACACGAACAATCCTGTCTGTCGGGCATTTGAATAAATACGTTTGAATAAAATATTTTCCCACCCTTGGGAATTTGACTGGAATTTTTCCGTTTTGGTCAAAAATCCCCACCTATTGTCCGCACTCCCCCCCCCCCCCTCCCCACCCCCCTCGGGTTTACATTGATGATCTCTCACCGTTTCAAACGATCGCTCGCAATCGCTGGCGCAAAATCCGATGGTAAAAGCAAAAGTTAAGTAAAGTATCTATTCACACACGGTACGTAATTCAGCATAGCTGGTGGAGCTAGCCGTGGAAGGCAGACAGGGTTTGGAAGGAAAAAACCGGGTGATTGAAACCTTCCTACTACTTCCGACCACGATCTCCTAGTTCAGAGCTTCACTAGGGATTTAGGTCCGCCACTCCAGACCGCTCGACCACTGATTCAGCGCGATCATATGGAAACCAGGCTTTACCATGTTGTGTGTATAACCACACTTACAGTACAGTATGTTGTAAAATTCATCCACCGCTCCAAAAGCCACCCAGACATATTCGAAAACTGAGCTGGAGGTACAAGTCGAAGGCTGTGAGACCTTTTAAACACATGCAAGGCGAAGGAAGTTTACCTACCCGTTTTGTTTTGATCATGGCGAGGCGAGAGACGGTCGGAGATGTCGCCAGCGTCTGTTACACGTTCGGTGACGTCACGGAGTCGCAAAAGTTCACCGGAAATCAGCTTCCTCGCACAGCAGTGAGAAGACAAATGCAAGAGCTAAACTGTAAGCAACTATTGAAAGCAGTTAATTACACGCAGGAATCGTGCTTCCTGATTGATTCCCGTGGTTCCTACTCCTTTTTTCTAAACTATAAATCCATGGATCAGTACGTGAAACAACATCTATATGTGTATATCTACTCTCATTACTAGCTATTGTCCCTTTGACGGCGTTCCATTACCCTCATCAACACTTAGTTGATACACCAGTTTATCTACTCTCATGTTTGACTTTCAAGATCATACGGCATTAATGCAAGTAGTAAGAAACGAAAGGCAAGACAGGAGTGAGAAAAAGTAGCCGATGATATGAACGGTTTGGATCGAGCGCGCAATTAAAAACATCAATCACGCACCACCGCGCCTTTAATTTGTAGGCCAGGCTACCAAGTCCTTACGTTGACAACAAAAATGGCGTCGTTGCAGAGAAGAATCTTTTGAAAGTGAAATATGAATAGCCTGTGACCCTGAGGACATTGCACAGCTTTATGAACAATCTGAAAACAACTCCAACGCCATGGCGACTATGATCAATGGGCAGGTTATTTTGGAAGAGGAATACGACGAAAACTACGAACCCACCGAGCAAGGTGAGATACATTACAGACACTGGCATTTATTGCTGTTGTTTGTTTCTTTTGTGCAAATATTAGAAAATGTTTGAATGTCTCGGTTTTCGAAGTCTTTTGAATTGCTTTTCTTGAAGTCAATCGTTTCATGTCGACTACAGTATCTCAAGATCTCTCAAGGTCCCCGCCTGAAAACATTTTCAAATCACAAATCACAAATATGCAGCTCCAATGAAATTGCTTCAGAGCGATTTGTGATTTTAGAGTTAAAGTTACTGATGTAGTGGTCGCACCATATGGCGTAATTAATATAATTCAAGGGAATTGTAAGGGAACCTTTAGTTAAATAGGTACATATTATTTTGTATGTATCTGTATTTGCTGACAACTGATTAAAGCAAAGTAAAATAATGTTAGTGTGATTACATAAAACGAAGTAAGTACTAATTTAAGTTCCAAACAATATACTGACAGAGGTTTATGTGCAAGGCCCATTTCAGATGCAGCCTCCTCACATGCACTGAACTTTATGCAAATTAGCTCAAACAATGGTTTTTGCTGTGTCTGAGCTGGGCCTAAGAGATCCAATAACCTTGCTGATCTATATGTAACTGTCATTCTGATCAGCACATTGATACTTTTACATTGATTTTTTTATAGCACTGTAAGTTGGCAGAGAAGTGATCAGTCACAGGGTAATTGTAATGATATAATTTGTTGCAGAGGTGTTTGAGTATGCCCAGGTCATTGGTATTGACCCATACAGAGAAAAGGAGCTGTTGTGGGTTGCTAGAGAAGGAATTGTTGCTCCACTTCCTGCAGACTGGAAACCTTGGTAATTGTACAACATTAAAACTGTCTTTGGATGACTTTGACAAAGCTAATGCTTATGCGTTAGTGAGGACAGGGCTTAAGAGTCGATTGCATGACGAAGTACGTATTTCCCACAGTCGGCACGTCAAATTAATTCATACAGTCTGCCAAGCACGTTCTCAAAATTTAATACTCAAATTTTGAAGTTGGTCGGCCGTCGTAGTATGGAAAAAAAGAAACACTGATTTTCCAATTTTGAATTTATAGGCAGTACAATTAAATAGGCTTCCTGTGCGATTTGTTTTTGCTCTGGACTGCCTGCTCCAGACTCAGGCATGCATATTTAATGAGCTCAAATTGTTTTGTATGTGAACCAGCTCAAAACCACATGATTTCTCCCAGAATCAAAGCAAAACTTGAACGGTTTACTTCAAATTATACATGGGCTTCAGAACTAGTCATACTTCTAATGGCTTGTGAACGATTCTCGCTGCAATCACCGCATGTCAGATTACAGCATTTGTTATAGTTTTGTAGTCTTGAAAGATAAGACATCTGACTAAATCATTCAAGACTCCAAGTTCCGATTGCTCTGAGCGAATACGGTAGCTGAAACTGGCAACAGAAGCGTATTAAAACAATACTTTGAGGGAAAATGATCAACATACAGTTTCTAATACATTCTTGAAGTGATCGAGTTACAAGATACAGGTAGAATATATTTGTCACGGTGATTGTTCGATTTCCACTGACTAACCTTTGTTGCTTGTCCTCTCTGAATAAAGATCTGAGTTTAACACAAAATGGCATCTGAAGCTCCCGATTTTCTTTTAAGTGCTGTTCCTTTTGCAGAGCCATTTCTTCGGCACGCTTCCCTTCATGATGCTGTCAGTTATAACATGTTTGTCGTCTTTTCTCTAGACGTATTTGGCACTGTTCGATCGTTTCACGATTTGGCCTTGCCCGTGCCTGTTCCCTTCTCTTTTGAAGATGAGCTTCGTAAGACCGTTCTGCTTTAAGTTTTCCAGTTTTCAAATTCATTTTCGTGAAACCAGTCATGTACAATTATTGCTTCGTTCAAATCTTTTAAAAACACTGGTGGAGACGCTAATTGATAATTATTACATCATTGCCTTAGGCACCTGGCCTAAAAAGTTGTACCACACACACACACACACACACACACACACACACACACACACACACACACACACACACACACAAACATTAAATTTTGAGATGGCAACACGCTTGGAGTCTTCAAATGAGGCGACTATGCTGCATTAGCGGTGTGAATATTACCCTCGCTTCGCTCGGGGAAAATATAATAGTAACAGTAAACATTTAAAATCCCCAAGTACAGTATATATCATTCTATAATCATATTGACATAGTAGATAAATGTCTTTGGGACACTTTGTGTGGATCAGTACATATCAATATGCACCAGCAGAGTACAATTCCTCCATTCAACCTATTGTAAAGATCTGAAGACTGGAGACTCGACTGTAGTTAACAGAAGCCATTTAATAACACATGGGAGAACTACAACTCTTGTCTAGCCAGTTACGTCACTATCACGTGCTTAGCTAATTATCATATAGAATGCTCTCGATATAACATATCTCCCCTTTTACGGAATGGTCTTTACGGCTATACTAAACAGTAACAATAACCAGTGATCATTTATCACTTGAAACCAAATAATGTGCAATGTTCCTATAAACTTAAAGGGGTGTATAATAGTCCAGGTGGTTCCTATGTTTCATAGTCTGCCAGGTATGCTGGTCTACATCGCTGTCGTCTTGGTCTGGTTGGCTGGTCTCGGTCTTGTTGTCTTGATTGGTTTGTGTTCTCCTCTACAGAACTGAGTTCCATTGGTCCGGGTAGCTCTGGTGGGATGTTGTTGTCTGCGTCTTTGTCTTTGTCCGTGTTTGGTGCTGGGGTGTTCATCAGTATCTCCTCTCTCCAGTCGGTCTGATCCGCTTTGTCGTCTAGTTCTGTGTTTTCCTCCCCGCTGCCCATGATGGTGTTTGCGAGCTTAAAGTGGGTGGAGTCACGGCAAACTTCCCGTCCATCTGTGATACGTCTTGCTGTGACACTGGATCCATTGATTTTGATGACTATGTAGAAGGCTGGTTCGAATGGTGTCGACCACTTGTTGCGTTTGCTTTGTTTCAACAGCACATAGTCTCCCAATATAAAGCTGTGTTCTTTGGTGTTCCTTCCTTCCTGAGCCATCTTTTGTTTGTACTGGTTGTCTCGCTTGTCCATCAGTTTGTCTTGGTTGCTTCGTTTGCTTGGGTCTGTTGGGGTTGTGTAGTCTAGCTTGGTCCTGATGTTCCTGTTGGTCATGGCTTGGTACGGTGTTACACCAGTTGCAGGGTGTGGCGTGTCCCGGTAAGCCATCAGCATGTCTTGGACAGTCATGTTTCTCTCAAGTTTGTCCTTCTCTTGCAGATGGATAATTTGCTCGGTCTTGTTGAGAAGCTGCATAAACCTCTCTGCTTCCCCATTAGCTCTTGGGTGTAAGGGTGTGATTCGGTGGTGTTTGAATCCTTCTTGTTGGGCAAATTCACCGAATTCTTTGGAGTTGAATGGCGGTCCGTTGTCTGAATCTATTTGTCTTGGTATGCCATTGTGTGCGAACATCTTCTTCAATTTCTCTTTCGTTGGTTTGAACGCTGTGGAGGATGTGACTTCTACTTCTGGGTATCTGGTTCTTTTGTCTATAGCAACCAAGTTGTAGTGTCCGTCCGGGTAGGGTCCTCCGAAGTCAACTGCAATATGTTCCCAGGGTTTCTGCGGGATGACAGTTGGTTTGATTGGTTCTGCTCTGTGTTGCTTTGTGGTGACTTGGCATTCATAGCATTGTCCAATGGTCTGGTCAACTAGCGTGTTCATGCCAGGGAACCAATACTTAGCTCTGATCATTTGCTTAGTCTTCGTTGTTCCCAGGTGTCCAAGTCGGTGGGCCACTTTGATGATCTTCCTCTGTAGGTTCGTGGGGATAACGATCCGGTCTAGTCTGAGGATCAGTCCTTGTGCTTCGTACAATTCCTCCTTTATGGCGTAGAATGGTGCGATGTCTGGATCCTTCTTGTGTTTCTCCCAATCTCCCTTGCAGATTCTTTGGCGGAGTTTTTGAAGGATTCTGTCTGCCCGAGTTTCTTCTTTGATCTTGTCGATCACGATTGCATGCTCTGCTTCAACCACTGCCTTTATCACTCTCTCCGTACTGTCGCTGCCTGTTTCTGGTAGTGGGTGTCTGGATAGGAAGTCCAATGGATCTGCTTCGTCTTTTCCAGGTTCGTACTTGAGCTCATAATCAACATCTTGCATGTCCATGACCCATTTCTCTATGCGTGGCGGTAGCTTTGCTGTGGGTTTGTTGAACAGTGGGATGAGGGGCTTGTGGGCTGTGATGATGTCGAACTTTGGTGCCCCTAACAGGTATATGCTGAATCTGGTTTTTGCCCACTTCACACATAGTGCATCTTTCTCCGTCTGGCTGTATCTCTTCTCGGTGTCTGTAAGGGTGCGGCTGATGAAGTGGACTGGCTGCAATCCTTTTGGTGTCCTTTGGAAGAGTCCAGCTGATAGGCCTTCATTGTAGCTCGCTTCTGTCCGAACCATGATAGGTTGGGTTGGGTTGAAGAAAGCCATAGTGTCGTCACTGGAGATGCTTTCTTTCAGCTTTTCGAAGGCTTCGATTTCTTCTTGTCCCCATTGAAACTTGGCATCTTTGTGAGTTAACTCTCTCAGTGGTTTCGTCAGGGATGCGTATCTTGGTATGAACTTTGACAAGTAACCGGTCATACCGAGGAAGCTTCTAACCTCTGCTTTGGACTGTGGCGCTGTGCATTCTTTGATTGCTCTGACTTTGTCTGGGGTTGGTTTGAGTCCTTCTCTGCTGAACTTGAACCCGTAGAAGTCCAACTGTTCTTGTCCAAATTCACACTTTTCTTTGTTTAGTGTGATGCCGTAATCCTCTGCTCTCTGAAGGACTGTTTCCAGTGTTTCATTGTGTTCTTGCCAGTTGCGGCCTCCAAGCAGGATGTCATCTCGCTGGTTCAGACATCTCGGACTGTCACCAAAGATTCGTTGCATAACTTCATCGAATAGATCTTGACTTGCTTTCGCTCCAAACACTAGTCTCTTTGGTCTAAAGTTGCCCCATGGAGTACTGAATGTGGCAATCCCTCTTGACTGCGGGTCAAGCATCAGTTGGTGATAGCCTTGTCGTAGATCGAGTTTTGTCCAAATAGTGCATTCATGGAACTTGTGGATGAAGTCTTCCACGATGGGGGCTTGTGTAATTCTGCTGCGTTCCATGTACTTATTTGGTACTCTCAGATCGACGCTTGCTCTTATCATGTGGGGTTCCAGCTGCTCCTTCGGTGTTTGGGCGAATCTCGGTTTTGGTTGGACTACCAGTGGTGAGCACCATGTTACTGGTTCTGTGTCTGGTACTTTCTCGAAGATTTCTTCGTCAATGCCTTGCTCCAACCATTTCTTCAGAGGGTCTTGCAGATAGTAAGGTATTGGTCTGGGTCTCTGCGTCACAGGAACTGCTTCTGCTTTCATGTGGAACTGGCCCTGGATTTCTTTGTTGTTTCTAATGTCTCTAATTTTTCCAATTCCCTCGAACACATGCTTGTGCTGACTGATGATGTTCCTCATCTTCTCTGCTTCCGATTCTTCTTTCACGCTTTGAATTCGCATGCTGTTAGGCTCTGCAAATCGGCCATCTGGGTCGAGTTTCAGCATTCCCAGGTCTGTCAAGGTGCTTTTGCTGATTAGTGGCGGTGAATGAATTCTTCCATGTACCACAACAAAAGTAGTGGGTTTCCCGCATGTCTGGTTTCGGATAATAGACTTAAATTGTCCTTTTACTGACAATCTGTGTTGTAGAGTGCTTATCCTGATCTTACTTGGTTCCAGAAGCGGTTGATAGTTGGTTCTGTGGACAAATGCCTTGTACTGATGTTCGTCCATAATGTTGACATCTGCTCCGCTGTCTGGTTCCATTTCCACGTTCACGTCGTCCAGTCTCACTGATACTGTTCTGGCGCTGCTGTCGACGCGCTTTATCTTCTTGCCTTGTCGCAAGTGTGTTGCTGTCTTTTGAAAGAAATCGTCATCAGAGCTGGTAGAATCGTCTTCCGCCGCTTTGTTTGCGTGTCTTCTTTCTCGCTGATTCTGGTTTCGGGCCTTAGAGAAGTTCTTGGTGGCGTCTTCTCCGGCTCTGCATACAGATGAAAAATGGTTAAATCGATGGCATTTTCTGCATTTCTTTCCAAACGCAGGACAGTTGCTTCCTTTCTCGTGGGCGCCAGTGAGTCCGCAGTATTCACATTTCGGCTTGTGCTTGTGGTCTTGTCGGCGATCTTGTGATCTTTTTGTTGAAGTGTGCGGCTTTCTAAACGATTTCCCGCTCGCGTTTCTTGAATAAGATTGGACTCGGGAAACGTTTGAGTTGTCGCTCTCTGCCGTCTTCATATCTTTGATTTGCCTTGCAATGTCCTCGATTTGGCTTGCTTCAGTCAGGAACTGAGTGAGGTTCCACCTCTTGTTAATGGTCTTTTGAATGAGCGTCTTATTGTCGATTGTCTGGATGATGTGCTCTAAGATCCTGTCTTCGAAGTTGTCACCAAATTCGCACTCAGTCGCTTTTTCCCTAAGCCTGGCTGCATACGCTGCCGTGGTTTCGCCGGTGTTTGGTTTGAGCCTCAGAAATTGGTATCTGGCGTAGTGTTTGTTCTTCTTTGGTGTGAAATGATTGTTAAGTTTTTCTCTCAACTTCGCATACGCATTACCTTCTGTTGGATTCGGTAGACTTTTCTCTAGTCTGGCGATTTCTTTGCCTCCATAGATTATTAGAGCATCTTTCTTATCTTCGGCCTCTCCAATTCTGAAGAAACGAAATTCTCGTTCAATCTCTTCGAGCCATTCTTCCCAAGCTTTGCCCACGTTGTGAGGGTCTTCCGGTATGTTGAATGGTTTCGCTTTCAAATTTCTTGTCTCTGTAACCACTCGGATTTCGTTGACCTCTGCTGGTGCTTGTTCATCTGGCATTTTTCAGTCTGGGTGGTTTTTCTCTTGATCTCTGTCTTCACTGCGTGTTTTCTTCGTTACGCTCAATCGCACTGCGGTTTTTGCTTTTGCTTTCTTTTCGCCGCTAGCGTGGTTTTCTGACGAAGTTACTTCTCACCTCTCCGTTGTTGCTGCTTTAAGGTCCTCTAAACTTGTGCTGATAAGGTGTTTATCCTCGTCGCCATTGTAAAGATCTGAAGACTGGAGACTCGACTGTAGTTAACAGAAGCCATTTAATAACACATGGGAGAACTACAACTCTTGTCTAGCCAGTTACGTCACTATCACGTGCTTAGCTAATTATCATATAGAATGCTCTCGATATAACACCTATAAGGGCTTCATCACATTCCATTTATGTATGATATAAGTGTTCACTTGGAAAAATTAATGTATTTGACTAAACAACAAGAACAAACAAGAAGTATTCTTTGGTTCTTGAACAGGCACGGATCAAAGAATACAAATTGCAGAAGAAATCACAAAAGAAAGCAAAAATGGAATATTAGTAACAGTAAAAATCAGGAGACTAATGACATCCTAAACAAGAAGACATCAGTTAAATCATAATGGATAGATTAAAAGACTATCATCACCCAAGCTTTTTACCCTCTTTGTGCAATTCAAGCAGCTGTCACAAGCACCATTGCACAATATAGCACATTGCATGAGAAATAAGAAAGCAGTCAAGGCAGTATAAGGAGCTCATCTTCTGAATTCCCAGGGTGAGGAGGGGCATCTTGTAATATTGTATTCCAAGTACATGTACTGGTCTGGTAATTACTGAAATCTTTCACACAAAACTGATCAAAAATTGCTGACACTGTATTTAAAGTATCAGAAATAGTTAATTTAGGATTTTGGGGCAGCAGCAAAAGTTTTGATCCTTATTTAGAAGCAGTCAATTTCCAAACTAACCCAAATTGCACCCTACTTTAAAAGATAATATTAGATTCTACATCCTGCAGTCCAATACCTACATATATTGAGACTTTAAAAGTCAGAGTGACACCAGCCTAACATAGGTGTAAACTAAGGTAAAAAAATACCCAACCTTTTGTCTCCTGTGCCCCCTTGTACAGTTCAAAAAATATATCACCAAGCATCAAAATGTTATTTTGTCAGTTGTCTTGTTTCTCGACTAATTTTGGTGCTCAAAGTCGACAGAATGAAAATGGAGAAAGTGAGGTGGGGGAGGGAGGGGGGGGGGGGGGCTTATTTGAGTTCGGTTGAGTTGACCTTTATTAGCATGATCCATTTACAAAAAGGTATTGCTAAAGCTAAATAATACTCTAACATAGCTGAATATGAAATACATCATAAAAATTATTTAAACTTTGGCTTTGTAGAGGGGGGGGGGCAGACTTTAATATTAGAACCTTTATGGTAATTATTGTAACCTGGTATGCACTAATCAACCCTTTGTGTTCATATCAACAGCTTTCAGGACAAGTTCAAGGCCTGGCCCCTCTAAACTCCTTGGCCCCTCTTAGAGGGACATCCCCAGCACTAGGTGGACCCCAGGGGAGTCTTCTTGGTGGAAGCTCTCTAGGAGTGACATCATTAGGTGGGAGCTCTTTAAAATCACCCCTTGGAGGCTCCCTTAATTCCAGCAAGGGGTCTAGTGGACGATTTGCAGGTGTAGAACGGTTGAAGGATCCATTCCAGTCTTCATCTCTTGGTGGAGTGAAACATTCACCTGGGGTATGTGATATATTCCACTACAGTTATTGTTACGTTTTTCACCTTCTTCAAGTTTCTTAGCTAATATCTAGACTCATTAATCACTATTCTCACCCTTTGATCCCCAAATACTATATATTTGCCCCAATTTTCTCAAACTTTTGTGGAATGTGAGCACAATCTGTAAGTAATGCTAGTTTGACCAGCTTGAAATAATGCAAGAGACCACTTGGCATATTGTTTCTATACTGAGTGGCAAAAGTCAGCTACTGTATATACTGTTCAGCATCAAGAAAACAGTAGTTGATCTTTTTTATGTTTTTCCTCTTAAATTTAGAAATTGTCCATCCCGTCAGAGAAAATGTTAGAGGAGGTGGACACTCGTGATGTAAAAGGAACCAACAGCTTGACCCTGAGTACTGGACTAGGAGAGAACATAAACTTGAACTTGATGGCAGACTTGTCAGAGGATGAAGAGGTGACAATACACAGCATCATGTACTCTAGCAGAGTCTTGAGACAGACTTCTAACCTGCAAATACAGCTGTTAGCTCCAGGCAGATTAAATGAACCTCTCATGGCCAACAATTAAGATACAGTAGATGTGACTTCACAGTACACATCTGAGCGTGAAATCCATATACACAAAAAGAGGAGTTGTGCAAATTGTCTTATTTACTTATTTGCCTACAGTAATTGTATAATTAACTTTGCAAAAGCTCTTGACAAACAGTAATTGACACCTGGAAATGTGGAATATGTTAACTACTGCAATTCATGCAAAGGTTACATTGTTTTTCTTTTACCATCACAAATACAATCAACTCCCTCTATTAAGATGGACACCCTCAGGACCAGCTCCAACTGTCTGTTTTAGACAGGTGTCCGCCTTAAGGGACAATATCATGAGATGCACATGTGCACGTTTGATCGAATCTTGAAAACATTTGCCAATTGTATTCATATTTGAAAATTCCAAAATGGCGTCCACAAATGCGGTGAGCAATCGAGCGGCAGATCCACCACTGTTGCGGATGCCATCTTGGATTTTAAACTTGAAAACATTCTTGGTTCTATAAATCCTTATACAGTGTATCTGAGTTGGATTCTAATGGACTTACCATACTACTTACTGTACATGTACAGTTTGCCCTTTCCACATTTCAAAACCTGGTTTTTGACTTATACTTGCATTCACTGTACTGCATGTTTGTAATAGTGGTCTTTGATTTTATTATTTTTAGAGTAACTTTGGAAAACCTCACTTTGACATGGGTGTTCATGACATTGCAGCTCTGGGATATGAGGTAAACAGGAACCGTAGGGAAGGAGAGGATATGCTGTAATGTTATTCAGTACCAGTACATGAAGTCCTTAAAGTTTACCAAATCTTTCATACAGGTGCACAGAGAAAAGTACAAGGGATTAGATCAAGATAAATGAAATGACACCGTATTTAGGCCATATACACATTTCCTTCTAACCCTTTCACTTCCAAGCTCAAAATACAGATTCTCCCAACCACACCAAGAAGAAAATGTAGTATTGATGTAGTGAGAATTATTGACAATTCAATATGTTTGAATATGTTCAGCTAGCCGCTAAGGGGGTCTGGGGGCATGGTCTTCCAGGAAATGTTTAAATTTAGGGTTCGGAAACAATTTCCTGTGTTTTACAAGGAACGGGTTTTCCATAAATTGGCATGTACTAAAACGTTAAATTCTGCTATTTTTTGCCGTTATATTTCCTTTGTGCATGACTTTTTTCTGATCAAAATGACGTACAGTAGATCACACGAACAAATCTCAGGATTTTGAAGGCAGCGATGAATGGGCCATTTTAAGCGGAAGGTTTTTTAATTATTTTTAATGGAAATACAGTCAAGGTAAAATCAAATTGAATCCTTTAAGGGTTAAGGGTTGATGTTAAGATACTGAAGAGAAAATATAGCGTGATATTTCGGGATAATATAATTGCACCATTTAGATGTCATAGTTTAAATCTCTGAATATTATTTTCAGTACTGTCATGATCTTTGCGATTGTTTCACGATTAGTTGCTGTATAACTGTGCAGTGAATTTACTTGTAATCTCTTTCTGCAGTATTTGTTTATTTTCTTTAATTATTTCAGGACTCAGACATTGAAGAGAGCTCCAATGCAGTCCCACCATCACCTTCTATAAGTGACATGGACGATGGTCAAGAAGTGGTACTGAACATACACTACTACATGACTTCACTAAGACACCTGTTTCGCATAGCTGACTGTCTGCATAATTTAGCCCTTTTTCAGAATTAATTCTGCACAGTTATTAGCTCATCCCTCTTACTGTGCATAATAGAATGGGAGAACGGGGAAGAAACGATGAATGTTTATTCCCCAAGAGAACTACTGTAGTTTTGTTTTGCATTGTGGATGAAGCATGGTTTCCAAAGTGACCCAAGCACAAGCATAATTGAGCAATCACAAGAGTCATAAGCATCAATTGAGAGCAAGTGACACAGGGGCAAGGAAAAGGAAAGCTATGGATCGTTTTTTCTGTGTTGCTTGTTTTCACTTGACCCATAGGTTGTGCTTGTGTCACTTGTGTACACCAAACGTCATTAAGTTGATATGTGGTGTAAAGTTCAAAGTTGCTCAGATCTCTCTTCTGTTGCTTGTTTTCACTTGACCCATAGCTCGTGCTTGGGTCACTCATGTCAACCAGGTTGAACCTTTGAGTAAATGTACGTAGGTCAAAGGTCATACAGTTGATATGTAGTGCAAAGTTCAAATTACTCAGCTCTTTTGTTGCTTGTTGTTAGAACTTCGGTATCAACACTGCTTTGTCTGATCGGCTGGAGGGTATGAGTGCAGAACACTTAATGCCGTCTTTTGGTGCCACTAAAGCTGAGGTAAGTGTGATTAGGTGTAGTGTATATACCGTATAGAGAGAACAGTTTGCGAACAACTGTCAAAAATAATCATGTGATTACTTTTGATTGATCTTGGCGGCTTTCTGGGCCAATTAGGAACAAACTGTGATCCATTTATGCAAGTGGCGATGGCGTTTCCTCACACTTTTGATTGGCCTCACCAAATGCAACTAACTTTGGCTTCTTTTGGCTGGTTGAGGTGTTCTCTTACAGTGTACATGATTGATGCTGTAAATACTTTTGGTTTGAGTTTTGGACAGTCATCTGAAAACCGTTCTATAAGCCACTTTCCCAACATGTGCAGCTCACGAAGCGCAGATTTTCTGGTGGGCCACCAGACCATAAAACGTGGCAGGCAGAATATATAACTTATTCTGTAGTTCTAATGCAATTATATGGACACAAAGTCCAACTCAAAAGAGGGATTTGACAGACACTCGTTTATGTGGGCAGTAAAAAGTGCTATTTCCTAGTGCACATGATTGTGAAAATGGCTGATTGCACAGTACAGTACCTTATCATGATTGTGACATCACAATATTACTGTGTGAGAGACAGTGAAGGCCCTTTCTTTCTCTGTTTCTGTCAGTTTCTTTGTCTTTGTCTGTCTTTCTGTTGTCGCACTAGTTTGGTGTGTTATCGCATTTGTTTGGTGTGTTGTCGCATTTGTTTGGTGTGTTGTCGCATTTGTTTGGTGTGTTGTCGCACTAGTTTGGTGTGGTTGCATTTGTTTAGTGTGTTGTTGCATTTGTTTGGTGTGTTGTTGCATTTGTTTAGTGTGTTGTCGCACTAGTTTGGTGTGGTTGCATTTGTTTAGTGTGTTGTTGCATTTGTTTGGTGTGTTGTCGCATTTGTTTGGTGTGTTGTCGCATTAGTTTGGTGTGGTTGCATTTGTTTAGTGTGTTGTTGCATTTGTTTAGTGTGTTGTTGCATTTGTTTGGTGTGTTGTTGCATTTGTTTGGTGTGTTGTCGCATTTGTTTGGTGTGTTGTCGCATTTGTTTTGTGTGTTGCACTATAGTTTGGTGTGTTGTCACATTTGTTTGGTGTGTTGTCGCACTAGTTTGGTGTGTTGTTGCATTTGTTTGGTGTGTTGTTGTATTTGTTTGGTGTGTTGTCGCATTTGTTTGGTGTGTTGTCGCATTTGTTTGGTGTGTTGTTGCATTTGTTTGGTGTGTTGTTGCATTTGTTTGGTGTGTTGTTGCATTTGTTTGGTGTGTTGTTGCATTTGTTTGGTGTGTTGTTGCATTTGTTTGGTGTGTTGTTGTATTTGTTTGGTGTGTTGTTGCATTTGTTTGGTGTGTTGTCGCATTTGTTTGGTGTGTTGTCGCATTTGTTTGGTGTGTTGTCGCATTTGTTTGGTGTGTTGTCGCATTTGTTTGGTGTGTTGTTGCATTTGTTTGGTGTGTTGTTGCATTTGTTTGGTGTGTTGTTGCATTTGTTTGGTGTGTTGTTGCATTTGTTTGGTGTGTTGCGTTTGTGTGGTGTGTTGTTGCATTTGTTTGGTGTGTTGTCGCATTTGTTTTGTGTGTTGTTGCGTTTGTTTGGTGTGTTATTGCATTTGTGTGGTGTGTTGTTGCATTTGTTTGGTGTGTTGTCGCATTTGTTTGGTGTGTTGTCGCACTTGTTTGGTGTGCTGTCGCATTTTTGGTTTATTATTGCCGACACGCCTTGTTTCTGTTCCAGGCACCTGACACAGGACCACAGATTGAAGTAAGCAGTAGCAGCACCAACAGCCGGACAAAGTTAGACGTGAAAGCCAGTCAACCTCCGCTGCGAGACTCCGCACGTATCAGGTATGGTTAGACGCATCGTTGTACGGTCACAGCCGGGAGAATGATCTGATGTTTGCTAAATTTCTTTTCTAGTGAGAAGAAGGAAGAAGAAGAAGAACGGAGGCAGAGGGCTGAGAAACAGGCCAAGGCGGCTGAAAGGTGAGTGACTGTACTGTAAATGACTTAGAGCATTATCTTTCCAGGCTGGTTCACTTGTACGGTGCAAGTACAACATAAGCCCGACCACAAGAGAAATGCGTGTGAAACGGGAAGACGCAATCACAGGTACAAGCAATAAGCCACTTTCACAATCAGGCACAGTTTCGCGATGGTAAGATATGGGCCACATGATGATAAAACATGACAAATAATAATTGGTCTGCTCGCCACGGGCAAATCACAATATTTTGCTCAAACTCATCCAATAATTGCTTATTATTTGATATTGCGCATGATTGTGAAAGTGACTTATTGATAATAGTAATTAGCAATTAATAATGCCAATGTTTCGTCGGCCATCTTGGGATTTGTGTTGTTCCCAAGGAATGCGCTTATAATAATTATTGGAGAAGCACCGTACTTGTCATAGCATATCGGATGCACATTAAATGACAATACCATATATCACAGCCCAGCACAACACAGCATATTATAGTGCAACATGATAACTCATACGACAAGACAATACAACAAGACAAAATAAAGCACGACACCTTGCAATACAACTAAAAAAAGAAAAAACAAAACAAAACAAAGTACACCACAGTATAGCCCAACATAATTACACTGACACAACAATTGGAATCATAGCAAGCAATTCACAGAACAACACATTCAACAGAAGATGACATGAGGATCAATAAACGAGGGTGGAGTTGTTACTGATTTTACTGAAGTTAATGTCGCAATTTCAGGAGAGTTCAAATACAGCAAGACGATGCAAAAGAAGGGGTAAAAGAGCGTGAAAGGTCAGCGAAATACGTTAGCCCAGTGAATGTGGAATTTGCGAAGCTCTTGGCAGAATCTGACCAAATGCTCATGGCTGCTTGATAATGCAGAGCTTTTGAAACCAGTTCGACACAGTCACCATATTTTACTCTTCACCGAGGATCGTCGTCCTTGTTTTGTTGCTTAACCTCTTTTATATCTTGTACTTTTCTTCCATTTTAGTCTTGCCAAAGAGGCCGCGAGAGCTCTTGAAGACATGCGAAAGGCCATGGAGAAAGAACTGGCAGAAGCAAAGCAAACACTTCTGAAGGAGAAAGAAAACTCTCTGGCAAAGCTGAAAGAACAGTTCGCCAAAGAGCAGGACGAAGAAGAGGATAGACTTCAGGAGCAGCACGAGGCTGTTATGAGAACGCTCGGAGTAAAAGCGCGTGAAGACACTCTAGAAGAAGAAGCCATGCTACAGGAGGGCAAGCAAGATGCTCTGAGGAAAATGAAACTTGAAATTCAAAGAGAGAAGGATGAGGAGGAGAAGGCTTTGAGGAAAGAAAACCAGGAAGTCATGCAGAAGTTGCGGGATGAATTAGACGAGGAGGCAGAGGAGGAAGAAGAGAAGTTACGGGAAGAGCGAGAGAAGTCGGTACGGAGGATGAGGGAGCAGTTTACGGCGGCTGTGGAGGAGGAGAAGAAGAAAATAGAGGGCGAACAGAACAGTGCTTTGGACGAGCTGAGGGAGAAGCTGGAGAAGGAGAAAGAAATGGTAAGTTATAGGTGGTATGTTACAGGTGGTAAGTTACAGGTGGTATGTCGAAGCAATGTGTTCTATCAGAGTTCAATTGCTCGCACTCACTCACTAGCTCACTCGCTCACTTATTCACTCGCACATTCTAGCCATTCAACTTACCCACTTTTTCACTAACTCACTGGTTCACTCACTCACTTTTAAATCGTGAATGCGAAGGAATAAACGAGTTATTGTGAGTGGGAGAAATTTCACTCGCTCAGTCGTTCCATGGGTGTAAACGTCCGCCGGAACCGGGTTCCGCTGACCAATGCATAACGCTAGCGCAGGTCTTGCCAAGCAAAATGGTGGCGACTGAGAATACTCGACCGCCTAAACAGAAGTAAGGACGTTGAGAATCACAGAAGCGATGAACTGATCTTTCACATTTGATTCCCAAGGCGCATGTTCTCGAAAATTAAAAATGAACAGGATTTTACAATTCGATTTGGTCGATCGAAAGCTTTTTAGCACCTTTGAACCGAAGTGTTGGCTAAAATCACAGTACTTGTATGTCTTCAATGCTTTTATTTTCCAATGCTACATACAGTGGATAGATCTATACCGTTTCCCATTCACGATTTGGCCCAAAGGAGCCTTTGATATACTAACTGCCCACTTGAACTTTGTAACTGCATATTCTCTAGTTCAGTGTTATCTGGAGTTTGTGACATAAGTTCAGTGCTACTTCCTTCCTTATATTGAATGTGACGCTTTTTTTTTCTTCAGGCGGTGGACGAACTGCAGCAAAACAACGAGTACGAGATTCAGCAGCTGAAGAGTGAACTGATAGAAAAACACGAGAAGGTCAGATCTGCTGTCAAGGTTGCAAATGTTTTTCAACGAAATATCCAGTGCTGTGATCGATTTTTAGTTGCGTGTATGCTGAAGTCGTAAAAAATAACGGATCCGTACGATAACACATCCAAGTGTTTTCCAGAAGGTGGTCCAAAATTTTACAGTCACATGTATGACGTTTCTCGGCACAAGCCAGAATAATTCTGTGTAATCTTAAACAATATTTGAAATGAAGTTGTCTCGCAAGATAGAATTATTGTTCTTGGAATAATACGAAGCTGTGAAAGTAAAGTTCAAGTCCTAACTGAATCAAGTAATTGTTGGGTTTCTACGCAGGCGATGGACGAGTTGAGAGCAGAACTTGCTGAGATGCAGGGCAAAGAGATAGACGAGGCGAAGAGAGCCGTGTCAGAAGCCAAGGCTAACCAGTTTAACTTCAGCATGGACTCGCTAGATGCAGAGGTGTGCCAGCTGTAACCTGTGCTGTACTGTGTTATGTTGTATTATGCTGTACAGTGTTTGACTGTGCTTTACTGTGTTGTGTTGTGTTGTGCAGTGCTCTGTTGTGCTGTGTTGTGTTGTGCAGTGCTCTGTTGTGCTGTGTTGTGTTGTGCAGTGCAGTGCTGTTCTGCTGTGCTGTGTTGTGCAGTGCAGTGCAGTGCAGTGCTCTGTTGTGCTGTGTTGTGTTGTGTTGTGCAGTGCAGTGCTCTGTTGTGCAGTGTTGTGTTGTGCTGTGTTGTGTTGTGCAGTGCTGTGTTGTGCTGTGTTGTGTTGTGCAGTGCAGTGCAGTGCTCTGTTGTGCAGTGTTGTGTTGTGCAGTGCTCTGTTGTGCAGTGTTGTGTTGTGCAGTGTTGTGTTGTGCAGTGCTCTGTTGTGCTGTGTTGTGTTGCGTTGTGCAGTGCAGTGCAGTGCTCTGTTGTGCAGTGTTGTGTTGTGCAGTGCTCTGTTGTGCAGTGTTGTGTTGTGCAGTGCTCTGTTGTGCTGTGTTGTGTTGTGTTGTGCAGTGCAGTGCAGTGCTGTGTTGTGCAGTGTTGTGTTGTGCAGTGCTCTGTTGTGCAGTGTTGTGTTGTGCAGTGCAGTGCAGTGCAGTGCTCTGTTGTGCTGTGTTGTGTTGTGTTGTGCAGTGCAGTGCAGTGCTCTGTTGTGCAGTGTTGTGTTGTGCAGTGCTCTGTTGTGCTGTGTTGTGCAGTGCAGTGCAGTGCAGTGCTCTGTTGTGCTGTGTTGTGTTGTGTTGTGCAGTGCAGTGCTCTGTTGTGCAGTGTTGTGTTGTGCAGTGCTCTGTTGTACTGTGTTGTGCTGTGTTGTGTTGTGTTGTGCAGTGCTCTGTTGTGCTGTGCTGTGCGGTGTTGTGCAGTGCAGTGCAGTGCTCTGTTGTGTTGTGCTGTGCTGTGTTGTTTTGTGCTGTGATGTTCTGTTCGTGCTGTGATGTGCTTGCTGTGATAGAAAACACTGTAGTGCTGTGCGTTGTTTTACTGTCTCGTATACATGTAGTTTTTAGCGCAATACGCTAGGCAGTAAGTACACGGGATAAAATCAACGTAGCACAATAGGGCCAATTTCAACGCGACATCGCATTGCGAATTAACGAAACGCGCGATACATTGTGATGCTACGCGTTCAGTGTAATTGGGTTTCAAGTGCATTTAGTGTTGTTTGTTAAAATATGTAGATCCGACAAGATTTTGACAAGAGACGGCAAGAGGTTGAAGCGAAACATGAAAAACAAATGGTAAGTAACATCTGTGTCAGAATTTGAGTTTTGTAGCGAAAATGTTGATAATTGAATGGAAAGCCATAGTCTAAACTGTTTTGTTAACGGCACAAACAAACAGTACCATCCGAAGTCATAAAGGGAGTCTAAGTTGAATTGTGATTTTAAACTCGCCTTTCAACTGTCGAGCATGGACGTGGGGACTGATCCAGCCTTAAATTCTCCTTGTTTCACCTATTCTCCCTTTTGGTAAATAGATGGACAATTTGTATCACACAGCATTTAAACATATTCACAACTTGAGTGTCGTCATAGGTTGTTTAGACAGTCGCATGTGTTTCTCTTCTTATTTTGTAGGAATCTCTGCAAGCTGAACACGAGAGTAGGCTGTACAGAATCAAACAGGAATGGAAGGAGCAGGTAAGATAAAAAACAACCACCAACTGAAAGATGACTTTGTGTCATCGCCGCGACCACGAACCGACCACATGCCTACTACTCACCACGTTACCAACAATGTTACCGACCACTGCCGAACGCATAGCGATCAGATTGCAACTTGTGCACTGCTTCCTTAAATTCTTTTTAGATTTTTGCAATTCTAAGACGAAAACTTCAAATTGTATTAAGCAACTTGTATAAAAAGCTTTTTGCAACTGTTAAGAAACAGGATAATGTCAAGAAACGGACGAAATTATCGAGTTTTCTTTCTATTAAGGTCGTCTTCTATGCTTCTCTTAATTCCAGGAAACAAAGGAGAAGTTTGATTTAGGTGAGAGATGGGAGAGAGAGAAAGTGAGTTTAACTGAAGATCATAACGAAGAACTCGACAGACTCAAGGAACAGTTTGAATTGAAGAAGAAGAAGACTCTCAAAGAACAAGAGCAGTTGGTACGCGTTTGCTTTTGCTTGTTGCAACCCTATCTAAAGTGAATATTTAGTGATCCGTTTTGCCTAAGCCAATCAATAGCTTTAATATTGATGGCGCAGGTCATGAAGTTTTCGCGGCATTTTCTTGTGCTCGCCTGCGTGTCTGCACACTTTACTTTCACTCCCGAGTGTACGATATAAATTCTTTCAGTAGTCGAGCAAAAAGGCATACGTTGTGAGAATTTATTATCTGAGCAACATATCAAACGTCAAGTTCTGCTAACTGTGTGAAATATATCTGGTAAGAGAAGACAAAATTGAAGTTGGTATGAAGTACTTTTGGAATGAAAGAGTTTGAAACACTTTTGTGTTGTGATAAATGTTATATTATCATTCATAGCTTTAATAGCAAAGTACACGAAGTAATTTTATAAACTTCTGACGTAACATCAACCTACAACCGGGGCATGCTTACTTGTCCCAAGTACTTTCAGGTACAGTGTAGTCTGTCCTATGTACATGTGTTTTCTGAGTCTTTCTGGATCCTTTTTGACAGGAAACAAAGCTGAACAAAGCAAAAGCCGATCTAGAGGTCCAAAGTAAAGAAACACAGAAGAAACAAGATGAGCTGATAGATGAGGTCAGTTGATAGAAAGGCCAAGAAAAGTGACAGCTGTTTATTCGGTGTCAGTCTATGCTCTTTATAGTTTTTACAACAGTTTTGTGCACGACGAATGTACAGTGAGCGATTTTACCAGCTGGAAGTGTTACTTAGGGCGCGTTTGTCAAACGCCTTTCGAAGAACAGCAATGAAGAAAACTGTTCAGATATAGGGTGCGTTTGGTTGGGTCTATTCCGGAATAGGATTAGCTAAAATGACACAAAGTGTAGCTTGTTCTGGGGGAGATTTTGTTCGAAATTGTTTTCAAAATCCTTGTGCTTGCATTTTGAACAACTCCCGATACATCCTAACCTTAGTCAGCTCCAAACCAAGGAATTTTACCGATCAGCAGCGCTATTCCTATTCCGGAAAAGACACAATCGAACGCGCCCTTAGTTGAGAAGAAGCTTCAAGAAAATCTAAAAATCTTCTATACATTTTACTGGGCCCAATAGTCAATTTTGAGCCCTTGCAAAAAGTGAAAATTGGCTTTGCGGAGTCCTTGAATTTTGATTTGAAAAGGCTCGATGAACCTTGGGTAACCACGATTAGTATATACCACACAAGTGAATAGTGCTTTTCGCGCGCTCTGATTGGCTCCTCAATCTCGGAATATCAAGTACTATTCACCTCCACTTCGGCGAATAATTGTTAACTACTGGCCGCGTTAAGCATCCCGGTTAAGGAATATTCTTTCTAAAACATATCGACAAAAATTGCTTTCTGTTCGTTATCAATGCTCCCGTCTTTATTTATTAAAGGAAAACCAGCTTGTTGAAAGAAGACAGCAGCTGGAGGAGGAAAGAAAAAAGCTGAAACAAGACCAGCAGGTATTGCGATCGTTCTTGTCTAGACTACAATCCTCTGCGCGCCTACATCTACATTTTATTAAGTCAGTAAACTATTTGCGGATATCAGACCGACTGTAAAAATACTAGTCGTTGCTCCTGGGGAGGATCGAACTCCCGACCTTCGCATTTCATAGTATGGCTACCCTCGGGTGACACGCCCATACTGCTTATAAGTACGACGCGCTAACCGACTGAGCCACAGGAGCTTGACTTGTTTTCGATCGCAGATCGAAAGTAGTTTGGTAATTCTTTTCCATCGGACTCGTTCAATAGCACAAGGTTTGTTTAGCCTTTTAAGCTCTGCTTTACTAGTTTTATTTTGTCATCATCAGGCCCTGGCTCGCTCCAGTGCGGACGGGAACACTGGTGAGGAATTTGCGGCCAGATTACAACTACAGGAAGTGAGTGAAGCGCTGCAGAAAAGCCAACGAGACGTGCAACAACTGGACAGGTGGGCGAAGGCTCGTGTCAATCACTCAATTGGTGACTGTAATAAATTTTGTTATGGTTGTTTTTGAAAGCGAAAATCGCTCTTTATCCAAGTGAACTGATTTTATTCCAGGGTGAAGAAAGACCTTGGCACTCAGGTGGAGGATCTCACGTTCTCCAAGAGTCGTCTGCAGCAAGACGTGAGGTAAACACAAACTAAGATAGCCTTTCTCGTTTGATGGAAGTTCAGCGAACGGTTGATGCAAATTAGCCGAAGCCGCTGTTTGGGCTAATTTGCATTGAGTTGGGCTCATGAAAGTTTACAATGGAAACCTAGCACTAAGGAGAAGTAGGTTTTGGGGCTCATTTGCATTGAGTTGGGCTCATGAAAATTTTACAATGGAAACCTAGCACTAAGGAGAAGTAGGTTTTGGGGCTCATTTGCATTGAGTTGGGCTCATGAAAATTTTACAATGGAAACCTAGCATTAAGGAGAAGTAGGTTTTGGGGCTCATTTGCATTGAGTTGGGCTCATGAAAAGTTTACAATGGAAACCTAGCACTGAGGAGAAGTAGGTTTTGGAGCTCATTTGCATTGAGTTGGGCTCATGAAAATTTTACAATGGAAACCTAGCACTGAGGAGAAGTAGGTTTTGGGGCTCATTTGCATTGAGTTGGGCTCATGAAAATTTTACAATGGAAACCTAGCATTAAGGAGAAGTAGGTTTTGGGGCTAATTTGCATTGAGTTGGGCTCATGAAAAGTTTACAATGGAAACCTAGCACTGAGGAGAAGTAGGTTTGACTGCGTCGGCGTGGAGAATAACGTTTATAATGAATTGACTAAAGGTGGATGTGTGAAAGCTAGGGGCCGTAAAATAATTTGAAGCTGGCGTTTCGAACCCAAAATTGCCTTTCGTGTCCACACTCTATCGTTGTTCGCGTCCAAGGCTGCGCTTAGCTTGCCTGGCTTTGATTTAGATGTTATAGTTCCAGAATAAATACTCTATTCTGACCAATGTACAGTGACTTGACGACGAAGCTCGAAACACTGCAACAGAGCTACAGAGAGCACGAGCAAGCTTTGAGAAACCTACAAAGGCAAGAGGAGGAACTCAAGACGAGGCCGCGCAAAGAGATTGGAGCCGAGAACGGAGATTTGGACGACACACTTGTAAATGAAAACGAAGATGGTCGAGCGAGCCTGGATACAAGACAAGGAGACGAGGTTCGACTTGAGGACCTGGAGCCGCCTGGAGTGACAGCAAACAAGGTGCGTCATGGGATTGCTCATCACTGAAAATTTTGAGGACAAGTAACTAGTTTCTCTTCCCGGTTGCTATTGATAACAGTATTGACACAGAACTAAGGTCAAACGTCTTTGGTTGTCGTTGAGCAAGTGATTCAACGCATCAGCGATGTTATAAAAGAAAAAGGAAACTGAAACCATCACGCCACATGAATAATAATAAAATAATAAGCATTTGCATCTCCCGATGTAGGTGTGGAATCGATTGACGAGAAAATTCTGTACCGGAGCAGGAGTCATTTTCTGTGTGATTCGTGAAGGATGTTGAAAAAAAGTGCGAAGAGATGTGCAGACTTACTGCAAAACATGGGATCGATCAGGTCATTGGTTGTCCTGTTTTTCTTTTTTTGAGAGTCTCGAGAGTTTGGTAAGACGAGTTGCACTGACAAATTTCAGATAGTGGTGAAAAATTCACAACTACAGGAAAATCGAAACTGTGCAAGGAACCGTCTTAATTTCTCCTTGTATTTCATTTCAGACACGATCCAGTGGTGTGCCGCGGTCTTCCCGGAAAGGTAACTTCATAGTTTGTCTCAATCTAAATCTGTAACTACAATACTTGTTCCGCGAAGTCTGTGCCTATATCAGTGTCTTTATCAGTGTCTGTATCCGTGTCCATGCCGTCTACGTTCCTTTGCAAACTTCAATTGATTTGTTTCTAACTTTATGCTAGTAACCTAGTTTCATGTAACTCGTCACATTGTGGTAAACTAATGCTTTTTGCCACGTGTCTTCTTCAGTGCGCCGTTCTGTTGATGAGGATGAACTTTCTTCGCCCGATGAACTTCCTTCTCCCCGCCAACTGAGGAAGGCAGTGGGAACTAAACACACATCCAGAGTACCACGAAGCTCTACAGCATATATCAAGTCGTTTGACCTCGGTAAGAGGTGACGAGATTGCTAAAAGGGGTACTGTGAATAAGGGAGCCTTCGCATAAGTGAATGAGTGAGTGTGTGTGAATGTGGGATTGATTGATTGATTGAATTAATGAATGAATGAATGAATGAATGAATGAAAGAATCATTGGTCAGTGTGAGTAAATGAGTGTGAATATATAGGAATGAGTAAGGCCGTAGTCACACTTGCGTTAGATGCGCGGTTACCTTTGCTTGGCCTCACCATGACTGTCTTGCACATGCTAAGGGCGTGCGATTGGTGGCACAAACATGCCCTTGTCTATATGGTCGGCAAATGAACGCCTGTTAATCCACGCTTTGTGGTTTTTGTCCCGCAGACGTTTCATCGGAAGATAGTTCTTCAGAAAACGTGCAGGAAGCTTTCATTTTGTTACAGAAGCAAGCGGACTTGCGCAACGGGTGAGCGAGTGTCTGAATTCTTTGTAAAATGTGTCAATATGTTGTACTAGTACTAACACACGATGTACACGTTCACACGAGAGCATACAAACATACAAACCCGGACGTACAACAAAAACGCACGCATGCGCATACACATAAATTTACACACACGCATGCAGACACAAAACATGCTAACAGAAGTCCACATGCCTCTTTGTTTTAGTGAATTGAGAAGCAGAATCGCAGCAGAAGGCGATGCTATTGACAAAGCCAAGGATTTCTTACGGAGACACAAGCGATCTTTACACAAAAGACAGGCAAGAAACAAATATTGCTTTTTGTGGAAAAGAAAAACAGTCAACAGCTTGGTTACACGAGTGGCATTTGGCTGATAATGGAATGCTAATTCCTTTGAGAACTAGGTTTAGACCTGATCCGACGAACGGCTGACACTCAAAACTACAGTTTAACCTCTTTTAGGTCGTTTATACTTATTCACAGCAACCTTTAGTTGATATATCATACATTTGACTAATTAGTCTCATAGTTTCGACCGTTTCTGTCTGTCTATTCCTCTGAAGGTCTTTTCTCTCTCTTCTCACTCTCGCACCTTCTCTAGTGTACAGCAGGAAATTCAAGGTTTAGTGTTTATTGTGTCATTATTCAACAGGCCGCTTTAGCAGAAGCTCAAAAAGAATGGAGTAACGATATGTCAAGGAACACTCGAGGAAAGGTATGACTTAAAACGTTGCCTAATCCATTCTCCAATGCAGGGAAAGCTAATCATCTATGAGGATGTTGCTGTCTCGTGTGCTAGGAGTCTTCGAGTATTTGTGTGGTGTGTTGTGGCGTACATGGACCACGTTTGTGTGTTCTCTTCTTGTGTTACGTTTTTTTTTTTTTTTTTTTTTTTTTTTTGCGTTAAGCTCTTTTCTCTATAAATTTCAGCCGTTATCCAGTCGGAACGTCGTATTACTGGAGGATGTCAAAAGTAAACTGCAGGAGGTAAGGCGTGTTTCTTTTGTTCTTGTGATCTTGAGATTCAGCATTCTATTTACAACATATTTTATTGACCGAGCGCAGTGAACGTATCGTTGCGGGAGAATATTGCTCGAGTTCTTTTTTTGCGTGTTGACCGAGCCGCTTTGGCGACAGGTACAAAGATGAACTAATATTTTAGTTTATAGACTTTTGCATATAGCACATATGTAACAAAAATGGTGCATGGCTGCTTGAAGGGACATTCTAATTCGTATGGTAGATCAACGTTCCAAGCCAAAGCCAACAGTAACATGTTATAAAAAAGAATAAAAGTACAGTTTCAATTTGCGATTGGTCTCACTCCCAAGAACAGGAAGAGACCAATCAGCATTGCGAACAAACGCACTTGTTTTCTTGTTGCACGGGTCAGATCGCAATTGCAAAGGTTTTGTGTTTTTGTTTCACATTGGCCGAGAATGCTGCCAAACGTTTAAACCAATCAAAATCGCAGGAAATGCGATACCAAAGCAATCACACGATTACACCAATTGAAAACCGCTCAATCGTAAAAAAGAACAAGGCAGAGAGGCGATGTCAGACCTGTACTATTTTAACGCAGGGGAAAGCTATTACTAAAGTATTGCTCACGTACAGACTATCATGACTATTTACTTCCGGCTAAGCTTTTCTATTTTTTTTTTTTTTTTTATGGCTTCAGGAAGAGGCAGAGCTGAGTGTAGCAATGGACCACATGAACACGGGTCAAGAACTGGTGCGCCAGAAGGAAGAGAGACTGAGAATACTGGAGAACACGCTGCTGGGAGGACTGGTGAGGAGTGTGCTGCTTATCATTAGCATTCCAGTCTCCCTGATCATCGTCAGCATGTGTATTCTTCTTATTACCACTTCCCACTTTGACCGTTATCATCAATATCATGATCATCTGTCATCGTCTGCGTCCATATCATCGTCGTCATTAGCGTCGTCATCGTCATCAGCAACGTCGTCGTTATCATCAGCTTATCGTTATCATGAACGTCATCGTTATCAGCGCCATCGTTATCATCGTCCGCGTCATCATCAACGTCATCGTTGTCGTAACGTCATGCTTATCATCAGCGCCATCGTTATCATCGTAATCATAATGTCATTATTTTCAGCGTCATTGTTATCATCATCATCATCATCATCATCATTGCCATCATCATCATCATCGTCATCATTATCGTCATTGTCATCATCGTCATCATCATCGTCATCATCATCATTGCCATCATCATCATCATCGTCATCATCATCATCATCATCATCGTCATCATCATCATCGTCATCATTATCGTCATTGTCATCATCGTCATCATTATCGTCATCATTATCGTCATTGTCATCATTATCGTCATTGTCATCATCGTCATCATCATTGTGATCGTCACTATGATGACCACGACCATCGTCATTGTTATGATCGTCATCATCAATAGCACCATCGTTATGACTACCTTCTCGTCATCAATATCGTCTAGACATCATCGTCACTCTTGTTCACTCGTCATGAATAATGAATCTTTTAAGCCCAAAATAGTTTCCCTTACCGTTGCAACCTGGCGACCTAGCCTAAGCGCGTGTACTGTTTACATAACAACCTACTATGTTTTGTTTTTGTTTTTTCAGTCCACTAATTCAGACTCTGAAGACCTGTCACTGAACGACATTTACCGTCCCCGACACCCACCCCGACGGGAACATTACCCTCCCCGGAAGTCATCGAGACGTCAAATGGAGAACGACGACAGCAGTGGCGTCAGCAGCAGTGAATATGGTGACGCACTCAATGGTGACGTCAGAGGAAACGACGTCAGATACGGTACCCGGAAGTCCATTCCTCGTGCTTCGAGCGATCGTCCGACACAAAACTCGACCGTGATACGATCCTCACTACAGCATATAAACACAGACTTGGCTCGTATTCTAACTCTGCTAGAACGTCCTACCATTCCCAATAGCTCGACCTCAGTTCCCACGCAGTCATACCCAGGGTTCATAGTGGCCCCAGGTACTCATGCCCAGCCCCCTTATCCAGTTACACCTGTAGCAGCGTCTTTTGGCCCAGGTGGCGTGAACCCTAGTTCCTACAGTAGCTTACAGGGACAACCGCAGGGCCGTTTTGTGACGCCGATGGAGAGCGCGGAGGTGCAGCTGGAAAGGAAGTGGAAATCGTATTTTGGTGGTGAGTTGGGCTTTAGACCACGTTTTTCCTTGTGTCAACGTTTCATAAAGTTCACTCGAGGAGTTTTCTCTTTGAATTGTTGGCGAAACCGTGTGGCATGAAATTTTTGCTGGAACTTAATTTCACGGCGTTTTGCGTGAACAAATTTTCGAGAATTTGGATTCCAGATTTTTCTGCTGTGAACAAATTTCGGGACAATCTTGGTCAAGTTTCTGTCAGTTTCAGTTTTCGTCGTAATATTGTTTGCAGTCAATTCAATTGAAGTTTAGTAATCTATATAAATAGAGTAAATTTTTCCCGTTGTTTTTTTCGCGGGAGTATATTTTCGCGGATCATTGGAAAATTCGCGAAAATTAGATCCCGCGAAAATTTCGTGCCACAAGGTAGGCTCTTTTGCAGCTGGGGCCACATGACACATGACACAAACTAAACACTACCAAAACCTCCGGGCAGATGGCTGCGTTATTTTCCAGTCTCCAAAACGGCAACCGAACAAAATCGTGTGCATTCTCGTCATCTGTCTGGTTCAAATGGCCGGAAGCCACGTCTTTAGTTCTGGAGCGTAAGGTTGAAAATGAAAGTTAACTTTTCTGTTTTAGACACTGCACGTGACTCGCCCCAGTCCCTATTGATGAATCCAGCGCTGTGGGGAAAAGTGACTGCCAGGTGAGGACAACTGAAGTGACTTGCTTTGAAGACATCATTCTCCGTGTGGCATGCAAAGCTTTTAGTGATTATTTACCGTCGTTTTCTTTTCAATGCAGAGACCAGATGAAGTCTTTCAAAGAAAGCGCGCATGACTGGACATCAGAGAGTCAGCTGAACATTTCTGAAAGACTGCAGTCGCACACGCACTGGCTGAGGAACTTCCGGAAAGAAGTAGGCCTGGGAAGCAATCAAACAGCTCGTGGGAGACTGGGCGACAGCACTTTAATGTATCCTTTCAGAAAATGAACGTTGATAGCTGGCAAATGTCGGCCAAGATATTAGAAGGCACTCTGGCGAAAATTAATGCCAAGCTTCACTGACCATTCTGCACTGAGTTTAGGAGGATCTTTGTGAATGTTTTATTATTAGCATAAAAAAAAAATCAAATTTCAAGCTACAAGCAAACAAATTCCATAAATCTAAAGAAAACGTCAGAATTAGTAGTTACCGAAAAATTCTTGCCACCCAACCACGCATTCTTTATAATTTTTTATTAAGGTTGCTTCTCACGATTCAACGCATAACTGTCAAATTTTCGCTAATTAGTAAATTTAATTTATGCTAAGAGCAAAAATGTAAACAAAGCCCTCTATTACCGTCCCCTTTCCCCTCCACACAGTGGTATTTTCGAATCGACGACCAACAGGCAGCACATAAATTATTCCTTAACCAATTCGCAGGCCGTTTCCAAGTCGAGGCTCGTCAACCAACTTGGGCCCCAGTACTTCGTTGCCAGGGCAACCACACGCGTCCAGAACATCACAAAGGCCTTGGCGACTGGAACTTGACGAAAAGAACGAAATTCGATGGGGTTAAGTTGTTTTCGTTATGTTCCCTCATATAAATGTGCCGAGGTATTTGAGTGATATAAATTTTATAAAGGTGTGTGAAATAATCGAGAATGTGTACCCGGTTCATCGAAAAATATATCGAAAATCGTTTTTACCTTAATTTGTGATTACGAGAAGAAACGAGAACAATTTTGAAATGTTTATTTATTTACAATAAAGCGTGAAACTTAAAGAGTCCGCCTTCTTTGTACATGCACGCAAATCCACATATTTTACAGTCTTCTTGCAAACATGCGATCAAATACCCTGAATGTTTTACACACTGTTTATCGCTTTTCAAAACGAAGATATGAATTACTGTCCGGTAGGTATTGGTGTTTGTCCCGGGGGGAGAGGTGGTTGGGCTGGCGGCAGAATGTGTCCCCCCTTGCGTGATAGAAGAGTGATTTCGTCCTTGAGAGCATCGATTTCTTGCGCCTGTAGCTGAACGAGCTGCACCAGGCGCTGTCTCTCGCGAATATCTGCTTTCCGACTGCCCGAGAATTCAGTTCCCTGCAAACACAAAACACACTTTTACTTTTCATCCGACATGCCTTGCGCGACACTTCCACGTTGAGAAGAATTTCTATTTGATTTTACAGCGATTTTGTTCGAGGTGACAAAACTAAATAATAATAACAATATTAATAATTAGTAATTTTCGAAGTAATTTTCGTTTGTTTTTTCTTTCAAGGAAAAACCAATCAGCAGTGCGAAGAAACGCCATCGTCACTCGCTTGGTAGCGCGAGGTTTTGCTTTTGTTTCTGCTTAGCCCAGAATGCTGTCAAATTTGTTTAGACCACACGACTAATTCTGACAGTCGACTAAAACCGCTCCAAGAAAACAGCTTCAATATTCCGGAAAAGAATAGCGGTGCTGATTTGATAAAATCTTTCGGTTTGGAACAGAATTTGCTACATATTGATATTAAAAAAATCATCTAATATTTGAGATTAAAAACCCGGTCGCATTTGTAACTGCAACGACAATAAGGTCGAAATTTGCGACTTCTCAAGTGCAAACGGCATGTTGTCGCCGACGAATGTGTTGCTACCAAACTTCAAAGAAGCTGTCGTTTATAAGTGACTATAATTGTCACCAGAGATGGCACAACTTACCAAAGACTTCTGTCTCGAGTCCAGCATGTGTTCCAGCTCTTTTTTCTCTTGTAGCAGCACGGTGAACGTGTCCAGCCGCTGAGTATTTTCGCGAGTTAGCTGCGTCATTTTGGTTTTGTACGAATCGATCTTGCCCTGGGGGAAAAAAAGCACGATGTAGAATATTCAGCCAAGCTCTGGAAACGAATAATAATGCTACTCCCTATAAAAACTATGTAACAGTAAAATACTGTATAACAGAGATCGCATTTCAGGCAAAATTCTACGTAAATACTGCATTTTGAAACGTCTGTGTACAAGATATAATTTTACGTTTAATGTGACTAATGTACGATTTGGGCACTGATGAATTTTGAACCACTTTCACAAAATTACTCGTGAACTCCACACTAGTTCGAGATGTTCACTGTACGCATTTTTCATTCATTTTCACGCGCAAATCTTCCACAGAAAGCAGCGGGATGTCTGATATGGACTATTGGTTTTATCGATAAATACAACGAAATTAAATCATCAGGGCAAACATTAGACAGATGGTACACCGCACCGTAGGTTTGTCGAGCCCTCGCTCTGAGGAAATTTGATATAGCTTTGTACGCAGCCAACTTTAGTGCGGTCGTCGTGATCCCGAGATTCTCTTCGTGAACCAATGGTGTATATTCGAGAATGGTCGACAAACGCGAAGTCGTGATTTCCGAGTTCTTTACGAACGCGACGAATTATCGATTACTTTATTGGACATTACATACACGATAGCATAGTGACTGCTGCTGCTACTGCTACTGAGGTTAAACTCAGATTTTTGTGGCTACTGCTTTATAGAAACAGTAGCCACAAAAAGCGGACTTGAACCTCAGTTTGACTACTGGTTCCTCGAAAATTTTCTCGCTCCTCCTTCTAAAGGATTCTAGAAAAATAAAAGCTGTTTTCGCGGAAAAAAATCGTGACAAACTTTCTTGTTCCGAAATTAAGAAGCCAAAAACTCTTATTATAGAAGCTTCTATCTCACCAGAACTTCTCAAGAAGGCTTATCTCACGGTTTTCTAGAAATTGTAAATGTATCGTTTTTTGCCCCCCGCAGGGTTTTGGCCCAAAGGCCAAACCTTGGAGTCCCAGCGTATAAGTACTTACAGTATGAGAGTACAGTTCGTACACAGAGAAAACTGGGTGCGCAAGGGGGAATTGGGAGTCGAATTTGGCTAAGTGATAGCGACACAGTGAATCTCACGCCCACGCCCTGAGCAGAGGAAGAATTCATGTCGAGATTTTGAGGCAAGAAAAATTTGACATTTCATTTGCGTTTTCTTCACTTCACAACTTCTGGAAGCAAGTTACGGGATTTATTCGTCCAAGAACGACTATAGCTAAAATTTGTCCGTTTTCATTTTTTCAACAGCAAAAACAGGAATCTTAACTCAGATTAAATGCAAGCTTAGACATCAGCGGGGGCAGTCTTAGTGAGCACTACATTACTAGTGTAGACTGAGATGTTTGATGACGTCACAGGCAAAAAACCCTGTGCAACTACGCCACATATCACGTGATTATATATTTGTCCGCCATCTTGGACGGCAAAGGCACACATTTCGATGGCACGGAATTTGAGTTCTCAAAGCAGTAGTTCCATTGCTTTCTGTCAATATGTTCATAACTTGTGGAACGCACATATGTCAAAACAAAGGAGGCGGTCTGGAACCGTTTTACAAATTACCAGCCGATCAACAGAGAAGTCAACAGTGAATTGCAGCAGCTCGGAATGTAGCATCACGCAGACATCTTCACGCTCAGCAATGGATCCCCACACGGTACTCTCGGCTGTGCAATGCTCAATTCACATCAGGTAAAGTGTGTTATCATTGTGAAATAAATAACTTTATGCTTGCCGACTTACAGGAAATTATTGAAGTATTCACGGTACTCTTATGTCATTTGCCACTTCTCTGCAAACCAATCGGTATCGAGAATTTTCCCCTAGATACGAAATGCTGAGGAGAACCGGGTTAGCTTACCTCCCATCTCCCAATCTCGATGGCGCTCTCGTACTCGGCTTGTCGTAATGTTTCTTTTAGTTCTTCTACCGTTCTGTTAACGGTCACTGTCTCGAGTTTTTCCAGATCAACCAGCCGACCAAACTTCAGCATTTGCATGTTTTTCACCTTCTCTTCCAGCTCAGCGATCTGACAAAACAAATACAAAATTTCCAGGTGAGTCGCGGTTGGAGAGAAGATAAACTGAGCCGTTTCAGACGTCAAACTCTAATTTAGGACAACAAATTACTACAAAAGGTCGGGAAAAAAGACAATTTTGGTTTTACAGTACGTATTTACTGAAATGGTTTCGACGCCTTGGTATGAATTACCTTGGCATCCACGACTTTCTTGTCCCTGATGAGCTGCACGTGGGTTTGGCGATGCTCTCTGCAAAAAAAGACATGAACCATACTTCACCGCGTTTTTATAAACCAAAGTACAGCAAATAAGGAATGAAATAAGGCTGTGGACGACACAGAAAACGTCAACTTCTGAACTATCTGTACTCATTCATTTGGGAGTTTCATTTGAGAATCAAACGAAAACTCCCAGATGAGTGAGTACATTTTAATAGAATTGTTCACTTCCAAATCCTGACCTGTCAAATAACAACAAATGTTTAATGAGGAAGCCTAGTTCACCAAGGTGGTGCTTTTCACTAGGAAAAATGAATTAAACGTAAAAGTGTGACCACTCAGGTGAAAGGTCTTGATGAGTACATTCTAACAGCAGTGACCACCTAGCCTCTTGTCAACGTCCAGGAACGTTAAAAGAACAGCGGCTATTTCCCAGTATAATAATAGTACAAAAATCGATTGTAAGATAGGAAAATAACATTTTCATACTGAACAGAAGCTTGACTCTCAAACGAGTCGGATGGAGGTTTTGCTTTGTTTTGTTTGTTTGTTTGTTTGTTTTTGTTGTTGTGTGTATGTGTCAGTCATTAGAGGTATTTTTCACCTGTACAATCGCTTCTGGTCAGCTTTCTCCTTCTCCAGCTCCTTTATCCTGTGTTGTAGTCTGACCAAACCGTAGTCGGTGAACACGAGGCACGGAGACAGGTCTTGCGGGATGGCCGTGTTCAACATGTACTGGATCTGATTGAGTCGTAACACCACCACCACATCCAGCTCGTTCAACTTCTGCTGTTTCTCGCGCTGTGACACAAAGTAAAAAGCAACAAATTCAAGGTCCGTTTAGATCTCGGCTGTTAGCTTCGTACTAGCGGCTGCAAGTAGGCCATCTCAAGTTGTCTTTTGCATGTTTCAAAACAAAGTACTGCAAAACCTAGACGAGAAGGAACCTAATTTGGGCGCGAAAGTATTAGGGTTAAATCGTCGTTTTAATTGCTGCCTTTTTTCCTGCCGGGCGATGCACTCCAAAAGTTCACATTTTTGGCAAAGCAGCATTTCACTAAATGCGCGGTGAAAACCAACAGACAGGTGCAATTTCTCAAAAGAGCCGAATAAACACAACAAGACTTTCTCAGTGCTAGAACGAAGAACAGGAATGTAAGGCCCACCAGTTTACACAATGCTTAGTTTGATAATCTCTTTCATTTTGACAAAAGACAATTGCTCTTGGCATTTGACCTTCAAACAGTTACAAACAAAAACCCACAAACAAAAGAAGATTCGAACACCTGACTCGAGCAAACCTCTCACCTGAAACGCCTCGAGGTCTTGCTCGGCCGTGTTTAACGCGCCATCAATGATCTTCTCTTTCTTAACCAAAGCATCGTATTCCTTCTTCAGTGCCTCGCTGGTTTTCTTCTCCTCGGCTAGCTCTTCTTCTAAGTCGAGTCTCTTCTCCCTCATCTGACAAACCAGATCAAAGAGCGCGGGGTCACAGCCTGGAGGACACACACTATCGTCCAGTTCCTCGCCTTCCGAATCTTCTTCGTCGCTGCTCGACAAGTCGTCGTCACTCTCTTCATCTTCGCTCTCTTCATCGGAACCCTCTTCCGTCTGTGCTTTCTTCTTCGCGCGTTTGATTCGTTTCTTGAACACTTTCGTCAGGAACATTTCAAATTTGTTGTTCTCGCCCAACGATGCAGAAAACGCCGTGTACAGAGACTTCTCTTGTTCTTGGAGTTTTTCGATGTCTTGTTTCTTGGATTCTAGCTTCATTTGGCATTCTTCGACCTAAAAAACACAAATCTTCATTTAAACAGTTTCTTTTTGTGTCTACTGTGCATGCGCAGTAGCCACTAGTTATCTAAAACCAGATTGATCAAATCGATAACTGCTTGTCGTAAATGCCAATCACAATAAACCCTTCTGTGACGTAGCCGTCGCATCTGCTCATCAGCTAATCACAAGAAACGAATTAGATGATGTTAAAAAAAGTACGCGAGAAGACTTTGATTGAACTACCTCGTGGTAGACACATGTATGCATTGCGGACCCAAAAAGTGTGTAAACGTACACAAGTTTGTGAGTAAGTGTAAGTGTAATCGAGTCATTGATCCTGTGAAAAACCACGTGCCAGACGTTACCCCTCCAAGCCTTCCCCAAATATTTTGCACTAAATTTTATTACAAATTACTTGAGACAACTTTTAGCAGCAGCACACCTGAGTGAACTGTTCTTACCTTCTCCTGCATTTCGTCCTTTTCTGTCAGCTTGGTGTTCACTTTGTTGGCGAAAATATTCTCTCTTTTCTCGAATTCCTTCAGAAGCATGAACTCCTCAAACAGCGTCACTTGTCTGCAATAGATAACGGGCTTGTTTAATACCCAAAAAATTTCACGAAATTTTGAAGAGACAAACTTATCAGCTTTGTAGAATGCTTAGCTTTAACGAAATCACATACACTATTTTCTCTGATTTCAAGGCATCTAAGTGCTCGGGATTCAAGCCGCCATGTTGTCAGTAATCCTTACCTCAGGTCGGCACACTTGAGGGCCACTTCAACGTTCATTTTCTCGTGTCTCAAGGTCCGTAAATCGGCGTCGAACTTCTCGAGTGTTGAAATGATTTTTTCTACCAACACGTCTTGTTCGTACTGTAGTCTGAGACGAAAAGAGTGCAAGACAAGGAGAATTTGAATCAAACGTCAAAACGTTAAACTTCCACTCGCAAGGATGATCAACTTTAATTTTCTCCTTCAATGTCTCCCTAGAAATATATCATACAGTAAGGAGAAACGTTCTCAATGCATCACTCATGTATTTGAGTTTGGGCAAATCTCCCTGGTGCCCAAGAAGTACGAGCACAATGAATTAATCCAATTTCAATACCAAATTCTCTTCACTATGTGATAAGTCTCTAGTGACAAAATGAAAGGAGAACATTGAAGTTGATCACTCTAAGAAGTCAAAATGCTACAGAGAAGAAACGGTAGTAGCGACTGTGTGCAGCTGTGGACCATATAAATAATTTTCGTGATTGGCTGATCATGATCTCGCCCCAGTCTCCTTACCTGACCTGCACCTCGTACTGTATTTCCTGTTCTAATGCTGACGGTTCCTCCACCAGTTCCTCAATGGCGGGTTCAGGGCTGCCGGGCACTGTGCTCAAGCCAGACTTGGGTCGGCCGGCCGAGTGCAAAGACACGGACGAGATGGTGCGGTCTCGCTGTTGAATGAGAGGTTTACTGCCGTGTGTCGCCGGCTTGGACGACTGTGGAATAAAAGAAGTTGCTTTATGCACCTGTTCCAGTTATTGCACGATGATTTGGCTCATTCTAGACGTTTCTCATTCTAGATTTTGCCGTTGAAGATTAGAACACTTCCCTCGCAACACGACTTACTCGAGGCGTTTTGAGCTACAACATTTGATCAAATCCCTGCACACTTTGTTGAGAATTTCGATAAAGCGGTTGGATTGAATTGCCCGCGCGCATCTAGTTAGCGCATGGTTTTCACAGTGAGCGCTGACTAAATTTATGCAAGCGTAAAGGTATATAAGGTGCTTTTATGTAATCCCGATCGCAACGAACAGTAATAACAAGATTATGCCAAGGTTTAACGGCAATGTTGGTAGCATTAGTTGGCAAAAAAGAACAAAATGCCGCGCTTTCGTGTACAAAAGTAATGTAAATGACCTGGTACAGATCCGTTCTGCTTCTTCCGGTCGGGATTGAATTTTCTGCTATAGGTCAGAAATGTGAACCGTGACCCCCCCTGAAGTTGTTGTTGTTGTTGTTGTTGTTGTTGTTGTTTTTGATCGTTATATTGTGAAGAACGTATGAAAGACAGTTCTGTAGAAACCATTACTTTCTTTCCTGTTGTTTGCATTTCTTTGCATTTTTCAAAATTTGTTAAATTTTTTGAAATTCTATCCAACCTCCTTAATCGTGGAATATAGTTTCACCAAATTTTGAACTTTAACCAAATCTTTATCCTCGCGGTTTAGCGCGAAAAAAAAAAAGTATATATATATTCTTTTAGCGCCAAACATACTTTAAAATCTCTCTTTCGTTGTGTGCCCAAACTTTCCCGCCTTTCAGATGCGCCCGTTTTACTTTGTTTTGAAATTTTGAAAATTGGTTTCGACCTTGATTGAACATAGCGTCAAACATTTTCTTCTCTGGGATTCCGTTTGTAATGAGAAAATTTGTATCAAATTAACATTTACACCGTCACATTTACAGTAACACAAGCAAATTAAAGTTCCTCACATCTCCACCACCAAATCCCCCAAATCCTCCGCCGAAACCTCCGCCCTGGTCGTCGTGCTGAACTTGAGTTGCTCTCTCCTCCATCTCCTTCTTAAACTCAAGCAGTTTCTCTCGCGTGTACTCAAGGCGCCTGCAAAGAAGGCCACGCATCAGACGATAACTTTCTGACAGAAAACATTAGATACGTGAGTTATCTGAATGTACTTGTCAAGAGCTTTCATTTCAGCCTTCATTTGACAGTTCAAGTTGGAAGTGAACACTGCTGTTACAATGTACTTATCGAGAGCATTCGTTTCGTTTGAGTGGTCCACATCTTTTGGTCTCATTTGGAAGTTTTGGAGTTGTTGCAAGTTTTCAAGGTTGGATCTACCTCTTAATCTTATTTTTTCGTTTTTCCGTCCCTTGTCGTCTCCGGCATCTATTTCAAACACGAATAATGGCGCCTTGTATTTACTGCGGTTTCAATATGGCCTTGAAATGGAACAGTAGTCAAATTCGCGAGCACAACTGCAAAAGTCAAGCGTTTCTTATGCAGTCCGCGACCCTTCTTTTCGTTGTTTTCATTCTTTTTGCTAATCTGATCTTTTCCGTTATCCGCTGTTTTGGGTTTACAAGCTCATATATGCGTGAGTAAAGAAACTCTCTTCTGATACAAGCGCGCGCCCGCGCTTCTCGATCGACAGTTTTAAACTTCTTCCACCGATGACGTCAAACAACGCCATTTGATTTGCTGGTCAAAACCGCGCGCTTAAAATTCCAAATGACGTTATCAATGGCAGTTATGTTTTTCACAACGAAAAACACAGTTAACACAAGGGTAAACTACTTGCCACTTGAATTATCCTCTACGTCCTTGGCACATCTTTTCATACTTTGAAGCCTTGAATTCAGGGACATAACCCGACGCAGAATGGAAGAGACCTCGCGTCAAGAATCCGAGATTTCCGTCAAAGATTTCCAGAGATATGCATCGGAAACTGCCGCTTTGATCGCAAGACCTCATATCGAGGAAGAAAAAGCCCGCTTTGTGAAGAAAAGCGAAGCGTTAAAAAGGCACTTTCAACGCGAAAAACGAAAGTGCAACGTGCAGGTCGACCGCGTTTACATCGCGACTAAAGCGTCCATCGGAGAACTTATGGTCAACAAACAGAAGGAAATCCGTGATGTGATTCAAAAACTGGAACGGGAGCACTGCAAAAGACTGCAGAAAGTCCGGCAAGAAGCAAGAGCGAAAGCCCACCATGCAGAGCAACTCAATCGAAGGACGTCTACAAAAAGCGCTGTGACGTCGCAAGGGAAGCCACGGAATGTACTCAAAGAACGGTCCTGCGTTAGTTGTGGTAAGGTTGACTCGAGTTTGTGGCTGTGTGGTGGGTGTTTAAATACATGGTACTGCAGCAGGCCTTGTCAGGCTAAAGATTGGGACAAGCACCAAGACGTCTGCCGCATAGACAAGCTTGAGATAAAGATAGAGGCGCTGAAATGATGCTCAGAACTCGGTACACTTGTACTTTCCATCATAAGTGTGAATAACGCATGAATAAAATGAAAAAGTTTCCAAAATATTGCGAAACTTGCTATACTATTAACTCCAGTCATTCTTCTTTGAAGAAATGGTTCGAACCCAAAATGCGATTGTTTCACCAATCTTAAACGTGATGAAGACATCTTATCGTCCGATAAGACAAGTATGGAGAGGTCGGCAGTTGATCTGTTTCTGAGAGAAGTCCGACTCTACATGCTCCCAACATCGCACACGAGATTTGTCTCCAAGCTTGGATATTTGAGGTCGAGATGAAGTTTCTATCAACAATGTCAATCATCCGCGTGTATGTAACTCATAAGCAAGGCTTTGGGTTTCACAGAAGAATTTCTAAAATTCAAACAAATTCTTCAACATTACTCACAAACAGAAGTAGCTATACTAAATTCTACATGAATAAATTTGTACGCTTTTCATTTTCTTTACACTTCACGTGAATCTACGCAAATCCGCATCAAGCAATGCAACGTCTCTCAACAATGTTAGATCGTTTAGCAATAACATTGTCACCATCCTACTCACTTTTCCGGACATTCGTCCGGCATCATCTCAGGAATCTTCGGGATCGTTCGTCGTGAGTACGGATCGAGAGTCTGCTGCAACGTCTCCAAATTGACGACACATTCCTTCAACTAAAACACAAACCACGCGTTACTTCATACGCTACTTTTGCAACTGCATCCCTTTGTGATAATACAAACTAAATCTCATGCACAAGAACGATTAGACGAAACATAGCAACTGCATTAGACCTGTCAGGATCTAATGCAATGAAGTCAACATTTTCCCCACCAGCCTTCTGGAAATAGATTTAGAATTTGCCTGAGCAAGGCCATCAGACACCACTTTCCCCGTGCCGTACTACTACATATCTGTGAGTAGAGTTTCAAAGTTCATCACACTCTGGAGTAACGGGTTAGCATGTGACCATTCTGACTCTCCTGCTTTTTACTTTCCCTTAATCACACTTCTTCAAACTTTTCCTACTTACTTCTTTAATGATTCGTATCTTCTTGTCTCTCATGGCAAGAAACTTCTGGTTGAAGTCGAACTTGTACTGATGAATCTATTGGCAAATTGACAACACAAAAGGCAAAGTTATTCCTTTCTTAGACTAGTCTCAAGTTTGGAGACTACGCGCAAGTAACAGACACAAATGACACGACCTTAAAATGTGTTTCCACTGAAAATGTCTATATATTGATAAACCTTGTTAATGTGTGACGATGTAAGCACAAGCACAAGAGCAAGAAAAGGAACAATTTCCTTGTGCTTGGGTCCTTAATCCATACGTGTGAACCGGGACGACGCAAGCACAAACACAAGTAAATGCAAGTAGGAATTTTAATTCTCCGTCGGCCATTTTAGAATCTATATGTTTGTTCCCAGACTGCGCGCGGATAATGAGCGAAGTACTGCGCCTGCGCATGTACTTGTGCGCATGCGTGTGTGTGAAACGGCCTTTAAGGTCTCTAAACTGTCTGAAGCGGCGTTACTAGGTACGTACCTGATCCAAAAGGTTTAACAGCTGAGTCCTCTTCTTTTCTGCATTCACTCTCAGACTCTCGGGCACTACGTAGTCCTTGGCTGTCTTGAGCTTGTAGTCGCCCATGTGCTCCCGAGCTTCCTTGATGGCTGTAACGTCTTTAGGATCTTCGTAATTTTCGTCCGGTTTGGTTCGATAAAGTTCGTTCCACTAAAACAGAAACAAAACCCAATGGTAAATGGCTAAACAGAGGTTACTGTGTCAAGACAAAACCATTCCGACTGGTTATCAGGAAAACCTCTCGTAAGAGACCAAAACCCGAAAGTGGACATCTGTGAAGCCTGAAACTAAGAGTGTTCGCTAGTTGTTCCACTGTATTAAGCAGGGAACTACACGATGGAATCAGTTTTCGGATGACTGTCGAAAGTAATCGCGTGTTTGCTTTGATTTTTATTGCTATGCTTTCGGAGTTTAGCAGCATCCTTTGCCAAGCATAAGCAAAAACAAAACCTGATTGCGATATTCTCATAGAACCCCCCACAGCACAATAGCGAGACCGCTGACCAGCATTGTCCCGAGTCTAACTTCACTCACCTGCGCTTGTCTGGCAAGTCGCTTCTTCTTTCGCGCCTCGGCCTTCTCCAGCGCCTTAGCGACCTTGCTTCCCAGTTGACTCTGGCTCGGCGGTGCCTGCTGCTGTTGAGTGGTGGCGCCAACTTTTTCTTGGGTACCGCGCCTCTTCATCTGCGCGGCCGCTTTGCTCATAACGCTGAAGCTTTTCCTGCTCGCCTCAGGTCCCTCGCCGGCCTTGGCAGCCTCTCCTTCTGCCTTCTGCAGCAGCTGTTGGACGTAGTTGGGTTTGCAGGCGCGGAACGTACTCACCAAGTGAGAGGTGAGGAACGCGCGGAGGACGATACGTTCACACTCAATCTCGTCTTTGAACCTGGGAAAAGAGCACCGTCCACGTTATAACCCTGTTGCTGCCATGATTCTCAATTTAAACTTGAAACTATCAAAATAGCTTAACTACATTAACACTGCTAGCAGAATGTGCCCATCGCTTTCGCTTGAGTAGTCAGGTTTTATTTGACAGTTTCAGATTCAATGAAAATTGCCCGGAGTTTTGACAAGGCTATAGAAGAGGTATGACGTCACATTCATTTGCGTTTCCATTTGCGTCTGTCCGTGATTGGTGGGCCCAGTGCGACACACTGTGACCAATGGCACTCTCGGGCAATCAGACGCAAAACAGAAGCCAATCATGACGCGCGACCTCGCGGTTGGTTCTGTGATTATGTTGGTTTTGGTACAGCCATTCGGACCGCGACAAACACTAGGGCCAGGTTGCATAAAACGCTAACGCCCGGAACAAGGCGTTCATAACAATAAGAATAACTTAATTTCCATTGTTTTTAACACCTAGTCCCCGCCGTTAGCGTTTTATTAAACCGTCCCCTGGTCCGTCTAGACGTCCTTACCACAAGACAGCTGAAACTGTTGTAAACTTCGACAGAAGTAACTGGAATTGTGAATTCAAAAACGTTTCCTCGTAAATCATTCTGAACGCTGTGAAGTGAGTACTGCTAGTAACCTGGTTTTCACAAGTGACGCAAGGAAATGAAAAGATGAGGGTGAGTTGACAGAGTTCTATCTCGCAGTGCAGTTCATATAATTGTCTTTTATCATATTAATATAAGTCGTGTGATTGTGAAATAAGGAATCTTGTGCTTGCGTCCGAAAAGGTTGTGAACATTTCCGTGCAAATTTGTTATTTCTCGTTTACCTCATCTGCAGTTTCCTCAACCCAATAGCGTATTTCTCCGCATCCCAAGACATCTCTTTACGAACAAGCTCAACCTGCAGTTTGTAGAGAAAAGTAAACGATGAACAGTTAAAGAAAACAATTGATTAAACAAAGTTTAAATTCTGAATATCTAGGACCTAATTTGTCCCAACCTGCCCTCACTAAAGTATCAGTAAGTAGTGTTAGGAGAGTTGATTGACTTGGAAGTCAACCAAAATTTAAAACAAAAAACTACAATCCTTTGCACGTTTACTCAAACAGCGATGGTTGTGCGTACGAGTTTCGATACAAACCATGGTGTACTGTCGCGCCGTAGTTTTTCAAAGAATTACCAAGTCGATTCGGGTCCATTTCTTAAAGTTTTTTTCGCATTACAAATTAATCTAATGATGAAAAGCGAACTGAAGTAATTGATTAAGCTACGAGGCACGCAAAGCCTTATGGGCTTTTTCTTTCTGACTATATTTTGTGGACGCTGATTGGCTGAGAAACGATATCCGATCACATGTTTAACCACATACGCACAACTAAATATCAGAATAAACCAAAGTTCTATACCTTTTCTTCCGTTTTGGCTTTTTGTTCTCGAGCAATTTCTGGGTCCAGCTCAAACTCCTGAAACAAATGCGTGGGAAATACCATGAGTGCATCGGTCGAAGAAGGCCTTGTTTATAAAGGCGCAAAGTTAGTAATCTGATCAAACACCCCATCTTACAAATCATATCTTTTAATTCAGGGTTGAATGCTGCTATCATAACCCTTCACTACTGAAGATGAATGGCTCAATACAGAAAACTTTCAACGGTCAAATGACACCTAAAGGTTTGACCACTCAAATGAAAGCTCCAAAAGAGTAGATTCTAATAGCAGTGTTCACTTCCAACTCTTGAACTGTCAAATAAATACTAAAGGTTTGACCACTCAAATGAAAGCTCTCAATGATTACATTCTGATAACAGTGTCTATGTAACTGCTTAATGGAGTTTATCTCTTTTCCTTAATCTTTTCTTTTTGTTGAACAGAAAAACATAGCAGTGACAGGATTAATCAACACGCCATATGTGAACCTAAAAATGCAATGCAAGCCATGATGAGTATTTGTTACCGACATCTTTCATTTTGACTTTCGACTTTCACTGCACGGGGCTGCTTGTAAGAAACAAAGTTTTTTTGGACGTGCCAAATGAAACCTTATGAAGCTAGTTCTCTTAAGTTACAGACTCTCCATTTGGTAGGGGCATTTTATTGATCGCCAAAGAAAAAGACAAGAATTTGTGCACACGATGTGTAAAGGATCCCTGCATCCTATGACTACAGCATCCTTACCTCGGTTCCGGCCTGCACGTGTGGAGGAAGCTTTTGATTTCGCGTCATCAGTTGTTTGAACGTCCATCTGAGGTTCACAATGTCGCGACGAACATTCTGAAAGGAAAAGACAAACGATTACACCAACTTAGAAGTGCAAAGAAAACTACAGACAAGAAGAAAACAAGGGATTTCTATGACGAGGGATATCAAATTTTACAACATGCTGATATTATAACTTATATTATATTTCTGGGGGAGTACTGAGTACTTCCCCCAGAAAACTCCAAACCTCAAACACACTTCATAAAACTTCAAAAGTTTATAAAACGTTAGCCTTTAGTGTAACTGTAGCCTTTCAGGCTAGCAGAACATTTATTGTAATCCGATAAATTCTAGAAAACAAAAAACGTCGTCGACTGTTTTACTTCCTCATAATACCGTTGTGATCAGTTCTGTTAGTTTCTGTACCTGTTTCTTCTCTTCCGCTAGTTTCACCATTCGGTCATGTTCAGCTTTCTGCTTCTCAAGCTCGATGCTGTAAAAGTTTGGATCGTCGATGTCATCAATTTTTTTCTCCACCTCCTCCCCCTCCTCTCCGATCATTTTCTAAAACAAAGCACACAAAAGAAGCAAAGTTAAATAGCTAAATTAGTGTAAAGTACAAAATTCACTAATAGAGAAGAGAACTAAGCGGTGTATCTGGGGCAAGAGGAATGCTGTGAGTGTGACGGCGTGTACTTGTTCTGAAGTGCATACTGTATCTGCCCGGCGCAGTTGTTCAAATCTTGATTAAAACCATAAAATCCCGTATCAACCAAATTCCTTATCTGGACATCAAGTGATGAACAGAAATGCCATGTTTTGGTCAAAAATAGACCCACGAGCAGCCTTACGGTATTTCAAGTGGACTTGCTTGAGAGCAATATTTTAAAGTCCATATTTATAGATTGAAGAAATGCGATCGCGCGTTTGGGCGCAACATTTTTCGCGCATGAGCGTGGTTTTATTAACTTGCTGTCATTTTTACAAAGTTACGAGATCTTTTATGTTTTTCATGACATATTTACATAAAGAAACACAACAGAGTTCACTTTCGTGCCTGCTCTGTGCCCCACATCGTTTTTCTGTGGAGCAGTTCTTTCGGAATCTTTTGGAATTTGGGTTAAAGCTGGTGCACTTATATGTAAACTGTTCTGTTCGGGCAGAAAGCGCGTGGTATTGCGGCCACAATAACAGCTAAACGGAGTCGGTGAGCCCCCCCCCCCCCCCCCCCTTTTTTTTTATAAATTCAAATCTGGTACACAAAAGGAGTCTTTGTCGTGACTTGGCTACGCTGTACTGCACTTAGCCATACTGAACTGTATTTTTTTTTTACTTTGTTTTTGTCTTGCCCTGCCCTGCCCTGCCCTGCCTTTCTTTCTATTCAATTGTGCTCTGTTCTGCTCACCTCTACAGTGCCTCGCTTCGTTTTCCTAAACTTAACCTAACTTCAGTATGTGCAATAAGTTCTTGAATGTGAGCTTTTAACACATGTTTAGTCTCCACCAAAGCAAGTCCTCTCACCTTTGCCGAGGGGATGGACACCTTGTGCTGAACTTTCAGCCCTTTGACAGCTTTATCCATAAACTTGAACACAAAGAAGTTGCCATCTTTACCAACAGTAAACACGTACTTGTCGTCAAAGCTGGTTTTCACCTTCACCACACCGCCGCTGTGGTTGTCGTGAACGTTTAATGCCCAATACGTGCCGAACGAATTCAGTTCTCCAGATGAATCTAGAGGATGAATACGAAGCGCACCATTGTCCATTCCCATGAAGAGAAACTTGGATGAGTGGCTGAAAATCAGAAACGTTTCGTGAGACGCCTAAAGAGGATATAACGACTCAAAACATCCAATTCAAACTCTGGCAATAATCCTTGCATTACGATCACAAACAAATGTTCTTGCAACGCTCTTGAAAACGGCCATCTTTGTCCGATTTCTTTGCTTTAGGTCACTCCTTTGTTCTAATATTTAATTTAGCACTTGTTTGTTTGTTTTTTTCTTTAGTAGAAACCCGCTATCTCGAACTCTCAAGGGAAGCGAAGAAATAATTCGAGATAGTGGGGGATCGAGATAGCGGCTTTCTACCTAGGGAAATTTCTACCACATTCATTTCCGAGGGAAATCGGATTCTGTTCGAGATAGCGGGGAGTTCGAGATAACCGAGGTCAAGATAGCGGGCTTCTACTGTATCTTTAATTCGTTCTGTCTGTTTGTCTTTGCGTGTTTGTTTCCCTTTCTTTCCTCTGTCTCTTGACTCTTCTTCCTCTTCTTTTGTCTCTCTCTCTCGCCCTTTTTCTACACATCTCTCCTTCTTTCTTTCCTTTCTACGATTTCCCACATCTTGTTTTCTTCTTCACTTTGATCTCCTTTGCGTCACCAACCACAATAACTCAGCTACAATCCACTGCAAGCTACTCAATTATCCCTAAACTCACCTAAACCAGATCGATCTGACCGGCACATCATTGCTGTTGTCGACAGGCACAGATCGCAGGGGTTCTCCCGTGGTGTCTTCTTGTCCTTCAGAAGGAGGTTTCTTTCCGTTGTCGAACTCGCACTCGTACATATAACCTGCATCCCAGCCATCCTAGAGTAAACAAGAATAAAACACGTTGGAGGAAATGCCGGCTACTGCCTCGGAGACTAGTGGATTAAAACAAATACGGATCTTGTTGCAATGGTGAGTGTGAGTAATAAATGTTATCAAAAAATAGACGCGTTAGAATGACTATATATACTACACATAGTCAATTCCGAAAAGTTGTCCTGTCGAAATATAAATATAGGGAATTATATCTACCACGTGACCACTAATAAACATCGTATAACTAAAAAGAAATACATAAAATCAGGAGGTTTATATAATTTTACGGTTATCAGTCACTTAAATGTAAAACCAAGAGCATTGTTATACTCTTACCATAGACAGCCAGAACTTGTCCTTTTTTCCGTGGTAAAAGCCTTGGATGACCTCGCCAGCTTCATGTTCAATTTCCTCTTCTTCCTCTTTTTCGACATTTTCTTCTTCCTCCTCCTCCTCTGGTTCTTCTTCCTCTTCCAAACCTCTGGCTCTTCGGCGGGCTCGCTCTTGTTCTTTCTTCTTTCGTTTCTCCTCCAACTCTTTAGCTTTGATCTCCTCTTTTTCCGCTTTCTGGAAAAAAGACCGGAAAGTGAACATTGCAATTGAACGTTTACTGCTCAGCAGTGCTATGACCCTTTCACTCGCAAGATCGTAATGCAGATTCTCCCAACATATCAAGAAATAAATGAATCAGAGACATATTGCGGAATGATAGTTCGATCACATTACATCTCAGCAAGCCATCAAAAGCTAACTTCTCTAAACTTTGTGATACATCTCTGATGCCAAAATGGAAAGAGAAATTAAATTTCTGTCCCTGAACCACGTTTCAGTTGACAGACTTACAAAAGCAAAATCGGGTTGGGAGAGGGAGGGGGAGGGGGAGAGGAGGGAAGGGGGGGGGGGGGGGGGGCTACACTCACCCTTAGTTTGTCTTTCACACTCTTAAACTGAAACTCGGTTATCTTGAGGTTGTCCAGGGGCAGGTGGTATGTCTTGCTCGTGTCATGTCCCCCCGGTTCTGGTGCCTCCACCTCCAGCACGGCGCCGTCCTTGCAGCTCACCAACAAACTCTTGGCTCTCTACAGCAACGTAAGAGATTAACACAAGGCTTAGAACAGACTTTTAATGAGGTTCATTTTTTCTATATTGGTTTTGGTCCAACGAAAATCAGTCTAAAACTATTTAGAGAAAAAAAGTCTCACCTTTCCCTTCTTGGACCAAGATAATGATACAACCGGCGAGGCAGTTTCAACGAATCCAATGGGTTTATAGGTGTCGCCCACAGTGAAGAAGAATACGGTGCCATCGTCACTCTATGGAAAAGAGAATATATGTTTTTGTCATGAGAGAAATAACTTTAGATTGCCGTACAGGGTTTGCAACTGGGGTTTGCACTATTCCTGTACTATTCCAGGACAGACCCACACAAAACCCAGTCTTGAAGTTTTTACAGATCATCAACAGTTCCGATGCGACTAGAAATGCACACCACAAGTCAAAAAAGCCTCCGTCATCTCCCAAGAGTGATCAACTTCAAGTTTCTCTTTCAGTCTCTTACCAAATATGTGTAACACAGTATGGAGAATTTGTTATTTGACAGTTTCCTCAGATGAAGTTTGATCAAACTTTCGATTCTCATTGCATCACTCCCATACTTTCTTCTTGAATGGTTGAGATAATTTGTATTATGAACTAAGGAGTCACTCACCCCCGAAGCGAGAATTTCTCCCTCATCATCAATCGTCAGGGCGGTAACGGGTTTCGTGTGTGGCTTGAACACTTGGAGCAAGTTCAACTCGTAGTTGGATTTGGATTTTTTGCCGCGCACTTGAGACTGGTCAACCTTGTTCAGTGTCAAGAGACGCACCACTCCGTCCGTGAACCCGGCCAACAGCTTCACTCCTTTAGTATCGACCTACAGTTGAATAATTCACATAATTAATAATAATATTCTTTATTTACCCTCAGTAATGTAATATAGCACATATGTGCTAGTTAGACTGAGCCTAAAATATTCAAATGTAATAACAAAGGGAAACTAATTACTACAGAATTATAAAATGTCAAAGGTAAACTAATTGCTACAGAATTATAAAATTTTAAAAGTCAATACTAAAATACTAAATACTAGTTAGATTGAACCTAAAATGTCTAAATATAATCACAAAGGTATACTAATTACAAAAGCCCCTGAACTTCTCCCCCTCCACCCCACCCCCACCCCCCCCCCCCCCCCCGACCGACCTTCTCTAGAAAAGATAATCTATGGAAGTTAAAAAGTACATTTACGAATCTCTTTTTAAAAACTTCAATGTTATCGGTCGATCTTATTTTTTCTGCAAGAGTGTTCCACATTTAAGGTCCCATGTATCTAAGTGACTGTAATCCAAAGGTAGTGGTTCTTGGCTTGGAAAGAGTCAGGATGTCCGTTCCTCTAAGGTTGTAGTTTGAGATCCGCAGTTTAAACAAGTCCTTGATATATTGCGGCGATTGATCGTGTAGTGCCTTATAGACCAGTACAGCAATGTCTTGGACTCGACAACTGTATAGTGTGGTCTTCCCTGCCATCTTCAACAATGTGCCGTAATCACTTGATCTGTCTTGAAATATGCTTCTCAGTGCTCTTTCATTTAGTTTTTCAATTTTATCTGAATCTCTTTTCAGACAAAAGTGCCAGACAGTAGAACAGTAATTTAGATGCGATAGAAAGAAGGAGTTACAAAGTTTCAGTATTGCATCCATGGGAACAAGACGTTTAAGCCTGTTTAAAACTGAAATTTGTCTGCTGGTTTTACGGCATAGGTTGGCAGTGTGATCGTGAAAGTTCAGTTTGTCGTCTATTGTGACACTTTTAAATCAGCTTGATAGACTTTTTTTTGTTTGCCCTCGGCTCGAAATTGGAAATCAGCAGCTGATGATCTGGCAGGGGCCAATCCAAAGCTCTGAAACTTGCTTGAGTTAGCCTTTAGTGAATTTTCTGAAAACCATTTTAATGTTGAATCAAGTTCGTCGTTTAGGGTGTCTTCGATTTTGATGAAACATTCATTGCTGAAGTGGAGTTGGTTGTCATCAGCAAAGGTGTTGAGTTCGGCTTTGGTCACGTTGAAGTGTAGGTCATTGCAAAAAACGTTAAAGAGTAGAGGGCCCAAAACGGATCCTTGGGGGACTCCCCTTGTCACGACCTTCCAGTCGGAGAATTAGGAAGTGCTACTCGAGGTACAACGAAATTCTAGTCCCTGTGACAACTACAGTAGACCCTCCCGTAAGCTGCCACGCTTCGTTTTAGGCTTAAGTGCTCTCTCACTGGATTTTTTCTGTAAGTAAGCCGCGACGATCAGCGTAAAGTTGATCATGTGGATGTACACATACAGTTGCACTGGACAATATGGACGTTTCTTCGACACTTCAAATAAGCATATTCAAGAGTAAGGTAAGAACTGTACTTTGAAGCTATCGGTATGGATTAAACGATACTGACGATTAAGAAATGAAACGGAAAGGTTCGCAATAGCAAATTAAACAATTAATGAAACATTTCCTTCTGAATCTCCCAGAAACTATCCACCGGGCGGCGGGGAAGTCACAAACCAATTTACAATATTTTCCTTTTGTATATATGGACAAAAAGTGTACGTGCATACGTACGAACGTTTTTATTCGTACAAAATTAGTACTTTGAACTGCCGTACGTTCAATATTTTGTCGCTGGTTTTTGACAAGGCAGTTGCTCTTCGTCGTCGTTGCTGGAATACTTACCACTTTAGGGACCCACAACAGGCTGGAGCCTCCTGCACTGTACTTGCCCTGACACATGGGCAACTTGGCCAGGTAGTCGTATACTCGCACCGTGCCTGAAGTTTACAAGTACATTAGTACATTAAATATAGCACAAGCAATGTTTGCCTCAAAGTTACACAACATAACCAGAGGTCGTATTCTTAGCCAATTAGCGCCAATTTTGAGGCTCTTGAAAATGGTGGATCGAAGTCTTCGGCACGCAAAGGTCGAGCCCCTTTAATTCTACACGGACAGTAACAAGACAATTGATGTTAAATGTTCTACTCCAAGACGACATAGCCAGACTTACAGTCCATTCCGCACGTGGCCACAAAATGTGCTACAGGCGATGTTTCCAGTCCAGTGATAGTCCCAGCGTGATAGGAAAACATTCTTTCTGGAGAATGACTCTAGAAAAAAATAAAAATAAAATGTCTCGTAGGTTGATAAAAAGAACTGAAGGATGCAGGACATGACCCCTTAAGTCTCAATATTATGTAGCGTTTTCAGATGTATATCGAAAGTCATGTCGTGTGATTGCTTTTTCTTTCCGTTTGCTACGTTATTGGATTGGTCCAAACAAGTATGGCAGCATTCTCGGCTAATCAACTTCAAAAGAAGATCCCGATTGCGGTCTTCTAGCGCAAGCAAGCACATTGTGCCACTACTGATTGGCCTCTTCCTCTTCCTCAAAGTAATCTAACCAATGAAGAATGCAAAACAAAAACAATAGTTGTGAGGTCAATTAAAAGGCCCCTACTATCATTCAAGATTTTTGAACGTATCGAGCAGCACGACGCGACCATCGCAACCCTTTATATATTTTATATAATTTTCATATTTACTGTGTGAGTAAAAGAGAGGTCCAGTTTCCAGATTCCACCACCGGCGTCCTAACAGAAACGCAAACAAACAAATGAGATTAATTTTTCGCACTACTTTCTGCTTAGTAATGTACGGTAATGTAACCATGGGTGTGTGTACGAGTTCCCACCGTCGATGGGTCACACCACAACGAAATATATATCTTGTTTAACAAGTCCCGAATATATTACAAGCGCATAGACATTTAAAAATTGCCATCATTACCTGTGCATACCAGATTGGCGCATCAGTGCCAACAGCTTTTATCATTGATATGAGTTTCACATCTGTACCGACCTAAAACGAAGACAAGGATATTGAAGTAAGTCAGGAGTGGGATCAGACCCAAAATATGGGATTGGGGTCAAGCAAGTGGTATTACAATCAGCACTAGTACAGCAAATGACAAACACTATCACTATCGATGACACCACCATCGCATTCATCACCTGTAACACCAACACTATCTCCACTCAGTCACCATCACTATCACCATAACTATCACCACCATCACCAACACCAACACCATCACTATGATAGTGATGGTGTTCAAAGGTTTTATTCCACTTACTCTGAAATAGGTCGATCAAAACCTTTGAACACCATCACTATCACCACCATCACCATCACTATCATCACTATCATCATAACTATCACCATAATTATCACCACCATCACCTACACCATCACTATCATCATAACTATCACCATAATTATCACCACCATCACCTACACCATCACTATCATCATAACTATCACCATAATTATCACCACCATCACCTACACCATCACTATCATCATAACTATCACCATAATTTTCACCACCATCACCATCACCTACACCATCACTATCATTATAACTATCACCATAATTATCACCACCATCACCAACACCAACACCATCACTATGATAGTGATGGTGTTCAAAGGTTTTATTCCACTTACTCTGAAATAGGTCGATCAAAACCTTTGAACACCATCACTATCATCATAACTATCACCATAATTTTCACCACCATCACCTACACCATCACTATCATTATAACTATCACCATAATTATCACCACCATCACCTACACCATCACTATCATCATAACTATCACCACAACTATCACCGCTATCACCATCACTATCATCATAACTATTACCATAATTATCACCACCATCACCAACAGCATCACAATAACCATAATCATCATCGTTACCACATAAAATATAACAACTTTCAACCTTTTCGAATTTGGATATTAAAATATCCGCTGTTGTTAAACAAATTAGTAGCCTTCACACTTTTCTGTACAGCATTTGCTGATAACTCCTGCTCACACTAGCTATGAAATTCAACTCTATTTTTTGCGTTTCTGTTTTTATTCTTTTTAGTTTTTAGTTTGTTGTTGTTTTACCTTCAGCTCGTACATGGGATCCATTTCAAACAGCTGGCCTTCTTCTGTGGTGTCCGCATTGTCAATGCTCTCAAAGTCCCAAACCTTAGGAAGAGTACAATGTATGTCACAAGTGCACAATAAGTAACCTTGAATAACCATGCATGTTAGTCACACAAAAGGCTTCAAAATACAATGCTCTTTTGCTAAATCGAGTGTTTTAGTGCGAATCAGTATTAAGCCAACTCAGACGAATTTAAAATCGGCCTTCAACAAATCTTTCAAATCGTACAAGCGAAAGAGCCAAACAAAACAAAAACCTTGCTCACATCAAGAGAGCGCCGCTCTAATTTCAACTGTTACATGTCAAGGCACACGGTAAAGGAAGCAAAAGCGCAAGAGAATGGAAACGCTTCCGGTCGCTTGTATTTGCGCTCGCTTTACTCGTGTACACGTTTAATGAGCTACGAAGTTGCAGTGTTTACCGCTGTTTTCACATAAGCGTTGAAGACGCAATATTATGAATACGTACAATCAATGCAGTTGCGTGTAGTACACGACAAATCGCACGTAAAATGTCCTCACATTTTCAAGCACTATTGTTACTCAGACACTGAGCGACCATTTATCCAACTCCATACCTTGACGAATCCATCTGCTCCAATAGTCATCAACTCTCCCTCATCCATGAAGAACTGCTCAATCATTCCATTGTGACAGGGTTTCTTGCCTTTCTTGGATATCTCTACTTTGATCAAGCCCCCGTCCCAAAGCAGCATGTTACCCCACTCAGACCCAGACAAGACCTTGCCGTCCGGTAACTCTACAAAACCTGTAAGTACAACATTCCATCTCTATATAATTATACGCTTAGCAACCGCTGGCCCGGCTCATGTGTGTGTGTGTGTAAAAGTGGTGTTACACTGGTCGATTTGCAATGACGATTTGCAACGATACAATGTTGCGCTAAAAATCGTTGAGGTGTAACACCCCATTATGAACGATTTTTCACGTTGTTTGCAGTGCTGCAACGTGTTGCAAGTTTTTGACAGCGATTCAAAAACTTGCAACACCGTTGCGTGAGTTTGAAGCAAATTGGCGTTGCAAATCGTCGTTGCAAATCGACCAGTGTAACACCAGCTTAACACTCTTTCACAGGCCTCCTCATTTCTTATACGGACAAATTAAACCGGTAGTAAGATAGAGCCGTTTTCGCATGACTGTCGAAAGTCAACGTGTGCTTGCTTTGGTTTTGCGTTTGCTACGCTTTCTCATTGGTTCAAACAAGTTTAGCGACATTCTTGTCCAATCAAAAGCAAAAGCAAAACCTGGTTGCGTTATTATCACGCAAGAAAGCAAGTGGCGATGGCCCGTGTTCTCGCACTGCTGATTGGACAGTAAAACCAATCGAAATTACTTGGTTTTGGTTTTGCTCGGACTTCTAATTGGTCCGCTCGCCTTATTGATTAGCTCTGTGATTGCTTTGGTTTTGGTTTTCGACAGTCATCCAAATAGCGCTCTAAATGTGTTGGTATGCAACAAATGTTTGCGTACTCGTTAATCATAATTATCATGACGTCACAGGCCTCCTTATTCCTAATATATCAATTCAAACTGAATCGCCGGCACAAGTAAGTCAGAAATTCTCTCTACCGTTGCCTTTCTTTCAAGACCCGAGGACGCGACTACTGAAGGTGAGAATTCCGTTGAGTTTTGAAAGAGAATTTCAGCTGTCAGATGAAATCAAGAAAGAAGACAAAAGAAAAGAAATCGGATCACCGTATTTTACGGGGATCCCGCTAGTTTTGTACATTGGCGAAATAAATGCTTTGAACCCAGTGTGAACAGTACGTTGGTTGTGATCGTCCGGGTTAGAGTAGTCTTCAGGAAGACTGTTGCTGGAAGTCATCTTCAGAGTCAAGTGAAGAGGTTTCGTCAGATGGCGGTATTATGTCTGGTCGTTAATGTGTTTTGTCGTCATATAGTTGGTCGAGTTGGCTCGGTTGTGTTTCGTTATTGGTCAGTTGATGTTCTGTTGTCCTCTCGATTTGTCTATTGTTCGTTTGGTTGCGTTTGATTTATCTATTAGTCGTTTGTAAGGTGCAGGTAAGTGTTGGCATCTGTTAAGAAGTTTTCGTTCTAAGTTTGTGTACCAGCTTTCCAGTGTAAGTCGTTGGTAGTAGATAGTGCTGTGGCTGATGCATTCAGCCGAGTTCCAGTTAATGTCGTGTTCAGTCTGTCGGTGTTCAGAAATGTGATTTCAGATGTCGCCGTTTCTGGCTCGTTTGTGTTCAGTAAGTCTTGTGTTCAGAGTTCTGCCAGTTTCATCGATGTAAGTGGCTTCGCACTCAGTTCAAGGCATTCTTTCTGTATACTGTTCCCTGTCTTTCATGAGGTTTGCCTTTGTCCTTTACATTGGTCAGCAAATCCCGTAGAGTCGTGATAGCTTTGTGGGTTACTCGGATAATGTAAGGTCGTAAAATACGTGCTATCGTCTCAGAGGTGCCTCTGATGTAGGTAGTGTGGTCATGGTCACTGTCGTAGTTGTTCTTCTGGAAAACGCATTCCAGACGTCTGGTCACGCCAACTAAGTCGTCGGGAGAGTCACAAAGTAGGTGCGCTTGTTTCGTCAGCGTTTTGATGGTGATTGCTTCATATGAAGTGAAGTTGTAAGAAGATTGGTCAAGTACCGTGTGGCAGGAAATTTCGCGGGAGTTTAATTTCTCGGATTGCTGATTTTTTGCGTTTCGCGGGAAGAAATTTTCGCAAATTTAGATTTCAGATTTTACTGCTGGGAACAAATTTTCGCGAATTTCAGACAAGTTTCTGTCCGGTATTTCACGTTCGGCACTGGTACATAGCAACACTATTACAGCTGTTACGCAGATAATGTTCGTTTTGTTTCAGTTGCAAAGAAGAAGGCTGTGATTTCGTTTGCAGTCAATTTGATTGAAATTCAGTAATCTAAGTATATAATAGAGTAAATTTTCGCGGATTTTTTTTTTCGGGGAAGTTTATTTTCGCGGGATTTAATTTTCGCGAATCGTCGGAAAATCCGCGAAATTCGCGAAAATAAACTTGCGCGAAAATTTTATGCCACACCGGCGGTAGTCTGCCCATGTGCGTCCGTTTCCTGTAAACTATTGCTCCCATCATCATGCAGATCTAAACTAACCTTCCACATCAGAGATTTCTTTGGCACCAAACTTTCCAATTTGACCTTGCAGTTTCAGACCAGTGAACGTGTAAGCCATGGACCAAAATCTGCAGCAAAAAAAAAAGAAATAAACTCATTATTACAATCTATAATACTAGTTTGAAACCCTGTATCATTTGCTTCAAATATGTTTGTATCAAATGCAAAAAATAAGAAATAAAAATCGCTAGGTTTTCTTTTCTGTTCAATATTTAGTCAGAAACAATCACGGACATGAATAAAATTGGCGAGAAAACGCATCAATTCGAAAACGCAGCCAAAAATCGATCGTTTTCACACTCTGGTTTCTATCTCGGTGCAAACAGCAAACACAGAGGCAAGAGTTCATCGTTTTTACATAAAAACACATTCGACTGCGACTAGAGAAAAACGTACCATGAAGCGACTAGGGATCAATGCGTGAAAGCTGGACGTTTTTAGGAATCCTGAGCTGACACTTTGAGCGTTAACCTTTCGTCGGAGCGAGTACCGTACCTGATATGTCCAGTTCCACTTGAACACAGATGGTCATCATTATCAGGTGAGAAAGCAACTTTGTATACGTCTTGAGAGAACGCCTTGGACCTTAAGATGACCTTTTCATTTTTCCAGTCCCACAAAGTCAACATGTAGTCTGGGGCGCTACCGACTGAAGCGAGTTTCTCTCCTTTAGGCGAGAAGTCCAAGTGTGCATAAGCCTCTTCTGTCCCGTCTCGCAGGATTCGATGTAGTTTCAGAGACGGGTATTCAAAAATGTTGATATTCGGTTTGGTACCTTTCTCTGCGACTGCAAAGTACTTTCTACTTGGATGCACCTGACGATTATGAAAGTAAACCATTTTATTACATCAGGGATAGGAATTAAATCCGCTAGCCCGGAGACCGGGGCTAGCAAACTTTAACATCAAACCAGCAAGAAATGTTTGTTCGGTGCCCGACGGCTAACAAACTTTTCCTTTTTCTTAATTTCTTCATTTGTTGTATTGTACGAGATGGTCGACAAATATTCATTGGTATAAGTAAGTACTAAATTCTGTTCACACCCGCAAAATGGCGACGCAAGCACAAAAGCAAAAGAAATGTTTCATTTTTCTTGTGCTTCGTCGTCCCGGTCGTTTCTGTCGTGCTTGTGCTTCGTCGTCCCCGTCGTTTCTGTCGTGCTTGTGCTTGGATTGCATAGTAGGCGTAGGCTGTTAAAGGGCATTCCCGACACAAAGCAATCATGACATCCCGAGAAGGGAGGGGGCGGTGCCCACCTGAAATACAGTGAGGCTCCACCCGATTATGGGGCACACTTTTAACACCTTACGTAGGAAAAAGGTCTAACAAATTATGCTTCTTGGTCAATAAAACGGCGGAAGTGAGAAAAATCATATGGAAATCCAGGCCTTGCCCACACGAATACGTTTCCGAACGTTTCACATTTTCATTTAACTGAAAACTGAATGAAAGTATTGTGCGTCCACACAATCATTTTCAGATAATTTTGCCAGCCTACGTTTACTGAAAAAGCCTTCAATGTCATACGGCGAACGTCAAGAAATTTTTTTAACCAATAATTCACAATCTCCTAAAATCATAACATACAGTTTTATCTGTCTAGTTCTTCACCTTAATTTTGAAGTGGATTGAAACTGAGACCACATGATCAATTACTCTCAAAATCATCAAAAGTTGCGATTTCAGTGAATTTATGTATGAACCGTCAGCACGAAAATATATCTAGTTGCGTTTTCAAATGTTTTCACTCTGAACGGCGTTTGTCTGCATTAAATTTGGTACATCGTTTTCATGTCAACGGGAGATCTTTGTGTTTTCAAACGAAAACATAATTCGTGTGGATAGGCCATGGATAAGGTTTTCGCCGCAAACGTCACATTTTCGAGCTGCAGTGTGGATTTTTCTGTGTGTATACTTATATGCCTGAAAAGGTCTTCATGACCAAGGGAACATTACCCTAAATGTATTACTACTTAAAACTTAATTGCCGTATCTTATATACACTAAGTTATTTCGACCCCACCATAAAAAATTATACCCGTATCCGGCCCCGCACTTCCTAAACCAAAAGTCCAGCAAAAACAGCACTATAAGACGCAAGTACAAAATGTCAAAACTATCAGATGGTTTTACCAGACAGAGTAAAAGATAGATACTCACAGCTACTGAACCAATGCCGCCTGCACTGGTTGTGCGAATGTGTGTTTGCTGCTGAGTCTTGATGTTCAGAATCTCAACCGTGTTTCCAGCAGAGAACAAGACATTTTCTTCATCCAATACATGGAGGTTAGACCGCTTTGTGCATTCATAACCAAATGAATGACTTTGGTTAGTTAAGGCCAAAAATGCAGCATTCTGAAGACAGGCCGGTCACACAAGTTCCAATCATACAAGGTCAGTTTGCCTGTTTGTTTATTTTCAGTTATTTTGTTTTTGTTTGTTTGTTTGCTTTTTAGTGGGGTACCCGAATGGCTATATACTGACCTCAGCTTTTAAGTTAAAGCTTTTAAGTTAAAATTTTAAGTTAGAACTGTTTTCGGATGACTGTCGAAAGTAATCGTGTGATTGCTTTAGTTTTGCGTTTGCTACGCTTTCGGATTGGTCCACACGAGTTTGGCAGCATTCTCAACTAATCAGGAACAAAACCAAAACCAAAACCAAATACTTCTCACGCAAGCGATGGCGTGTACTCGCATTGCTGATTGGAAAGTAAAACCAAACGCAAAACCAAACGTGAATTGCTTTGGCTTCTGATTGGCTGAACTGTTTTCTCTCAGTCTCTGTGATTGGCCTGTGTGATTACTTTGGCTTTGGTTTTTGACAGTCATCCGAAAACGGCTCTAAAACTTTCTGAGGTGTTGATTTTACCCCAAGAAAAGTTACTTACAGTCACAGAATTCTCAGAATTCTTATGACTGGAAATGACTTTTTTGGAGCTAAAATGAGGCTTCCATATGAGGCACAGAATTGATTTACTTGATTTGACTTGCAAATCAACCAATTTAGTTTAATACATCAAACAGATTCGCAAGTCAGCTTACTACTTGGCAAAAAAAACCAAGGATGCAATTTAATTCCAGCTGATTGCATTAACTTCTGTTGGGTGGACAAATGGTAAAAACTTTGTGTCATCTTACATGTACTGTACACATTAGCTCCACCAAACATGACCTTACAGTGTGGCTATCACATGTTACTCTTATGCATGGTTGGTCCCAGGCCCTCTACCCTCTAAGCCCCAGTCCTTTTCTGATTTCAAGAGAGGACTGTGACAGACAAAAGGATACTGTAATGACAACAGACCAGGGGGCACCCCCTCACTTGCAAAAGGCCTTGAGACAAGATCTTCAAAGTCATAGTAGAAATCATCTGGAAGAACTCTCTCCTCATCATCATCCACCTTGCCTGAAACATCAACAAAAACACACTAAATTCTCAGGTGAGTAATGGAGGGTCAGACAGAGAAAAGATTGTGACAGTTACTGTAAGAATAACACATGGACTACTGACCTATCTGGGAACTAGGAGTTTAGAAGGATTACATGTTACTGAACTTAAGCCTAAAACGACAGCCACACTGACAGTGTACAGTGCATTTTTATGAACATATAGATATCAATGAAATATTGGGAAATTATCCGAAAATTTTTATCATTCACAGTGAAAAAGTAAAGCCCTGGTCAAACAGTTTCATGCAGAATTCTTATACCTGCTAAATATTTTCAAGTCAAAGGATGGAGAGTTTTTTCCTCTAACTGCCAGAGGATGTTTGAAAGAAACCTGATCATCTCTAAAGACATCTGAAGACTACCAAAGATGTTTTGCATGTTCAAGTTCACCAACCCCTGTGTTTTCAAAAATCAGAGCATCATTTACATTGACTTTTCCTCTCTTGCATTGGTTCCATATTTTTCAAAAGTGCATCAGCTGTAGCCCAATTTTTTTCAGCCAGGCGTATTAGTACTGTAATTGGTTCACAGGCATAAGTAGGTGTGAGATCAAAGTCTTTGACCTGCAGGCATGAGAGTTTGCAGCCTGTGTACATTATTTTCAACACTGGCTCTACCAGACTTTAATCTGTTGGGTTAGTATTTTACCCAAAAATTTGCTGAGACAAGAGTTGTCTGAAATATCTGGGCTGGTGCCTGCCCAGGATTCTTTTTTACCACATCCCTTGACAATGGCCTTCCAACAAAAGTGTTGAATAAAGCTGAACAGTGTTTGAACTAATTGTAACTACTATTAACAATGTTTACAAAAACTAATAAATTCAAAACTTCTGATCTATCTGAGTATCCCTACATGTACATTGTAGTGTTCTTATGGGGAGCTTCCTTGAAATACCAGTATACATACAGTTAAGTATGTTACAACCCTTGTTTTGGAAATCAAAACTACAGTTTTCAGTTAATTTTCAACTTACCAATAACATCACCTGCTCCTGTAGCCTTTCCCTGAGCATCTGCACCCTCTTCCTTCTCAACAGCCCCATCCTCAGTTTCTTCCATACTGTCAGCTTCTTCCATGCTCTTTTCCTTTTTGCTTCCCTTCTTCTCCTTCTTCTTTTTGCCAGCTTTTTCTTTAAAGTCAACTTCTGTAGATTCTGTAGCCTGTACTTTGTCTGAGGATTCCTTGCTTGATTTCTCTTTTTCTGATTTTGTGTTCCCAGGCTCAGTTGCCTTGCTCTCTCCTTCCATGACTTTCTTTTCCTCCCTGTCCTCTCCTGTGGTGTTGTCCTTCACAGATGAATCTTTTGTATTGCTTTCCTTGGTGTCTCCTTTGGATTTCTCTCCTTCACTTGCAGAGACACCTAAAAGATTTATCATCAAGGGTTAATTCAATGACAGCCTTTTCTTTCCCTTCAGCTCAATTGGTACAAATTCTCTCAACCATCATCCAGAAACAAAATATGATATGAGTGCAGTTGCTGCAAGAGTTGAAAGTTCTATTATCATCTCTCACCCTGTCACTCATAATTTCTCATACAGTAATTTGAAATGTGGGAGAATTTGTGCCTTGAACTAAAAAATTGAAACACTGCTCAATAGAAAGAAGATATTTTGGGTTCTGTACTACAGCAGCTTGTATGACACACATCCATAAGCTCCTGATCTTCCTATCTCACCTTGTTTCTCATTAACAGCTTTATCATCAACATCACTGTTCTTCTGATGATCAGATTCCTCAGTTACATTTGTTGTACTTTCTCCACTTGTTTGAACCTTTGCTGCATCATCTTTGTTATCGTCCATTTCCTGTTTAGATTTAGAGACATTATCAGTGTTTGCACCTCCATTTTCCTGATCCACCTTGGCATCACCCACAGGAGGAGAAATCTCTTTACTAAATTCATCATTCTTGTTTGCCTCAGTTTGCTTTTCTGAATTTTTTGCTTGACTTTCTTGACCAAGAGCTGCTTTTTCTTGGCTGTTTTGGTTCTCTCCTCCTTGCTTTACACCATCTTTTTTGGTTTGAGATTCAGTGACTTCACCAACATTTTTATCAACATCCTCTTGTGTTTCTCCTCTTGATTTGCTATCAATAACTGATGGGTTTCTTGCGTCTCCAGCCAAAGCACCTTGTTGGTTCATTTCACTTCCAGATTTGCCGTTAATGACATCCTTTCCCACACCCTCACCATCCTTCTTGGCAGTACTATTACCCTCATCTTCAATTAATGTAGCTGCAACACCTTCTTCATTACCATCTGCTCCTAAAGTGCTATGCTCCTTGACACCAGATTGACTGCTGCTTTCTCCAGATGACATGTCTTGCGTGCCTTTGACATTCTCTTCTGCTCCACCATCTACCCCAGCACCAGATTCTCTGCTTTGCCCACTTAAGACACCAGGCTTGGTATCTCCCTCTCCCACAACTACACCTTCATCACTTCTCTTATGAACTGATACATCAGGGGAACCCTTTCCATCTCTCAAACCTTTAGCAACTTCATCTTTGTTTTTAATAGAAGCATCTTTGCCTGAACTTGGTCTGCTTCTTCCTCCCTGGACCTTGTCATCCGAGGTCGGCCTTGATGCAGACTTCCTACCCGAGTTTGGTCTACGCTTTCCCGAACCAGGCCTTGAACCGCTAGAATTTTGAGATACGACTTGTGCATCCTGCTGGTCAGAAGTATTTTGCTCTAGTGTGGCGCCTTTTGCCTCGGAAGAAAGTTTCCTAGTTGCTTCGATCTCATTTTGAGCTTCCGATCTTTCTTGATCACCTACAGTGGAAAGAATTCCCGTCTCTTTTGAAGTCTCGGCAGCACTTGGACTTCGGTTGTTACCGTCGGAAGATTCTTCCAGAGGTTTATCAGAATTCAAACCAGCATATTCGTTGCCACTCTCAGAGAGATTAGATCCATCTTTATTTAACGAGTCTGAGATTGACTCATCATTTTTGTTCTCTTCGATCGGTTGCGATTTATCTCCTCCTCCAGTGGTAGAATTTCCCTCAGTTCCATGGCTCCCTTCGGCACTTTCCGGCGCTGCTTCGAGATCGCCACCTTCAAGTTGTAGCCTTCTTAACGCCTCCGTTTTCAGCTTGTGAGTTGCTGTTTTCAATGAAGGAGTGGAGGGTTGTTTTTCTTCCTCTCGATCGCCAGAGATTGGACGAGATTTCGCCTTTTCGTCCTCCTTGTCCGACATCTTGGATTTTGTCCTGATTCGGTTGCCATGACGAAACTTTGTATTTACAGTCGGATAAACCGCTGTCCGGGCCGGGTGATTTGTTTGTGTCTTCAGCCTTATTGTGTTTCTTTCGCCTGTATTTCTTTATCGCTATCTATTGTTCTTCTTTACTCTTCAGCCTCTCTTTGCTTGTATCATACAAACCCAAAACTCAGGGGGAAGGATATTCGAGACGGCTGTATTCGCAGGCTGGTCGAAAACAAACAAGCCTTTTTTTTTCAATGTTCTGACCTAAAGTAAAGCCTTAACGTTCAGTGTACTGGCTATGGACTCTCAGCAAAACCTCAGCGCGCTACTATCACGGCCGGGACATAAAATGTGAAAGAAGTCACTTATCGGTAATCAGATTAGTAAGGTGATTTTTAAGTTAATTGAAATTAAAATGTTAGCCCGTCTACTAGCCAGCAAGTTTGCCTGTTCAACACAAATCACACATTCAAATCATTGCCCAAAATGCACTATTGACACCAGCCCAAAAAACAAAAAATCATTGCACTAGATATGATAATAGATATGCATGCACACGGTTTTTGTAGAGTATAAACTTACCATTATCCTCAGCACTTTTTATCCTTCTAATAAGCAGGTGATATTTTTGCCAAAACGATGTGTTTTCCCCAGCTCATCCAATTTTTCAAAGAGCGATCAGTCCTCATTTCATATACTTCGCTGTGTTTTCCCCGCGGTGCGCCAACAGGTGAAATGTGATTATTTCGTCACTATCCACGCGTTGGGAGAAATTCGCTTTTGACGCCCGCATTTACTGTCGACGTCATGTCAGCGACGTCAGGCCAGAGGACTTTATATTTGGTTTCTTTTTTCAAATGCTTTAGTCGGCATCCACTTTATTTATCCTTCTCTTCTTTTTACTGAGTTGAATCCTTTTCCTATTATCCTTTTTTTTTATTTCCCTTTCCTTTTCTTTTTCTCTTTGTTTCCCTTTTGCTCCCAATGTCACGTGACTGACAATGTGTTCTCACTACACCCCACAAGGGACTTTATTGAACAGTATGTCACGTGCCCACAGCCCCGCGAGTTCACCCGGCGTGGTTAGCATTTCAAGATGGCGTACGCACAATCTGCTTCGGAGGGAAAGACAAGAATGGAGGTGATGCAGGACACTGTCCGAGACTTCGGCCTCTTTCTTTACAACAAAGAGAAGGGGGAAGTCATGGGCAGGAATGGCAAAAGCTGGGGTAAGGAAAATCCTTTGAATTTTTAACTTTAATGTTTGCGGTGAAGGACGCCGCCGGCCTTGGCCTGGAGAGCCGCGTTGAAACAACTTTTGCATCAGATCGAAATGTTTTTGACCAACTCAATACTTGTTTTTCCTTTTGTTACAGCCAAGATCACAGTCTTTTTCCTCGTATTCTACTCTTGTCTAGCGGGGTTTTTCGCCGCCATGTTAGCGGCTTTCATGAGCACCGTTCCAGACCGAGCAGATGGTCCGAAGTTAACGCAGTACTTAGCTGGAAAACAAGGTATATACTTAAAAACAAACATTTCTCTTTTTATAATTGTTGTACTGTAAACGAATTTTCCTCCTTTTTGAAACATGAAGTCCTAGTGGTTTGTATATGGTATGCAAATTACTTTTAGCTAGCCATGCTTACTTTGTATATTAATTATACAACATGCATCATCATTGTGAACGAGTTCCTCGTTCCTTTGCGATATTGCATACATTTTGAGAGCTAAATTTTAAAGCAACAGTAGGGCAATATTACGAGACCAGTTACGAAGCTTGGTTGGTTCAACATACATATCCTTTGTCCTTGCTCGCTGATATGCGACTGGGCAAAACCACAAAATGGAAACAGAGTCGGTCGCCTCGAAGTGCAGTCATCGTTTTCGCAATTCTCGAGAGATTGACACGAAAAAGGTATTAAAATATAGAGTCGGCTTCGTTTTTTTTTCTCCTCGGGGGCGTTTCCCGAGTTCGTTCAGCGCAATTTGCACGTGTCAACGGCATTTGATACTAAGCGGAGCATACAGAAGCTGTTGTTTTCAGGTATATTTCTGTCGAATGTGAAAGTCGCGCATTTCCAGAGTATTTCTTTATGCAAGAAGAAAATTTATGCTTATTTGTTTTTGTTTTCATTACTCAAGATGTTTCTTTGAGAGGTTGATAACAATATTGGAGTGCTTTACATCTTTATTGCTCAATATTCGCCTGTGCTGTGTTCCACACATAAATATATGCTATATAATATTTGAAGTTATTATCTTGATGCTTAAGATTTGGTTCCTCCTGCTTTTCATCACTCATATTATTTTTGATACTAATTTTCAGTCAAAAGACAAATTGAATCAGAAAATATATTACTCCCTCAATTAAAAATCTCGTTTCCAACTGAAATAATCATACCCACAACATTTTTCAGTCAGTTTTGATAACTCTCTTGGAGTTTTATCAATGACTGAGCAAAACACTGGATACTTTTCTTTACACTGGGAATAATTATAGCAAAATCCACTCAAACATATAAGTCCATTATCAACATATTAAAATTTGTATGTACAATGATATACTGTACATTACACAAACTAGTTTGTGTGCTATATTCAAAGAACATAGCTCAATAACACTGGTAATGCAATATTGGCTACAGGTTGTTTGTTTGTTTTTTTTTTTTGTTTTTTTTTGGGGGGGGGGGAGGGGGGAGGGGGTGGGACATGGCTGTTTTTGGCTTCAGAAAGTGCAGTAGTATTTAGATACCATTAGTACCATAACAAAACAACCTTGACATTGACATTTTAAATGCAAAACACAGAAACGGATATCAATTTTCCAGTGTCATTGCAAATTATCTGACTCTGCAGTAGTTTTAAAAACCATTAGAGGTTTTCCACTGTACACTTGAAGAATGTACACACAAATTCTGTAGTAGAACAAAGAAGCATTATTTTTGTGATTTATTTCGATTTCCTTGTTTATTGTGTAAGATAATAATGTGTGAGTAACACCAAGAACAGTGAAGGAGCATAAATGAAAATCTGAGGGTTGACAGAGTGAGCCAAAGAGGTTTGCTAGTTTTGCAGAAATCATGACACATGCTTTTGGCCACATTACTGTTAAGTAACGTGGAGCGATCAACAAATCCCATGGAAAATAATGCATCAAAACATGACTGTTATGAATGTTATGAAATAAAACACCCTGGAGGTGTAAATTCCAAGTGGGAGGCTGATCTTTGAAAGGATTCCCTCTGGTGGGGTATGGATACGTTCTGGACCTACACAATCACGATTGGTGAAAATTATTTTATTCTCTGTTTCTTTCCCTCTACTGAAGAACTTGGAACTCTGTTTAGGTACTGGCTTGTCTCTGAGCCTTTATGCTTGAAGGATAATAAGATGTTGCTTATGCCAACAGGACTTAACAATGTGCCCAAAAAAATTGGGAAGGACTTTACCTCCAGCCCTGGCAAGTATGTGGATGAAATTGAAAAGTTCTTGAAACGTAAGTATCATATTTTGTATAATAGAGTCCTGAACATTTTATGCTCTTGTGTTTGGTCCACTTTCCCATTTTCATTGTGGTATTTTTTGATTAATTTTCATCAGCTTACAAGGAGCAATCTGGGAAAAGCAAGGATGAATTTGCCAGCGATTTTTGTGACCAGCGCAAGGAAGATAAAGAAGTTGGAGAAAAACAATGCCGCTTTAACCTTACTGCCCTTTCCCCATGCTACAGTGACGAGGATGGTTTTGACTTTGGGTATTCAGTCAGCGAACTTTGCATTTTTGTTAGGATGAACAAGGTGGGGAATGCTTGATTTTAATTTGACTTTACCCTGTTAAGCTTTATGATGGTTGCAAGTATTTTTGGCATTACCGATGCACCCACATAATAGTTTGTTTGCACTTGATGCAATTATCACAGATTAGAAAGTCTGAATATACAATCAGCAATCTTGCTACAATAGGTTTCCTGGGAGTGCATACAGTGTACACAAATGACACTAAAATTTGTGTACATCAATTCCCAGGCATCAGCATTTTTTATTTCTAAACCCTTGTTGGTAGAGATATATGTTAATAAATGACCTGTATACAGTGGCACCTAAAAGTTTAAGGATGTCCACGCATGGAAAGCATGTGCACTACACACATGTGTACTACACACATGTGTACTACACACCGAAGCTCATTAGCTCAAATAGTATGTATTACACTCCCAACGTGTGAGCCCTCACAACAGCCCAGGCACCTGTCACACTGAATAAGTCAGTGGAAATATGGACATAGTCACACTGAGAACAGTTAAAGGGGAGGGGGTGGCAGAATACAAAAAGAAACACATCCTCCATTCAACTATTTGTTTTGGGCTTGCCATGCTAACAGCACGCTGAATAACATCACTCAAGCATGTGACTAACACCAGACTGCTGACCGCCTTACATGGCTCTTGGTTGCATTTAACTACATTATACATACAGTACATATACTGTAAGTAACTTGTGTACAAATTATTTTAGCAGATATTTTATATATGACAGCACAAAGAAAAAACAAAAACTGCATTATCCAAACCAATATTCTACTGGGCCCGGTTGTTCAAATAGTGTATAGCACTATTCACCGGATAAGTCGCTATCCAATGGATAGAATTAACCATTAAGCTTGATTCAGTCGAGAGGATAAGGATTTATCCTGTGGATAGCACTATCCACTCTTTGAATAACCGGGCCCTGGTCTCAAGACTATTAATTTTATTTGATGTATCAATTTTCACAACTAAGATATTTGACTCTATACACTGATAGCACTTGAGTCACCAGAGAACATGGTCAATATTGTGATCAGGCAATCAAACCACTCAATTCCAATAATTACAGTAGTATTTGTTTGCAGCAGATACTAATATTCTTTTATTGCTCCAGTGAACTGTATCCAAAATGGGCAAAGCCCACATTAAAAAGTTGAGAGGGAAGTCATATTTTGTAAACAGCTTCACAGAAAGCACCTTTTTTTTAGTTCACTGATTAAGTGTAGTTTATGCAGTACAGTTGAATCAGAAGATTTCTGTATTAACTATGCAGGATTGTTTTCTCAATATTGTTTTGAAATTTTGAAATCCTAGGTCTTTAATTGGGTCCCTGAGCCAAGCGTCGTCTCCTGGGGTGTGAAGCTGAACTGTTACAAAGAGGACGAAAAAGATGGGGTGAGTTTATTACTGGTGTTATTGATGTCCTAAGTTTATGAATGACACAGCAAAGAAAACAAGGTACATGATAGTTTGTGGTTTGCAGTGTTGTACTTGTACATGTGATTTGTATGGTATGTTGATCTAAAACAAAGAACCTCTTGGGCCAATGCTGAAAACTGCAGTATTTGCTCCTAACAAACAACTCGCAATAGTTACACAACCTCAAATGAGAACAATGAACCTTCACAAATAATAAACAGATCAAAAGTGATCACAACTGACCAATCACTTCCACTCTTGTTCTTAATCATCACCTCAGAATCAACAGTTTGGATTTTGACACTTGACCAATATTAACACAACAAATGCCAGAGGCATGAATATAATACAATCATCTTAACCTTTCACCTCAAGTTCAAAATGCAGATTCTCTCAAGTTCTTAATTAGAAAATTCATGAGTGATGTAATGAAAATAATGTTTTATCAACTGTCATCTCAGAGGCTGAAAGAGAACATTTAAGTTGATCACTTTTGTGAGAGAAAGGGTTAAAGCCTCTGAACTTGCTTCTCAAGATGCCAACAACATTCTCCTGAAAATAGTCTCATCTAGAGAGTCAAAGAAAAAAAAACAGTATAGTTTGCTTGTTTAAAAGATTATTTTTCACAGAAACAGCTTGAATCATTATTTTCTTTTTCAGGGTGATGTCAAGGTTTATCCTGAAAACTTTCCAGGTTTTCCAACTAACTACTACCCCTACAAGATCCAAGACCATTGGTTGGCCCCTATTGCTGCTATCCAAGTGAAAAATGCCCAGAAAGGTGATGTGATCTTGTGTGAAGCTGAAGCCAAGAACATAGAGCAGTCCAGTACCTACCGTGTTGAGCGGGGAGCCTATGGAAAGACAAGAATCGAAATTGGAAAGTAGTGGATTGTTTATGTTGCATGACATTTCTCATGTTGAACTGTATCAATGTTATGATGAGTATATCATTCCCTTCAGACAAATATTCAATTATGTGACCAATGTTTGCTTTCACTCAATTATCACAGTTTTAGTTTGGGTTTTTTTTTGCAATAAACTTTCCTCATCTCTACATGGAGAACTGTGTATATATCAGGCTACCTAAAATAGCACCAGCATAGTCACTCTTTTGTGAGACAAGAAAAACACTTACCATAGTGCTTGTTCAGAGATTGTCATCTATATGTTGTAATGTTTGCAAAGTTAATGGAAACATATATAGATCTCATGATTTGTTGCTCAACCATTTTTTTAGTTCCAGGGCATGAAGAACTTAATCCACTGTAAAAGTGTTGAAAGTTCCCAGATTTTAATATTTTGCTTAATGAATGTTCCATCAGCCTTGCAGAAAAAATTCCTTGTAATTCATTTTCAAATGGAAAATTATCAAAATGATTGTTTTTTGGTGTGTGGACCATTAATCATCCCTGGCACTATAATTTGAAAGCAATGAATTCTGAAAATCTAGCTGTTTCTATTAGGATAAACAACATACCTATAGTTAATGGTTTCTTGTAGTTAACTGTGTTGGTTTCATGTCAGGTGGCCAGGTAATGTACAGTCAGCAGTTTACTGTAGACCGCATAATCTGTCTATTTTTATCAGCAAGGCCACCTGTGATCAAAGCAGATCAAATTGCATACTGATAACCCTTTGTTGTTCATTTGATGCTGGGAAAATGTGGGCACAAAAAAGGGAGGAATATCAGTGATTTTGTTCTCTTTCTGCTTGCTCAATATCGGTTTGTTAATGATGATTTTATTGCACATTTGGAGTGGATTTTTTGGGTGTGTTTGTGGAAAGCCAGGTCCTGAGTTTGAAGCAGAAATTTTGATTTTGTAGTGTGGCTTATACTATGGGCAGGCATTTATGGTACATCTCTTTGAGCACATTCAGAATTAGCAAAAATAGCTGTTCTACAGCTTGTTACAAGATCTTTCTCTCTTGAACAGTAGAGAGTTGTTGTTGTTGTTGTTTTTTTTTATCACTTCAAGAACAGTAGAGAGTTGCATTTTGTCTTGGATTGGATCAGCTCCAAGCAAATGTTTCATTGGTCAGTCCTTAAATTAGGAATCTGCCCATAGATAGCAGTAGATTTAATGACAGTTTGATTAGTCACTTTCTTGTAGTTAAACTTTTATTCACACAGGCCTATTCATGGACACAAAAGCATCTTTTCCTTTTAGTGAACCTGTGGTGGAAATTTGTCCAGCAATAATTATCAGTGCTTGACATTAAGGTTTTAGACTGGTTGCCCTTCAGACTGTAGATTGACTTCAGACAATTGAATGTTTCATTTTCTGGTTGCCTGGCCCAAATGTACCTGCCCGACCAAATTTTTTGGTTGCCCTGAGCATAGCAGGCAATCGTTAATGCTGAGCACTGATTATTATTTAAGAATATGTACAAGTGATATGATGAGAATTGTTTAATTATATTGTTCAATTATTGTGTTAGCTTTTGTCAAAGCAAGTTGCTAAGTGATGTATAGTCAGATTCTAACTACAGATGTGTCACAGTAAGAAGAACAGCTTTTGATGCCTTGCTAAGAAAAAGAAGTGATAAGACTATCAATTCTCGTTATTGCACTTGTACAGTTTCTAGAACGGTTAAAGGAAAATTTGAATTTAGAACTTTACTGGGAGTTGCAATAATAATTGTCCTATTTCCTGCCATTTCAAAATGTCTCTTCAACTTGAAGGAGTTCTGATTTTGGTGGGCAATTTTTACATGCACTAACATTTTCCAGCAATTTGTCACAGCACAATTTTTTGATGGTTTGAATTTTAATGCTTGAGTGTGGAAGAATTGGCCAACCCTTCAACTTCTGTGTTGTATGACTGGATAGGTCTCAATAAAATATGTTTAAAATGATTGCTTTGGGTCCCTCTTCCAAATGTGACAACTACAACTAAGAGCAGGTTTATTTACTGCCGCAGCCATTATTACAGTCAAACCTCTATTAAGCGGCCCTCTCTTAAGCGGTCACCCTCTCTTAAGCGGTCACTAATCAAAGTCCCGGAATTTGCTTCACTGAATTACTGTAAACTTGACCTCTATTTAACGGTCACCTCTATTAAGCGGACGCGGTCACCGTTTAGATTCCCTAATTGGCTAATTTTATTGTATTTCACCTCTATTAAACGGTCACCTAGTTAAATTACAATGCGATATCACATGACGATAGCCAGGCATATCCAGTTTACATTTTAACACCTCATCAAACAACATGTAGTCAGTATGAAAGTGTCATTATTGTTCAGGCTTGTGTGGGTCCACCGCAGTGCAGGTCATATTTCTCGGAACTAAATTCCTCTTTTACCAGCTTCCGTTCTAGCCAGCCACAAGAAAAACTGTCACCTTCAAATATGTACTCGCCAGGAACCTCGGGACCAAAGCCACCACCTCTGTTAACTCGTTATCCCTTGATTATGACTTTTCCGCAGTTCGTAGGCCTCTTCAAAAACTTGCTAACCATATAGCCATTAGTTTTGGAGCATGACCAATAACTTCGAAGTTATCAGTCAGGTTATTCGGGTGAACGTCAAAAGTTGTTTGCAGTGTTTCCACGTCACCAGATTTTTCTCTTACGACCGCCACAGCATTTGAGTCCGTTATATTGAGTGCGTTACCGTGTTGTTGGTAACACTGGTAACATTTTAGTTCAAATTTTCACGTATTACATGCTAAATTTTAGAAAACCTCTCTTAAGCGGTCAGTTGGCTCAGTCCCAAGGGTGACCGGTTAATAGAGGTTTGACTGTATCCTGAATTGTAGGATGGGACAAACCAAAGAAATGCTGCTTACCTGCTCTTGTTAGATATATCACAGGGTAACCCAAGCTTGAAGGGCCCATATGACATGCACATCACATGACATATGACCTGTTGCGTTGCGTGACAATGACGGTTGTCTGAAACTTGCGTACCTTGTTAAGCCCCATGCACACGAGCAAGTTTTCTATGACAAGTTTTCTGTGACATGATTTGCCCGTGTATACGGTCGAGCAACTTTTGCTTTCACAAGTTTTTTGACAAATTTTCGTTGTTTCTTTTCCTTCTGACTTTGACTTCCATAAACTTTTCGCGTGATCTCAAAGTATCCAGCAAGAGGCTAACTGCATTATTTGGCTAATTCAAAGATTTTGTTGTCAATGTTGTGGATGCCGCCATCTTGACCGTGCGAACACGCTTGCAAATGAAGACATGGGAACTAAAGTTTTCCGAAAAACTTTGACAAGTTTTCGTGTACACGATCAAATTTCACATGTGACAAGTTTTCCTTGTCATAAAAAAGCTAGCACGCCAGCTTTTCAGCAAATGCATTTCTCACAGAAAATTTGCCCAAATTTTCTCATGTACACGAGCAAAAAAATCTTGTCATAGAAAACTTGCTCGTGTGCATGGGGCTTTACTGTGTATTTTCTTGCCGCTTTAGCGATCTCAGCACGATCCGTTCAATTTTAATCCTAAAGTCGGATCGTCCTAAGATCGCTACAGCGACAAGAAAATACACACAGGAACAAGGTACGTAAGTTTCAGCTTTATTATTGCCCTAAAATCCGAGTTTCGCGATTGACTAAAATCTCCCATACATTTCCTTGTCACGCAACGCAACGGGTCACATGTCACATGGGCTGCCTGTGGATGTACGCATCCGATAAAGCATCGTTGCGTCGGAGTTTTGCTCAAACAGTGATTCAACAGAGTATACACGTACATAAACCTCGAGGCCTCGATAAATTGTTCTTCAGATAAGTTGTTCTCCAGAAAGTACAGTACGTGTTTCTACTGTTTTGAATTTTTTCACAGGAAATGGATTGCCGTGGGGAGCGAATCCCACTTTGCAAGTTGTAAATTACAGTCTTGCGTAACGCAACGCGACTCGCAAGAACAAATACAAATAGTTCAATCTCAAGAGTGTTGTTTGTTTATAACTCGCGTGAATGACCAAATGCGAACCCAATCGAGGATTCATAGATCTTTCACATTTTACAAAATGAAACAGATAAACATTGACACTAGCCTGCCTAGCTTGGCTTGGAGGTTGAAGGTGCACTGGAACGAGCAAACGCGGGGGAGGAGGAGGAGGGGAATGTTCATTTCTCCCTTGCCCCGCTTTCCTTTCCAGGGAGGGCTAAGCTACGCAGGCCTCACAGGCATGATTAGTGTTGCTGCCTCACGGCAGCGAGGAACAAGAAATCTCTCACAGCTTTAATTCCTGTCAAAATTCCGATTAGCCATGGCAACACATCGATATCTTAACATGCGAAAGGTATTAAATAATATTCTCAATGTGCACGCGATGAATATATCAGTTTTTAGAACTGGAGAAATTCTCACTGGCAGTCCGTTATCCAATCAGAGAGAGCACAAATGAAAGCTTGTTCAATCTGTAAGATAGACTTTTCTTTAGTGTACATTTTATTTTCTTTTTTAATGTATAATTGCTTTATGAGGAATATCTCAGAGGGATCTTTCAAACATTTCAAGTCCGCAAGAAATGTTTCTGAGGTTTTTCAGAAACATTTCTTGCCTCCAGGACAAATTTTGTGTCCACAACAAATTTTTCTCGCGTGGCAAAGCGCGAGGAAACAATGCGGGCGCTAGCAATATTACCGATACGATATGTCCTCACCTTAACGCTAACCACTCTAGCACCTTAGTTTTATTTATTTTATTTAAAGTAAATTAATTTTCAATGTTTAGTAAAACTACAACACCTGCAGATTCCAGGAAAAACTCACGGAGCGAAACGGGAGTGAAATAATTAAGTAGTTATTTAGTAAAGTACAAGAAAACCAGTCAAAAGTGCTGACGACGAAGAAATAGAAATGTCGCAACGTTTGGAAAGATTGGTTGTAGAAGAAACAAATGGGCGACAAAATCCAGCATGGAGGAATATTCTTTTTGGATAATCTTCTGGTCACCTGCTTACCGTAAGCGTAATAGAGTGATTGTTGATATCAGATGAATATTCGGACGTATTTGTCCAAACAGTTTTAAAACTAAATTTCATTCTTTGTTTGCAATGGATCAATGTTTAGTAAAACTACAACACCTGCAGATTCTAGGAAAAACTCACGGAAGGAAATAAGAATGAAATAAGTGTTACTTATGGAGACCAGTCAAAAGTGCTGTCGACAAAGAAATAAAAAATGTCGCAACGTTTGGAAAGATTGGCCGTAGAAGGAGACAACATGGGCGACAAAATCCAACATGGACGAATATTTTTTTGGATGATTTTCTGGTCACCTGTTTACCGTAAGCGTAACAGAGTAATTGTTGATATCAGATGAATATTCGGACGTACTTGTCCAAACAGTTTTAAAACTTAATTTCATTCTTTGTTTGCAATGGATCATCCGGCAGACAACGCTGGAGATATTTTATAGGAAACAATTGAACATGCACGCTCTGAACTCAATATTAAAAAAAAATGGCGATTAGCATATAGCGTTTGTTTTTTGGCGTGCACGTCAAGCATTTTTTATATCTGACACGTACGCCTCGGTAGGTAGCATCAATATTTTAAAACTTTTCTCGCTCGCGAAAGAATAGGCTTGTCTTCATTCGACTGAGCTGCAAGTGAGCTGACTGAGCCCTCTTTACGCAGCTTTTTTCTGAGTGACACTCAAATGCCATGGACGTTATGAGAGTTTATTGTATCATTTCGATATGCGTTGCGCTTTTTCTGCTGGCCTATTTTTTTGTCAAAGTCCCGAAAAATATGTCATTACTTTACTCTGTAAATATAGCCTCTATTAAACGGCCACTTCTATTAAGCGGCCGCGGCCACCCTTGTGTCGTCCCAATGAGGGAATTTTCTATTGTTTTTTAAAACCTCTATTAAACGGCCAGGAAGGATTCAATTTGGCCTTCTTTGACGTAACTGATGAAAGAAAAGAGCCTGTAATCCAAGCTGACAAAGGCGGCAACTGTGAGAAACGACAGCAAGATAGCAGGCAGTGTCACTTTCAGAAATTAAGCAAACATGTTATTCAAAACACTGTATCTAGAACACGACATTTGCGTTCCAGATTGTTGTACATACTGTATCTAGGATTACTTGAGATTGAATCCCTCTTTGCCAAGCTTTGTTTTGAGCCAACTAACAGAAAATTGGTCTCCCGTGAACTGGTATTCACATGGAATTTCCAAGCCATATCCGCCCCCTCTGTTGACGCGTCCACCCTTTATGACTGCTTTGCCGCTATTTGTTGGTCTCTTCAGAAACTTAGTGAGCCATATTGCCATAAGTTCTGGAACGTGTCCAACAACTTCATCATTCATCATTTCATTCGGGTGGTGACATGGTTTAGAAAACGGTTTCTCCCAAGATCTCCCACGTTGCATTGGTCGCTGTCGCGATTGGGGTGTCTACAAAACGAAGACCGAAGACCGAAGACCCCCCCCCCCCCTCTTTTTTTGTCAAACCGTCCTGAAAAGTGCTGAAATGTCGTAAAACATAACTCATGTGCTAAGAGAACCATTTGGCAGTGAAATAATCAAGGCCTTCGTTTTATAGCTTACCCCCACTAAACCTACAAAACGAAGACCCCCTCCGAAACGCCTTGGATGTTCGCAAGGAACGTTCAATACGCTCATAAATTACATTTCAGCAACTGGAGACACTAGAAAGACGCAAATCTTGGAAATGGATCTATTCGGGTGATACATTTCACGAAAATAAATCGTCAGTTACTTGTTTTTTTGCATCGCCAATTTTCGTACAGTATTTTTTTACAACATATTTCTCAAGCCTCTTTGCGTTATTGTTTGTACTTGTATTCAAATAATATTGCGTTTCTTCCACGTCTTATATCAATTTCTGGCGAACCTCTGTTAAACGGCCAACCTCTATTAAGCGGCCATTTGCCCAACCCCAAGGGTGGCCGCTTAATAGAGGTTTGACTGTATATACGTAGTTTATAATTAGTGAACGCCAGCAGCAGGAAAATGTAAGCGTTATAGGGCGAAATAGGGCTCTGTTATTTGAACCGTGTACCATTAGTCGAGAGAGATTTTCGTTCAGTGCAGTGTGTAGCGGTTTTCTTCCCGTGTGATTGTTTAACGTTTGCAGTCCGTTTTTAGTGTCATCATTGAATGGTGCAACTCTTCAATGACGTGTTCTCATGTACATGGTCCCGTTCAAAGTTTAGACTGTTAGGCTGTACGCATGTATGTATGTATGTATGTATTGATAAGTTTGACCGAAGGCCACGGAAGGAGATAGCTTACCCTTGCCCAATACGTATCGAGGAAGTGGTGTTGTCAGACACTTTTTCTCAAGTTTAAGCTTCACCCAAGCTCAAAAAAGTTGCAGATTCTACCAAACTTAAGCAAGTTTTGTCGCGTGAAAACGCGACAGATGCTGGGATTCAAGTTTGGTGTGGCAAGTGTCCGCACGCACCATAATAATTATTGAATAAGCAATCTCAGGACTAGAGCAAGACTCCCAAGAGTGATCAACTTCAATTTTCTCTTTCAGATTCTCACCAAAAAAATATCATACAGTATAGGAAACTTGGCTTTTGACACCTTGCTCAAATGAACCTGACTAAACTATAAATTAAAATTACAACACTCGTACATTTGCTTCAAAAGGATGAGAGAATCTACATTTTGAGCTTGGGAGTATAATTATCTCATGTTCATTCCATTCTCATTTTGACAGTTTGACTTCAAACATTTGTTTCTAATCACAAGCCACGATTAATCTAGCCTGTGCTTCATTACTTATCTGTTTTTCGTCTTCTAAATTACTTTTCTTCTACCAGGCTTTCGGCTAAATTTCCAGTCTGCCTGTTTTATTTCAGAGCTATTATCACCGAAGTTTTAAGAAATTCACGGTTGTTTGACGAGTGTATGTTAATTTAAAGCTGAAAAACCCATCGGTGAGCGACTTCAGCTTTGTCGAAATGGTATCGTTTGATTATGTTGCTTTCCTTTGCTTAGTTTTAACCAGCAATGAAAAAAAACTGTACACAACTGAACGAAGACGAATGCGAAAGTGAATATAATGAACAATCAAAGCAGCAAGGCAGCTGTGAGCTCTAGAATTTGTGAAAGGTACTTTTTTTTGCGGCAGTAGGTTTTTGATGGAACTGGCTGAAGGCCACATTGTAAAATTTGCTCAATTTTAGGAATGTGGAAGTTCGCATTCGTTTCCGCGGGCTTCCACTTTTGCTGAACCGCGTATTCGATTTTATAGTCCGGCTCAGTTTTGAAAACCCTCACACAAGCTAGCGGCATGCGGCATGTTAATGGAACTCGGAACACAAAATGAACCTGATCTTTGACTCAGCTTGATGTTGTGTTACTTCACATTTTTCGCAGTGCCAATTCGGTCCCTGCTCTGTAAGGACCCGTTCGCACTAGCCTGGGTAGTCATATTAACTAAGCATCCAGCCCAAGTCGATGGCTTCTTCGACGTTTAGTAGTGAACTTACAACATTTTCGTCGGCGACATGGTTTCGTTTACTCTTAAAGTTAATAATGAAGTTAGGACCTCACGTGATATGTCTCATTGACAAAGACTCAATTGCGCTCACACTTACAGAATGAAATTGACATTCTTATTAATTCCAACTGCGATCATCAAAAGCGTGTTTACGAGCGACCACGCGAAAAGCTTCCAACCGCTGACCAAAATTTTGCCAACGGTCACGGTGCGGGCCAGGGGCCGTATTCACCAAACTTGCGCACAAACAGAAATGTTCGTATGTATGACTTACGCATTGTAAGTTCAACTCTCGCTCAAGATAGTACGCGTAAGTCATTGTTCTGATGCATAAGTCATACTTACATAACATTTTTGTTTGTACGCAAGTTTAGTGTTTCGCGTCAAATGCCTGGCCATGCCAAGCGAAACTGAAGCAAAATGCCCGGGATGGGGAGGGGGCGGGTGATCGCAATTGGAATTGACTCATACATTATTGATAAAAAATGTTTGAGTGAGTGCTGAATTACACAGGGATTAACTCTTAGAACCATCATCATGATCATCATTATCATCATAAACTTTATTAGAGTGTCAAATCTTCTAGCGTATCACATGTGATATACTAATCGGGGACACTTTTAAGAAAATATATGGATTAATTTGCAGTCCACGCATGAGTCAGAGTTAATAAAGCAAACTAACAACAGTAATCGAGTACAAAGAGCAAAGGAACAAATACATGATAGTCTAAAGTAGCAATGACGTGGTTGTCAGATGTATGAACAAAAGTGAGGTATTTCATCTGAATTAATGCTTCCATAAATCGAGCACTTCAATTCTAAATTTATGCTTGTCAATTTCCAAATTTGGGTATGATCGTGCTACGCGTTATATTAAATATAACAGGTCTCTTTTTGTGCGGGAGCTTTTCTAGAACTCGTTCTTGTTTCTCGTGGTTGTCCAGCATTCGAAGTTTGTTTGGCCACTGAGCCTAAAAGTTTCCACGAACGTAGGGCACTGCTAAATTGACGCTGATTACATTGTAATTATTAAGACACGAGACGGCGTTGAGTGGACACTGAAAATAATCAAACTGCATGGCTATACTCTTATAATGAAGTGCAGCCATTGCGCTGTGTTTTAAACGAAGACCAGCCGCTGAATGAATGTGCAACAACAGCTGTTGTTGACACAGGCTATCACGTCTCCAGTTGAACCGCAAAGGATTGCGTAAAAGAAACATCTGAACTTGAAATGTTTGACGGACGCTCGAGTTACTATATAAAGCGGGTGGTAATGATAAGATTTCTACTTGGAAGCGACTCGACTAGAGAACCGTCGCATATTCCTTTACGCAAACTTCGAAGACTCTTGAAAAAGCAAACAAGCAAACACGTCGCTTACATAAGCAATTGAATTGGGCCACTTGTGACAAAAATTGAAAATCTGAGCCAGCTGAACGATAAGCAGTTTTGCCATTGTGACGTCACATGATGTGAACAAGCGTCGCGTCGTTTTGATTTCTTGTTTAAACTCTTCTAGTATATCTCATTCCTATATGTCGGAGACTTCCTCGGACCCTGCGAGCGACAGGGAGCTTTCGGAAATCAAAGCACCAGGGCCCGGTTTTTCGAAAGCCGATTAAGCTAATCCAGGATTAACGAAATTCTTTCTCTCGACCCCTCTGCCAATAAACTGCAGGCTTTTGCTCGAAGATGGATTAAAAAGCTTGTTCCAGGTTAAAAACGCATAAAGAAAGTTGTTGTTGACGAAACCATCACATTTTCAGGCATATAAATGACATGAAAAGTTAGACCTAATCCAGGATTAGCCTAATCGTGCTTTGAAAAACCGGGCCCAGAAGGTTACAAGGAACTACCGTCTAGATTTCGGCCAGAATGGCCCTGTTTCCAACAGAGTGCTATTTTAATGATAATAATAATAATAATAATAATAATAATAATAATAATAATAATAATAATAATAATAATAATAATAATAATAATAATAATAATAATAATAATAATAATAATAATAATAATAATAATAATAATAATAATAATAATAATAATAATAATAATAATAATAATAATAATAATAATAATAATAATAATAATAATAATAATAATAATAATGATGATGATGATGATGATGATGATAATTCATTACAATCTTTATCCAGAAGGCCTACGTCACCCAAGGGTGTTTTTGCAGATCCACCTGTGCCGAAGACAGAACAAGGAGCTGAACCAGCCCACTAAACCAGAAAACTTGATAACCAAGAAAGGAAACCTGTTCAGCGAGTCAGACGACGCCGAAAAACTATTTTCTAGCGATGCCACTACAGGCAGCCCAGGCTCCGAGGGTCTGTCTGTCTGTCACACAGTGATATGATACCTTTGTTATTACGAAAGAACATGACCATTGGCGATTATAAAGAAATGTATGAGGATTTTAGTCGTTCGCCGAACGGCGGTCTTCGGCAAGTATTAAACCTAAATTTTTACCGGTTCCAGCGAGCGCAGCGAGCTGACGTTTGGAGAGAGGTAAGATAACGCGCAACTAAACATATTTAACCAGTTTTTAGGTTTAATAGTTGCCGAAGACCGCCGTTCGGCCAACGACCAAAATCCCCATACATTTCTTTATCACATATCACTGTGTGACAGACAGACAGACAAATCCCCGGAGCCTGGGCTGCCTGTGATGCCACGCCTCTGAAGGACGTACAAACCTCCCGCGCGCTGGCACTGTTCGCATCATGTGACGTCACACGCATTTTAATTAGGCAGAAAGCTTTCGCGTCCAAAAAAGGACAAAAATATCAGTTTCAACGCCGTAAAGAGGGGGATTACGGATTTTTACACACTGAGCTACATGTTTTACAGTTAATTGGCAGTTCTTGATTTTTGTTTCAGTAGCACTTTAAGTTCCCGGCTCTGGGCTTAAATGCCCGGCGTTCGGAAAGGTCGTTTTAATAGTTACAAATAGCTCTAGCCAAACAAGGATACTCAAATACAAACAGAGGCATTATCAAAAAATGTTAGTACGATACCAGGACTCTTCTAAGGCGTCATGAAAGAGAATTATTGTCGCACCAAAATGTGACACCTATTACGGACTCTCTTATCTCACTTTACAGGCAGCTTGCGTAATGCGGAAGGGGAGGGGGAAGAGAGAGGAGCAAAAACGTGCAATAAAATAAATTTTATGGGAAGGGGATGGAGGGTTAACCCTCCTCAATTGTTTCTTGTTTCTTTCCGCCAGGTTTGTGTTTGCTCTGAAACTTTTCCAGAATACTATCGTATGCACTCATAAAAGCTTCGCGGACTGCGACGAAGGGGTGGGGGCAGGTAAACAGAATTAATGCTGGGGGTGGGGGAAATTTTCCCTCTCTTCCACCCCAATTTTTCCGTCAACCTGTCCCCGCCCCTCCTCAACATTATATTAAACACACAGCGTGTCACGCAGCATTTGTCTCCTGAACTAATTACATTCAGATGTCTGGCTAGAGTTATATGTTTTCTCAATATCCATTAGAAAATGATTAAAATGCATGGACAAGCGGCACACGGATTTCTTAAACAGAATTAGTGTAACGTCAAATCGATTAATTTTTGGAGAGGGGAGTGGGAGGCATTTTTGCCCAGAGGGGGCTTTCTAGCCTGGGCAAAAATGCCCGGGGAGGCATTCCTGCCAAGGGCAACCTCGATTCCCCTCTGGGCTTAAATGCCCGGCCTTCAGAAAGTTCGTTTCAATAGTTACAAATACAGTAGCTCTAGCCAACCAAGGATACTCAAATACAAACAAGGGCATTATAAAAAAAAAAGTTAGTACGATACTAGGACTCTTCATAAAAGAGGTGTCATAAAAGATAATTATTGTTGCCCCAAAATGTGACACCGGTTACAGGGAACTTACCTTGCGTAATGCCTCACGGTGGTTAACAACTGTGTTTGTTTACCTCCTCAAAGGGAAGAAAGGGAAAAGGGAGAAGAAAGAGAACACGCAGTAAAATGGATCTTATGGGGGGAGGAGAAGGAGGGCCTGTAACCCGAACTTATTCTTTTATTTTTCCTTGCGCCCTTGCGATCCTGTTGTAGAGAAGTTTAGACTTGAAAGCCTCAAAGATTTGCAACGGCAAGGGTTGCAAAAGTTAATTGATGGGCAAGACGTATTCGAGCCAACGGGGTTATTTTTTGAAACGTCACAGACAGGGCTCACGCGTCCAGCTAGGCTCAGTCCCCAGCCGTCGGTGTTTCGGCGCCCACGATCCTCCCAGGTAGTCTCGGATCAAAACGGGAACGCCTGCTGTGCTCTTCGATGCTGCTATGTGAAATGAAGAACCGCGAAAATGATCTCAAATGGAGAAACATTGTGATTATCCTGGTTTGCTTTTACTTTTCACAGACAGGTAAAATATTGAACTGGTTTGTGTGCTGTTGTGCACAGGTAAAACGCCTGTAGAATAATACATAAGATTCTTCGCTTACTTCCGCCAGACCAGTAGAATCAAACGTCTGATTCCTGTGTTGCTGTCTGATTCCTTGAGACCAGAAGAATCAAACACGACTGAAAACGTGTTAATCCCCAAAAGGGCCTACTGCTACATTGTCTGATTCCTCAGCTATAGCGAGCAAAAGCTATTTCTTCAGGCGCAAGGAATCACACACAAAAATGTGGAATCACGTGAAGAATCTAATGTATTATTCTACAGGCGTTTTACCTGTGGTGCGATTGATTCCGTTGCATACATCATGTTTGTATAGATAGAGTCAGTGATAAGTTAATATCTTGTGGTAAACGCAGAAGGCGCCCGTCCAACGTGGGATCTTGAGCCAGACAACCCCAAAGTGGCGAAAGAAGGAAATACTGTACATCTCAAGTGGGACTATAACCTGGGCGGCAGCTCACTTAAAGCTGTAACGTGGATTACTGGAGGAAGCAGTACGGTTGGAGAGATCCGACCACCGTCAAGTCCAGCCGTGAACCCACTGTTCAAGCCACGATTCGAGATAAGCGAATCTGAGGAGGCAACTCTGATCATACTCAATGTGACAAGAAGTGACGCAAAAAACTATATATGCAAAGTGCAAAACAACCTGTTCGAAGAGAGTGCACCTAGTACCATACAGCTGGACGTTCAGTGTGAGTACATTTATTAGTTATTGAGTTTACAAATTGTATACAGTTTTGTACTCTAGGTATTTGGTTCAAATTCTCACTTTCGACCCGAATTTAATTGATTGTTACTTTACAGGAAACAATTCCGGATTCACCAAAAACTTAATTGTATTGAGTCCAGCATGGCCAAGTCGCAAGTTGATGCAAGTTTTTAAACTTGCATTTCGTTTGGCCACCAACTTGCATGGACTTGCATTGAATTGCATCGAATTTAAACATGTTCAAATTTTCATGCAAGTTGATGCAAGTTTTTCACCTAAAACAGTGAAGGGCGAGTCTAAACCGAAAATATTAAAGTGAAAGCCTACTCATTAAGTTCCAGTTCAAGCGAGACATCTGACTAAGACTATGACTCAGAACCGTAAAAAACAGAAATGTTTTTACATAACTTGCATGTGCTTGCATCTCGTTTGGCCACCCTTTTGCAAGTCGATGTAAGTTTTGTGTCATGTCAAACTTGCATCTTGTTTGGCCAAGGCTTTATGCTTTTGCGAATCCTGATAATTATTTGCTCTACATGCAAGTGTAAACACAGAGCCTGTATCATGAAATGTTCTGGAACCATTTGCAGGCAGCCAATCAGCTGTAAATTTTAGATTATACTTATCTTGTCAATTTACTGCTTTAATTTGACATTGCATCATTTCTGGGTGCATTGAGCAATGCCTTGTGTCTGGTAAAATGTCTTAGTTTCTTATTTGAGAGAGTTATACCAGGTGGAGAATTGCTTAATACACCCATCAAAGCACATCTGTAAATCAAGTACAGATTTTCTTTATTTTGCTTGTGGGGTATAGGTGCCCACAAGCTTAAACAGGAAGGTTGATTTTTTTTTCTGGGTCAATAATCGGCACCATGTGATTTTGATGACATAAGGTGACTTCATGAGCAACTTAAGATGTTGGTGATTAAATTGTACAATTATTTGTGTGTAAAATTAGCCTACAACCCATCCAAAGTTAACATTGTTTGGCTCTGTGGTAAAATGTATGGATAAACTGGATTTTGGCTTGTGTTCTTAAGTTTAGCATCAGAAGCTTTGAAAATAGCCGTAAACAAAATGCTTGATTGATTTCATTATAATGATGGTCTATGCTGCTACAGGATTGCAATTAATGCCACTAATTATTTAGCCTCAATGAAACTTTCTGTGGTGACATGGAATACTTCTGGGAAGATACCAGAGGGTGAAAAAAGACACCAATTAAAAGTTCTGATGAACTGGCTGTAAACAATGGCAACTTATACTTTACACTGTACATGACATCTGTTACCTGATATGTACTGTAGCTGTTTTGTAAAGTTTTTATGCCGAAAACATATCAGTTTTTGTCCTGAAAAGACAGAAAGTAACAAATGGTCTATTCTCACAGATCAAGACTCAGTGTAAAGTGACACCACAAATTTACAAAACTGCTTCTTTCTGTAGTCACTGCTACAGAGAAAATTATGTTGTGCACAGTCTTAACTTGTGTACCGGTAAACTACCTTGAAATAGGCATCCAAAATATACCTTTATTCCCAAAATAATTTGAGTTTCAAAAATGTACTGTATACTAGAGTGATTTTGTGATATAATTTGAGCTGTTTAGCCTTCAAACAGACCTCTACCAATCTACATTTTACTGATGTGCATTTTATGGATCCCATTTATTATGCAGGTCAATGTTGTGTATGCAGGTGGCCATATGCATAATTTTAACAAGCAAAGTAACCTTGTATTCCAGAGATTAACTAAATAACATCTGCTATATTATTTTAACAGTCACCTGACTGACCCAAATAATGTCAAACTTGCCTGAGTTTTGTGTCGAAGAAGCTGTAGTAGTCACTGTGCTGTCATGCATGTCCATTAATGTAACTGATGATATTGGTAGAGTTTGTGAAGGGCTGGAAACTCATTTGTGAATAAGTAGGAAGTCACGAATTCTTTTCCAATGTTTGTCAACCATACTTGACCACACACCAAATCTTGAGGTTATGTTGGTTGCACTTATGTGAAAGTAATTACACTTAATTGTGTCAGCCTTAATTATACTAGATTATTGTGTGGCTGTATTAATACAAGACTGGATTTGCCAGTGAGCTCGTTGGGTGGGGTTGAGACCAGAAGAAACTAAAATGGAAAGTAGGGACAAGAGCGAGACTCCAAAAAGAGACTTCCAGTTTCTCACCGGAAAATATCATACAGTATAGAAAACTTGACTTAGGTCTAAGGTGTTACACTAATACTGGAAGTTTGTGCAATAATTCGTGCAACGATAAAGTGCTTGCTCAAATGAAACCTATTACTATAAAGGCTTAAAGGCTGAGCGACTATGCAGTTTGTCAGCTTTGGAATAAAAAAGTCAACCAGCAAGAAAAGAGTAATGCGTGACTTATCTTTTCATGCTCAGTCGATTTTGACAGTTTGACTTTGAACACTTATTTTTAATCAGAGGCCATGATAATCTAGCCTTCGCTTCAATACTTACGTACATTTTTTACTGAATGCGTTTCTTCTATGAGGTTTTTGAGTATTCCCGCTCCGTAACAAATATAAAATTGACAGCGAGGAAAGTAACACGAGACTTTGTTTACAATATTATTGCGGTTTTGTTCACAGCGTGTTCAGTCATTTGTGACTAACAAACTCAATGCTCAGGACTATTTCGGTGTATTTTTCATTTCTAATGTATAATACCACTGCGAAACGTCTTTGGTGTTCCGTTTCCGGCCTGGTATCTTCCCAGAGGTATTTCGTGTCGCAACCGAACGTTCGTTGGGACTAAATAATTAGCGGCACGCTGTGAACAGAGTTATTTGCAATGTAGCGGTAGCCATTAAATATAATCGAATCCATCAAACATTTGTTTACGGCCATGACGGTGAACTTAAGGCCCTGTTTACATGGAAGGAGGGTGACCCTCCCAGGAGGGACACCCTCCTAGAAGGGTCAGAAGATAGCCCTCCTTTACATGACAAACACTATCCCTGGGGCTATCTCACCAAGAGTCTTTTGCATTGAAAAAAGTGTCGATTGCGTGATGCCGTACTTATTTCTCACGGTCGGCACGTCAAATTAATTTATACAGTCTGCCAAGCACGTTCTCAAACTTAATACTTAAAATCTATCAGTTCTGCTTCTAAACTGTTGTTGCTGACTTGTAAATTCTGTTCAAACGATCTTGAAAGCATAACACGTCTAAAATATTCTCCTGGTTTATAAGCGTGCGAAGCCATTTCAAAATATGTCGGGTTACCTGGCGCTGCTAAATTTAGCCGGGAGGCGGGAGGGTAACCCTATCTCGAGCGTTTACATGACCAAAAGTTGTCCCTGCTGGGAGGGTACTCTAGCAAGGAGATAGGGTAACCCTCCTTCTAGGGTGACCCTACCTGTCATGTAAACGGAACAAGGAATTTCAATAGAGAAGGGTGACCCTTCTAGGAGGGTGTCCCTCTTGGGAGGGTCACCCTCCCTCCATGTAAACAGGGCCTAAGAACGGAAGCCAAAATTGTTCCCTAAAATCTAGTTTATCCGTGCATGTTCCACAAAGCCAAACGGTGTGGAGTTTGATGGCATACAGATAACTTTATACACAAGCATTAACTTTCGATTTAATCGACTACAATCGAAGTTGTTCGCGAAGTCGCTTTACGTCATCACATATCACGTTGCAGTGTGACCACGTGTGCTGATTCGTAACCCAGAAAAAAAGATTAATAATAACATGATAAAGACACGGTCTCCAATCCTAAGCTGCAAAAAGCAGAATCTCAAGCACAGAAAGTGGCTTACAAACGCGTATTGAGGTCAGTGAAAGTTTATGCTCACTCACAACCCTTGTTTAATAAACTTAACATACTGTTTTCAATATCTGTAAATTCCAGATATCATGCTTTGTCTTTTCTCACCTAAATAAACTCCTTCCTAATCCCTTACCCTCATTTCTCAGACTTAGCCTCGAATACCATGACCACAACACTAAACACAGAAATGACCTTCACTTTGACTTTCTGAGATATAAATTTGCTATCAGATCACAAGGTCCCCATGTCTGGAACTCAATACCATTATCCCTTCGTCAGTCTCTAAAACAACACAACCACAGAAAATTACTGAAGTCATTTTCTTACTGTGACAACCTAGTAATACTAATAGATCCTACGTATTATCGTGTATAACTAAACTTATTTATTTATTCGTATGAATGCTTATAATAATTAATTACTTGCGATCCTTACATCTGGATACTGAAGTTATATTTTCTTACTGTGATAACCTAGTTATAGATCCTACTTGTAGGTCCTACTTGTAATAGTACCCTGTATTATCGCGCATAACTAAATTTATTTATTTACTTGTATGAATGTTTCTGATAATTAATTACTTGCGATCCTTACATCTGGATACTGAAGTTATATTTTCTTACTGTGATAACCTAGTTATAGATCCTACTTGTAGGTCCTACTTGTAATAGTACCCTGTATTATCGCGCATAACTAAATTTATTTATTTACTTGTATGAATGTTTCTGATAATTAATTATTTGCGATCCTTCCCACTGCCCCACAATAGATAATCTGTCATTTTGTAATTTCTGCTTAGCCTATTCCACATAAGCCTCTGGCTTTGGCTCTATCCTTGTAACTCATTATCGAACAATCGCAATCGCAATAAAGGCATGTATGTACGATGAAACTATATTCAATATATTTAAGGTAACTTACCACAGCTTTCACAGCTTGTATGAAACTGGTCGAATCAAAGATCACTTTACTGCTATAGTTTGAAGCATTTAGCGCCAAGTTCACGACTACAAAGTTAGAACAATGAGCTTGCTTGCGGAAAGAAAACGGTGGAAGCTTAATGCCGCTTTACACTGCAACATTGATCCCCTTTTGGGGAATCAAAAGCCCTTAAAGAGAAAGAATGAACCCCTTTTGGGGATAGATAAGCCCCTTCGAAGGATTGAAGAGCCCGTAAAGGGAACACGCCGTCGCAAGTTCAATAATTATTTTTTTGTGACTAAATTAACACCTTTAATTTTTGGGCTGTGGTTAGTTATGAGCAAAGTTATGTTGATAATACATATCACTGGGATAAAGTTGATGTTCTTGATTCTTGTCATACGAATCTGAACAAAACGAATGCATGTCGATCAATGCAGGTAGCTCAAAACTTAGACCACGCAGAGACAGAGAACTTTCAGAATACCTCGGAGGTATAAAATGGGAAATAGATGAAGAAGATAGTGCAGTTCATGAAGAGGAAAGAACTCAGGCAGAACCTTAAGCGTATGCTTAAAACGTCCACTCCTGAATCATCCTGGTTATATCTTTTTATTGTAAAGTATGGTATGTGAACTATTTACGTAGGAGTGACTCTTTTTCCCATCAGTAAGTTTTTCATTTTCCAGAAAGTTGAAGCAAACAGGTCAGAAAAAATAGAACTCTCTTATCTTTGTGCATACGATAAATAGCTTAGTAGTTTAAGTTAAGTTAGAGGATGACAGATTTTGTGCATCTAAGGAAAGCTTTTGATGTCTAGTGATATTGAAACAAACCCAGGTCCTGTGCAAATTTGAAGGACAATAGACAACCCCCTTCTGTCTAGAACAATTAGTTGGCTTGCCAAATACATCTACAACAAGATCTCTGTTGCACTCTTTTACCTAAACAAAATCTCACCAGTATGGAATGTTACAACAGCAGTACACACATGTAAACATTCTGTATCTAATGCCTTCTCTTTCCAAAACAATTTCTGATTTCTTTCAAGACATTTGTTAATGTTTTGCAAGAAAACTTTCTGGGCTTCATCCTGAAATGTTAAAGATAACATTGTATGACTTACTGTGTATTATTAGTACACTTTTAGGTACACTTTGAGTATGTAAAGGTACATTATTGATAAACCCCCCACCCACCCCCCAATGATGCCATACTTATGTTATTTTACACTTAACAGAAAAACTTAAAAAAATGAACTTGTGTAAGCTGAGTTAGGAAAGGGCTGGTTCAAAACTTATCAGGCCACGGGTATCAGTTGTGAGAATGCATTTACATAAACTTGTGGCCGTTTTTTCGACAAGTGATGACATGAATGGCATGTCACAGATAATTAATACTGAGTGGCATTTTTCTTGATTTGCTTTTTAGTCCCTGCTAAAGTGTTGCAGTATGCAAACGTCACAAGTACGGAAAACGAAGAAGTGGTTCTTCTGTGTCTAACAGAGGGTAACCCTAAGCCACCTGTAATTTGGTTTGCTCCAAATGGAAGTGTTCTGCAGAACAGAACAGATGACACCAACTTCACGTTCCCCAACGTATCACGTCAACACAGCGGAATTTACCTGTGCAATGCTACAAACATATGGGGATCTGACTCGGCAACAGTTTGGCTCAATGTATTATGTAAGGCCAGTTTTTAATGCGTGACAGTTTTATACAGATACTTGGATAGATGTAATATAAAGAACAGTTATCTGTTCATGACTGTTTAATGTAGTACTAAAGTACTTGGATATCGAGGCTTATTACTTGAGCATAGCATATTTTATTTTATTTGTACGTAGAACCACAGATAAGAGTAAAAGGTACAGGTCAAAAGAGAATTAGTGTGATCAAAGTTCATCCAGTCTCATAACTGAAGCCTGAACACGAGACTTACTGAACACAAACGAGCTATCAGAAACGGCGACATCAGAAATCACATTATTTTCTGAACACCACCGACAGACTGAACACGACATTAACTGGGACTCTGCTGAATGCATCAGCCACTGTACTAACTGCTACCAACAACTTACACTGGAAAGCTGGTACACGAATTTAGAAACCTCTCAACAGATGCCAACAATTACCTGCACCTTACAAACGACTAATAGATTATATCAAACGTAACCGAACGAACAACAGACAAAACGACAGGACAACAGAACATCAACTGACCAATAACGAAACACAACCGAGCCAACTCGACCAACCATAAGCCGACAAAACAGACCAATCACTTCAATGACCAGAGACATAAATACCGCCATCTGACGAAACCTTTCGCTTGACTCTGAAGATGACTTCCGCTTAGCGAGTCGAAACGTCAGTCACCAACAACAGTCTTTCTGGAGAGTACTCTAACCCGGACGATCATAACCAACCTACTGATCCCACAGCTACATACTAGTCATAAACTGGATTGGTAACGATAACTCCAAGAAGGACACTCAAGATCCTGTTTATATGAGAAACATTTGGCCCGGGGACCCGAATCACCCTGGGCGCGCCAACTATTCATACATTTCTTTATAAATCGAAGTGAGCGTTTACGTAACAAATCATAACTTGCATGTCTCGGCGGACAGGGTGACCCTGGTTGATAAGATATGATGACCCTGGGTGGCGGGATAACGGTTCTCCATGTAAACACTTTGCCATAACCGAAAACGCAAGAGTACAGAAATCAACGATAAGACGATCTTCCTTCGGTCCGTCACCTGGGCACCCGAGACCCCGTTAAAACGAACACGTTATATCGAAGTTTCACTGTATAACACTTAAGAAAGTGTCGGAAGATTGGACTGATAACTGCACTGAGACCTTTTCAGATCATATTTTTTTCCCATGTCCTCATCAGCCAATCGGACCATAATACGGTTACTCCACAATACACTCCTAATTAAATATGTTCGGTAAAGCTCACTTGTAGCTTTCATTTCTGTATAGATCCAGCAGAGATTGAAGAAGCTTCAGCAACGGATCTATCACCTGAGGAAGGCAGTGATGTTTTTCTGGTTTGTAAAGCAACGGGTAATCCCAGTCCACATGTTTCTTGGACTTCTCCTAACGGTACGGTGCTACAGAATCAAACAAAAGTCACCAATGTATCATTATCAAACATATCACGTCGCGATAATGGGACCTACTGGTGTAAAGTAACAAATGGAGTGAAAGATCCAACATCCATACCAGTGACTATTGATGTGCAATGTAAGTACTGTACTTTTTTCCAGTTTCATTTATCATCTGATTTAAATGAGTTTAGTAAAGTAATGCTACACGTCAAACGCTGTTTTTTGGTTTACATGAGTGTAGCTCCCTGGCTGTTCGTTTTAGATATTAGCACTTTTACTCTTGCCATGAAACTTTGTTTTCGGGTAAATTTTTGCTTGACTCCTGAAAAACAATAGTTTGGATTTTGCTGGGTATACCCACTCGGGCTTGGGAGTTGACCATGTCCATGTTTCCTCGTGTTGTTTATTCATAACCACCATGTGCACTGCTTTTTATATGTAGGTAGGATTTTGAACGCTCCACCAATTGTATCAGCTAAGGAAGGCGACAGTGTGGTTCTTGTTTGTGTAGTTGATGGTAACTCCTCTCTACGTGTGAATTGGATTTTTCCAAACGGAACTATCTCGCGAAAAAACGAAATCGAATCGAATTTTCATCGTTGAATAGGATGGTAATATACAAATCGAAATCGGACTATTGTTGAACATACCAAAGTCACAGCTGTATTTGGTAATCTTATTTATGTGGGAGATACCTAATCTAAAACCTACACTTAAGAAGAAACATAAAATTATCTAACTAAATAGTTGAACAGCACTAATTCTACAGGTACCATTGTTATACACGACGGTAAAATCTACAATTAAAATGCGTAGCTACTTACGAATCACCTGAATTTAAAAATAATATATAATAAAATAAAAAATATATAAAAAAGTGTAAATCCATCCCCAATCATTCGGTAAATCTTCGTGTAACTACGTACAAAGCGCTTGAAATAATACCATAATATATGGAATTCGTTGGTACAGATGCCTGACAGTGATCGTGCAAAACACAAGCGCACCATGCGAACAAGCTTATTATTGCCATTTTTATTATGTTATTATTCATTGACTGGAGACCACAGTATACCTAAAATGTTGCTATTAGACTTGAAAGTGCGCAGGCACGAGTGGCTTTTTTAAGAACTACGTCCCTTTTTCCCTTTTCACCTACTTTTGTGCTCTTACGCTTAACAAACAGAAGTGAACAGGTCGTTTTACTTTTATTCTTTTCTTTTTTCGGGGGAGGAGGGGAGAGGGGTTCTTAATTTGAACTGCAATGAAGTATTTTAGTGATGGCACGAGGAATGTTTTTGCAGAAACCCCAAACTGATTCTGTAACTTTGGAAATAAGGGCCCGGTCGCTCTGGACTGTCCAGTCGATAATAACTAAACATCTAGAGAAAAACGACGGCTTCGAATTTTGGTAGAAACTCACGGACATATTTATCGGCGACAAGACGCCGTTTGCACTTGAGAAGTTGTCATTGTCGATACTATTGCCAGTAAAGTCACAAGTGCGAACAGGGCCCAAGCTATTTTTGAAGGCTTCCCATTTCGAACGTCACTCAAACTTGAGTTTGTCATATTTTGACGGACTAAAGTAAATCCTATCTGGCAAGAACGACAAAATCCGATGAATTTAACAAATGGTGGCGGCGCTGCTTTGATTTCAATTTGGCCTCATCTTTGACCAGCCCCAAAGATTGTCACGCCCTCCTGATTGGTCGATTAGCAGATGAATGTGACTGCGAATTGTATTTACATGTATGTAAACAAACAAAATGCTTGTAGCGATGGAAAGCTGACTAAAAAGGCTCTCTTTATTGTTCTTCTTTAACGCGCCAGTGTTCTACTGAGTATACGGTAACTGACAAAATGCTTCAGAGCGTTAATTCAATAACTAAAACCTGTTTGCTGAGTGCTCTCATAACTGATCATTGGTCGGCGATGCTGTTGTAATCCTTCGTAGTCAGGTGTTTTCAAGAGGTGACAGTTACTTCATATCCTGAGGTCTGGGTCTTGTTACACAGACAGGTAAATATAACTTTTTATATAATTATTTGTATTCTTAGTGGGTTTTATTTCTCCATCTGATATGACTTTGGCCTTCGCTGCTGACTTACTCTTACAGACGTTGTGAACAGAAAAGTAGGATTAAGCAAAAGGTAAACTTAGCGCTTTACCTTGAGGTGGTGATAATAAAAGGCATTCATTGTTATTTAGAGCCGTTTTCGCATGACTGTCGAAAGTACTCAAGAGAACATCAACTGACCAGTAACGAAACACAACCAAACTGACTTGACCAACCATAAGACGACAAAACGGACCAATTACTTCAACGACAAGAGATATAAATACCGCCATCTGACGAATCCTTTCACTTGACTCTGAAAATAACTTCCGCTCAGGGAGTCGAAACGTCAGTCACCAACAACAGTCTTCCTGGAGACAACTCTAACCCGGACGATCACAACCAACCTACTATAATTACGATATTTAGCTCAATGTCTAACTTAACGTAATCTTAATACTTAAAATTTAACTTAATTCCACAGCATGCAGGGGCCCTAACGATTAGATAATTATAACGAATATACTAAAACATAATGCTGTGTAAAATAACGTATAGCTGACCTTTTGAGCGAGTGTTGCCTAGCTCGAATAACTTCTTACACTGTAGTTATACCCAGGTAACCTATACCAGGATGCTGTATTAACTTTAGTCTTTACATTGTAATCTTTCTAATAGTTCTGGTATGAATAAAACTGTCTGCCTTTTGCCTTGTTTCTTCGGGGCACCACTAATTTTTCTTTTCCGACACATCTAAAACACTGTACTGTCTCGTGACATGGATGTATCCTAATCTTAATCCTAACCGTAACTTAACCCTAACCCTAACCCTAACCATAACCATAGCCCTAACCCTAACCCTAACCCAAACCCTAACCTTAACCATAACCCTAACCCTAACCCTAACCCTAACCATAACCCTAATCCCAGTCTCGGATAAGGTCTGTTGGGACATGTGAACTAGTTATTTTCTTTTGGGTGCAATTCACTCCACACCGCGGGGAAAACAGTGAAAAGACGAAGCAAAACCAGTATATAGAACAAAACTGAAGAGCTTCTGAGAAATGTAATCGTATACCAAGAAATTAAGTTGCCTTAATTTTACTCCTCTTTGTCCTAGGAAGTTAAGAAAAAGGAGAGCTGTGCAAACAATCGGCGCGAATATCAGTCGTCTATGTTCAAGGCGTACGTTTAACGTCCCTAGAAAACATTCGTGTGAACGCCCTTTTGACATTGCTGGACTTTCTCAACGCCACCGATGGCGTTACAATGACAGCGTGATCTTTGTTGAAAGCAAAGAACTCAAGTCATTGAACAGAGTACATTTGAATTTCTCTTTTAACTCCAGTACCTTATTCAAGATAGTACAGGCGTAGGAACAACGTCACCAAGAAAGGACGCCCCGTTTAAGAAAGAGAACCTTGAAAACCATGTCCGGTCTGTGGAACTTCCCCATATATAGCAAATATATCGGACTCCCTCCTCCTCCACCCATCCAAACGAGGAGGAGGACTGAGCTTTTCTAAAACACACACCATTGTGTTACATAGACGAACACACTGTAGTACACTGATTGAAATGAAAAGAGTACATTACCATGCACATTAATCGTGCACATACATCTTGTGGTCCAAACTCAGTCCACAGACAAGATCACTCCCCTCAAAGCCTTCAAAACAACTACAAGGAAAATTAATTTAGCGGACCTGTCTAGTAACACATCCTGTAGAGACTGGATTATCTAACAACTAGTTGGAGGGACATTCTTAGGTACTCTAACTGTAACGGAATATTCACTACACAAGTAATCCCAGTTTACATACTTTTGATCATTATCTCAATATTTTATAATAGTTATACATATTTAACTTATTTTGTATTTTTAAGTAATCCATATATAACCATAATTATTAGATGTCTTTCCGATTAGTAGGGTATATGTGCCCGGTTATAAGAATCCGAGATTAATAAAGTTGTTGATTGATTGATTGATGTGACAGATCCAAGGAAGTAAAGAACTTCCGATTTCGGATACTTTATACTTTCACCCTTCCCCGTTTTTAGTCACAGTCACTTCCGTTTCACAAAACTTATCGTCTCACCATCTTGATATTTACCTTTTCAGTTCTTGACAAAATCGATTCAGCAGAAAAGAAGGTGCAAGTTACAGAAGGCGACGATGTAGTTTTGACGTGTACAGCAAAGGGTAATCCCGCTCTTCAAGTTATCTGGATTAACCCAAACGGAATCTTGGTACAAAATCAATCCAGTGATACCAACTTAACGCTACGAAACGTGTCACGTCATAGCAGTGGAAAGTACCGTTGTAACGTCACAAATGAAGTTGGATCTGATTCAAAGAACGTGCACCTTGATGTTCAGTGTAAGTTCACCGTATGGAGGGGGTTTTCGCGCTAAATTGTGGGCAATTCCAAGACTGTCCATTTCAGTTCCTGTGGCAATGTAAATGAGGGAGGTCTTTTCTATTCCATTTGGTCTTTCCGAACTGCTTTTTTCGTTCGTCTTAGAAATATCTCCCAATAATCTTCAATTTAAAGTCCAATAATTTCTCCCAAGAAATATCTCCCAATGTTCCTCAATTTAAAGTCCAACAATTTCTGCCGATGTATGATTTCCTGCATTGCTAAGTCCTGTGTTGGCTGAGTCCTGATAGACTACCGTTAAGTTGTTTGTACCTGATTGCGCGTAAAAGATCAAAGCTTTTTTTTTTTCTTTTTTAGAGTTAATATATAGTTTGTTGTTTCATGGCCGCAAAATATTTCATGGAACTAGAATTCATCTGTTTGATTTAGTTCGCGAGGGTTTCACTTTGGGACTGATCTCCAAATACCAATACTATATTAGTAGTAAGTAGGAATTTCTCTGCATTTTTTGATGCCTGTTAGTTTCTTAGATGTAACATATATTTATTTTGTATTTATCATTTCAGTTGCTGCCAAAGTGCTTTCAGCTGAAAGCTTGAGAGTTTTAGAAGGCGATGACGCAGTTCTAGTTTGCAAAACAGAGGGTAATCCCGCTCCTCCAGTTATCTGGATATCTCCAAATGGAACCGTTCTACAGAATGGAAGCACTGATACGAAATTAACGCTAGGAAATGTGTCACGTACCATCAGTGGAATATACCAGTGCAAGGTCACAAATACAGTGGCATCTGATTCAAAGAATGTGCATCTTGATGTACAGTGTAAGTTGTTATCTTGCTATATCTTTCTTCATGGGTTTATGTGTGGAATGCAGGAATATGAGGTTTCTAGTAGATGCAGCAAACAGTGCACCACCGCGCTGTTTCCCCAGTTATTTGGCGCTTGCTTTACAAGCGTGACCAAGGTTTTAATCAAGTAGTTCTGATCATGTTTTGCTTTACGTCCTTGAGCTGGTTTGGTGTTTACTTTTTCAGTTGCTGCTAAAGTGGTTTCAGTTGAAAACGTGACAGCTGTGGAAGGTCAAGACGCAGTTTTGGTTTGTGGAGTAGAGGGTAATCCCGCTCCTCGAGTTAACTGGTTGTCTCCGAGCGGACCTGTTCTGCGAAACTTTACCAGTGATACCAACTTGAGGATACAAAACGTGTCACGTCATAGCAGTGGAAAGTACCGTTGCAACGTCACAAATGAAGTTGGATCTGATTCAAAGAACGTGCACCTTGATGTTCAGTGTAAGTTTGCTGAAACTGTAGGTATCTTCTCTTTGTATGAAGTTAGTTCGAAGAGAGGTGAGAAGATCGTGATTGTTAAGTATTTTGAAATACGGCGTTAAAAATAATAGGTTACGATGAAGTGTTATCACTGTACATTTGCTGAAGTGTTACTTTGTTGGTTTGAAAGCAGGTTTTGTGCAACAAAAGATCGTATGTTTCATGAATTTACACACCGTCTAAAATGTAGTTAGTCCTGTATACTAAGTTCTCTGTGCCCGATAAGGTTTAGAAACCACTGATAAAATGTGACGCAAATTCGCAAATACTGATTTTGATTTTGGGAAGAATATTTTGCCATCAGTGTAGTCATGTGGCGAGTTTAAGCAAGGTTGAGAAACTTAGTCGTTTTCGCGCTAAATTATGGACGATTTCAAGACTGTCCATTTCAGTTCCTGTGGTAATGTAAACGAGGAAGGTCTTTTCTATACCTTTTTGTCTTTTCGATTTGCTTTATCGTTTGTCTTAGAATTATCTGCCAATGTTCTTGAAATTGAAGTCCGATATTTTCTGCCGGTGTATGATTTCCTGCATTGCTTAGTTCTTTGTTAGGTTACCTGATTGCGCGTAAAAGGTCAAAAAACATTTTTTTCCTTATGTTGTTGTTGTTTTTTAAACAGTTAATATATAGTTTGTGGTTTTATGACCGTAAATTATGTCATGGAGCAGCAATTTATATGTTCGATTTAGTTCACGAAGGTTTCACCTTGGAACTGATCTCCAATTACCAAATACTATATTTGTAGCAAAAGGAATTTCTCTGCACTCTTTGTTGACTGTGGTTTGTTAGATGTTACGTATATTTATTTTGTATTTATCATTTCAGTTGCTGCCAAAGTGCTTTCAGCTGAAAGCTTGAGAGTTTTAGAAGGCGATGACGCAGTTCTAGTTTGCACAACAGAGGGTAATCCCGCTCCTCCAGTTATCTGGATATCTCCAAATGGAACCGTTCTACAGAATGGAAGCACTGATACGAACTTAACGCTAGGAAATGTGTCACGTACCATCAGTGGAATATACCAGTGCAAGGTCACAAATACAGTGGCATCTGATTCAAAGAATGTGCATCTTGATGTACAGTGTAAGTTGTTATCTTGCTATATCTTTCTTCATGGGTTTATGTGTGGAATGCAGGAATATGAGGTTTCTAGTAGATGCAGCAAACAGTGCACCACCGCGCTGTTTCCCCAGTTATTTGGCGCTTGCTTTACAAGCGTGAGCAAGGTTTTAATCGAGTAGTTCTGATCATGTTTTGGTTTACGTCCTTGAGCTGGTTTGGTGTTTACTTTTTCAGTTGCTGCTAAAGTGGTTTCAGTTGAAAACGTGACAGCTGTGGAAGGTCAAGACGCAGTTTTGGTTTGTGGAGTAGAGGGTAATCCCGCTCCTCGAGTTAACTGGTTGTCTCCAAGCGGACCTGTTCTGCGAAACTTTACCAGTGATACCAACTTGAGGGTACAAAACGTGTCACGTCATAGCAGTGGAAAGTACCGTTGCAACGTCACAAATGAAGTTGGATCTGATTCAAAGAACGTGCACCTTGATGTTCAGTGTAAGTTTGCTGAAACTGTAGGTATCTTCTCTTTGTATGAAGTTAGTTCGAAGAGAGGTGAGAAGATCGTGATTGTTAAGTATTTTAAAATGCGGTGTTAAAATAAATAGGTTACGATAAAGTGTTAGCACTGTACATTGCTGAAGTGTTACTTTGTTTGTTTGGAAGCAGGTTTTGTGCAACAAAAGATCGTATGTTTCATGAATTTACACACCGTCTAAAATGTGGTTAGTCCTGTATACTAGGTTTTCTGTGCCCGATAAGGTTTAGAAACCACTGATAAAATGTGACGCAAATACGCAAATACTGATTTTGATTTTGGGAAGAAAATTTTGTCATCAGTGTAGTCATGTGGCGATTTTAAGCAAGGTTGAGAAACTTAGTCGTTTTCGCGCTAAATTATGGACGATTTCAAGACTGTCCATTTCAGTTCCTGTGGTAATGTAAACGAGGAAGGTCTTTTCTATACCTTTTTGTCTTTTCGATTTGCTTTATCGTTTGTCTTAGAATTATCTGCCAATGTTCTTGAAATTGAAGTCCGATATTTTCTGCCGGTGTATGATTTCCTGCATTGCTTAGTTCTTTGTTAGGTTACCTGATTGCGCGTAAAAGGTCAAAAAACATTTTTTTCCTTATGTTGTTGTTGTTTTTTAAACAGTTAATATATAGTTTGTTGTTTTATGACCGTAAATTATGTCATGGAGCTGCAATTTATATGTTCGATTTAGTTCACGAAGGTTTCACATTGGAACTGATCTCCAATTACCAAATACTATATTTGTAGCAAAAGGAATTTCTTTGCACTCTTTGTTGACTGTGGTTTGTTAGATGTTACGTATATTTATTTTGTATTTATCATTTTAGTTGCTGCCAAAGTGCTTTCAGCTGAAAGCTTGAGAGTTTTAGAAGGCGATGACGCAGTTCTAGTTTGCACAACAGAGGGTAATCCCGCTCCTCCAGTTATCTGGATATCTCCAAATGGAACCGTTCTACAGAATGGAAGCACTGATACGAACTTAACGCTAGGAAATGTGTCACGTACCATCAGTGGAATTTACCAGTGCAAGGTCACAAATACAGTGGCATCTGATTCAAAGAATGTGCATCTTGATGTACAGTGTAAGTTGTTATCTTGCTATATCTTTCTTCATGGGTTTATGTGTGGAATGCAGGAATATGAGGTTTCTAGTAGATGCAGCAAACAGTGCACCACCGCGCTGTTTCCCCAGTTATTTGGCGCTTGCTTTACAAGCGTGAGCAAGGTTTTAATCGAGTAGTTCTGATCATGTTTTGCTTTACGTCCTTGAGCTGGTTTGGTGTTTACTTTTTCAGTTGCTGCTAAAGTGGTTTCAGTTGAAAACGTGACAGCTGTGGAAGGTCAAGACGCAGTTTTGGTTTGTGGAGTAGAGGGTAATCCCGCTCCTCGAGTTAACTGGTTGTCTCCAAGCGGACCTGTTCTGCGAAACTTTACCAGTGATACCAACTTGAGGATACAAAACGTGTCACGTCATAGCAGTGGAAAGTACCGTTGCAACGTCACAAATGAAGTTGGATCTGATTCAAAGAACGTGCACCTTGATGTTCAGTGTAAGTTTGCTGAAACTGTAGGTATCTTCTCTTTGTATGAAGTTAGTTCGAAGAGAGGTGAGAAGATCGTGATTGTTAAGTATTTTGAAATACGGCGTTAAAAATAAATAGGTTACGATAAAGTGTTATCACTGTACATTTGCTGGAGTGTTACTTTGTTTGTTTGGAAGCAGGTTTTGTGCAACAAAAGATCGTATGTTTCATGAATTTACACACCGTCTAAAATGTAGTTAGTCCTGTATACTGAGGTTCTCTGTGCCAAATTAGGCTCAGAAACCACCGATAAAATGTGACGTAAATTCGCAAATACTGATTTTGGTTTTGGGAAGAATATTTTGCCATCAGTGTAGTCATGTGGCGAGTTTAAGCAAGGTTGAGAAACTTAGTCGTTTTCGCGCTAAATTATGGACGATTTCAAGACTGTCCATTTCAGTTCCTGTGGTAATGTAAACGAGGAAGGTCTTTTCTATACCTTTTTGTCTTTTCGATTTGCTTTATCGTTTGTCTTAGAATTATCTGCCAATGTTCTTGAAATTGAAGTCCGATATTTTCTGCCGGTGTATGATTTCCTGCATTGCTTAGTTCTGTGCTAGGTTAGTGCTGGTAGACTAGCGTTTAATTGTCTGTACCTGATTGCGCGTAAAAGATGAAAATCATTTATTTTCGTTTTGTTGTTGTTGTTTTTTAAATAGTTAATATATAGTTTGTGGTTTTATGACCGTAAATTATATCATGGAACTGTAATTTATATGTTCGATTTAGTTCACGAAGGTTTCACATTGGAACTGATCTCCAATTACCAAATACTATATTTGTAGCAAAAGGAATTTCTTTGCACCCTTTGGTAACTGTGGTTTGTTAGAAGTTACGTATATTTATTTTGTATTTATAATTTCAGATGCTGCCAAAGTGCTTTCAGCTGAAAGCTTGAGAGTTTTAGAAGGCGATGACGCAGTTCTAGTTTGCACAACAGAGGGTAATCCCGCTCCTCCAGTTATCTGGATATCTCCAAATGGAACCGTTCTACAGAATGGAAGCACTGATACGAACTTAACGCTAGGAAATGTGTCACGTACCATCAGTGGAATTTACCAGTGCAAGGTCACAAATACAGTGGCATCTGATTCAAAGAATGTGCATCTTGATGTACAGTGTAAGTTGTTATCTTGCTATATCTTTCTTCATGGGTTTATGTGTGGAATGCAGGAATATGAGGTTTCTAGTAGATGCAGCAAACAGTGCACCACCGCTCTGTTTCCCCAGTTTGTTGGTGCTTGCTTTACAAGCGTGAGCAAGGTTTTAATCGAGTAGTTCTGATCATGTTTTGGTTTACGTCCTTGAGCTGGTTTGGTGTTTACTTTTTCAGTTGCTGCTAAAGTGGTTTCAGTTGAAAACGTGACAGCTGTGGAAGGTCAAGACGCAGTTTTGGTTTGTGGAGTAGAGGGTAATCCCGCTCCTCGAGTTAACTGGTTGTCTCCAAGCGGACCTGTTCTGCGAAACTTTACCAGTGATACCAACTTGAGGATACAAAACGTGTCACGTCATAGCAGTGGAAAGTACCGTTGCAACGTCACAAATGAAGTTGGATCTGATTCAAAGAACGTGCACCTTGATGTTCAGTGTAAGTTTGCTGAAACTGTAGGTATCTTCTCTTTGTATGAAGTTAGTTCGAAGAGAGGTGAGAAGATCGTGATTGTTAAGTATTTTAAATGCGGTGTTAAAATAAATAGGTTACGATAAAGTGTTAGCACTGTACATTGCTGAAGTGTTACTTTGTTTGTTTGGAAGCAGGGTTTGTGCAACAAAAGATCGTATGTTTCATGAATTTACGCACCGTCTAAAATGTGGTTAGTCCTGTATACTACCTTCTCTGTGCCCGATAAGGTTTAGAAACCACTGATAAAATGTGACGCAAATACGCAAATACTGATTTTGATTTTGGGAAGAATATTTTGCCATCAGTGTAGTCATGTGGCGATTTTAAGCAAGATTGAGAAACTTAGTCGTTTTCGCGCTAAATTATGGACGATTTCAAGACTGTCCATTTCAGTTCTTGTGGTAATGTAAACGAGGAAGGTCTTTTCTATACCTTTTTGTCTTTTCGATTTGCTTTATCGTTTGTCTTAGAATTATCTGCCAATGTTCTTGAAATTGAAGTCCGATATTTTCTGCCGGTGTATGATTTCCTGCATTGCTTAGGTCTTTGTTAGGTTACCTGATTGTGCGTAAAAGGTCAAAAAACATTTTTTTCCTTATGTTGTTGTTGTTTTTTAAACAGTTAATATATAGTTTGTGGTTTTATGACCGTAAATTATGTCATGGAGCAGCAATTTATATGTTCGATTTAGTTCACGAAGGTTTCACCTTGGAACTGATCTCCAATTACCAAATACTATATTTGTAGCAAAAGGAATTTCTCTGCACTCTTTGTTGACTGTGGTTTGTTAGATGTTACGTATATTTATTTTGTATTTATCATTTTAGTTGCTGCCAAAGTGCTTTCAGCTGAAAGCTTGAGAGTTTTAGAAGGCGATGACGCAGTTTTAGTTTGCACAACAGAGGGTAATCCCGCTCCTCCAGTTATCTGGATATCTCCAAATGGAACCGTTCTACAGAATGGAAGCACTGATACGAACTTAACGCTAGGAAATGTGTCACGTACCATCAGTGGAATTTACCAGTGCAAGGTCACAAATACAGTGGCATCTGATTCAAAGAATGTGCATCTTGATGTACAGTGTAAGTTGTTATCTTGCTATATCTTTCTTCATGGGTTTATGTGTGGAATGCAGGAATATGAGGTTTCTAGTAGATGCAGCAAACAGTGCACCACCGCGCTGTTTCCCCAGTTATTTGGCGCTTGCTTTACAAGCGTGAGCAAGGTTTTAATCGAGTAGTTCTGATCATGTTTTGTTTTACGTCCTTGAGCTGGTTTGGTGTTTACTTTTTCAGTTGCTGCTAAAGTGGTTTCAGTTGAAAACGTGACAGCTGTGGAAGGTCAAGACGCAGTTTTGGTTTGTGGAGTAGACGGTAATCCCGCTCCTCGAGTTAACTGGTTGTCTCCGAGCGGACCTGTTCTGCGAAACTTTACCAGTGATACCAACTTGAGGATACAAAACGTGTCACGTCATAGCAGTGGAAAGTACCGTTGCAACGTCACAAATGAAGTTGGATCTGATTCAAAGAACGTGCACCTTGATGTTCAGTGTAAGTTTGCTGAAACTGTAGGTATCTTCTCTTTGTATGAAGTTAGTTCGAAGAGAGGTGAGAAGATCGTGATTGTTAAGTATTTTAAAATGCGGTGTTAAAATAAATAGGTTACGATAAAGTGTTAGCACTGTACATTGCTGAAGTGTTACTTTGTTTGTTTGGAAGCAGGGTTTGTGCAACAAAAGATCGTATGTTTCATGAATTTACACACCGTCTAAAATGTAGTTAGTCTGTATACTGAGGTTCTCTGTGCCAAATAAGGCTCAGAAACCACCGATAAAATGTGAAGTAACTTCGCAAATACTGATTTTGGTTTTGGGAAGAATATTTTGCCATCAGTGTAGTCATGTGGCGAGTTTAAGCAAGGTTGAGAAACTTAGTCGTTTTCGCGCTAAATTATGGACGATTTCAAGACTGTCCATTTCAGTTCCTGTGGTAATGTAAACGAGGAAGGTCTTTTCTATACCTTTTTGTCTTTTCGATTTGCTTTATCGTTTGTCTTAGAATTATCTGCCAATGTTCTTGAAATTGAAGTCCGATATTTTCTGCCGGTGTATGATTTCCTGCATTGGTTAGGTCTTTGTTAGGTTACCTGATTGCGCGTAAAAGGTCAAAAAAATTTTTTCCCTTATGTTGTTGTTGTTTTTTAAACAGTTAATATATAGTTTGTTGTTTTATGACCGTAAATTATGTCATGGAGCTGCAATTTATATGTTCGATTTAGTTCACGAAGGTTTCACCTTGGAACTGATCTCCAATTACCAAATACTATATTTGTAGCAAAAGGAATTTCTCTGCACTCTTTGTTGACTGTGGTTTGTTAGATGTTACGTATATTTATTTGGTATTTATCATTTCAGTTGCTGCCAAAGTGCTTTCAGCTGAAAGCTTGAGAGTTTTAGAAGGCGATGACGCAGTTCTAGTTTGCACAACAGAGGGTAATCCCGCTCCTCCAGTTATCTGGATATCTCCAAATGGAACCGTTCTACAGAATGGAAGCACTGATACGAACTTAACGCTAGGAAATGTGTCACGTACCATCAGTGGAATTTACCAGTGCAAGGTCACAAATACAGTGGCATCTGATTCAAAGAATGTGCATCTTGATGTACAGTGTAAGTTGTTATCTTGCTATATCTTTCTTCATGGGTTTATGTGTGGAATGCAGGAATATGAGGTTTCTAGTAGATGCAGCAAACAGTGCACCACCGCGCTGTTTCCCCAGTTATTTGGCGCTTGCTTTACAAGCGTGAGCAAGGTTTTAATCGAGTAGTTCTGATCATGTTTTGTTTTACGTCCTTGAGCTGGTTTGGTGTTTACTTTTTCAGTTGCTGCTAAAGTGGTTTCAGTTGAAAACGTGACAGCTGTGGAAGGTCAAGACGCAGTTTTGGTTTGTGGAGTAGAGGGTAATCCCGCTCCTCGAGTTAACTGGTTGTCTCCAAGCGGACCTGTTCTGCGAAACTTTACCAGTGATACCAACTTGAGGATACAAAACGTGTCACGTCATAGCAGTGGAAAGTACCGTTGCAACGTCACAAATGAAGTTGGATCTGATTCAAAGAACGTGCACCTTGATGTTCAGTGTAAGTTTGCTGAAACTGTAGGTATCTTCTCTCTGTATGAAGTTAGTTCGAAGAGAGGTGAGAAGATCGTGATTGTTAAGTATTTTGAAATACGGCGTTAAAAATAATAGGTTACGATGAAGTGTTATCACTGTACATTTGCTGAAGTGTTACTTTGTTTGTTTGGAAGCAGGGTTTGTGCAACAAAAGATCGTATGTTTCATGAATTTACACACCGTCTAAAATGTGGTTAGTCCTGTATACTAGGTTCTCTGTGCCCGATAAGGTTTAGAAACCACTGATAAAATGTGACGCAAATTCGCAAATACTGATTTTGGTTTTGGGAAGAATATTTTGCCATCAGTGTAGTCATGTGGCGAGTTTAAGCAAGGTTGAGAAACTTAGTCGTTTTCGCGCTAAATTATGGACGATTTCAAGACTGTCCATTTCAGTTCCTGTGGTAATGTAAACGAGGAAGGTCTTTTTTATTCCTTTTTGTCTTTTCGATTTGCTTTATCGTTTGTCTTAGAATTATCTGCCAATGTTCTTGAAATTGAAGTCCGATATTTTCTGCCGGTGTATGATTTCCTGCATTGCTTAGTTCTTTGTTAGGTTACGTGATTGCGCGTAAAAGGTCAAAAAACATTTTTTCCTTATGTTGTTGTTGTTTTTTAAACAGTTAATATATAGTTTGTTGTTTTATGACCGTAAATTATGTCATGGAACTGCAATTTATATGTTCGATTTAGTTCACGAAGGTTTCACCTTGGAACTGATCTCCAATTACCAAATACTATATTTGTAGCAAAAGGAATTTCTCTGCACTCTTTGTTGACTGTGGTTTGTTAGATGTTACGTATATTTATTTGGTATTTATCATTTCAGTTGCTGCCAAAGTGCTTTCAGCTGAAAGCTTGAGAGTTTTAGAAGGCGATGACGCAGTTTTAGTTTGTACAACAGAGGGTAATCCCGCTCCTCCAGTTATCTGGATATCTCCAAATGGAACCGTTCTACAGAATGGAAGCACTGATACGAACTTAACGCTAGGAAATGTGTCACGTACCATCAGTGGAATTTACCAGTGCAAGGTCACAAATACAGTGGCATCTGATTCAAAGAATGTGCATCTTGATGTACAGTGTAAGTTGTTATCTTGCTATATCTTTCTTCATGGGTTTATGTGTGGAATGCAGGAATATGAGGTTTCTAGTAGATGCAGCAAACAGTGCACCACCGCTCTGTTTCCCCAGTTTGTTGGTGCTTGCTTTACAAGCGTGAGCAAGGTTTTAATCGAGTAGTTCTGATCATGTTTTGTTTTACGTCCTTGAGCTGGTTTGGTGTTTACTTTTTCAGTTGCTGCTAAAGTGGTTTCAGTTGAAAACGTGACAGCTGTGGAAGGTCAAGACGCAGTTTTGGTTTGTGGAGTAGAGGGTAATCCCGCTCCTCGAGTTAACTGGTTGTCTCCGAGCGGACCTGTTCTGCGAAACTTTACCAGTGATACCAACTTGAGGATACAAAACGTGTCACGTCATAGCAGTGGAAAGTACCGTTGCAACGTCACAAATGAAGTTGGATCTGATTCAAAGCAAGTGCACCTTGATGTTCAGTGTAAGTTTGCTGAAACTGTAGGTATCTTCTCTTTGTATGAAGTTAGTTCGAAGAGAGGTGAGAAGATCGTGATTGTTAAGTATTTTGAAATACGGCGTTAAAAATAAATAGGTTACGATAAAGTGTTATCACTGTACATTTGCTGAAGTGTTACTTTGTTGGTTTGGAAGCAGGGTTTGTGCAACAAAAGATCGTATGTTTCATGAATTTACACACCGTCTAAAATGTAGTTAGTCCTGTATACTGAGGTTCTCTGTGCCAAATAAGGCTCAGACACCACCGATAAAATGTGACGTAAATTCGCAAATACTGATTTTGGTTTTGGGAAGAATATTTTGCCATCAGTGTAGTCATGTGGCGAGTTTAAGCAAGGTTGAGAAACTTAGTCGTTTTCGCGCTAAATTATGGACGATTTCAAGACTGTCCATTTCAGTTCCTGTGGTAATGTAAACGAGTAAGGTCTTTTCTATACCTTTTTGTCTTTTCGATTTGCTTTATCGTTTGTCTTAGAATTATCTGCCAATGTTCTTGAAATTGAAGTCCGATATTTTCTGCCGGTGTATGATTTCCTGCATTGCTTAGTTCTGTGCTAGGTTAGTGCTGGTAGACTAGCGTTTAATTGTCTGTACCTGATTGCGCGTAAAAGATGAAAATCATTTATTTTCGTTTTGTTGTTGTTGTTTTTTAAATAGTTAATATATAGTTTGTGGTTTTATGACCGCAAATTATGTCATGGAACTGTAATTTATATGTTCGATTTAGTTCACGAAGGTTTCACATTGGAACTGATCTCCAATTACCAAATACTATATTTGTAGCAAAAGGAATTTCTTTGCACCCTTTGGTAACTGTGGTTTGTTAGAAGTTACGTATATTTATTTTGTATTTATAATTTCAGATGCTGCCAAAGTGCTTTCAGCTGAAAGCTTGAGAGTTTTAGAAGGCGATGACGCAGTTCTAGTTTGCACAACAGAGGGTAATCCCGCTCCTCCAGTTATCTGGATATCTCCAAATGGAACCGTTCTACAGAATGGAAGCACTGATACGAACTTAACGCTAGGAAATGTGTCACGTACCATCAATGGAATTTACCAGTGCAAGGTCACAAATACAGTGGCATCTGATTCAAAGAATGTGCATCTTGATGTACAGTGTAAGTTGTTATCTTGCTATATCTTTCTTCATGGGTTTATGTGTGGAATGCAGGAATATGAGGTTTCTAGTAGATGCAGCAAACAGTGCACCACCGCTCTGTTTCCCCAGTTTGTTGGCGCTTGCTTTACAAGCGTGAGCAAGGTTTTAATCGAGTAGTTCTGATCATGTTTTGGTTTACGTCCTTGAGCTGGTTTGGTGTTTACTTTTTCAGTTGCTGCTAAAGTGGTTTCAGTTGAAAACGTGACAGCTGTGGAAGGTCAAGACGCAGTTTTGGTTTGTGGAGTAGAGGGTAATCCCGCTCCTCGAGTTAACTGGTTGTCTCCGAGCGGACCTGTTCTGCGAAACTTTACCAGTGATACCAACTTGAGGATACAAAACGTGTCACGTCATAGCAGTGGAAAGTACCGTTGCAACGTCACAAATGAAGTTGGATCTGATTCAAAGAACGTGCACCTTGATGTTCAGTGTAAGTTTGCTGAAACTGTAGGTATCTTCTCTCTGTATGAAGTTAGTTCGAAGAGAGGTGAGAAGATCGTGATTGTTAAGTATTTTAAAATGCGGTGTTAAAATAAATAGGTTACGATAAAGTGTTAGCACTGTTCATTGCTGAAGTGTTACTTTGTTTGTTTGGAAGCAGGGTTTGTGCAACAAAAGATCGTATGTTTCATGAATTTACACACCGTCTAAAATGTAGTTAGTCCTGTATACTAGGTTTTCTGTGCCCGATAAGGTTTAGAAACCACTGATAAAATGTGACGCAAATACGCAAATACGCAAATACTGATTTTGGTTTTGGGAAGAATATTTTACCATCAGTGTAGTCATGTGGCGAGTTTAAGCAAGGTTGAGAAACTTAGTCGTTTTCGCGCTAAATTATGGACGATTTCAAGACTGTCCATTTCAGTTCCTGTGGTAATGTAAACGAGTAAGGTCTTTTCTATACCTTTTTGTCTTTTCGATTTGCTTTATCGTTTGTCTTAGAATTATCTGCCAATGTTCTTGAAATTGAAGTCCGATATTTTCTGCCGGTGTATGATTTCCTGCATTGCTTAGTTCTTTGTTAGGTTACCTGATTGCGCGTAAAAGGTCAAAAAAAGTTTTTTTCCTTATGTTGTTGTTGTTTTTTAAACAGTTAATATATAGTTTGTTGTTTTATGACCGTAAATTATGTCATGGAGCTGCAATTTATATGTTCGATTTAGTTCACGAAGGTTTCACATTGGAACTGATCTCCAATTACCAAATACTATATTTGTAGCAAAAGGAATTTCTCTGCACTCTTTGGTGACTGTGGTTTGTTAGATGTTACGTATATTTATTTTGTATTTATCATTTTAGTTGCTGGCAAAGTGCTTTCAGCTGAAAGCTTGAGAGTTTTAGAAGGCGATGACGCAGTTTTAGTTTGCACAACAGAGGGTAATCCCGCTCCTCCAGTTATCTGGATATCTCCAAATGGAACCGTTCTACAGAATGGAAGCACTGATACGAACTTAACGCTAGGAAATGTGTCACGTACCATCAGTGGAATTTACCAGTGCAAGGTCACAAATACAGTGGCATCTGATTCAAAGAATGTGCATCTTGATGTACAGTGTAAGTTGTTATCTTGCTATATCTTTCTTCATGGGTTTATGTGTGGAATGCAGGAATATGAGGTTTCTAGTAGATGCAGCAAACAGTGCACCACCGCGCTGTTTCCCCAGTTATTTGGCGCTTGCTTTACAAGCGTGAGCAAGGTTTTAATCGAGTAGTTCTGATCATGTTTTGCTTTACGTCCTTGAGCTGGTTTGGTGTTTACTTTTTCAGTTGCTGCTAAAGTGGTTTCAGTTGAAAACGTGACAGCTGTGGAAGGTCAAGACGCAGTTTTGGTTTGTGGAGTAGAGGGTAATCCCGCTCCTCGAGTTAACTGGTTGTCTCCAAGCGGACCTGTTCTGCGAAACTTTACCAGTGATACCAACTTGAGGATACAAAACGTGTCACGTCATAGCAGTGGAAAGTACCGTTGCAACGTCACAAATGAAGTTGGATCTGATTCAAAGAACGTGCACCTTGATGTTCAGTGTAAGTTTGCTGAAACTGTAGGTATCTTCTCTTTGTATGAAGTTAGTTCGAAGAGAGGTGAAAAGATCGTGGTTTTTAAGTATTTTGAAATACGGCGTTAAAATTAATAGGTTACGATGAAGGGTAACACTATAGCTTTGCTAAATGTTACTTTGTTGGTTTGAAAAGAGCTTTTTTGCAACAAAGGATCCTATGTTTTATGGATTGACACACCGTCTAAAATGTGGTTAGTCCTGTATACTGAGGTTCTCTATGCCCGATAAGGCTTTGAAACCATTGATAAAATGGGACAAAAATCCTGGAAATCCTGTAGTTGGTTATGCGAAGGATATTTTTCCAACAGTGTAGCCATATGGCGACTTTAAGGTGGCTCTATAGGGTGGCATGGGCACTGAAATGGCGCGAGCTTTTAAATATCCTTGCGCGAAAAAAATAAACAAAACATGGCTTCCCTAATGTTCAAAAGAAATTTGTCGAATGTTTTGAAAGTCCGAGTTTTAAGCGGTGTGTATGGCAGTGTTTTCAGTTGCTGTAAAATGGGAGAAACAAGGCAAAGCCTTGTGACTCTAATTCGACCGTCGACCTGTTGGTTTCATTGTCAGTTTGACTTCAATGAGCGTAAGAAACTGCCGAAACTACCACCGTTGTTCCTTGTTCTCGGACTCGGTACTACTGCAACTACCACTGGCGATAAAGAAGATGATGGCAGCTCGCCAGAGGACAAAGAAAACAACTCCGAACTTCTGGTACAACGCAATGCTAGTCCGTCCCATCTCCACAGTATTCGGAGCGAAGATGGCCGCTACTGTTCTATGAAACGAAGGACCAGGACCAGTAAAATTTCAGCCGGCCAAACAGAAGGATTAAAGGAATGGAAAACGAAGAGAAAGCTTCAGTTCGAGCCGTGTGGTGAAACCGAGCCGGTCCCCAAGCGCAACACACGATCGACGACGGTACGTGTAACGCAAGCATTGCTTACTCGGCTATATGTACATACGTTTCTTTCTCTAATATGTCGTACAAAAATCGAATTATAACGGGAAGCAGCTACAATGGAGTCGACAGTTCCTCATGGTACACGTCTGATGGATCTAGATATTGTCAGAATGCACTTGCAAGAATGTAAACACTGCCATTCAGGTAAACACAAGAGTCACATTATATACTTGCTGTTCATTCCTGAAGGGGATTTTGCATGTATCTGTAAAATGTAAAAACTTAAAAAAATTTGGAAGTTCATGTTCAGATAAATATCACTTCAGCTACACCATCAGAACATACAGTAAAGCCCCAATCACAGTTAGTTCAGGCTCTTAGTTTGTTCCAGAACATTGTGACTCCAAGATATTATTTTGGCATTCACATTTTTACAGCTGCTGTACTGGAGCTGCCCTTCTCTGTGGTATTGACTGTGGCAGATTAAAAGTACTGTTACTGCTGCTGCTGTTTCTGCAGTAAAAGAGTGATGATATAATATAATCCATACTTTTCAAACACAGACTTGACAAGATGTGATTTTTGGGGGGTGGGGGGGGGGACAAGGCAGCATTGACAATGTTACATGTGTGTGTAGAGGTGGAAGCAAATTGTCATGGAACAATCAAGATTAAATCATTTGGCATATCTCAATGGCAATACAAACAAAAGAATTTGACTGCAAGAATATAATCATTTTCTTTTTGGAATAAACTCTTGTTGTGGATTTTACAGCACTTGAGGGATCCCACTAATATCACTTAGCTATTACTCAGAATATGATGCAATGACATACAGAAAATATGGATGCTGTACATTGTATTTATATTATATATCCCAGGTCCCCTATCACTGGCAAATGTTTCTGAAGAAAAACACCATGGGTTAGCAAGTGAGTTGATGGTGAAGTGCACTCACTGTAGGCAAACCAACAGTGTGAAAACATCTGCAGAACACCGATCTGGTCTGCGAGGTCCACCAGCATATAACATCAATTTTAGAGCAGCTCTTGGTTGTCTTCATGCAGGGATAGGTCACTCACACTTAAATAACATTCTGTCGGCTCTCAATATTCCAACATTCAATTCTGTAATCTTCAAAGTTCGAGAGAGGGAAGTTGGTAAAGCAGTTGAGTCAGTGGCAAAGAATAGCTGTAAAAACATTTTGCAGTTCGAAAGGGAGCAGGCGATTCAAGAAGGAGCCAAGCCAGACGAAAACAATTGGGTTCCCGTTAAATGCTCGTATGACATGGGGTGGCAAAAGCGGGGTGGAGGGCACAATTCCAACACAGGACATGCAGCTGTCATGGGCCTTTCTACAGGTAAAGTGTTGGACTACACCACAAGGAACAAGACCTGTCGATTTAGTAAACATGCTGAACAAGGAGGAAGAATTGCAAGAAAACATGACTGTAGAAAAAATCACAATGCATCCTCCAAGGCGATGGAACCCAACTCAGCTGTTCAGTTGTTCAATGATGCAACACAATTCAACGTGAAATTCTCTATTTATACGGGAGATGATGACTCCACAACTGAGCTCCACCTCAAACAAAAGATTCCATATGGGGTTGAAAAATGGAGTGACACAGTCCACATCAAGAGGTCTCTCATATCACGCCTTTATAACTTAGGTCAACGTGGAAAATTTCCAGACTGTTCAGTTTTATCACAAAAAGTGATAAATTACCTGAGTAAATGTTTTTCATATGCAATTGCTCAAAACAAAGGGGATCCCCCAGGAGTACAGAAAGCTATTGCATGCATTGTACCCCATGCATTTGGTGATCACAAGAACTGTAGTGTGACTTGGTGCAGATACATGGAAAACCCATCAACTTATAAACACCACGACCTACCCTATGGTAAAGATTTGCATGGACAGAATCTACGAAATGCTCTTGGAGATATCTTTTGTGAATATGCTACAGAAACTGTTGCAAAGAGGCTTGCACCGGCAGCCAACTCCCAGAGGAATGAAGCATTGAACAGTGTGGTGGGCTCAAAGAACCCGAAAATAAGGTTTTATGGAGGCAGTAAGGCCAATGATTTTCGAGTGGCTTGTGGGGTTGCTCAAACAAACCAAGGCTACCAGTACATTGGTAAAACAGGCCCTGAACATTGAGCCTGGATCTTTCTGCTTGAACTACACTGCAAAAATGGACCGCAAAGTTTCCTCAGACAAATCAAGGAAATCCACAGTGGAATTCAAGCAGCGAAGATCTCAGTTACACAAACAAAGAGGTGTGGATGTGACCAGAAAAGAAGCCAGGGGAGGTAAAACGTATGAAGGTGGCATTGGTCTGAATTTAAGCCCAAATGAACCTACGTCCGAACTTGATGAAGATGTTTCTGTGCAAATTACAAAACGTCAGCTTGAACAGTTCGAAAGTACAGTCCCAAAACATACCGAGAGACCCCTCGCCACAAAGGCAAACTATGAAGACAACAAACTTTACAACTTCATTTCGTTTGACACCGAAGCAAACACTACAGGCAAGACTGCAGAACTCTGTCAACTATCGGCAACGGATCGCTCTGGACTTCAATCAGAACATCGATTTTCATGCCTCAAAAGTAAACAAACTTACTGTCAAAACTGTAAACGGCGTCCGAAAACTCTTCAAAGAAAATTCCCCAGTTCAAGCTGTGTCCGTACTAGAAGCATTGGGCACATTCGTCAAATACCTCCAAACAAGCACGGCCAAAGCTTCCTCCGAGACAAAATCTGTGAGAACAGTCTTGGTTGGTCAGAACGCGGCAACCTTCGACCGGCCGATACTTCAATCTGAGAAATGGAGGACAGAAACTCATTCAGAATCTTCAATCGATGGACATATGGTTTGCAGACACTCTTCCACTTTTCAAAACACTGATTAAAAGCAAGAATCCTTCCTTTCAAAAATCCGATGGCGCATTTTCAAAGTTAAACCAGTCTTCGCTTCACGAATGCCTGTTCCAAGAGTCCTTCGATGCGCACGATGCTCTTGAAGACGTCCTGGCACTCCGGAGAATTTTGTTTTCTGAAAAACTTGACCGTTGAATTTATAGTAAACAATTCTTCTTTAATCCATATCCAAGATGCTGTGGAAGAATTAAAGTACCTTGATCGCCGACATGAACTACTCCAGACATTCCGTGGCAAACTCTTCAACCCTGGACGTGATGATGGGCCAGTAAAAGTGCATATGGCACAGAAGATCGCTGGCAGTGGCCTCGCGTACGAAGATCTGAAAAGGCTACACGAACACAGCGGAAAACTTGGGCTGATGGGGATTCTTTCAAAACCGCCCTCTTCGTCTCTCTCAAGATCGAAGTTGCCGAGGGTCACAAAAACATCAAGAATTCTGGCCGCTATTGTGAAACACTTCCTAGCTGTTTGAAAATCAAGGTGTGTCTTCTTGACATTACGGCTGGTTTTGCACAGCTCCGTTTAGCACAGCTCGTTTTCACGCGCAAGGAACCACAGCTAACGCATGCGCACTTGTCGATCTTGTCGAGCCATTATTTTGTATTTGATGGCGCAATACGCATGTAAAATATCAAGTTTCTCTCTGCTTTTTTCTCGAGTTTCCTTCGGTGAAAGCGTCTTAAATTTTGCAGGCAAACGAAGATTATATCCGGTTTTGTCATAATTGATTTTAATGGAAATTTATGGAGCAGATTTTTTTTTATTAGCAAAAAACATATATTGCCAATTAGCTCAAAATCTGCTCCTTTAACCCCAACTTTTTTTCACAGTTATGTTTACCTTATATAAATTCCTAAACATGTTGAAAGTTTCAGAAAATTTCACCGAAGAGAACTCCAGAAATAGAGCAGAAAGTTTGAAAATGGGGTAAAAGACCCTTATTTCAAGAACGTATTGTTTCCATAGAAACCACACTAGAGTGACAAAATTAAAACGTATATGCAACAGACCTTTTGAAACATCCACCCTGTAAATTTGATCAACAAAGAATATAATGAAATGAAAATATGACAGTTTTAGTGTCAAAAACTAAATAAAAACCCGTGCAGTGAAAAACCCTATGGAGCCATCTTAATCAAGGTTGGAAAACTTAGTCGTTTTCGCGCTAAATTGTGAACGATTATGAGATTGTCGATTTCTTTTCTTGTGGCAGTGTAAATGGGGAAGGTCTTTTCTATCCTATTTGGTTTTTTCGAACTTTTTTTTATTTGTCTTAGAACTGTATCGCAGTGTTTTTCATTTTATTTTCCGTTATTTAAAGTGTTTCTCTGCATGGTTTCCTGTATTGCTTTTTTTGTTAACCTTTTTTTGCGTTTTCTTTATAATTTTAATCTGTGAAGAGAGCTAATTGATGTCAGGTTTTTAAGGTCGGCGTCCCTCTTTAGTGGGAAGCACGACCTTTTTGTAGTCAAGACTCTGTCAGTCAGTTCTTCCGTCATGCTGTGTCAACAATTGACTTCCGAATGGGCATCAAGGAATATGAACGAAGAAATTTTAAGAGATAGAAAGATGTTTCTGGAGTTAGTTTGATTGTTATCGTTGCACTCATGAATTGCCAGTCAATTTGTTGCATTTCAGAACGATTATTCCAGAGGTTTTGGTAAATTCTCGGTTGGTTAACAAGCGTAATTCAAAGTTGAAAGACCCGTGACAGCCCGGAGCGACTTCGGCTTGTTGAAATATTTTTATCATTTGATTATATTTGCTTTGCTTTGCTTTGCTTAATTTTTACCAGCAATAAGAAAATACTGTACACAACTGGAAGAAGAATAATTCGAAAGTGAATACAATTGACCAAAACTGCAAGAATATTTCAACAAGTGTGTCACATTTCACTTAAATTTATTCAACTTGAAACTCAGCCAAAAGAAGAAAGGCGTAGTTTTCTTTACGCACGTAATTAGTTTGGATGCAGCCCAGGCTGGAGTATTATTGCCTCTGATAAATATGTAGGTGTCGAAGATAAGTTGTGCATTATACTAGAAATACGATAATCGCAGATTCCCCCTCTCCCTGACATGAATGTTTTACTGAAGTTTTGACGCAAACACATCTTGGAAGTCAAGTGCAGGACGCAAAGAAAGGCGAAAAAATATCACGGTGAAAAACAATCCTTGCGTGACGCCGTACGCCTTCTCACGGTGAGGACATCGTCGCGCCAAAGTAATTTATGCTGTTTGCTTGACCGGCCGTAGTACGGAAGAATGAACACAAATTTTTAGTTTTCCAGTTTTTTAGTACAGATTTAGTACATTTGCAGTACAAATAAATAGGCCTCCTGTGCGATTTATTTGAAGTCTGGAGTGCTCTGAACCGTGGCATTCTTATGGGCATGCATATTTATGAGACAAAATTGTTTTGTACATCAAAACAGCCGACCAAGAATTGAAGCAAGACCTGAAGGGTTTAATAAAAGAAAACAGTAACTCAATCTGACTAAATCACTCTAGACTCCAAGTTCAGGATTGCGCTGAGCGAATACGCTCAAACTGGCGACAAGCGTATTAAAAACAATGCTTCGAGAGAAAATGATCAGCATGCGGATTTTATTATTTTCTTGAATGATCGAGTCAGAGGATACGTGATAGAATAATAATGTACTTGCAATTTTTCACGGTGATTGTTCGATTTCCACTGACTGCCGACCTTTTTTGCTTGTCCTTTCTGAATAAGTACCGATCGGGAGTTTGTTGTCCTCAGATGCCTCAAAGAACCGCTTACGATACTGACCCCGATCCGCTTTCATGCACTTTTGTCTTTGCGGAGTTCAGTTGTCTGCTGTGCCCGCTTTGGCTTCTGATACTCTCTGTCATATCATCCTTTTGTGGCAGCAATTTCTGGTCTCTGCTTTTACTTTCGAAGGCTTTGTACTTCGCGTCTTTGCTCAAGACAGATTTTCTGCTCTTCGATTGTTTCACGCTTGCCCTGTCATACTCTCTTCGTTTTTGAAGATGAGCCTAATTCAGTTTTTCAGCTTCCAAATTCATTTTCTTTAACGCAGAGCGAATCAATGATCCATTCAATTCGACATTCGTGCAAAGTTTAGTTCAAATCTGTCAAATTTTATCCGACGCACGATCCTTTATAAGGAACGAACTGCCTTATAAGGAGTAGAATAGTTTTCCGTTAGTCTTTACGTGAAGTGTTGTCTGCCCCTTGACTGACAGACTGAATGACAGACGAACATTCACTCGATCAAATGCTGTAACGTTTGTCTCGCTTTGCTCGGGGGATAAACTAAGTAATGAAGTCACGGATAGACATTTTTCTTTGCGGCCTCCGGACGGTCTCGTTCCGGTTCAGTTATTCGCGGCAGTGAAGAATTCTAAATTCTCCCATTTCGAGGGCCATACTAAGTTTTACTAGAAATACGATAATCGCATATACCCCCTCACTCTGCCATTGATGGGACTTTTACTTTGGTAACTCCCAATAAGAGTAGCCTTTGTTTTACCGAAATGTTGACTCAATCTTTTCTTCGAACTCAAGTGCTACACGCAAAGGAAGGAGAAAAAGAATGGTGTGTGTTATACTTTTGCGTTGAAAAAAGAATCGATTGCGTGACGAAGTACGTATTTCCCACGGTCGGCACGTCAAATTAATTCATACAGTCTGCCAAGCACGTTCTCGAAATTTAATACTCAAAGTTTGAAGTTGGTCGGCCGTCGTAGTACGGGAACTGAAAGGAACACTGATTTTCCAATTTTGAATTCATAGGCAGTACAATTAAATAGGCTTCCTGTGCGATTTGTTTTTACTACCGCATGCACCAGACTCAGGCATGCATATTTAATAGGCTCGAATTGTTTTGTATGTGAACCCACTCAAAACAGCAAAATTTCTCCCAGAATCAAAGCAAAACTTGAACAGTTTACTTCAAATTATACACGGGCTTCAGACCCAGTAATACTTCTAAGGGCTTGTGAACAATTCTCGCTGCAATCACCGCGTGTCAGATTACAGAAAAATAAGACATCTGACTAAGTCATTCAAGACTCCAAGTTCCGATTGCTCTGAGCAAATACGGTAGCCGAAACTGGCAACAGAAGCGTAGTAAAACAATACTTCAAGGGAAAATGATCAGCATACAGATTTTAATACATTCTTGAAGTGATCGAGTTACAAAATATATATTTGTCACGGTGATTGTTCGATTTCCACTGACTAACCTTTGTTGCTTGTCCTTTCTAAATAAGTATCTGAGTTTAACACAAAACGGCGTCTGAAGCTCCCGATTTGCTTTCAAGCGCTGTTCCCTTTGCGGAGTTGTCTGTGTTACCCGCTTCTGTTCATGTCGCTTTTGGTCGGCATTCATGCGCTGTTGTCTTAACTTGCGGAGTCTTCTCTTCGGCCCGCTTTTTCTCCTGAAGTTTCCGATTTGCGTTCAAGTGCTGTTCTCTTTGCGGAGTTGTCTGCGTTACCCGTTTCCGTTCATGTCGCTTTCGATCGGCATTCATGCGTTGTTGTTCGCTCGTTTCACGATTTCGCCTTGCTCGTGCCTGTTCCCTTCTCATTTGAAGACGAGCTTCGCGAGACTGTTGTGTTTCAAGTTTTTCAGTTTTTAAGTTTTCCATTTTCGTGAACGCAGCTTCGATATATTGTTGCTTCGTTCAAATCTAAATGCTTCGTTCAAACCTAATTTCTCTTATTTCGGAGTAAAACAACATTGCTGAGTAAAACTACAGGCCAGGGCACACGTGATCGATCCGGCCTTTCTTATTGGTTAGCAGGGTAACCGCGCCTAAAGTCGTACGACAGACTGACTGACAAACTGACAGACAACGTTAAATTTCGAGATGGCGACAGGCTTGGAGTCCCCAAGTAGGCGGTATAATATTACTGCATTAGTGTCGTGAGTATTTCCCTCACTTCGTTCGGGGATAATTTTCACCCTCTGCCGCCTTGTAAATGACGGTTTTTAAATCTGAGACTCATTCGAATACGCGGTTCAGCGCAAGTGAAGGCCCGCGGAAACGGATGCGAACTTCCAGATACCTAAAATTGAGCAAGTTTTACAATGTGACCTTCAGCCAGTTATGTTAAATACCTTCTCCCGCAAATGTACTTTTTACAAATTCGCGAGCTTACAGCTGCCTTGCTGCTTTGATTTCTTTGCCGACTTGGGACGGTCTCGTTCCGGTTCGGAGATTCGGCAGTGAAGAATTCTAAATGATTGCTGCAGTGTTTTGGCGATATAATTTTCGAATGCTTTCAGTTCAAGCGCAACACTATATTCACCCTCTGCCGCCTTGGAATGGATGGTTTTGAAAGCTAAGACTTTCGAATACACAGCTTGGCCAAATTGGACGCCTGCGGAAACGGATGTGTAAATTAAAAAAATCTGTTTCTGTTCTGTTTTAAGCTCGCTAATCTTCGATTTGCGAGTTATTGTTATCACTCTGTACTCACTGTTCCCTCTGTTGTCGACAGTGGATTTCCAAATAAAGCATTTGCGGTTTTTCAAATTCGGTCATAATCAAGGTCGCGTAACAAGGTGAGTCGTGCTACAACGCAGTTCAAAAGCAAAAAGGCGTCGTAGTTGTCGAGAAATGAATTGCCAGTCGATCTGCTGCATTTCAGAACCATTATCACGGAGGTTTTGGTAAATTCTCGGTTGTTTGACATGCGTAGGTCCGCCTGTAGGTCAAAGTTTAACTAGACTGGCCTTGCCAGTGAGCTCGCGGCGTTAGTTGGGTCGAGACCAGAATATAAAATGGAAAGTAGGGGACAAGAGCGGAACTCCCAAGAGAGACTTCCAATTTCTCACCATAAAAATATCACACAGTATAGAGAACTTGGCTTTGACACCTTGCTCTTTTGACACCTTGATTAAACTAAAAATTATTATTACAACACTCATACACTTGCTTCTTAAAGGTTGAGCGACCCTGCATCTTGAGAATGCGTGACATATCTTTTTATGCACAATCGATTTTGACAGTTTGACCTTGACTCATATTTCTAATCAGAGGCCACGATTAATCCAGCCTTCGCTTCACTACTTATGTGTTTTCTTTTATTAACTCAATACGTTTCTTCTATCAGGCTTTCGAGTATTCGTGCTCTGTAACAAATATAAAATTGAAAGCGAGGAATGTCACACGAGAGATGTTTACAATATTATTGCGCTTTTGTTCACAGTGTGTTCAGTCCATTTGTGACTGCAAACTCAATCCTCAGAATTATTTCGGTGTATTTTTCATTTCTGGTATTTAATGAACATTGCGAAACAAAGACTACATGATCGAATGAAAGAAACACTTCAACAGGCAATGTACGATACGCAGAAGAATTTTATGAGGCAACAGATGTCATGTACAGAGTAAAGCATAAAGCGTCATTGTTTTACGGCTAAAGCTCACCGTAGCTTTGGTTTCTGTTTTCGCCCTGTTATCTTCCCAAAAGTATTTCGTGTCGCCACAGAAAGTTTCGTCGGGACTAAATACTTATCGGCGACAGAGATATTTGCAATACCCCAGAAGTACCATCAAACATTTGTTTACGGCTATTCTCAAAGCTTGTGCGGTGAACGCGAGCCAAAATCTTTTCCTAAAATCCAGTTTATCCGTGCCTATTCCACAGAGCCAAATGGCGTTGAATTTGAATGGGATGCGGTTTACTTTTTCGCTTCACTACTTATATGTTTTCTTTTATTAACTCAATACGTTTCTTTCTATCAGGCTTTCGAGTATTCGTGCTCTGTAACAAATATAAAATTGACAGCGAGGAATGTCACACGAGAGATGTTTACAATATTATTGCGCTTTTGTTCACAGTGTGTTCAGTCCATTTGTGACTGCAAACTCAATCCTCAGAATTATTTCGGTGTATTTTTCATTTCTGGTATTCACTGACCATTGCGAAACAAAGGCTACATGATCGAATGAAAGAAACACTTCAACAGGCAATGTACGATACGCAGAAGAATTTTATGAGGCAACAGATGTCATGTACAGAGTAAAGCATAAAGCGTCATTGTTTTACGGCTAAAGCTCACCGTAGCTTTGGTTTCTGCTTTCGCCCACTTCTTTTTGAACTTATAGCTTTCTCGCAGCGATGGTTTATTGATCCTAATTTTCTCTTTGCATTTCTGTGGCTTTCTATTGTTTCCATGTTGTTTACGCGCACGTTCACGGAATGCATTAGCATTGTGAAGTACGTAAGCTCTGATATAATCATGAACTTTTGACGACTCTGGGACATTCTTTGAAATGTATTCTCGTAATAGTCGCCTGCTTTTCCTGTCCTTGTTCAGAACGCGCGAAAGTTCATTCAAAGGCACTCGGCTTGGCTCACGACTTCGTCTTGGACGAGTTCGATTTTCTTTCACATAAACATTACTGGGAATACAATAGAACTGCTCAAAGCGAGATCTACCAACGACCACTTCTTCTTCAATCATGTTCCAATTTTCAAATAATAACGCCACGTTATCTGCTGCCAGTTTGATCTTCATGGCACTGAGCCAAAATGTCGCAACAACAACACAAATGCACAACAGAGTGAAACGTTGATTCCAAAGAAAAGTCAGATTTTCTGACGCTTTACTTGTATCAGCAAGAATAATACAAAGTAAAAGAATACAAAGTACCTTTAAGTTCACCTTCATACTAAACAGTTCCATATACACTATCAAGCGATGGCCAAAAATCGAAGTTGCTTCGCCGTTAATATCATTCGGGTTCTGATCTTTGCATTTGGAACCCCTTCGTTCAGCTTGTTCCTTCAAGTTCTCAACGTTCTGGACGTCAGGATCTTCGTACATTTCTGTACAGTTGTGCATAGCTATGCAGTTCATTGATAAGAACATTAATATGTTCTTTGATATGTTCACTGATATATTCATTGCTTCATTTGCGGCTCTTTTCAAAGCTTTCGAGGCTGAACGGACCGACCCAAGCCAAAACCGCTCAATGAAATTTAGTGTGGGTCTACCGCAGACGGCGTATTCGTTTGTAAGTAGGATGAGCGGTCCATAAAAGAATCCACAGAGCCAACCAAGGCAAGCAACGCACAATTCCATCGCCCACATATCTCCTTCAAAATGGCGAAACTGCTCGCCCGGCAAGTCATGTGATGACAAAACGTCATCATAAATCACGTGAAAATATGAACCAATCACCGTGTGCTGATTCGTAACCCAGAAAAAAAATAAAAATAAAAATAAAAATAAAAATAAAAATATGACGATGATGAAGACACGCCTTCCAATCCTAAGCTCGTCGGCTTCGCCACGAGCAAAAACTCGTGACAGCCCGGAGTGACTTCAGCTTGTCGACATATTTCTATTGTTTGACTATATTTGCTTTGCTTCGCTTAATTTTTGCCGGCAATAAGAAAAACTTTACACAACTGGAAGAATAATAATTCAAAAGTGAATACAATTGACCAAAACCGGAAGTACATGTCAACAAGTGTATCATATTTCACTAAAATTTATTCAACTTGAAACTCAGCCAAATGAAGAAAGGGATAGTTTTCTTTACGCACGTAGTTAGTTTGGATGCAGCCCAGGCTGAAGAGAAGCTGTGCATGATAACTGGATAATGAAGTCACGGATCGAACTTTTTCTTTGGCGGCTTGGGACGTCTCGTTACGGTTCAGAGTTTTAAATGATTGCCGCAGTGTTTTTAAGATAATCCTGAATTCTCCCATTTCGAGTGCCTTTCACCCTCTGCCGCCTTGTAAATGGAGGGTTTTCAAAACTGAGACCAATTCAGATTGGCGGTTCAGCGAAAGTGGAGGCCCGCGGAAACGGATGCGAACTTCCACGTACCTAAAATTGAGCAAGTTTTAAAATGTGACTTTGAGCCAGTTCTTATACCTACAAAAGTCACTTATAAAAATTCGCGAGCTTACAGCTGCTTGATTAAAAAGTGAAAACTGGCAAACTGTCAATTAAAAAGAGAGCCGACCTTACAGCTGCTTTGATTATGTGCCTGTCTTCTTATTGATGATGAAACGCGTTAAAACATTGTCAAAAAGATGTGGATTCACAAGGCGCTTACATAATAAACTCAAGCGACGAAGCGGGGAAAAAAAAAACCAAGGAAACAAGGGTTTGGTACCCTGGTTCCAGGGGCTCCTCGCCTGCCCACGAAGAGCAGCGAAGCTCGGCAGAGAGCGGCAAAGGCGGCGCGAGGTAGCAACCTCACTTCCATACCAGTTCGATCGCCATTGTGTTTGTCAAACATTAACTAATCAGCGACGAAGTTCAGCTGAACTCATGGAAGTGAGACTACTACCTCGCGCGCCTAGAGGTCCTTTCCGCTTGCTTCGTCGTTCTTGTCGGAAAACTCTTGAAGAAGTAATACAAGGACCTCTGGAATCAGGGTAGGGTTATGGTCAGCAACTTTTCTCGCTTTCTTATTGGCTTAGGTAAAAGACCTTTCATGAGCCAGAAAGTGACAGCGTGACGTGAGTATTTCGCTCGTGCAAAATATAATTCTGTCAAAGAAGTTGTGAAGAAATGAAAGTTTCTGCTGGGGTTTTTCTTGACAGTTTCATGGTAAAACTCAAGGGGCCGATTTTTTAAACAAGGTTTAGACCGCGGTTAAAAAAATCCTGGTTTAAACAAGATTTAAACAACAGCCATGCTTAATGGACAACGACCAAACGTGTCTTGCCAAGGAGTTTCGCCTCTGAGCACTTCAATTGCCGAATGTCGCTTTCGCAAGAGAAGAAAAAAATGAAGTTAACTCACATTCTTTGTCTAACTCACTGTCGTTGGCGCCCGATTTTGCGTTTGTCTTTTATGGATGATGAAAATTAGTCATTCAAAGCGAGAAACTGACGTGTTATTGTAAAAATGTCTTTTTGAACATGTCTTTTCAAGTGTAAACCAGCTTGTAATCCAACAGTTCTTATCATGTTTTGTTTTACGTCCTTTAGCTGGTTTGGTGTTTACTTTTTCAGTTGCTGCTGAAGTGGTTTCAGTTGAAAATGTGACAGCTGTGGAAGGTCAAGACGCAGTTTTGGAGTGTACAGCTGTGGGTAATCCCTCCCCTTTAGTTATGTGGATCTCTCCAAACGGATCTGTTCTGCGGAACCAAACCAGTGACACGCTACGATTAACGCTACGAAACGTGGTACGTCACACCAGTGGATTATACCAGTGTAACGTCACAAATGAACTGGGGTCCGATTCGAAGAGAGTGAGTCTTCAGATATGGGGTAAGCTTTCACTTTTGTTTGTTTTTAGTATAAGGTGGCATTATTGTTGCAATGTACGCTTACCCGTGGTTTATAAGTTATAAACCACGCTTACGTCATCCTCTGGCAAAAAAACATAATGCGAGAATGGAGTCACCATTGCCCAACTTCGAGATAAAATTTGATCAATTAGATCATTTTGATACTTCTGACGACGAGCTGCTTCAGTCTGTCGACGAAATGGAGAAACTGGGAGGCCATGGACTCGAGGAAATTTACATAAACAAACCGCCGGAGCGAGAAGAAAGCTATGATACTACGGCGACGAAAAGTGCCAGGTTTGCGTTTCTCCCTACACTTCATTCGTGCTTTATTTCTGAACGGAGCACGCTTGAAGCTGTTCTTTTTGTTAAATATATAAGCAGAATATTATTTGCTGTTGACAAGCCGAAAACAGTAGCGCGCATGAGCAGATACGTATTTGTAAGTACTTATTTGCAGGTGACGTAGCAGTCTCTCGGCCAATCGAGGGAGAGGAAAAATAGTATCGAATGATAATATCATTAACATTTAACTAATTTGATTTTAATCCCGCAGAGCCGCCCAAAATTTTGTCAGTAGTGCTTAATAGCAGAAATGTGATTGGAAAGACAACAGACGTAAGAGAAAATGAATATGTGCACCTTATGGCTGTTGTGGAGGGGAATCCCGTACCTTACGTGGCTTGGATTTCTCCAAATGAAGATGTTCTATCAAACAGTACCAACCGTAACTTCACTATAACTGAAATCAAAAGAGACAAGGAGGGAATATACAAGTGTGATGCATCGAGTATCATTTCTAGCAGCTTGGCGGAGTTTCAAATCAACGTCGAATGTGAGTAGGTGTCAGTTGAGCTTTGACCAGCGAATGCCTTTCATCCCCCAACTATGGTATTCGTCACATTAGTAGAGTTACTTTTTACGGAAGGTGTGCGCTTTGATAATTGCCAGCTTTTTGTTTCCTACTGTTTTTGTTGTTGTTTTTCATTTTCAGTTGGTGCAGAAATTTTATTATCGCGTGACTACTATGCTGAATATACAAACCTGACATGCATCGGATACGGAAACCCTGCGCCTAATATTACCATTACTAGACTGACAGATGACCGTGAAATCGTTAAAACAGGAGAAGAATGGGTCCAATTTAAAGTAGGGAAACAGGAAGAAGGGAGGTACAGATGTAACTCAACGAATTACATAGGATGGAGTTCAAAGGATACAAACGTGACAGGTATTTTTCTTTGCAAGTAATAATTCACGTAATGTCAATACATCTTCGGGTCAATCAGGGGCGTAGCTACCTGTTTGCACATACACGTGCGATCACTTGAAATCTGATAAAATTAATGTTGGATTTTCAAAATTTTCTTTAACCGCAGATCGTTAAACATTAGCGAGACAATACAAGGTATAGCTTAAGCTATCCTGCGCATTATTGCTCGCGGCTGCGGCGAGCTTAAAATTGCAATTTCTTTTTTTTATTTTCCGCTTTTTTGTGGGTCGAGAATCAGCACACCGTGATTGGTTCACATTGTCACATGACATGCGATGACGTAAATTGACTTTGCGAACAACTTGAGATGTGGGCTGTTGAATTGTTTGTCTGTGTATGAAAGTTAACTGCATCCCATCCAAACTAAACATCCGCTCTGTGGAACATGTTACGAAACCGATAAACTGGATTTTAGGGATGATTTTTGCTTGCATTCCTAACTTCACCGCCGAAATTTGATGGATTCGGTTATTTGATGGATACCGCTACGGGATTGCAAATAACTCTGTCGCCGCTAATTATTTAGTCCCGACGAAACTTTCTGTGGCGACACGAAATACTTCTGGGAAGATACCAAGCCGAAGACGAAAACCAAAGCTACGATGAGCTTTAGCCGTAAACAATGGCGATCTCTGCTTTACACTGTACATGACATCTGTTGCCTCATAAAATGCTTCTGCTTATCGTACTTTGCCTGTTGAAATGTTTCTTCCATTCGATCATGTAGCCTTTATTTCGCAATGGTGATTTCTAATCAGAGGCCACGATCAATCCAGCCTTCGCTTCAATACTTGTGTGTTTTCTTGTATTAACTGAGTGCGTTTCTTCTATCAGGCTTTCGAGTATTCGTGCTTTGTAACAAATATAAAATTGAAAGCGAGGAATGTAACACGAATCATGTTTAAAATATTACTGCGGTTTGGTTATATATAATAATAATAATAATAACTTTATTAAAAGTGTCAGAGTGTTTAGCTTCCCAGCTAATTGTGGACACTACTTAGAATAATAATTGACTAAACTGGACTAAACTAACTAACTAAACTAATCAATAGCTAAGTACTATATTAAAATTCTAGATAATAATAAGGTCCATTTTCTAAAACTTTAAGAGTTAAAAGCATACTATAAACATCACGAACAGCATAAATTACAATTACGTGTTCACAGTGTGTTCAGTCCATTTGTGACTGCAAACTTAATACTCAGGACTATTTCGGTGCATTTTTCATTTCTGGTATACAATGACCATTGCGAAACAAAGGCTACATGATCGAATGAAAGAAACATTTCAACAGGCAATGTGCGATAAGCAGAAGAATTTTATGAGGCAACAGATGTCATGTACAGAGTGAAGCATAAATCGCCATTGTTTTGCGGCTAAAGCTCATCGTAGCTTTGGTTTCCGTTTTCGGCTTGTTTTCTTCCCAGAAGTATTTCGTGTCGCCACAGAAAGTTTTGTCGGGACTAAATATTTAGCGGCTACAGAGATATTTGCAATCCCCCAGCGGTATCCATCAAACATCTGTTTACGGCTATTCTCAAAGCTTCCGCGGTGAACTAAAGAACGCAAGCCAAAATCGTTCCCTAACATCCAGTTTATCAGTGCGTGTTGGGCACAAACCCAAACGGTGTTGAGTTTGGATTAAATGCAGTTAACTTTTACACACAAGTACCGAGCAATTCATAGCCACACTCGAGTTGTTTAACGAAGTCAATTACGTCATTGCATATCACGTGATAATCTGAACCAATCACCGTGTGCTGATTCTCAACCGACAAAAAAAAAGAAAAAACCTTGCAGTATATTGGCAGAGAGATCGAGAGAAAAACTTTCGTTAATCCTGGATTAGCTTAATCGGCTTTCGAAAAACCGCACTGTTTACTGCGGCGGCATTGTGCGTCAATGTAAAAATCGTCGACTTCCCTGGGCAAATAATCGCGACCAGATAGACAGATGGATAGATAGATGCTTTATTGACTAAAATACTTGCAGCCACAGGCTGAATTGCGATTTGACCATAAAGCTGCGAGTGAATAATAGTGTTCAAATATACAGATAAGCATAGTACATGTAGTTGCGCTGTTTGCAGTGGCAGCTTAATATACATCAATGTGAAAACCGTCGACTTCCATTGACAGCATCGTGCATCAATGTCAGGACCGTCGACTTGCCTTGGCAAATAACCGCGACCATAAAGCTGCGTTGCGTGTATTAAACGTTGTAAACAGCTTAATGAACGTGTGTAATGAACGGAATTTAGTGTGGGTCTCCCGCCGCTGTTGTGACTTTGTAAGTGAGACGAACAGACGCATAATTCAGTTACCTACATTCGTGGATTTTAATCATTCCAATCTTGAAAACACAAGATCCACTTAGAAGAAACGTGATCCTTTAATAAAGTAGGATGCATTCTTTTCAAGAGAGCCAACCAGTGTTATTGTTGGTTAGAGCATAAAACGTAAATCTAGCCGTGAGTCAGACTTTGTTTTCGTGGTCAAAATCTTCAAATCAATTAATCCATGAACACTGAAGAGCCTACTCAAGCGCCCTTGACACGAGTTGTGTTACCTTTGTTGTTTGTAACTCCTCGCACGGGGTGCAGACAGACAGATAAGACAGATAAACCACTCTAACAGTAGTATACAGTTACCACTGCAAAACAAAGGCTACATGATTGAATGTAAGAAATATTTCAACAGGCACTGTACGTTGAGCCGAAGCTGTCGCTGTCGCGCGCAGCGGAACATGTAATATATTCACAGAGCCGGCAGCGTTGTGTAGAGTCTTAAACGACGAGAAACGGCGAGAATGAATATTTTTGTCATAAGAACGGTTACACTTTCGGCGAAAAAACTTTACAAAACAGCTGCAGTATGTACGAGGCAACGGATGTCATGTACAGTGCAAAGCATATTAAAATCATCATTGTTTACGGCTAAAGTTCATCATGGCTTTGGCGTCCGTTTTGGCCTAGTATCTTCCCAGAGGTTCTTCGTGTCGCCACAGAAAGTTCGTCGGGGCTAAATAATTAGCGGCGTTATTTGCAATCCCGTAGCGATATCCATTAAATATACAATCGAATCCATCAAACATTTGTTTATGGTTATGACGATGAACTTATGAACGCCAGCCAAAAATCGTTCCCTGAAATCCAGTTTACCCGTGCATGTTCCACAGAGCCAAACGGTGTTGAGCTTGGATGGGATACAGCTAACTTTACACGCAATTGTATACAATTCAATCGCGGCGCCCACGTCTCTAGTTGTTCGCGACGTTACCTTACGTTATCGCATCTCACGTGATAATATGAACCAATCACCGTGTGCTGATTCTCGACCCAGAAAAGAAAACTACGGGGGAAAAAATCCATTCTTAAGCTCGCGGAGCCCGCCCCACGAGCAAAAATACACCGAACTAGTCCTGGGCATTGAGTTTGCAGTCTCAAATTGACTGAACACGCTGTGAACAAAACTGCAATAATATTGTAAACAAGTATCGTGTTACATTCCTCGCTTTCAATTTTATATTTGTTACAGAGCACGGATACTCGAAAGCCTGATAGAAATGTAACGCATTCAGTTAAAAAAAAAAACAAAACAAAACAGATAAGATTGAAGCACGAAGGCTGGATTAATCGTGGCCTCTGACTAGAATTAAGTGTTCGAAGTCAAACTGTCAAATTCGATTGTGCATAAAAAGACAAGTCACGCATTACTCAGCTTTTCCTGCTCTGACCCCTTGGCTCCTAAGCTCAAAATGCAGAGTCGCTCAACCTTTAAGAAGCAAGTGTATGAGTGTTGTAATGATAATTTATAGTTTAATCAGGTTTCATTTGAGCAAGGTGTCAAATACTAAGCTCTCTATACTGTGTGATATTTTTCTGGTGAAAAACTGGAAGTCTCTTGGCAGTTCCGCTCTTGTCCCTAATTTCCATTTTAGTATATTCTAGTCTTGACCCAACTCACGCCGCGAGCTCACTGGCAACGCCAGCCTAGTTCAAAGAAAGTTACAGAACGCGCCCGGTGATAAATAAATAAATATTGTTTATTTAAAGTCGAAGCATTAGGGAGTGGTTGCCCATTCTCCCGAGCCAGATGCTCATGTTTCAAATGTCCGACCGACAATTCACATTTCTGCCAAACTGAATGCTACGATTGTGTGACTAGTATTCGTTATAGTCTTGTGTCAGGTGTAAAAGTCATATTTTCACCACCGTCCGGAAAGTTTGAAGGAGTTTTTTTGTGTACAGTTGTCACAGTTAATTGCCAACATTGAGTTGTAAAGCACGAGCTGCTTTTAAACAGGGAAAAGCTGTCACGAATCCTTTGCGTGTTTTTAACGCCCACGGCCCGGTTGTTTGAAGCCCGATTAAGTTAATCCTGGTTTTGGCTGAAACTATCATGCCATTTTAGGCCTGGAAATTGAAAGGTTTAGCCTGGGTTAGCTCAATCGGGCTTCGAACAACCGGGGCTTTGAACAGCCAATGCAAAGGACAGGCGTTTTTCTCTTGGTTTGTAAACCTTGGTTCTCGTGGTGGACCAATGCAATAAAGGATTTGCTGAACGGGAGGCTTCAGAGTTGTATTTGACAACAGTGGAGATGATATGGTCCATTCTAACTTTTCATGTTATTCCCACTGAAATGAGGCATCGTCTTTTGTTTACCAAATGTCAACATCTCAGTGAAACTTGAACGAAACAAGGTTTTCACCAAAAGAAAATCACTGTCTAGGTGTCTCATGTCTTTCCAATTTAGTAATAGTAGATATCAACAAGTTACCAAACTGCACTGGTTAGTGAATTCTCAAAGAATGGCGTAGTGGACAAGTATATATCTACGTGGCCAAAAATACCCACTTGCCTTTCATAGACAATTAGAGACAAAAGTTAGATACATCTTTCATTCATGTGCAACACATCAGGGGCCATGTGAGTTTGTATTTTTAAGGGTAACTCTCACTAAATTTCATCCATCCTTCCATTTATTCATTTAGTGATCCCCAGTAACCATTCTGAGATCAGTGGTCAATTTAATACTCTGGACAAGTACATCAAAGAATTTGACAACGTGCGTAGTAAGGCGTACCAGGACTATATACGTCGTATTACAAATCAGGTTTGTGTGAAAGTGTAGTTTATGATCTATTTTTATCAATATTTTACAACTGTGTAAGTTGAATTTTTAAAGAGCCGTCTGAGCCAGTACGATGCCTATGTTTACAACCGAGAAAGTGTAAATATCGCAAGTTTTGGATATTGGTTTCGATTATTTTAAGGGGGGGGGGGGGGGTAGGGAGGGAGGTGATCAAGGAAGTAGTTCCTTCCAGAGATGTTTAGATTAGGTCGCACTCCTCAAAATGTTAATGTTACCAGTTGTTGTATATTTCTTTGTTATTGGTTTGCATATACATTCTACAGAACTCATACGCGTGCGGTTTTGAAGTTTCACGAAGTGGCATTTTTGGAAACTTCCAGTTAGATACGGAGCCCATGAATTATAGGCCTTTTGTGACAATGTAAACTAAGCCATTTGTCTTTTGTTACTACGTAATCGTTACGTGTGACCGTTTTTTCTAGAAGACGGACAAAAAGTAAATAACAAAATCAAACTGAGACGATTGAGATGCATGCGTCAGCCATTATTGATGCTCCTTAAATCATTGTTACAAGGACGTTGTGTCAGTAGACTTTTATTACCATAATGACAGCCGTTTAGTTTGGCGAAACGCAAACAGGAGACCACTGGAAAACAGAAAAAATAGCTAATGCACGAAATATTGGAGTTACAATTAAACCAAGATATCCCGAAGCGCCAATATTTTCAAGTTTCTAAAATTTATAAGGCTTTGTTTGTAACGGACAAGCCTAAATCTTAAAGTCAGTTCGGTAATACAAAATATCTTTGTGCAGATATCCCAAACCCTGCAAAAGGAAGGTGTTGGATTTTTGGCAATCCGCATTAACAGCCTGAGGTAGGACACAGAGAGTGCGGTCATAATTGTTCGCTTTTTTGTCAATAATATAGTGTGGTTTCCTTTTTCAGTGATTTGCAGGTCGGGGCTTTTGTCGTCCAAGTGTTGATGTTGTGGGGTTTCCGGCGCCTTTGGTGCTGGTTTGTCGCAGTGATTGACATAGTAATCCCCATGTTTGTTCCAAATGTTGTTTACCTGAATATTTTGGCATTTACTATTTGTGTGTTCGATCAAACTTCAAGGGCACTCCAAACATCTGCTGGGTCATGTGATAAAAGTTGTCCTTCTTTTGCAGTGCTGGAAGCGTTGTTGTTGACTTTACTATCATCGTTGATAACGATGTTAAGCAAGTGGAGAAAGTGACTTCGACGTTGGAGAAAGCAGTTGCCAGTGGAAAGTTGGGTAGTTTTGATGTGGACAAGAGCTCACTGAAACTAGTACAACCAACAATTATACCTACACCAACACCAGGTAGGTCATGTTACCACTCGGTGTCTGTACCATCCTTTTTAGGAAACTGAAGTAGAAGATGCCGGTGGTGTTACAGATCAGTTTCGTTGTTAAAATACTGCAAAATATTGTCCTTGGGTGGCTGCTGAACAGCGTTTCGTTTAAGACTTAATTGGATAGCTCATATCAGAGGTTTTCGGATGTTACTATCTTGGTCTAATGGCCCATCATTCATGGACATTTACAACTACTTAATATACCAACACACGCTCAACTAGATTTAAAGCCACTCAAATGGTTCCACACCCATTTCTTGTCTTTACTAATTCTGTAATTTTTTCATAGTTGATCAGTGCAATATCCAGTGCAAGAACGGTGGTACCTGCAACGAAGACAAGACAACTTGTGAATGTCCTTTCATCAGAGGAGGAACAGACTGTGAAGGGTGTAAGTTCATATATTGATTCTAGCATGTTGCTTTTTTATTAAAGCATTTAAAACCCTCGAACGTACATGTAAAGTCAGAAAACACCCCCCTCCCCCCTCCCCCCCCCCCCCATTGGGTTTTTGTTGTATTGATAAAGTTTGGATGTCTTTCACTTTCTTCTATTTTACATTTTTTGACCATCTACACGATAAGGCAATTGGGGGCTATGTGGGGGGTCGAACAACTGTTTTTGGCTTAATTTTCGCCTGGAAGCGACAGAATATAAAAAAATAAATAAAACAGTATTTATGACCTGCAAACGGGAAATACTACATGAATACATCCTTTTTGTTTTATTTGTAAACAAGTTTTTTTCATTTCACCAAAATTTGCCAAAGTACCTTAGGCAATTAATAATAACTCATTTAAAATATCTCAGGTCGGTAACATTACTGATTTTGATCAAACCAACGTTAAAAGATGCCTAAAGAGTTAATGAACAGCTGCTGAAAATATCAGCTTCGTAGATAAAAATGCCGTGAAAAAAATCCTACGAACCTGAGGCAACCACCCCCACCCCCACCCCCACCCATTCTGTACGTCCGAGTGTTAAATTGATGTAAACTGACATGAACTTGGCCTTAGTGGTTTAGATGATTCATTGGCACACAAGTGCATGACACACCTGAATTCTTACACGATTGCTGAATCTTTCAGAGCATATCGAGCGTTTCTTTTGCTAAAAGCTAGTAAATTGTATGGTTACCAGAAAGTAGCGTACAGAATCCCAGTTCTAACCTTACATGATACAAGCGGGACCCCGTAAAATACGGGGGAGTTTTCTTCAGCAATTTCTAAAAATGCAAGCTGGTTCATTATTTCTTTATTGCTATCTGTTGTTCATTTAAGTAAACGTTGACAAACGTGCATGTTGAGCCCGGTCGGGCGGGGTTAGTACTTAGATGGGTGACCGCTGGGGATTGCCCGGTGTCGAATTATTCCTCTTTACGTTTTTTACTGTTTCCTTTTTGCAAGTGCAAATCAATATCCACACACACAGATAGTTTATTTGATTTTTCACACGTGCAGGTTTACATTACATTATTAAATAACACAGTTGTGACAAGGAAGCCCGAACAAGAAGCAATACTTATAGTGTTCAGGCTTCCTCAAATTATTACGAATATAATACACAGAGTTTAGAGATAATGGAAAAATACAGCGACATACAAACTAGAATATTAATCTATTTACAGGAGGATATAAGCAAAGAACCTGGTAACTTATTGCTAATTACATTAAATTACGGCGACGCACAAGCTAGAAGATTCATCTATTTACAGGAAGATATAAACGAAGTACTTAGTATACATTACGGCGATGCACAAGCTAGAAGATTCATCTATTTACAGGAGGAAATAAGCAAAGAACCTGGTAACCTATTGCTAATTACAGTAATTACGGCGACGCACAAGCTAGAAGATTCATCTATTTACAGGAGAATATAAACAAAGTACTTAGTAACTTATTGTTAATTACATTAACAGTAATTAAAAAATAATTAAAAATAATTAAAAATAATTAAAAATAATACAAGAGCATCTTAGACATAGTGTACAGTCAAGGTGATGAAATTGCGTCATCGGGAAAGAGCCCTTCCATGTTTCCAGGGTGGCAAAAACGGGCCGGAACAATGTTGGGCTCAGTGCGGACACAACAAATGTGTTTGAAGTTTTTCAGAAACAAATTTTTGTCCGTCACAAATGCTTTGCGCGTGGCAATGTTGCCGCCACAATGTGTCCTCGTTTTGCCAGGCCATTACTCACACACAGACGGACGAGCAAGCGTATTGTTATATAGCTCCTCGCAACCCTGCTGTTAACGTCTCCGTAGATTGTTGTTTATTTGTTTATTTGTTTATTTGTTTTGCAGTTTGGTCAAGCTGCTGATTTTTTTTCTTCCTTATTTTTCAGTGAGCCAGGCATTCGTGACCGTGATTGCGATAGTTGTTGTTGTTGTCATGGTAGCTATTGGGATCGTAGTCCTTTGTTGCTGGTGGAAAAAGAGAAGGAAATGCCGAAAAGGCTCTGGTATGATATATATGTTTCCCTGGGCTTTCTCCACTTTTCTGATTAATCATTTTTGTCATCATTAATACTAGTGCCACATATTGATACACTTTTTGTGCTTTCCTGTGCTGTTTTAGTTGTGATGGTTTATGTCAGGCTTTTGCGCATTATGCTGGCATTGTGTTGTAGCATTTTTTATATGTAATAAGACTGCATGTTGTCCCAATATCCCCACATGTTGGCAAACTTGCCTGCTATTTTATGAATAAATCGATGTCGGTTTACACGCTTCGCACTTCGTACACAACTAAGTCGCAATTGATTACTTTGTATGAACTATTGTGTCATTCTGATATTGTAGGAGCACAAGCATTGTCTGTTTATTAATATTGTCATTCGTTCTCCTTTGTTTAATTGAACTCAATTTACCTTACACTCAACGATGGTGCTGAAATAGAAGGGTGAGTACATTGTGAATATGTTGGGTTACAGCTTTTCTCGTCAACATCACCGCCACCATTCACCTATTGTACAAACGGAAGGGAAATATACAAAAAGAGTCCACCTCGGACTATATATGGTGCTTAGTGTGAAAGAATGAATATTTATATGACTAATTACCAACTACGGGGTTCGGTGGGTAAACCCTCTGATGTTTTGTAGTGTTTTGATTGAAGTTAGTGTCTACCTGCTTCTGGTAGTTCAGTTTTACTTTAAAAGTGAAATATTAGTGGAGTATTTTCAGTGGGAAGTGCCCAGGTTTCTGGCGATGGAGAGAGCAGTTTTAACATCGTTTGACTATAGATAATGGAACGGAAGCAAGTCGCAGACAAATATATTTGCCATTTTAAGGACCCAAATTATAAAAGGGCTAGCTCCTCCCCCTTGTGACGTCATTACAAAGTTGAAAATAATATAGTGGGCACAAGTGAGTATAGCCAAACTAGACAAACTAGGCAAACTAGACAAACTAGACAAACTAGACAAACTAGGCAAACTAGACAAACTAGACAAACTAGACAAACTAGCCTGAAATGTCAATCGTCTGGTTCTTTTTTGGGTCGAAAGATTTGGCAGGACTTTTTTAGAGCTGGTAAAAAGCGTTCTCTAGCGTTTGTTACAATTTCCTTTTCCAGCTTATAGTACCATGCAAATGACAAGAACATTTCCTGTTATACCGGTTTATTCACGAGAAATCATGTTACTCAGTTGCAAATTTATGCAAATTGTTTACGTGAGTGAAACCGCGTGTGGGGGGCGGGGGTTACATTCTGAGCCGTTGGTCCTTTTTTGGTTTAAAAAATTTGACCTCCCTCGCACCTCCCCGTCCGCCTGATATGCCTGAGTACCCCCTGGAGAAAATACGACTGACAAACTTTGATATTTATGTGCTGTACCCATTGCGACTAGTGAGGGTATACTGTCTGAACTTCACGTCCCTCGATTTTACTTGGCAAAGAGGGAGGGGGGGGGGGGGGGTGGAGGTGGGGGGTAGATTTTATGCTTGACAGTTCAAAATATTGCTTTTTTATGGTGGACGGTTAATTGTTTGGCCGTTTGACGGTTACGGTTTTTAAGTCTACTTTCTGTTCGATTTGGGTTGGATTTAGCCTGCGAATACAGTCGCCTCGCGTCTGGCAGCTTTTTTAGTTCTAGTTGCCCGACGTGAGCAGGCTGTATTCGCAGTCTAAGAGATTCGCGCAGCGAAGAATTCTAAATGACGCGTGTGGAAAGTTTTTGCAGCGACGTTTGGAGTTAATCACGAAATTAAATTTGTGTTATTATTATTTTTTCTATATAAATTTTGGGGTATAATTTCGTACATTGTTGTACTAAAGTAATGTTTACTTTTTAGATGTCGTGTGAATACAGGAGGAACAACGCTGGTGATTCCAGATGTACGTGTAATTCTCATCACTTCAACTTTCTTCCTTACGTCTTTCCGTGTTCTTGCCTGTTTGCATACTATGTAATTATATGTTGTAAAAATTGCAAATGTACTCTCAAAGGTAACTTTAATTTCAGCAGAGCTCCAATTCGCTAAAAATTATTTCAGATACTGCCTTCTTCATCGTATGAACTCTAAAAACACCAAAAGGAGCTTCATTCGTCAGTCAATAACTAAATACACAGCTGTTTTCGGATACTGTCAAGAGTAATCGTGTGGTTGCTGTGGCTTTGTGTTTGCTTGATGTGTTTGCTTGTGTTTGCTTTCGGATTAGTCCAGACCAGTTTATAAGCATTCTTGGCCAATCAAGAGCAAAAGCAGAACATTATTGCGATATTTCCAAGAAAGCAAGTAGCGTCGGTGGCGTGTTCTCTGATTGGCTGATTGGATTCTTACAGGCTCTGTACTTGCTTTGGTTTTAGTTTTGGTTTTCGGCAATCATCCGAAAACGGCTCTAATTTTGTGATGACTTTGATTTTGTTTTTGCTACGTTTTTGGATTGGTTCAAAGAAATTTAGGAGCATTTTTGGCCAATCAGGAACACAAGCAAAACACAATCACAATCTTCTCGCGCAAGCAAGCAAATGGCGATGGCGTTTCCTCGCACTGCTGATTAATTTCTATAAAATAAAACCAAAACGCACATTGCTTTTGCTTCTGATTGGTTAAAAAGTATTTCTTACATCCCCAGTCTGTGATTGGCGCTGTAGTTACTTTAGTTTCGGTTATCGACAGTCGTCTGAAAACCGCTCCAGGTAAACGTAAGTAAGATAACTGTGTAACACCAATCCTTTCTTAATAGAGGCTTATTACCTTTTTTTTCAGTACGAAATCCCGTTAGAAGAAAACGCTAACTTGCACCTGAACGGAGAGTACGCAGATCTGAATGACGCAACCCGCTCCTATGATAACCCGGGCACTGACACTGTACAGCCAACTTCAGTGGTGTCCACTCAAGCCAGCGCTTACGAAACCCTTGACTCAGTAACTCGGTCCTGGGAAGTGCAGAGAGGACATGTGGAAATAGAAAAAGTGATTGGAAAGGGCGCCTTCGGTCAGGTTGCTAAGGCAACAGCCACTGGTTTACCTGGGAGACGTGGACTGACTGTTATTGCTGTTAAGATGCTGAAAGGTGATGGAGGTCCAGAAGTTTAGTGTAAAACCCATCTGATAATTACAAACTTTTGATTGAACACAACGCTGTATTTTATTGTTCTTGACAAATTTTGCAAAAAAATCTTTACCAAAATCATCCAAAATCTAGAGGTTTCCTCCGGTTTAGCAGATAGTACCCATCTTATGTAGCAACTTCCTAACCGCTTTACGTGCACTTAGTCTGTGTAAAATAACTGTATCGTTATTCATCTTTTTAAGAAAATTCTTCAGTGTCCCAAAGAAAGGATTTGATGTCTGAGCTGGAAGTGATGAAGAAACTGAAGCGACATCCTCACGTGATCGAGTTCTTGGGCTGCGTCACACAGTCAGGTAGATTTTATTTGCAAAATTGTAATCAATATTCTCCGTAAAGATGGGTATCTATATTTCAATTTCGTACAATAGTTTTTCAACTATTGCAAGACGTGTGCTTTAATTTTCTTATAAGTAGGGAAAGTTGATGTGGTAAACAGCTGACTCCGTTTTTCTTTACGTTTTCTTGACTTTTCGCTCAGATCCCATAATGGTGTTGATTGAATATGTTCCTTTTGGCGACCTATTGGGTTACCTGAGAAAGAGCCGAGGGCTCAACGACAATTACTACAAAGACCCGGATGTTGAGCCAAGAACTAATCTGACGTCAAAACAGCTCCTGACGTTTGCTTGGCAGGTGGCTGATGGGATGAGCTTTTTAAGCTCAAATAAGGTGAGAAATAGACTGTGTTGTCGCGTTATATAGTTCTGTTCTATATGTTGACCTATTATCGTAATATATACGTTTACCCCTCATTAGATTGTTCATCGTGACCTCGCTGCAAGAAACGTTCTGGTTGGCGAAGGAGAAAACTGTAAAGTGACCGACTTTGGCATGGCCAGGGATATCCATCAGGACGAGATTTACCAAAAGACCTCGAAGGTGGGCAGTTGTGTGTGGGACTGGGTTTATGGAGTTATTGAGTTCTGACTTGGATTACGATGACGAATAAATAGGGAGTGTAATGAAAGCCGAACTATGGACAGTGTTCCGTAAAGGGACGAGTGGATGCAGAAAAGATCTGTAGTAAGGGTGGCAACATGTATAATATTGTCTCAGTGAACGGATACAAGTATTTACGTAAGAAAAGAAATGGTCATAAAGAATTTATTATAAGTGGCCAAGGTCCAACAATACTACTTTCTCATGTATACGTCTTTTAAAGCATCTGGCGAAATTATGATCCGTGCTTATTTTGCGTTGCGTAATTTGTGGAGTCAAGACACTGCTTACTTAGATTTACTCTGATGCTGGTCACAGTAAATCGACGCAATCCGACTGGCTTAGGGCTTTTGGGTTTTTTGTTTTGTTATGTGTTTTTTTTTTTTTTTTTTTTTTTTTTCCGGCTTCATATGGACTGTTCTTTTTTGCGACATCCTAATACTTCAATAGACGTTTTGCACGGCCGCTATATTGCTGCCGAAAAACTGAAATAATTTCGCACAACAATAGCTTTCTTTTTTACCAGAGGAACTGAAATCTATTGTTCCTGGCATGCACATGGCTTCCGTGCAAAATCTCTACTTGCCTATGGCTCCGGTCGCACTCGTAACTTTAACGACATTAATATCAACATTTGCATAATTTGAAGTGCAGACAGCGCTTGTCACCAGAAATATATGTCATCAAGTTGCTACCAAACATTGAAGAAGCCGTCGTATTGCTCTCGATGCTGAGTTCTTATCGACTAAACTTCCTAGTGCGACCGGGCCCTATTTCGCGCAAGAAGTTGATTACGTTTCACTCCATTTTTTGTGTTTTTCTGCGTGGCCTGAGTGGAGCAAGGAAACCTGCCCCAGCTAACACCTGACAGGCAACAGTTATCAGCACGAATAACGACGGGGAACGTTTAAGAAAGTATCGGGATACCACGGACAATCTTTGCCTGCTGCTTCAGAAATATGTACAAATATTTTCCTTGTACATTTCAGGGTCGCCTACCAATCAAATGGACAGCGCTTGAAGCTTTGATGTTTGGAATATACACGACAAAAAGTGACGTGTGAGTTAAAGAGTATCAACTCTAATATCCTATATCGTCAAAGTAAATTGAACTCTCCTGTTGTTTTCATTTCTGACTGACTCCAGAGGTCATATTTTATTGTCAATACGTCTAACACGGCTTGTTTTGTGTATGTAGGACAATAGTATTTTGATGACTGTCGAAAACGAAAACCAAAGCAATCACAGAGCCATTAAATGAGGCAAGAAAAAACATGTTTAACCAATTAGAAGTACGAGAAAAACCAATTAAAACCAAAATCAAGTAATTGCAATTGGTTTTACTAACCAATCAGCAGTGCGAGAATACACCTTCGCTGTGCACTTACTTTCTTGTGTGAGAATATCGCAACCAAGGTTTTGCTTTTGCTCTTGATTGGCCAAGAATGTTGCTTAACTTGTTTGGACCAATCGGAAAGCGAGCAAAACCAAAACAATCACACAAGATTACTTTTGACAGTCATGCGAAAACGACTCTACTGAGAGACTGCTTAATGTTATTTAGCCGAATCCTTAACTTTATGAATTTTGTATAATTACTTGTTTCTTGTACTTCAGGTGGAGCTACGGTGTGATGCTCTTTGAAGTATTCACTGTTGGTATGTTTTGATTTGCAACATGCCTCTTTGGCGTTTAGTACCTTGATGCCCAATACATACTGTCCAAATTACATGAGGACGCATGACTAGCATATTATAGCTATCGCTGACGAATGAATCTGTTTCCAGAGCTCTTTTATCGAATTGTAAAACGTCAGTTAAAAGTTGCAGGTAAAAGCTGGATAGCTGTTTGAGACACGTTCTGGAGCCGGCTGTGGGATATTTATCTGAATATTTCACCTTCGCTCTAGGTGGCTGTCCATACCCTGGAAAAGATGGGCGCCAAATCTTTGAGTCGCTCCAGCAAGGATACAGAATGCCTAAACCAGCACATGTGAATGACGAAATGTGAGTTATACTAATAATAGAAAATGTTACATGGCCGCGCGGATATACGGATTTTATCAATGATCTGTTTATCATATAGATATCGATGAAATATCCAGAACAGGAACATATCTCACAGCCTATATTTTCTGTCAGAACTTGCTGTCTTCAAAAATCGCGCACACAGTAAACATGTCATTTTTAAGCTTGCCCACGAAGTTGAGCGATGTTAGAGGAGTCACGGTGTACCTCCCTTCCTCCTTCCTTCTTTCTCCTTTTTGTGTCAACAATGAATTTGTCAGTCAAAAGTGACAGGTAAAAGATTGTATGTGCGAGTGAAAAGTAAAGTCAATACTGGCGCGTTTGAAAATCCGAGGAGAGTGGAGGTGAGAGGCGGAGCGAGGCCGAGGGCCGAGCGAGGTCTGGCGCATGGTCACTTGCGCACGCGAACTATGGCCAGAAAAGAAGGGTGACACAGTCTTAACGCTTGTCAATGGAAATGCCGAAATTTCGAGCATTTTGGTGTGATTGAGAATGGCCCGGAGGTGGGGCATTTGCCCATCCAATTGCCTTACACGTGGGGGCATTTGAACGGCTTTTGGGGGCAAGGGGGTGGGGAATTTGGCTGCCAAAATACGAAAAGTTCGAATGCCCGGGGAGGGGGGAAAGGGGGGGGGGGGGGGGGATGTTTAACAGTACAAATTGATCGGCGCATAAGCGTTTAATAAAGGAACAGTACGTGTCTTGATCCTGCGCTAGCCTGTGAATGTCAGCTCCTTTACGCCGGCCGCTTAATACGGAATCACCTGGGTAAAGGGGCTGCATTCGCAGGCTAAGTCTGCGCACTGTGGCCTGCGAAAACAGACGGGGTTCCGCCTTTTCACGAGACCAAAGAATATCGTAGAGCTACAGGCGGAAAAACTGTGATGAATAGTGATTATGCAAATCTAAGAAACAACAATCAAATTTCTCAACTAATGAAAATGCGGCAATCTGTACGGTAATTTCCATATGTCACGCATGTCGTAAAATTAATACCGTATCTGATCTTTAATACTGATACCAGTTTCTGTAGGTTGGTTGTGATCGTCCGGGTTAGAGTAGTCTCCAGAAAGACTGTTGTTGGTGACTGACGTTTCGACTACCTGAGCGGAAGTCATCTTCAGAGTCAAGTGAAAAGTATTCGTCAGATGGCGGTATATATGTCTCTGGTTGTAGAAGTGATTGGTCCGTTATGTCGGTCTATGGTTGGACGAGTCGGCTTGGTTGTGTTTCGTTATTGGTCAGTTGATGTTCTTTTGTCCTGTTGATTAGTCTATTGTTCGTTCGGTTGCGTTTGATGTCATCTATCAGTCGTTTGTAAGGTGCCGGTAGTTGTTGGCATCTGTTGAGTGGTTTCCGTTCTAAGTTTGTGTACCAGCTTTCCAGTGTAAGTCGTTGGTAGTAGTTGGTACTACTAAACCATTTGCCATGATACCAGTTTCTGTTAGCAGCAAACTACCGAGCACACCCACGTTCAGATGTTTCAGTGCTACTGGACATCGAAAATCTGGAATATGACATATGACAGCTAAACAAGCGACGTGCAGAGTTGATCTCATTCTCGAATTTATTTTCTGGTTTTGTGTTGTTTTCATTCCTTTTTGAAACTCGAGCTCTGAAGGGAAACGAAAAACAGTTCGAGTTAGCGCTGTAATGTTAGTTTTAGTGTATAAATCCGATTACACGACAAGAAGAGCTAAAGGGATATTTCAATGGGCATCCGTGGTGAGTAGCAAGAACCAGAATTCGAATTATCAGGGTAAATTTTGATTAAGGGAAACGAAATTTAATTTGAGTTAGCGGGGAATTCGAGTTATCCGAGTAAGAATGACTGAAAAGTGTGGTCAAATCCAAGGGAAATGGGACCTAGTTCGAGTTACCGGGGGAGTTCGAGTTACCGGGGTTCTACTGTATTTCACTGTGTAAAATAGCAATGCCCATCCAAACTAATTCTTCGACTTCCTACTTTTGCAAAGAAATACCTAATTTGTATCCGTCCCGCTAACTAGAAAAGTAAACCCGACCTAGCAAGTGCGACAAAACCTATCGATTAAAAAGAAATTAGCGAGCTTTCAGTGGCGACGCTGCTTCGATTAATATTGCGCGCAATGAAAATATAATTTCTTAGAACTGATATCTGGCGTTTATTTCTTCTTTTTTTCGTCTGTTTTAGATACCAGATTATGATGAAGTGTTGGCAGCAGACCCCTGGTTCGAGACCAACATTTGAAACTCTGAGGGAAAACTTGAAAGAAATGGAGAAAACACACGAGGTACCAGTATAACGAAAAAGTGGTCTTAACCTAAAATCTGAAAGAAAAGAAGACAACATGTATAGCATCGAATATATAGAGGATATTACACGGCGGCGCGAAGATATGAATTTTATTTTCGAGTGGTAAAAATAATATTTTGCGAACGAGCGCTTCGCGAGTGAGTAAAATATTGTTTTTACCACGAGAAAATAAAATCCATATCTTCAAGCCGCCGTGTAATTTTCTTTTTATTATATTAGGCACGAGTGTTTTACGAGAAATTGCACAAACAACCGTGCAAAAGCGGGAAATGATGCCAACGATATCCTCACTAGTGAGGATATGGAAAATACGCCACTCGGGTCCCGGATGTAGTTTCGTATAAATTTTACGCACGGTATATTTTCCAGTAAAACACTCGTGTCTATATAATAAGAAACTTTATTTATTGACCTATATCTGCCCACATATCCTGATCTAAACGCCTTTTTTTCTTCTCCTCTTGTTTTTGTTTCTAGCATCTGATCAACATGAAGATGTACAACAGTGTACTTTACGATAACCCTGACGATCTGAAATGAAAAGTTGTAATTCTGCTGTTAAAAGCTGATGGGGTGCTTTGCATAGAGGATTAGAAATCACCGACGGAACACAAATTTCGCTCAGTCCAACCCTTTGGGACATTTCCTCGATCAAATCCCTGTATCATCCCCCGTATTCGCTATCTGTTCCTTGTTCACGAATATTTGGAGCAAAGCTCAAACAGCCAACTTTGAACTGGGGAAAGAGAAAGATATCTAATCATTTAGACGTTAGGAATAATAATTGTTTTTCACAAGGAGAATATTTCCTTTTAATAGTCTTTCTGTGGGAAGCTCTGGGCATATGGGGATTTTCTTAATTTAATTTAGTATATATTCTATATTAATCCTCCCTCTCCAGTAAACCCCCTGTCTACAAGATCAAATTTTAAAATAAGCCCCTCTCTCCCCTTCCCCCTCCCCCCACTCTCATTCTGTCAACTTTGAGCACTAAAATTAGGGTGCATTCTTTTGGTAATATTTTCCGTTTATTCTTATTCCGGAATAGGAATAACAGAATACACAGAATACCAATTCTCAAAATAACAGGTTTACATTATTTCGAAAAAGTAAAAAGTACCAAAAGAATACGATTATCGGCTATTCTGTCCATTCCGAATAAACTGCTATTCCGTCAACTCTGCTATCGGGGGCAGAATGGACTGACTACTATTCTGTTCATTTCGGAATCAGAATGAGGTCTCAAAAGGACACGATTATCATCTATTCTGGAATAGGAATAGACGGAATTCTTGACTTGCAATCAATCAATGGAAAATTCATAATACAAAGACATCGCGGCCATGTTGGTGCCAAGTACAATAGAAGATAATGAGTAATTTTTTATTAAAGTTCCACCAACATGGCCACCATGACGTCACGTGCAAGTGAAGAATAGTCCCAAAAACACGCGCCCTTGATGCTTGGTGATATATTTTTGAACTTTACATTTCCACATCTAACTTCACATAGTATTTTGTTGACCAAGAATACAGTTCCTCTTGCTGTCATCTTATTTTAAAAATAATCTCAACTATTGAAGAAGAAATGTACGAATGTCGTAGTAAGAACATAACATAACATAACATAAACTTTATTTAACGTGGTCAATACACTTAGCTCCAAGGATCTTCCTATGCGGGATGGTCCAGCTAATTTACAGGTATGCCACAAAACTACTCTAATCACATTATAAGATACTGCTTGGCAGTATTAGGAATAAAATAGTAATAGTTAAGATGCCTAAATTTACTTAAAATAGACCAAATCACTACCCACCCTTGGCCCATCCCCTAAAATTGATAAAAAAAAAAACAAAAAAAAAAACAAAACAACAACAACAACAACAACAACAACAACAACAACCTAATCTCAGTCGAGAATTTCAGTCGCAGTTAAGCCCAGACGAAAATAACTCTCGATCAAATCGTCTCGTCCAACCAAGTTATCCTGTAAAGCCGGATTATATGGAGGTAGTACGGCTGATGCACTACAAACTAAACAAACGAAGGTTGCAGCCTGCAATGTCATGTTCACTCAAGACGAGCACACGTTTATCAATTATTCATAACTGGCAGTGCAACTGGTACTGTAACTGGAAGTCCAAATGGCAGTGTAACTGGCAGTCATTATAACTGGCAGTATAATTTGTAGTGAGCATGGCCCTTCCACGGCTCCGTAACAAAGCCCTTGATTTGTCAATGGAATGTGATTACTGCATTTATTCAATGAAGTGTACTCTGGAGTGGTTTCATGAAGAACGGATCGGCTTTTGTGGCACATCATAGCAAAAGAGAAATTTGGCGGGAAAACAATTTCGAGTATTTAGACCAAACAATGACATTAACAGCCGTTGATTTCAGTGCCAAATAAAGTAGAGAATACTGTATTTGTTCAATAAAATGATCTTTGAGTAGTTTTATGGGGAACCGATTGCTTTTGTGGTACAGTACCAGAAATACGATAATCGCTGATACCCCCTCGCTCTGGCATTGATTAGACTACTACTTTGGTACTGCTCAACAAGAACAGTCTTTGTTTTACCGAAGTTTTGACGCAGTTATTTCTTCCAAGTCAAGTGCTGCACGCAAAGAAAGGAGAAAAAATATGGTGTGTTATACTTTTGCATTGAAAAAAGAATCGATTGCGTTACGCTGTACGTATTTCTCACGGTCGACATACCAAATTAATTCATGCAGTCTGCAGGGCACATTCTCAAACACTTAGTACTTGAATTATGAAGTTGGTCGGCCGCCGTAGTAAAAGAAAAAAGGAACACTGATTTTCCAGTTTTGAATTCATAGGTAGTACAAATAAATAGGCTTTCTGTGCGATTTTTTTACACAGGAATGCATGCACTTGGACTCAGATGCATAATTAATGACTCGGATTGTTTTCCATGTGGACCCGCTCAAAACAGAGTAATTTCTCCCAGATTCAAATTAAAATTTAAACGGTTTACTTCAAGTTATACACGGGATTCAAATCTAGTCATACTTCAAAGGGCTTGTGACTGATTCTCGTTGTAACAGATTGCAGCTTTTCTCGTATAGACAGTTACAGTTTTAGATCTTGAAAGAAAAACAGACATCTGACTAAATCATTTAAAGCCCCAGATTCCTGAAATAAAAAGACTGCGTGTCGTGTAGGTCTGGTAATAAGTGGGAAGAACATGTGTGAAAATAGACTGTCAATGAATTCCTGAGTTGGTGCATGGTGATCGTAATGAAGCAAATCTAAATTAAAATCACCCATCAGATAACAGTGCTTATTCTCTTTAGAGATAATAGAAAGAATTCTGTTGAATTTCTCTAGAAATTCACAAAGGTTTTGATTAGGTGGTCGATACACCGTACCAACTATTATATTTTTCCCATGAGGAATGCAGATTCCCACAAAGAGTGATTCTATTGTGTCTGGATCCGAGATATTGCAATCAGCACGTAATTTATACTCAAAATGATATTTTAAATAAAGCCCTGTCCCACCACCAGTCTTATTTTTACGATGGTTGGAAATAAAATTATAACCAGGAATATTTATTAGGTCAAAGGTTTGATCACTGAACCAGGTTTCTGATACTCCAATGACAGAAAATGATTTTTTCAGATTTGCAAACATTGTCTTGAATTTATCAAAATTACCGATCAAGCTACGACTGTTAAGATGCAATAACGAGAAGCTGGGCTTGTTTGTTTCTTTGCAAACATGCGCATTTGGTGCTAATTTGTCGCTGTGGCTGACATAGTATATGTCAACCACAAGTTATTCAAGACATATAACACAAATTATTCAAGACATACGTGGAGGAGTATGCAAAACTTTATTATTGGTTCTGAAGGACTTGTCGTTAATCTAACTAATCGGTAAATTATGCTTGCCCTTTGCGCTGATCGCATGAGCGGCTAGCTACGGCGAACCAATAAATGACAGCTGTCAGCCTGTTGTACTAGCATACTTTAAGAATTTTCACAAGTAAAGTTGCGCCTCCAGCGCTGCTCATGGAACCTTTAGCGTGAAACCCATTACTTCCCCATACGTCATGCCAGCCGTTATCTCCCTTCTTAGGGTAAGCGTCGTAGTACTGGTCCTTGTAGTACTTATACTCGGCTTTTTGTTCGCCTTTGTAACACTGGGCGTTCCACCAGTTGCTGTACAAGTTGTAATCCCAAGGAACACTGAACATGACCATCACTGTGGATTGTCTACTTGGAATGAAGTACGCCAACACTCCAACCGCACCTTTAGCAGTGCCCGCAGTCTTACGAGAAGTGTACACCAAAGCTTCACCTGAATGAATAGAACAAAATTGGACTAAATTAAAACTCAAAATCTACGATGTGCAAGTTTTACATTAATTTGTAAATTTTTATTCTACGAACTTTCACCTTGCAATCAGCAAAAACAACAACAACAATAACAACAAAACAGAGACAATTGAAAAATATGTATTTCTCATAATAAATTGTAATTTTAATGTTATATAAGGGGGTTATATATATAAAGGGTTATATATATATATATATATATATATATATATATATATATATATATATATATATATATATATATATATATATATATATATATATATATATATATATATATATATATATATATATATATATATATATATATATATATATATATATATTGTTTTGCTATGGTTCTGATGGTTTGAAAAAATGGCTATGTGTACAATTAAGATCTGTAGTGCCGATCTGTAATGCTGATCTGTAGCGCCGATTAGTGACAACCACCTGTTTGCATTGTTATTGTCGCTGCGGATCAGTATTTGAAGAGAATCGCGAAATTTAGTTCCTTTAACACGACTTTACTGCCAAATTGCGAAAATTAATTCTCGCGAAATATTCCTCTTCCATTTTCGCGAAATTAAAGTCCCGCGAAAATAAGTACGAATAAGGTACTCGATTTAACTTAGAGACCGTTTTTGAGAGCCACAGGTGATATATATGTATGCCGGCTTGCAAAAAAAAAAAAAAAAAAAAAAAAAAAAAAAAAATGCAAAGAAAGCAAAGACATGGACTGTAAAACAAGACATTGTTGGTACCCGTTTTAATGGTTGACTCTGTTTCTGCATGAGCCAGGAGCCCATTACCCTGAAGCGTACATCTACGTATAGGGTGGCGTCACAGCACGTAAGACTATGAAGCTATTTTTAGATCTTTTTTCTCCGCGAAACTCTCTCGTGCGTTATTGTTCAGGGCCCGGTTTTTCAAAGCACGATTAGGCTAATCCTGGATTAGGTCTAAAACTTTCATGTCATTTATATGCCTGAAAATGTGAAGGTTTCGTTCACAACAACTTCCTTTATGCATTTTTAAGCTGAACAAGCTTTTTAGTCCATCTTCGGACAAAACTCTCCGGTTTATTGGCAGAGGGGTCGAGAGAAAGAATTTCGTTAATCCTGGATTAGCTTAGTCGGCTTTCGAAAAATCGGGCCCAGGATATTTGACGCCCATGGGCACCGCGCATACATTAACACCTCAATGCGTAATTGGACGCCCGCAGTTTAAAAATAGCCTCGTAGTCTCACGCACTCTGACATACGGCTTATAAGGAAGATGCACGTTCCATGGTAATGGCTCCTGCATGAGTAAAAAGAATTGAAAATCTTCTAGATATGACGTTCAATAAATCTTGACTGTTCTCCATGTGACAAAATATCAACATCCACTGTTACCCACCGTGTTTAACCACGTCAGGTAAGGTGTTGTCAGAGGTACCAGAAAAAAAGTACACATTTTTAGCCTTCCATTGATGATCGGATTCATTATCAATGCCAATGGCGATCTTGCGATCAACGTTGGTAATGGTAGTTACCAGTGTTGTCAGGGTTGACACGGCTAGTGAGGCGCCCGCAATTATGAGAGCTGGGGCTGCAACAAGAAATATAGCATTTGTCATTATTACAGAAAACTGAATAGAGTGTTGACCGCTGTTTGCATTGTAACCACACTTTGTTTTATGTTCGAAGCCTCATGCCGCCTTTTCAACACTTTTTGTTTAAGAATTTTTGAACTCGCATTTGGGCGTCTTTCGCTGGTTTAGATTAGCTCTTACAAGTGTTTAAAATAAGCAAATGGCCGAGAAGTCAAGTTTACCAACTCTTTTGCTGTCCTCTTCTAGGCCGGTTTCTTCCCCAGTCTCCTCCTGAAAGAAGCGGCGGCCTAAAAGAGAATTAGAGCACATTAGGCAACCTTGTTAAAATACTCAATTCTAACAGAACAATCCAAAGTAGGACTTCAAAATTGTATCTATTGAACTTGAAATTCGACAACGAGAAATAAACTTTGTTTCCATGGTAATGCTGTCAGTACACTTACGTGCAAGGGAAATTTCGCGGTTCCTTGGCTGTTTAGCGGCGTTGCGAGCAGGCAAGGACTCAGCAAACACGGCGGTGGCTGCCGCCATGATCAGTAAGACACAAATGTGAATCTTGGGACTCATTTCACACCTGTGAAAATGGCATACGGAGCATGAGGCCTGTTTGGCTACGTTTGACAAACTCGAGCGCCGACCTGTAGAAAGCGTCTGCTGAGAGGTTTGAAAGCATTATTTTGGTTCATCATTCAGTGGATCGAAATTATGATCATTTGGGCCTTAACGTTATTGTTAAATAAATTTCTAAAATGGCAGAAGAACGAGCCAATACATTTTGAATGCAACGTATTAGTGAAATGCGAAATTTTAGCGTCGAGTGACTGTCAAAAAAGGTAACAAATGATCTTTATGAAGAGCCACAAATTTCAAACAACATTCAGCGTCGGGCAGTCCTTTATTTAGAAAATGAAACAAAGAAACTGCATGTAATTTAAGCCCACTTTAGTCTGACATATGTATTCCTAATGCATAGACTTATCCTCACACACTATTTCTTGAATAAGGTAGCTTTGATTGCGTAATGCCCAAGCCCTGCAGGCCAGGTTCTTGATTGCAAAACCATCTTGTTTTTGAATTTACTCTTTCTTCAGCGTTTGTTGCCTGCACTGCCAGGACTTGTGGGAGTTTGGCAGTTTAGTTTTCTGTCATAGCGTAGGTCTAAAGGCCAATTAGCACTGGAATCGACGCGACAGGCAGTAACCGCAAGCAATATTGTGAGAAAAATAGCCTCTGGTCATTTCTTTTATCAGTTTGATTCACACTGAGCGCAGCAATGTCGCGTTGCGTCCATATTGTAAATCAAACAAAAGAAATAACCGGGGGCTATAATTTTTCTCTTGATATCGCTTGCGGTTACTGACTTTAATTCTTCTGTTCATTGCAGGCGCATTTCCTTTTCAAAAATATTATAAAAGTTCTTTGAATGCTAGGTTGTAATTCACTTCGACAGAAGAACTCGGTAGCTAGTGCATTGAATAACGAAGCAGTCCAACAGGTCATGGATTTATTGAAGTTTATTCTAACGGTATGTCGCGAACTCTCGGCTGGTCCAGAATAAGGCATAACTCATGCAGTGCAATGAATCCCAAGCTTAATTGGCATAGACCGATGTGTGTTCCCTCGTGCAAGGTTAATTTTTTTATTGAATACAGTAAACCACTAGCTGCTTCTGTACCTCAGAACAAGAGCAGTGTTCTTCTTGTTGCGCTTAGATGTGATTTATTTCTGCTTTGACACGGTCAGTGCTTGAAATCTGTAGATTCTCCTGCCGGAAAGTGTTTTGAAAATTTCAACGTGATAGAGGCATTCCATTTTAAATTCGAGCAATGCTTGGAAACAATAGTCCACAATGCGAGCAAAAATGGAACAAATCACACGTTTCAGCCTGTTTTGACGGTTTCGTGGAAGATGCCACTTTCAACGGAAAATCCGACCTATTATATGGTCAACATGGAATGGATTCGCCCATAAAACAGGAGCTCAACTTCATGCCGTCGTTCTAAGCGAAGACGGATCAGATAATCGCACCAAAGATGTATAATGTTTGACCGTTTTATCCGGTGGCCACGAATGACACGCGTGGCGTATAGCTCCGATGACAGCTGTGAAGAAGCGCTTTTCCACGTCAAAAAGGTATGAAACATTAGATATCTTTAAAGTCTTCAGGGAATTTATACACTGTTTATTGACTGTATTTGGCTGTTATAGTGTGTGGTACCTTAATGGCATCACGATGATAAGGTCTGAAGAAGGACTGCTATTCGTTCGCGCCATTTGATCTATCTGACCACTTTCGATCTATCTAACCACTTTCCAGTATTCCATGTTGCATGCAATGAAGCCATAAAAGATAAGGAGGGGACAAAACCAATGACCAAATCCGCAAGATGCATACGACATATTTTTTTACAACTTTTTGCAAAACTATATGATAAGAACTTTCCAATAAAGCAAATAGTAACAAACAATATAAACAAAATTAAAGGTCCATGGATAAAAAAAGGAATTGCAAGATCGATAAGAACAAAGAACAATATTTGCATAAAAACACATTAAAACACCCAAATGTGAGAAATGAAGTGAAATACAAATCCTATCGAAATAAACTAAACAAACTAATCAAATATGCGAAAAAGAAATACTACGAACAAAAACTAAACCAGTGCAAGGATAACATCAAAACTAACTTGGAATACACTTAATGAAATATTGGAAGAAAGGGAAAAAGGAAGGGAATAAGAGAAGAATTTAAGTCTAATGAAACTAAAATAACAAATGAAAGAGAAATAGCTTACAAATTCAATGAGTATTTTATTTAATTTAATGTTAGTCCAAAGTGGAAAATCTTATGCATCCTACCTAAATAAAACTTACAATAACACTGTCTTCATAAACCCAACTAATCATACAGAATTAGAACAAGAATTGTTTTCTCTGAACCAAATAAGAGTTGTGGTAATATCAGTCCAAAAATAGTAAAACAATTAGGTAAGCATATTAGTAAACCACTTGCTTATATTTTTAACCTGTGTTTTCAAACAGGAATTATACTAGAACAATTGAAATCATTGGTTATCTCAGTTTATAAATCAGGAGAAAATTATATTTTTAGCAATTACAGACCAATATCTATTTTATCCTGCTTTTCAAAAATATTAGGTAAAATTATGCATAAAAGAATAATAGATTTTACTAATACGAATGCCATACTAAAAAAACATCACTATGGCTTTAGAAAAAATCAATCAACGAAACAGGCTATTATAGAGCTAATTGAAAAAATAAATGGATCAATTGACAAAAGTAATTTTACAGCTTGAATACTTCTTGATCTTTCTAAAGCATTTGACACAGTTAATCACACAATATTACTGAACAAATTAAATTACTATGGAATCAGAGTAAAACTTTGCAATGGTTTCAAAATTATTTTAGTGATAGAAAGCAAATAGTGAACTATAAAACACAACAATCAAAAGAGGTGATAATGAAATGTGGAGTACCACAGGGATCAGCCTTTGTTGTTTCTTATTTACATTAATGATATATACAAATGCTCTAAAAAGATGTCATTTATATTATTTGCTGATGATACAAACCTATTCCATACTGATACTGATTTACAAAAAGTAAAGGATATGGTACACGAAGAGTTTCAAAAGGTAATAATCTGGCTCAAAGCAAATAAACTTATTCTAAATTTTAACTGAAACTCATTTTATAATTTTCAAATTAAAAAAGAAGAAAGAGTCCATAAACCTTTTCAGAAATCAAAGTAAATGGGTAAAAGGTTAAACGAGTAAAAAGCACAAAATTTCTGGGAGTGTTTATTGATGAAACTTTGAGTTGGAAACATCAAATTGCACATGTCATGGATAAAATATCTAAAACAGTTGAATCTTGAGAAAAATAAGAAATTTTGTAAATAAATCGACATCAGTTATGCTTTATTATGCACTGATTTATCCTTACCTAATCTATGGAAACATAGTATGGGGTAACACTTATAAGACAAAGCTGATTCCAATCCTCAACATTCCGAAGAAAATCCTTAGATTAATGACCTTTTCATCGTATTGAGAGTATACAAAACCAATATTTGATAATTACAAAATTCTTAGCATTTACCAGATTAATGACTTTCTCAAAGGACAGTTTATGTTTAAATATCACCAAAATAGCTTACCACGATTATTTGACAATTTTTTTAGTTTGAATGAAGACAAACATCCATACAACACAAGAAATTGCTCCAATATCTGCGGTATTTATCCCTGAGTAGGTCAAAATAATATCCCCCCCCCCCCCCTTTCCAGTGTCGGCAGATGTCCCACTTGTTTACGGTTAAAGCAGATGATCCAAACTGTCACGAAACTTGAACTTCGTTTAATAAATCTGGGTGAAATTGTGAGTGACTGTGCTCGGAATTTCATTTCTTTATAGATCTTCGATCGTAGAATTAAGTTTGCTGGTACCTTGTTTCTTTACAATGAAAGTTCTGGCCCTTGTTCATTGAAGGAGACCGGTAAATGATGCTGAACTACTTGAAGTCCACTCTGATCTGCTATCTTGAAATAACGATTTACACGCGCAATGCTTGCTGGTATATTGTTTATCAAATTAAGCTCTGTATGGAATGCCTCTTAATTTGGGTTATACAGCCATACTGCGCGCTCACATATTACGAGAAAACACACGGCAGAAAACATTTGTACCTTCACTCTCGGACAGATCGACCCCCTAATGCTACTATCAAACAGAAGATTTGGTTCACTTTCGTTCTTCTGCGATATGTTGTAACTCTGTTGTATCAATATATTTAGAGATCTTCACATTTTGTTATACGTTCTACAAAGCAAATGAAGTGAAATGCCAAATTTCTTTTTGTCAAATGAACCACAATACAACCCCTTTTGTCCGTATGGTGGCCTGCAGGTCAATGTACTCTACTATTGTTGTCGATAATTTTGAAGTTTAGCGTTCAACATCTAGCTCTCAAAGGTCAACAATTCAGAACTCGGCCGGCTCAAACTTTTTTTGTTCTTGATTAGAGCGTGTTCGATTGGGTCCATTCCGGAATAGGAACAACGCTGCTCATCGTTAAAAGCCTATGCTTCTAAGCTGATTCAGGTTGAGATATACTGGCAGCTGTTCAAATTATGAGCATGAAGGTTTTGAAGACAATCTCGAACAAACGTTTCCATAGAACAAGTAATATATTGAGAAATTTCAGCTATTCTTATTCCGGAATAGATCCAGTCGAACGTAGCCTTAGACACTGTTAATCTTTGGACTCAACCAGATTCATTACAAGTTGTAACTCATTCAAATAAATGTGCAAGAATGTTCGGCATGCGACTTTGAAAGGCGCTTTTTGTGAATATTTGTGGTTATACAAGAAGTTCACAGTAAAAGAGATGTGCTTGTGTGAGAACAATCAGAAACCAATCAGAAATCTCAAATGTGTTAGAAACAGTTTCAGAGATACCGAACAACCCCCAGGAGAGCCGCCGAAACCCGTCAAGGCCCCGCTACGCTGCGCAATGCGGTTTTCAATAATCCTTATTATTTCTTCTCCTCCCACGGGCATAGGCGGGCCGCCTGGGAGACCACTTGCCTGAAAACTTTTCTCGCAATGAAAGTATGGCTTTGAGTCCCCTGAAATCTTCAAAGGGAAACCCGACAAAGGACAATCGTCATTGCAAATTCCTTGAGGTTTTGCCGATGGTTTTTTTTTTGTGGATAAGTTTTCTCTTCGCCCTGGGAACTGGCAAGCGAACCGCCTTAGCTCCTAAAAAGATTGGGGTCGACTGACTTGGAAAACTTTGGCGGCCTTTTGAAAGTTTACAAACGAGAGGAAAATGACGACTAATTGCATATTAAATAAAATAGAACAAACTTACTGGCTCACTTGAAGTTTAAAATTGACAGCAAGTTCTCACTTGTTTCCTTGGTGGTGGCAAGAGTGCACTGACACAACCAATAGATTGTTCATTGTCTTATCCCTAATGCTATTTATATTTAGCTGGCCTCGTTTACGTAATGAGAAACTCCCATTCCACATGATCGGTCAACCTCCGGAGTTGACCGCCTTCTGTACAAATGTCAGCTTCGTATGCGTATAGCTTGGTCTCATAAGTTAGTTTTCCTTCTTCTGAGTGACATATTTTCAACTACGTTGTGTAAAAAATTCGAAGATGTTCTCATTTTGTCGTCAGGTTTAGAAGCAAACTATTGAACCGAGTACCAGGATAATTTGTTTACTGAAGATAGTTAACCATGCGATGCCTTTGTGTGAGACCTGCACCGCTACTTTGATTGTGTCTAATTGAATTATATATGCGCAACTCAGTGGAGTTCATCCTCTTTTTTTTAATTTCTCTGCCAAATTTGTTCGATTTGACAAAGCGTTCGGTGCTTGAAATACGCATATTTCCAACGCCTAAAAGTAAATTGGAGCATTCAAGGAATTTAACACATTGAAAAGGCTAACGGCAAAGAAAATTTAGAAGCAAAGGTGACACTCTCACTAACCACAGACAATATTTGTGTTTAGGCGGATTAATATAACAGCAAGTTTTTTGTTGGATATGGATAAAAGGCGATTTGACCATATGCATGTGATGGTTCCCACTTTGCTATTATCCATCGAACAAGTGTTTCAGTGAATTTTGTCACTGTGTGTATCCTTCCCATAATACACTTCTTTACGAGGGCAGCGCAATGAATCTCAAGCTTAAACTGGATATGCCAATGTGTGCACTCGTGCAAGGTTAATTTTCTTATTGAATACAGTAAACAACTAGATGCTTCTGTCTCTCAGTACAAGTGCAGCGTTCGTCTCATTGAAATTGTGCTTAGACGAAATGCCTTTTATGCTTTGAGACGTTCAGATTTCAATGCCGTAAAGTTTTGGAATTTTTTGAAGTAATTTATCTGGACTGAACATACAGCCATACTGTGCCCTTACGTCACGAGTAACCACACGGCCAGATGTATTATAAATAACTAAATAACAGTGCGAATTGCAAAACTTTTTTTGTTTATCGAATGAACCACTGTGCAATTCCTTTTTTCTTAAAATGGCCTGGAGGACTGTATCGCTTAACCCTTGGACTCAGGCAGATTGCAATGCCGACAGTGAATTCAAGCTTTGTTCAACATTTAACTGTTATGCAAATAATCTTTTACCACCAAGTGGTCTTCTCTAAACTTCGCGGTATCCTAAAACAGTTTCCAGAATAACCCTTTTCGGATGAAAGTCAAAAGTAATCCGTTAATTTCCTTGGTATTAAATATGCTACGCTTTTGCATTGCCGTGTAGATTCATCACAAGCCGTAGTTGAAATGAACGTGCAAGAATGTTTGGCGTGCGACATCGAAAGACGCTTTTTGTGTATAGTTTTAGTTTTATAATTGTGCACCGCAGGAAGTTTACAGTGAAAGACTATGGGCTTGTTTGAGAACAATTACAAATAATCGATTTAAATGCCTCGTTACAACAAGCCCGATATCTGAAATGGGTTAGAAACTGGCGAGGTTTCTGAGACTATGGCGCAAAATCCCCAAACCCATCCGGAACCCCTTTTACGGTTGCCCGGTGTGAAGGGGGTGTATGCACAGACTAGGCGGCTCATTACACTGTGCAATTTTCTCTACAACTTGTCTTGTTACAGGCTGCTTCATCAACATGTCTTGCAACAGAAATGGTGGGAGCTTATTTTCAGACGTACTGGCTGAGTAAAGGCACCGCGTGCATTGTTCTCGACAGCTTCATAGCGAATTATAACACCGCCTTTATGCAAGTATGAGCAATCAAGAAATTTAAACACTTTGAAAAGCACAAGCCAAAATGACCCTCCCGGAAGTCTTTTGTTGGATTTTGAAAAAAGACGATTTGACCATATGCATGCGATGGTTCCCACTTAGCTGTTATCATAACAGTGTTTCAGTTGAATTTAACATTGGTATACCTTTCCTATAAAACGCTTCCTTACGAGGGCAGTGCACTGAATCCCAAGCTTAGACTGGGATATGCCCATGTGTGTGCACTCGTACAAGATTAATTTTGTTATTGAATACGGTAAACCACTAGATGCTTCTGTCCCTCAGTACAAGTGCAGTCATCCGAAAACGATTCTTCTGCACACTTTCTTGCGCCACCGCAGAGTTTATGGCAGACTACCTCGGGGTAAAAGATTATTTGCATAACAGTTAAATGTTTAGCAAGGCTTCAATTCACTGTCGGCATTGCAATCTGGCTGAGTCCCAGGATTAAGCGTATCAAAGCAAGGACTAAAGAAGTTTGAGCCGGATGGCCAAGAAGACTTGAACGCTGCATTTCATAGTTTATATTGACCACATTAGAAGCGATACAGCCGTCCAGGCCATTTTAAGAAAAAGACATTGCACAGCGCTTCATTCGATAAAGAAAAAAGTCTTGCATTTTGCATTAATTGTTTGCTCTTAAAACTTATAACAAAATATGAACATCTCAAAATTAGTTATTAATACATCAGGCCGTGTGGTCACTCGTGACGTGAGGGCGCAGTATGGCCCTATGTATAAGCTAGATAAATTACTTCAAACATTTCCAAAAAAATAAACGGCATGGGAATCTGCAGATTCCTAGCACTGAACGTCTCAAAGCAAAAAAGAAGTTACGCCTTAGGGCGTAAAAAAGACGAACGGTGCACTTGTACTGAGGGACAGAAGCATCTAGGGGTTTACTGCATTCAATAACAAAATTAACCTTGCACGAGTGCACACATGTAGGCATATCTCAGTTTAAGCTTGGAATTCATTGCGCTACCCTCGTAAGGAAGTGTGCTGTAGGAAGAATATACAATGCCAAATTTTACTGAAACATTTGCTTAAGTGATGGTGCCAGTGGGAACCATCGCATGCATTTGGTTAAATTGTCTTTTGTCTAAATCCAACAAAAGACTTCCAGTTAATCTGCCTGAGCACAATTATTATCTGTGCTTAATAGGAGTGTCACCTTGGCTTCTAAAGTTTCTTTTCAAATAGCCTTTTCAATGCATTAAATTCCTTGAATGTCAAAAATTATACTTTTAGAAGTTCGAAAGGAGCATATTTCGAACACTGACCGCTTTGTCAAATTGAGAACATTTGGGAGAGAAAGAGATGAACTTCACCGAGTGTCACAATTCAATAGAGACAATCAAATTAGTGGTGCAGGCCTCATACAAAGGCATCGCATGGTTAACTATCTTCAATAAAAAATATGGTTCAGTAGTTTGCTTTCAAAACCAGCTGATGAAAAATGAGAACATCTGCAAATTTATTTACACAACGTGTTGAAATATGTGACTTTGAAGAATGAAAACGAAATTACAAGTATACGAAGCTGACATTTGTACAGAAGCCGGTCATATGTGGAGTTTGACGGAACATACCCAATGGGAGTTTCTCATGACGTAAACACAGCCAACTAAATATAGATCCATTAGGGATAAGACAACAAACAATCTATCGGTTGTGTCAGTGCACCCTTGCCACCGCCAAGGAAAGAAGTGAGAACTTGCTATCAATTTTAAACTTCAAGTGAATCAGTAAGTTTGTGTTCTACTAGTTACTGCTAGAATTTCACATCCTTTCACCAATATGTTGCACTCAAATATAGTGGCTCGTCCTTCTGCCGTTTTTGTTTATTTAGCGGTTACGAGCGAGGATCTAACTGAGTATACTTTATTTGATCGACTGAATGATAAACCAAATTACTCTAAAAAATCAGCAGACCCTCCCGCCATATCAGCGTCCGAGTTGTCAAATGTAGCCAAATATGAGGGCTAAAATGCACGAAATGCTCTTCTTACAGGTGTGAAATGAGTCCCAAGATTCAGATTTGTGTCTTTATTATCATGGCGGCAACCACCGTCGTGTTGGCTGGGTCCTTGTCTCCTCGCGGTTCCGCTAAACAGCCGAGAAACCCCGACATTGCCCTTGCACGTAAGTGTACCCACAACATCAACATGGAAACATTTTCTTTCGTACATGCAGGGTTGGCAAGTAGTTTAAAGAAACAAAGTTTATTTCTCGTTTTCGTTTAATTTTCAAGTTTACAAAGATAGTTTCACGTTTTCAGTAACTTTGGATTGTTCTATCAGAATTATGTATTTAACAAGGTTGCCTAAATAAATGTGCTCTTTTCTCTTTTAGACCGCCGCTTTTTCCAGGAGGAGACTGGGGAAGAAACCGGCTTACAAGATGCCATCAAGAGAACTGGTAAGCCTGTCTTCTCAGCCATTTGCTTATTATTAACACTTGTAAAAACTAATCTAAGTCAGCAAAAGATGCCTAAATGTGAGTTCAAAAAGTTTAACTTTATTAATGACATCAAAAGAACCCAAGAACATTGAGTGACAGAGAGACGAATAATAGCCCAGAACTAGTTGTACTATAGGTGTTGGCAGATTTCTGAAAGTCGCCAACCACAATTGCTCACCCGAAGCAGAGTTTGACCCGGATGGCGGAGGCGGACCGTAACAATTTTTACTTGGAGTCCCGAAATCGTGTTAAGACTTGAGTTGCTTGCATCCAAGGCAAGAAGTATCTGTTCGAGAACGACCTATTGTTTTAATAATAAAAAGGAACTACGGAATAATTAACGAGCAACTGTATTTGAAGACTAGCTAATACAACTGAAACCTGATAATATGGGTACTGATATAAGTATTAGGTGTGTCAGAGTGGCAATTAATCGGCTCTTTGCCCATTTCAGGCATACACAAAGAGGCACAATGCAAACAGCGGTCAACACTTTATTTTTCTGAACGAATGACAAATGAAATGTTTTATTTATTTTTTCTTTGTAGACGCAGAGCTTGTAATTTCGGGCGCCGCACTGGTACAGGCAACGCTGACAGCGGCCCTGACGTCCATTCAGAGTGTTGTACGCATGGTCGCCATTGGCATAGATAATGAATCCGGGAATCTATGGACGGCAAGAAATGTGTACTTTTATTCTGGCACCTCTGAAAAGACCCTACCTTATGAGATTAAACACGGTGGGTAAGAGTGGGTTTTGATATTTCGTCACAGGGAGAAAAATGATTTGCTTCAAGACTAGAAGGGTTTTAATCCTTTTCAATCATACAGCAAATTTGGTGCGACGAATAGAAGCAGCTCGTGATTTAGGGCACGAAGTAACGCCGGGGGTATACTAAATCAACACTGAGCACACTGAAAATTACAATTTATTGTATTATGACAAATACAATTTTGTCAATTATCTTTCCTTTTTTTGCTGAGCGCAATGTGAAAGTTTGTAGCATTAAAATTTACAAATTCAATTTAATTAAGTAAATTTTGAGTTTTAATTCAAATTTATTTTTATTCTATTCATTCAGGTGAAGCCTTAGTGTACCCTGCTCGTAAGACTGCGGGACCTGTTGCTACTGGTGTGGTTGGAGTGTTGGCGTACTACATTAAAGATCTCGATAAGACACTGGCTGTTATGTTCAGTGTTCCTTACGATTACAACTTGTACCAGAACTGGTGGAATATCAAGCTGTACACTGGTCGCGTTACAGCCAGCTACAGCGAATACAAGGATCTTTACTACGACTCAGGCCCTTTTAAAGGGAAGGACGACTCGCACGATAAAGATTTAGGAAGTGGGTTACATGCTCGAGGCTCTATGAGCAGCTCAGGAAAGGCATCCATAATGATAAAAATTACTAAAAATGCATGAAGTCTAGAGCAACAGGCTGTCAGTTGTCATTTATTGGTTCACCCTAGCTAGCCGCTCGTGCGATCAGTGCAACGGGCGAACGTCCTTGTGTCTTACCGATTAGTTAGATTAACGGCAAGTCTCGCAGAACCAATAATAAAAATTTGCATACTCCACTTATGTCTTGGCTAACTTGTCTTTGATTACAAGACCTAATTTTCCATATTCAATGGGACTTCACATACGAAAGTGAGCTTCAACAGCATGCGGTCCTACTTGCTGGGTCTGTGACCCACTTTGGTTTGAAGTTCAAAGAGTGTGACAGCTAAGGCGCGCTAGTCCGGAAACCGCAAACGCGACGTAACGTGCTGACCTGTTGAACTCAACAGTCACTCTAAGAGTTATAAGTACTGGCGGGGCGTTGAATAAAACAAAAACATCGGGCCGTGTTGTCGAATGGGTACGCGGTTGATAAAGTAAAGTGAACAGCTACGAGGTACGCGGTGGATTGTGAAACGTGTACAATTCAAGTGAGTACTTGATTGTAATAGCACTGCTGATTGGTTTAATATCTTGCTTTGGCTTGGATGAGGAGGTGGGGGAGGGGAGGGGGACTGGAACAATCCTCTCCCTCACCCCTCACCCCTTCCCATCCCTGGAGGGTCAGCTTCGCAGGGTAATTCGGAGCTGATTAAAATTGAGGTGTATCGGGAGTTGTTCAAAATGCGAGCATGAAGTTTTTTAAAATAATCTTGAATCAAAGCCGTTTACCCAGTACAAGCATTACACTGGGTCGCAGTTTCAGCTATTCCTATTTTGGAATAGACCCAATGGAGCGCGTATATATATAATACTGCATTTGGTTTTGGGAACCCTGCATTGCTTTGTTTGTTCTGTGTTAAGTTAGTCCTGGTACACTGGCGTTTAACCCTTTCACTCCCAAGAGTGATCAAGTTCAATTTTCTCCTTCATTTTCGGCAGCACAAATAAATCAAACAATAAAGAGAACTTGGCTTTTTTTACCTTGCTCAGTTGATAGTTGATTAAACTATCAATTCTCATTACACAATATATTATATATATATATATATATATATATATATATATATATATATATATATATATATATATATATATATATATATATATATATATATATATATATATATATATATATATATATATTTATGACCCATCAAATATTTCTTCCCGCGCCTGATTGGTAGAAACGTGACACGTGACCGAATAACGTCCGCTCGTGAGCGGACATTATCAGCGAATAACCCCCGCCTGGCGAACTAACGCTGTTTATTGACAATATCCGAACACAGTTCTATTTATTTAGTCACAAAAATCATTACAAGACGACTACTGAGGAGGACATCAATTTATTGGTCGAAAATGCAGTTCCAGAAAGCACTAAAAAGCTTCACAGTTTCCGCGCCGTTATTTGCGCTGCGAGAGGAAATATTTGAAGGATAATAAAGACAATAAACTACTTTTGGCTTCGGAAATATGCACGGATAATTGTCCTTGGACATTATCTGTTCCTCGAAGCTCGCAGTTGCTCGTTCGCTTCTCGGAACAGATAATATCCTCGGACAATTATCCGTGCATATTTCCTCGCCAAAAGTAGTTTATTGTTTATATATATATATATATATATATATATATATATATATATATATATATATATATATATATATATATATATATATATATATATATATATATATATATATATATATATATATACAGTCAATCCCGAAAAGGTTGTCCAGTCTGAATATATAAATATACAAATATATCTGTCACGTGACGACCTAAAACTATCGTGTTTTAAACTGGAAATGCTCCAAATACTCTTAGTTTTATCATTCTAATGACTAGCAATCATAAAATTATATAAACATGCTGACTTAATGTATTTCTTTGTCGTTATACGGTGTTTTTCAGTGGTCACGTGATAGATATATTTGCCTAAATATATATTTCAACTGGACAACCTTTTTGGGATTGACTGTATATATATATATATATATATATATATATATATATATATATATATATATATATATATATATATATATATATATATATATATATATATATATATATATATATATATATATATATATATATATATATATATATATATATATATATATATACAGTCAATTCTGAAAAGGTTGTCCAGTTGAAATATATATTTAGGCAATTATATCTATCACGTGACCACTGAAAAACACCGTATAACTACAAAGAAGTACATTAAGTCAGCATGTTTATATAATTTTATGGTTGCTAGTCATTAGAATGGTAAAACCAAGAGCCTTTGGAGTGTTTTCAGTTTAAAACACGATAGTTTTAGGTGGTCACGTGACAGATATATTTGTATATTTAGGCATCTAGACTGGACAACCTTTTCGGGATTGACTGTATATATATATATATATATATATATATAATATATTTCCGCTTGGATATTATTTAAAATTTTTTTTTCAAACCACGGTTTGTGTAGCAACGTCACCAGTCGGCCGCTAAAAAATATCTTTGCCGCATGGCAGTCTGGTTTAGTTCAGACAACGTGCACAGTCTGTGTCGGGGAAACCCACGTATGTTATTGATTTAGTTAATTGATTTAGTTATAAATATTCAGTCACGAAAGTTCCGGTTTGTTATTAAGAGATTATGTGCACCTGCATTAGATTTCAGATGCTTCCACACTACAGTAAAACTACGGTCGAGAGAAAATTACATGAGGACTTTAGTCAGTAATTACACGAGGATTTTAGCGAGTAGAATTACTAAAGCTACGGAATTTTTACTGTAGAATTACGCAGGCTTAATAGACCAATAAATAGAAGGCCTTTTTTATGGCGCTTGATTGAGTTCAAAATTAGAATCAATAAATTCATCGACTTTTAAATTCGTCGCGTCTCTAATTCATTGAACATCCCAAATTCATGAACACTCAGATCGATGGAAACGTGAATTCTTCACCAAACAGTCAAATTCATCGAACAGCCGAATTCATCAAACAGTCAAATTCATTGAACAGCCGAATTCATCAAACAGTCAAATTCATCGAACAGTCGAATTCATCAAACAGCTGAAAACAGCCCGTCCTAATTCCCCGCGGTTCAATCATTGAGAAAAGAACGACTTCCATATTTGGAATCCATTGTTGACAGCACCGGGACACATTCCAATTGACTGGATCGCATGAAGCTTCGCTTTTCAGCACTTCGTGCTGAACGCGAGCTTAAAAAACTGAACGATTGCTACGAGATTGGACGTTTTAATGCCTTTCGTGTATCGCTATCATTATGTTACACTGTATAAAATCTGTATAAATGAAACTGAATAGAGACAAAGAAAATCCACAAAAACCACACACAAAAAAGGGAAAATGTAGATTAGTTTAAGTTTTCCTTGCTGCAATAAAAAAGTATGTGTACACAGCAGCAACATTCAAGTGAGTAATCTATAAGCTTTTGGTGCTGGCCAATATGTCACATTTTCCACAAGCTGACTATATTCCATGGACTAACAGCTTCCAAATAAAACTATGTAGTTTGGCTGGAATACAGTACAATCTATTGTAAATTCTCTGAGAATCCTCTGCCATCATAATCAGTGTACAATATTTACAAAACAGGAAGCTAGCACAGAGTAAGAACTGATCAATCAACACTGCAGAGTGAGTGCATCAAGAGGAGGGATTTGGGCCACATTATAGTACTTGTCCTTGACTGCCAACAGGACCTTCTCGGGAATCTCTGAGATCATTGTATTCAGCTTTAGAATGCAGTCTTTTAGGTCACCCTTTTTGTATCCTGTGTAATACACAAGGGTTGGGGTCCAGTTACCAGCGTCAGTCATCAACATGGCCAGAGCAAGGCAAGAAGCAGCCAGGAGTGAGGCCTTGCAGTTGACAAAAGAACAGTCTTGTAGGGTGGATTCCAGGACAAACTGAGCCAGGGTGAGAGTCTCTTCATTGGCAAATGCTGCCTGGAAGAGTGAAATGAAGAATTGACTGTCAGATGGTTTTAAAATATGATCAAGATACTTTTACTTACTACACTCAAAAAGGGGGAGGGGGATGGAAGAGCCAAATAAGGATTGAATATCTCAGAACTTTGTCTGTCAGCAGCTGATGTCAAGAGGCATGATGTCATAGTAGCAAAAAAAACCTTTTGGTTGATTGAATTTAGAGCTGACATTTGCATATCTTGTCAGGAAGCTGTATGGAATGGGAATGTTGACGTCACATTCCATGTTGATAAAAATTTTCTTCTCCATCTGGATGAGCTCATCATGTTCGTAGGTGTCATCACAGATATAAAGAAAGGCATCCAGACAAGCATAGTCGCTGACACAAATTTTCCTGTTATAAAAGAAGAGGATAACTTAGGATAACAGAAACTAAACATTTCGACATCTGGATGTGGTCAAAGATACCATGGAGCCCAGGAGTGTACTCTCATTGTTATATTTCCTACATAGGGATGTTCTGTCCGATAGGGATATCCTTTTCAGGCTCCTCTGTCTAAACCGGGGTATAAAAGTTTACATTTTCGCGCCTTTAACATGCTTAGATCTCCCAGAGAATTTCTCCTCCTCTCCTCCCCCTTGACCACATTTTTGCACCTGCCATTAATTTCTCACAATTTCTTCGTATGCTTTGATGGAAAAACGTAACGTATCTCTGTCTTAAACAGGGTAATTTTTGATCCAGTCTTGAACAGGGTCACAATTTTACTTTGTCTTATACAGGGTAGCAAAATTTACATAAATGTGTTTTGAATAGGGTCAGGGTTTTGTAAAGTCAGTGGAACCTCGCTACCCAAATTCCTATTGAGTAACCACCCTGGACCATTTAAAAGGTCCCTAAATTAACTACCAAAGAAATGGTTATCGTTTTCCCAGCCCCTGCATATATACATGTAAGCTGAAAGAAGCCATTCAACTTTATAATCACAGCAATACATATCTATAATTTTATACTAAACATCTGAGACAGTCCATGCCCACTTGAAAACTATGCAATATATGCTGTACATTCATTAACCTTATGAGTTTCATGACATAACAATCAAAGTTTTTGTCAATTTAATTTTAAGTGATTATGTCACCAAAGGAGATTTTCATTTTACTACAATACACATACCTCAAACTTAGCAGAGATCATGCAACAACGAGGCTGCTCCCACAAGCTGCAGGTTTGGCTTGAGACTTTGTTTTTAGCCAGGTAGTGGTCAAGGAGCTTTACACCAAGATAAAGTGTCTCATCATAGAAGCCAAAAGTTCACTGAACCTCCATAAGCCAGTCAATAAGTGAAGCTCGCATTGCTGGTGTGATCTCAGCAGCCTTCCTCTCCATGAATGGTTTGATGGGGAACAGATTCTGGGGAGACATTTTATACTGAAATTAGTTGCTAAGTTGACAGAAAAGCTTGAATTAGTGCCAGTGTTTGACCCAAGCCCGTCAGACTATCAATAATTCTCTTGCCAATAAGCCCTTACAAAGTTCAGCAGGTGATAGACAAAATGGCATGCACAGGAGATGTCTTATAAAATATACTGAAATCTTCCCAGTTCTTGTTAACAGGCATGGTGTCTCAACAAAATTTGTAAATTAAATGTTTGCAGGAGTGATGGGCAGCACTATTGTTAAATTATATGAGCACAAAGTAAAGTGTACCCCGCAGTATTGTACACTACCTAAAATTATCATAGTGTAACGTTTTTTCCGAGTGAAGATAGATTAACGGCCGCAGTCGCAACAAAAGCACCAGCGCAGATCAGAGAGAGAGAATCAACTGGTTTATTTTATTAGGAATGCGCTACTTAGATCCGATTACATTACGCAAGAACAACGTGGCGTCTGCCAGCGGTCAATCAAGATGGATCATTAACCTACTAACTAACTAACTAACTAACTAACTAACTAACTAACGTATTTCGTTACATTACTCCCTCCCTTGAAAAAGGGGATATGTCCTCATATCAGGCCAACAAATAACAACAACAGACAATGTAAACAATTGGAAATAACAACTTGGAAGAACAAGAATCATCAGCTGAATGTCATTTTACATCATTCCGAGCCCAGCACATAGTTTTGTGTCCATCTGGATGGTTGACTGTACGCCGCGGCCTAGTTGGCACTCGGGGCGCCTGTGTGCGGCTTGGCGAGTTGGGTAGGGCCTTTCACTTCCCTGCCATTTCCGGTCCGCCTGGTATTTGCTGGTCTTCCGGAGCCTCTGGATTGAGCCTGGTCGGGGGATTCGCGCCAGTGTAGGGCTTCAGTCGGTCGAAGTGCACCACTTTAGGTTTTGCCCTCTCAGTTAGCTGGATGCGGTACACCACGTCGCTTATGCGTTTGGTCACCAGGTAAGGCCCATCCCGGGGACGTTGTAGCTTTGGGGTGATGCCTTTCTTCCTCGCAGGATTGTGTAACCAAACCGCGTCTCCCACGTTGTACAGGCATTGATCCACTCGGTGGTCGTAATGCCTCTTCTGCCTCTCGCTCTCGATTTTGAGTGTCTCTCGCGTGAAGTAGTGTGCCTTCTCCATTCGCTGCTGGAGCTTGTGCGCGTACTTCGTAGGGGAATGGAGGGTTTCCTCCTGAGGCCTGGAAAACAGCAGATCGACGGGCAGTCGTAAGTTTCTTCCCAGCATTAACTCGCTTGGACTGCATCCGGTGGTTTCGTGTACCGACGATTGGTAAGCCATCATAACGAACGGCAAGTGTTCGTCCCAATCTCTCTGGTTTTCGGCCACAAACTTTGACAGCATGTTCTCCAGGGTTCGGTTGTATCTCTCGACCATGCCATCAGATTGTGGTCTGAGGGGAGTAGTTCTAGTCTTGTCGATGTTGAGCAACAGGCACATCTCTTGGAACACGGCAGATTCGAAATTACGTCCCTGATCCGAATGGAGTTGTCTGGGGACCCTAAACCTGACAACAAACTCTTCTACTAGGTGTTTGGCCACCGTTGTTGCTTCCTGGTTGGGCATGGAATAGAACTCGGTCCATTTAGTGAAGTAATCGGGGACTACCAGGATGTACTTGTTGCCCCGATCACTCTCCGGCAGTGGACCGAGAACATCTAAGGCAACTCTCTCAAGGGGCGCACCAACGTTGTACGTCTTCATTGGCGCCTTCGGTGTTTTCTGGGGTCTGTTCCTTGAAGCGCACATGTCGCAGCTCCGGCACCATCGTCTGACATCCCCTCCACAGCCTCGCCAGTAGAATAGCTCGCGCACCTTTGCCAGGGTCTTACTGATTCCAAGATGGCCTGCTGTCTTACTGTCATGGAGCTGTCGCATGATATCAGCCCTTAGCGTCAATGGTACAACCAGCTGCCACGTGATTTCGTCCCCACGATCAGACTCCCATCGCCGATAGAGTAATCCTTCTTTCAGGTACAAGCGGTCCCACTGAGCCCAATAGCATTTAACTTCTGCTTTCGCGTGGGAGACGTCAGACCATTCGGGACGCTTTCCGCCTGCCTCCTTCCACTCAATTAATGGTCTGAGTTCCTTGTCAGCTAATTGTGCCTCTCGCAACTGTGTGTTGCTCCAGGACACGGGCATACTTGGTCCTTCGTCACTACTTCAGGAAACAATGAGTGTATGGACCTTCCTCTCTACTTCAGGAAATGAGTGTATGGACCTTCCTCAGTACTTCAGGAAACAATGAGTGTATGGACCGACACCACATTGGCGACCTCCTCAAGGCTGAATTTTGCTCAGTCGGTGCCGGGACAGCCACTGAACTTAAACATCACAAGCAGCCAATCGCCATATTGGATCATCGAGCAAGGATAAATCTCAATATACTCTTTCGAAAAGAGAATCTCAACACCAGAAAGAAATACAATGTCACCAAGCGTAAATTCCTTCGCTGCGTTATCAACTACGCTGCAAACAGAGTTGCAACCTTCAATCCTTGCGTAATTCCACTGATCGGAATCCACCCAAATCCCGGTCCTACAAAACATCCGTGTGCAATCTGCAAAAGGGCTGTCGCCAAGAACCACAGAGCACTATGCTGCGCTGAATGCTCCTCGGAAGCACATATCAAATGTTGTAACATCACTCCGAAGGAATACGTTTTTATTACCACGAGCTACAAGCAATGGAAATGTAAATCATGCACGGATTTAGTTCCACTTCAGTTGTTACCTTTCTACTCCATCAGCGATGAAGCGTTTCTTGTAGAAACTGGGCTTGAAGAAGCCGGCTCACCAGACCCGTGTGACGACGAAACCTCCACGTTCCCAGCTCCCGATGACTGGTACAAATCACACATAAAAGACTACTACAAGTCAAACGTAAAGATAGGTCACCTAAACATCAACGGAATTTACAACAAACTGGACGAAATCAAATCAATGCTGAACAATTTCTTATTTGATATCCTGTTTGTGGCAGAAACCAAGATCGACAACACCGTCTCTGAAGCTCTCTTAAAACACCCGAACTATAGAGTTGTACGCAGAGACCGTAAGAAAGGAGCTGGAGGCTTACTGGCATACATACGAGCAGATATGTCAGTCTACCGGAGGAGCAAGCTCGAACCGAAAGGACTAGAATCCATCTGCTTAGATGTCAAAGACACAAACAACACACGATTTCTGATATGTGCCTGCTATCGCTCACCAGGTAAATGTAAAGAAACTGACTTCATCGACTCGCTAACAACAGCTACAGAAATAATGTATAAAGCGAGGAACGAACTACTGCTACTAGGTGACTTCAATATGGATATGACCACAGATAAAGAACGATCCCCCAACAGAATCCTAACTGACTTCTGCCACAAGTTCTGCCTCGCAAACCAAATCACAGAGCCAACCCGCGTTACAGCCACATCAAGCACATTAATTGACGTTGTCCTCTCTAGTCACCCTGATAGGTACGCCAAAAGCGGATCCCTTCACCTTGGAATCAGCGACCACGATCTCATTTACACCGTTCGCAAGAGTAAGCTCCCTCGCCCCAGCCCACGCATTATCGAGTACAGGAGTATGAAGGACCTTATCACCGAGGCCTTCCTCAAAGATCTTCAGCGTGTCCCCTGGGACTCTTCGTACGTTTATGAGGACGCTAATGACATCTGGGCACACTGGTCAGCACTTTACAAGCAAGTATTAGATAAACACGCCCCAATTAGGACAAAGCAAATAAGAGGGGACCAACTACCCTGGATTACGCCAACTATTCTCCGCGAAATATCTCGTCGGAACCGATTATACAAACTACACAAACGAAACCCATCCAGCACTTCCTGGGAGACATATAGAGTCCAAAGAAACAAAGTAACATCTATGAAGCGCAGTGCTATGAAGAACTTTTGTGAAGACGTCTCATCTAATGCTCGCCACCAGGGAGAATTCTGGAAGAAAATGAAGCCCCTTCTGCCAAGTACTGGCGGAAAGAAACACGGCAAGATCATTCTCGTGGACAACGGCCAAGTACTCACGGAGCCTCAGGCAATAGCTGAATCATTTAATCAATACTTCAGTCAGACGGTTGACGGCGATGAAGCAAATCTTACCACTGAGGATCTTGCGAACCACCCCAGCGTTAGAGCGATCGCTGTGAGACACCCCCAAGATGTGTTCTCCTTTCAACCAGTTAACGGTGAATTTATACGAAAAACTCTGGAAGACCTGAACCCCAAAAAGGCTGTCGGTGCAGATGGCATATCAGCCCGACTACTAAAACTGTCTGCTCCCTCCATTGCTGAAGAAGTGAAAAAGTTGATCAATCACTTTATTATCCATCGATCATGGCCATCGGAATGGAAAAGGAGCAACCTAATCCCCGTCTATAAGAAATCAGAAAGCACTGACAAAAAGAATTACAGGCCTGTCTCAGTGTTAACTGCACTTTCAAAAGTGTTTGAAAGGGTAATGTATGCCCAGGTGTACGATTTGATCCACCCCATGTTATCCCCGAATCTGTCAGGATTCCTTAAGGGCCACTCGTGCTGCTCGGCCCTACTAAAAATGACGGAGGACTGGCGTGCATCCCTTGATCAACGCCACCATGTTGCAGCCGTTGCCGTCGACCTCAGCAAAGCGTTTGACTCGGTCTGTCATAGCTTGATGTTAGCCAAACTTAAATCTTACGGCTTCACAAACGGCGCACTTGACCTGATGTCCGCCTACCTGAGAGATCGCCAACAAAGGGTCAGGATAGACGGTACACATTCGGATTGGTCAGCTGTACACACGGGTGTACCACAAGGGTCCCTCCTATCACCACTCTTGTTCAATATATACACAAATGATCTGAACTATTTTGTATCAAATGTATCACTAAGACTATACGCTGATGACACCACAGAATACGCCTCAGACGCATCACCCGTAATGCTACAGTTCATAACTAACGATAACATCAAGACCCTGTCTAAATGGTTTGACTCCAACTACTTAACACTAAACGCTTCCAAGACCCAATCTATTGGTATTGGTCCTTCAACGTACAACTACACTTTTGAAATAAATGAGTCCGCCGTACAAGTTTCTGATGACCTGAGAATTCTTGGGCTTACAATTGATAAAATGTTGACCTTCAAGTTGCACATCACCCTTCAATTGAAGAAAGCCTATGCTAAGGCCGCAGCTCTGAGAAGAATGCGCCGTTTTATACCTACGGACATCATGGTGCGTCTATACAAGGCTTTTATTCTGCCCCACCTGGAGTACTGTAGCCCAGTGTTAATTTGCATTGGCAAAGGACAAGCCAAAAGACTGGAAGATGCCAACTATTACATCTTGAGAACAGTACTTGGCTTATCCAGCTCACACAGCTATGATGCAATTCTTAGAACCGCTAAGATGAAATCTCTAGCTCATCGCAGATACTTCCAATCACTGATCCTCCTTTTTAAATGCCTTAAAGATCAAGGTCCTCGATACGTGAAAGACTTATTTAACCCTCGCACTGTCAGCAAATATAATCTTCGAGGGAACAGCAGCAAGTTGGAACAACCTAATTTTAATTCTCACTGGCTACACAACTCATTTTCTTATATCACTAGCCGTGCATGGAACAATTTACCTGCTAAAGTCCGCGAAACGGATAACATTAAAGTTTTTAGGAAACTTTTATATGAGGTAAATCTGTCACCAGAAACTAGCGGCTGCTCATGTTTTATCTGCTCCGATTAATACGGACACAAATGGAGTTTTCAATAATAATATGGTAGTAATTAGTGTAATTAGCTAGTAAAAGTAATTAGATAGTACATTAGCCAGTATTTCTTAGTCAATCGCCATTTTTATACAATTAGTTAGTCACTGTATTTTAGATATGTATATTAGCATAGTAGTTTTTGGCTTATTTCGTAATTTTAACGAAATTTAGTATTTATTTTACCTTAATATCTTCATATTGCTTTCACGTGCGTGTTTTAACGAGTTATTACTCCTAAACGTTACGTGGTTAAATAAACTATTGTATTGTATTGTATTGTCGTCTGACCTGGACGTGCTACTATCTCCGTCTGTCGCCAGCCTGGCGGACGTCGTTGTGCTTCTGGTCTGCACGGCGCACAATGTTGCTGCAGGACTGACCTCCACCAGGCTCTCTGTCTCTTCCTCGCCCATGCCATGCTTGGTAGGTTCGGTCGCATTCGCTGCTCCGCCACATTCACAGATCCGCATCTCCTCGGTGGCGGAATTCCCTTTTCGCTCGGCATTCTCACAGTACTTGCAGGCTCCACAGGGTCTCCTCGACAGTGCATCCACATTTTCGTGGTGCTTGCCTGGTCGATGTTGGATTTCAAAATCATACGTGCCCAGCTGTTCCAACCACCTGGCTAGTTGTCCTTCTGGATTTCTAAAGTTCAACAGCCACTGGAGGGCTCCATGGTCTGTGCGCACGAGAAACTTTCTACCGTACAGATAGTGGTGGAAGTTGCGCACGCCTTCGACCATACCCAAGAGCTCCTTCCTCGTCACGCAGTATCTTCTTTCCGCCTTGTGCAACACTCTACTGTAGTACGCAACCACTCGCTCCTTCCCGTCCTGTAACTGCGACAACACAGCTCCTATCCCTTGATTGCTAGCATCTGTATCCAGCACGAAGGGTCCCTCACGAGTTGGGTACGCCAGGACAGGTACATGCGTCATCGCTTCCTTGAGCTTCCGGAATGCCTCGTCGCTTTCACTGGTCACTGGAATGGCCTGTTGTTCTGCTCTGTTAGCTTGTACAGTGGTTTGGCAACATCTGCAAATCCTTGTACAAAGCGCCTGTAGTAAGAACAGAGTATTAAAAAGCTCCGCACCTGTGCTACTATTTGGGGAGTGGGCCATTCCACGACAGACCTGATCTTAGAAGGATCCGTGGACACCCAGTCTTTGCTGACAATGTGTCCCAGGTACGACACACGCCTCTGGAACAAGTGGCACTTGTTGGCACTCAGCTTCAAGCGTGCGGCTCGTAGACGCAGGAAGACGTTCCTCAGTCGCTTCAGTTTGTCCTTGAAGTGCTTGCCATGGATGATTAAGTCGTCCAGGTAGACTAAGCACAGTTCTGGCGGCAGGCCTGAGAGCACTCGTTCCACCAGGCGCTCAAAGGTTGCGGGCGCATTTGCAAGTCCGAAAGGCATCACTCTAAACTGATAGAGCCCCGACCCGGCAGTGAATGCTGTCTTCGCCTTATCTCCCTCCTCCATCTCCACTTGCCAGTAGCCGCTCTTCAGGTCAAGTGTCGAAAACCATTCTGATCCAGCAAGAGCGTCTAATGAATCGTCTATCCGCGGAAGTGGATAGGAGTCCTTGATTGTTACGTCATTTAGTCTGCGATAGTCAACACAGAAGCAAGTGGATCCATTCTTTTTCTTCACGAGAACTATAGGGGAAGCCCACGGGCTAGAAGACTGTTCTATCACTCCTCTTTCAAGCATCTTCTCTACCTCCGCCTCTGCTTCCTTCTTCTGGTGTATAGGCATCCGTCTCGCTGGCTGTCGAATCGCCTTTGCCCCTCCAGTATCTATCCGGTATTTCACAACTCCGGTTCTACCCAAGTCATCGTCTGAGGAGGCGAACACATCAGAGAATTCTGTCAGAAGAGCTGTGACCTCCTCTCGCTGACCAGCGTCAAGATGCTGAGAGCTCTGGTTCAGCAAGTCTTTCAGAAAGTCGGGCACATCTGTACGTGCATCCGTTGCCTTGCAGCCATCGGGTTTCTGACATGAAGCGACTGTGATCGTTGCACCACCGGCATCCAACACGTCGGGTACAGGCTCACACCACGCTACAGTCGTGTCTTTATGCACCATTTGATGCTTTGAAGTTGGGTTGAACAGCCGCAAGGGGACGTCTTTCATTCCCATGTCAACCACGGTTTTGGCTACCAGCAAGTTGTTTCGTTTAACAAATTTATCGGCGCCTTCTAGCACTCCAGGACCAGCCGCCATACTCGGTTGCATGTACTTCCCTGGTACAATCATCTCTGCTCCTGGTGGTATCACGACGGTTTCACCCACTGCAACACGACAGCATGTGGTTCCCAGCAGGTTTTGTGCACATGTCACACTCCCTCCTGGTAGAATGAGCTGGTAGTTGCCTCGGTTGCATTTAAGCTCACACCCTAGTCTGCGCATCTAGTCCATTCCAAGAATCCCGTCCAGCCCAATGTCGGCAACCCAGACTTCATGAACAACCTCTGTGTGCCCCAGCTGCTGTTGGATAGCTGCTTTGCCAGCGAAGGGAAGCGAACGTCCATCAGCCAACAACATAGTCGAGACAACGTTCTCTAAGGCAGGGCGCACCAACTCGGGAATCTTCTGGTAGACCTCAGGTGTTACAATGGTAATTTTAGAGCCTGTATCTGCCAGGAAGTTTGTCTGAACACCGCCAATAGTTCCTTTTACAAATAGTCCGTTTTCCGTTGTCGTGTTTACTCGCAGGGGGGTCTGGTGGGGCCTGTTCAGTCTCGGTGTTGCCGGGTTCTGGCCCTCGAATCCGGCTGTCTTCCGTTTCCCTGGTTCTGGGGGTCTCCTGGCAGTTTCTCTGCAAATGTCCAGCTTTTCCACATGTCCAGCAGCGTGTGGGAGAGTTCTGCCGTCCAGGCGAACGTCGTGGACTTTGAAGGGAAACCACCAAAGACTGGGGGAGTTCAGCCATGGTGTCTAGTTTCTGATCGAGGGGGTTTCTCTCCCCTTCTTCCGGAGTAACGTTTTCAATTGTGTCCGGTACAGTTCAGTATGGTGCTCCGCTCCAAACCGAGAACTCAACGCGGCAACCAGAGAATTGAAATTCCGCCCACTGTGCTCGTTTAGGTTCCCGAGGACGGCCTGGGCGTGACCCTTTAAGCTCGCCGCCAAGTAAACTGCTTTGGTCTTATCCTCCCAGCCATTCAGCTCCGCGATCAAGTCGAATTGGGCTTTGTAGTCCTCCCAGGAATTGTCGCCATCGAATGTGTTTGGCTTCAGCGACTTTCCAAACTTGCTTTTCCCAGTGCTTGGCTTTGGTGGGCACGAAGCTGTCTCTTTCATTGCCTCGGCCATGGTTTGGAGCTGGTCAAGATGATCCGCCAATTCGTCATGGCAGTCCACGAATGAGGGTGGGGACTGGGTCGACGCAGGTTGAGTTGGTGGAGGGGGCCTGGGTTGCACATGGCTCCGCTCGAGTGACTTGAGATGGAAAATCTCTGCTCGAAGTTCCCGAGTCTCCTCCGTGTGCAGCAGTCGTTGCTGTTCTAGTGCCCTCGAGAACTGTGCGGTGATGTCAGCCATGTCTTCGCGATGGCTTTTCGTCGTCTCGTCGAGCCGCGGGTTGAACTGTTCGGCTTGCTCCCTGTACATTGCTTGGATTGAGGCCATCGACGCAGCGATGTCTTTCATGTAGTCGCTGGTCGCGTGGGGTGTCGAGCTGGCTGGGGGGACGAAGTCAACACGTGTCGCGGCCAGGTCTGCTGTTCCGAAACGCTTACCGGTTTTGAGCGGTCCAAAGGTGACCACCGGGTCATCAGTGCTTGCGTTTACGGTTGCCATTTTTAACCGCTGCCACAATGTAACGTTTTTCCGAGTGAAGATAGATTAACGGCCGCAGTCGCAACAAAAGCACCAGCGCAGATCAGAGAGAGAGAGAGAATCAACTGGTTTATTTTTTTAGGAATGCGCTACTTAGATCCGATTACATTATGCAAGAACAACGTGGCGTCTGCCTGCGGTCAATCAAGATGGATCATTAACCTACTAACTAACTAACTAACTAACTAACTAACTAACGTATTTCGTTACAATAGGCAAAGAATCCAGAACCACACCCAAAAATCCTTGACCACACCCCATAAAACTGGCATGCACACTATATACCTTGCATAATTTTGTCAAGGGTGTGGTCTAGCATAAAGGGACTGCTCTCTTTCTTTTTCATGTTCCTGAAGATATCTTCTGCATATTCTGCTGCCATAAATGGATCAGGCAAGTCATCTGTATCTATATCGAGAATCTCTTCGTGTGCTTCAACATTTTCATCCTGAAGGTTAAGCAGTTTGAGACTTTGCCAGTTTAAGGTATCAGGATACCCTCCGGACTTTGCCAGATTCGAAAAAATTTTTTTTGGCTTAACGAAATTATTACATGTTTTACCTTGTGTTTCTGAAAACAAAATTTGGATACCTATGTTTTTCCTCGAGATATTTAAACGAAAGGATTTTATATTTCTCTTTCTCGCCGGAAGCTACCTGTCAACAGATCGTTAGTATCACCCGTCTGCGCAGCATGCGGCTTGCGCGTCAGTCGTGCAAAACAATAAAGTACAAATTTTAGCCGCGCGACGGATAACGCATGACTAACAGCAGATCTGCAAGAATATCGAAATGCCATAAGAAATATTTCCCTGTATGCCTTTGTGAACGCTTTCTTACGTTTAGAACGAGTTTGTCGTTTGCTTGAACTCATTCCGAATTCCAACTGTGGCTGCAAAAGGTTGAATTGGTGTCGAGTGGTGTGTGCAACTGTGAAGCGAAAATAGATGTTGCGAAACTTACCCGAACGAAGCGTTGATGTCCGTAGTTATACACGGCGGCCTTTTGTGCTGCGTGTTTCAATTACCGACAAAATGCCTGGAAAGCCTCTATGCGAAAGCACTAACTGCGGTGTTTTGACAGATTGCTGACAGATGAGGCGATTATGTAAACAGGTTTCCGGCTCCCTGGTCAGAATCTTTAAATGTGTTTTTCTCGGTGTTTTCGAAACGCGGAAAAGTGTTTCTTTCGGAAACCTGCATTTCACTGGATTTTAATCGATTGGCTTGAAACTTGGCAAATATGTGAATCAATATCAAAGCTACAAAAAGGTGTCTCCGATTTTAATTCTTTTTTTTTGTTCGGAAGATATGTCCGCTTTTGTCTTGCGCGTAGCTAGAAATATGATCGGCCAACTTTAAAAGTCAATAACTTTGTATATGGACAAGATATTAAAATTCGGAGACACCTTTTTTTTCTTCATTGTGTCAACATTAGGCTGAAACAATAAATAATCAAATCGGGTAAAATCTGAGTGACATTAGGCTTTTTGAATGAGGCAAGGTCAAAATTCACTCGGAAGCTGATAACTTTCTTTCTTTAGCAAATTCAAAAAATATAAAGCTTTACCCTAAATCTATGATTGTTGAGCTTTCAGAAAATATATACTTTATTATTAGTTAAATGTAACGCTAGCGCGAAAAATGGGTTTGAACGCATGTCGTTCACGAGGGTATCCTGATACCTTAAGAAATGATCACATACCGTAAATTATCCTGGTCCACTCACCAAGGGGTTTGTCAGCAAAGGTATACAAGGGGAAGCTCCGCCCCGAGGTCCAAATCCTTGTCATTTTCACATACCCAGGAGCGGATTTAGGGGGAGGAGGGGGTGGATTGGGTGGCAAAAAAGAAAATTTTGGGTATTTTGAAATATAAAATAGAAAAATAATCAATCTGGACATGTGTCTCAATATATGTAATTGTGTTTTCTAGTTAAACCAGTGATAAAAATGCACTATTTGATTTTCTCTTATGTGAGTCGGTCACTTCAGGAAAATGGGGAGCACGGAAGCGGAGAGATCGTTTACTTGTGTTCGGAGGGTTCATACTTTGCTCCGCAGCACAATGACCACCGATGTCAGATTTGGCTGTCATCGCCATGCATGCACACACAGTTTCCATCAACAGAAGGCAGGTTTGCGAGAAATTTATGGCACTGCACCCCAGAGCCAACTACTTCTTTCTTCTTTTAGACAATATTGACTTTATCGTTAAGAGAAATTCAAAAGTTTTGATAATATAATATATCCAACACAGTTACTTATATATATATATCCGGGACCCGAGTGGCGTATTTTCCATATCCTCACTAGTGAGGATATTGTTGGAATCATTTCCCGCTTATGCACGGTTGTTTGTGCAATTTCTCATAAAACACTCGTGTCAAATATAATAAAAAGAAAGTTACACGGCGGCTTGAAGATATGGATTTTATTTTCTCGTGGTAAAAACTCGCAAAGCGCTCGTTCGTAAAATATTGTTTTTACCACTCGAAAATAAAATTCATATCTTCGCGCCGCCGTGTAATATCCTATATATATATATATATATATATATCCTATATATGTTTTTCACCCTCAACCATTCTCGACATATTAGTAAGTGGACGAAAATATGTTTGTAATGTTTTAAAGATATCGCTAGCTAAAGCTTAAAAACATAAGAAAAATCCAGAACTTGGCAATCCCCAAAAGTGGCCGCGGTCGCTTACCAGAGCTTCTATTTTGAGTGACAATTCAAGCGGGGTTTAAAGCCCCATGCACACGAGCAAGTTTTCTATGACAAGTTTTCTGTGACAAATGATTTGCCCGTGTATACGGTCGAGCAACTTTTTTTTTCACAAGTTTTTTGACAAATTTTCGTTGTTTCTTTTCCTTCTGACTTTGACTTCCATAAACTTTTCGCGTGATCTCAAAGCCTCCAGCAAGAGGCTAACTGCATTATTTGGCTAATTCAAAGACTTTGTTGTCAATGTTGTGGATGCCGCCATCTTGACCGTGCGAACACGCTTGCAAATGAAGACATGGGAACTAAAGTTTTCCGAAAACCTTTGACGAGTTTTCGTGTACACAATCAAATTTCACATGTGACAAGTTTTCCCTGTCATAAAAAAGCTAGCACGCCAGCTTTTCAGCAAATGCATTTGTCACAGAAAATTTGCCCAAATTTTCTCATGTACACGAGCATAAAAATCTTGTCACAGAAAACTTGTCATAGAAAACTTGCTCGTGTGCATGGGGCTTAACAACGGTAGTCGTAGCTTGAGCTGGTCGCTTACGAAAGCGATCGCAAAGAGAGCTTCTACTGTATGTATAAAAACATAGAATAGCTTACTCACTCTGGAACTCTTTGTATCATCCCTGACAGCAACACTGCTTTCCCAAGTCGCAGATTATACATACAGGTGAGGATTCTGCTTGTGAAAAGATAACATTGTTGACTGGTGGTATTGCGAAGAACAGGCATGCTTTAGTTTCATATGGGGCATGGGTCTTTATTGTAGTAGCAAGTACCCCTATTTTCAAACTTCTTGCAAACTTCTTCGGAAACTGAGATTGATATTCAGATTACAACTAAACTTATACCCGAGAAAAAATAACCTCAAACAAAACATGTATGGTAAGACAAAATAGAATACTGACGGAAAAAGGCAATTGCTAAAAATGTATTCAGAATATATCAAGAATACAATAGTCAGTCTTGAACCTTTAATTTGAGATCTTATCAACGAACTATTAGCGCAGACTATTTAAGTGGTCGCTAGCTAAAGCTTAAAAACAAAATAAAAAGACCAGAACTTGGCAGTCCCCAAAAGTGGGCGCTGTCGTTTACGAGAGCTTTTATTTTGAGTAACATTCAAGCGGGGTTGAACAGTGGTGGTCGTAACTAGAGCGAGAGCGGTCCCAGTTGCAAAGAGAGCTTCAACTGTATGTATAAAAACATAGAATAGCTTACTGTCCACTCTATAATTCTGTGTATTGTCACAGCAGCACTTGTCACCCGAGGGGAGGCACTGAATACACGGACCTGTGGATTCTGCTTGAAATGTGGAGAGAGAACATGTTGACATAATAAGCCCAGCGACAGCGCGTCAGTTCTAAGGTATTTATTTGCATTTAAGACAACTGGCTAACATGAGATAATTAATACCTAAGCTAACTAGTATGCAAATAATTTCAAACAATCAAAGCCGCAGGTTGAAAATAGCTTGAAATTCACGTGCACACATCTTACTGTTTCATAGCAATTGCTATCAATTCGTTCACAGGCACAGCAAATAACCAACTCTTGATTATCCTATAAGGACGCTTGCGCCGGGATTCAACCTGCACAGCAATGATTCCCACAATCAGCAAGAAGCACACGATTTTGACTCCCCATATTCGAACTTTAACACAAACACAAACAAAAAGTAGGCAATGGTTACTATAAGGAGATATCCTTAAACTGTTATGATTCGGTGGAAAAATAGAGCCTTCAGTACACAACAAAGCGATCCACCCACCCCGGCGCGGTTATTATAACCTGAGGGATGTCAGAGAGTAAATGCGATGGCTACTAGTCAGCATAAAAAGGCCTTATTTTAAGGATTAAGCTTGTGGATTTAAACCAGGATTTTTCCTCTCTGACAATTCAAGCCAGTATGTGGTTAAAATCAACAAAGAGGAAAAATTATAGAGCTGGCCCAACTTTCTCTGTAAACTCAGATCAGGTAAGTCATGTCCAGTCAGAGTTCAACAAAACTGAAATTATACGGGGTCTTTTTTTCGCCTCCTATGTTTACGAGTGGGCTTAAAACAATACAAAGAATCACGAGAAATACATATAGCTGAAACAAGACCAACAAATGGCGGCAACACATTTAAGCCGTGGGGTCTCGTAATGTCTTAATAAGATACCTCTAGTAAGAATAAGCCAAAGCGCGCGCTATCCCTGCAAGAATCAAGAATCAAAAGTTCAAGAATCTACTTCAAAGAGTCTTTACCTTTTGGTTTGTTTTTCAAAAAATCTGTCAACTTCATATGTGTGTGAGGACTGTTTTTAACTAAATCAGCTGATTCAATAAATAATTTCCGTTATGCTAATTAAAAATCAGTATGGATAACTTTGCAGAAAGTGTCTCTCTTAGCAACTGGGAAGACCACGTACGAACTACTTGAAATTCCGTTTCGGATTTACAGCATGGGGAAATCGTTCTTCAGGACAAACCAACGCACCAAGATTTAGAACTAATTGATAAGTATGTTTTTCTGTAGAAAGATTTAGGTTTTCTGCAGGGATTAGGGAAAAATTTTAGGTGTCGCGGAATGACGCCATCTGTAGAACAAAGGCAGGTTATATAACAAAGAATGGCCGGAGAACCAAGTTGTGCATGCGCAAAAATATACCTACCAGGACTTACCACACGGTGAGACAGTCAATCACTCGTGAAACAAATGACATGACTTTCTTTTTTCATGTAATACCAGCTCTTATAAGAGAACTAGGTTGACTGCGTCGGCGTGGCGGAAGACAAACTCGGGTCCTCTCATTCGCTCTGACGAAGGGCTAGCGCTCGAAACGTCAGCTATTGTCTCTTTTACGGCGTTCCATGACCCTCATCAACACCTAGTTGATACACCAGTTTTTCTTTTTTCATGGTTAACTGCTGCTTCGAAGTTTGCCTGTAAACATCGCAACGGCCTCTCCTACAAGTTAATCCAACAAGACTTTGCGCACCGTATAATGGTTTCCCCAAATAACCGCTCCCACTACCCCCTACCCCCACCGTTCTTGATTAAGCCCCTCTCTTCATTTGAATGTCCCCTTTCAACGGCAAGTTTAAACTAAGCTTCCCGGACGCTTAGTCTAGGACATTTAGTGCGCAAAATTTAGAAGAAGACCAGGTTACAACGCAGGACAGCGAGTCAGCTCAATATTATCCATTCACAAAACATAAAAAGGCCTCCACACGAGCCGTCATTAAGGGCAAGGCATGGTAAACGTGAGTTTCGCCTAATTACAGTGTAGCTGATTAGAAGCTTTCGGTTGCAAACACGAAAAGCACAGTCTAAACTTCTTCCTCAAGCTAATCCTTCATCCATCAAGTCACCAGTATTGCATTTGCCGATTTACTACTACTGGAAGAAACACGGACGTTCTTTAAACGGCGGTGTTCACTAAAATAAAATAAAGTAACAACCAGAGTTTTATATCGGTAGCACACTATGATGAAATAAAACAATATGTGCATGATGCGCATGAGGTATTTTTTATTTTATTTATTTTATTGTTTTTACCTAAATTAGTTGGTTCAATAAGTATAAATGTCTGTGAAAGATGGTAATTTAAAAACAGTATCGATAATATTGCAACTTTGAAAACCACGTACAAACTACTTCCGTGGACAGATTCAGGTTTTCTGCAGGAATTAGGGAAATATTCCCGATATCGCGAAATGACGCGTACCGTATTATAGTTTCCTTGAATAAGCGCTCCCCCTCTCTCCTACTCGATGGCGAGTTTTATTCACGATATTTATTCATGAACCAGGATCTCTCCATTTGACAGCAGGACTTGGGAAATGCCTCTAAAACAGGAAAAAAGAGATGCGTTTGAGAGATTTCTGCAGGCAAGGGTGCAGCTGGCCCATAGCTTTCTCTGTGAATTCAGAGCTTCGGTTAAACTTTTGGTACTAGGTCATCTGTCCAGTTAAGCTCAAAAGAACCTAATTAAATTATTTTGCCTACCTTGAAGTGTTTTATGTTCAGCGTCCAGGAGTAGTCCAGCGTAGATATTCCGGCCGTGCCATAATTACGTTCCTGAAATTGCATCAATTTTCAGCTTCCAAATGGTCTTGCTGGCATTTTGTGGCCTCAAATCGTTGACCGAATCCAAGTATCAAAAGGGGCGATGTATTATTCTATACTGTAATTTCCATGCAAATAATCAAGGAATTCTCGGACTTTATTTGTTTGTCTTGCGCCGTTCATAATCTCACCTTACTACATCGACAAAATGATTGAAGAAAACATCTTAAAAAAAAAAAAACGGGAGAAAACTAAAGCCCAAACCTGCCCGAAGTGGCCGCAACCCAATGTGTCAGCAAATAATGGCTATGCGCCGTCGTGATGTCTAAAAATGATACTGCTGGCCGCAAAAAGAAAAATTATTGCGGGGACTTTGATAAAGCGCGCGTTATCCTTAGCATAAAAGCAATAAAACTTCAAGAACATTAGGAGTTTTACCTCTATTTCTGCCTTTATTTTTTGAGTGGTTCAGAGCTCAAGTAACAAAATGTACATTGAGAACATGTCATACCAGTGCAAAAGGGTTTAGAAAAAAAGAAAAAAGCTGGTAATACTTTTTTCCGTTCGTTGGAACCGACTGATACAGTTTACCTATACAGGAAGGGGAGAGAAACATTTTCAATATAGCGGAATTACAAGTCCAGGGACCGGAATCACAAAACTTGCGTACGAACGAAAATGTTCATAAGTATGCCTTGCGCATTATAAGTACGAGTGCGCATACTATCTTGCGCAATATAGTATGCAAAGGCATTGTTCCGATGCGTAAATTATACTTACAAACATTTTCGTTCGTACGCAAGTTTTGTGAATCTGGCCCCAGATTATTAGAAAGGACGTTTAGAGGAATTTTATGCGTTCGCAGACATACACAGGGATCTATGCTCGCAACCGTCAATCACGCGCGGCAAGCACGATTTTTGCTTGTCACACGTTCCAAACTGATTTTAAAAAGCTTTGGCTGTAAACATTCAAACGGCCTAAATAACCCCAGGAGTTTTCGTTGATTTTGGAGAAAGCTAGGCCGCTTTGACAAAGTTTTACAAAACAACTCGGTTGCTCTGTAAACGGCGATGGTCAATTAAGAAATACATTACTTGTTCCCGTGTAATATCGGCCTCATCTAAGAGAGAGTAGCGTAGGGAAACCACGAGGTCGCCGGGTGGGGAGTGTTCTCCCAACAGTCCCAAGTGTTTTAATGAAGCTATATTACACGGTAACGCGTTATGTATTTCTTTTATAAAACAATTAGTCAATAAAATACATCACGTCGGTATCACGTCAGCGTGTATTATACTCTCATCTTACACGGTTATTTAGCCAATCAGAACGCGCGTAGTGTCTTACTTGTTTTATAATAAAATATCCACGTTGCCATGAGTGATAGTTCGCAAGTCTTTCATAAATTATGGACCGAGTCTTTTTTCCGTTTGGCATGGCCCAAGGCGAGGGCCATATCGCGAGAAAAACAACAGGGCTCCACATCTTACACAGACGTACCAAGCAAACGAAAAAAGCAAACTCGGCAACCTATGCAGATCGTACATTTGCCGCCCCAAGACTATGGAACGAGTTGCCAACAAATATAAATCTTTTTTTCAGATGTAGGGATAGCTGTCTTGTAATCTCTTAGGTTATTCTGGAAAACGCATTCCAGGTGTCGGGTCTCGTTAAGTAAGTCGTCGGGAGAGTCACAAAGTAGTTGCGCTCGTTTCGTCAGCGCTTTGATTGTGGTAGCCTTGTGTGAAGCAGGGTTGTAAGAAGTCTGGTCAAGTAGTCTGTCAGTGTGCGTTGGTTTTCTGTAGACTGTTGTTTGTAGCCTGTCGTTGTCATGGCTCACGAGGCAATCTAAGAACGGAAGTTTTCCATTGTCTTCGATTTCCTTAGTGAAATGTATATGTCAGGGTTTTGGTCGTTCAGGTGTTTGTGGAAGGATTCAATGTCGTATTTGTGTACAGCAGTAAACGTATCGTCAACGTATCGTAGCCATATAGGCAGCGTTTGTTCGTAGGTTGCAAGGGCGCGTTCTTCGATGTGTTGCATCACAATTTCTGCTACAATAGATGACATCAAACGCAACCGAACGAACAATAGACAAATCAACAGGACAACAGAACATCAACTGACCAATAACGAAACACAACCAAGCCGACTCGACCAACCATAGGCCGACATAACGGACCAATCACTTCAACAACCAGAGACATATATACCGCCATCTGACGAATACTTTCACTTGACTCTGAAGATGACTTCCGCTCAGGTAGTCGAATTAAACGTCAGTCACCAACAACAGTCTTTCTGGAGACTACTCTAACCCGGACGATCACAACCAACCTACTGTTCACACTCCTGGGTTCAAACCATTTGCCAGGTTTAACGGCTGCCATTAGATTCAGTCCGTTCTTTTAGTCGCAGTCATTCAGTTTCTTGGAAAATGAAAGAAAAAACAGCTATTTTGTTGCATAATAGAGCAGGTTTCAGCAAAACGCACTCCAAACCTTTTTTAGGATGTAATTATGCCTGGGTTGGTCAATGACACGTGCCAGCTGTTATTTCGGGTGTTGGCATCTGATTTATGTAACGAAAGAAGCTCTCACTGGAACGAACGCGCGGGTTATTCAGAGGAAATGGTTGGTAAACTACAAGTTCTCCTATGACTCTTCTTATACATTTTCTTTACTATGTGTAGGTTGAGGAGAATCAAAGACCTGATATATTTGCCCAGGCAAAGCTGCTGTTAATGGACCAGTTTCTCAACGGCGGGCCACAAGTTTCGATATGATAATTGTTTGGCGAGCATTCATGCATGAATAGTGTAGAAAAACAGCTAAAAAACTCAAGATAACTCAAATAAGAGCGCAGCATGAAGCATTTACATTGCGGCCAAACACAGTCCACCGTAAAAGAAAGCCGAAAGTTGAATTTGAAAGTTTGGGCCCGCCAAGTTTGGATGCGCGCGCAACCTTGAGAACTGGTCCGGTGGAGGTGCGAGGATAGGAGGGGAGAGGTGGGTGGGGGGTTATTTTAATTTTTATAAATTAGCCAACGCTCTAAAACGAGGGTTACATGAGAGGCCAAGGATACTCAATATCCACCGCCACAAATCCACCGGACTAGGAAATGTTTCGCGCTCCGTGTCAGCTGCTTTCAGCTATGACGTCAGAAAGACGTCAATGACTGAGCACTGCGGTCAAAACAAGCTATGTTTGTCCATTTTACAGCTACTTACAGCTGATTTATGGCCAGAAATTTCCGTAATCAGTCTAGCCCGGCTTTTCTTTCTGTTGTGTGGTATTTGGGCATCAGTGGGTGTTCAGTCACTTGCCTGTGTGAAGCCATCATGTCATGATTGAACAGCGGCTTTTCTGAGTGTTTGGCAGGAGTTACAAATGGCATGCAGCCTTGAAGCGACGAATTTTTCAAACATACGGTAATTTGGTTTTTTGCGTTGTTTAGTTTGCCATTAATAAATAGTTCTGTCTTGACTGCTGTAAGTATCGTGATGTTTTAAAAATACAAACCATGACGACTATAAAGAGAAAATTGAAAAACTCTCGAAAAACGAGCAGGGAAAGTGAGAGGCCACAGTGGCCAACTTAAACAACAGCCAAAAATTTAGTGTGTAGCTTTCTTTATTCAAAAAAAAAAAAAAAAAAAAAAAAAAACAAGCCGAAGATTAAGAAAAAACAGAGACAAACTTATCATAGTAAACGTTTGCTACACGCCGGCTGGGTCTTCCCATTTCATGGACTCGGAAAACACTAGATAATGGGATATAAATTAGCTCAGTTGAATTGACGTGAACGAGAATTGAACAAGAGGAGTCTGTGAACCGTGGAGCCTGAAGTATTGTGGAGTAATTCAGTCCTTTTAGAGTGATCAACTTCAATTTTCCCCCAAGTCTCTCACCAAATATACCAAAACTGGTAAGGAGAACTTGGCATTTGACAGTTTGCTCAGATGATAAGCTAGTTGTACTATCAATACATAAATACGAATAATTTGTTGGGCTCGGTGGTGAAAGGTTAATCTTAAAATTTGCCGGATCCTTCGTTCGCTGCCCGTTCGTTTCCGCTCAGCGAGAGCCATTTATATTTCCTACGCTTCTTAACTAGTGCCCTGGATTGGCTAAAACATGTCACGTGCGAGAATATGGCGGACGGAAAATTGCAAATTGGTTTCGCATTTTCATTGATCGAGCGGAAGCGCCATGGCTCTGTGGCCGAGCTGTGGCTCGTATGATTTCACTCCAGTTTCGAAAGAAGAAGAACTCGATTCTTCAGAGGACAGTGATCCAGACGAGAATTCCGAGTCGCTCAGAGCTTATCACCGGCGAAAGTCCACTGCGATTACCGTGAAGGCCCGGGTGCGTATTCATTTTCTCTGTTGCCCAGGATTTCTTATTTTGTTTGAGAAATAGTGAAATTGATATTACTTGACTTTGTTGTTTAGTGTGAGATGATTATTTCTCGCCGTCTGCCATGTGGTTTCTTGTGGTTTTTTATGTTTACCAAAATATGCGGAGCTCCCCGAACAGCCACTTATAGATTTTGACACCAAACATGCCTTTATAATGTTTACTTCACTTTCGTCGCTCACCAGTTTGCTCACAACGACATTGCTTTTCCAATTCCTTTCCGTTCTCATATGCTTCCTGCACAATAAAGTTTTGTGGTTTTAAATGGTCATCTGCATTTAAGATTTGCAAGTCCGAGTCGGTAGATTTATTGTACCGTCCGTGTTTGCGTAACGTAAACTGACTCAGTCAAAAACAAAACATGAATCACTGGTTTAGTAAAACCTGGAACTCTATGCCGAACTCAGAGTCATTTAGTTGTTCCTTAACCAGTAAAAGTGTACGTGATATTATGATCCATCCATATCATCCGAGACATCAACAACGTTTGTTTTAGCAATGCCCTCTTTGACTCTTATTTGTTATTCACTTTCGGTTGACGCTTAACTAATCAAGTATGGTATTATTTCATTTATTTAACTGTGGTTCTGTAACTTGTGGGAGGCGTGTTCGACTTCGCGTATGATTTTCATGGTGTGTGCACGCTCTGAATTTAGTTGTTAGGCTTGCCTGCACCTGCGATAGCTTGGTTGAGTCATTTGCGTCATAACCGCTTTTCGGATCAAAACATGCGGTGCATTTATTATGGCGGTATTGCTCTATAATTTCGCACGGCAGGGGAAATTTTAATTTATACTTACTTTTCCCTTAACTGTAAGACTTACACAGTAACAGCCTTTCACCTGGCAAACTGACTACAGGAAAACTGTATAAGTTGTCCCTCTTTTTTTTTTCAGCATTGTATCAAGGAAGGCTATTTGCTGAAACAAAGTGGCTCATTTCAGGTAAAAAAAATCATAGACGTTGTCTGTTAGGATAATTTTCTTTTACCTCAAGCAATACTTGCTGCATAAAAAAACTTTTGTTATCTCTTTCATCAATTGGGTTTTAAAATTCATACCAATTAACTGCTTTGGATGAAAGAACATTGCCACAAACAGTAAAAAAAAAGAGATTGCATGGTTTTCAAAGGAAAGATTGAGACAGTAAGTGTGTTTTTAACTATAAAATATAAACATCCCTCAATATTTCCATGGGGCTAATTAATTATATTTTTAATTATTGTCAGTTGCTAAGAGATTGGATCTGAGAAGAGATAATGGGCTGCCAGCAAATATGCTGAAGGCAACGCATGAAAATTAAAAAGTCTGTTGATATTGGAACACTTTTTTCTGCTGTAGAACCTTCATGCAGTACAGTACTATACACATATCTTAATTACAGTACATGTTTTAGATATGCTGCACCTGAATTGACTCCCTGAACTTGGATTTAACAACACTTTCAGATGTGAAATTGCTTTCTAACATTTATCACACAGAGATTGAGGCAGATTCATTTTTTTGATTCATCCCTGCTGTACATGCTGTACAGTCAGGTGAATTTTCAATTTCTGTAACAGCATCACTGTTGTTTTTTGTTTCTTTTGCACCTGAACTAAAAAGTATAATTTGTGGCAACAATAAAATATTTAATATTAAGTAACAGGTACACCAAGTCTAAGGAATTTGAAAAATCATGAGTAGTCCCAAACACATGCTGTTGACTATTTTTATATCTGCTGCATAGTGCTGAAAGAAATTTCATTTTATGCTGCAAAGTAGTGGTGCTTTGTACTGCTAGTGTAGGTAAAGGTATACGCTATCTGCTATCACACCCCCATGCATTAGACCAGTTACCTATTACTTTAAAACATGTCTGTCATGTAGTAACATTGTAGTCTCAAATAAGAAGAGAAAAAATACACTATAGCATTTATTGCTATCAAGCACCTACTGTAATCCCTCCCCCCCCCCCCCCCCCCAAAAAAAAAAATATATATATATATAGAACAAGGGTGAAAGGCACGTGGACCCAGTAAAAACGCAGAATCAATCAGTTTTTTACCAACATGTTTCGGCTACGTGCCGTTCTCAAGGTAAACTGATTACAAGTGTTTCTTAAAATTAGTAGATAATTGCATGATTTCGAGTGCAATTTGGAATAAATGAGCATGAGTAAATTTTCAAAGACCACAAAATTGCACGAGCGCTGCGCGAGTGCGCTCATGCAATTTGTGGTCTTTGAAAACTTTATGAGTGTTTATTTATTCAAAATTGCACAAGAAATCATGTGATTACTTGTTAATAACATGCATACAATAGTTTTCGTTGAGCAATCTTTTTTCAATTTCATTACAATTCACAAGTGTCTCAAGAACTTTGTTTTCTTGAAACAGAATTGGAATTGTCCTGCGGAATGAAAACGCTTTCTGTTTTGTTTGGCTTTGCCGCAAATACGCACGCCAGTTATCGACAATTTTAAATTTTAAATTTCTGGGCCCGGTTGTTCGAAGCACGGATAGCGCTATCCACTGGATGAATACTTATCCAGTTGACTGAATTACGCTTAATGGTTAATACTATCCGCTGGATAGCGATTCATCAGACGCATAGCACTATCCACTCTTTTAACAACCAGGCCCAGATAAATTGCTATCCAGGTTAAGCCTAATTCAGTCAACAGGATAAAGATTTATTCAGTGGATAGCGCTATCCGCGATTTGAACAACCGGGCCCTGCACTGTTAATTTCACATTTCTGCACTGTTAATTACACATTTTTGCACTGCTTGGGATAAATTGACGTGTGCTCAGTCAATCAGTGCAGAAATTATTACATATGCATGTTATTTGATTTAGGAACAATATGGTGTATAATGATTTGGTAATTAAGCTGAATTAGTACATTGACGCGTGCAAATGTCACTGTGTTCAATTATATGCTCACTCTACCGATCAATAAGTAATGAAAAGAGAACAAATAGTATGGTAGAATAAATGGAGCTAAGTGTACGTGAATATGGGTTAATAGTTATAGTTTTAGGTTGGATGTTTCTTCAGGATGATTGAGTTCTTGGTTTAATCTAAACGGTTTGAGAGTCTGAAGTTTGATGATCCAGTAGTCTTCTCTTTTCTCAAGTATAGATTGTTGCTCTTTCTTAGGCGCATCCGTTTTTTTTGAGTTGTTCAATAATGGTGAAGGTTGCTTGCTCATTGAAGTCATGTCCGGTTTTCCTGAAGTGTTGTGATGCCGGTATTCCATCTGGTCGGTGGGCGTCCTTCCTGTGGTTATTTATCCTGATGTTCATTGGAAATTCGGATTTGCCGATATATTGTAACTTGCATTTACTACATTCCATGATGTAAATAACAAACATGCTTTTGCAGTTGACGTGATGGTAGATATTAAACCTTTTACCAGTGCTTACACTCCTAAAGGAACTCGTGTTGGCTATTTGTTTACAGCAGAGATTCCCTGTCTTAGACATGCATGGGATGCATTTTCCCTATTGTAGGTGTTGATTGTCTACAAAAGAGTCGGTCGTGCTCAATGATGTTGCTTCCCAGGTAATCTTTTAGGTTGCGACAACGTCGATAGGCTAAGATAGGTGGTTCTTTGAAATGATTGTTAATGTCAGGGTTCAGTTGTAATAGATGCCAGTGTTTATGGAGTGTCCTTGCAATTGGTGGAAGAGTCCTATTGTAGGTGATGATGAATGGTATTCTGTCTGATGTCTGTCAATCCTGGTATATATATAATGTTGTCTACTAGTGTTATTCAGCTCTCAAATTTCTTACGAGGTATACCAGGTCAATTTAGAGAATTTAAGAACTTTTTGCTAGTTAAAAATGGCAAATTTGATTCAAAGTAGAAAACACTTAACTCCTTTACAAAATGTCAAATGGAACTAAAAGGTATGAATAAAGTCAAATGAAATCTCTATTGTTGGGTAATGTTCCAATTATGGTAGCTGTGTTCATGTTGTTGAGTATGTGCAGAATTCATGTGTTTAAGTTTACTTCCTGAGAGCACTGAAAAGTTACTGATACAGTACTACTGGTAATACTTTTTTCTGCAGCATTATATTATTTGCAACACTTTTTCCAAAGTTTAAAACCACACAACACAGTATTTTACATCTTGCTAATGAGTTGCTGCCAGCATGTCTCGGAGAATTAATGGGTTTAGTGTAAGAGGCTGACTTTTAATAATTGGTTTTTTCCTATTTTCCATGGATTACAATATTGAGGGTAAAGTTGAGAATGAGAGAAAACCCACTGTGGACAAGCTATCAACCGGATTAATTTTGAAACATGATCCATGATGAATTACAGATAAAGGCAAGACTTTATTAAATTTTGGAGAGTCTTCAGCAGGCCAAAATCAGTTAGATTTGAACCTGCCAGATGTTTTTTCAGTAAACACAAGGGCCAGTTCTGACCAACTTTGTTTCTTTTTTGGCTCAAAACATGATCAGCCAACTGCACTTCAATAAGCTTGGCAGCTCTAGCACCTTCACAATTTTTTAAAATAATTTCCATTTTGATTAATGGCCATATGCCTTTTTAAACCCAGGTTGGAATTTTAGAAGACAGTTGAAAGCAAAAATAAATATAATATACAGTTAGTATATTCTTTCTCAAGCAGGCTGAAAAAAATGACCCGAGCTAGCTTTACACGTAGTTCAAACTGTGGCCCAAATTGAGTGCAGTCACAGTTATTGGGTTCTATGGGCTTTTATTGGCTTGTCCAGTCTGTGGTGTGCATTATCTCGAAACCAAATACATCTATCAGACTATACTAGTGTTTAGTTTGGATCACAGGCTACTATACGGTAGTTGCCTTTTTCAGAATTTCTTAATCTCTTTTGAGCACATTCTTTGCTTAACTATGAAATCAATAAAAAATGCACTAACTAAAGTACATTACCACCCCCTGGTAAGAGTGCATAACACAGGCGAATCCTGCAGGTTGTTTGTGGGTGAATTGTTAGTAGTCTCCTCAACCCAAGCCCCAGGCGAGAGAGATGCCTGAAATCTGAGTGTGCTAATGCCGTTCCATGACGTCAGGAGCTTTTGCGATAATGGCAAGTAAATTTTGTTTGGTTTTTTGGCTAATTTCAATCAATGTCATAATTATTATGCCAAAAAAAAAAACAAAAAAACAACAAAAACAAAAACAAAAACAAAAAAACTATCTGCAGGTGAAACTGTGAGGATACTGCATGCATTGTTTTCAAAGCATTCATTTTCTGCTTCTGCTGACCCTGCGATTGCACGAAGCAGTCACATTAGACATCCGAATACTGGTACATACTTCTTGCAGTAGGATAAATATTGAGGGACCCAAAAACTAGATGCTGACTACAGGCTTAGGCTATTGAAATATTGTTTAGCTAAGTAAGCATTGTATGATGGACAGTTCAAGTTACTAGCACAAAATGTCCTCTTGATTTTAGCAAGCCAGGACAGTTGTCCTTTAAAGAGAAAGCTATTGCACAGCCATCACTGCTGACCTGTTTTTGACTGGGTTATCTGTTTTGTTATTTGGCAGAGATGGCAGAGAAGATATTTCAGACTTAGAGAAGGAAAAAAGTTATTCTATGCGAAACTTGGAAATGTAAGTACAAAATGGATCAAAGGCTGTCTTGTTTTGTTTATAGTTGTGTTGAAGATAATAAAGGTACATATTATGTACACAACAAATTAGTTGACAAAATATTCTCACTACTTGTTTTACCTCAATGTTGTACATGTGTGAGGCAGGTTAGACACCAAATATTGCACTGGTAACCACATGAGTTACAACTGTATGTTTTGCCATACTGTAAAATTCTAATTTTGCATTAATTTTGTTTAGTTTGGACCTTTTTAAAGCATTGGGTCAACATTTTGCATTGCTCAGAAATTGGGGTGCACTTACTCTGTACTTATACGCATCGTAAATGGTGATTACTGATTATCAATTATTGATTATCTTTTAGTGACATGACAGTTGATTATGCTTGATGCATAAGTGATAGTCAACTGCATGAATAATCCTCTTACCATTTTATTTTACATGGAATTAAAACAGAAAATATTCATGTCTTTTTTTTCTTGCAGGATACAATATTTAATGAAATAGATTTACAAGATTTAAGTGTTGCAGAGTCAAGTATAAAGAATGTCAATAACAGTTTTAAGGTGAGCTTAGCTCTTCAAAGAAGTGCTGTGTTGGTCTAGACCACATAATAATTGTGAGGAGACCTTTTACTGGATTGATTCATCAGTCAGTTGTCAATCAGACAAGAGCCCCTAATTAGTGAAAAGTGAAATGTGTCAAGATTACGGTATTCATGTGCCTTTGTTAATTGCATATCCAGAGATTCCGCTAGACCGGCATGTGCCCGTATTTTACTGATACAAATCTTGCTGTACTGGATTGAGGCTGCCGGTATTCCGTACTGGAAAAATTTGAAGTACAAAACCACAGACATTTTTTTCCTGATGGTACACTGTGCTCATTCTAATGAAAAAGATATTCCAAAATGGTTGAAAACTCGATGAGATATGATTGTCTCGTGTCCAGCTCCACGCACCACAGGCATGAAATCCATGATGGGGTGGGCAGGCTGAACCTTTGGTGCATGGAACTGGACACCAATCTATTGTATCTCATCAAATTTTCAACCATTTCAGACCATTTTTTTGTGAATCTCCTGTGTGGGCTGCCGGTGTCCTGTCAAAAGAAATTCTCACCACAATGAAATAGCAAGTATTATAAAATAACTATGATACTACGCGCGCTCTGATTGGTTAAAAAACCAATTTTATAAATAAGTAAAGACATGGAAATGACGAATCCTGAAATAAAAAGACTGCGTGTCGTCCCCTACTTCAAAGATTCATGTGTTACAGAAACTGCAGTGGGCTATTAGAGCAAATAGTGAAGCCGTGTGCAAATCATGTGCAATTAGTGAAGCAGCGTGAAGAAAAGTTGTCCGAATATTGTATGAAATTTAATTCGGAAACCGTGAGACAGAAAGCCAACAATTACACAGTCAAAGAACATTCTCTAAAGTTTTTAACCTTTATACCTTCGTCTCCTGTGGCTCGTAGCTAGTAACTAGATGGCTTAGATCACCGGAGTTTCACACGAATAATTGTAGGTTTATGGTGATGAAGGCACAAACAGTCTTTGCTAATGAGTCTGTCTCGGCTGTCGGCTCGGTGGCACAAAAGCTGTTGAGTCAATTCAATGGAGTTGACTGTCGTCCGGCAGAGTTCAAGTAATGCTCAAGTAAAGCAAACAAATGTACAAACTACCCAAGTCTAGTGGAATCTTTGATATCTTCTTGTACAGGACACAAAATATGACATAAAACAAAATTTGATCAGATGTCTCACAAATCTTCATCAATGCAAAATATTAATTTTGAGTATTTATAGCCAGGCTTCCAAAACAGAAGCATTTTCCACCTGTTCCTTTGCAAGGCCAAAAAATACCGTCTGTGAAACTGAGCTGACAAACGACTTCTGTGGTGTCACAGGCTTTGTCGAATCAGAATTTAGCTTTCAATAACCAAGAAGTAAAACAAGGTAAGACCATTCTTACCATTCAAAGTAAGACCATTTTGCTGTTTGTTGGCTTGGTTTCGCAGACAGTATTTTTCAGCCTCACAAAGGAACAGGTGCAAAATCCATCTGTTTTTGCAGGCTATTAAAAAGCAGGCTCAGTTTCTCAAGAAAATAAAATTTTGAATTCAAAAACATTTGGGAAGGCTGAAGAAAAATTTCACCGCAAATTATTAAGCTTTTGAGCTTAGGGACTATTAAAATAATAGTAAATATTATAATTTTTTTGTAAATCTTACAAAAACATGGGGGGGGGGGGGGGGGGGGTGGAGGGGGAGACTGATGTTGGTCATTATTTTAAGAAAGTTTGAATAAAGAGAAACAATTTCAATGCTTTGTATTCAGATGTGGCTGTTGGAATGCTGTTTCATCCACTCCTGTTTTTGCTGTTTATATACATGGAAACAGAAACCATTTTGAGTGTTTAAAATTAATTATGATATACTTTTGGCAGCGTTTTCAAATTCATGCACTGTTAAGCCCCATGCACACAAGCAAGTTTTCTATGACAAGTTTTATGTGACAAGATTTGTTTGCTTGTGTACATGAGAAAATTTGGGCAAATTTTCTGTGACAGATGCATTTGCTGAAAAGCTGGCGTGCTAGCTTTTTTATGACAAGGAAAACTTGTCACATGTGAAATTTGATCGTGCACATGAAAACTTGTCAAAGTTTTTCAGAAAACTTTAGTTCCCATGTCTTCATTTGCAAGCGTGTTCGCACGGTCAAGATGGTGGCATCCACAACATTGACAACAAAGTCTTTGAATTAGCCAAATAATTCAGTTAGCCTCTTGCTGGAGGCTTTGAGATCACGCAAAAAGTTTATGGAAGTCAAAGCCAGAAGGAAAAGAAACAATGAAAATTTGTCATAAAACTTGTGAAAAAAAAAAAGTTGCTAGACCGTATACACGGGCAAATCATTTGTCACAGAAAACTTGTCATAGAAAACTTGCTCGTGTGTATGGGGCTTTACCAATCCATCATTTTTGTGCAGACAGGAGATGAAACTGAAAAAGTGCATCAAAGTAAATCTGAAAATAATATCTACATTCTGTAATCAAGTACACTTGGGCATATTGTTAACAGAAAATTATTACAAAAGTTCTGTGGTCACACAAGGTAATCCTAGCAGTAACTTAATGAATATATTTTTTTTGGTTCCAGATTATCACTCCTTTCCGAGTCCTCAATGTCTGTGCTGACAATCGAAAGGAGATGGAAGAATGGATTAGCTGCCTCAAATCTATTAGTGCAAAATCAAACTCAGTAAGTTTTGGAATACTGTTACTACAATGTACCATAAATCCTGGAATAAACATGCAAATTTTGGATAAAGTGAGGCACTTATTCAAAGGGGGGTTCTTATTTAATTTTCCCAAATTGTGGCCAGATGCTCATTATTCTATTTTTGTACTGCGTAACATTTGCCCATGATAAGTGACACACTTCACTTAATAGTGACACACTTTTAATAGTGACAGTACACTTCATAAATTGTTTTTGTTTACTGTAGTTGGTTCACTAACATCACATCAATTCCAGTGGTGTTAATTTTATTACCAGTTGTGCAAAAACAAAAGGGAGGGAGAGGGGAGGGGGAGCTTATTCAAGGGGGGGGGGGGGGTGCTTATTTAAAATTTTGGCAGAGAGAAGGGGCAGTTATTTGAGGGTGGGCACCTATTCATGATTTATGGTAACTGCTGGGTCCTTGCAGTTAACCTAATCCTTGTTCAGCAACTGTGGTCAAATTTCTTCCCCCAACAAACTGTGTCCTCTATTCACAGAATTGTGTTTACTTGATGTCTTCATTTTTTTATTTGTCTACTGCAGCAGTCAGATCTGCTGGACAGGATGTCTGGGTCACATCACTGGTACTCATGCTCTCACAGCCGACCTACGTATTGCAATGTGTGTAAGGATATTCTGTCAGGAGTCACATCTACAGGACTGTCATGTGAAGGTAGAAATATGATCTGCCTGCTTGCTTGCCTTTTTTTCTCCTTGCTCTCCTGTCTCCTTTTGTTCCTCCTTCTCTCTTCCTGCCTGCTTCTCTCTCTTCTTGTACCTCCTCTCTGCCCACTTTGTTTGTTCTGTTCTTCCCTCTATCCCCTGACTATAGTCCATCTGTGTGTCCTCCTCAGCTTCCATTCCTCTCTGCCACCCTCCCTTCCTTTCTCTCTTCTCCCCTTCTTTTTTCTCTACCCTTCATCTCTTCCATGTCACCTTTCTCCCTCCCCCCCTCCCCCCTTCCAATTTCAAGGCCTGTACTGTATGGATTTTGAGTAGTTGTGATATCTACACTAGTCTGTAGATACAAGGTGCACCGGAGATGTGCAGTGCGGGCACAGAACAAGTGCAAGTGGACAACATTACAGTCTCTTAGAAAGGAGGACATCAAGTGTGATGAATCAGATGCAGTAAGACATGAATACATAAAGTGTAGTGTTGACCATAAAATTTCCTAGGAAGCATACTCTGTGATCATAGGGATATTTTTGGATGACTGTTGAAAAATCAAAATGAAAGTAAGTACACTGCAATTATTGCAGAAGCTGTAAGAAACAATTCCAACCACCAAAGCAATTCGTGTTTGTTTTTACTTTGAAGAAGAAACCAATCAGCACCGTGATAACATGCCTTAGCCACTTTCTTGTTTGCATGAGAATATCACAGTTAGGGTTTGGTTTTGCTCCTGATTGGATGAAGAATGTTGTTAAGCTTGTTTGGACTAATCCAAAGGCATAGTCAACACAAATCCAAAGCAATCACACAATCACTTTTGACAGTCATTCGAAAACAGCTCTATAGTACATGTATGTTTCCCACTCTGTAGGTAATAGCCCCTCTCTCCCTGGAAAATTTTGATAAACAAAGCAAAAGTCAATGTGACGAAGCTAAATGACATCCAAGAAGTTTAAGCTGACTCATGACATTGGTCTCAACTTCTTTGACACCATGTAGCTTTTTTGCACCGACTTTTAGTTAATTATGCTACACAAATGCAGCTGAACACACATATTAGTCAAGGATTCCATTGTTATCTGGATATTATTGACTATAAGTAAACAATTCATGACATAAACTGCTGGTATTTGAATTTAGTCTTTTTTTTTTAAATGTGCCACCATGAATAGGTGCAGTATATGTGTCACACTGGTAGAGGTACAGAAAAAAAAAAAAAAAAAAAAAAAAAAAAAAAAAAGAAAAGAAATTAGAGAGCAAATTTTTATTTCAATGTGTTCAGAAAATGCCAGCAGTTTTTATGCCCATAGAGAGCAGCACTTACCCATAGCCTTTTCTCATGGATACAGTAGTTCTTAAAGTGCAACATAACAAAATTGCTTTAAATGTGTAATTAAACTTGGGCCTATCTTTGGTCTCCATTTCCAGAACTGATGGCCTGTTTTTATGTATTTTACAGATGAGCATGCCCCATCAGTGGCTTGAAGGAAATATTGCACCTGGTGCAAAGTGTGCAGGATGTAACAGACAGTGTGGGAGCAAGAAAAGGCTACAAGACTTCAGATGCTTATGGTGTAATATCACAGTAAGGTTTCACTTTGTATGGAGCTTGTTCATTGTTGCAGACAAATAGTGTGTTGTGAATATTCTCGCTTCTTGACACTTCAGACACTTCACAGAGAGAATCATCACATCACATCACATTATGCCTGTCAGTACAGTCATACTGTTTGCTTCTAGAATCACTCTACTTACTCTAGTTGGGTGTTGTCATGTTCATCTCTGACTGGTTCACCCTCAGTCACGCCACTTCTCACCAGATTGGCTTAGGTCGTGTGATCTGGTCTCAGATCCAGGCCTCACATTTACACAATTAATGGCAATCTCCAACAACTGTATAGCGAATGGTTGATTCAATATTGTGTCTGTTACAAACTACAGTGTAAGATTATGTGTCACCAAGTGATTAAGGGAGTGGGTAGGTGTGTGAGTGTGTTTGTAGAGTTGGGGGTGGGAGTGGGTTGTGGGTTGTGGGTGTTTTGTTCTGAAACAAAACTAACTTTTGCAGAGAAATTTACTAACAGACATTTGCTTATGTGAAGAGTAAAAAGTGCTATTTGCTACTGCACATGATTGGGATTGTGAAGTGGCTCAATGGTAAACATTTTTCTGCTTATTTCCTTTCAGGTTCACAGTTCTTGTAAAGCTATATTGCAGGCCAAGTGCTCATTTGGAGATAATGCACTGTTTGTGTTACCTCCAACAGCAATTAAAGAATCCAGCAACCCCAACAGCTTAGAAGTAAGTGTGGATAAGCCTGGAGAATGTTTTGGGATAAGCCTGGAGAATATTTTGGGATAAGCCTGGAGAATGTTTTGGGATAAGCCTGGAGAATGTTTTGGATAAGCCTCTCTTGACTCTTTTACCCCTGAGCTCACAATAAAATTCTTGCAACAATTCAATTTCAGGCCTTCAGACCTTCAGGTTGTATTCCACTGTTGGTGTTTGTCAACTCCAAAAGTGGCGACAATCAGGTATGTTCAGCACTTGTGAAAATAACGTATAAAAGTAATCAAACATTAAAGAGTCCATGTATGAAATCTAGACGCTGTAATAGAATTAGAAGCTGACGTTTCGAGCGCTAGCCCTTCGTTGGAGCAAAAGGGTTGGAGCTCGAAACGTCAGCTTCCAATTCTTTTACGGTGTCTAGGTTTCATACATCGACCCTAAATTAGTCAATTTGTTTTATACGTCTGTATCGGTAATTGTGAACAAGTTGAACTGGACTGTAAGTGGTCGGGAACGTGGTCGGTATGTGGTCGGTATGTGGTTGGTATGTGGTTGGTATGTGGTCGGTAAGATTTATGACGTGGTCCGTACGCCGACGCAGTCCAAATCTAGTTCACTTAGTGCTAGTTATTGTATTTGTAATACACAATTGGACTGTACCTGTAGTTCAGTATTGGGGATGATTTCTTGATTATATTCAAGCCATCAGTCAGTTTCTCTTATGTAGCACAAGTCCTTGTGTACTTGTTCTGAACAATAACATGAATACCGTACTACTACGTCTACTGTATCACAGTAAAACATAGATTTCACTGCACTTTAGGTTATATTTGAGAAGTGAGAGTTTAAAGTTGTCTTCTAGTAGCCAACGGCACAATATCCCGAAAGACATACATGTACTGTAGGTCCTGAGGATACTTAGGAACCTCTGCGTGCAATAATTTGATTGACAAAGATCTTTTGTAACTGAGCTGTGTGTTTGTCTGCTTCGTAGGGAGTCAAGTTCATCAGAAAATTTAAGCAACTGTTAAACCCTCTTCAAGTATTTGATCTCGGGACGGAGGGCCCATCTGGGGGGTAGGTTTACGTTTAATTAGTAATTACTGTTGTAGTGGTGAAATTCTAAGAGTCTTTATGAAATAATGTCCGAGTGGTGGTTTTGATTTATAAAGATTTCGTGGACACACGGACAAAACACAGGATGGCATAGTCATATAATTTGCTTATTTTGAGAAGCAAACTGAATGGAAATGAAAACGAGAATGTGGATGGAGCAGGATTGAGAATGGGACTGAGAACAAGAGGGATGAAAAATGAGAATGGGAAAAGAATGAAGCAATGGGAACAGTAATGAGGACACAGGCATTACAATAGTGCCACTTACGTACTATTCGTTTTTCTCTCAGGCTGACGCTGTTTCAAAATCTTGATCGGTTTCGTATCTTGATTTGTGGTGGTGATGGATCGATTGGCTGGGTGATGAATGAAGTGGACCATATGAACATGTCGGCACAGGTACAGTAAACTCAAAACCGTACCTCTCATGCGCCGTGATATATCATGCACAAAAAGGTCTTATGGTTATGTCGGAACCATCGCTTCTAACGTCTAACAGCTGATCGTGCTTTCTGCTCTTGTGCAGCAGCACCCGTTTGATCTTGCGTCTCTTCTCCTTCTGTCATATTGATAAAAAAATATTTTTTGTCCAAAATCAACACCCAGTCCATACTTTATGCACTGCAGCGGTTGCTACTGAAAGACAGCGACTAAAACCAAAAATTAAAGCGGAGAACCTGTTTGCAAGCTAGACAGCGGCTTCCATGATGTTCTGCGCACAGAGATCCGCCCGTTCGTTAACCACAAGTTGTAGTGTCGCGATTAGTAGGCTCACAGTTTATTTCGGCGAGAACTGAATGAACTATCACTTCTCACAACATCGCTGACCTATTTTTTTTGTTTGATGGTTGGGAAGTCAAATGGTTAACACACTAACAGAATCCAAGTCTTGGGGTTTTTACGTGATTAACTCGGGTTTATTGATCAGTGTCAGATGGGAGTGTTGCCACTGGGGACTGGGAATGACCTGTCACGTGTGTTGGGCTGGGGCACGTCATTTGATAACGATGGCGCCCTCCCAGAGTTCCTCAAGCATCTTGAAAGAGCTAAGGCTGAAATGCTGGACAGGTATGTTGAGGGAATATTTGATATCTTTGCATAGCAGGGATTATACTAGATTCATAATATAATATTTCTCATTTGGCATTTTACTTTTAAGTGTCGACCATAAATATCTGGCAAGACTTAATATTATATACGGGGGCATGAGTAAGTAGTAGATCGTTCAGAAACCTGGTGGCGAACCAGAAAGAGCTAGAAGGAACAAGAAAACATGCAGTTGAAAATAGGTAGAGTTAAGAAAAAATGTTTTTTATGTGACGGTTTGTGTGGGTGCGCTGAACACTATAAGTAATGTGTCTACTGACATTTTAAGTGAGCAAAGTTTTGGGCAGCTTGCACCCTGCACCTTTTGATGATGCGGTCTGTGGTTTACTTTTATGCTGACGCAGACTAAAACTACAGTAGTTCTTACTGTCACTCCGTGTTATGTTTTCAGGTGGAGCATTATGGTGAAAGAGTCGAACACTCTCTCTGCTTCTAGAAGTTCTTCCACTGAAACTCTGGACACACCAGTAAGTTGGCACTTTACTTCGAATCCAACGGAGAGCTGATAGGTTCACCAGTTTGGTACTGAATATAAGCACCACCCCACCCCTCCCCCTATTCGCTCCCCACTTTATGTAATGTGTAGACGTCAAGCATACGGTCAATAAAAACAGTTCAGTATCACCCATCTGCATCGTTAAGTCACTAGGTGGCTCACAGTAAACGACAACTACAATCCTGGAAAAAAATCATTGTAGCGTTGCTATTTAAGATATATACACGTACAATATACCATTGTAAAGGTCTGGGACTGAAGAATGCAGATCTAGTATTACATTTTTCATACACGTTAAAGACAGATTATATTGATGAAAGATGTTCGCGCAATGTCCGGTCTTTCGGGAAACAAAACTTTCAAGCATTTTGGTCATTATTGCTCAAATTTTCGTGAGCTGTAGCAGTGCTCGACATTAAGGTTTTAGGTTGGTTGCCCTTCAGACTGTAGATTGACTTCAAGCAATAGAAAGTTTCATAATTTCTAGTTGCCCGGCCCAGAATTTACCTGCCCGACCAAAAGTTTTGGTTGCCCCGGGCAAGCGGGCAACCGTTAATGTCGAGCGCTGACTGTAGGCAACATATTCTTCTCCAATACCGTGTCAGCGATTTTTTATTTTTTGTTTCGTTCATTTTTTATTAAATAATTTTTTGTATAAAAAACGGGTTTTGAAACGCTCCCTCCACTTTTGTAACTTACACGGCACTTTTGTAACCTACACGGCACTTTTGTAACCTACTCTGGCACTTTTGTAACCTACATGGCACTTTTGTAACCTACTCTGGCACTTTTGTAACCTACATGACACTTTTGTAACTTACACGGCACTTTTGTTACCTACACGGCACTTTTGTAACCTACATGGCACTTTTGTAACCTACATGACACTTTTGTAACTTACACGGCACTTTTGTTACCTACACGGCACTTTTGTAACCTACTCTGGCACTTTTGTAACGTACATGGCACTTTTGTAACCTACGTGGCACTTTTGTAACTTACACGGCACTTTTGTAACCTACACGGCACTTTTCTAACATACCCTGGCACTTTTTTAACCTACATGGCACTTTTGTAACTTACACGGCACTTTTGTAACCTACATGGCACTTTTGTAACCTACTCTGGCACTTTTGTAACCTACATGGCACTTTTGTAACCTACTCTGGCACTTTTGTAACCTACGCGGCACTTTTGTAACTTACACGGCACTTTTGTAACCTACATGGCACTTTTGTAACCTACTCTGACACTTTTGTAACCTACGCGGCACTTTTGTAACATACTCTGGCACTTTTGTAACCTACATGACACTTCTGTAACTTACACGGCACTTTTGTAACCTACACGGCACTTTTGTAACCTACTCTGGCACTTTTGTAACCTACATGACACTTTTGTAACTTACACGGCACTTTTGTAACCTACACGGCACTTTTGTAACCTACTCTGGCACTTTTGTAACCTACATGACACTTTTGTAACTTACACGGCACTTTTGTAACCTACACGGCACTTTTCTAACATACTCTGGCACTTTTGTAACCTACATGGCACTTTTGTAACTTACACGGCACTTTTGTAACCTACTCTGGCACTTTTGTAACCTACACGGCACTTTTGTAACTTACACGGCACTTTTGTAACCTACATGACACTTTTGTAACTTACACGGCACTTTTGTAACCTCCACGGCACTTTTGTAACCTACTCTGGCACTTTTGTAACCTACATGACACTTTTGTAACTACACGGCACTTTTGTAACCTACACGGCACTTTTGTAACCTACTCTGGCACTTTTGTAACCTACATGGCACTTTTGTAACTTACACGGCACTTTTGTAACCTACACGGCACTTTTCTAACATACTCTGGCACTTTTGTAACCTACATGGCACTTTTGTAACTTACACGGCACTTTTGTAACCTACTCTGGCACTTTTGTAACCTACACGGCACTTTTGTTACCTACTCTGGCACTTTTGTAACCTACACGGCACTTTTGTAACCTACTCTGGCACTTTTGTAACCTACATGGCACTTTTGTAACCTACTCTGGCACTTTTGTAACCTACGCGGCACTTTTGTAACTTACACGGCACTTTTGTAACCTACTCTGGCACTTTTGTAACCTACACGGCACTTTTGTAACCTACTCTGGCACTTTTGTAACCTACGCGGCACTTTCGTAACTTACACGGCACTTTTGTAACCTACTCTGGCAGTTTTGTAACCTACATGGCACTTTTGTAACCTACTCTGGCACTTTTGTAACCTACATGACACTTTTGTAACTTACACGGCACTTTTGTAACCTACACGGCACTTTTGTAACCTACTCTGGCACTTTTGTAACCTACTCTGGCACTTTTGTAACCTACATGGCACTTTTGTAACCTACTCTGGCACTTTTGTAACCTACATGGCACTTTTGTAACCTACTCTGGCACTTTTGTAACCTACATGGCACTTTTGTAACCTACTCTGGCACTTTTGTAACCTACATGGCACTTTTGTAACCTACATGGCACTTTTGTAACCTACATGGCACTTTTGTAACTTACACGGCACTTTTGTAACCTATTCTGGCACTTTTGTAACCTACACGGCACTTTTGTTACCTACTCTGGCACTTTTGTAACCTACACGGCACTTTTGTAACCTACACGGCACTTTTGTTACCTACACGGCACTTTTGTAACCTACATGGCACTTTTGTAACCTACATGACACTTTTGTAACTTACACGGCACTTTTGTTACCTACACGGCACTTTTGTAACCTACTCTGGCACTTTTGTAACGTACATGGCACTTTTGTAACCTACGTGGCACTTTTGTAACTTACACGGCACTTTTGTAACCTACACGGCACTTTTCTAACATACCCTGGCACTTTTGTAACCTACATGGCACTTTTGTAACCTACTCTGGCACTTTTGTAACCTACGCGGCACTTTTGTAACTTACACGGCACTTTTGTAACCTACTCTGGCACTTTTGTAACCTACACGGCACTTTTGTAACCTACTCTGGCACTTTTGTAACCTACGCGGCACTTTCGTAACTTACACGGCACTTTTGTAACCTACTCTGGCAGTTTTGTAACCTACATGGCACTTTTGTAACCTACTCTGGCACTTTTGTAACCTACATGACACTTTTGTAACTTACACGGCACTTTTGTAACCTACACGGCACTTTTGTAACCTACTCTGGCACTTTTGTAACCTACATGGCACTTTTGTAACCTACTCTGGCACTTTTGTAACCTACATGGCACTTTTGTAACCTACTCTTGCACTTTTGTAACCTACATGGCACTTTTGTAACCTACTCTGGCACTTTTGTAACCTACATGGCACTTTTGTAACCTACATGGCACTTTTGTAACCTACTCTGGCACTTTTGTAACCTACTCTGGCACTTTTGTAACCTACATGCCACTTTTGTAACATACTCTGGCACTTCTGTAACCTACAAAGCATTTTGGTTTTTACGAGCGACGCGAGTGTGTGCGTTCATGAAAACGAGGGACGCAATCACAAGCACAAGCACTAGGAATCCTTGTGATTCTTTTGCTTGTGTTATGGGTTGAGCCTATTTTCACTGTGAAATAAGAAATTTTGTGCTTGCAAGGGCGGATTCTAACCGATTTACGATAACTGGTCAGATTTTTTGGAGTTTAGTTTTCAGCCTCCAGAATTGGCGATATTTGGAGAGCCAAATATCAAATTGTTCCAGGGGAGCCGATGCTCATGAAGCTCTCAAAGCTCGCGGCCTCGACTAGCGCAGTTTTGGAAACCGGTGGGATTTTCTCCTAGATCCGTCCCTGGCTTGTGTAATTCGTGAAAACCAGACTTGTTTATACAGACAAGGTTATAATTGAATGTGGATGATAAGTCAGTTTCATCTTGTTCTAACAGTACAGACCAGAGCCAAACAGCATTGATACATTTGAAAACAATGTGGCAACCCACCTGACCAGGATCCTTCATTCCAGCCAAAACTCTGTCGTCATATCATCAGCAAAGTATGTAAATACTCCATGTATCTGGGCTATGTGTTTTGTAATTCTGACGTAGGCGTTTTGACCCAACGCATTGCTGCAAGCAAACAATCAGATAAACAATCAAATAACCTGATTTTTCCTGCCGTCCTGGAAAATGGAGAAATTTGAGAATCTCTATTTTAAGAATAAGATCGTGGACAGCAAGGACCAGGTTTTGCGTATTGTTTTCAGCATTTTTGTGTTCATATAGTTTGGACGTTTGTTCCCAAGTTTCTATATGTTTAAATCATCATCTTGCCTGACTATGCAGGGTTCTCTGTGAGACTGTGAAAGACTTTGTGTCTAAAGTTGGAGCGGCGTCGATGAGTTCTGATCCTGTGGAGACCAATGACCCAGAATCCATGGCTCACAAGGTGCAGTACCATTCGCTTTTATCACACGGCGCGGCCAGCTGCTGCTGTTGTTGTTACTGTAAGCGCTCTGCTGCTACTGCTGTGCTGCTGCTGCTTCAACAACATCGTAAACTACAACTACTGCTGCGGCTAGTACAACACCAATTACTGTAGTACTATTACTAATACTAGTATTAGCTACTACTACTACTACTACTACTACTACTACTACTAGTATTACTGCTAGTATTACTGCTGGTATTACTCTGGTATTACTACTACTATACTGATACTACTGTTTATTTACTTCTTTGCAGTGCTCCACTCTGAATGAGAAACTGAACATGCTTCTGAACACACTGAGTATCGAGTCTGAGGCGTTGCCAACTCCACCAAAGGAAGAAAAGGCGGCGGTCGAAAAGAAGAACTCGCCCAGCGAGACCAGAGGCAACGGCAGACAGAAAGTGTTTGTGCCACGTGATGCCCTTATGTCAAGAGCAAACAGTCTCAAGAAAGCTCTCAAAGAAATTATTGATCATACTGAAAAAGGTGGGGAGAAGTCAGGAAACGTAACCATACTTCGGTGGTGTCGCATCACACCCTACTTGCTCACGGCGGACACCGCAGAAATACGTTTTTCGGCCGTGCGGTCACCTTGCTTTTAAGTCAGCGGTTATTGCACAAAACCGTGGATTCAAGTGCAGATTTTGTTGTTGAATGTAACTTTGGTAAAACCTCAAGAATTAGCCAAGAAAGTCATTATTAGGACTCGATACTCAACTATAAGTTAGTTTATTGCATTTTCTCTGAGATAAGTTGTGCACAAAAAAAGAGAGGCTTTCACACAATGTGAAATTCTACCTCGAATTATGAGAAGTTAGATAGCCATGGTGACGAACGATGACCAACGGAAGTGACGTCAAGTACGTTTTAACGCGGTGTTTAGGGTGACCATTGTAGAGATGTCCAGCTTTTGCTTTGAGAGTGTGTTTGAAGAGCGCACTTGCTTATGATTAGTGTATAGCTTGTAAAGGAATATGTCAAATTTGATACAAATAGAACCCATAGTTTGATAATGTGGAGGTTTCGGATATTTGGCTCTTGTTGCACTTTGAGTATTCGTCTTAAGTATGTTTGTGTAGTATTTTGTTTTGCTTCTTTTCTTGATTGACCAAGAATGGTGCCAATCTTGTAAGGGCAAATCAAAGCGTAACAAACGCAAAATTACAAACATTTTTGACAGTCATCCGAATGATAGCCTGACTTTTAAAGGCACAGCGTTGATTTATATATCCAACAAAGTTTCTTGACTTGTTTCCTGCCACAGCTGTCGATGAGCAAAATGCGCAGACATTTCCTTCGGCGTCGTCATTGGCTGAAGCCATCACAGCTGCCACCAATTCCACTAGCGATGTGCTGACCACATCAATAGCAGGCTCAGAACAGGAGGCGTACAGACAGACGGACACAGGTAAAGTGGAAGATTTCTTGCGAGGCTGCCTGGATGCTGGACGAGATCTCTCAAGTAAATTTTTGAGATAAAGCACGATCAAAATTTAGACCAAAACATCACATTTTATTTACAAAGAGGTTGAGTGAAAGAGTTGGTTAACCATGGTTTGGTTAAGAGCAGCTGGACTCGGGATTTAGTGTTGTGCGTTTAAAGTTTGCTAAAGCATCATATTCTTGAAGCCTCAATCTACATACGAATACGAGGTGGAGGATAAAATACTAAACATATGAAGAAGAACAGTCCAAGTGAATCAGACTTTGCGTACTTGTTCTTTACAGTTCAGACAACGAGAGAGACCACTGAAAGTTTTATTAAACATAGTAGAGCAGAACAGAAATTCTTCAGACCACTTTCCCCTTTGTTTCAGACAACGAGGGAAACCCATTGAAAAATCCATTAAGCACAGTAGAAGAGGATAGAAAAATGTCCACGGGGCACATCGAAGAGTGTAATCCAAGTGAATCAGAGTCTGCATCACCTTGGTCGTCCCTGGAGCGACAGTCGGCAAAATACCGTTGCATTAGCCGTGGCAGCTCACAGCCATTCCATTCTGAGCGACCGATTGAGGAGAAGCTTCTCGTGAACAGGGGCAAATCGTCCGTACAGTTCGGAGGGTGCATTATCGCCAGGGCCTTTCTCAAGGACCGACCCAGCGAGGGACTTGTTGGCTCCTTTATTGGCAGGGCTCTCCTGGCGAACGCAGATGCGCTCTGTGCTGCTGCTACTCCAATCATGAATGACATTTTTGATGTGTAAGTTCAGATCTGATTTACAAGTACTACTTCTGTTAAGATCCATGAACAAATAGTGTGGGGATAACAATATTGTGCCTCCCACATTCCCCATTTTTCAATTTTGGGCGACGGTGTAATAGTGTGCACTATTTTATTTTATTTTATTGTATTTTTAATTGTGTACATTGTTAAGTGTTTACCAGTTGAATTAGAGCCTCTTAGAAATGCTTAGTTTTCCTGGATTTATTAACCATGGTTTCATTGAAACGTTACTAAAGTGCTGAAGGTATGCTTTTTGTGTTTCACAGGAATGGCTACACAGAGAAGTGCGTTCTAAACAATTACCTAGGCATTGGGCTGGACGCTAAAATCTCACTAGACTTCCACAACATGCGAGAGGAACATCCCGAGAAGTTCAGGTGACAACATTTGCCGTAAATCAGAATTATAACCTTTTAGAACTATGCATTAGTTTGAAATAGTTGAGTGCGGACGACATAAAGGTATTTCATGAAATTGATAATTAATCGTAAACCGCTGTTACATAAAGTAATATGCTATGTGATTCATCCTTCCTTAATGCTAAACTTTCCATTGAAAGGTAAGGGTGTGACTATCCAAATGAAAGCTATAAATGAGTTTATTCTTGTAGCAGTGTGTACATTGTTGTTGAGTGGAATTCTGAGTTCATGTTTTCGCATTCAATTGGATTTGGACAAAGAAAAATGACGCTCAAAAGTAAAGTAAGCCAAGATTCTTAAACATATATAGCTCGAGATATATGCCTAGTGGACAAGTAGGGGATGGCTTGACTGGGCCATGTTTTCCGCCAGAAGTCGAACAAAGAACATGATATGGTACGGTGTGTTAGGAGGACGAGAGCTGTTACAGAGGACGTACAAGAATCTGGATCAAAGAGTCCAGCTGGAGGTGAGGATTTAAAGTCACTGTATGTTAGCATTTAACCAACTTTCAAACAACCAGGCCCAGGTTAGTAAACCTGCAGTTCAGAAATTTAACCTCCGGTTAGCGCCAAACCCTAGATTAGTTTAACCTCCGTTCGAACAACCGGACCCTGGTGATGGCGGGCTTTATGCAGTCTGTGTTAAAGGTGACTTGTGAAGTTTAAAACTGTTGATTTCCAAAATTTAAGTAACTTTGCTTTCCTTGGGAGATATCTAACTTTTTGGACACTATTTTGTAAACAACTTGTGAACTTTTGGTTTGTCATTGTCATAGTGTGTGCTTAAATATAATCTTTTTCGAGAATTTTTCATATTTCTGATGGAGAACTTTGTAGTTCAGGCAAAAACGCGAATAATTCTCAGGGAAGCCTTGCAGTGCATGCAGTTCGTGAACAGTCAACTCTCTCTAAGCTGACACCTCTTTAAGGCGGACAGCAAATTTGGTTCCTGCCGAATTTCACTTGTTTCTCTGTAACTGAACTCTCTCTAAGGCGGACAATAAATTTGGTCCCGAGGGTGTCCGCCTTAGAGAGAGTTGACTGTATATTCAACTTGGCTCTCGCAGTGAAGTGTTTTTTCCATTCTATATTTTTCGGATGGTGCTCGGAAAAAGGCATTTTGTGCAATGATATCTTGGGATACAGAATGACTTTTCTAGCCATATTTAAGGGCTGGGTATTAGTTATAGATTTATTTCTAATGAACGAAAGCCGTCTGGCCTTTGCATTTGTGAGTCTGGGGCGATTTTCCCTGTCAAACATTTTCCATCAAGTAACCGCCTCTTATTCTTTGCATGTAGTGTGACGGACACAAAATCAGCCTTCCTCGCCTTCAAGGGATTGTTATCCTCAACATCACGAGGTAAATGCCCTCTTCGATCTGTGACTCCCTTCTTTTGCTCCCCCCCCCCCCTCCCCCCTTCATTATTTTATGGGTAACATATATTCACCACGTGCAAACATAATTTATACACATATATGCATTAACACCGGCACGAACATTACTGATGTATCTATTTTAATATCTATTTTGTTATTTATACATCGATACATACAGCTATCCTTCTGTTTGAGACGTCAGTGGTTAGGATAGTTCAATTAGCTTACCTCTGATCAAAGCAGTCAGTTGCCGAGTTCTCCATACGGTGTGATTTATTTCTGGGGGACAACAGGTAGAGAAAATTGAAGTTGATTAGTCATGAACTAATTGTTGAGCCCTCTGTTTTCAGTTACATGGGTGGAGCAAACTTCTGGGGCAATAGTCGGGATGACGTGAGTATATTTCACCTCTGTTAGTCTTGTGTTGAATTCGCCATTACGTTAAAAATAAATAAATAAATAAATAAATAAATAAATAAATAAATAAACATATTTTCCTCTCAAAAATTGTTTGCAGGCAATGCCTGTAACGATTCATGACAATTAAACCCTTTCAAGTTCATGACACAAATTCTCCCGAGCATTACAGAACTGTACAAGTGGATGTACTTATCCCCGAACCCTGCGAGACTGCTAATCGAGACTGCTTTCATCTTGCCTTCATGTAAAGATAATGATCCGTTGCCGAAGCACAACAGTGGTTTTATGCAAATTTTGAACTATGATGTTCTCAAGTTCCTACGGGAAATTTTGGACATTAGCGTATTCAGCAGAAGATTTGCGTTGTTCAAAATTAATTTGATGAACGGGAAAACTTCAAAACGAAGGGAACAAGGTCGGCGCAACTGTGATGCAAGCTAGCAGCGGCAAATCAGAGGCGCAAAGACGTCAGCAGAACAAAGACAGCAGCAGAGACCAGAAATATTCGGTACAGTGTAAGCACGAGAATGGGGCCGTACCATGTTCACAAGCAGCGGAGCAGCACGCTCCGTTCTAAACATCGTTCCAAAAAGTCAGGGTACTCATTGTAAACGGAAGGCCTATCCGGTATAGAAATTTGTATGGCCTTACTCTTTTACATACCATTCTGGGGTCGAAGTGTTGACCCTTTTATATACGTCTAATGATAATTTGCTCTCATTTTATACCTTTGAACTCTTTTACAAGTCCTAAAAATAGGCCTACAACGGTGTTAATGCATCATGTTGTACTGGAGACAGCTGATTCTAAGGTATTCTCTTTATTTACATATTTACATTAGGGCTTCACAGATCCATCGTTTGATGATAACATCCTGGAAGTTGTTGCTGTTCTTGGAGCAAGTCAAATGGTAAGATGGTTTGATCGTTTTAGGCTGAAAGTGCTTTCCAAAAAACCAAAAGTGATGACATAGGGCAAACAACTGATTCATCACTAAAAGTATGTAAAATACCAGGGAACTTTGATTGAGAACCCTCCGTTTCAATTCATGGTGCAGTGGTTGGCTGGTTTTGGTCTTGTCTTGTCTTGTTTCTTTTTGTGTTTTGTTTCTTGTGTTGTGTGAGATTTACTCGCACATTTTGTCGATATATATTCTTGATTTCTCCAGCTAGTCTGTGCCTACTCAAATGACAAGTTCCACTTTACAGGGAATATCAAAAGTCTTTGGAGGAATGCGGCGTCACAGGATAGCACAGGTGTGTGATAAGTGTGACACCTAGGGCTGGTTCATACGTGTAAAGCAAACGCATGTTCACACGTCAAATTTGGCAGCAGGCGCAATTGTTTCATTTTCTTGTGCTTGCTTTAGACGTGTGAACCAACCTTTTGCAGATACAGTGGAACCTCCTTTCGTTCGGCTTTATGTGTTCACTTACTGGAGGTGATCGTATATGGGAATTTCTCACCATGGGAGACCTTACAGCAGATATTGTGTTTGCCTACATCGCTTAACTCATCATTTCTTTCTTTTGTCTTCCCCCAATCTCTGCACTGGACTTTTCTTTTCTTTTACACATTATATTCTCATTCTGTCTACATTGTATTTCAGGCGTTTTTTCCCTTTTCTGTGTTTGTCTTTTAATGTTTCTGCCTTCCTTTTCCAGCCTTTTTCTCTCCTCTCTCTCCCTCTCTCTCTTCACCCATCTTTCACGAGCAGTGAACTTAAGTTCATACATTTTACTCTCTGTGCAGTGTCGAACAGTGAGAATTAAAATAAGAGATGAACCAGTGCCAATCCAGGTGGATGGGGAAGCTTGGATGCAGCCGCCTGGTTATATCAAGATTGTCCACAAGAACAGGTCGCAGATGCTGGTTAGAGATCGGGTAAGCAACTTCACAATTGAAAAAACATGCTACTTTCTACCCCCTGTACGGATGTTCCTAAAACGGGGAACGGGATCAAAGAAGCCGGAAGAGCTAACTCTCGTAGTGTTTAGAGTTAGGTTTATGGTTAGGCATTTAAACAACTCATCCTGAGCCAAAAACCTAGCCCTTCGAGATTTAGCTCTGTTGATCGGCTTATTGGATCTTATTCCCCATTCCTCGTTTTATTAACATCCTTCGTGGACGACGTGATGTCCGAACTCTTAACATATTAACGTATAAACATTGCCCGCTAGTATATGTTCAATGTTGTAGCGCCTACCTTACACATGACCATACACATGACTCGTTAAATGACTGAAGGAGTTCGCTTTGTGACTGCAATGCTGTGTGGTAATCTGCAGGATTTCGAGACGAGCTTAAAAGTGTGGACAGAGCTGCAGCAGGAGCTCCAAAGCGCTTCAATATCAGAAGAGGCAGCACAGTTGTTGAACACCCTTATCAAGGGCCTCGTTAAACTTATTGAAAGGTTTGTTTAGGCTGGTTTACACGTACGACGCAAGCATAAGCATAAGCGCAAGCATAAGCATAGCACAAGCTAGCGACAGTGGAGACATGAGCACAAGCATAAGGATCAAACACGCCCGTTCTCTATGCTAATGTATGCGCCGTACGCGTAAACCGACCTACCTTTAACGTACTCCACCCTCGTTCCCACGTTCTTTTCTTATACGGCGTATAACAAATCGCAATTGAGAAAGTTATGTTGAAATTCAAACGAGAGTGAAACAACTAATTTCTGGCATCTCAATGCACTTAATGTACATTTAATCATCCTGCGTTGTATTTGCGCGGTCTTGCTGTCTGAAGTTTATTCGTTGAATTTTACTGGGAAGGTTTTTCTATGAAGAGTTTAGAAAGGTTCTAGAAAAGCCCCTTAAAATCCTGGAAAAACCCATGAAAATTTCTCGGAGAAGTCCTTGAAAAATTCGTAAAATGTTTTGTAAACGTCCTTGAAAATATTGTGAAAAGCCCTTGAAAAGTCTTGAATAGCTCCCGAATCGAGGTTTGCTGTGGCTATACGAAGTTTCGAAAATCTGTGTTCAATGTTTGTCCCAGTGTGAAGGTGGCTTGTAGGCAGTCTGAAGAGGTGGAGCAAGACCTGTTTGCGTTGGCGACATCTACAGCAGCAGCTGTGGAACGAGTCTCCCATGACGGCCACTTATCTGAGGTGAGTAGAGGGAACCGCCATCCTGACCTTGACAACGGAACGTTACGCTCACAACACCACTTCCTTGATATGATTTTGAGCTAAAACAGGTTTGTTAGTTTGCAAAGGCTTATTAATGACACCGTTTTCTTTGCAAGGATCCATTATAATTTTATCAATATAGGTTTCCCAGCAAAAGTAGAACCATACTTAAGATCAGGCCGCATTCAACATCATCTGAACTGCCGTCAGGTCTCCACTAGAATAAACGCTTATATATATTATTTATATTATATACTATATTATATATGCTTTTTCCTATTGTTATTATGATTATTATATTACCGCTGTAACCACACCAGTGCTAGGGTTAGTGACATACAATAGCAACACTTGATACACTGAATTAAAACTGAAACTGAAACTGAAACTATATAGCTGACACATTTTATGACTCCTTGTTGTTTCTCCAGAATGTCAACGGAACCAGGATTACAGACTTGATCACAACTGCAAAGGCATTTACCCAAACGGTTGTTTTGTTCCTGAATGAGAGACACCCAAAGTTTGACTCGGTGAGTTGTCTTGCGGTTGCTCTGAAAAGGTCGGAATTATAAAGGATATCAGCGACTTTGCACAACAGTACAGCACAGTGCAAAACAAGCACAGTGCTGTACAGCACAGCACAAACGACCGCAAGCACAGAAAACAGCATAGCACAGCACAACATTTTTTTGTGGGAAACTTTGCAATGGAAGTTTTAAATACGTAATCTAGGATTAGCTTATTCGTGCTTTCAAGAACACTCGTTTTTATTTCAGTCTATACCTCCTGAAATGATGAGCGTGATAACTACCTTGACGACCGTGGAGCCTGAAATGTCGAAAGCTCTGGACATGTTTGGCTTAAACTGCCTGTGTAATGAGGACGAACCGGTGAGCTGCTTTGAGGAAGGAAATTAATCATCCCTCTAAAGTTGATGACAACTTTAGGTAGCTCAGTGTTAGTTACAGGTAGATAGGTGGTTGGTTGGTTGGTTTGTTGGGTGGGACGTAGGTGAGGTTGGGTAGCCGTTGTTACCAACAATGTTCCGGCAGTTGTTTGACCACTGAAAAAAAAATCAATCCAAACAATTATCTCAGCAAGTTTGATGACAACTGTACGTGGATGGATGGTTGGTTTGTTGGGTGGGGGAGTGGGTGTGGTTAGGTTGAGGGTAACGTAGGTGGGGGTTGGGTAGCTGTTCTTACTTTGACCACTGGAAAAAATTAGTCTTGATTTGACAAACAACGCACGAGAGAGGTGTACGATCGTAAACAAGGTTATTCTACTTATATCTTTTTCTCGTGTAGTTGCAGATACAGATTGATAAATATCAAGAGAGCAAGTCACTCACACAATCAAGTAAAGGCAAAGGCAAGCTTTTTGGTCGGCTGCGATCCAAGAAATCTGCGGACAGCTCCACAAGAGTGTTGTCAGCTCCCGCAGGTGAGTTATTGTTTGTTTGATGAACCAGGGCCGTATTCACAAAGGATTACTAGTGCGGATAAAAGCTTACGAAGTTGGGAGTGTTCGTGAGTGGTGCAGGCAAACCTTTCCAATACGGACACCGAAGGGACAGAAATGTGTGTCCGTATTGGAGAGGTACAGTCCCTCGGGAATTCGAGAAAGTGGTCGTAACTAGAGCTGGTCGCTTACGAGAATGGGCTCTCGACCACACGCTAAAACAATTATATCTTCTGTGTAAGTTGAGATCCAGTGCGAAATTGTTTATTTAAAAACAGTTTAAAAATTAATTCTATTCGCGTATTTCACGAAAAACTGGTTTTATCGCATAAAACCTCGTCTCCTTTACTAACATACTGGTGCACTGGCTAGATGGCTCACCAAGTGAACCTAATCAACGGATGATTTACATTGTAGTCATGTTCTTTTGTTTTAATATGTATGTGCTAATGTTGTTTTGGTCAACAGGTCAGATGATCAAGTTCTGGGGAGTAGAGGAGGTGGGAAATTGGCTCGAGAGCCTCGGTCTGGCCGAGTATCGCGAATCATTCACCAAAAACGACATCAGAGGTTCTGAGCTGCTGGCACTTGACAGACCAGACCTCAAGGTCAGTAGTATATGGAAGCGAGGGATTCTGTTCAGAGTTCAGTTAGTGATATCCATATGCCCCTCTTATTTTCACCTTTCATGGCAAAAAGTTTAATTAAAAACAATGTAAATGACAGTATCTCAAAGTCAGAGGTACAATCGAACCCCTATAAAGCGGCCAGCTATGGAGGTTCTGAAACAATTGTCAGTATAATACTGTAAATAAAACCCCTATTAAGCGGCCACCTTTTGGTCGTCATGACGAGGGTACTCCTATTGCTTTTACCCCCATTGGGGGGCCACAAAAAATTAATATGCGCAATTTGGCTTTGTTTTGAAAGGGTGACAACAGATACGAGTCCGAAATAGGTAACGACTGATAAAAACATTGAAAAACTCGTTTATTCGTTTCCAATGCAACAGTTATCACAAACCTCCAAGAATGTTCGTATTCAATAAAAGCAACGTTCCTACCACGGCCAGTATTAAGCGGCCACTTTCCGTTTCCCTGAGATTCTTCCATTCTTAAAACTCATGACAAAAAAAAAAATAAAATAAAATAAAAATATAATAATAATAATAATAATAATAATAATAATAATAATAATAATAATAATAATAATAATAATAATAATAATAATAATAATAAAATAAAATAAAAAAAAGAGAGAAGGTACAATTGAAGATACACATGTCAGAATCTGGAAGCCAGAGATGACCCAGTTGGTGATATCTGAGAGCCAGCCACTGTGACCCTAATGGAATTGACTAAAATGGAATTGCATTGTACAGTTTTACGATAATATTTCTTTGTTTATCTAGCAGTTGCACTCTACAGTTTCAGGATAACATTTCTTTGTGTATCTAGGATTTGGGAGTGACTAAAGTTGGCCACATCAAGCGAATCTTGCACGGCGTTAAAGTCTTGTGTGGTGGCGTATCTGCCAAATCAGCCTCAGCCTCGGGAAGAGACCGACCAGCCAAATCTGACGCGAAGGGATTTGGAGTTCTTCCGATTGACAAGGACGCCGATAGCCACTAAGCAGGTGCCCTGGTAGACGTTTTGGGAGGGCTGTCCAATGGAATTTTCGTAGCCTGCAATGCAGGCGTTTCCGTTCGTTTTCAGGCAAAATTTGTTCGGGAGTGGGACTGGGGCTAGGAAAAAGTTGCCCTCCGCCTCCCCTCTCCCTATTTTCTTCCCCCCTCCCCTTCCCCCTCGCAGCTTTTACCTCATCCCAGTCTTACTCCCGAAATAGTTTTGCCTGAAAACGAACGGGAACGCCCGCATTGCAGGCGAGAATTTTCGATTCTTGCGTATCCCTATCACAGCCAAAGGGTAATTCAACTCACCCAAGACAGATAAAGAATAATACATGAGCGCACGGAGATATAAAATTTATCTTCGAGTGATACCGAGGTGAGCGCAAGAAGGTAAATTTCATATCTTGACCCAAGCGTCCATGTATTATTCTGTTTGTTTGTTTTTGTTTTGTTTTGTTTTGTTTTTGTTTTTTTTCATAAATTCTGGTGTGATGCAAAGATTGACACATAAAAATATCGTACTTTTACGTGTGTTCAGACACGACATTTCTCAGTGGCGGAAATTTTTTTATCACACCACAATTTATGTAATAAAATCAGCTTTGTACTTGGTGTAAGACGGCAGGCTAGATCATGTCAACTTAGCATTAGGCCATTTTGTTTCCTTTTTTCAAAATTTCGCCTGGTGCAGGTTGACATGAAAATTTATTTAATTTGCATGAGGAATTGCAGTGCATGTTTTCACGTGAACGGCTTTGCAGGAAGCGGTTCGTCGTCACATAAGTAACGTGAACACGGCGATAAAATTATATATTAATTTGAGTAGATGACATAGCAATAAGTCTGTAAACTTAACATTTGTCCGGAACTTAAAGCTTAAGCATTGCAAAGATACAAAGAAACAAAGCAATATTTACTATAATAAATGACTTTAAGAGTAACTTATATGAGAGGTTTATACGGCTAGCACACATAGTTAATTTATTTGTATATACATAAACTGAACATATTATCCGCAAGGTAACATAGTGCTGTCCATTACCTGCGCATCAAATATTGGCTTGTTTTGCGAAAGATATTTCCTCGAAAGTAACTGTTTTTACTGTAATATTTACTAGGATATTTGCGGTGTGACGTCACCTGATTAAATATCAGAATGCCTTCATCTGCGGTCTTGTGGGCATTGTTTGAATAAATCAGAAAAATAGAGGCTGCAGAATGTTGGAGGGGGTGGGGGAGAGTGGACAAGCGCAGACATGCTCATTTGAATGTGTTCCTCCTGATGAATTTGCGTTTTTGTGCCCAGTTCATTTTTCAGTTCGTTCAAGATAAGCTTGCCTGCAAAGCACTCTGGTACTTATGGTAAAGCGACGTCATGTTGGAAATGTCTCAGTGCTTATATTGGGGGAGCAGGTTTCCCCAAACACAAAATAGAAGTATGACTAAAGGCCTGGACAAATGAAAGTTAAACAGTGTATTTTGAAAAATAACGGTGTTTTACGAAATTCGTATTGTTTAAGAACATACGGCTTGAGAACAGAGAGAAACATGTTAGAAGATGATTCACTTCAAACTCTAAGAGCCAGCAATTTTAAGCAACTCGATTGTGTTGAATGCGCTGAAATATATTTTGTTGCATCTTCAACTTTGAGCATGTGTTGGTAGACTTTTTGTTTTTGAACATTTTCGTTAAAGCTTTCGTTTTCCAACCTTTTATAATTAGACGTTTATAGGACAAACTGCAGGGAGAGGGTCCTACGTTTTCTGTCACATCGATGCATCTATTGTTTATGAATACAAATCCAGACTAATAGTAAGATTGATGTAGAAAGTGAAAATGTGTTATTCATTTTAGAGGAATCAAATATCCACATTGTTGTACAGTTGCGAGGACTTTAATATCTTTGTGTATATGGAGTATTTGCTATAAAAATAACTAAGAAAATGATTGTTAAATAATATTGTTACCTTCTGTAGAACAGGGAGGTGCCTATTTATTCAAGCAAATTTTGCTTCTGTAAAAAGATGAATATCGTATACAAAACAAATATCTTGTCATATAATGCCAGTTGAGTTGTGCTAATCATCAGCACAATCAGCTGCTTAGTGCTCAAAATAAAGTAGAAAGTATGGAGAGAGTATATTCTCGCCTCTGAAATCGTTTTGTTAGCCAATCAGCGCCACAAGAGGGAATGAAGCCCATAAACCTGGCGGCCCTCACCTGCAATCTGCTACAAAACTGTTAGGACACTTCCCCTTTCCTGGACCCAATGTTGGTTGGAGAGGCTTGCCGTCTAAAAGGGAGAGGAAGGTAACAAGACCCCACACTCCAATAAAATACAGCAAGACTGTTATCAAGTGCCCCAACTAAGTACCTTCACTGGGCTTGGAGATAGTGTCACAGACTGTGGTTAACCCATGTTGGAATTGCGAAATCCATACTCGAAAGGGAAAATGTTCTCCCACTTCAACCCTTGTTTGCAGATGTTTCCTCTCCCCCACTCCCATCGAACAGTTTTACTTTCTTCAGTCAGCGTGTACGGCTTGTTGTCACGTGTAGTTGTCGGTTTGTTATTTTTCAGCGGTCCGTTCAGACAACCAACGGTACCTCAGGCGAGGAGGGAGGTGGGGAGGATTGATAATTCTCTTCGGTTGCTTGCATTAGAAGAGAATTGGATTCTGTGCGCTATTGTATTAGCTGTTATGCCATTTGGTGCATTCCGGCATGTTGTGAATGTTCGCTATTTGCGTGCTGTGTTTATGTATGTTAAGTACATGTATATAGTCTGTGTGTTTCAGCATACGGTCAGTTCTCGGTCGTTACAGTCACGTTCGGACGAAAGTCAAGTTTTATTTCTAGTTAATTCATATAGTGTACTTATGCCAATTTGGCGTCTGCATTGCTAGCTACATTTTCATATCATACATCGTATATAATACTAGACCTCCGTAACGTTCTCTGTAACGGCCTACCTCGGCACAATTAACCAGAGTATGTCTCCGTGGTCTTTATTGGTTTGTGGTAAAGCGTGATTAAGAACAGAATTCTGTGTTATTCGCAGCTGACTCGCACATGGATCACGTGATATTTAAACTACAATTAGCAATCCCAAGGGCCTTTTCTGGAAAAGGCCCTTGGATACCCTGGGTAGCAGAGGTTATTTTCCTTTCTCGCGCGTTATTGAGTACCCTCTGGTACCCAGGGTAGCCATTGGAACGAGGTTGTACGAAAGGTTGGCGTGTGAAAATGACGCAGTACATTTTGAGATGTTTTTACGTTTTGCGGCAGCAGTTTTATGTTACGCCTCCATCGTTTTGATTATTACATTTTGCAGCGTAACAATTGAATTACGGAACATATCCTGATTTTGTTTTGCAGGCCGCATTTTACTCGTCTCAAATCAAATGTTTTCTTGTTAGGAAAAGTAAGTCAGTTAATGTTTGGCATTTACCGTGTAGCATTAAACTTTTGCCGCAGTTTATATTTTGTAGGAACAAATTTTTGCGATTCGGAACTAACCGAATTTTTGTGATTTCCAATTCACATATAGGAACATTAAACTGAGGGAAAAGTGACTGACGCAACAATAAAATCAAACAAAACGGTACCCCTAACATCTGCTGCAAAAGGTTTTGCGGTATTTTGCGAATCGAAATTCAATCCCGCCTGAGCCCGCGATACTTGTGTCCCACCACCCTGACCGCAAGAGATTGTGGGAAGAAGTTTTGGCGCCAAAAGCAAACGGCAAAAAAGATGTCCGAAGAAAACATGGAAACGGTGGAAGGAGAATCACAACAGGAAAAGAGGCCTGAATCCCGCCTGATCATCACAAAAATTGTCAATGAAAACTTCAAATCGTACGCAGGAAAGCAAGAACTTGGACCATTTCACAAGGTACTTATAAACACAGTCAACACACGACTCCATACATGTGTGAAGCCACGCATTTTGGGAAATGCACCCAGCTTTTGGGTCTAGGATTAGGTTTAGGGTTGGAGTTGGGGATATTTTGCGCTACTACACTAACTCCTTGCCCAGATTTATGTAAAATAATAATTATCACCGAGTATCGCATCAGCTGAAATGACTGTCTTTGATTGTTTGGTCGAATTCGAGTGTTTGTGTCTTGTTCCCTTTCAGAGTTTCTCATCGATCGTTGGTCCCAATGGCAGCGGTAAATCCAATGTTATTGACGCAATGCTGTTCGTTTTTGGCTACCGCTCAAGGAAAATCCGCAGCAAGAAACTCTCACAGCTGATTCATAATTCCGAGAATCACAAAGATGTTCAGAGTTGTACAGTGTCCGTACACTTCCAAAATATTGTCGATCTGGTAAGAATCCTCTTTCTCTTTGTGCTTCATATTAGTATTGATTGTTATTTTCCAACCGTCTTCTTTTACATTCCCAGTTGTAAACAGATCTTTCGGGATTAAACGTAGGGGGCATCATGATTGCATCATGAAGACTAACTTTTATAATGATTAATAGATGCATAATATGACCACAGTTATGAAGCAGTTGGCCTATTAGCAGTTTGCATGCTGTACTGTAGAAACACCAGCAAGAAAGAGGCTATGGGTTTGAATCCCACTGAAGTCTCAGACTTCTTTCTGGCTTTCCTTTGCAAATGTTTGAGCTGGCGCTTTATAATAGAAGAAATGTCACAGCTCTCAGAGCCTCTGCTAATGGTTGTATGATATTTTTAGTGGTGTCCTTATAAGTTGGAACACAAAAACACAGTTGGGGCACACATCCCTGCAGTAAGTGTTCATGGGCGACTTCTGGTTGCATGGCCTCTCATGAAGCCTCGCTTATCTCCTCAACAATCTTGGGAATATCAGACAAGAGTACTGACAGGTCTGGAAATTTGATTAGCAAGAGAACCACTTATCTCCTTAGCACTCAGAGGTGCTGGATTGGACAAGTGTATTGGCAAACATAAATCACTGTAAGCTTGAAACAAGGGGGAAGTCATTGTGCAGACTTTACACTCACTATATTCCTCTCTCTTGCTCTCTTTCTTGTCTCGTAGCCTGGAGACGAGTTTGAAGTTGTTCCTGGCAGTGACTTTGTTGTGTCACGTACAGCTCGTAAAGACAACAGTTCTGACTATTATGTTAATGGACGCAAATCACCATTCAAAGAAGTTGCTGCACTTCTAAGGGGCTGTGGAATTGACTTGGATCACAATAGATTCTTAATTCTCCAGGTATGCTTCACATGAGGATAACCGTTTCCTTGAGCTCATAGTATTTGTAAACATTCTCCCAACCATTCAAAAAGAAAATGTATGTGATCATTGAGAGTTCAATAAATTGACTTTCATGTGAGCAATAAATTAGCTTACTGTATGAAATTAATGCCAAGTCATCTATACTGTCTGATATATCTTTGGTGGGAGCAGTTGAAGGAGAAAATTGATCATTCAGAGTTAATGGATCACTCAGCTTTCATCTGACCAACCTTTGAATGTTTAAAGTTCTTCATACTAGCACACATACTGTATGTATAGGTAACTATGGTAAAAGACTGAAAGAAAATTGAAGGAGTTCACTATGGTTAACCCAGAGATTTAAAGGCAGAGGTATGCAGCATGAGTAAATAAGAATTATTTGCTTCTAAGGTGATCAAAATTCACACACACAGGGTGAAGTTGAACAGATTTCAATGATGAAACCCAAAGCCCTAACAGAACATGAAGAGGGAATGTTAGAGTACTTAGAGGATATCATTGGATCTAGCCGATTCAAGGAACCCATTGAACTGGCAGCTAAGGAGGTGGAAGACCTCAATGAGGTTCGAGGAGAAAAGGTATGTAGCAAATCTTAGATCTGATTCATACTATATAATTTTCTGGTGTGTAAGTTGACTTAGTGAACAAGTCACCCTAATTTGTTTGACAAAAATAGTTTGTGAAATTGATGTTGCACACCTTTGAGAATAACTAGAGGTCCATCAGTTTTAGGCCCTAAATATCAGAGATAAATCCAGTAAGCTGGAGAACTTTTGTAAGAATTTGAGATTCCCAGCTTTCAATCCCAATATCTCAACACTAATCATTATAGAGTAGAAAATAATTCTCAACAAGAGTAAAGTGTAACCTTATTTTTAACTAGACTGGCCTTGCCAGTGAGCTCGCGGCGTGAGTTGGGTCGAGACCAGAATATAAAATGGAAAGTAGGGGACAAGAGCGGAACTCCCAAGAGAGACTTCCAATTTCTCACCATAAAAATATCACACAGTATAGAGAACTTGGCTTTTGACACCTTGCTCTTTTGACACCTTGATTAAACTAAAAATTATTATTACAACACTCATACACTTGCTTCTTAAAGGTTGAGCGACCCTGCATCTTGAGAATGCGTGACATATCTTTTTATGCACAATCGATTATGACAGTTTGACCTTGACTCATATTTCTAATCAGAGGCCACGATTAATCCAGCCTTCGCTTCACTACTTATGTGTTTTCTTTTGTTAACTCAATACGTTTCTTCTATCAGGCTTTCGATTATTCGTGCTCTGTAACAAATGTAAAATTGAAAGCGAGGAATGTCACAAGAGAGATGTTTACAATATTATTGCGCTTTTGTTCACAGTGTGTTCAGTCCATTTGTGACTGCAAACTCAATCAGAATTATTTCGGTGTATTTTTCATTTCTGGTATTTAATGAACATTGCGAAACAAAGACTACATGATCGAATGAAAGAAACACTTCAACAGGCAATGTACGATACGCAGAAGAATTTTATGAGGCAACAGATGTCATGTACAGAGTAAAGCATAAAGCGTCATTGTTTTACGGCTAAAGCTCACCGTAGCTTTGGTTTCTGTTTTCGCCCTGTTATCTTCCCAAAAGTATTTCGTGTCGCCACAGAAAGTTTCGTCGGGACTAAATACTTATCGGCGACAGAGATATTTGCAATACCCCAGAAGTACCATCAAACATTTGTTTACGGCTATTCTCAAAGCTTGTGCGGTGAACGCGAGCCAAAATCTTTTCCTAAAATCCAGTTTATCCGTGCGCATTCCACAGAGCCAAATGGCGTTGAATTTGAATGGATGCAGTTTACTTTTTCGCTTCACTACTTATGTGTTTTCTTTTATTAACTCAATACGTTTCTTTCTATCAGGCTTTCGAGTATTCGTGCTCTGTAACAAATATAAAATTGACAGCGAGGAATGTCACACAAGAGATGTTTACAATATTATTGCGCTTTTGTTCACAGTGTGTTCAGTCCATTTGTGACTGCAAACTCAATCCTCATAATTATTTCGGTGTATTTTTCATTTCTGGTATTCACTGACCATTGCGAAACAAAGGCTACATGATCGAATGAAAGAAACACTTCAACAGGCAATGTACGATACGCAGAAGAATTTTATGAGGCAACAGATGTCATGTACAGAGTAAAGCATAAAGCGTCATTGTTTTACGGCTAAAGCTCACTGTAGCTTTGGTTTCTGTTTTCGCCCTGTTATCTTCCCAAAGTATTTCGTGTCGCCACAGAAAGTTTCGTCGGGACTAAATATTTATCGGCGACAGCGGTACCATCAAATATTTGTTTACGGCTATTCTCAAAGCTTCCGCGGTGAACGCGAGCCAAAATCGTTCCCGAAAATCCAGTTTATCCGTGCGCATTCCACAGAGCCAAATGGTGTTGAGTTTGGATGGGATGCAGTTAACTTTTACACACAAGTAACGAGCAATTCACTGGCCACATCTCGAGTTGTTTAGCGAAGTCAATTACGTCATCGCCCAGCACGTGATAATATGAACCAATCACCGTGTGCTGATTCGTAACCCAGAAAAAAAAATAAAAATAAAAATAAAAATAAAAATAAAAATATGACGATGATAAAGACACGCTTTCCAATCCTAAGCTCGTCGGCTTCGCCACGAGCAAAGAGAAGTTTGCAATGTTCATATATATATATATAGTATATATAGTCAATCCTGAAAAGGTCAAATTTTTTTATATAAATATACAAATATATCTGTCACATGACCACATAAAACTATCGTGTTTTGAGCTGGAAGTACTCCAAATGCTCTTAGTTTTACCATTTAAATGACTGGCAACCATAAAATTATAAAAACATGCTCATATGATGTACTTCGTTGTAGTTATACGGTGTTTCTCAGCAGTCACGTGATAGATATAATTGCCTAAATAATTATATTATTTCAACTGGACAACCTTTTCAGGATTGACTGTATATATATATATATATATATATATATATATATATATATATATATATATTCTCCTTTGGCAGGGAGGTGTCGAAGGGATTTTTGCATTTACAATGTGGGTGAGGTGGGGATGATTTACATAATGACTGAGGGATGCTTAATCTTTATTTTAGTTAAATCGGGTCAAGGCCGTGGAGAAGGAGAAAGATGAGCTGGAGGACAGTAAAAATGAAGCTGTGGAATACTTGAGTATGGAGAATGATATCACAAAGCATAGGAATGTCCTGTTTCAAAAATACATGTAAGAATAAATTACACTTGTGTTGTAAAATATCAATTTATACACACGTGTATTAGAAGAGTGCCCAGACATCACTGCACCACTTTGTGTGTGCACTTGATGAGATGTACTGTATTAACTATATTTGCTTGTAAAAGCTAGGAGCATCATATATTTTTGGTGTATCTGTCCTTGTCTCCACAGCTATGATTGTTCAGAGAATGAGCAAAAAGCTACTGAGAAGAGGGACAGTGTCAAGGCAGAGTTTGATGAGTTCAAGAAACAGCTGTTGGAATGCAGTAGTAAGTACAGTACAGGCCTTGCACCAGTGTAATACTAACCAGACTAATGGCCTTTATATTATGAAGCTTGATGTGCATAATGAATTAATGCTGGTTCAAGTAGTCAGACTTCACAAGTGTCAGTTGTTTGCAACTCTGATCCCACATGTAGATTATGATGATTTATTACATTACTTCACATTTCAGTGAAATTAGTATAGGTAATTGCATGATTTCGAGTGCAATTTGGAATAAATGAGCACGAGTAAATTTTCAAAGACCACAAAATTGCATGAGCGCCGCGCGAACTTTACGAGTGCTTATTTATTCAAAATTGCATGAAAAATCATGTGATTACTTGTTAATAACATGCATACAATAATTTTCATCGAGCAATCTTTTTTCAATTTCGTTACAATTCACAAGTGTCTCAAGAACTTTGTTTTCTCGAAACAGAATCAGAATCGTCCTGAGGAATGAAAACGCTTTCTGTTTTGTTTGGCTTTGCCGCGAATACGTGCGCCAGTTATCTGCAATTTTCAATTTCAAATTTCTGCACTCTTAATTCACATTTCTGCACTGTTAATTACACATTTTTGCACTGTTTGGGATAAATTGGCATGCGCTCAGCCAATCAGAATGCAGAAATTATTGTATGCATGTTATTAAGGCAAGAAAGAGTACAAATGTGGGAGCGTAATTGCACTTGTCAGGAACCAGATCAACTGGTTTATAGCTTAAATGATCAATTTTCACAAGAAAAGTTTACGAATGCATTATCTTTTTGCATGTGGCCAGAGCATTTGGCCCTGCTTCTAATAATTGTCAAATAATAAACAATTTACTAGAAATACGATAATCGCAGATACCCCTCACTCTGCCATTGATGGGACTTTTACTTTGGTAACTCCCAACAAGAGTAGCCTTTGTTTTACCGAAATGTTGACTCAATCTTTTCTTCGAAGTCAAGTGCTACACGCAAAGGAAGGAGAAAAAGAATGGTGTGTGTTATACTTTTGCATTGAAAAAAAGAGTCGATTGTGTGACAAAGTATGTCTTTCCCACGGTCGGCACATCAAATTAATTCATACAGTCTGCCAAGCACGTTCTCAAAATTTAATACTCAAATTTTGAAGTTGGTCAGCTATCGTAGTACAGGAAAAAAGGAACACTGATTTTCCAATTTTGAATTCATAGGCAGTACAATTAAATAGGCTTCCTGTGCAATTTGTTTTTACTCTGGATTGCATGCACAAGACTCAGGCATGCATGTTTAATGAGCTCGAATTGTTTTGTATGTGAACCCGCTCAAAACAGCATGATTTCTCCCAGAATCAAAGCAAAACTTGAACAGTTTACTTCAGACCTAGTCATACTTCTAAGGGCTCGTGAACGATTCTTGCTGCAATCACTGCATGTCAAATTACAGCATTTGTTACAGTTTTAGTCTTGAAAGAAAAAATAAGACATCTGACTAAATCATTCAAGACTCCAAGTTCCGATTGCTCTGGGCGAATATGGGTACCCGAAACGTGAACGCAGTTACGTACAATTGTTGCTTCATTCAAATTTTTTTTTTTTTTTTGGAATGTCTGTAAAAACACTAGCAGAGACGCTAATCGATAATTATTACGTCATTGCCTTAGGCACCTGGCCTAAAAGGTTGTACCTGACACACACACACACCCATGAACATTAAATTTTGAGATGGTGACACGCTTGGAGTCTTCAAATAAGGCGATTTTGCTGCATTAGCGTTGTGATTATTACCCTCGCTTCGCTTGGGGATTACACGAAAGGTTGTGCAATACAGCTGTATTTTACTCATCAGTTGAAGGCTGAAGCAGGCTCGAAAAATAAAGCTGATTCATAAAATACTCTGCCGTATTGCACTCCTCATGTAATAGTCTCTTTGCATTGGCAATAGCTGCCAATTTCAATTATTGAAATCACCCTTGATGACTGCGAATTCCTTTTCTTGTTGTTAACTTAAAAAACTTAACTTTCTTACTACTTGGGTATCTCAATATTTCACAAAACACTACAAAACTAGAGTAATTATAACAAATAACAGCCATAAATTATTATAGTAGTACAGTGTGAGAAAAATACGACATTATTAAACTACCTTAATTCCTAAGACATAAATTATTTCTAAACTCACCACTTCATGTTTTCCATCATATTCCATATGATATTTTGATAGTTTTGTGCTGTTTTAGACAATTTTACATTGTATATTGTATATTGTAGTGTCATTGTATATTGATAAACTATCTTGTTATGTATTCAACCAGATAAAAGAAGAGACAAGGAAGAGGAGCACAAGAAAGCTTATCAGTAAGATCCCTTACCAAGTTTAGTTTTTTTTGTACTCGAGTACTTTTTTTATTTGTTTTACAAAACTTTTTTTTCAATAAATCAAAAGATTATAAAAGAATAGTACATACAGTACTATACATAAACTGACAATACACTAAACTGTACAGAAAAACCTGTTTACTTACAAAAAAGTTTAATGCTACACTATACAAAAATTTATATAGCAATCAATTGCTGAAAACTTTAACTGTAATTTGGTATTGGTGGCAATTTATAGGGTTCCTATCAGTAATTTATTTAACATTTATTTGGAAATGGAAAGAGGGATGACAAGAGTATAGAAATGAAGGAATCCCATTTAGTTTCTTTTACAAGAATGTCGTTTGTCTTTGTGATAAGGAATTCCAACTTATAAGTGGATCCCAATTTAGCCTTTAGCCTTACCAGGTTTAAGGATCATTTTGATTAAATGTGATGTGAGTTCAACTCACATTGACTGGCTGTATTTTTCCTGTCCCTCTTTTTGCCTGTGTGATCTGCTCTTTTGACTATATCCATCTGCTCTGTGCTTTTATCAATATAATCTATACAGGCAATTTGAAAAGCTTTCTGCAGCTGCTGAAAAAACTAAGAAGGACTTTGCAAAATATGAAAGAGATGACTTAAAGATACGAGAGGTTTGTCTTCCGCTACTCTGCTCTCTTTTTCCTTTGTATTCCCTGCTTTCTTGTATCCTCTTTCTTCTGTGCAGTCCCAGATATTTCAAGGGGTCTTTCTTCTATATAGTCCCTTATTTCTCCTGTAGTTCCTTCTTTCTCATGGCCTTTTTATCCTATATAGTTCCTTCTTTCTCATGGCCTTTTTATCCTATATAGTTCCTTCTTTCTCATGGCCTTTTTATCCTATATAGTTCCTTCTTTCTCATGGCCTTTTTATCCTATATAGTTCCTTCTTTTTCATGGCCTTTTTATCCTATATAGTTCCTTCTTTTTCATGGCCTTTTTATCCTATATAGTTCCTTCTTTCTCGTGGCCTTTTTATCCTATATAGTTCCTTCTTTCTCATGGCCTTTTTATCCTATATATAGAGATTACTTCATGGAAAGTGCGCGCGTACGGTTTTTATTCACGAGTTGTGAAGTATCATAAAACGAACGAGCGAGGCTTTGCGAGCGAGTGAGTTTTATGATACGAAACAACGAGTGAATAAAAACTGTACAAAGCACTTTCCATGATGTTTTCTGTTTATTATATACATACTGAGACATTTATGATGGGACCGGGAAACCCTTTAAAAGTAGTGAAAAATCGTCGTTCGCAGCTTGTGATTGGACGAACGATTTTTTTCACGTGTGAAAAGCGTCGTTCGCGGCCTCTCATTGGCTAGAACTCATTTGCGTACGAAATTTTACGATATGGCTTTTTCGTGAGTATGTCTCAGTATGTATATAATAAAGTTCCTTCTTTCTCATGGCCTTTTTATCCTATATAGTTCCTTCTTTTTCATGGCCTTTTTATCCTATATAGTTCCTTCTTTTTCATGGCCTTTTTATCCTATACAGTTCCTTCTTTCTCATGGCCTTTTTATCCTATATAGTTCCTTCTTTCTCATGGCCTTTTTATCCTATATAGTTCCTTCTTTCTCATGGCCTTTTTATCCTATATAGTTCCTTCTTTCTCATGGCCTTTTTATCCTATATAGTTCCTTCTTTTTCATGGCCTTTTTATCCTATATAGTTCCTTCTTTTTCATGGCCTTTTTCTCCTATATAGTTCCTTCTTTTTCATGGCCTTTTTCTCCTATATAGTTCCTTCTTTCTCATGGCCTTTTTATCCTATATAGTTCCTTCTTTCTCATGGCCTTATTATCCTATATTTATCCTATCTTTCTCGTGCCCCCTTCCCCCTGTATAGTCCCTTCTTTCTTGCTTTACTTATTCGCTGGCTGCTGTCTATTACCCCGTTTGTCTTGTGCAGTCCCTCGTACTTCGTTTGCCATCTTTTTTATCTCCTTTGTACTACTTTCCTTTGATTCATCCCTGAGCGTTTTTAACATTCTCCCTTCAGGACTTCAAGCATAACAAACTAAACAGTAAGAAACTGGAGAAGAGCTTACAAAAAGAAAAACAAAAGGTTTGAGATATTTTTATTTGCGCCGGATTCACAAAACTGGCGTACGAACGAAAATGTTCCTGAAGTATAGCTTACGCATACAGTACTATCTATCTTGCGCAAGATAGTATGCGTAAGTCATACTTACTTTTCCTTTATACAGCTGACTGAATTGCAAGGAGTGCCAGATAAAAGCCAAAAGCAAGTCGAGGAACTGGAAAGCAAGAAACAAGACATGGAGGTAAAGTAGTACTTAGTTTTCTTGTGTCATGACAAGTTTGACTATGTGCGTGTTGGTTTTAAACCAGGGATGTTTTTACCACATACATATAATATATAGTTGAATTATTTTCTCGCATAGCATAATCACGCAGTTTTATATTTTATACCTGGTGGGGTTTAGTGTTCGCACGATCTCTGCCTTAATCGTTGGTCTCTTCAACAGATGTCCTTACGACGTTCCAAACAGCTTGCGGCAGAAAAAACTCCCACGAACCACCTCAATGATTACTTTCTCTGTGACAACTACCAATAAAACGTCTCAAAAATCCAAAAAGTCGATCCTTTGCAATAAAAGTCAAAGAAAAAGATTAAAGAACAACATTGACAAAGCAGTGACAAATGAATTTCGCTTTAAAAAAATGAGCCTGAAAGTTTGTATTGTTTTGGTCAAATGTTTGTCAAGTTTGATGTTACAGTAGATTATGGTATTGGTGAATGTGGTTGTGCGTTATTGTGGGGGGTAAAGGAAAGTGTAGGGAATGCTGTACATTTCTCTAGGTGCTGATACTGTACAGGAGTTTTAAACCAGATAATTTAGGATGCACAGAGCTTCGTGGATAACTTGGTTATATTTGTCATTGTGTTCAGGTCAAGAAGAAAGAAGAAGAGAACAAGTTGGCAGAGGTTATGGCAGGTACGAGCAGGGAAGAAAAGTTTGTGTTAATTAGCCTGTGAATATAACCACTCTACATTGTACTGTTTGTGTTCCCCAGGTCTGAAAAATGAAACACAAGGCCTGCAAGCTGAAAAAGAGGTATAGAAAGTGTTTCAACACTTGGAACAGACAATATTTGGTGATTTTGAAGCATGCAAGTGTTTTTTTTAGGCCTGTAGCCACAATACATATACCCACATGAAATAGAGCACGGATGAATGTCGAAAACGAAAACCAAACCAATCACAGAGCCAATTAATGAGGCGAGCAAAAACACATCGGACCAATTAGAAGTCCGAGCAAAACCAAAACCAAGTAATTGCGATTAGTTTTACTGTCCAATCAGCAGTACGAGAACACATCATCACCACTTGCTTTCTTGCGTGAGAATATCGCAACCAGATTTTTCTTTTTCTCCTAATTGGCCAAGAATGGTGCTAAAGTTGTTATAGGACCAATCGGAAAGCGTAGCAAATGCAAAACCAAAGCAATCACACGGTTACTTTCGACAGCCATGCGAAAACGGCTCTAGCTACAAGTAGGACACACCATAAAATAATGTCAGTAAGTTCCATTGTGTATGAATATGAAAACAAACCACTGTCATTAAATAATAATTTTTGTTTTGTTTGCTAGGCTAAAGAGACAGAGCTCATGGATTGGAGCAAGGTTGTGAATGATTCAAAGTCTAAGGTAGGGTAATCGAAAATGTCCAAATTATCAACATGCATTACGCTCCTGTATAATGGCTTCCTTGTTTGAGCAAGCAGCCTAATTTCGTTTTGTTCACACTTGGATGGTGTTTATATACTGCCACTTGTTTATTGGTTCTTGACTGGTTCTTTTGAGAACTGGTATTCTGTTATTCCTATTCCGCAATAGGAATAGACGGGATAATCCCGAATGCACTCTTAATTTGCATATACCACATACATCAATATATATAATTTTTGTTTATTCAGATGGGTGTTGCTAAAAGTGAGCTGGAAATCTACTGTAGTCAGCATGAAACTGCTGTTTCACAATTGGCTGAGGGGAAAGCGAACTTGGAGAAGGCAATCCAAACAGGCAAAGAACGCAAGAGGTATACAAAATAAGATTTTTGGAGCCCATGGTTGCTGTCAGTTTTCAGGGCGTTTAGGGATACAGGTTTCTTTTGGTTGAACTTTGTAATCTCTAGTGGCAGGTAGAGAGCTTTTTGATTGACTTTTGAAAACTAAAACCCAAGTAATTACAGCGTCAATGATACAGAGGCTGTGAGAAAACAGGAACACGTTTAACCCATCGGAAGCCAAAGTAATGTCTACTAATTGGTTTACTTTGAAGAAGAAACTAATTGACAGTGCTAGAAAATGCCATTACCACTTGCTCCTGGTTGGCCAAGACCATGCCCCCAAATTTGTGTAATGAATCGACAATGGGTCGATGTGTGAAACCAAGACGCCGTAAAATAACTGAGCTTCCAATTCCTTTACGGCGTCTGGGTTTCACACATCGACGTTTGGTTGATTTACTATATACGTCTTTCTCCACGCTGACGCAGTCCAAACCCAGCTCCCCTTAGTGCTAGTTTTCTATGCTACCAAATTTGTTTGGTTCAACCCAAAAGCATGGCAGATGCACAATCAAAGCAATAGATCATATAGATTACACGCACTTCCAACAGTCAATCGAAAACCTTATATAAGAGTAAAAACAATCGTGGCACAACCATCGAGCTTGTATAACTGGCTTTTTTTTATATTTCAGCATTGTTTTTAAAGCTTTCGCGGGGTGGGATGAAAAACCGCTTGGTAGCCCATATAATTCAAACATTTTTTTCAACAAGTTGTCGGGAAAATCTACGGCTGAGGGACATGGCTTTTGCCGCACCCTGCCCCCTTCAGTACACCATGTAGGGTTTGTGGATGGAATATAGAAAGCCTAGAGGTCAGAATTTGTTGTGTGATGTTTAACTTTTGTTTTGCAGTGAAGTTGAAGCTCTAGAAAAAGAGCTTCCAGGTATCAAGAAAGATTTGAAGCAAGCGGAATCAGACTTGACGAAAGCCGAGGAAGGAGAAAAGAGGGCCACAGGAGAGGTATATGATTCAGTTGTAAAAAAAAAACCCTCAACATTTAACAGCTGTCTCAGCAGTAAAGAGAAAAAGGTCTATAGTAATATATTACTTAGACCTACAATCCTGGCCAAAAGTCATGGGACACTTAGCTTTTTATCTGAAAATGAGGACACTTTCACACTTCCCGCCCCCCTCCCCCCATACAATGTTGACTGAGTGTGCTCAAAGTGGACACTCTTTAAGCAACATTCAGGGTGTCAAGTTCCTATTTTTTCCTATTTTTTCCTATTTTTTAAAAGATTTCCTATTTTTCCTGTTTTTTAAGTAGAACCTCCTATTTTTCCTATTTTTTAGCTGATGAAACCAATACATGCTAAAAAAGTGAAAGTAGAGTCATAGTTCTATGTGTTTGAGACGTATGTTTAGCATAAAGGAAGCAGTATGAGAGCTTTGATGCCCTTAGCCTTACATAAAAATGGTTGGTAAATAAGTTCTTCCTTTGGCCTAGCAACGTGTAGACCATTTTTGGCGAGCCATATTCAGCCTAAAGGCTCTAGATGCGACTGGACCTCGGTTTTCAACTCTTCCGAAAGTCGTCAAATCGAGTCTAGTCCTTTCACAGATGAATGCTGAGTCAGAATGAAGTCTTTCAGTGAATGCCCGTATCGTAACACAGGAACGGTCACTTCTTGGAGAGAGGACCATTGTTGGCCTTAGAGTTGTGAAAGATGCTGTGAAGTTTCATGATCCTGACAACAACAAACCAGAAAATATACCCATGACAGATGGCCTTTTCATTGATGTTCGATCTGCGCATACGCAATACAGGAAGTGGCTGCATGAAGAGGAAATTGAGAAGAGGAGGCAGGCTGAAGAGAAAATGGAAGCTGAGGAGGTGGAAAGAAGAAAGGGAGATCAGCAGAAGTTAAGACAAGAGACCATATTGTTGAAAGACAAACGAGAAAGCCTTGACAGAGAGGAAAAGGAAGCAATGGATGAATATGAAAACAGTGGACGAGCTGCTGTCAGATGGCACAGTCAAGCTACAGACCGCCCTGGCTGCAGGCTCCAAGGTTGATTCACAAGGCGCGAGAGTTGCCTGCCTCATGATAGAAACGGCAAAGTCAAATCAAGCGAAGGCAAAGAGGAAGCTTGAAGAAGTGAGGAAGGAACAAAAGGAGATTAGCACAAAGAACCAGAAATTGCTAGAAAAAGCACTACCAACAAGTGACTCTGCTCAGCCTTCAAAGAAAAAAAGTCAAATGAAGTGAACATGCATGTCCTGTCATCTGTGGCGGGGTTTGCTCAGGATTTGTTGTGTTTGCTCTGGTCTGCCAGTTTGATGTTACATTGTACCACTGAATTGACAGTACAAATTGTCTGACAGCACTCCACACATAGTCAAATATAACTTTATAGCAATAAATCAGTGCTAGATGCGAATTTGGGCCTCTTATTATGTTAATTCGAGATTAAGTTTTGCGCCAGCAACTGTCAGTCAGAAATGCAAAAAGTATCTAAACTAGGTGAAGCTGTTCAGTTAAAGAACGGGAAATGGGAATAATGATTTTATATGGATCATAAACAGCCGTGTTTCTATGAAATTATATAAATCGATACAATCGTCACTCCAATTTCAGTGCCATTTATAGTCTAATGCCAAAAAAAAAACTTGTTGACTGACTTGTTGATATTTACATCACAATAAATTAGAATGGAAACACTGGCTTTGCCTTATTTATTTCTTGCTATTGGTGATGGCAGGGCTAACTGGTGGATTGGGATCGCTGTTGAAGTGTAGTGTAAAGTAAAAACCCGCATATAAGAACCTACTTGTGGCTAAGATGGTTGATTCACGGTAACTATCAATTATACATTACAAACCTAATTTGGGCTAAAACTCTAGGGTCTTATATTTCGGTTTTTACTGTAGCGGAGCTATCTTTCTCCATCAATGTAGTATTGGTTTTCCTATTTTCTTCCTATTTTTTGTACCAAAAGTTCCTATTTTTCCTATTTTTCCATCCCTGAAATTCCTATTTTCCTATTTTTTTGACCAACCATGCTGCTTGACACCCTGAACATTGTATAGGGGGAGGGGGGAGCCGCCTTTGTTGTTGAACAAGAGTAATGGTGAAAAAATAGCATTTTTGCAGAGTGTCCCACATACTTTTGGCCAGGATTGTAGTTTTCAAACATCGATCTTCTCATATGCCAAATGATTACCGTAAATGCTCCAATATTTAACAACTGTCTCAGCAGTAAAGAGAAAATATCTATAGTAATAATATTACTAAGACCCAATTCAAACATAGATCTTCTCATGTGCCAAATGATTGCCGTAAATGCCCCACACACACACACACGCACACACACGCACACACGCACGCACGCACGCACACACACACACACATACAAACACAAGCACGCACACCGCACACACACACACACACACACACACACACACACACACACACACACACACACACACACACACACACACACACACACACACAAACACAAACACAAACACAAACACAAACACAAACTCAAACACAAACTCAAACACACAAACACAGGTCCCAGGGCGCTTATTCGAGCATTTTTATAAATTCAGACATCGAATCAATCAATCTAATGTGGTCGCATAAAATTAATATTAAAGAAACTTCGTAGGAGCTAGCCGTTTCTAGTCCAAAAGGAATTTATGTTTGGTTGTTAGGGAATCCCCCAGAGAGTGTGTGTTAATAAAACTCGATTGTTCTTTGCAGCTGCGCAGCTTAAGGAGCAAAGTAGAGGAGGCCAGGAGCTCATTTCAAACGTCCAGGACCAAGTAAGGTGTAGAGTAAATGTATTTTGAATTGGGCCAAGATTAAGGGTAATTTTGTTGGTTTTGTGTGCCATGTCACCTTCCCAAAAAGAATGAACAAAAAGTTCATAACTAATCCAGGGTTAGATTACTGCTGGGCCATAGGACATCCCCCTTCTGCACATTGTATTTGAGGGGGGAAAGGGAATTTCCAAAGTATGATTGCTATTGCCTCTATTGAATATTTTGTGTTCCTGATCTCCCCTCACTAAAAAGTAGACAGCAATAACAAGAAAGCAATTCTTTTTAAAGGATGAACCGCGGTTAATAAAGGCCTGGTTTAAACGAGGTCTAGACGATGGCCATGCTTGGCAGAGTCCACGGTTAACTGTGGTCTTAATCGACGCCAATCCATGTCTTTAATACAGTTGAAGCTCTCGTACACACTTTGGAAGCAGAAAAAAGTTTCCGTGACAGTAAATGTCCGTTTACGAGAATGTGTAAATACAGAGCTTGACTGAGCTACAATTTAAACGGGGTTTCGTAGAGGTGTCCGTAAGTAGAGCTGTCCACTTACGAGAGTGTCCGCCCAGAGCTTCGACTGTATGCAATTTAACCTTTGGCTAACCCAGGTTTACGGAGTCCATCTAAACTTCAATTCAGCGATAAACCACGCCTGAATTAGGCTATGTTTAAAAAAAAGATCGTAAGGTTTTAAGTTTTTACAAATAATGTGACAGCTCTACAAACACTGTAAGTTGGTTTTACCAGGACTTGGTTGGGTTGCTCGAAAGCCAGTGAATTTGTGGTTGTAAATTTTTGTAGCATATGTTCGAAATTTGAGGCCACTTTCTGGGAAATTATTCACCTCATATGTCATAGCCTCCTTGAGATAACATTTCACTTTACTCCAGGGGTAAGGTCCTGCAAGCTCTGACAGAGCAGAAGAACTCTGGACGCATCAAAGGAATATATGGCAGACTAGTAAGTGGGTGAACCCCTCAAACGCTAAGAGTGGTCAGAAAAATGTTCCTTTCAATACAAAGTTAGCACGTAAAACCTCAAGACTTGGCCAAGAAACTCAATACTTAGATTCAGATACTCGATTATAAGGTTGTTAAATGCATTTCCTATGACATAAGTTGTGTACAGGAAAAATGAGGCTTGCACATGATGTGAAATTTTACCTCGAATTAGAAGAAGTTAGAGAACCATGGTTACGGAAGCTGTCCAACGGAAGTGACGTCAAAAACATATTTCCGCGGTGTTACTACCCAATAGTTCTGTAGGTCAACCAAACACCCGATTTGAAACCAGGGGCCGTATTCACCAAACTTGCGTACTTCGTAAGTATGACTTACGCATCGTAAGTTCGACGTACGCATACTATCTTGCTCCGCTCAATATAGTATGCGTAAGTCATTATTCCAATGCATAAGTCATGCTTACGAACATTTTTGTTCGTACGCAAGTTTTGGTGAATACGGCCCCGGGACTTTGAGTAGTAACCTTTTTGTGGTAAATAACTCATTTGTTGCTTTATTTGTCCGTTGCCTCATTTTAGGGGGATCTTGGAGCCATAGACGACAAATATGATGTAGCAATTAGCACGGCTTGTTCTGCGCTGGATCATATAGTGTGTGACAGCATAGAAACAGCACAGAAATGCATCAACTTCCTCAAGACGAACAACCTTGGACAAGCCTCGTTTATTGGACTAGATAAGGTAGAGTATAAAGTATGAATGGCTAGGTAATATTAAGATGGTTCACTGGTGTTTGAAAGCTCTTACTTTCAAGAGTGACCAGATACAATTTTCTCCTTTCAATACATGGTCAATTATAAACAGCTCAGGGTACAGTGAAATTTTGGTAATTGTGAAAAGTAGTTTTAGACTGTGTCGGCGTGGAGATAAAATGTATGACAAATAAACTAAAAGTCGATTTGGGAAAACTTAGTTTAAGTTAACGTTCTTACTCTGGCGAAGTTCTAACTCTCAGAACGTCAGCTACTTTGACTTTTAGTTGGTTTATGTTATCATGCGTTTTATGTAGTGTTTAATATGGACAATGGCAGATAATTTTTTTCGTGAGCTCAATCTGCTAAGTTCCTCTAACGCTTGTACTTGTAAATTTGTTAGGACAGGGTAGAAGAATTAAAAACCCCAAAATTTGGTGATCGATGTTGGGCACGTAGCGCACAACAAGAGTAGAACCTGGTAGCTGACGCTTTGCCCAGTCAAACCTGATTCAACGTTGAACACTGCGGTACAACTGAAGCCGTTAAAATAGTCAAGCAAAAATTAACATCGCAAAAATTCGGCTTGAATATCTTAATTTACTCTTCAAAGCCGGGTAAATCCCTGAACTTCATGTCGAGGGCACATCTGCGAGTGTCGTATTTTCTAGTAACCCTTGTCTCTACTCACTTCCAGATGGAAAGTCATCGCAAGGCGGCCACAAGTAGGATTCAAACGTAAGTTAATCACCATGCCCTAGGTTACATCACCTTATTTACTTGAGTTAACTTCAGTGTGTTGGTACGTTTATTGCTCCACCTTTTATAAACTGATCAACTTCCTTCAACCTAAATTGTCAACCAGTGAAAATTCAATCCTTTTTCATTTGTTGATAACTCCACCCTGTGTTTCAGACCAGAGAATGTGCCTCGTTTGTTTGACCTGGTTCGAGTAAAGGACGACAAAGTACGAACTGCTTTTTACTTTGCTTTGCAAAACACTCTGGTGGGAGAAGACTTGGAGAAGGCTACACGAATCGCCTATCAGGTTAGTAGGCATCCAAGCTGATCAAAACAAGAAATACAGTTGAAGCTCCTGTAAGCGGACATCCTTGGGAAGCAGATAAAGTGTCCGTAACTGGAACTGTCCGTTTACAAGAATGTGTAAATGCAGATTTTGACTGAGCTAGAGTTCAAACGGGGTTTCGTAAAAGTGTCCATAAGTGGAACTGAACGAAACCAACTCCCCCCCCCCCCCCCCCCTCCAAAAAAAAAAAAAAGAAAAAAAGGAACAACAAGTATTTGGGAGAACTAGATTTTGACAGCAATGGCGTGGAGAAAGACGCATGATGAGTCGTCCAAGTGTAGATGAGTGAAAACGGTACCCCGTTAAGAAGTTGACGTTCAGTGTTCACACATCGACCTTTAGTCAATTCATCTTTTGCCTTTCATATGGAGAGTTTGGGAGAATTTGCGCTGCAATATGTCAACTTCTTTCCCAACTTTTCTTCTTTGAATTGATTTTCAGGGTTCCAGGAGATGGAGGGTGGTGACTCTACAAGGACAGCTCATTGATCAGTCAGGTAACTACACACTTTCCTCTGGAGCTCTATTAGTTCAATGTTGAATGGCAGCTGCACTGTAAAAATCTGTTTAGAATGTAAACGTTCAAGTAATAGCAGCCGTTTTCTTCAGTTGCATTAGTAACGTGTTACTCTTAGTCTTGCTTAGGTACATGTATGTTGTCTCACTGAAACACTAATGTATAGTAGGATGGTTGAAACCTGGTTTTGGTGGAGGTTGATTCTGAAATGATAGGGGACTGTACAATGTGGCAATGTACTGTAATAACTGACTTACTGTTGGCTGATTGGAGCAAAGTGCAATTTCTGCATACTTGAGTGAACATCCTTGTGTGCGGGGTATTCGATAAATAAGAACTTTTACATTTAATCCAAGTTTAATTTAGAGTGTTCCAAAAGGGTCTTTCACTATCGATAGTCCCCGTGGCTGATCCCTGGGGTGTTACATTATTTTATTACACGACTTCACCTTTTCAAGTGCAAAAAAAAAGGCCTAAACAAGTGCAAAGATGGGAGCGTATTGCACTCGTCAGGAACCAGATCAACTGGTTTATTAGCTTACGTGATCAATGTTTGCCCTGCTTCGTTTGTCGTATAATAAACAAGTTATTACACGAAAAGTCGTGCAATACGGCTGTATTTTTACCCGTCAGTTTCATTTTTTACTCGTAAAAACACTCCGCCGTATTGCACTCCTTCCCGTGTAATAACCTTTTTTTTCAACATCGTTGTTCAAGCGTAGTTTGTGTATTTAAATATAGGTACCATGAGTGGAGGGGGAACCCGCGTGGCCAGGGGCCGCATGTGTTCCTCCTTTGTGAGTGATACTAGTGTCACACAAGAGCAGTTAAATCAGATGGAGAAGAAAATGGAAGCAGAGAGCAGTTCAGTAGAGGTGGGCTACTACACGGACATGCATCTCTCAGACTTGCGAACACATCTTGAGTTTGAAGGCGTATTTTGACTCGTAGCAGCTTTGAAGTTACTAGTAAAACCACTGATTTGATATCGAAGATGTTTTTTTTATTATTATTATCCGTTTCTCGTATTCTTTTCTTCTATACATTTTTCACATCAGAAACATTGTAAAACATACTCCGACCTCTTTCATAAAGGCATGTCACCTGTTTTATAGTATTGCTGTATCAGTGAAAGAAGTTATGAAAAAGCACATACCAAAATCTATAATCACTAAAATCTATAATCTTGGAGAAATTTGAGTGTTGTAGCTGAAACATCTGCCTACAGCTTTTACACTTTGTAGAGATATGTATGAAGAAAGACAATCTGGCCTTTTTGGCCTCGCTGTCATCTATTTGCTAGACTGCTACTATGAATAACTTTGTTTAAGTTCGCCCTTGAAATTGCATAAGGTTGTTATTTAAAACATGGCCTTTTGTGTGTGTGGTTTTTGAAGTTAACCTTTAAAACCCTTTAACCTTGTAAATTAGGTACTGCGATTATGAAAATCATTTATAGTAGGTGTTTTGTTTTGTTTGCTCCACTTTGCAGGAATTCCGTGAATCCAAGAAGAAACTGGAAGAGCTCGTTGATGAACTGAAGAAAAGGAAGTCCAACATAGAGCATCAGTTGGAGAAGAACAAGATGGAGATACAGGTGAACACAAGTCGTCAATAGACTGGGGACTTATTACTTCAATATTGTAGCGACTTTATAGCAGCATTGTTGGCGCATAAACATCTATAGCCTCATTGTTTGTATGCTCTATTTCAAATCATGCTATTATATCCTTAGTGTACTTTATCAGAAAAGTCTTGAGATTTTCGAACATCCTCAAATAAACTTCCAAGGATATCATCACGTGATTTAAAATGGCCAGTAAGCAAGGATGCTAAAGAGCAAATAGCTTGGAAAGCGTGACATAATGACCATTCAGTTATTTTTGTACGAAGGAGATCACAGAGTCTACAATGTAACCATCCAAAAATACTAGAGAAGTTCCCCCAAGCTCATAATACAAGTCTATACGGCACAACACATTGTAAATGTTTGGGTTAATTGTTACCAAAGGAGGATCACTTGAGGACAGATTGTGAAAAGCAACACGTGGCTGTACTTTCAAAACTGAATAACTTTTTAAATTGTTTTAGGATTGAAATTAAGGATTAAACCCTTTTTCTTTATGGGGGTGGGAGATTGCTTTGTTTGCATTTTTTTAGGGGGGTGTTATACGTTTTAGTTTGTACACTACCCCAACAATACAATATATTCAAGCAATATCAAATGTTAGACGTACCCCTCCCGTGGGAAAGTGGTAGGACTTCTTTTCAAAGCTCATAAGCATGGTTGTTTCCTTAGGTGGTTGGTCAGCAGGAGAAGGAACTGAAAGAGCAGATAAAACATCTCGAAGAGAATGTGAAGAAGACCACTCCGGACCAAGCACGTCTTAAAGAGCTGCAACAGGCTGTGTCAAAGCACAACAAAGGTGATTTGCTCGTCATTTCCTCATTTCCACGTTCTGAGTAAGACGTTGTTACTGAGCCTGTGGGCTGGTGGAGCAGAATCAGTTGTAACACGTCCCAGAGAATCATGCCTTCAATCATTTTATATGTCAGGATTGACCAAATTTATCCTATCCGTGAATTGAGAGCGAAATTTTCCCATTTTCATGCTCAAAGACGATAAAACAAACTGGCTAGATATGTGTATATGATCAATCAGCAAGTTTTGAGGATTTAGTCTGATCGCGCTTTGAACAACCGAACCCTGAGGTATTTTGTGTGTGTGTGTGTGACCCTTTAGGTTAGTAAATGTAACCATCGTGTGGAGGTTAAAGATAACAAATTCAGTATGCTTTGAAGGACTTCAGCTTCCCTTTATGCTGAAATGACACAATTTTGTGAAAACTTTGAGAAATTCCTTGTAAGACGTACAGTTGTTATCCTCGACTTGTGGTTACCAGTTATAATTCAAACTGCAAACAGTTGACATACATAGAGTATGTTTATGTAACGAACCATTTATGCGATTGTTTGATGAAATTGTCCAATTTATTTATTCAGAGTGGCAGAAGGCATCTTCATCTGCTGAGAAAATTGAATCTGAAGTGCAAAGGTTTGTTGCGCTTGTGTACTGAACCTTACCTATCTGTGAATTTAGTGGTTTCCTTTAAATATCTAGATATTCTCCATTTACTCCATTACTGGTAAGTCCTAAGGCAATCCCATATTCATTATTACAATAAGCAACTTTATTCATACAAAATGGGTTCACTAACATTTACGGGTTGCCTGAAAATAACCTGAGGATAACTAGGTTTTGGGTCAGGCACACTTTGTTTTCCATATTATTATGATTATCTGAAAGCCTCTTTCGCTGAAATTTAGATGTAATGTTGTGTTGAAGGTTGCACAAGAAGATAATGGAAATTGGTGGAGCTAAACTGAAGTCGCAGCAGGTTAGACTGCCAATTTGACAATGTGTGTTTGCTATCCCTCACTCCTTCCTCTCCAAAGAAACCCGAAAAAGTATCTGCTCTATACCAGCAGATACAGTGTGACCTGAATGGCTTCATGGAAGAACGCCTTATTATGGTTGAACTTCACTCACACTCTCTTTAAAATGTATTTTACTGTGCTACTATGTTTCCACGTCTTTGGCAACCTCTCATTCCAGAGAGTCAAGAATTAAGAAAAGAGTAGGGAAAAAAATCATGACCATGCATGGTCTGCGACTCTAAAAGTGGAGGATCATGAAAGACAATATATGATTGTGTTTGTGAGAGGGGGGACGGAGTGAGAGGGGAGAGAGGGAAAGAAAGAAAAAAAAAATGCCACAAAATCAATTGTAACTGTTGCGATGGTGATTCTGCTGCCATCAAAGACGTGCTAAAACCAACAGTAAAACACAGCGTTCCTAACTTTAACGTTTCCAAAAGGTAACTAGCTTATTACAATATTGTAAAGTAATATTATTTATAGCTTATAATTGTTTTCTCGTTCAGACGAAGGTTGACACTTTGACAAAGGTCATAGATGACGTAACAGCACAGATAACAAAAGCCAACGTAGCAATCAAAACATCTCACAGGTACAGTTGCAATCAAGGGGAAATATTCTGTAAATGCCAGCTGATTGACCTTGCAAAATTTTGTGCGAAATTTTGCGAGAACAAAGGGTGAAATTTGCTTCAATTACTTTTGCACAGTACTGTAAGTGTTTGCTAGTGTAATTTTACCAATGGCGTACATAGTAAGGTTTTCTAACCCAGTTAAACTTTGCCTGGTCAAGTTATTGAATGTCAAGTAAGTCTTGATATTTTATGGTATATGTATGCTAAAGTAAAAAATTTCCCAGGGGCAAAAGGGTTAAACTATTTGGACGTTACAGCTTACAGATAAGGAAGACATGCACCAGACGTAAATGGTATGGTTGGGATTGGAGAACGCGAGGCCTTCGAATCGACAGGGTTTTCACAAATTATTATACTCGTACTACATTGTCCCCTAGAGAGATACTGTATCTGGATTTGGATTTATTTTTATCTTTATAGGAACATCAAGAAAGCAGAAGACAAAATTGCATCTCTGGAAAAAGAATCAGAAGAGAGTAAAGCTGAATTAGCTGGTCTGGAGGTACTGACAAAATAACACCTGAGCTTATAAATTCCAGGGTTGGGTTGTTCAAAGTTAACCCAGAGTTAACCAAATTCTTTCTCTCTTGTTTGTGGCTAAAAAATTGAAGAGTTTTGATCATAGACTAGCTAAAAAGTTGTTCTTGCTCAAAAAAATAGCGACGGAGTCCTTTTGTGATCAAACGCTTTTGTTTCTAGGCTTAAAAACTTACAAAAAAGTTTAGACTTAACCAAGGGTTAGCTTAACCTTGCTTCGAACAACCGGGCCCAGAGTTTATATAACTGTAACACCGGGTTTAGTTTTAAGCAAAACAAAAACAAAAACGGTCACCTACTGTTTTTCTAAGAAAACGATTGTTTACTGAGACCTATTATCCCTTTAGTTATTTTTTGGCTATTTTTGAACTCCCAAGCTATGCGAATGCGGTTTATACGTGAATGAAGACGGTAATATTTGAATCAGTAGAAATAAGCCTTCAAAATTGACTGAAGTGCAGATTGTACTTAATTCAGTTTTGAACTACCATTGACTGAAGACAACATGTTATATATATATATATATATATCAAAAACGAGTGCGAGTGTTTGATCTGCATCTATACCACTCTAAAGATCGAGAACAGTGAATGCGGCCGGGTGCATTTTGTTGGTTCTAAGTGTTTACCGGAATCCCTCATCAAAGACGAAGCACAAGTTTTTTTTAAATAACTTCTCAAAGGGATATATGCAAACCCCAGAGTTGGGAATTGGATCAAACAATCAAACCAGTGTTTCAAGCTGTATCAAACCCCATCCACCGGACCAAATGTGATGCACTTGTTGGCTATTAAAAGCATGAATTATGACTTTAAAGAGTCCAAAATACAGCATCACCGTTTTGCTCAAATTGTTCCAGGCAGTACTGAAAGTTACTGAAGCTTATTGGATATAGGTCGCCATAAAAATAAAAAAAACAACCTGAAAAGCTATATACGTATAAAATTAATCGACTAATGGTCGATGTATGAAACCTAGACGCCGTAAAAGAATTGGAAGCTGACGTTTCGAGCGCTAGCGTTGGAGCAAAAAAAATGCTCCGACGAAGGGCTAGCACTCGAAACGTCAGCTTCCAATTCTTTTACGGCGTCTAGGTAGTTATACATCGACCCTTAGTCAATTCAATTTATACGTTTTTATCCACGCCGACGCAGTCCAAATATAGTTCCCTTAGTGCTAGTTTTTCATTGATAACTATATAGGCTGACTTAATTTCATAATTCCTTGCACTCCCAAGCACAAAACACAGATACTTTATAAGAAGAAGATGTATGAGCGATGTAGTGACAATGATACTTTAATCAGTTTTTATCTGAACAAGGCATCAAAGTTCTCCTTGCTGTATTTTTTGGCCAGAAACTGAAGGAGAAAATTGAAGTTGATCACTCTTGGCAGTAAAAGAGTTAAACCCCTTTTTAGCTTTCCTGATAAATTTGCTTGTTCCCTTTATCTTAGGCTAAGATTGCAACTCTGGAGGAGAATGCAATTAAAGTGTTAGAGGCTTATGAAAGATCCGAGGTATGGTACAGTAGTAAATTTTTTATCTGTGTAGCAGTGTTTATCTTGAATTCCTCACCACCACCAGTCAATTAATGCACACTAATCACTCTAACCCAAGAGGTGCTGTAGAAAATGAAGTGTCATTATTTTGCTGTGCTTGCAGAAAGAGATTGAGGAAATGGGTGGCGTTCTAGCAAAACTCCGACAAGAAAGTGAAGAGCTGGAGAAGGATGAGAATGAAGCTATAAGCAAAAAAGTGGACATGAAACATGCGCTAGAGAAGTACGAGACAGTGCTGAAGGAGAACCAACAGAAAGTTAAATACTGGCAAAAGGAGGTGAGCAGCAAGTAGTTATCGATAGGTTCTTTGCAGGATCTGGTCACGTGACCCAAAATTCACCAATATGAATGAAAATTCATCGATTCAGGTTTTATAGAAATGGAAGGAGCATCGAAAAATATGTGGACATGTAAAGTTTTAGGTCCATAGAATTTGTCCGGGGGGAGGGGGGTACTCCCTATGTGGACTATACGGGGAGGCTCCGCCCAAAAGGGGTACCTTTTTGTCAAACTGGAAGTATGCAAAATGGGTGCCTTTTTTAGGCTAGAGGTATATGAACAGGGCCATACCTTTTCCATTTTTATGCAGAAATATTTCGGCAGGACTTTCGTAGGGTCGTTAAAAATGATCTTTTCTTTCAAAAAATGGTATATGAAAGGGTAAGGGTTTGGACCTTGGGGCGGAACTCCCCGTATAAAACTTTCCTGAGTAGCCCGGGATTTGCTGACACTTGTTATGTTGTTTAGCGGAGCAAGTTGAGTCTGCAGCCCACTGGTCTTTCCGATGAAAACCAGGAGACAGAACTGCCAGAACTGACAAACGAGCAGTTAATGGAGGCCGATAAAGAGGCAGTCATGGTACGTGCTTTTCTCCCATTTGTTTAGTGGTTCCAAAGGCATTAATTTTCATGTTATGACCGAACTCTTGTGACTGGTGCTGCACATTTGAACATAAGATTATCTTGATGCTCCCCAAGTGCATGTAAAATAGACCTAATTCGGTCATTCATATGACAGCAACAATGTAAGTTACAACAATTAAATTCTTGTAACAATATAAAATGGGGTAATTTTGATTTCTCTGAAGCTGTATAATCGCCTGGCAAAACGAGGACATGTCCTTCGATGCTTCCTGGGTGGAAAAACGTGCTCGGTGCGCGCACAATGTTTCTGAAGTTTTTCAGAAACAATGTTTTCCAGGGCAAAAGCTTGAGTTTGCAACAATTGTTTCGCGCTTGGCAACATTTGGGAAATATGCGCTAGCAATGTTGACGCCACAATGTGTCCTAGTCTCTTCATTACGGCTCCAAGGTTTGATCTTTCAATGGCAAAATTATTAGCAATACGTGTTCCAGATAGGAGGATTTGTTTAAATAATTGCACTAACACAACACAGTTTTAGGAAGGACATTACTGAAGAAGTCTAATGTTCTTTTACAGTATGAAATATCCGTGCTGGAAGAGAAGATGAAGCTTATGAAACCTAATATGTCAGCGATTGCTGAGTATCGTAAGAAGGTAAGTGGAGCCATCGGTTCAATTATTAACCGTTTGATTCTCTCTTTCGTTCTTTCACTGGACAGCGGTTTTCATACAGCATGGAAAACTTGACATACGATAGCTCGATCAGATGAAAACTGCCTGAACAATCAGTCATTAAATGGTTGGGAGTATTTGTTTAAGGAGTGGAGGGAATCCACTGGAGTTAATTAGACGAACATTTAAAAGATGAATGCTTAAGAGTGAATGTTTTACTCTATCTCTCTCTCAACCTTCTTGAGAATTGGTGTTAGAAGAATTGTTAGACTCATCAATTTTGTTCAGAGCAGGTTGGGAAAATTTTTAGACTTGGGTGGCTGGTTAAGTCTTTCGCCCAGCTTCTAGCTCAAACACACCAAGAAAGTCATGTTGTGCATAAAACGTGTTCATTTTTCGGCTCAGAAACAAGCAAAATGAGGGATTAGGTTAGCCTACCAGAAAAATTGAAATGGGCACTGAATCTCAGGGTTGAAAGGGTTAATTGGTTCTTGTTTCGTTTGTTCAGGAAGAGGCTTACTTGGCACGTGTTTCTGAGCTAGATGAGATTACTTCTCAACGAGACAACAAACGGCGAGAACACGAAGCTATGAGAAAACAGCGACTGGACGAGTTTATGGCTGGCTTCAGCATCATTACCACAAAGCTAAAGGAAATGTACCAGGTATGTAATTTACACTATACCATTGAAAGCCAGCTTATACCAAACAACTTTCTGTCAAAGGTTTTATTCCTCTTCTCAAGCATTAAAAGGCCCAGAAACTTTAAACTGAACCTCTTGTGTTACCACTACGTTTTGCATATAATGAGACAATGAATTTGAACTAGCAAAAATAATAGTAGTGAAATAAGTGATCCTGGCGTAATTACTCCATCAATGATAATATTGGCCGTAGACAATTTGGTCATAAGTAACTCGTTTTCTGATTTTTGTATATCACGTGCTGCTTTATTTTAAGGCCTGAGTCAAGTTTAAAGGGGCAGTGGCATGAGATGCGCATGCGCGCGAGTTTGGGCGAATCTTGAAACATTCGCCTAATGTTTTCAAGTTTGACATCCAAGATGGCGTCCAAAACGGCGGCAAGCGGCAGATCCACATCTTGGATTTCAAACTTGAAAATATTAGGCGAATGTTTTCAAGACTCGACAAAACGCGCGCGCATGCGCATCTTATGACACTGCCCCTTTAACTCAATCAAGTTTCACTTTTTTTGAGCCTTTTTTAAAATACTCAACTGGTGCTTATAATTTTTATTTTAATGTTACATGAGTATTGAGTGCTGTGTCTCTCGCAGATGATAACACTTGGTGGAGATGCAGAGTTAGAACTCGTGGACAGTCTGGATCCATTTTCAGAGGGAATTGTTTTCAGGTAAACTTGTCAGCTCGTAATTTTAATGCGGTAGTTCATTGTTGTCCAGATCATAATCCATAATGAGAAATACCAGGTTTACAACTTTTATATAGCTATATCCAGCGACCGCCCTGATTTTTTGAAAAACGTGTACTGCAAACGCAATTCGCTTCTGAAATTGCGTATAGCCAAAATCAAAGAAAGGATTTCAAAAGCGTGCAGCAGGAACCATGAAAGGTTAGATTTCATTTCAAGAAATACTTTCAACTTCCATTAATCGTAAGCCAAAGTAATTTATGTTTGGTTTTATTTGCTTCTGATTGGTGACCAACCCTAAGTGTTTATAGCAAACACAAAACTGCAAAGCGATCACACAATTACGTTCGAGAAGAAAAATATCTTGTTTTCTTTTCCAGTGTCCGACCTCCGAAGAAAAGTTGGAAGAATATTTCAAACCTCTCTGGAGGAGAGAAGACCTTGAGTTCACTTGCCCTGGTGAGGCTAGTTCTCTTAGTTGATTTTTATTATGATTGTGAATGAGAAATGCCAGTTAAACTGAGCTTCGATATCCAAAATTGTAAGTAGAATAAGATGTACTAAAGTTTTGGCAAAAGGTTCTTGTAATTTAGTTTGTTGTAATAATTTCCAGGTTAATTCTTGAGTCCTGGGGTTCACGTTATCATTTATATATTTATACATTTACGGATTTAGCATATGCAAGGTAAATTCGAAGTCCCTTGCAAAGGTTACGTCACCTTTTAGTATGAAATAAAGGCAATTGCAATACAAACAGTGAGAATTTATTCACCCACATTTTCCGTGTGAATGGTCACATGTACGGAACTTCATGTTTTGTTGTTGTTGTTGTTGTTTTGCTTTAAAAAGTGTTAATTATCATGTACATAATTTATTATGTTTCCGACAGTTTTTGAAAGACAGTCATATTAAGTACTGAGGGAGTTTAAAATCAAAGCAGCAAGGCAGCTGTAAGCTCGCGAATTTGTAAAAGGACTTAATTTTGCGGAAGTAGCTATTTAATAGAACTGGCTCAATTCACCACTTCGTGGTGAACGCGGGCTTAAAAAAGTGTTATATAATAATTGAGAGAAAAGATTTATCGACGCGGTTTTCACGGGTCACGCGATCGCAGCACCCTTCAAAATAACAGATTGTACCTTTTTGACTCTAGAACTAAAAAAAGCATGCCTGAAATAGTCCAGATGCCAATTTTGGATTGTCTAGGCTTCATTTTGGCGAAGCAGGGGCAATTTGTTTTTTGGAGATTTGATAAGAGTTTTTATGCGGCCGCCATGTTAGTCGAACTCGGAACACAAAATGAAGTTGATCTGTGACTCAGCTTGATGTTTAGTTACTTCACATCTTTCGCAGTGCTAATTTTAAAATGTTGCGTGAAGGACCGATTTTAGTCGGCCGCGCGCGTGTACACGGCTTTGTTGTCACGGTATTCAAACGTCCATAGCTCCCGATAGATATTTTGTATCGACTCAGAATTTTGCTTTAAGTCTTAAGGCATGATAGTCCTGAACATATCAGTGTATTAGACTTATAGGATACGTTACTTTTGAGATGGCTTTTTATGACGTGACATGCAAACCAAGAATTGAAACACCTGATAATTTGCATACTGTATGAACTTGTAAACATTCACCGGAAATGGATATTTTTGGCCGAGATTAAATATCTTTTCGGCCTAGTATCTTCTAAGCCGTATTTACTGTCACTACAGAAATTTTGGCGGATACTAAACCAACGGCTTCAGATTTGTTTGCGATATATTAACGCCATCGGTGCCACTGATTGTTTGACCTTCATGGCACCGCGCCAAAATGTCACAATAACAACGCAAAACACAGTAGAGTGAAACACAACCAAGCTCAATGGCCAAACAAACTTCGAACGCATGACAAACCTTCAAAATGAGAACACGTTCCGAACAAAAAGATGGTCGCAACAACTACGACAACATCTTGCTTTTAAACTGCGTTGTTCGACACACCCTGTTGCGCGACCTTCATCATGCCCAAATTTGGAAAACCGCAACTGCTTTATTTGGAAATCCATTGTTGACAACAGAGGGAATAGGGAAGTAGGGAGGTAGGGAAGTAGGGAAGGAAAGTGATTACTATACCTCGCAAATCCCACAAAGTGGAATTCGCGAGCTAAAAACAAAGTCTAGGAAATACATAAAGTTTTGCTCCAAAATCAAGTTAATAATAGGTTTACTGTACATTGTTTGGTCCTGTAATTTAAGCTGCTTTCATCATTGTGCTCACTTATCGTTGCAGGTGTTTGCTTTGCACCACTACAAGCCAACACCTTTGTACGTTATGGATGAAATTGATGCTGCTTTGGATTTTAGGAATGTGTCTATTGTCGCCAATTACATTAAGGTAAGCATTATTTCTCGCCAATGTGCATAGTTTGGAAAGGGAGGCTGGTTGCTTTATTCGCTCAAGTGCAGATACAAAAATTTGATTGTCCCCACCCGTAATTCCCCAGTCACATTTATCACACTTGTGGTTACACTTGTGTTTTTCGATGTGCTGAGAAGTTCCCAGTTTTGACTTTAAGCCACTCAAAACGGTTAACCCTTTTAATCACAGTATCTGGGCTCTTTATCCTCCCAACTTGTCCTGAAGTAACGTAGAAGTAGAGTGTGATCCTAGAGTAAGACCACCGTCCTTGCCTTGCCTGACACTCCTAATAAGCCACTTATTCACGACCATGCGCAGTTCCAGATGCTGAGATATTTTGGCAGCCACTTCCTGATAAAACTTGGCAGTGACGTCAGGTACTGATGGGGGTTACCCTCGATAAATAAAGGCGCTGTCTGTCTGTCTGTCTGTCTCAGCAGAGAACTGCTAAACAACACTCTCAGCAAAGATAGTCGAACCTCGCTATTTCGAACTCGGTTAATTCGAAGTCCCCGTTATTTTGAAGTCAAACCGAATCAGCTTGGATTTTCCGTCATTTTTTTCAGTCATTTACTATCGGCTATTTCGAACTGATCCTTGTTCCCATTGATCTAAATTCGACCCCGTTATTTCGAACTTTATTGTCAACTTTTATGGACAAACAACAGAGCCCATCAGAGCACAACTGGAAATATCGAATGTTAATTGACTCGTACTGATTTCTTTAGTCGATGACGTAATACTGGTTGACAACTTGCAGTGTCCCATCTTCTGTATCTTCATATCCTGTTGTGAAAGCTTGGAAGTTTGTCATGTGCTTACGTACAGTTGTGGATCAGCCGTTATTCAAATAAACACTGCAAACTCTTGTAATTTGATGCTAGCTTGGTTGTTTCAAAACCCCACTATTTCGAACTTTTTTCACGTCCCGTGGGACTTCGAATTAGCGGGGGTTCGACTGTATTTATTTGACAAACACCTCCTTATTACGGCTTAAAGAGTACAACAGTTGAATCTTGCGATCTCGAACAGCCATTTGAACAGCCTCGTTCCCAGGGCCATTTTCAAAGTTGCCATTTGAAGGGTTAGAATAGCACTATTATTGATGCTCATCTGAAACAGGTATCAAAAGCCGTCATCAGTTCAGGCTCTTCAAGCTGAAGAATATTGCAACAAAAACAGGGAGAAGACCTGCTTAGTCAGGCACGTCTTTCTTACGAAATGTAGTTTTCTGCTCGCACTGATTTTTGTCGTCTGTCAGCGCATCTTGTTGAACACCGATGTATATTTGCATTTTGACCGCACTAACACTAGCAACGCTGTGATAAAGCGACTAACGATCACCTTTGAAAGCCCAATGGGCTTTTACCTTTATAATTTCACCACAAAATGAGACCAGCCAAGCGAACAAACAAGAAATTTGTAGCAGTTTGTTCCTGTTTTTAAAATCGACGGTTTATTTTTGGCGGCTGCTTTCCATTTGAAGTAAAACTTCATGACTTAAATATCTCCATTCAAAAAAGAAAAGCTTTCACTTGTGAAACTTCCAGGTTTAGGTTCCAGGTTCCTGGTTCCAAATCCAGGTTTGGTTTCAGTTTCTCGGTTCCAGGTTCCCGGCCGCAGAGCAGAGGAAAATGTCGGCTAAACGAAAGGTTTCTTGTAAACCCTTGTTTCACAAATACGAGGCTCTGAAAAAGCTTGAGAACGGGGTAGCCAAAAAGGATGTTGCTTTTCATTACAATATTCCGCGAAACACGCTTTCAACGTGGATAAAGAATAAGGAGAAGATACTGAAGGCCTTCGAAGGAGGATACAACCACAATCAACAAAGGCTTAGAACAAGCGACCACGGTACCTTGGACAAGGCTTTGTACAAGTGGTTTGTCAAAGCGAGAGAAGAGGGAGTACCCATTAGTGGTTCCATACTTAAACAAAAAGGAGTGAAATATGCTGAAGAACTGGGTATCGACAATTTTAAGGCATCTAACGGCTGGTTCGACCGCTGGAAGAACAGACATGGTATCGTTTTGAAAACCGTGTCTGGTGAAGCCAAATCATGTACAACGCACATCACCGAATCTTGGGAGGGAACCACTCTTTCATCCTTACTATCCAACTACGCACTGCGAGACATTTACAACGCTGATGAATTCGGTTTATTTTACAAGGCTTTGCCTGGCAGGCACAGCGAGGCACGTTTGACAGTCCTGGCAGCCGCAAATGCGGAAGGCGAAAAGCTGCCGATCTTCGTCATTGGAAACTCGGCCAAACCCCGATGTTTTACAGGAGTGATCAATTTGCCGTGTAGATATCGCGCACAGGAAAACAGCTGGATGGACGGACGTTTATTCGAGGAATGGGTTCGAGAACAGGACCAGCAATTTGAACATGCAGGGAGAAAAATTGCCCTCATAGTCGACCACTGCCCTGCCCATCCAAACATTTCTAACTTAAAGGCCATCAATCTGATTTTCTTACCGCCAAATTCTACATCTAAGACCCAGCCAATGAATCAGGGCATTGTAAAGTCAACCAAGGCATTTTATAGGGCAGCCTGTGTTCGAAAACTCTTGGATGCCATAGAAAACCACAAGCCACCACCAAGCTTTTCCATCCTAGATGCTATGAGCATTCTCACCAATGCATGGAGTAGAGTTTCTGGAGTAACAGTGCAAAGGTGCTTTGCAAAAGCTGGTATTGCGTACAAAGCACAGCAAATTGGATTGAATGATGACGAAGACCCATTCAAGATTCTTTTGGAAGAGATCAATGCACTGCGAGAAAGAATCCCCAAGCTTGCACCAGAAGAAGTCAGTACTGAAGATGTAGTAAACACTGATGATGATGTATTAACATCAGATATTGATTTCTTGAGTGACAATGCCATCCTTGCAGAGTTTCGGGAGGAAACCATGGACAAGGATGCAGAAGATGAGGAGGAATGTCCAAAGCGACCGACTGAAAGTGAGGTTCGCCAGGCAATTGATACCCTCTCCTGTTACAGTCTTTTTGCCAATGAGGCAGCTGATGAGATTCGCCATCAAACCAACCAGCTGTCCTTTCTCATTGAAAAGAGCATCCGAAAGAGCCAGCAGAAGCAGACCATTGAGAATTTCTTCACATTACCAGAGCCATCCAATGGACCCACTACAGATGTTGTCACAGTTGATGTTCCTTCAGACTATATTTGTGTAGACACAGAAAATGGACACTTCCTATGAAGAATGTATGGTACAAACTGTGCAGTACAATAGTGTGCAGTTAATTGAATGCAATGTCTATAGGCCATTTCTGAGATGCTTGTTGCCTCTGTTTCAAACTTAGGCCGAGTGCAAAACCTTTCTTATGAAAATGAGTTTGATTTCCATGAAAACTGAAAGCCAATTTTCATAAGGTTTCACTAGACCTTTTGAAACAAAGGCAACAGGCATCTCATAAATGGCCTATTGCATACTTGTTTTCTTTTCTTTTTTCTTTTTTTCTTTTTTTCAGTTATAGTTGTACCATACCTATATGAGTATCAACATAGTGTAAATGACTTACATTTTGTATTTTGTACCATGCACAAAGATTCCCTGAAATTATTGGATGCTGGTCAACCCAGTTACATCTACATGTACAGTACCATGTCTCAAAATCCTGCTTTCTCAAACTATTTTTTGTTTCCCTCGAGAGTCAACATGGCAGGGTTCAACTGTATTATTTTTTATGCCACACATGTCTTATATTTTTGTCAAATTTGATATTTTGGCTTATTAGGAGAGGACCAAAAATGCACAGTTCATCATCATCAGCCTGAGGAACAACATGTTCGAGCTGGCAGACCGACTCATTGGTATATTCAAGACAGATAACTGCACCAAGAGTGCTGCCATTAATCCAGCCCTCCTTGCTGCCCAGACTGTACAGTAAGCTGAACACATATTGGGTCATGTAAGGGGCACGGTGAAAGCAGTGTCTGCTCAACCAGGGCTACCAAACTTTTCTGTCAGGCTAGTGGATTTTGCCAACAACTTGTTCTGTTTGACTTATATATCTGGGTCAGTGAGTCATAGCTAGAACTTACTGTCAGGTTAGCTGGTGAATTTATTTTCATGTCCCAATGGAGTAGCCTGAAATTACTACTACTTGCTAATAATGCAACATTGTACAAAAATTAGTCTTTGTGAATATGGTCCTTGTGGTCAATAAATGGATGTTGTAGTTGTTTATATCTGCAGTACGTATTCTTCCTTGCTGTGAACTTATGCCACTCAGGCATCAGAATACAGTCAGATCTGGCAGACATCCTCTTGGAATTGTGAAGTGTCCGTTCGAGGTAGAATTGACAGTGCCTCTTACAAAAAACAAAACAGCAATAGTTTGGTCTTCATGGCAAATGGTTTGAACCCAGGAGTGTGAAGAGTAGGTTGGTTGTGATCATCCGGGTTAGAGTAGTCTCCAGAAAGACTGTTGTTGGTGACTGACGTTTTGACTACCTGAGCAGAAATCATCTTCAGAGTCAAGTGAAAGTATTCGGCAGATGGCAGTATTTATGTCTCTGGTTGTTGAAGTGATTGGTTCGTTTTGTCGGCTTATGGTTGTTCAATTCTGCTTGGTTGTGTTTCGTTATTGGTCAGTTGATGTTGTGTTCTGTTGATTTGTCTATTCCTCTGAGATGATAGCACATATTCTACAACCCTACAACAACCGGGTAGCCCACAAACCCATTACAACTCTACGTGACTTACTGACCAACATAAAGGACAAAGACAAACCCATCAACAGACAGGGAACAGTATACAGAATATCTTGTACTGACTGCAAAGCCAACTACATCGGTGGAACTGGCAGAAACCTGAACACGAGACTTACTGAACACAAACGAGCTACCAGAATGGCAACATCAAAAATCACATTTCTGAACACCACTGATAGATTGAACATGACATCAGCTGGGACTCTGCAGAATGCATCAGCCACAGTACCAATTACTACCAACGACTTACACTGGAAAGCTGGTACACAAACTTAGAACGGAAACCACTCAACAGATGCCAACAATTACCGGCACCTTACAAACGACATCAAACGCAACCGAACGAACAATAGACAAATCAACAGGACAACAGAACATCAACTGACCAATAACAAAACACAACCAAGCAGACTCAACCAACCATAAGCCAACAAAACGGACCAATCACTTCAACAACCAGAGACATAAATACTGCCATCTGACAAATACTTTCACTTGACTCTGAAGATGACTTCTGCTCAGGTAGTCGAAACGTCAGTCACCAACAACAATCTTTCTGGAGACTACTCTAACCCAGATGATCACAACCAACCTACAGTTTGGTCTTCATCCTGAACTTTCTATTCTGGCTGGCAGGAGTTGGGGGGAGTGTACATTATTTGTACCTGCTATTGTGTTTGCATACTGCATGACCATTATCATTATGAGATGGTATTTGAGGAAATGAAGGAATACTGTAGTGTACTATAGTCCCCATCAGAACTAGTTTTTGCCATTAGCTTACCAGCACTTACTGATGTCAGTACACTACTTGTACAGCCAAAAACAACATCTTGCACTCTAAATCATGCATACGTATAAGAGCAACTTTCAATATCAACATAGCTTGGAAACAATAACATTGGTATTTATTGATAAAATTAAATTTGCTTGCTAACAGTATTATTCAAGTATAGCTGTCTAAAAAAGGACTCTTTAGCAAAATGTTTTAAATTATTATTTATCTTGGTAATGTCTTGGCCAGCCAACATTGAGCATGTGAGTGCTTTCTTGCTCTTCTCCTGGCAATACTTCGCCACCAGCATCGGCAGTTTCCACAGAGTGCTGTATATATATTTATAATTATTATTGCATTGACTAAAACTAGCTTGAAACTTGTGTTGCTTAGGAATACTGTCATGTCTTCAGTATTGCCATAACCACAAGTCCTGCAAAAATCAAAGGGTTAATGTTATTGCCATGGTACAGTATGTTACAGCACACTAAATAATGTTGATACAATTCAGGTTGTAGTTTATTTCTTGGAAGAACATTCACCCAGACCCAACTAAAGTCACACAAAAATATACCCTTGGCTTGTACCAGTGTTTAATGTGTGTGCTGCAATCTTGAGAAGCTGGTCTACTGATGTGGATATCCTAAACATTAATGCCAAGTTTTTTCATGAATGGGCTAATGGATATAATCCAGTGCTTGGATCACTTGGATAAATCTTTACCTAATATAAAAGCAGCCACCAGTTTCTGGTTAACAGACAGATAGAGGTAGAGTGGCACAAAGGCCGCACCCACGTCCCCCTGGTTGGGTAACATCAGTGCCCCAATAGAACCTAATGCCAACATGATGACCCAGATGCTTGGACTGCTCCCTGGCAAATACAAACAAACTATTAGGAGCCTTTCAACAATCATAGATGTTATACAGAGCAGTTTAATATCAGTTGTTGGTGTCAAAAACCAAACTAATATTATTGCCAGCCACACTGGCTGTAAGAAAGCAAAGAAACCAACTAAATTAGTTTGAGATTGCAGGTTTTACTCTGACTGAAAGTCCAATAAGACAAAATGCCAATGTTATTATCAAACTGAAATAGTAAAATTATGCATAAACTGGGGTAGTGATCATAATACATTTTTAGATAGATAATTATTGAAAACTGGGTGGGCAAGAAAACAATGAAAAACTTCACAAACAAAATTGTTTGGACTGATACAAAAAAAGAAAAAAAACAAAAAACAAACAAACAAGGTTGCAGCTATAAAACTATGTGTGAAAAAAAGGCAGAAGATGCATGTGGTATATATTACTTACCTTGGGCAGGCTGGGGAATTTCTGTGGCAATTTGACTTCTGCCTCTCTTAGAATGTCTCCTTGCTTCTCTCCCCTTTGGTTGTCAATAAAAAAGCTTTCATGGAGACCACATGTTGTTTTAAAAGAGCACTTAACCCTAACCCCACTATATAATTAAGTCATGCCTTGATCATCTGAAGAAGACTTGCACAACAATAAACCCCTCTCCCCTATACATGTAGATCAGTCCCCATCATGCAGTCATCTTTATAGGTTACTCTCTAAATAACCTGCAGAATATTTTAGTATAGTTGGCAATTTTTTATTAAACCTTTAGTTTATTGTTGCAAATGAGTATAAATGAACAGAAGATGTGAAAATTACTGGGAAAATATGTAGTGTGTAATCCTGCAAAGCATTTCAACCTTGTGGGTCAATGCCCCAGGAGTGGAGCTACTCGGGTGAATTAGTGGCAGTTATGCAAAGCACTTTTTGGGACGCTGAAATTTTCTGGCGGATTTTTTGGGTTACAAAGTTTTTTGAAGGGCCCTTTTTATAGGGTGATAAAAAGTGTAACCCTAATGATTTCACAAATTCTATTTAAAAAAAAATATTGGGATTCGTGATTAATTTCAGCTCGTTTACTGAATAGCCGAGAATTTCAGGCAAATATATTATTCTCCAGCGAAGTCCACACTCTACGCACACGAGAAATGTCGTATCTGAACACACGTAAAAATACGACATTTTTATGTGTGTTAATATCAGCCAAGCAGTGATCTTGCATGTTTTTGCATTTCTTAGTGGTGGAAATCTCTGTATCACACCAGAGTTTATGAAATAAATAGAATAATACATGGACGCTTGGAGATATGAAATTTATCTTCTTGTGTTCATCTCGATATCTCACTCGTTCGCTTCACTCACTCATGAGATATCGAGATGAACACTCGAAGATAAATTTCATATCTCCATGTGCCCATGTATTATTCTCTCTATATATAATTTTTTATGCAGAGAGAAAACTAGCCTTTTTCAGGGTTACTGTACGTTCGATTTCTAGCTGAGCCATTGGCCATTTTGGGGGGTCTAAAAATTTGGCCTCATTTACACCTCCCGGCCAGTATATACTGTACCCCTGGAGCACAGTCTGTCTGGATCTCCAGGCTCACCTGTTCACCCTGTTGACTCGGCACAAGATCAGCCTCGATTTCCTTCTTTCCAATAACCTTTTGAGAGCTACCATGTTTGAAGATGTGCAGGCGGAACTTGTCTTGCCGTGTCACTCCTGGGACAGCATTGGTGTGACGGATAACACTGAAAGACAAAATTATACAGACTTACTGTAGAAAAAGAATTTAATCCCCGAACGAAGTGAGGGAAATAATCACGACTCTAATGCATTAATTTGAAGACTCCAAGCCTGTCGCCATCTCGAAATCTAATGTTCGTGTGTGGGAGTGTGCGATGCGACCTTTTAGGCCAGGTGCCTAAGGCAATGTCCTAATAAGGGAATTACGTAATCACTGTCGATTATAGATTAACGTCTCCGCCAGTGTTTTTAAGAAAGATTTGAACGAAGCAACAATTGAACTGCGTTCACGAAAATGAATTTGAAAACTAGAAAACTTGAAACAGAACGGTCTCGCGAAGCTCGTCTTCAAAAGAGAAGGGAACAGGCACGGGCAAGGCGAAATCGTGAAACGATCCGCGAACAGCGCCAAATACGTCTAGAGAAAAGACGACAAACATGTTATAACCGAGAGCATCATGAACGGGATCGTGCCAAAGAAACGGCTCCGCAAAGGGAACAGCGCTTGAAAGCAAATCGGGAGCTTCAGACGCCGTTTGTGTTAAACTCAGATACTTATTCAGAAAAGGACAAGCAACAAAGGTTAGTCAGTGGAAATCGAACAATCGCCGTGACAAACATATTCTACCCGTATCTTGTAACTCGATCACTGCAAGAATGTATTAGAATCTGTGTGTTGATCATTTTCCCTCGAAGTATAGTTTTAATACGCTTCTGTCGCCAGTTTCGGCTACCGTATTCGCTCAGAGCAATCGGAACTTGGAGTCTTGAATGATTTAGTCAGATGTCTTATTTTTCTGTCAAAGCAAAAACTGTAAAGCCTGGTCCTCACTAGCGCATAAGCATAAGCATAAGCGTAAGAATAAGAGAGCGAAGGAACGGATGTGTTTGATCCTTATGCTTATGTCGCCACTGTCGCTCTCTTATTCTTATCCTTATGCTTATGTTTATGCGCTAGTGAGGACCAGGCTTAACAAATGCTGTTATCTGACATGCGGTGATTGCAGAAGAATCGTTCACAAGCCCTTAGAAGTATCATTAGGTCTGAAGCCCGTGTATAATTTGAAGTAAACCATTCAAGTTTTGCTTTGATTCTGGGAGAAATCATGCTGTTTGAGCGGGTTCACATACAAAACAATTTGAGCTCGTTAAATATGCATGCCTGAGTCTGGAGCATGCAGTCCAGAGTAAAAACAAATCGCACAGGAAACCTATTTAATTGTACTGCCTATGAATTCAAAATAGGAAAATCAGTGTTCCTTTTTTCCCGTACTACGACGGCCGACCAACTTCAAAATTTGGATATTAAATTTTGAGAACGTGCTTGGCAGACTGTATGAATTAATTTGACGTGCTGACTGTGGGAAATACGTACTTCGTCACGCAATCGACTCTTTTTTCAACGCAAAAGTATAACATGCACCATTCTTTTTCTCCTTCCTTTGCGTGTAGTACTTGACTTCGAACAAAAGATTGAGTCAACATTTCGGTATAACAAAGGCTACTCTTGTTGGGAGTACCAAAGTAAAAGTCCCATCAATGGCAGAGTGAGGGGTATCTGCGATTATCGTATTTCTAGTATATGCTAGAAGCCCAAGCTGTTGCAGCTTTTGCTTTCAAACAAGCACAAGAGGGTTCAGCTGGAATTGATTGATGTAAAACTTACTGTAATTCTTGAAATACTGTTGAAATTAAATACAGTAAATGTATTTCGACTTTAGAATTAGGTGGGGCACTTATTTGAGGGGCTGGGTGCTTATTCAAAGAAGGGGGGGCCATTAATTTTTCCCAAACTGGTCAGATGGTCATTTACTTTAATTTGTAATGTGCAACATTGCTCATGAACAACATGACACACTTCACACTATTATTATATGAAATAAGTTCGTCAAACATTATTGTATGACATGTTCACAGGACATATCATGTCTATTCAGATGGTGTTACCATTTGTGCAAAAACAACAAAACAAAGGGAGGGTGCTTGTTGGAGGATTTATGGTACCATAATATTATTTTTTACACCAATTAGCTGGAAATCCAACCAATCATTACAGAATGCACGAGAAAATGTACTCCTAGCAACAATGCCCTGTGGACTGACCCTGATATTAATTTCACATGTCTTTCAAGTGAATATAGGTTTTAGTATGACTTACATGTCAACACAACACCGCGGCTTGATGATGCCATCTGATTCTACAACGACATAACTGGATGGCGCAGTACACAGCACTGCATGAGTAAAGAAATATATTAGAAGATAAAATGCTACATGTGATTTAATTCTAAACTGGAAGAAGTCCCTTCAACCTATAAGTACTGGAGTTAAGCTCAGTCCATGCTACATAATGGTAAGTTTCTCCATGCAAATTCTACAACTGACTGTGCCTATTACATACTACATGCATATACAGTATAGTCGTATATTTATACTAAGCCTGTTCCAGCTAAGAGCCTGGAACAGGCTAATAACATGCAATGTGCTGGTACTTTACATAGAGTAGTTATAAACATACAACATGAACACATAGTCCATGTTACCCTACAGGTTGTAGACATATTCACATCTATGATTAATTATACTACACTAACCCAACCATACAGTGGTTCTGTCTGAAATCTTCAAGCATAAAAAAATGTTCCAATTACTTGAAGTATTGTAGTAATCACGTCATTTGCATTTAAATGGATTGTCTTTATGTGTAGATACATCTACTTTCTATAAGACATTTACACGTGTAAGAATATACATGCATTACCCTGCGACCAGACTGGTTTCCTCTTCCTGCATGCAATATATGTTATGCATGAGAATGTGTACGTGTATTTTTAACCATTAATATGCGTTTACTAATGTAATTGGCCTATTTTCTATATGGCTCGATTTGGCATTCTAACTTTTATCATTATAAAACCGGCACTATCATGCCCTTAATCTGATTTGTTCTAGGCACTTGGCTACTAAAACAGAAACACGATGCATACTGTATGCTACCTTTGAATCGCAGTGCGAATTCGTACGGATTGTATACAGTCAACAGTTGTTTGTGGCTTCTTTGATCGTCGCCAAAGAACTTCAACGCGTTCGGAAATACGAACACTGGAAGACTTCCATCTGTGAAATGAGAAGTCTGTAGTGACTTCATACAACACGAGGGCTGCCAAAACCGAAACTGAAATGAAAATATATGAAAACAATTACATTCGTGAGTGTTAGACAAGTCTATCCATGTTTATGCGGTGATGCTTCTTCATACTTACAAGTTATGCTTTTTAAAGCAGATGCACTGAATATAAACTAATTCCAATCATGGATTTTCCAGTACAACATTAAATACGGCATTAATCGCTCAGAACAAAACAGTTCAGATAATAATTTCTATGAATGCTTTTTGTTTACATCACTCCGTGCAAAGGATCATGGGAAAAGAGTAGTCCCCAGTCGGAAACAGCTGAACGCTGCCGTTTTGAAAACTATCGCCAATTGGGCTCGTGCAAATGACGTCATAAATCACGTGAATTTGTTTATCCGCCATTGGCGGTCAAATTGTCGTTTTTCGGGAGGCGCGTTTTTGTCGAGCGTCAGCTACTCTGAAGCGATTTGAGCGATCCAGGATAGAGATACATCGGAGATAATTAAGTGACACAATACTGTAGCAGTACCTACTCGTAAGTTGGTGGCCGAAATCTCATTTAGTGACTCTGATCGTGAGCGATCGCCAGTTCCTTCTCCACGCCAAAATTAGGGCTTAATTTATTGTCTGACGGTGCCAGAACAATTCTATCTGGGGAGGAACATTGTAAAGGTAAAGGGAAGCAACTGTAGCTCTGCATGGCTAATACGAGTTAATTCGCAGGATTAATAGATATTGTTAGTTTGGCACTATTAAATATATGCACTGTGACGAACTTGCAAAATGCTGTCAAGTCTGCTGCTTTGTATCACCAGTAACACACTATCAATGATATATGTAGATTGTGTGTTTATTTCGGAGTTGCTGGCTCTAAATTAAACTGTGTCAGTCCATTTTGTTAAAGTGTTGTTGTTCAAAGTAGAGTGCTTCGGAAATTGTCGCCGGCCGTGGTGCACGTGTCAGAACGTTGCGAACACTCTGAATGAATAGTTCTTGATACTATGTAAACACTGCACCAGTTGTTTGACTGTCCAGAACTGCGGAGGTCATTAGTGAAGTGCTACATTTATCCATCGGGTCGATGTAGGAGTTTTCTGCCGGAGTTCGAGTCGGTTTAGCTTGTTTCTTGGACCTTTGTTCCCTCACCGCGTACAGCTAAATTACGGAAGGCCATGAACATTTGGGGTAGCTTGTAAAGAGAGCAGCGTTTCAATCTGAGCCAAATCAGTTCGTTAATATTCCTGGACATTTTTGAAAGTATGTATAAAGTACTATCATTAACCCCTGTGGTATTTTATTTTTGATAGTGTTGTGCCCCTAATATTTTTTGAATCCAGTGCTGTAATGTTTCAGGGAAAGCTTTTACTTAAGTTGCACCTGTCTTTTGCATCCTTTTGTACAGTATCGGACTGTTTTGATAAAGAAGTCAGCTCAGTACATTTTTGCAAGGTTTATTGCTCCTTAGAAGAGCTCAGTGGTCCCATCCTCTCCCTCATACCACTGTTGTTTGTCTCACTGGCTGAGGTCACACTAGAAAGTTAAAGCGCGCTTTAGCGCTGCTTAATCACGCTTTAGCCTAAATCTGTGTATGACCATAAAAAACGCGCTTTAGGAGACCGCATGGGGGGAGGATGTAAAGCGATACCAATAGCGGCAAAGTTCAAACATGTAACTCTCGTTCTAAAGCGCTTCAAAAAGTACGTCTTAGTACGAGCTTTAGTGAAAGCTCGATTTGCTGACCAATCACATGCACGCTCGGAAAAGCCGCTGTCAATTCCGCAAGTTGATCATCACCATGCGTTGGAAATAGAATCACGTTCTTTCCGGCCTTTGAGCAAGTTTCGTCCGTCTTAATACTTTGATGGCTTTTCGCATTTTGGTGTCTTCCTTGGCGATCTCTGGTCCGACTTGCTGACAAATGTTAGCAAATGTTTCTCTCAATATCCGAAAATGCCTCCTCCATTCCGCTTCTAGGGCAGGGGAATTGATGAAAACCAATGTTGCGGTCTTGGAAAAACCCACATTAACAGGCGGCCGTACTCTCGGTTGTGGCCAATCCTTCTCCTCCGTTGTCTCAGAAGTAAGATAGTCCTAATTCTTTTGAATCGCCTACACCGCACTTTCCAAACAAGTTTTTTAATCAACAGTAAAAAATAGCAAAGAGAGCTATGATAACATTTGCGACGGGCAATGTGCTCAGAAAAAAACTGATCCACGGGTTTTCGGGTGAAACCTTTAATCAGATTCGGATGTTGGCTGTCATATTTGACAGCCAAAGGAAACCTGAACGTTACGTCTCCTAAAGCGTGATTAAATCGCACGGCTTCGTAAAGCACGATTTCGACCCCTAAAGCGCGTTTTAAGTTTCTAGTGTGACCTCAGCCACTGAGATTTTAACAGTGTTGTTGCAGTTTAATTGAATTCCTTTTCCACAATGTGGCATTTGTATTATCCCAGTCAATTTGGCACAGAAAGGAATTGAAATGCAAAGTATCAATGGGGAAGACTGTACAGGAATAGGTTAGGTATATTCTGCAGGCTAAAGGAAACTGATTTTACTGAGCTGGTTTGCCAAATTCCAAAGCAACAATATAAAAATGTTGGAGGGTAACACCCAGCACCAAAGTATGCTTGTCCACAGATGGGTTGATTATTTTGCTCTGCTCTGCACACAACTTGGGTAACTGCATTACCTTATTAACAACTTGTTTTTTTGAACATGAATGTTAATATCAACATGAAACTTCTTTCATGGACAGAGCTCTCAAACAAATGAAATATAGCAGTGTGAAACTTGACCTTAGCTAAACTGATTTTTTCAGAAGAAATACTACATATTATGCAATACTTTATAAGATGAAACAAAGTTCTCAAGAGTAAATATTGTAAAAGTATAGAAGTGTAAATGATGCAACTATCTTTTGATCCAATACTACCTAATAGTATTAATGCTACAGAAGGACTAAAGATCAAGCAACTGACAGCAACATGTACTTCAGATATTTAGAAGTGTATTGAATTAGTCAGATGCAACTGCACCATCTCCCGGTAATGATTTGTCGTATAAACTGAACAACCTTTCAGGTGTTCTGCAGCCTCCACAAGTTCATTTATAAAAGACTGTTTCGCATTCTGATCATTATTGCTCGTGGCGAAGCCGACGAGCTTAGGATTGGAAAGCGTGTCTTCATCATCGTCATATTTTTATTGCTCGTGGCGAAGCCGACGAGCTTAGGATTGGAAAGCGTGTCTTTATCATCGTCATATTTTTATTTTTATTTTTTTTCTGGGTTACGAATCAGCACACGGTGATTGGTTCATATTTTCACGTGATTTATGATGACGTTTTGTCATCACATGACTAGCCGGGCGAGCAGTTTCGCCATTTTGAAGGAGATATGTGGGCGATAGAATTGTGCTTTGAGAATAGCCGTAAACAAATATTTGATGGTACCGCTGTCGCCGATAAATATTTAGTCCCGACGAAACTTTCTGTGGCGACACGAAATACTTTTGGGAAGATAACAGGGCGAAAGCAGAAACCAAAGCTACGGTGAGCTTTTAGCCGTAAAACAATGACGCTTTATGCTTTACTCTGTACATGACATCTGTTGCCTCATAAAATTCTTCTGCGTATTGTACATTGCCTGTTGAAGTGTTTCTTTCATTCGATCATGTAGCCTTTGTTTCGCAATGGTCAGTGAATACCAGAAATGAAAAATACACCGAAATAATTCTGAGGATTGAGTTTGCAGTCACAAATGGACTGAACACACTGTGAACAAAAGCGCAATAATATTGTAAACATCTCTCGTGTGACATTCCTCGCTGTCAATTTTATATTTGTTACAGAGCACGAATACTCGAAAGCCTGATAGAAAAAACGTATTGAGTTAATGAAAGAAAACACATAAGTAGTGAAGCGAAAAAGTAAACTGCATCCCATTCAAATTCAACGCCATTTGGCTCTGTGGAATGCGCACGGATAAACTGGATTTTAGGAAAAGATTTTGGCTCGCGTTCACCGCACAAGCTTTGAGAATAGCCGTAAACAAATGTTTGATGGTACTTCTGGGGTATTGCAAATATCTCTGTCGCCGATAAGTATTTAGTCCCGACGAAACTTTCTGTGGCGACACGAAATACTTTTGGGAAGATAACAGGGCGAAAACAGAAACCAAAGCTACGGTGAGCTTTAGCCGTAAAACAATGACGCTTTATGCTTTACTCTGTACATAACATCTGTTGCCTCATAAAATTCTTCTGCGTATCGTACATTGCCTGTTGAAGTGTTTCTTTCATTCGATCATGTAGTCTTTGTTTCGCAATGTTCATTAAATACCAGAAATGAAAAATACACCTAAATAATTCTGAGGATTGAGTTTGCAGTCACAAATGGACTGAACACACTGTGAACAAAACCGCAATAATATTGTAAACATCTCTCGTGTGACATTCCTCGCTTTCAATTTTATATTTGTTACAGGGCACGAATACTCGAAAGCCTGATAGAAGAAACGTATTGAGTTAACAAAAGAAAACACATAAGTAGTGAAGCGAAGGCTGGATTAATCGTGGCCTCTGATTAGAAATATGAGTCAAGGTCAAACTGTCATAATCGATTGTGCATAAAAAGATATGTCACGCATTCTCAAGATGCAGGGTCGCTCAACCTTTAAGAAGCAAGTGTACGAGTGTTGTAATAATAATTTTTAGTTTAATCAAGGTGTCAAAAGAGCAAGGTGTCAAAAGCCAAGTTCTCTATACTGTGTGATATTTTTATGGTGAGAAATTGGAAGTCTCTCTTGGGAGTTCCGCTCTTGTCCCCTACTTTCCATTTTATATTCTGGTCTCGACCCAACTCACGCCGCGAGCTCACTGGCAAGGCCAGTCTAGTTTTTATTATTTTTATTTTTATTTTTTTTCTGGGTTACGAATCAGCACACGGTGATTGGTTCATATTTTCACGTGATTTATGATGACGTTTTGTCATCACATGACTTGCCGGGCGAGCAGTTTCGCCATTTTGAAGGAGATATGTGGGCGATGGAATTGTGCGTTGCTTGCCTTGGTTGGCTCTGTGGATTCTTTTATGGACCGCTCATCCTACTTACAAACGAATACGCCGGCTGCGGTAGACCCACACTAAATTTCATTGAGCGGTTTTGGCTTGGGTCGGTCCGTTCAGCCTCGAAAGCTTTGAAAAAAGCCGCAAATGAAGCAATGAATATATCAGTGAACATATCAAAGAACATATTAATGTTCTTATCAATGAACTGCATAGCTATGCACAACTGTACAGAAATGTACGAAGATCCTGACGTCCAGAACGTTGAGAACTTGAAGGAACAAGCTGAACGAAGGGGTTCCAAATGCAAAGATCAGAACCCGAATGATATTAACGGCGAAGCAACTTCGATTCTTGGCCATCGCTTGATAGTGTATATGGAACTGTTTAGTATGAAGGTGAACTTAAAGGTACTTTGTATTCTTTTACTTTGTATTATTCTTGCTGATACAAGTAAAGCGTCAGAAAATCTGACTTTTCTTTGGAATCAACGTTTCACTCTGTTGTGCATTTGTGTTGTTGTTGCGACATTTTGGCTCAGTGCCATGAAGATCAAACAGGCAGCAGATAACGTGGCGTTATTATTTGAAAATTGGAACATGATTGAAGAAGAAGTGGTCGTTGGTAGATCTCGCTTTGAGCAGTTCTATTGTATTCCCAGTAATGTTCATGTGAAAGAAAATCGAACTCGTCCAAGACGAAGTCGTGAGCCAAGCCGAGTGCCTTTGAATGAACTTTCGCGCGTTCTGAACAAGGACAGGAAAAGCAGGCGACTATTACGAGAATACATTTCAAAGAATGTCCCAAAGTCGTCAAAAGTTCATGATTATACCAGAGCTTACGTACTTCACAATGCTAATGCATTCCGTGAACGTGCGCGTAAACAACATGGAAACAATAGAAAGCCACAGAAATGCAAAGAGAAAATTAGGATCAATAAACCATCGCTGCGAGAAAGCTATAAGTTCAAAAAGAAGTTTGTCAAAAGTAAACGAGGTGCTAAGGTACGTTTGTATTTTAGAATGACTTCAAGGACAAGCATTTCGAGACCAGCTGTGTTCAGAGATAGAAATCACAAAATCAATTACTACGCGTTTTCTCTGTCAAGGGATATAGAAAAAAATCCCGGTCCTTCAGTTGTCGATCCAAACAAAACGATCATTGCACCGTACAGTCAAGGTAATGCTGCAATATTTGGAGATAATGCTGGACGACAATGTGTAGCTATGTCTCTAGCAGCTGTCATATTTAACCACACGAATTTTATTTCTTTATCAGAGGATTTGAGCGAAATTATGAATGCTGGGAACAATCTGTATTCCACTCTTTCGCAATTATCTAAGGACTATTTTTTGCTGCTGACAGATCTACCTGGAATGGTCACAATATATGAAAGTCAGTATGAGCTGCAATACAGTGAAAGTTACGTGGGTAATTTGTTTGGAACTTGCTTTCCCATCGAAGGCTTTGCTTACTGTACAACACTGACTGGGGCTTTTAATTTATTGCTCAGACAGGATTTCAGCTGCTTTATTCTGACAATAGGCTGTAGTACTGTAGCTGTATTTTGTTTGTCAGGTGGCAGGTTCAAAGTATTTGATTCTCATAGTAGAGATAGTTTTGGCATGGAACATCCTGAAGGAAAATGTGTATTAATTGAACTTCGTTCAGTTGGCAATTTATTGGAATATTTCCAGACTTTATATGTACACTTGCCTGCCATTACATTTGAAATTAAAGGAGTAAACATTTGTCTAACAGAAGACAGACACAACAGGCACAGATGTGAAGAACCTACAACTGTTCAGCAAAGAAGTAAAGCAATTATTTGCAAATGTAAGCAGTGCTGTGCAATTTCTTTCTATAGCATTTGTTTCTCTGTAATTAAATCTTGCAGCTATTGGAATTCTGATACATTAAGTGCTGTAATTGAAAAAGGTAACACATTTTACAGGAAAATGAATGTTGACAAACACCTTGTGATAAGTGATTTACCAAATAAACTAGAGATATGTGCAGGCACTGATGTTAATGTTGTCTTTACTGCTAAAAGACAAGGAGTTCTGTCTAAGGACAAAAGTTTAAGCAAGCAGAATCTTCATGAACTTATTACACAAAATAATAGGAATAATACTGGCTTTCTGTTGCCAGCTGACAAAATAACATGTGTATAATTTATTGTTTCTTGATACAGTGTCTGATGAATAAATACAGACTACTGTGCTTGCACACCTCTATGGTTCTATCATTTCCATGCAGAAACTCTTGCATGAGGCAGAGTTCACTTCTTACATTCCTCACCTTCAATTTTATTTTTGTTACAAAGCACGAATACTCGAAAGCCTAATAAAAGAAACTCATTCAGTAAAAAGAAAACAGATTATTATTGGAGCAAAGGCTGGATTAATCGTGGCCTCTGATTAGAAATAAGTGCTCGAAGTCAAACTGTCAAAATCAGCTGTGCATAAATACAGTAAGTGTCGCAAGTCACTCTTCTCTTGCTGGCTGACCTATCACCCCTAAGCTCAAAATGCATCTCTTAAAATGAGTCTCTTAAACTTGAAGCAAATGTATGAGTGTTCTATGAAAATTTATAATTTTATCAGGTTTCCTTTGAGCAAGGTCTCAAAAACCAAGTTCTCTATGCTGTATAATATTTTTCTGGTGAGACTGAAACCCGATGGGGTACTCCGCTATATCAGCCACATTAGGTATGTACCGTATACATTTTTAAAGTTAGGTTATAGAAAATCAGATATCTTAGATCTGAAATAGGCTAAGCGTTTTCGGGACTGGGCAGCACACCCACCCAAAATTATGATGAGTACCCACCCCCCCACCCCCCCCCCCACCCCCCCCCCCCCCCCCCCCTCCTGGGAGTCTCGCTCTTGTCCCTACTTTTAATGTTAGTTTATTCTCGTCTCGACCCAACTCACGCCACGAGCTCACTGGCAATTCCAGTCTTGTTTATTATCTGTCCTGATTTTCCCCTTGGTGCTCCAACCGACTGGATACTCCACTCAGGGCCTAATACAAAGCAATAAAATGATACGCTCGACATTTTAGGACACATCAACAGCTGCACATTTGCGAATCATCGCCGGAACGACAAGTGTGCGCAAACAAAGCGTTTTAAAAAGCTCAACATTTCCTCGCGTTTCAAACTTTGTTTTACGTATCGAGTCATATCGTCTTTTAGCACTAAGTCATGCTTCCAAGCATCATTTCGGAAATTGGCCGCCATGAGGATAAACATATCATGGGAGCGCTATAAGTGTTGACAACTGATGATCATGCTGCGCAGAGGTCACAGGGGAAATCCACGAGAAGTGCAAGGCATGCTGGTATACTGTGGCAGTCATAGGCTAAGCAAATTTTCATTTTACTTTTAATTTGAAATCGGTTTTCATTTTACTTTTACCTTAAAATATGTTTTTATTTTACTTTACTTTAAAATCGATTTTCACTTTACTTTAACTTTGAAATCGGTTTTTGATTTTACTTTTACTTTGAAATCGGTTTTTAATTTACTTTACTTTGAAATCGGTTTTCACTTTACTTTAACTTTGGAATCGGTTTTTAATTTTAGTTTTACTTTGCAATCGGTTTTCATTTTCATTTTACTTTTACTTTGAAATCGGCTTTCATTTTCATTTTCGAAATCGGTTTTCATTTCATTTTACTTTGAAAACAGCATTTATTTTCATTTCACTTCGACATAAATTATCTTTTTTATTGAATTATCAGGAAAATTCAAGTGGCAGTCATAGGCCACCATAATGGGGCAACACAGTTTAATTTACGCCAACCACTCTTAAATGACACAGGTGTCGATACCATTGATACTACTTCTGATGTAAAACAGCACAGTTTCCCGCCTGAAGCGAGACAGCACTTCGAAACTGTCGTGACAGCACCCCGAAACTCGGAACATGGCCTTCAAAACTGACACAGAGATTCCGAGAAATAACTCGTAATAGCCATGCAGAGCTACAGTTGCTTCCCTTTTACCTTTGCAATGTTCCTCTCCAGATAGAATTGTTCTGGCATCGTCAGACAATAAATTAAGCCCTAAAATGTTGATTTCACGACGCTGAAACAGAAATCTGACGTGGAGAAGAAAATGGCGATCGCTCACGATCAGAGTCACTAAATGAGATTTCGGCCACCAAATTACGAGTAGGTACTGCTACAGTATTGTGCCCCTCAATTATCTCCGACATGGCAAATGGTTTGAACCCAGGAGTGTGAACAGTAGGTTGGTAGTGATCGTCCGGGTTAGAGTAGTCTCCAGAAAGACTGTTGTTGGTGACTGACGTTTCGACTACCTGAGCGGAAGTCATCTTCAGAGTCAAGGGAAAGTATTCGTCAGATGGCGGTATATATGTCTCTGGTTGTAGAAGTGATTGGTCCGTTATGTCGGTCTATGGTTGGTCGAGTCGGACCAATCACTTCTACAACCAGAGACATATATACCGCCATCTGACGAATACTTTCCCTTGACTCTGAAGATGACTTCCGCTCAGGTAGTCGAAACGTCAGTCACCAACAACAGTCTTTCTGGAGACTACTCTAACCCGGACGATCACAACCAACCTACAATTATCTCCGATGTATCTACTTCCTGGCGCCCTCAAAATGCTTCAGAGTAGCTGACGCTCAACAAAAGCGCGACTCCCGGAAGACGACAATTTGACCCCCAAAATGGCGGATAAACAAAAATCAGGTGGTTTGTGACGTCAACTTGCACGAGCCCATGTTGTGTAAGTGTTTAAGGATTATAGTGTAATTTTCATAGTTTACGGATAATTCCAAGGTCACTATCACTATATTACTATCGCTGTTATCATCGTAACCATCACCATGACCACTTGCTTTTACTTACTAAGTGCAAGGCAAAGTATTGCTTAACAATGAAAAATCAGCTCTAAAGAGAACAAGATTGATTCACTTTTTTGTTTTTGCTCGAAACGCCAGCTTTAATTCTTTCACGGCGTCCAGCTTTTACACATCGATTCTCAGTCGATCCAAGTTTTACACTATTGCTTACACTTGCTGAGGTAATAGCCCATTGCCGCTTTACCACTACACCAAGATTCAGACCGTAGTTCTAAAGAGCAGTTTTACATCATCAGTCATTTATTGTTCCTTCTCGCCGACAGTGTTGGCGAGGCTAGAAATCAAGAAATACTAAAAGTCGACGAACAGTTGAAAGGTCGTGTCATTGACAAGGGAGGCTGCAACATCAAAACGATCAAAGAGAAGTGTGGTGCTTTGGCAAATGTCTGCGCTGACGGGTTCTCCATTAGAGGATTTGATGAACAAAGGGAATTGGCCAAAACGCTTATCCAAGATGTTATAAACCCTTATCAATCTCCAAGGTTGGATTCATTGCCTTTTAAGAAACACCAATAATTTATTAATCGGCAATTGGAACCAGTGCCCGTGCAGCCGGGTAGTCTTCTCGCCCATCCAGCGTCATCCCATGTTTTACACTGACAATTTAGTTTGGTCCCATGTCACAATTCGGGTATTTGTTTCCCTATACGGATCTAGTCCACGCATGTCAATAGCTCGGAAATTTGGTTGGAGTGTGTTGCACATTTCCAGTCAAGTCCTGACTCTTTTTAAACCGGCTGTACCCCAGAATATCCCATTCAAATTTTTACTCTATCCCAGACAAAATATTTCAGACTAAAACGCGTCAACTATATACTCTCCTTCATACGTAGTTATCATACATTGATATATCACTATGATATACGGAAGGATACAACAACCAAATGATCATTAAGAAGTCTGGTGCTTTTGTTCAGAAATGCGTCGGCGGTTTCCCGGTCAGAGGCCAAAAGGAACAAAGGGAACGCGCAAGAAGGCATCCTGCAGATAGTGGTAGTGTGTTACAAATCATGCTTTCTCCTATGCAGTTTCCTTTTCGTTTATCATTGTTTCTTGACCAAAAATAGTAATAATATTTCGAGACTTCTAGGCTGTCTCATTTCACTGTGATGTAACGGTTATACTTTGGTAAAAAATATAGTATAGTCTGACAGCACCGAATACGGAAAAAATGTGTTTGTCATTGTTTAGATTTGGCGTGAGCACAGAATAAAGAAGTATCACGAGAGTTGGTCGACATTCCATTATAACATAGTTGCGATATAAGCCAAGTTCTGATTGGTCGAAGAGCGTGCTCCATAACTTTATCGTGCACGCCCGTGCTCAATAATATGACGTGAGCATGCAAATGCCGCTTCCTTTCGACTTTTTCTGGCTTTACTCGTTTATAAATTAACATACGCTTACAACTAAGAAGAAAATAGCTTTATTTTCTGAAGAAATTTGTACCACATAGAGTCAAACCGGCACCCAAAGGAAATCAATAATCAAGTCTGAAAAATTCTGTGTTTCAACGGTCGGCACAAAAAATTGTATGAAACAAAACTCACCTATTTCTCGACGGCTTAATTCTCATGGACAGTGAAATCCATCACAGCAAAGATAAATATCCGTCAAGCCTTCAATGGTTTTGAAATGAAACGGCGTTCATTCATTCCGAAAGCCGCTATACTTGCAGTGTTTACAGTACAGTTTGCTGGCAGCTCAAATAACAAACAAGTCCGCTCGGCAAACATGTCTACCTCTTTCGTTCATGGTGATTGTTCACATTCTTCGACGGATCACTTTGCTTTTCCAGACCCGCATTGTCTGCCATAGTTCAAGGTGAATTTTACGTTGTTTTGAAGCGGCGACTTGAATTTCCTGGGTTACAATTGTACCGTTCAAAACATTTACATCGTCGCAAATTCTAAAGTCACCGCAGGCTGCTGGCTTTCACCACGCCAGGTTAACAGTACTTTCAGTGTTTTCGTCAATTAAACGACATCTGTTTCGTCGACTCTCATCAACTTTTAAGGTGGTGTTACAATGGTCGATTTGCAACGATGCGATGTTGCGCTAAAAATTGTTGAGGTGTAACACCCCATTGCGAACAATTTTTCGCGATGTTTGCAGTGCTGCAACGCGTTGCAAGTTTTTGAAAGCGATTCAAAAACTTGCAACGCCGTTGCGTGGATTTGGAGCAAATCGGCGTTGCAAATCGTCGTTGCGAATCGACCAGTGTAACACCAGCTTTAGATGACAGAAATGTTAGTAAGTTGTGGCGTGTTTTCAGTCAGCCAATGAGAGTTTGTTTTTCCTTCTGCGCGTCGAAAGAGAATTTTGCATTCAATCAGAAATGAAAATTTGTTTTTCGCTCGTAATTTCGTGTGCCTATGTTATAAAAGAATTGGTTCATGCTTTTAGCTGTGCGTCTATTGAGTTATGGATGCACTTGGGAAGCTGGGAGAGCACTCGTGAAGCTAGAGTTGCTCTCGGCTACGCCTCGAGCAACTCTTACGCTTCTCTCGTGCTCTCCCAACTTCCCGCGTGCATCCATAACTCGATAGACGCACGCTAAGTATGAACCAATTCTTAAGTATGTGAAAATTTGCCCACTAACCATAACACCGCACAATAAGTGCCTTAAACCTTCTAGCATAAAGACATGATAAATCTTCATTACTTATTGCTATTTTTTGTCTCCTTCACATCAAGGCCGGAATGAGGAATTCGGCACGAGTTCAGAAAACAATACGTAGAGCCTTTTGTGGACAACTTCAGCTTTCCAGATAATTATGAGTTAATTTTAACTCCACTTGTATGCATGGACACACCACTGACACATTATCGACAACTGAAAGACCAAGGCTGTGAACAGGCCTCAGATGCATTTTGTTTTTTTTTTTGCGTAAAAAACGAGGTTCACACTAATTGTCAAAACTAACTATTGTCAAAATTAACAGCAATTTATTCCTTCCCTTGGAATTCCAGTTAATGTGGATAAACCTTTTTTAAAGTAAAATGATCAACGAGTTACATGTAAAACAGAACACGTTATGACTTTACAGAGGACTATATATTATATTGTAACGTGTGCCACATTGAGATAATTGCGTAATCTTCCATTACGCAAACGAACCCATGATCTTAAAACGGATACTGCTAATTATTAACCGAAACTATATAAAAGCAGATGAATTGTTTAAATAAACCTCTTCTTGTCCCGGTTCACGTGTGCGTCGTTTGGTCCGTTTGTCAGCTCGGCTACGGTCGGGCCTTTAGGCTCAGCCAGGCCTGAGGGCCCGGCCTTAAAACGTTACAATATAAACAAATATTATTTGGGCTCTGGAATTCTAGGTAATGGAGTAAAAGTAACCTTTATAAAGTAAAATCTTTTGTGAGCCGTAAACTTTGTGAGTCTGCCAACTTCCCCCGTTTTTAGTTGAGACTATATTACACGGAAACACGGTATATATTTTTTAAGTAAAAAAAAAAAAACGAAAACAAAAACAAAACAAAAACAAAAAACGCGTTATGACTTGCCAAAGGATATGATTATTAACAAGCTCAACAATCTACTTACAAGTCTACTTACAACCCTCTTTGTATAAAAACACAGTTCCTGGTTCAAAAATTTTTTTAATTTGGTTTTTAACTGCATGCTGCGTGCAGCGGACGCGGGTGAAAGAGACAAAGTTTGGACTTTAGAGGAGATTTCAGACAATTTACCTAGTACTTCCCAGGATGGTGCGGAAGAAAACAATGGCGAGATACCATGGCGCACTAGCTTCAAATTGGGCGTGGCCTTTGATGAGACGCATCACTTGGAAGAGCTGCAGAAACCTTTGTATGATACACGGCACGATTTGAGGCTTCTGACACCGTCAGGAAGGGCAGTTCGCTGCAAGGTGCTAACAGTTTCTAATAGCTGTGTGTTCTTATCTTACTGTGATTAAACTTTCAAATGCAGCTTGGGAAGTTATTTTTCCATGCGCGATGCGTTGTTTCTGAGAGTTCTTCTGCGACGAAAAGGACGCAAAAGAATGCGTTTAACCCTCGATAAACATTTTTAATTGCTTAAAAGCAGCATATTAATATTAAATGATTCCACTCTTTTCGCGTTTTAAGTTCTTTGACGTTCTATTTGGAATTTCAGTAAAAAACACGGGGTTTTTGCTCAAAGCGATTAAACCAGTTCATCACGAAGGTCAATCCCCTGACCTCATTTCCTTATTGTTAGGTGTGGGTTAAAGAGAAGGAACGCGAAGGAGAGGAGGAAAAGATACCATTTGATGATGTGAAGAATATCATTGAAGAGTTTCACTTTAGAGACGAGCGGACAAATGCTCGGTGTAAAGCTTGGCTCTGTCTTTCATCTATAAGAAAACTGAAAGCAGAGATCGCATTCCCCGCCTGCAATTTTGACTGCCGCTTAACAATTAGAACAAGTAAGTGCCCCCTCGGAAAAATTTAAATTTGGATTGCCTGAAATGCCATTTTCGGCGTTTAATGGAGTAGTTTTGAGAAAATGTCAGCGTTGAAATCAGCCAAGTTTTTAAGTGAAAAACACTGAAAAAGGTAAATTACTGCTCGTTGTAAGAGTAGTAATGTATTCGTAGACGCAAAAAATATACAACTATACCACTGAAACTGAAATCTAGTTTCCCTGAGATGGTGTTTGAAATTTTGTCCCTGAATTTCCAGGGTACTGTAAATGTTCAAACCAACACTTTGGAAACCGCACTTTTTGCTTTGCGAAATGCACTTTAAAGTACACTTGTCAGTTATTCCTTCTCAAAAACTGGGTCACTGAGCATCATCCTCCGGGGGTTCTGCTCAGTGAAAGCCTGGACTACCACATCAAAATCTACGGAAATCTGGCGATGGATTTTCATCAATGCCAAGTACGTCTTCAATAGCATCAAAACACTGTTTGCCCGTTCATTGTCAGCTGATGTGACGGGTAGAGTGCATCCGATGCGAAGCAGAACATGAATGTTTAGAAATACATCAGGGACACATTCCTGTGGGAAGAAAAGATGCAAAACTCTCAGGGTCGGTGCTCGTCTGTGAAGATTTCATAAAGAATGAGTGACATACCTTCAGGGCGACTTGAAGAGAGTCCGGTTGGCTGGGCAACGAATTCCATTTCCTTCCCCATCTTCTGTACTCGATGTCCAGAGTTTGAGGGCTTGGAAGGTCAGTCTGGTAGAGTTGCGCCGCATCCGCAATGCCTGTACCCGTGGTGTTAAGAACACTGGGGACCAAATTAAGAAGTCGTGATGCCTTCTCATGGGTAGGACCAAACCTGGAACATGTTAAAAATCACATTCCCTGATAAGATAGTTAGTGCACGGTGGGAGAGAATGTGAATAAATTACACTTAACTACTTTTTACCTTGAGGACATCTCTTGAATAATATGGTCGATAAAAGGAATAAAAAGGGTTCTACGGAAATATTCCTCAATAGTGTCGTATGGAACATTTTCTCTGTGACGTTGTCTCGCTGCTGTCCTGGGGACTGCAGGTTCCACGCCAATCTCTTCGGCAATCTGTACAGCATGGACATGCCATTCTCCAAACATTTGGTCGGCGTTGTCTCGTGTATCTGGCAGCTCTTCCTCTGTTCTGGAGATCATGTTGTAGGCTTGGATGATTTCATTGGACTTCTTATGCAATTTGACGCTTATTGGCTTGATGATTGCCAATGTTTTCAGAGTTACCATCAAAGAAACGATGAACTGAAAAGAGCAGATTGCATGGTAGTAGGAAGATGCTTTTCTCAAAGTATCTCTGTCCCAGTTCCAAGGCGTTTCAGTTCCATACTGCTGGTGCTCCTCTTCCTGTAGGATGACTTCAATGCCTTCACAACCACAAGGAAGAGGAAAGTAAATGTCTCATAAGCTATGTGGCGTTCCACCCAGCGTGTACGGCAAAGGTCTTGGATCTTTGTTTTATGAACATCTGGCCGGTCAATGGAAATGACCTTCTGTAGACACTTTTGCCTCTTTGGGGAATAGTTGAAAAAGTTGGCAACCTCTGTAACAGTGCCAGACATGTTGCGTAAGGAAGGAAGGAAGGCTACAAGCCTTTACGATTATCAGGTTTAGCACATGACAGTTGCGGTGAACATACACTGCCTTGGGGTTTCTGCTAGCTATCAGCCCCTGTACCCCCCGAGCCTGTGAAGACATATTTGATGCACCATCATAACCCTGTCCAAAACAGTTTAACAGGTCAATTTCCCACTGATGAAACTTAGCCAAACTTAGGTTTGATATAACAGCTCCAGTGATTCTCTCCGTGCTTGCAAAATCCAAGAATTCCTCACGAATAACACATTCTTTGTCTACAAATCTCACAACGAATGATAGCTGCTCAAGGTTAGCACTGTCAGTGACTTCGTCACAAAGTATTGAAAAATACTTAGTTTCTTTGATCTCTCGCAGTATTGATCCCCTTATGTGGTCACCAATCACACTTATAAGCCGATTCTGAATGGTCTTACTTGAATACTTGGCATTACCAGCGCAGTTGACTAGATGACTCTTCAGTGCTTCATCTCCAGCATCGACGCGAAATTTAAGTAAGGCCAAGAAGTTTCCCTTGTTTGTGTCTTCCTCAGCTGTGCTGTCATCTCTATGACCCCTCAAGGCAATTCCTTGCCTAGTTTTTGCGATGCTTTTGACAATTTTCCGGTTTCTCCTGACTGTTTCCTGTCTCTGGGTTTCGATCTTTGCTTTGATGCTTTCTTCCGGGTTTTTGGTTGTTGCCAGGAAATTATCGTACGCCACCATGGCATCTGTGTGGTAGCGTAGCCTCTCGTGCTCATCACACATACCTGACCTTTGTCCACCTCTTAAATGGAGACTTTACAAAAGTGCCCAGGTATTTTCTTTGCGTAGCAAATAAAACGCAAGGCAAACAGAAACCACCATCACATTCCTTGCCGCACACTAGCCAGCGATATCGTTCTTGTTAAGATAGTTGAAAGCTTCTGTTGTAGCCGTTCATCAGCGCTTTTGGAAAACGATACTGTTTATCGGGTTGGCAATGGTTCTTTATTATGTGAAACTTTCCTTCTTAGCGTGCCTGCTCAACTGAAACAGCTCCGCAGTAATCTGCGTTGACCAGCTTTACATCTGGAAGTCCGATTACGATGTTTGTAAAAGAGTATTCATCCACTTGGAAACAGTTTGCTATACAAGCAATTTCCAATCCTCGTTTGTTGTTAAATGAATTTCGAATACTTTCTATGTTAATATTCTGACAACCTGTGATATCTAGAATCTTCGATAATGGCATACAATGCAAAAAGTCAAGATAAAAAACGGAGGTGTTGTAGCGTAGGTCTAACAATGTTAAATTGCAACATCTTTTTAAGGTTCTTTCGATAACATAATCTTCGGCACTGAATGTTAGTAATCTTTGCGAATGTCTAAATCCGAGGTGTCTTAAATCTTTATCATGCCTGAATATGGCGTTGAAGGAGGAGCAACTGAATTTTACGTCAGTGTCCGCATTTCGCTAAAGAACTGCTTCGTGCATCAACTCGTAACAAAATTTGCATAAAGCCATTTGGCACCTTCCAAAAGCACATCTCGTGGAAGGCTCGTCAACGTTGTACCTGGGAAAGGTTAAATTTCAAACTCATTGTACAATCGAAATTCGCATACCGCGGATCCATTTAATATAAATTACTTAAATTTGCTGTCCATATTTTACTATTATAGACGATCCACGTGATTACAAAGAGCCGACCGGATCTTCACCTGTTATATTTCACTTCTTTTTAGTTGGAAATGAATTATATTTTCAGTAAATACACGCCGAACCTGGAGCATAACAGACTCACGGGTCACTTATATAACACTAAAATAACGAACAATGGGATCTGAACACTACGAGCGACTGAGCAATCTCCTATCTCAAGAACAACGTACGGATACTGAGGTACATTGAGAACACAAAGACAATAGAAAAACGCTGAACAATAATCAAAGGCTAATTCACAGTAACTAATCAAGGCAAGCATTGTAGTCTTGCAGATAAAGCAGATGTTATGCTGATCACAAAAGATACATCACTGAATCAACTATTGTTATTATTGCAGTTGCTGTCATACAACTAGTAAACGCACAACACGCAACGCCTCAATGTTTGCTTAGGTCGACCGTAATAGAAACTAGACTGGCGTTGCCAGTGAGCTCGCGGCGTGAGCTGCATCGAGACCAGAATATACTAAAATGGAAAGTAGGGACAAGAGCGGAACTCCCAAAAGAGACTTCCAGTTTCTCACCAGAAAAATATCACACAGAATAGAGAACTTGGCTTTTGACACCTTGCTCAAATGAAACCTGATTAAACTATAAATTATCATTACAACACTCATAGGGTCAGCCGGCAAGAGAAGCCGAGAAATGCGTGACACTTTTTTATGTACAATCGATTTTGACAGTCTGACACTTATTGCGCGCGAGCGTGACAGTGTTGTCAAAATGCTTCGGCTTATCGTACAGTGCCTGTTGAAACATTTCTTCCATTCGATCATGTAGCCTCTGTTTCACAGTAGTAATTGTATACTAGAAATGAAAAGTACACCGAAATAGTCCAAAGCATTGAGTTTGTTAGTTGCGAATGACTGAACACGCTGTGAACAAAACCGCAATAATATTGTAAACAAGTCTAGTGTTACATTCCTCGCTTTCAATTTTATATTTGCTACGGAGCGGGAATACTCGAAAGCCTCGTAGAAGAAACGCATTCAGTAAAAAGTGTAGATAAGTATTGAAGCGAAGGCTAGATTATCGTGGCCTCTGATTTAAAAAAAAAAAGCCGGTTCGAAGAATTGACTGTGCATAAAAGATAAGTCACGCATTACTCTTTTCTGGCTGGTTGACCTTCCTTAGCTCAAAATGCATAGTCGCTCAACCTTTAAGAAGCAAGTGGAAGCAAGTGTAGTGTTGTAATGACAATTTATAGTAGTTTCATTTGAGCAAGGTGTCAAAAGTCAAATTTCCTATACTGTATGACATTTTTCTGGTGAGAAATTGCAAGTCTTTTTTTAGAAGTCTCGCTCTTGGAAGGCCATTTTAGTTTCTTCTGGTCTCGACCCAACCCACGCCACGTGCTCACTGGCAACACCAATCTTATTTCTAATCAGAGGCCACAATTAATCCAGCCTTTGCTTCAATACTTATCTGTTTCTTTAATTAACTGAATGCGTTTCGTTTATTAGGCTTTCGAGTATTCGTGCTCTGTATCAAATATAAAATTAAAAGCAAGGAATGTAACACGATACTTGTTTACAATATTATATTGCGGTTTTGTTCACAGCGTGTTCAGTCCATTTGTGACTGCAAACTCAGTGCTCAGGACTATTTCGGTGTGTTTTTCATTGCTAGTGTACAATGACCACTGCGAAACAAAGGCTACATGATCGAATGGAAGAAACATTTCAACAGGCATTGTGCGATAAGCACCGAAGCATTTTATGAGCCAACAGATGTCATGTACAGTGTAAAGCAAAATTCGCCATTGTTTTACGGCTAAAGCTCATTGTAGCTTTGGTTTCCGTTTTCGGCCTGTCATCTTCCCAGAAGTATTTCGTGTCGCCACAGAAAGTTTCGTCGGGACTAAATACTTAGCGGCGACAGAGTTATTTGCAATCCCGTAGCGGTATCCATCAAATATCGAATCCACCAAATTTTCGCAGTGAACTTGGGAACGCAAGCAGATTTACACTTACATTGTAACAAATGGGACCAATTTTTGAGATATGGACCTCACGGCTGGGAGCCTGAAGATATAGTACAGATGCTGCCGGAATTTTTGAGTTTTGTGAAGAAGGTTCAAGAATTAATAGTACTTGATCAGAAGGTGAACTAAAGTGACCACTAAATCTGTTAGCTTACCATTATTTGGTTCGAGTAGTGTAACAATAGGTGTACTTTATTAGTTGTACATCAAAGCGCTCTGTGTACAATGTTCGAGAGCTTTCTCTGTGCGAAACTCGAGCGGCAGATACAAGACTAATACATGGTAACACTATAACTATGACAGCTAAGATTCGGCGGTTACCGCTGACTTCGGGCGACCATCGTCACAGTAGTACTCCCTGTTGGGTATTACTAAAACGCGAAACAGCGAAACAACGAAACACCTGTTTGTGAGTTATCGAAACACCTGAATCATGTCGGGGGTTAAGGTATCAGGATACCCTCCGGACTTTGCCAGATTCGAAAATTTTTTTTTTGGCTTAACGAAATTACTACATGTTTTACCTTGTGTTTCTGAAAACAAAATTTGGATACCTATTTTTTTTCCCGAGATATTTAACCGAAAGGATTTTATCTTTCTCTTTCTCGCCGGAAGCTACCTGTCAACATATTGTTAGTATCACCCGTAACTGCGCAGCATGCGGCTTGCGCGTCAGTCATGCAAAACAATAAAGTACAAATTTTAGCCGCGCGACGGGTAACGCATGACTAACAGAAAATCTGCAAGAATAACGAAATGCCGCAAGAAATCTTTCCTTGTACACCTTTGTGAACGCTTTTCTATGTTTACGCTGAAACAAATTAAATATAACCACGTGAGCGACGAAATGTCACAACGTGTGATTCTTGCACAATGCCGATTTATAAACCTAGAGCAGCGCGTGGACCATGCTCGATGGTGGTGGCTCAAGAGCACTCCTGCTTTTCGCAGCTCTCTTTTTTGAACGAGTTTGTCGTTTGCTTGAACTAATTCCGAATTCCAACTGTGGCTGCAAAAGGTTGAATTGGCGTTGAGTGGTGAGTGCAACTGTGAAGGCAAAATAGATGCTGCGAAACTAACCCGAACGAAGCATTGATGTCCGTAGTTATACACGGCGGTCTTTTGTGCTGCGTGTTTCAATTACCTACAAGATGCCTGGAAAGCCTCTATGCGAAAGCACTAACTGCGGTGTTTTGACAGATTGCTGACAGATGAGGCGATTATGTAAACAGGTTTCCGGCTCCCTGGTCAGAATCTTTAAATGTGTTTTTCTCGGTGTTTTTAAAACGCGGAAAAGTGTTTCTTTCGGAAACCTGCATTTCAATGGATTTTAATCGATTGGCTTGAAACTTGGCAAATATGTGAATCAATATCAAAGCTACAAAAAGGTCTCTCCGATTTTATTTCTTTTTTTTCGTTCGGAAGATATTTCCACTTTTGTCTTGCGCCCAGCTAGAAATATGATCGACCAACTTTAAAAGTCAATAACTTTGTATATGGACAAGATATCAAAATTCGGAGACATCTTTTTTTCTTCATTGTGTCAACAGTAGGCTGAAACAATAAATAATCAAATCGGGTAAAATCCGAGTGACATTAGGCTTTTTTAACGAGGCAAGGTCAAAATTCACTCGGAAGCTGATAACTTTCTTTCTTTAGCAAATTCAAAAAATATAAAGCTTTAACCTAAATCTGTGATTGTTGAGCGTTCAGAAAATATATACTTTATTATTAGTTAAATGTAACGCTAGCGCGAAAAATGGGTTTGAACACATGTCGTTCACGAGGGTATCCTGATACCTTAAACAAAATACTTGTGTGTGCTGCATGCTGTGAATACAAATAAACAAAGTGTGTTCTACTTCGTGCAATATCCTGCTGCAACTTGCAGCACGGTGGCAATAAGCGCTATAATACGGTGCAACTTGCAACGCAACATTGTTCCAAGTTCCGCTGAAAATGTTGCCCTAACCGCTGAGTTTCAGACTTTTGTCTGGGGAGATGTGGTATAGGGGCGAGAGAGAGGGGAAAAGCCTGACAAATCCATTGAAAAAAGCCTTCCGCCCCTTCACGCGTCACCGGATCTTCAATCAATCAAAATTACTTCTGGTTTTTGATTGACATGCGTAGCTCCTGGCAAACAAAGTAGGCTACTCACTTGTTCAAGAACTTGAAATTCATTTTGCGAGTGATTTTAGCTGATTGAGCGAGACATTCATTGAATGTTATTCTGCCGGTTCTGCCAGCGCATTCAGAACAGTTGCTCATTTAATCAGGGAGAGGTTTCTTTTAGTTTTTCTGTGAGCCTATTTCTAAATTCGTCGCTTTTGATTCAATTAACATCAGTTTTAACTTGAACTCGACGGCGATAATACTGACGTTCAACACGAGTCATTGAATGGGTTTGTGTCAGTCGTAATTTTCATTTCTCTCCTCTCTCCCCGGTCTATTAGGCCGAGGAAAAAAATTAGCCGAAAATTAGCCTGATACTCAGGTTAATGTTGCCCGTATTAGTTTACCTTATATACCAGATGACAAAACAGATTGTGCAAAAACAATTGAAAAAAAAAAAAAAAAAAAAAAAAAATGGAGGACTTGTCAGCGTGCTATGTCGAATTTGGGAATTTGAAAAAACAGAGAGAAGTGTGGAGATACGCAACGCCGCGGATGAGAAGACTGGGACTTAGTGCACGCAGGAGACTGGTAACTAAACATTATATCACTTTCACTTTTAACAACGGTGATCTGAACTTCGATTTAAAGGATTAGAAAGCATATAAATGCGAACATGTCAAGCAATTTGCATCGGGGAAGCAAAAATGGGTAAGTATTTTGGTCTGGTTTCGCTTTCTAGCCTCGTATTGAGAGAAAGGCTGGGTGACCATCACTTACTTCCGCTGGTCTTGTCTTTTGTTTTACGGTTTCGAAACTAAAAAGGATACCAGTACAAAGACAGCTTTTAAGATATAAATATGAAACGATTGTTCAGCGACACGTATGCGCTACACGATGACACCACAGTTAATGCCAAGCGTGCGGTGCGATATCAGGTTTAAACTGTAGACGCGAATAGAAGTTGATTAATTTGACACCTCGATAAATCTCGTCCGATTTAGTAGAGAAGAGTAATTCCCTCGATTTGTCTTGGGTTTCCAAGGTGGAAGTCAGTTTGTTTATGCCATTTGTAGAGCCAGTTTGGTAGTTCGGTTGATATCTTTTGACTGCAGTTTCTGTGTCATTTCTGAGTCTGAAAGCCGTGTTGTGATAATATTCATCTTAAGTCGTACCGAGAAATGATCCCTTCTTGCAAAAAGATGCGTTGTTTTTATAGCATTGACGTGGTTCACAATGGTAGCAAGAGTTCTGTATCTATGTCACGTCATCCCCCGAGCAAAGCGAGGGGTTACTAAACGTGACAGCATTTGATCGAGTGAATGTTCGTCAGTCAGCCAGTCAGTCAAGGGGCAGACAACACTTCATGTAAAGACTAACGGAAAACTATTCTACTCCTTATAAAGCAGTTCGTTCCTTATAAAGGATGCGTGCGTCGGATAAAATTTGACAGATTTGAACTAAACTTTGAACGAATGTCGAATTGAATGGATCATTGATTCGTTCTGCGTTAAAGAAAATCAATGAAGCTCGTCTTCAAAAACGAAGAGAGTATGGCAGGGCAAGGCGCAAGCGTGAAACAATCGAAGAGCAGAAAATCTGTCTTGAGCAAAGACGCGAAGTACAAAGCCTTCGAAAACAAATTCAGAGACCAGAAATTGCTGCCACAAAAGGATGATATGAAAGAGAGTATCAGAAGCAAAAGCGGGCACAACAGACAACTGAACTCCGCAAAGACAACAGCGCATGAAAGCGGATCGGGATCAGTATCGTAAGCGGTTCTTTGAGGCATCTGAGGACAACAAACTTCCGATCGGTACTTATTCAGAAAGGATAAGCAAAAAAGGTCGGCAGTCAGTGGAAATCGAACAATCGCCGTGACAAATTGCAACGTATCCTCTGACTCGATCATTCAAGAAAAAAATAAACTCTGCATGCTGATCATTGCTCGGCTTCATCTTTGTCGTTTTATTTCGGTGATTGGTTCACATTGCCACGTGATACGCGATGACGTAAGGTGACTTCGCGAACAACTTGAGATGTGGGCGCCGCGATTGAATTGTACATTAATACAATTGCGTGTAAAGTTAGCTATATCCCTCAACACCGTTTGGCTCTGTGGAACATGCACGGGTAAACTGGGTTTCAGGGAACGAGTTTTGGCTGGCGTTCATAAGTGCATCGTCATAAGCGTAAACAAATGTTTGATGGATTCGATTATATTTAATGGACATCGCTACGGGATTGCAAATAATTCTGTCTCCGCTAAGAGCCCGGTCGCACTAGGCAGTTTAGTCGATAATAAATCAGCATCGAGAGCAATACGACGGCTTCTTCAATGTTTGGTAGCAACTTGCTGACATATATATCTGGTGACAAGCGCTGTTTGCATTTCAAATGATGCAAATGTTGATGTCAATGTCGTTAAAGTTACGAGTGCGACCGGAGCCTAATTATTTAGCCCCGACGAACTTTCTGTGGCGACACGAAGTACCTCTGGGAAGATACCAGGCCAAAAACGGACACCAAAACCATGACGAACTTTAGCCGTAAACAATGATAATTGAGCCCCAGTACTTCCGGTATTTCCAGAGTGTTGTAACGCATTAATTCTTTATAGTAACAGCATCAAAGAACAGATTTCCAGTCACACACACTGAATACTCTTATGATAAAATGGCTCCATCGTCTTTTGTTCATACAATAAAAGCCGCAGTCGGCAATTAGCCTTGACTTCGTTCAACAACTCGAGTGTGGCCAATGAATTGCTCGTTACTTGTGTGTAAAAGTTAACTGCATTTAATCCAAACTCAACGCCGTTTGGCTTTGTGGAACATGCACGGATAAACTGGATTCATTTAGGGAACGATTTTGGCTTGCGTTCTTTAGTTCACCGCAGACAAATGTTTGATGGATACCGCTGCGGGATTGCAAATATCTCTGTCGCCGCTAAGTATTTAATCCCGACGAAACTTTCTGTGGCGACACGAAATACTTCTGGGAAGATAACAGGCCGAAAAGGGAAACCAAAGCTACGATGAGCTTTAGCCGTAAATCAATGGCGATTTATGCCTTACACTGTAAATGACATCTGTTGGCTCATAAAATGCTTCTGCTTATCGCACGATGTCTGTTGAAATGTTTCTTCCATTCGATCATGTAGACTTTGTTTCGCAGTGGTCATTGTATAGCAATGAAAAATACACCGAAATAGTCCTGAGCATCGAGTTTGCAGTCACAAATGGACTGAACACGCTGTGAACAAAACCGCAATAATATTATAAACAAATATCGTGTTACATTCCTCGCTTTCAATTTTAAATTTGATACAGAGCACAAATACTCGAAAGCCTGATAAAAGAAACGCATTCAGTTAATGAAAGAAACAGATAATTATTGAAGCGAAGGCTGGATTAATTGTGGCCTCTGATTAGAAATAAGTGCTCGAAGTTAAACTGCCAAAATCGATTGTGCATAAAAAAATGTCACGCATTTCTCAGCTTCTCTTGCCGGCTGACCCTTTTTTAGCTCCTAAGCTCAAAATGCAGAGTCGCTCAACCTTTAAGAAGCAAGTGTATGAGTGTTGTAATGATAATTTATAGTTTAATCAGGTTTCATTAGAGCAAGATGTCAAAAGCCAAGTTCTCTATACTGTGTGATATTTTACTGGTGAGAAACTGGAAGTCTCTCTTGGAAGTTCCGCTCTTGTCCCTACTTTCCATTTTAGTATATTCTGGTCTCGATGCAACTCACGCCGCGAACTCACTGGCAACGCCAGTCTAGTTTTCTCTCGAAGCATTGTTTTTAATACGCTTCTGTCGCCTGCAGTTTGAGCGTATTCGCTCAGCGCAATCCTGAACTTGGAGTCTAGAGTGATTTAGTCAGATTGAGTTACTGTTTTCTTTTATTAAACCCTTCAGGTCTTGCTTCGATTCTTGGTAGGCTGTTTTGATGGACAAAACAATTTGGTCTCATACATATGCAAACCCTAAACAATGCTACGGTTCAGTGCACTCCATCAATCTTTTTCATCATCAATCTTTATTTAAACACGGTATTTCTCTCATACAAATGCTCTTCTAGAAATCCGTATAACCTATACTAATTGATAATAATAAATAATAATAATAATAATAATGATTATAATAATTGCAAACATTTCAAAACGCTAAAAATGTATTACATACAATCATTTAAATTCTAAAAAATACATTATATCCTAGTATAAAAGTTCCCCTAAAGTTACTGTCCTATTAAAAACTATGAAGACTAAAATGGTTATAAAAGATTTAAAAAGGATCTTAAATTTGTCTGACTTCTAAGGTCATTCGATAGGTTATTCCAGAGAACCGCCCCTCTATAATGGAAGCTATGTTTCCCTGCTTCAGTGTGTGGTCTTGGTACAAATATGTTATATGATGAGTTTCTTAAATTATAGCAATGTACAGAGTTTGTACTATCAAAGATTTGGGTCAAATAGTTTGGTACAATTTCATTAATTGACTTGTACATTAATATAGCTAACTGTTTTGACCTTCGTGTCCCAAGATTATCCCACTTAAGTTCATCCAGTATGTCAACTGACCGCCTATCATAATTTGAGAGGGTCACCACCCTGGCAGCTCTGTTTTGGAGGGTTTGTAGTTTGTCAGCCATCCCTTTCGCACAGCTTCCCCATACTGAACTACAGTAATCGAAATATGGTAGTACAAGAGAGCTGTACATCGTGAGTAATGTATCATATGGTACATGATGTCTGACACGCCTTAGAGCTCCAATCCCCCCTGATGCTTTCTTTAAAATTTTGTCTAGTTGCTCCTTCCAAGATAATGATCGCACAGGAGTCCTATTTATTTGTACTGCAAATGAATGAATTCAAAACTGGAAAACTAAAAATTTGTGTTCATTCTTCCGTACTGCGGCCGGTCAAGCAAACAGCATAAATTTACTTTGGCGCGACGATGTCCTCACTGTGAGAAGGCGTACGGCGTCACGCAAGGATTGTTTTTCAACGCGATATGTTTTCACCTTTCTTTGCGTCCTGCACTTGACTTCCAAGATGTGTTTGCGTCAAAACTTCAGTAAAACATCCATGTCAGGGCGAGGGGGAATCTGCGATTATCGTATTTCTAGTATTTATTTAATGTTATACGTTGTCTTACCCTCGGTATCAGTAGATATCTAACTAGATTTATTATATGGCTGGAGCTACTTCCGGTGAAATTGCGCGCTCTGATTGGTGTATTTGCCGGTCATTATTTTCCTGTAACGCTCGTGTACTTTCCTGTACGGACCGCAAATTGATTTTACGCACGTTCTGATTGATCAATTTTACCGGTCCATAACTTACTGTACGGACCGCAAAATCAGTTTGCACATGTGGATCGCAAATGATTACTCGAAAAGTTGCTAAACGTTTGTCATAAAAGGCCCAGAAGTGCAATGGGAAGTTTAGACGTTCCGGATACTCACTGTTAAGTTATGATGATAGGGGAAAGCTTACAATCTTGGAAAATGACCTTTACGAAGAAGAAAAACATCTGAGGAAAAAATTGCTTGCGACCTCAGCCGTCATTGACAACAAGCGCTGCAGAGTATGGAGGGTTGTTTCACCTCTGTGTTAAAATTTGCACGCTTGCCAGGAAGAAAGTGGAAAGCAAACAATCACCGTGAACAGTTATGACTAAAACCGTGCAAGAATCAAGTTTTGCAGACATGTTTGCTCGTCATGGCGCACTGTGAAGACTGTAAATAAATTTTTCACAATGCACGAGAACTCTGTATTTCGAAATCACTGATTGGGACAAAAACGCCGTGGTGATTTGAGGACGTTTATTTTGCTGGAAGAAACCTAAACGCTCCACGAGGAGGCAGGAAAATTAAGTGGTGAGTTTTGAATAATATAACTTTCAACGATGTGTGTCGGTCGCAGTTTGTGATGAAATGATTTTCTTTTAGTGCCATTTTGCCTTCTACGTTATTGTACGTGTAAGAAACTTATTCAAAAGAATAAAAAATACTCTGAGTTACAAAGCAGTTTCTTCTGAAAAGAGATAAGACTGCAGTTTTTTTTAAATCTTTAGTGAGCGAGCAAGGGCGAGTTTGAGTCGTTCACCGAATAAAGTTCTCTGCAGTGTCGTTGTTTGACACACGCTATGGGCCATTTCATTCAGCTCAGAACAAATTAGTATTTATCTAGGCAGTTGGTTCGACAGACGCTTATTTTCTTTCAAGATTTTCAAATCGGTAGAATTGTAAGCTGTTAACTGAATTTGTTGGGAAAACAAACGTGCGTAATTCATGCCTGATCGCGATTGATGTTGTTGAATGAACGAGACGAGTACTCGTTGGGGCCTTGTTTTGTGTTTGCCGAAAGATCTAAATTAGCCATATAATAAATATCTTATTAACCTCGTTTGCTTGGTCCGTACCGTAAGTTATGGATCCTCGTTTTTTTCGTCGCCTTATAGCCCCCGCGCGAAGCGCGCTCGGGCCATAAGGCGACGAAAAAAACTCGGTCCATAACTTACTTTATTATATACATACTGAGACATACTCACGAAAAAGCCATATCGTAAAATTTCGTACGCAAATGAGTTCTAGCCAATGAGAGGCCGCGAACGACGCTTTTCACACGTGAAAAAAATCGTTTGTCCAATCACAAGCTGCGAACGACGATTTTTCACTACTTTTAAAGGGTTTCCCGGTCCCATCATAAATGTCTCAGTATGTATATAATAAACAGAAAACATCATGGAAAGTGCTTTGTACAGTTTTTATTCACTCGTTGTTTCGTATCATAAAACTCACTCGCTCGCAAAGCCTCGCTCGTTCGTTTTATGATACTTCACAACTCGTGAATAAAAACCGTACGCGCGCACTTTCCATGAAGTAATCTCTATGTACGGACCGCGCGCTCGGTTAATAAGATCTATATAATCAAGGATTACAGTGCGTTCGTGCTACTGAATCGTGGAGTTGTTATAAAGGCATCGTTCGTATATGAAGTTGTATTTTGGTATTTTAGAAGTACCGAGTTTGAAGAAGTACAGCTATATATATATATATATATATATATATATATATATATATATATATATATATATATATATATATATATATATATATATATATATATATATATAACAATAAACTACTTTTGGCGAGGAAATATGCACGGATAATTGTCCGAGGATATTATCTGTTCCGAGAAGCGAACAGTTGCCCGAGAGCGAAGCTCGAGGGCAACTGTGAGCTTCGAGGAACAGATAATGTCCAAGGACAATTATTTGTGCATATTTCCGAAGCCAAAAGTAGTTTATTGTCTTTATTATCTTTCAAATATTTCCTCTCGTAGCGCAAATAACGGCGCGGAAACTGTGAAGTTTTTTAGTGCTTTCTGGAACTGCTTTTTCGACCAATAAATTGATGTCCTCCTCAGTAGTTGTCTTGTAATGATTTTCTGCGATTAATGTATAAAACTGTGTTCGGATATTGCCAATAAACAGCGTTAGTTCGCCAGGCGGGTCTGAAAAAACTGTACTTCTAAAAAAAAATATATATATAGTGCACATACAAGATGGCGGAACAGCCAGTACCATGTACCGCCTGCAAGGCCAAATCATTGCCTCATGCAAATACTCAAGAACTGAATGTAACAGGTTTGTTTAATAACTTGTACAATGTTAACTACAACGATTTTCGACTGCAACGAAAACACGAAAGTCATCAAAGTCATGTAAAGTTGCACTAAAAATACTAAAATGGTTCTTTGGATAGCAATTTGCAGTCTGTAAACTAACAAAAGAGAACGTTGGAGAAGAGTACATCAAGTTGTTAACATGCTATCAATATAATAACAAATGTTTATGTTGCATTCTACTTGGATTGCTCATTTGTTTTATAGTCATTGTTAAACTCCACTGACATGGCCATGATTTTAATCATGGCAACGAAAAGACGAAAGTTGTTGCCAATATCATGTGAATGTTACACTGCAATGTTACCAAGTAATGTTGAACGATCTTTTGGATAACAATTCAAGGTCTGTAAACTAACAAGATAGAACGCTGGAAAACAGTACATTAATATGACAATGAATATGACAATGTTTATGTGCCATTCTACTCTGACCACCTACTATAGACAAGGTCAGAAACTCGTATTGTTGAGCTTCATAGCTCAGCAAAATAAAATGATCCGCATTCGTGTCCAATCGCCAAAGGGAATACGGTGGCAAACTCTGAATGCAGAGAGAAGTTGTATCTCCTGTGGAAAACAGCTGAGTTAACACGTCACAGGATGGCAACGTCTATTTCTTGGCAAACGGCACTACACAGCTTTCTGATATTCTGATAAACAGCTTCGCTCATAGTTCCTACCGATAGTGCGAAAAAATCCACACGGTTTCACTTGTCTTGGCAAAAATACGAAAGATCCGATCCGTGACGCAGTGACAAAGCACGACAGTGACGAAAGATCCGATCCGATCCGTGACGCAGTTAAAAATCGAATTCTTTTCACCCCTGAGCATGCGCTAGTTACCATACCACGAACGGTAGCATGCTCCATGCTTTCGAGGTTGTTTCTGTGTCACTATGTTTACCAATTACTACACAATATCGAGGCAATCTGACATTCCTGAGACCGTACCAAGATGGCGCCCAAAACTCTGACATCGCATGGCATCCAGACCGGAAATGACGCATACTACACGAGATCGAGGCAATCTTACATTCCTAATCCCGTACCAAGATGGCGCCCAAAACCCTGAAATCGCATAGCATCCAACCGGAAATCGATTAGACTGCGTTCTCCTTCGTCGAACGCAATAATACGCTAAGCCACTTCCGTCCGTAACGCTTTTTCCGGTTTGGAGATAACCTATTGTTTTGGGAAAACCTTAAAACGAGGCAGCCATTGTTTCGGGAGGAAAGTATTATGGGTTTGAGAATTATCGATTTAATTGCAAAGGATTTCCACTGCAAATGAAATGGGGAAGGTTTCCACCCAAGGTAACCAAATCACGCCGTTTTCAACACCAAATATCGTCACGGAGTTTAAATGACTTCAAGTCAGTTACCTTGGACCCTGTACTGAAGCACTCACTCGGACAATTGTCATACAGGCAAGATCGCTGTGAAAATCAAGCTGAGTTACTGGTAAACGAGCAATGCAAATGCGAAGAAGCCTTTATAAGAATACAAGATGACATTTACATACCATTCGCCGAATTTGCTGTATTTGCAGATATCCGAATAAATTCGATCGGATTGAGATCCTACCGCTGTTAGTTTCGAAATTATTTAAGTGTCTTCTGTGTTTTTAAACGCCTTGGTGACGGTACTGAGCATTCGTGAACAGTAATGTAGAGGTCACATGGAAGTGGAATGATATTTTCTCGCTTCGTTGGTACTGTACACTGTAAACAGTATCGAAGGTGAAATGTAACCGGATTGAAATGCCGTCGCTTTTTGAATGTCTCAAATAGCTTTCCCTTGGTTTGTATTTCGATGTTCTCGGTTGTCAGCATGACGTTTCTCAATCGAGAAAAGCCAGAACAATCAGAAATTGCAAAAACAAATCACCGTATTTTACGGGGATCCCGCTAGTAATATAATAATATAATATAATATGATATAATAATAATAATAATGATATAATAGTAATAACAATAATAATAATAATAATAATAATAATAATAATAATAATAATAATAATAATAATAATTATTATTATTATTATAATAATATAATAATATAATATAATAGCAGTCGCTATTGTTATAGGTATATTTTTATTTTTATCATTGTAACCATGGTGTTATTATCGATGCCACTTGCATTTTACTTGTGCTAAGTACAATGAAGGCACTGTACTGCTTACACTACATCAAGACTCAGACAGTAGTTTAAGATCATCAGTCATATATTCTTACATCTCACAGACAGGAGTGTTAGCCGCGTTAGAAGTCAAGAGATACTGAAAGTCAACGATAAATTGAAAGGTCTTGTCATTGGCAAGGGAGGCTGCAACATCAAAACGATCAAAGAGAAGAGTGGTGCTTTTGTAAATGTCTGCGCTGACGGGTTCTTCATAAGTGGATCCGATGAACAAAGGGAATTGGCCAAAACGCTTATCCAAGATGTTATAAGCCATTCTCAGTCAAGGTTAGATTTATTGCATTTGGATGCAGTGCCTGTCGGTAGTTTGCTCGCCTATCCAGCGTCTGTATCACCGCTAAATGTAATAAAAACGTTAAATGTAATACCCACCGTAAATGTAATAAAAATCAACGCTAAATGTAATACCCACCGTAAACAGTAAAGTTGTAAACATTTTACTTGTCAGTACACAACGGCATTTGTGAGTTCATATTTGAAAAACAAACAAAAGGAAAAACAAACAGGAGTTTGATCTTGAACACTTTTGCGAGTGTTTTGCCTTGTTTTCCCCCCTAACATATTGCAAACCAACTAAAAGTGTACCTAAAATTCACACTGTGTGGTCATTGCAGCATTGGACTCAAAACTGAATAACTTCAGGTGACATTTTTCTTTTGGCTGCCGCGCAAGCAACGCGACGGCTGCACACTACGAAAGTTTAATTAGCCTGGCTGCTGCTCAAAATGAACTTAAAGTGAATGTTTTGTCAGTGAAAATTTGTGAGGCAACACAATTTTACTTTGAGACCGCAGAAAAAAGAAGTCTTGACATGTTTGGCTGTTCACAAATTAGGAGCTTTTGTCATGTGCACTGTTGATTGACAACTGACTGACACCTGAACCTGGTCGACGGTGGTTTATAGGGCAGCTGATCCTTCTTTAACTTTAATTTCCCGCTTTACTGCAACTTCGGTTCTTTAAGAGTAATGAAGAAAAACAAATTCACTGATTGGTACGCCAGCAGGAGTGTGGGGAAACTGACACGAGAAGACAACAGAAGCTTCAGGCTTAAGTTTGTTCTGCGAAAATCTCCCACGGCAAGTCTTTTTCCCTAAGTTTAAAACTACCAATCGATAGTCAAAAAAAAAATAAAAATAAAAATAAATAAATTAATAAATTAATTAAAATGCAACTGATCCAAAGTCCAGTCCAAGGTCAAGTTCAGCTTTATAATACACCCAATTTAGCAACTCCAAATTTAATTATCTTGTTGCCATGGTGACCATCGTATTCGGCCACGTGACGTATGCTGTGTCACGTTAGGTTTGGTGATACCAGCTTCGGCCATGATTCGCATAAATTAGTTAGTGGGACACCTTTATCACATTTAGGGTTAAATGTTATTACATTTACGGTGAGTCAGATTATTACATTTAGCGTTAAAAGTTATTACATTTACGGTTGACCATTTATTACATTTAGCGTTAAATTTTATTACATTTACGGTGGGTATTACAATTAGCTTTGATTTTTATTACATTTATGGTGGGTATTACATTTAGCGTTGTTATTACATTTAGCGGTGGTACAGCGTCATCCCTTGTCTACACTGATAATTTAGCTTAGTCCCATATCACAATTTCGGGCACTATTTGTTTCTCTATCTAGTCCACGCATGTCAATAACTCATAAATTTGGTTGAAGTGTGTTGCACGTTTCCAGTCAAGTCCTGACCCTTTTTCAGACCGGCTGTCCACCCAGAATATCCCAATCAAAATCTTATCCTATCCTAGACAAATTATTACTCTATTTCAGACTAGAACGAGATGAGCTGGCCGACATTCCAAATGAATACCGAGGATTAGTGATTGGCAGAGGTGGTCAAACCTTAAACGCAATCAGCACAAGAACGGGAGCACGACTGTTCCGCGTGGGATGGGAAGTCTTCATGAGTGGACCAGAGGAAGCTCAGGACAGAGCTCGGTTGGAAATTAGACGCATTGTGGTGAGGTTACTTATACAATAAAACTTTAATAATTTTTCAGTTTGGTGCCTACGATTATTAAGGTGCAAAAAGCAATCACGCGATAACTTTTGATAGTCATGGGTCAATTCGAATATGTCTGATATAATCTTGCTCCATTTCTCTGGTTTGCCGGCGAACCTTCTACGTCAACCAAACAGGGGGAAAGTAAATTTATATTTACTAGAAATACGATAATCGCCGATATCCCCTCGCCCTGTAGGTAGGTATTCTTCTCTTTTTCTTTAGGTGATTATTAATTGTTTACAAACAGTGGTTGTGTCGCGCAACGTCACATGTCGGCCGGCCGCTAAAATACTGAAAGTCGTAGTGTTTATATATATTTTTTCCAGTAAATGAAGCAAAACCCCGAACATTGTCCTTCAGCGATTTCTAGATATATAGAGCAGCCGCATACAGTACGAAAATTCCATTTCCCATTGCATTGAACATCGAGCGCGCGTCTTGTCAAAACTTGTAAACTTCAAACGTGCAAACGTCCAGACAAACAGTGAAATTTGCCACGGTGATAGTTCGATATCCACCGACTGTATTTTACTTGTCCTTTCTGAAGAAGTATCCGAGTTTTAAAACAATGTTGGCGTCAGGTATTATGCTCAGGTCAGCTCCAGTCCATGCCTTAAAGAAATCGTTTTACGGCTAGCAAGCTTGCCTCCCATGCAATGGCAAAATATCCGGGCCGATTACAGTCGCCGGTCTAATTGCTGGGCCTTGTATCTGCATCTTGTTGTATAAAATCACTCAGTCGGTCCTCTCTCGCTTGTTGCCGTAATGAATTAAACTTGGATGCTCAGTAATTGCGCCTGAAGGTCGTACCCAGACAGACAGACAGACAGACTGACTGACTGACTGACTGACTGACTGACTGACTGACTGACTGACTGACGAAAATTAAATTTCGAGATGGCGACCGCTTGGAATCTCAAAAATGCGCGAAACTACACTATTAGCGTCCTGATTATTATTCTCGCGGAGCTCGGGGACAAATAGCATATGTAACTACTGTGCAAAATAACTTGGAAAACAAAATGATGTTTTTTTGAGATATTATAGTAAATTAAAGATTCTGTGGTAGAAATGGCATTATGTTAGGTAAGTACACTAAACCGCACTTAAGTGTACTTGAAGTATACTTGAGTTCAAGTGTATTTTAAGTGCATTTTGCTTTTTTTTTTTGCGTAAAGAACGGGGCTCACACTAATTGTCAAAACGACACTTGGATAATTGGCTTGCGACGTCCTGATTGGATACTTGCAATTTCAAGGAAGGTTCTAGCCTCACTTGAGACCCAACTTTTGACGTTTCCCAAGTAACAACTGTGTACAACCAGAAAAATGAAACGCACTCGTTCACACGCAAACACGCTTCAAGTGCACTTCAAATAGATTCATTATTCATTATTTTTTTTATCTCCTTCACATCAAGGCCACAGCAAGGAATGCAGCACAAATTCAGAAAACAAGACGTAGGGCCTTTTGTTTTGTGGACGACTTCAACCTTCCAGATAACTTCGAGTTAATTTTAACTCCACTTAGCGCATGCACTGGAACACCACTGACTCATTATCGACTACAGTTGAACAACCAGGGCTGTGAAAGATCCCCAGGTGTCGCTAGAGGACCACCAAGCTACCTAGAAGACCTCAAGAAGTGTGTGCTGCAAAGTCTTGTGGAAATAAAGCAAGATTTCGAGCCTGGAAAGAGACAGCGCAATGACATGTGGTGTCACTTTGGAACTGTTGTTATTGAAAATGTGGACGAAGGTTTGTTTCATGAAAAATATATAGTATTCCGTGCCTGCTTGACACCGACAATTCGTCACATTCCATGACCGACAACTATTTCTAATGGAACAAAATTAACAGCAATATATTCCCTCCCTTGGAATTCCAGTTAATGTGGATAAACCTTTTTTAAAGTAAAATGATCAACGAGTTACATGTAAAGCAGATCACGTTATGACCAACAGAGCCAACGATTCAAGTCTGCTTATGTTCCTCCCTCTAAAGCACAGATTCTTAAAAAAAAAGCTTTTTAATTTGCTTTATTCTCGGTGTTGCAGCGGACGCGGGTGAAAGAGCAAAAGTTTGGACTTTGGAGGAGATTTCACACAATTTACCTTCTTCCCCGAATGGTGTGGAAGAAAACAATGACCAAATACTATGGCGTACTAACTTTAAACGGCTGGGCTTTACCTTTGATGAGACGCGCCTGGGAGAGCTTCAGAAGCTTTTGTATGATACACGGCACGATTTGTCGTTTCTGACACCGTCAGGGAGGGAAGTTCGCTGCAAGGTATGAAGCATTTTCTATTGGTGTGTTATTATCTTACCATATAATACTAAACTTTCAACCGCAGTTTGGGAAAGTTATTTTTCCATGCGTTGCTTCTGCGAGTTCTTTGCGACGAAAGGGACGTGAAACATTTCGTTTAGCCCTCAACAAATGACATTAAGGTCACTCCGGAGTTTCATCGGGCGCACGCGTCCATGACAAACTTTGGATCCTAACTTTCTTGGCTTTTATGCGATTCCTATGAAACTTTGAGGAACCGCGGCGGCTCGGGTTTACACAAACTTTTGAGTTCTCCCAAACTCACTCGACCGTTTTACGTGATTATCAAAGTCGAGATTCTCAACACACAAACTGAAACCAATCACAGATCGTTGTGCCAAGCGGACGAGACAAAGTTTTCAAACTACGAACTTACGAATGCTGGAGAAATGAATAACCAAAAGGTCATTCCATCAATGACTCTCAACTTCCCAACTGAACTGAACTTCCCTCAGCTTGGTAGGCGTTTCCGTAGTATCCAGAGCAAAGCTGTCTTAAACTGGCCGAGCAGCTAGTGAAACTTCTGCTGTGCCGATTGAAGTGAGCGATGTGAACTGCACTAAATGTAAAAGCAACATTTGGGAAGCTACTTCGCTGTGATTACTTTCTGCTCCACTTGTCCGACGTCTCGTCCAGAGCTGATTTTGGTGTGGTACAAGTAGATGACCTTTCACAAGATCTTTTAAGAAATCACGTCGATTCTTCGCCGGACTGAGCTGAACGAAGGAATATTTTGCGGTGCCGTAATCACGTATGTACTTTGTAATTACTTTACGTTTTTTGTTTACACGTATTCCTGAATGGGACTGAGTTTTGATGAACCGATACTTACTGTATTTATTCACGTTTGTGGTGTATTAAAGAGGTAAATTGTATTTAGTGGGTCACGAGCAAGCGAGGTCACAACTGATTGTACAAATGCTCTGTAAATTATTGTTCGGTTTTCACTGTTCACTGTAAGTTGCCTGTTGCTCAGCTCAACAATTCAGTGGACTTATCCTTTCCGCTGCTATTTCAAAGAAACTCGAATGTTAGCGAACTGTTTCTGCCCAGCGCTAAATAATATTTTGTCAATCATTCCTTCTGCCACAACCACCGTTGCCGTTTCTTTGCTGGAGGTTTATAATTTCTTGTTTTTCTCGTAAAACTCAGGTGAAATGAAGAATCGGGAACTTCACTAAAATCGAGCAGTCCAAAAATTTGTCCCACTCCGCAACCTCAGAGCAATATAACACACTTTCCATGTTACATAGCCTCATGCAAACACGGTTGGGAACCAATCAGAGCGCTCGTTATATGACTTTTATTTTATAAATACATATTTTAACCAAGTTTCAGAAAAATTGTCGGAGCAGAAGAGCGAAGGTAATAAAACCATCACAATTTCGCCATGATTAAAACCATCAAACCATTAAAACCATCAAAGTTTCGCCATATTATTGCTGAATAATGGTTGCAATGTTCCTCAAAGTTTCATAGGAATCGCATAAAAGCCAAAAAAGGTATGATCCAAAGTTTGTCATGGACGCGTGCGCCCGATGAAACTCCGGAGTGACCTTAAGAGGGCTTCCGCTGTAAACTCGAGTAATGATCACGGTAAAACGAAACAATTCTTGTATCAACACAATATATTTGTGATTGAGAATTTTTTGTCACTTCCTTGAAGATCTTTATGCTAGTCATGTTTCACTGTAACAACAAAAGATAATTCACAAAACTCTCTAAGAAACAGGAGGACGAATATTCTTATCAAACTCTTATTTTGCAATGATAACGCACTACGTATTATAATGCATTTTGAGCTAGGAAGGCAACCAAAAAGACTCACATCTTCCGCTTTTGGATGTTTTCGGCGTTACTCATACATGATCGTCTTACATAGTCAAACTAGGAAATCAACATAAATCACAGAAATAGTACTTTTTTTTCTGGTACAGACTTTTTGCGTGCAATGCTCCAATTTACAGCGGAAAACCTCTTAAGCAGCATATTATTATTAAAAAATTCCACTCCTTTCAAACTTTTTAAAGTTCTTTAACTTTCTATTTGCCATGTCCTACGCTCCTAAGAAAAAAACAGTAGCACGGATTTTTCTGAAGGTTGACAAAACCAGTTTATCACGAAGGTTATTCCCCTGCCCTCATTTCTTTATTGTTAGGTGTGGGTTAAAGGAAAGGACCACGAAGGAGAGGAGGAGAAGATACCATTCGATGATGTGAAGAATATCATTGAAGAGTTTCACTTCAGAGACGAGCGGACAAGTGCTCGGTGTAAAGCTTGGCTCTGTTTTTCATCCGTAAAAAGGTTAAAGGCAGAGATCGCATTCCCCTCCTGCAATTTCGACTGCCGCTTAACAATTAGAACAAGTAAGTACAGAAATTTGTCAGCCGTATGTATAGCATATATAATAGCATATAACGAGTGGCACGATTTATAAAATACCTATGATGCTACGCGCGTTCTGATATGGCTAAAACACATTTTATAGATAAGTACAAATACATGGCTTTGTTAAGCACGTTTGGTTATTTTATAAAATCAATATACCACGCGTTTCCATGTATTTGCACTTTTATATAAACACTTGGGATGTTGCTCGACACTGGAAATGTGTCTCGCCGAAGCGGCTCGTGGTTTTGAACTTTTCTCGTGTTTTCACAACATCCCGCGTGTTTATTATAAGAGTACAAAGACATGGAAACTCGTGTTATGTTGCTTAAAGATAGTGCCTTAAAGCTTGGTAAAATACCAAGAGAAGACCTACACGAAGGACAGCAAAACATTATTTTTGTATACCTTACGCTAGTACGCATGGGCAGCCGTAGTCAGTCTTGATTCAGTCTTTCCAAGAATATGGTACTGAATATTTACTCTTTAGGGACACTGCTACCAGAAATAATCCAGAGATCGTAATAGTTTATCAAGCGACAAACCTACTTAGAAATGATCAATGCTCAACTTTAATGGCAACATTGAACACTTGATACACTAAATATCATAGCAACTCTGGGCATTTCTATTTACTTTCTTTTTATTGTAAGATGAAGAAAGCCCTTCCAATTTTGATAGGTGAGGCTTTGGCGAGAAAAGGAAGTCCAGCTGACGAAGAAGAAGACTTAATTCTGCGAGATTATCTCTCGAATATGACTCTAAGCGTGGAGGATAGCAACGAATTAGCACTTCCCGGTGCAGATCTTCCGGCCGGCTTTTATATCGAATTTTGGAGATGCTGTAGAAGATCTTTATATCCATATGGGGAATATTTTACTATCATCGTATCGAAAGAAACTTTGTTGATTTCCAATGCTGAGAATAAATTTGGGATACAGGTTAGTGCAAATTTTATTCATTTTCAATGATTGTGTATAATTTGGTAGTCGCATGGCTTGGTATGAAGTATTGGGGCGTAATATTAGCGCGACGATATGGCATCTAAAATGCATACAAGGATATATTAACAATTTGTTCTGGACTGTATTTACATTTCAAAAATCTTAACCAAACAAACTATCACTCGCTGAAAAACGTCTCGACCACGCCATAGCCAGGCCTTGTCCATATAAGGAAACTAGGGACAAAAACAATGTTTTTTACTTCCGGCCGGAACATCCTCCCCCCGTGTTCGCTCGGTCTAAGCCGATGAACACTCTTCCAACAGGCAAGTTTCACGGCCGGGCGCTTGGTCAGTCCAAACTTGGTCTGCACTTCAGCAGATCTCACAACGTTGCCATGCCCGGGAAAAACTCGAACAATCCGTCCGAGAGGCCAGGAACCTCTTGGAGTTGAAGAGTCTGTCACAAGAACTAAATCTCCGACCTTCAAATTGGATACATCCTTGCACCATTTCTTGCGTGCCATAAGTGATGGCACGTATTCTCGCAACCAGCGACTCCAAATGTGAGTGGCGATGACTTGGGCTTGACGCCAACGTTTGCGGCTCGACGCCTCCTTGTCTACGAAGATGTCGGGTGGCAAATTCGGATTTGCTCTGCCAAGGATGAAGTGGTTTGGAGTGAGCGCTTCCAAGTCCTCCAATTCAGAACTGACTTCAGTTAGGGGACGACCGTTGACAAGGGACTCAACTTCAACTAAGGCGGTCGAGAGTACTTCGTCAGTCAAGACCTGATTCAGCGGCACAGCAGTTAACGCTTTCTTGCATGATTTTACAAGGCGTTCCCATACTCCCCCCATGTGGGGAGCGGCAGGGGGATTGAATACCCATTGTATTCCCACCTGACTCAGCGTATTCGCGATCTTACTCTGATTCCAGTTGTGAAGGCATTCCCTCAGCTCGCTGTTAGCGCCCACAAAGTTGGTTCCATTGTCCGAATGTATTACGCTTGGTTTTCCTCGTCGGGAAATGAAGCGTCTCAGACACATGATGAATGAGTCGGTTGATAGGTCAAAGGCAACTTCAAGGTGAACAGCCCGGACGACAAGGCAAGTAAACAGACAACCATATCTCTTCTCTTGCTTTCTGAAGTGTTTAACCTTCAGGGGGCCGAAAAAGTCCACCCCAACCTTCGAGAATGGTGGTGCAATCTGGAGACGATCCCTTGCAGTATGCGCAACGATGGACGAACTTGCGCACTGTTGTTCGACAGTGTAGTATCCAATATTCTCGTCTCAGCGTGTTTCTAACATGGTCAACGCTCTCGTGCCTAGACTTCTCGTGCGTGTTCATGATCATCAGACGAGTGAGTTCATGATCTGGTGCCAACACAACTGGGTGGCGCGCACTGAACGGAACATCAGCTTTCTCAATTCGCCCACCAATGCGGATCAATCCGTCCTCATCCAGGAAAGTGGTCAGGGTTACTAGCTTACTCTTCTTGTGAACTTGCTGCTTGCTTTGAAGGGCTTTAACTTCGTCAGGAAAGGACTCTCCTTGAGCCAATCTGATCAGGATCTTCTTACTGTGCTCCAATTCCCTCACCATTAGGGGACCGTACAGCCTTTGAGACTTTGGGTGTCGACAGTTGTTGGAGAACCTGATAAGGTAGGCGGTGACAAGAAGTAGCTTCAGCAGCGATGAGAACCTTGCTAATCCCACGGGTTCTGGGTTGGCTTATTGTGCTGAGTTGATCCATGCAACAGTCACCTCTTCTGCTGCATTGCTATCGGGGCAGGAAGTTGCGCTGGGCTTGGAAATCCCCTTTGGCCATTGTTCTTCCGGCAGCAGGAGAAAGGCCGGCCCATTCAGCCATCGACTCTCTCCGATAATTGCGGCTGCCGGTAAACCTCTACTGCCGTCATCTGCGGGGTTCAGCTTCCCAGGGCAGTGCTTCCACTGATGGAGTTCACTCACTCACATCCAGAATCTCTCCAACTCGGTTAACAATAAAGGAGGGGTGACGCTTAGAGGATCCCTGAATCCACTGAAGTACCGTGCTACTGTCTGTCCAAAAGTACACCTGCTCAATCACGTAGTCGTGCTCCTTAACGACTATAGTTGACAATCTTACACTCAACACAGCAGCCTGAAGTTCCAGTCTTGGCATGCTAAGCTGTTTCTGTGGTGCAACTCGCGTTTTTGCAGTGACGAAGACAGACCGCGTCGCTCTACTGGCATAGACAAATCGGAAATAGCCTACTGAGCTGAAGGCACGTTCACTCGCGTCCCCAAAAACGTGAAGTTGAATGGTCATTGGTTTATCTGCGACATGGCGGTAGAATCGAGGCAATGAAAAGTCAGCCAAGGCATCCAATTGATCTTGCCACTGAGCCCATTCTCTGAGGAATTCTTCTGGTAGTATGTCATCCCACCCAACACCAAGTTGCCAGATTTGTTGAAGGAAGATCTTCGCTATTACCAAGAAAGGTGCCAAGAAGCCAATGGGGTCAAATAATGTGGCGATTAGACTGAGAATCTTTCTCCGTGTGTCAGTTGGTGCTATTTTCTTCACTTGATACAAAAGGCAGTCTGACCTAGTGTTCCATGTGACACTAAGGGCTTGTTCCGTGGGCATGACAATCTCACCATCCACAACTTTGACAGAAGGGGCTCGTTCGGGCTCTGGTACGTGTTTCAACACGTCCTCCTCACTAGAGATCCATTTAGTTAGATGGAAACCTCCCAATGCAAGCATTTTCACCAACTGCTGCTGCAAATGTAGAGCCTTCTCTACTGACTCTGTTGATTTGAATAGATCATCCATGTAGACATTTCTTTCAACTGCAAGAGCAGCTTCCGGAAATTCAGTCCCATTGTCTCTTGCATTCCTGACAAGGGCGTAGTTAGCACACGTAGGAGCGCACTTTGCCCCAAAAATGTGGCGGAGGTACTGGTAGACTTCTGATTCCTTCCCTAGTGATTCACACCACAGGAAGAACACTTTGATCTCCTTTGGGTACCATCACTTGGTTAAACATAGCCTCAGTGTATGCGGACAAAGCAACTTTCTCTTCTCTGAACCGCAAGAGGATTCCAGTCAAGGAATTTAGTAGATCTGGGCCCGTAACTAATTGGCCATTCAGTGATGAACCTTGGAATTTGGAAGCAGCATCGCACACCCTTCTTACTTTGCCAGGTTTATTTTGGTTCAGGACTGGATGATGAGGGAGGTACCACTGCTGTTTCAAGGGGGCAACTACTTCGTCCTTGGTTAGTTTCTTGACATAGCCCTTCTCAAGGTCAGTTTCAATTGTATTCTCATAGTTGGCTGCCAGCGTGGGGTCATGATGTAGCTTTTTCTCTAGCTGGTTCAGGCGGTGTACTGCAAGGATTCGATTATTCGGGAGAGTACTGTTCTGATCCCTCCAGAGGAGTGGGACCTCGTAGCGCCCATCCACCTTCCTTGCCTCCTCATCCAAGAAACTCAGGACTCTCTCATCTTCCACTGAACGTTGGGTATCACCATCATAATTGCAGCCAAAGTCTTCGGTGCGCCACCAAGACTTTACCCGCTCATGAAGATCTTCTTCGGCTGAAGAAACATGGACTTTGCAGACCGATTCGCTTTCTCTGAGATAGCCAGGCAGGCGGCCAGTGACGGTCCATCCAAGTCTCGTCCGAATCCCAACTGGTGCTCCCTTGCGACCACACCTCACTTCGAGGGGTACGATAATTTCAGCGACATCACTGCCCAGAAGTACTGTGACTTGGGACCCATCTACCTCTGGCAATTCCAAGTCTGATAGGTGAGACCAGTTTGACGTCAGTTGCATCAGGCTCACCCTTTTCTCTGGTACATTCAGATGATCTACAACAAGTGCTCCATCAACGTCATAGCGTACACCAAAGTTTGCTGTGGGGCTGACTTGTACATTGACACGTTTAGTCGACAGTTCAGATGATCTTTGAATTCCGTTGAGTGTGATGCTCTCCTGAGGACCATCCAATCCAAGCCTATCGGCAACATCAGATAATATCAAACTGCAAGTACTACCAGTGTCTAGCATCCCATAGGTGTCCAAGTATCCATTTGGACCATGCACTGTAACAGGAACTACTTGTAGCATCACTGAAGAGTGGCATATGATATGGGAAGTGTTTGATGTCTCAGCTGTGGCTAGATGTTCTGTAGGCACACTACTCAGGGGCCTATCACTACGAATGTCATCCACTACAGGATCACAAACTTGGTGTAACAATGCATTGTGTAACCTGGTGCATCCATTAGTTCCACATTGTTTCTGCTGACGACAGTTGTTTTGTTGGTGGCGCCTCCTAAAACAACAAAAACACAAGCCATATTTTCTAACCTCTCTGAAACGATCCTTTACACTTAGCCTTTTGAACTTAGGGCAGTCATGGAGTTTATGACTGCCGTCTTCCATAATGCATGCTGGTATCACTTGCCTGGCTTGGGGTGATGTTGTGCTAGCCAAGGTTGTTTGCCTGGCAACATTCGCATACACACCGGGACCAGAAGATCTGTATCTTCTGTCAGGTCGTTGTGGCTGTGTTTTGACAGTTGGCCTGCTGTTGTAGTCTTCATAGATTTCTGCTCGATCTTTCAACCAGCTAGAAATGTCCATCAGCGTAGGTCGCTCAAGATCATTCTGCTTAGCATGCTCCTTCCATTTGATCTTCAGATCTCTTGACAACTTGTCTATGATCAAAGATAGATTTGCCTCTGCTGCAAGATCATTCATGTACCCAAACCTCTTGAGGGTCCACACTGCTGTTGATACAGTGTCCGAGAAATTCCTCACTTCATGGCATTTATCATCTTGTAGTCTACTTGTCTTCTGCAATCTGTCCAGTGTTGCCTTGACAACAATAGATGGTTTTCCAAATCTAGACTCCAATTCACACAGAGCTCTGCAGTAAGACTCTCCACCATACCCAAATCCTTCCACTGCAGCCTTTGCTTTTCCTGTCACAGAATTCTGCAGGTGCTGCATCTTAGCATTGAGTGTTATATTGGCATCATGCACAATAGACTTAAACAATGACCAATCTGACCAAAGTAGAGGATCACCATCAAACTGATTAAGCTTCAGCTTGGGAAGAGATTGACGAATTGGCTGGGTACAGATTGAGCCGTTCTCTACTTCAGGATCTAGTCCATTCTTTAGTTGTGCAATCCATGATGTCGAACTATATGACATTACTTCAGCAGCTGAAGAGGGCTCAGTTGCATGCTGAATCTTATATGGGGTAGAGTCACACAATGGTTTATTGTTTACAACCCTGCTGTTTACCTGAGTCGTCAAAGCTTGAGATTCACCAATTGTGGCTGGGTGCACTTTCTGGAATTCTGGTGTTGGCAGTTTCTCTGGGGCTGGATCATCAAAATCCTGTAGTCTGTTGACCAAGCTTTCTGGATCATTTTGAGTCTTTTCAAGAACTGATGCCTCAGCTGCTAGACGAATAGCTTCGTCTTTAGCTTGTCTAATCTTTCTTCCTTCTTCAGCTTCAAGTCGTGCCAACTCAGCTTCCTCTCGAGCTTATTGGATCTGTCTTTCCAATTTTAATTGGATCTCTGCGTTCTGTTTCCTAACATGTTCCTCCTCGGCTAGCTGTGCGGCTCTGATTTCTGCCGCCACAGCTTTAGCCCAAATTGCTGCGGCTTTCGAAGTCGAGCTTGAAGAAGCCTTTGATTTTCCTGACTGGGACACTGACGATTCTTCATCCTGTCTTTCTTCGAGATGTGCCTGGGCTTGTAACGTACTATCCTGTACCCTCTCAAACTGTTCCTCGTACCAGTTACGTGAACTCTCTTGTTACTTTTCAGGTACTAAGGCGATAAGTTGTTCATTAAGTTCTTCCGCTTGTTTTAGATACGTGTTTAAATTATCTACGTATCCTCTTATTAACGTCTTACTTCCATATTCCGCGACAGTAGAGGCCAGCTTCTTTAGCGTAATTGTGATTCTCCTCTTGGCGGTCGTTCGTTGATTTCTAATCTTATTCGGCTCACCCGAGTCTTGTTTCTCCTTCGACGAGTCACCCACTGGTGCTTCTGCGGCTCCCGCTTTCTCGTCGGACATCTTGGCCGAGTCTTCTTTTTCCTTCAACGAGTCACCCACTGGTGTTTCTGCGGCTCCCGCTTTCTCGTTGGATATCTTTGCTGACTCACATCCGGCTCGATTGGACCAGTTAATGTTCTGGACTGTATTTACATTTCAAAAATCTTAACCAAACAAACTATCATTCGCTGAAAAACGTCTCGACCACGTTTTTTTCTTAGTGAGCTGGCCTTAATAGCCAGGCCTTGTCCATATAAGGAAACTAGGAACAAAAAAATGTTTTTTACTTCCGGCCGGAACACAATTAGTATAGGTAATCACATGATTTCGAGTGCAATTTTTGGAATAAATGAGCACGAGTAAATTTTTCAAAGACTACAAAATTGCACGAGCGCCGCGCAAGTGCAATTTGTTGTCTTTGAAAAATTTACGAGTGCTCATTTATTCCAAAATTGCACGAGAAATCATGTGATTACTTGTTAATAACATGCATACAATAATTTCCATCACGCTGCTTTTTAATTTCGTTACAACTCACGTGCCTTGCTTAAAATAACTTCATTGGTTGAAAATCACGATCATCCAAAATTTCGTTTCAAAAAGCGACCGTCTTTAAGAAGACAAAAGGAGACGAAAAGTGTCTCTCAAGAACTTTGTTTTTCCTCGTACACTTAATCAATCGGAATCACTGTCCTCAGGAATGAAAACACGCTTCCTGGCTGGCTTGATCTCGGGCTGGATCAATTCCGCTGCCCAGCATGTTGAAGGTGACCTAACTGAGTGGTTGAATGTGTTCATGTTAATGTTCATGAAGCTCTGGCGTTGCTCATTCTGTCCGGATATGTAGCTCGGCATTCGTAAACTTGATGGAAGGAAGGCGTAGTTAAAAGGAGCCAAGTTGCTGCTGCATTGACCGGGCGCAGACGGATTGGAGTTGCAGGAGCTGCCCGTATGAAATGATCTTGATGACCATGTTTGCTGTTGCTCCTAGCACATATGATGTGAAAAAACTGTCGCTGCTCATTCTCATCTGCCTCGTCGTAGTCGTTGAGGGACTTCTCGTTTCTGTGGCCCGTTGTTTTAACAATGGAGCTTCGCTCGAGTCCCGCGGTCTTCAATTTCTTCACTCTTCCTTGCGCTGTGATTTGAACTTTTCATTGAACTTTCCAGCGATGTTCCTTGGATGATGGACTTCACCATTTTATTAATCTTGTTGACCCCCATCGGTTGGTTTTTGAACCACACTTGCGAGGAAGGCTTTGGGATGCAAGAAAGATAAAGCGGACCTTTGGCTTGTAGTTCTGGAGGGCGAAGCGACAGGAATTCCTTGAAGAGTGTCACGGGGCATTTCTCACCCCCAGTTGCGAACATCTTTGGGAGAAAGCTTCTTGGTTTCGCCAGTAGCCCGGACTGGCGTGTTTTTGTCGGATTTTCGACAAATTCCACGTATTCCGTGTTGTTTTCGTCGACGCCGAAGGTGAAGTCGTCAACTTTCATGTCATGGTGCTCTTAACGCCCTCGAAGGCCAAAGTACTGGGTCAACAGCCACCAAATTGTCTGAGTTAGGACACGAAGGCTGTGGTTTCCCAGTTTGTTGCTCTGCCAGAGCTCTGTTTCTTCGCTGGATGTACGACTGCGCGAATTGTTTGGCCTCTTCCCTTTCCCTTCTTGTCGGAGTGCCCGAGCTTTTCCCTCGAGCACCTGCTTGGGCTCTTAAAACTCTCTGTCTCGTGTTATGGAGTACTTGTATCCTCTGTCCTTTAAATGGCGATCTATGGCAGCAAGCATGATTCGGAGGCTGTCCGGTTCGTATTCTGTCGTATTCTGTTTAGGGCCTCTGGTTTGTAGTTCTCAATGGTTTCATCATGGCCTTTGTGCTTTGCCCATGACTTTGTGTCGTGTTTTTGTTCTTTGCGTTGTCTTTCAGACTTTGAATTAAAACTGTGTTACATTCTCCAAACCTGTCCGCCATTTTGTTTTGTTGGTTCAGCTGTCAATCATTTTTAATTTCAAAATTCCGCACTGTTAATTACACATTTCTGCACTGTTTGGGATAAATTGATATGCTCTTAGCCAATCAGAATGCAGAAATTATTGTATACGGATGAAGCCAACGAATTTCGCAATTAAGAAAACCCACGGATTACTTTTCAGTGTCAGTGACCCATTTACTCTTGTTTCAATACTTAAATGAGTAAAATAGCAAGAAACATAACGAAAGTAGAAGAAAGATATAAAATTGGAAGCATGGGTGTTACTTTCTTAAATTGTTTGCAGATATTAAATTGTAGACAGTAATTCAAAGTATGGCATTAGGAAAAAAGGAACCTTACCCTAGGGCTGTGAAGCCCTATATTGTGACCATAAATGTTCATTTTCTGTCTTCATTTAGTTGCCTCCGTATTGCCATGTTTCCCTTTCTCTCTCTTCTTTTCGAAAAAGTAGGGGCGGATTCAGACCGGTTTAATTTACAGAATCCGGTCAAATTTATTAATTTTAGTCCTTAGCGTTTTGAAGAGCCCGATCTCAAAAACATTTCGCTCTATAAGCTCGCATATTTGGAAATCTGTTAGATTTTCCCCTGGATCCGCCCCTTGACAGGTACCATTAAAATGCCTATTATAGCAAAAATAATATTGTTAAAATCGATTTTACGTCAGGTAAATAGTTGAATAGTAGAATATGCTAATGACCTGACGTTTATCCTGAAATAACTTAGTATACAAAAAGTTGCTGGTAGAAATTAATTACATTTCATACACATCCATGTTTTGTTTGACAGGAAAAAGAAATTACTCCAAATGCCTGGGTAGACGTCACGCTACTAGTATATTCGAAATTTAAACCTTCATAACTTATAGGCGCAACATTCAAACCAAGAAATATTCTACCAGTCAACTATTCACCTGACGTAGAGTCGGTTTAACAATAATAAGTTTTTGCAAGAGAGTATATTTGCCATTATAGGCACTTTAACAGAAACATAACTGAGCTATTTCACAATCCTTTTTTAACAGACGGATTTACACTTACATTGTAACAAATGGGACCAGTTACTGAGACATGGACATCACTGGGAGCCTGAAGACATAGTACAGATGCTGCCGGAATTTTTGAGTTTTGTGAAGAAGGTTCAAGAATTAATAGTACTTGACCAAGAGGCGGAGTATGATGACCACTAAATCTGTTGGTTCATCTTGATTCGGTTCGAGCATAGAAGCTCTTTATAATAGTACTTTGTCTGTTAAGAATTGGTTTATGCTTAGCGTGCCTCTATCGAGTTATGGATGCACGCGGGAAGTTGGGAGAGCACGAGAGAAGCGTAACTCTAGCTTCACGAGTGCTCTCTCAACTTCCCAAGTACATCCATAACTCGATAGACGCACAGCTAAAAGCATGAACCAATTCTTTTATAACATAGGCAGACAAAATTTCGAGCGAAAAAACAAATTTTAATTTCTGATTGAATGCAAAATTCTCTTTTGATGGAGACACAAACTCTCTAATTGGCTGATTAAAAACACGCCACAGCTTACATCTCTGTCATAATTCGATGAGAGTCGATGAAAAGGATTTTGTTTAATCGACGACACTGAGAGTGCTGTTAATCTGGCGTGGTGTAAGCAGCAGCCTGCGGCGTCTTTGGAATTGTTGACGTTGTAGATATTTTGAACGGTACACTGAGGCCCCGTCCACACGCATCCGGATGTTTTTGAGTTTGCAACTTTCTCGATGCGGATTTTAAAAAATTCGCGTCCACACATAGCGTATTCGAATCGCTTTAGCCTGTCCACACGTATCCGGATATATTTGAATCCGCAACTTTTTCGTTGCGGATTGGCCTCCCGTCCACACGTATCCGGTGAATACGGTTGATGAATCCCTAACTTTTTGATAAGCGTATTAAAAAATATACGGATTCGACCGTTCACACGACGCCGTATTCACAGCGTATTAAAAAAAATCCACTCTGGGAAGCGTTTTCAAAAAGTTGCGGATTCATCAACCGTATTCACCGGATACGTGTGGACGGGGCCTGAGTTGCTGAAGATTTAAAATGTACCCAGGAAATTTTGCCTTGAACAAAGGCTGCAGACAATGCGGGTCCAGAAATGCAAAGTGATCAGTCGAACAATGTGAACAGTCACCATCTACGAAAGAGATGAAATTGTTTGCCGAGCGGACTTGTTTGTTGTTTGAGCAGCCAGCAAACTGTACTGTAAACACTGCAAGTATGGCGGCTTTCGGAATAAATAAGCGCCGTTTCATTTCAAAGCCACTGAAGGCTTGCTGGATATTTCTCTTTGCCGGCTGTGATGGATTTCACTGTCCATAAAAATTAAGCCGTCAAGAAATATGTAAGTCTTGATTCATGCAATTTTCTGTGCCGGCTGTTGAAATACAGACTTTTTCAGACTTGATTTCCTTAGAGTGCCGGTGTGACTCCACGTGGTACAAATTTCTTCGGGAAAATAAAGCTATTTTATTCTAAGTTGTAAAGCGCCGGTTAAGTTTTAAACAAGGAAGCCAGAAAAAGTTGAAGGGAAGCGGCAGTTGCTCACGTCACGTTATCGAGCACGGCCGGGCGTGCACGATAAAGTTATGGAGCACGCTCTTCGACCAATCGAAACGTGACTTATATCGTGACTATGTTATAATTAACAATAGTTAGACCAATCATGTCGGTGAGGGTGTGTACACTCCCTTGTTGCTCATGGGGCGTAGCCGCCCGACGAGCTTAGGATTGGAGACCATGTCTTCATCTTTGTCGTATTTTTATTGCTCGCGGGTGCGGCAAGCTTAAAATTGCAAATTCTTCTTTTTTTTTTAAATTCCCGTTTTATTTTCTGGGTGGAGAATCAGCACACGGTGATTGGTCCACATTGTCACATGACATGCGATGACGTAAATGACTTTGCGAACAACTTGAGATGTGGGCTATAAAATTGTTCGTTACTTGTATGTACAAGTTAACTGCATCCCATTCAAACTCGACACATTTTGGCTCAGTGGAACATGCACGGATAAAGAGGATTTTAGGGAATGATTTGGGCTTGCGTTCCTAAGTTCACCGCGAGGACTTGATGGACTCCGAATCGTCGGACTATTTTGATGGATATACCGCCCGGGGATACACTGCTACGGGATTGCAAATAACTCTGTCGCCGCTAATTATGTAGTCCCGGCGAAAGTTTCTGTGGCGACACGAAATACTTCTGGGAAGATACTAGGCCGAAAACGAAATCCAAAGCTACGTTGAGCTTTAGCCGTAAATCAATGGCGATTTATGCTTTACACTGTACATGACATCTGTTGTCTCATAAAATGCTTCTGCTTTTCGTACATTTCCTGTTGAAATGTTTCTTCCATTCGATCATGTAGCCTTTGTTTCGCAAGAGCATAAACGAACAATTGATGGATGCAGATGCTAAAGTTGTAGCCATACGGGCAAAGTTGAAGAAAGTAGACGAAGAAGAAAGAGCAATCGAGCGGAAACAAACAAGACAAGAGCAGCATGCCGTGGACGACGAACAGAAGAAACAGCAGTTGCCCTTTGAACAAGCTACACATGAACAGCGACTAGCCCACAACGAACAAGACCTGAAGCAACAACGGGACCATGAGCGCGAGCTTTTGGACCAGAAACTTCAATACCAGAAGTCATTGGATGTGTCGCAGCAACACCAACCAAAACACGGAGCGGCCACAAAACTGCCCAAGTTAACCATAACGAAATTCAACGGGAGTTACGCGAATTGGTTGCCTTTCTGGAACGAGTACGAAGCCGAAATTGACTCGACGGACATAAATCCAGTGACAAAATTTGCCTACCTAAAGGAACTAGTCGAACCCAAGGTGCGCGCAGACATTGACAGATTGCCCTTTACAACTGAAGGGTACGAGAGGGCCAAAGACATTCTCAAAAGTGAGTATGGGAGAACGAGCGAGATTGTTAACGCCTGCATCCAGAATATTATGGACCTGCCAACTGTCCATGGTGCGCAACCAGCGAAAGTGCATGGCTTCTACAAGACGCTCTTGTACAATGTAAAATTGCTGGAAACCCTCGGGAAACCTTTGAGAGTGGACGGCATGGCGAGAAGTGTTCTGGAAAAGTTGAAAAGCGTGAAAGCGGATCTCGTGAGGGGTGGAGAGAACTGGCAAGACTTGGACCTTCCATATCTGTTAGTAGCCCTAAAGAAGTGGAAAACGTAAATCCTGTGGAGGCACAATTATTATTATTATTATTATTGTTATTATTATTATTATTATTATTATTATTATTATTATTATTATTGGTTTGGTAAACAATGTAACAATAATGACTGTAACAAAGATAAAATAAATAAATTTCTGTTTACAATAATGAGTAATAATAATACTGGGAGACCTGAAGTAGTAAGAACTATTCGAGTCAGGTTTCCCAGGGAATATGATGAAACAAGACTAAGTAGACAAAAATACATGAATCAAATAATAAACACAGGGAACATGCACTGTAAGTGTTGAACTGAGAGGACCCAGTAACTACTTACATAATCTCACACTCACTCAGGCACACACACCAGACTTCCCAACACCATACATTACAAAGCACACACACACACACACACACACGCACATACACACACACACACACACACACACACACACACACACACACATACACACCCACGCACGCGCGCACACAAATGCATAGAGATATATAGGAAATATAAATGGATGTAACTATATGATGGATAGGATATGTCTAAGCTAAAGGACTCAGATAAGTGAGATTAATTGAGCTTAGTATTGTGAAAGGAGCTTCAGTCTGACTTCCTTCTTAAACTTAGATTTGGATTTAAGGTTCCTAAGATTTTCACTAAGTGCTTTCCAGGTTACAACACCTTTATATCTGATACCGAATTTACCATAATTTGTTCTAATTTGTGGAACATGGAGTGAAGCTTTGGAAACTAACCTAGTGTTATGATTGTGGACTGCAGTAATGGGAGTGAAGCCAAATTTTCAAAGGCAGATGGACGATTATCATGATGGTAGTCAAACATGAACATTGCAAGCTTTAAGGTTATCGGATCAATGACTTTGAGAAGTTTTAATTTCTGGAATAAAGGATTAGTATGAGCATCAAAATTAGAGAATGTACAGATACGTAAGGTTTTCTTTTGCATTATTACAAGGTTATTCAGTGTAGTCAGGTAAGTGTTTCCCCAGGCTAGTAAGCTATATGTGAGGTAGGGGTATATTATCGAATAGTAGATTTTAATTAAGATATTTATATTGATATAATGTCTTAATTTAGATAGAATGCCATTACCTCTAGAAACCTTTTTTTCATATTTCCTGTACTTGATATTTCCAGTTCAAGTTTGCATCAATTAAGACTCCAAGATATTTAACATAAGGCTTACAAGACAGAGGTCTATTATTTATTTTGAGCTTGATTGGGAACACTTTTTTGTGTGGGATGGAAAATGACAAAATGAGATTTATCAATATTTAAGGATAGCTTGTTTGTATTGAGCCATACACCAACTTTAGTTAGCTCATTATTTACAGTACCCTCCACTTTATTCAGATTTTTGTCTGCATGAAATAAATTAGAATCGTCGGCAAATAAGTGAAAATCAAATACAGCAGAACTAGTAACGAAGTCATTTATGTAAATGAGAAATAATAAAGGGCCAAGTACGGAACCTTGAGGAACACCACAAAGTATTGGCCTGTAATCAGATGTCGAGTGCCCAATTGTGACAAATTGTTTTCTGTTGGTCAGATAGGAGCAGAACCATTTTTTAGGTAGCCCCCTTATACCATAATTATCAAGTTTCTGAATGAGGATTTGATAATCGACAGTGTCAAAAGCTTTACTAAAATCTAGAAAGACTCCACATGCATATTTGCCTTTCTCCATTGCACTCTGTATTTTATCAATTATCATTAGAATAGCATGAGTTGTAGAATGCTTTGCACGAAAACCATATTGAGCATTTGAAATTAGATGATGTTTATTTAGAAAACTGATTAGTCTTTTGTACATTAATTTTTCAAGGCAAGCCAAACCCCAGGAAAATCTGCGCCGCCAAAACGCCCTACGCAATCACGCTCACAGTTTTACCACGCCATAGATAATGAACACTGGAAACGTGGTGCGTGTGTCTATTGTGAAGATGCCAACCACACTTCGAGTGATTGTACAAGTCTGGCCACCGTGGACGAAAGAAAGAAAATGCTTGCGCAAAAGCGGCTCTGTTTCAACTGTACGGGCTCTAAACACCGCGCAGCTGAATGCAGGAGCAAAATCAGCTGCCAAAAATGTCACCTCAAGCATCATACTTCGATCTGCACAGGAAGCCCTACAGGAAGACAGAATATGATGACAGCTACTGGCGCCAGCGAAGGTCCATTAGTCTACCCACTAGTTGTGTTGGACTTCAAAGGAGTGACATGCCGAGCACTTCTAGACACCGGAGCCGGGAGTTCCTATGCCTCTGACGCGCTGTTAAGTTTACTTTCGAAGCGCAAACGTACGACGTATCGAGATGATGCTTGGTGCAGTGACCAAACAAGTGGAACTGTCAACCATCAACGTCAACTCACTCAACGGGAAATTCCAAATGAATGTTAACGTGACCAGGGTTAACAAAAGAGAACTAATCATGCTGGATAACCCTAACTACAAGAAACTCATACAATCCTACGATCACCTGAAAGGAGTGCAGATGGAAGATCATGACCCAAAGCCGCGGCTACCGATCCATCTCATACTGGTAGCAAGTGGTTACCTTTGCATCAAGACTGACGAACCACCTCGTGTCGGCCAATCGGCTGGACAACCAGTGGCTGAGAAGACGAAATTTGGCTGGACGATCTTGGCCCGGGGCACGGAGATAGACTGCACCTCTATGCTCCTAACTCAAACCAGTCAGTCTGATTACGAAGAGCTTTGTCGACTCGACGTGCTCAGACTGGCAGACACACCCGAGCACGACCAGAACAAAGTTTACGCGGAGTTTCGCGAGCAGCTAGTGAGAGATGAAGAGGGGTGGTACGAAACCGCCCTGCCTTGGAAGGGTAACCACCCAACCCTTCCAAACAATCGAAGTGGTAGCTTAGGAAGGTTAGCTAACCTTCAGCGTAAACTCAAACAGAACGGGCTGACCGAGAAGTACGCGGAGATAATCGAGAAACAGAAGGCTGAGGGAATCGTGGAAATTGCCGACAAGGAACCAACGGGAGTGGAATTCTACATACCCCATAAACCAGTCGTCAGAGAAGGGGCAGAAACCACAAAACTGAGGATCGTGTACGATGCCTCCGCTCGTGCCTACCCAGAAGCGCCAAGCCTGAATGAATGTCTCCACGCGGGACCACCACTCCAGAATCGACTCTGCAATGTACTTGTGCGAATGCGCTTCCATCCAGTAGCAGTAACAGGTGATTTGAAGCAGGCTTTCTTGCAAGTACGAATTAAAGAAGCACAGAGGGATGCACTTAGGTTCCATTGGAGAGCGAATGAAAGCTCAAAAGTTGAGACTTTGAGGTTTACGAGAGCTCTCTTTGGGCTTGCTCCGACGCCATTCTTGTTAGGAGGGGTAATGGAACATCATCTCAAGTCATGGGAAGCCCGTAAGCCGGAGCTCATCGCAGAGATCCACAAAAGCCTGTACGTCAACAACCTCCTCAACGGAAAGCCGACTGTCAAGGAGGCTCTGCAGCACAAGGAGGAAGTTACCGATGCTTTCCGTGATGCTACCTCTATGCTTCACAAGTGGCACTCTAATGCGGCCGAGCTGGATGAAGGTGTGACAATTGAGACAAGCAAAAAAACCTTCACTAAGGAGCAACTCGGGACACCGCATGGGGGAGGTAGCAGTCTCCTTGGGCTCGGATGGAAACAACGTGCAGACGAAATAAGTGTCAGCATTCCCCTGGAGCAAGCGCTACCTACTAAGAGAGGGATATTACGGAAGCTTGCAAAGATATACGATCCGCTGGCCCTAGTGTCGCCGCTAACCCTGCAGGGCAAAGTCATTTACCGAGAGGCCTGCAACACGAAGCTGTTGGCCTGGGACTTGCAGCTGCCGGACGAGCTGGCAAGGAAATGGACACAATGGGAAAAGCAGTTGTCCAAAAGAGTGACAGCACCGCGGACAATTACCAAATTCCTAGAGGGGATCAAGGCAGTAGAGCTTCATGCCTTTGGCAATGCAAGTGCAAAAGGGGTGTCAGCTGTCGTGCATGCAATCGTCACGCAGAAATCCGGGATAACTCGAGGACTTGTCGCGGGAAAAGCGCGAGTGGCCAAACAGGGCTTGACCATACCGCGTCTGGAACTCGTTGCAGCGCATATAACCACTAACCTCGTTTGCAACGTGCAAGAAGCCCTACAAGGAGTTCCGGTGACAAGTGTACACGGATGGCTGGATAGCACCGTAGCGCTTCACTGGATGAAGGGAGGCGAGTACAAGCAATTTGTGGCAAATTGTGTTCACAAGATTCAGGCACACCCCCATAATCAGTGGCGCGATGTCCCAACAGATGAGAACCCCACTGACTTGGGAAGCAGAGGTGGGTGTGTGAAAGACAACAAGCTGTGGTGGACCAGACCCAAGTGGCTCGCCAAATCAGAAAACTGGCCTCCTAACATAGTGACGGTAGACACTCCGGAGACCAATGCAGAAGCTAAAGCCACACGGGAACTTTTTGCGGCGACCGTCGAGACTACAGACGGTTTCGACGACCTCCTCGCAAAGTTTAGCCTGAGCAAGGCGTTAAGAGTTGGTGCTTGGGTCTCGCGATTCCTGCACAACTCCCGTCAACCCAACCAGAGACTGAAGGGGCCATTGAGCACGGAGGAACTCGACCAGCAACACCTCTTCTGGATCAAGCGGGCCCAAGCTAGTTGCGACCTCGAAGAAGATAGGTTGCGCCTGAACCTGCAGGTAAACCTACAAGAAGTCTTAGAGTGTCGGGGCCGGATACAAGGAGAGTATCCGGTCTACCTCCCCGATACTCACCCATACTCCGCAAAGGTAGTCGAGGAGACCCACTTGCGAACACTCCATGGAGGAGTAGGACTAACAATGGCACGAGTGCGGGAGAGCCACTGGGTTCCGAGGCTGAGAATACTCGCCCAGAAAGTTATCAAGCGGTGTTACAGATGCCGGCGATTCCAAGCAAGCGCAGTGGCGAAACTGCAGCCTGGCAACCTGCCGCGCGATCGCACAGAGGGAAGCTGTCCCTTCCAAGTCGTGGGGGTCGACTTCACCGGACTTATCAAGTATCTGGAGATGCCAAAGAAGGAGGGGAGGGCGTACATAGTATTGTATGCCTGTAGCTTGACCAGAGCTCTTACCTGAAACTGATGCATACCCTGGAGACCCAGGAACTCCTGCAGAGCCTGAAGAGATTCATTACACGAAGAGGGCGACCGGACAAGTTCTACTCCGACAACGGAAGAACGTTTCTCGCCGCTGCCAAGTGGTTGAGAACGGTGCGGGACGATGAGCAGATCAACAACCTCCTGGCAGTGAATCAAATCCGATGGCAATTTAACCTGAGCCATGCCCCGTAGTGGGGCGGGCAGTTTGAGCGAATGGTCGGACTAGTGAAGCAAGCCTTGCATAAGACCATTGGAAATGGGTAGCTAAGATAGAGCGAGCTGCAAGAGGTTCTCCTCGACATAGAGGTAGCCCTGAACAACAGGCCTCTCAGCTACATCGAGGACAACATCCGGATGCCAACCTTGACACCCAACTCCATGTTCTTCGTAGGATCTAGCTTCTTGCCGGAGCTAGACGCCTATCACATGGAGAACCTGGACCTACGCAAGCGTGCCAGGTACCTGCGAAGGTGCAAGGATGCAGTTTGGAGCCGGTGGACAAAGGAGTATCGCAGGCTGCGCAAACGCCACAACCCGAGACATGGTGGGCCACCTCTCACCCTTGCTAAAGGTGACGTCGTGATCATCCAATCCGACGAAAGGGGCAACAGGAGCAAGTGGCCCCTAGGAATCGTGGAGGAGCTATATGCAGGGAAGGATAGCGTAATTCGAGCGGCAAAACTACGGTTGGGAAAAACCTTCTTGGAGTGGGCAGTAAATCACCTCTACCCTTTGGACTTGTCCTGCGATAGAGCGAATCCAAATAACCCCGAGCCGGCAGTGGCTGCGCGCCAACGCCTCCGAGATATTGCAGAGCAAGAGCATTGAACACTAAGAGTCTTTGCTGAGCTGAATTTTTGGACATCTGTTTGTTAACGTTTTTATCTCTGATTTATAACCAATTACGTAAGCATCCCAGTCTAAAGGAAACATATACCTCGAGGGCGACGTATATGGGGGGAGAGTGTGGGAGACTGGGCTGATAATTGTGTAAACAAAGTGACGTGAGTGAGAAGGGTGGATTCATATTACCAGCTGTGTGTAAAGATATGACAGTCTAATTGACATTGATTTCGTAAAGTGTTACCAATTAATAGGCTATTGTGTTAGACAGACGTGATTGAAGTGTAAGTGAGTGAGTGCTGTTTTATCAACTGGGAGTGAAATAAAACTAGAATTTAATATATAGTGAAGTGTCGTGGGAACAGGGAGGCGATCCCCGACAGAGGTTCACACTCATGTTGAACACTTATATAAATGATTTTACCAAATCTATTTTCTAAATCGAGAAACAATTCAATCTACGGATAAAAAGTATAACAAAAAATTCCTCGGTAAACGTCACGTAATTAGCATATTCGAAATGTAAACCCTTGTAACCCATAGACGCGACATTCAAACTTATATATATATGTATCTTTTCTTGTAAGTCAAAACCGACAATGTAAATCAGTACAACTTACCTTTGCACGGCTGCTGCTCTTTGACGAAAATTCAAGTGTTGCGTACTGAAGTTCAGTGTCGGACTCACATGAATCACTCTTTTGCAACTGGTATTAATGAGCAGTTCATTTGTTTTGTACATATACTTCTATTGCGTCAAAAACTGGGAATTTACCTGCACATCTTCTCGGGATCTCTTTAGTGCAACTTCAATTGCTTCATCTTCACCCATTGTCTGGTACTCTACGGAGGACCAGTGGGAATACGACGAAGGACCAGCCACCACGGCAGCATAACTACGGACTTCTGTACCACTTGGCCCAGCTTCGGGCGAGTTCTCTTTACGAAACATTTTCGAATCCATTCCGACTACTAATAATGCACAAGGCAACAAATTGAAGCACGAGGCAAGAAAGTGGAAATAAATCTGACACCACCTGTTAGAATAGTCATGTGCTTAGTAATCAGATATTATCGCAGCGTGGTGCTTTATACGTGGCAGAAGCTCTGAGCACTGTACCCTGGAGGCACTTTTTTTTCAGTTTACTCTGGAGCCCTGGAAACTTTGGCTACGATCACTCGGCATTACGTTGGCTGTGGCAAAGTTCCGACTCAATCATTTTGAAAACGAGGAGACGTTTGCTTTGACGTTTGCCAGCGGCTTCCGGCCCTTCTGCTCTTTTTTATTTCCTCGGATGCTTCGAGATTTGCAGCAGTAAAGATCATTTTTGGCCCATTGTTTTCACTCCTTTGATATTCGTTCATTTCGTTTTCTTGGAGACAGCGCCTTGTAACTAATTTTGCGCAAAGGTTGACCCCACGCCGCCTCGATTAGCGGCACTTCTGTCACTTTTGACCCCTCGCTGAGGCCGTCTGCTAATTTTAAAATAGTCAAACAAAGAAATGGATAAAAAAGAAAGAGGTCTGCAGCAGTATTTCTGCACTGCAGAAAAATCATATTTGATTTCTCGCCTCGATGCTCTGGAGCCCTGGAAACTTTCCCTATGGAGCCCGGAGACAATAACGAATCAAAAACTCTTGTCTCGTTTCCAGTCTCGCTCGGAAAGGCATGGGGACGAGAGGAGACTGGAGGGGGAAAGAAAGAAAAGAAAGGAAAGAAAGACCCCCACCCCACCTGCCGTCTGGTCCTGCCGATATCGCGCCTTCTCGCGTAGGACTGGACACCGGCGAGTCGGGGTATTATTTCTTTCCCGGAAAGAATTGTATGCAGTAAGTGACTGATGACTTGGTTTTGATTTGTTTTGCTTGTGTGCGGGGTTTTATGATAAATGAAATTAACAAAATGTTTGGTGCCTTTCATTTCATCGATGACGGTACCCCTTCACTTATTTTAGTGTGAACTTCGGTGTTTTTGGTACCCTCGACCCTCGACATTTCTACCCTTGACCCTCGACTTTTTACTCGCGGAGTTAGTTGGGTTGAGAGTAGAATAAACTAAAATAGAAAGCAGGGATAAGAGCGGAACTCCCGAGAGACTTACAGTTTCTCACCAAAAATATATCACACAGTATAGAGAACTTGGCTTTTGACACCTTGCTTAAATAAAACCTGAATAAACTATAAATTTATCATTACAACACTCATACACTTGGTTCTTAAAGGTTGAGCGACTCTGCATTTTGAGTTTAGAAGCGAAACGGTTAGCCACCGAGTAAATCTGAGTAATGCGTGACTTGTCTTTTTATGAATCGATTTTGACAGTTTGACTTCGAACACTTAATTCTAATCAGAGGCCACGATTAATCCAGTCTTCGCTTCAATACTAGTCTGTCTTGTTTTTTAACTGAATGTGTTTCACTTATCAGGCTTTCGAGTATTCGTGCTTTGTAACAAATATAAAATTGAAAGCGAGGAATGTAACACGAGCCCAACACGAGACTTGTTTACAATATTATTACGGTTTTGTTCATAGCGTGTTCAGTCCATTTGTGACTGCAAACTCAATGCTCAGGACTATTTCGGTGTATTTTTCATTTCTAGTATACGCTACAATGCCCATTGCGAAACAAAGGCTACATGATCGAATTGAAGAAACATTTCAACAGGCAATGTACGATAAGCAGAAGCATTTATATCATGTACAATGTAAAGCATAGATCGCTTTTGTTTTACGGCAAAAAGCTCATCGTAGCTTTGGTTTTCGTTTTCGGTCTGTTATCTTCCCAGAAGTATTTCGTGTCACCACAGAAAGTTTCGTCGGGACTAAATAATTAGCGGCGACAGAGTTATTTGCAATCCCGTAGCGGTAGCCATCAAATAATCGAATCCATCACATTTCCGCGGTGAACTTAGAAACGCAACCAAAATTATTCCCTAAAATCCAGCTTAGTTTAATGAATTTGCCACCTTTTACAAATTACAAGTAGAATAACGTATAAAGGCACACAGTTTACAAGCACATGGAACAAAGAAATTTAGGGTGTGACTGGGGAAAAGAACAGAACTTGCGTCCCAATTGCAACTTAACCCCTTTATACTAAAATAGAATAAGAAAAACTATAATGGTATTATACACTAATAATTAAGTAGACAGGAGCAGATTTACACTAGCCTGGAGGACTGTAAGCTACTCGTTTTGAGGCATATATATTAAGAAGGCTAGATTTGAATATAGGCAGTGAGTTGCAAGACTTAGTAATAGACGGCAGAGTGTTCCACAGTTCGGCAGACCTAATAAAATATGATTTCCTGTAATAGTCTTGTTTATGTTTGAGGATTAAGTTATAGTTATTTGGATCATAGTTTCGGGTTTGATGTCTAGGTTGGAAAGTACACAGGTAATTTCTAACATCAGTAGATATTAGGCCGGTTCTAGATTTAAAAAAGAGTATCAGATCTGAGATTTCCCTACGAAATTCTAAAGGGAGTAAATTTAGGTTAATTAGTCTATCAGTGTATGTCATATCCTGAGGATAGTTCAATATAAATTTGGTGGCCCTTCGCTGAACATCTTCAATTAGTTTGCGATATTTTACACTATATGGCGACCATAGGTTGCTGGCGTATTCAAGTTTGAAAAAGTTTTCTGGTGATGGGGTCAGCCAGGTCCCAGGAAACTCTTTTAAGGAGGCCAAGAGTCTTATTGGCGTTCGCAACGGTGTCTTCAATGTGTTTTGCCCATGAGAAGTCATTTGACACAGAAAATTTAACAGCTAACAGTAAACAGTAGTATCCGTACATGTTCCACAGAGCCAAACGGTGTTGAGTTTGGATGGGATGCTGTGACAGTTTGACATTTAGCAGTTCAATTACAACAATAGCCGTTTAGTATCGTATCGTATTCGTAACATAATCCTATCGTGATATTTAGAATGATCAGCATGCCATGAACAGACTACCATAACCGATACATCAGTCAACTGTATGTACTCGGCAGATGAACAGTACAAAAAGACAGTTCTCGTTCAATACACGTTGTTGTGTGTACCTCTACGTAAAGATTGAGCAACACAGATAACGTAACAAATGCAGTTAACTTTCACACACTAGACTGGCGTTGCCAGTGAGCTCGCAGCGTGAGTTGCGTCGAGACCAGAATTTACTAAAATGGAAAGTAATGGGACAAGAGTGAAACTCCCAAGAGAGACTTCCAGTTTCTCACCAGACTTGGCTTTTGACACCTTGCTCAGATGAAACCTGATTAAACTATAAATTATCATTACAACACTCATACAAAGGTTGAGCGACCCTGCATTTTGAGAATGCGTGATATCTCTTCTTAGGCCACGATTAATCCAGCCTTTGCTTCAATACTTATGTGTTTTCTTTTATTAACTCAATACGTTTCTTCTATCAGGCTTTCGAGTATTCGTTCTCTGTAACAAATATAAAATTGAAAGCGAGGAATGTAATACGAGACATGTTTACAATATTATTGCGGCTTTGTCCACGGTGTGTTTAGTCCATTTGTGACTGCAAACTCAATGCTCAGGACTATTTCGGTGTATTTTTCATTTCTAGTATACAATGACCATTGCAAAACAAAGGCTACATGATCGAATGAAAGAAACATTTCAACAGGCAATGTACGATAAGCAGAAGAATTTTATGATGCAACAGATGTCAGTCATGTACAGAGTAAAGCATAAATCGCCATTGTTTTACGGCTAAAGCTCATCGTAGCTTTGGTTTCCGTTTTCGGCCTGTTTTCTTCCCAGAAGTATTTCGTGTCGCCACAGAAAGATTCGTCGGGACTAAAGCGGCGACAGAGATATTTGCAATCCCCCAGCGGTATCCATCAAACATCTGTTTACGGCTATCCTCAAAGCTTCCGCGGTAAACTTAAGAACGCAATCCAAAATCGTTCCCTAAAATCCAGTTTATCCGTGCATGTTCCACAGAGCCCAATGGTGTTGAGTTTGGATGGGATGCAGTTAACTTTTATACACAAGTATAAAGAGCAATTCACTGGCCACATCTCGAGTTGTTTTGCGAAGTCAATTACGTCATCGCATATCACGTGATAGCAGAAAAAGAAAACGGAAGAAGAAAACGGAAAAAAAACCCAAAAAACATGGGTCCGCAAAGCGTACGTGAAGCTATTTGGTAGTTGATGATCGTCTATGATAGTGAAAGGGTTAACATGAACTATCATGCACTCCCAAGAGTGATCAAGTTCATTTTTCTCCTTCAATTTTGGCAGCACAAATATATGATACAGTGAGGAGAACTTGGCTTTTGATACCTTGTTCAGATGATAGTTGATTAAACTATCAATTCCCACTATATTACCCATACACTTTTCTCGTAAAAGGTTGGGAGAATCTGTATTTTGAACTTGAGAGTGAAAGGGTTAAAACGGGCGTGAGAGTTCGAACTATCATTGAATATTATCATCGTTTGATCGGGATTTTACACTATGCCAGCTGCGTACTATGCATGACCAAACACAAATGCACAAACATGACAGTTTATTATATAATTATTTTGAGCTGATCGACATAAAAGGAGCAAAGTATAGCTTGTCCAAATATTTCAAGTCGTTCTGTAAATTTCTGCGAGGTAAGCCAGATTTTGACTCGTTATAATAGTTTCGTATTAACGTAACACACTCCAGCCAAACAGATCTGTTTCTAGTGCTCTTCGAACGGTGGTGAAAAGCCACAGTGAAATTTCCTGTTGATTTTTCATTAGCGACAAAACCCGGTTTTACTTTTACTAGAAATACGATAATCGCAGATACCCCCTCACTCCGTCCTGCACTGGCATATATTAGAAGTTTCGACGCAAAAAAATGAACATAGAAGTAATGTGTCTATTCTATACGACCTTTGATGTAACCAGCTTGTTGTAGTTGACGGGGCAAGCGTATTAAAATAACGTTTTACTACTTGTACTATACCAAGTGCTGAACACTTAAAGGAGAAAAAGAGTGGTCTGAAATATAGTAACTTTGTGTTACTAAGCTCTGACCCAATAAGAAAACAACATATATATCAGCATCAATTTTTTTTATTCTTAATCTTATTGTCATCATCATCATACAGCACACTAATCATTGTGTGCCCTTTTTATCATACATATGTGTTATATAAGCTTCATCAAGTGCTCCTGCCTGGTACGAAAACCCAAAACCTTGTAGGAAAAAGTAGGAACGTACTCTTCAACCAAAAGCATGCAGGAGCACAATCCCTTGGAGGATAAGGGAATAATAACTATCATGAACTTAATACAGGTAAACAACCCTCTAACAAATAAGTTGAATAACAAAACCTTGTGTCAAAAAGGTACACATAGAAAAAAAAAACTTGGCTCTGAGCATGTCATCCACTTGAGCACAGTACAGTACCATTCCAAATTTTAAGAAAACATACAGATATACCGAAATTATTTTGAGGCGTACTCAACAGAATATACAGAAATTTCAGGCCAATGTTTTTGAGAACATTTTCCTTTGGCATTCTTGTTGGACCAGACAATCGGGTTGTACACGTCAGCATTGAGTTAATTTTTGGCTCCTGACAATCTTACACTTTCATGATGTCAGTGACTTGGTATATGAGGATCCCTTAACAGCACAGGAGTTGGCTTCTCAGCATGATTCCTTCACATTAACATCTCCTTTAGCATGATCTTTGGAGATGAAAACACATGTTCAGGTTTTTGTCTTCGGTACATATTGTTACAAATTTATTATACAGTACTTACCTATAAACAACATAGAAATTGAACTTCCATTTGGACCGAAGTGTAAGTTTAGCCAAGGAACCTCTTTCTTTGCTCCTACAAAAATCAGAAAAGGCACCAAGTTTTAAGTGGATTAGTAGTGGTAATCATTGGTGTGCTCATTCAATTAACGATTAATAGTGCTCGTAATGTTTGAAAATTCTAACAAAATAACACGAGTCCGCAGGACGAGTGTTATTTGTGGAATTTTCAAACATTACGAGCACTATTAATCGTTAATTGAATGAGCACACCAATGATTACTAGTTAATAATATAGATGCAAAAATAAACAAGGTGAAGGAAGCCATTCCAAAGCAAAACCAACAGTCAATCAATGTGAAACGCGCCACTTCTTATTGGACGCTGAAAATTCACGCTGTGAAAATTTGCATAACGCAAAGCTCAAGTCAACCAGGATCACTGTCTTGAATAGCCTTGAATGAAAGACTGAGTTTACCCTGAGCTTTGCTATGGAACTCGTTATGGATGAAAGTCACCGAACAACAGAACCGCTGAAACGGCATAACTGGCTGCCGACAATCTCCGAAAGGAAGAGAAACCTGAGTTTACGGCAAGTCTATACAGTTATATTTACTTAGCGAAGATTAAGAAACCGTTGAAGCTGCTGTTCAGTGAAAAAATTGCTATCGTATCGTGAAGGCTTCAAGCTTCAATCATAAAGTTCTGCAAAAAAGCCGATCGACACACTCGCGAACATTGAGCGGCTAAACTTTCACAAACAAGCTTTTCAGCAGAAGAAACTGGATCGAAACTAGATAAATCAATTTATCAAGTTTACTGATCACGACCTGTCGATGATCTCTGAAGTTTCAGACTATTCCCGCTGCGGATGGCTTGGTACTTTGCTGATCTCCGAACATAACTTGACTTCGGGCTCGTAGATTTCCACTTTCATTTGAAGATAATTCTACTAGCTCCTCCCCGAATTTCTTACAGGCATTTTTATCCATGCTTTAGAGTCGATTTCGTGCGTTTGAATTTCCCAGTTTAAACTTCTATGGCTGCTTTGTTTATGTTTTGGGAATCTCTCGCTCTTGGCCACCATTTTTTCTCGAAAGTTGAGCTCGCGTGATTGTCATGGCAACGAAGTGTGCAAAATCAATTAATCTGTGCAATTAACTCTGATTAACTACTTTTGCACATCTGATTAACCTTTTTTGCCCACTTGCACACTAATTTAATATACAGCCCTGTTCTCAGCCAATCAGAATCGAGTATTTTTGCATCTATATTATTAATAAGATAATTCACATGATGTACACAATACTTCACAAAAATTCATAGCTAACCTGTACTATTCATCCACAATTGACATAAATCTTGGAAGGATGCTGCAAAGGAACTGGCGCACTGTAAATAAATACTTCTTGTCCTGATAATAGAGGCCAATTCTTTCCTCAAAACACTGCTATAAATGTTTTTGGTTATCCCCGAGCGTAATGTCAAGTGTACATGGCATAAAAACAAATGCACATCATCATATGGACAGCTAAAGAAACTTCACTGCATAGATCATAAATCACTGTAAATTAATTAGGCACTGATACTGTAGTAAAAATTGGCAAGTATTCTAAAAAACACAAACTACAGCTTTTGCAATGGTAAATCAAAGTACAAACACATGTATAAAGTATTGTGTTCTCTTCGATCCTTGTGTATGAAAATGCAGCAAATAATAACAAAACACATTCAGTGGTCTGATAAACATGAGTTCAGATTCAAAATTTTTTGGAACATTCAGAATCACCATGTATTGTTTGTTCAGTTGTTCTTTGAAAATAAACAATGACAAAGAATGGCCGTGTTACAACTAATGCATAATTTTGCCAATTTGGCCATCAATACACAGAATCAAAAATATAAATACAACAACCATAAAAGCCATACAGAATAGTTTTCAATTCTTACTTGCCCCTTGCTTCCTGATGATGAGAACGGGCAGATCACTCACATTGGCTGGAAGAGTGCTGAGAAATCCCTGAACATCCTGTGACAAGTTGAGGACATGACCTTTGTACCCATGCTGGCCGCCGTGTTTCCGGTAAACACACATGATGGGGAAAGCTCTGGCGATCAGCATTTCCTCTACTTCGGTGAGGGCCTGTAGTTCTGCAGGGACTGTCCAAGGATCCATGTCGTTTTCAGCCGCGAACAATCGACACGAAGTCTTTTTGTCGCGTTTGCACCTGGTGCAGGTATAGTTCAGCTCCGGTACACTTTGGTTGGTGATCGGCCATGTTTCTTTGCATAACTTGCAGCGTAATTGTCGGAGATTTTCTTCAAAGCTGTGAAAGGCAGTGATTTCCTCCCGTACCCACTCTTGTTCGTGGAATGGAGGAGTTTCTGGATTTGCCCACCCACGCAAATATTGTTGTTTTTGGCTGCGACGTTCTTTGATAACTGCAGCACGCTGTTGCCGGCGTCGAGGGTTGGCTTCATTTTGAGCTTGAAGCCTGCGGGTACTCCGTTCAGACGATCCATTGCTACGTCGAGAAGGTACTCGCTAGCGACTGGATTCTCTTTGCGGAGTTTTCTGTGTCAACCGCTTCTCTTTATGACGCTTTTGATCGGCACTCATACGCTGTTGTCTTTGCGGAGTCTTTTCTTCGGCCCGTTTTTTCTCCTGAAGTTCCCGATTTGCTTTCAAGCGTTGTTCTTTTTGCGGAGTATTTTCTTTGGCCCGTTTTTTCGTCTGAAGTTCCCGATTTGCTTTCAAGCGCTGTTCTCTTTGCGGAGCTGTCTGCGTTACCCGCTTCTGTTCATGTCGCAATTCGATTGGCATTCATGCGCTGTTTTCTCTGCGGAGTTGCTTGTGTTACCCGCTTCTGTTCATGTCGCTTTCGATCGGCATTCATGCGCTGTTTTCTTTGCGGAGTTGTTTCTTCGGCACGCTTCTGTTTATGATGCTGTCGATGTTGGCGTTGTTCGCTCGATTTCGCTTTGCTCGTGCCTGTTCCCTTCTTATTTGAAGACGAGCTTCGCGAGACTGTTGTGTTTCAAGTTCTTCAGTTTTTAAGTTTTCCATTTTTGTGAACGCAGTTACGATATATTGTTGCTTCGTTCAAATCTAAATGCTTCGTTCAAATATAAATTTCTCTTATTCGGAGTAAAACTACAGGGCACACGTAATCGATCCGGCCTTTGTTATTGGTTAACAGGGTAACCGCGCCTAAAGTCATACGCCAGACAGACTGACTGACAGACGAACGTTAAATTTCGAGATAACGACTCGCTTGGAGTCAGCAAGTAAGGCGGTATAAAGCGGTATTACTGCATTAGTGTCGTGATTATTTCCCTCACTTCGTTCGGGGATAAACAAATGCATCTGCAATAATTATGTCATGAAATAATGTGTCAACAAACATATCATGCGAGGTAAACCGGATTTTGACTCGTTATCCCCGAGCGAAGCGAGGGTAATAATCACGACGCTAATACAGCAAAATCACCTTATGTGAAGACTCCAAGCGGGTCGCCATCTCGAAATGAGTTTGTTCGTGTGTCTGTTTGTCTGTTTGTCTGGCGTACGACCTCGTCCCCAGGGCCATCCGCGTTAAGCAACGACAAAGGATCGATCACGTGTCCCGCTGTAGTTTTACTAATACTCTGAATAAGACTGAAAGAAGCAACAGTAACTGCGTTCACAAAAATGAATTTGAAAAATGAACATCTTGAAACACAAAAGTCTCGTGAAACTCGTCTTCAAAAGAGAAGAGAACAAGCACGGGCAAGGCGAAATCGTGAAACAATCGAACAGCGCCAAATCCGTCTCGACAAAAGACGGCAATCCTGTTATGACCGAAAGCATCATGAACAAAAGCGTGCTGAAGAAACGACTTCACAAAGGAAACAGCGAATGAATGCCGATAAAAAGCGGCATGAACACAAACGGGCCGAAGAAAAGACTCCTCAAAGAGAACAGCGATTAAAAGCGACTCGGGAACTTCAGCAGCAAACGCGGGCCAAAGAAACGACTCCGCAAAGGAAACAGCGCATGAATCCCGATCAAAAGCGGCATGAACACAAAGGGGCCGAAGGAAAGACTCCTCAAAGGGAACAGCGATTAAAAGCGTCTCGGGAACTTCAGCAGCAAACGCGGGCCAAAGAAACGACTCCGCAAAGAAAACAGCGCATGAATGCATGCCGATCAAAAGCGGCATGAACACAAACGGGCCGAAGAAAGGACTCCTCAAAGAGAATAGCGCTTAAAGGCAAATCGGGAACGTCAAAAACAAACGCGGGCCAAGCAGACAACTCCGCAAAGAGAATCCAATCGCCAGCGAGTAGCTTCCCGACGTGGCAATGAATCCTCTGAACAAAGTACCCGCAGGCTTCAAGCTCAAAATGAAGCTAGCATTCGACGCCGACAACAACGTGCTGCAGCACAGGCGGCCCAATCGTGTGGGATTAGTATGGAGAATATCACTCGATTGCTAAACTGCGATTTTAACAAGAATAATAAAGCTTTATTACACTGACCTTGTTCATATGTGTAATTTATTGCTTCTTGTGGTGTTATTTTAGCGTTAGAGCGTCTCTAGACGGAATTTCGTCGTTTTCTTCCCCTCCAGTTTAGCGATCAAGTGATATTCTCCATACTAATCCCTTTTATGACCCATCAAACATTTCCTCCCGCGCAAGATTGGTAGAATCGTGACACGCGACCGAATAACGTCCGCTCGTGAGCGGACGGTATCAGCGAATAACCCCCGCCTGGCGAAATAACGTTGTTTATTGACAATATCCGAACACAGTTCTATTTATTTAGTCACAAAATCATTACAAGATGACTACTGAGGAGGACATCAATTTATTGGGCGAAAATGCAGTTCTAGAAAGCACTAAAAAGCTTCACAGTTTCTGCGCCGTTATTTGCGCTGCGAGAGGAAATATTTGAAGGACTACTTTTGGCTTCGGAAACGTGCACAAATAATTGTCCTTGGACATTATCTGTTCCTCGAAGCTCACAGTTGCCCTCGAGCTTCGCTCTCGGGCAACTGTTTGCTTCTCGGAACAGATAATATCCTCGGACAATTATTCGTGCATATTTCCTCACCAAAAGTAGCTTATTGTTTATATCATGACCCACACGATTGGGCCGCCTGTGGCTGCAGTTGTCGAAGAACGTCGCAGACAGAAACAACAATATTTGTATAACCGTGGGTGGGCAAATCCAGAAACTCGTCCATTTCACGAACAAGAGTGGATACAGGAGGAACTCACTGCCTTTTACCGCTTTGAGGAAAGGCTCCGACACTTACGCTGCAAGGTATGCAAAGAAACGTGGCCGATCACCAACCAAAGTATGTCCGAGCAGAACTACACCTGCACCAGGTGCAAGCGCGACAAAAAGACTTCGTGTCGATTGTTCTCGGCTGACAACGACATGGATCCTGGAACAGTGCCTGCAGAACTACAGGACCTCACCGAAGTAGAAGAAATGTTGATCGCCAGAGCTTTCCCCATCATGTATGTTTACCGGAAACATGGCGGCCAGCGTGGGTACAAAGGTCATGTCCTCAACTTGCCACAGGATGTTCAAGGATTTCTCAGCACTCTTCCAGCCAATGTGAGTGATCTGCCCGTTCTTATCATTAGGAAGCAAGGGGCAGGTAAGAATTGAAAACTATTCTGTATGGCTTTTATGGTTGTATTTATATTTTTGACCTCGCTGTGTATTGATGGCCAAATTTGCACAATTACGCATTAATTGCAATACGGCCATTCTTTGTCATTGTTTCTTTTCAACGAAGAACAGTTGAACAAAGAATTCATGGTGAAATTTTGTTTAATTTGAATTCCTGCTTAATCAGACCACTGATTGTGTTTTGTTATTATTTGCTGCATTTTAATACACAAGGATCGAAGAGAACACAACACTGTATACACGTGTTTGTACTTTGATTTACCATTGCAAAAGCTGTAGTTTGTGCTTTTTAGAATATTTGCCAATTTTTACTACAGTATCAGTGCTTAATTAATTTACAGTGTTTTATGATTTATGCAGTGAAGTTTCTTTAGCTGTCCATATGATGTGCATTTGTTTTCATGCCATATACACTTGATATATTCAAAAGCATTTACAGCAATGTTTTTAGGAAAGAATTGGCCTCTATTATTTATTAGATAACACTCATAAAGACTAGAGAGTGCGCCGCAAGCGAGTCTTGGATGCTATTCAGTGGCTCAAGGCCAACAATCCCTACTAGGACGTTATCATCAACCACATTTCACTGCAACAACTGCCTGAAGATGATGTTCCAAGTGGTCTGCTAATGGTTGAGAACAATGATGACACAGCCCCCGAAGAAGAGGAGGAAGTCACACGTAGCCCAGATGTACCCCCTGACACACAGGAGGATGCTGATGGAGATGATGAAGTTTCGAGAAGTTTCCTTCCTCTCCCACTCCACAAAAAGCCAGATCAGGATGCAATCAGATCAGCTGTTGATGATGGCTATCAGTCACTGGAAACTCCATCAATGAGTTCAAGACCGCAGGCCTGGCTTTTATGGTTTTTCCCACCCTCTTCACTAACCAAGGGCGAAAGAGGGCTATATCTTCAGCTGACTCATTCAAGCACCTGAAAAAGTATGTTGACCAAGAAACTGATGGCCACTTTCGTTGGAGGTTTGCTTCTCATGCTCGCTTCCCACATAACGAGCCAGAGCCCCTTAGTAACCGATGGAATGGGGCAGAAATGGCCGCATTTTTTAGATGCCATTAGTTACCGGCGACACCTTGTTCAGCACACGGAGCGAGAAAGGGGACAAAATGAGGAGAAGTTGCAAACAGGCTCGGTTCGTCGCGGTTTCACGCCGCTGAAATTTACTTCGGGGCTTTAAAAACGTCCGCTGCCGAAGGTACGAGTTTTATATTAGTTAGATATGCTATTATTTGAGTTACATATGCTATTATTTGACATCCAGAGATAAAATGCAAATAGTGCGACAGCTAACCCAGAACGCATTGAAGGAGAAATCACTACAACTCTTGCTAATTGCTATTAACAAGGAGAAACGTACGAGAAACGCTGAGAATCGTATCAGTAACTGGCATGAATGCTAAATATTCTAACAAAGTGAATCTCCAATGCGCGTACATTGTGCTGATTTATCAGAATGAACTGATTCCCAGCTTGAGGTTCACTAACAGCAAAAACAGCACAAGAATCATAAATAAGTGAACCTCCAATGCGCGTACACTGTGCCGATTTATCAGAATGAACTGATTCCCAGCTTGAGGTTCACTAACAGCAAATAGAATCATAAATAAGTGAATCTCCAATGCGCGTACATTGTGTTGATTTATCAGAATGAACTGATTCCCAGCTTGAGGTTCACTAACAGCAAAAACAGCAAATAGAATCATAAATAAGTGAACCTCCAATGCGCGTACACTGTGCCGATTTATCAGAATGAACTGATTCCCAGCTTGAGGTTCACTAACAGCAAATAGAATCATAAATAAGTGAATCTCCAATGCGCGTACATTGTGTTGATTTATCAGAATGAACTGATTCCCAGCTTGAGGTTCACTAACAGCAAAAACAGCAAATAGAATCATAAATAAGTGAACCTCCAATGCGCGTACACTGTGCCGATTTATCAGAATGAACTGATTCCCAGCTTGAGGTACACTAACAGCAAAAGCTCAGTACATCAATAAAATAATAAACAACAAAACGGTAATACTGTTCCCTCATTCCACCATCCGGAGAAGAGATGAACACCTAATCCTGCCTAGGAAAAGGGTTTATCGCAGCATCACTCCTTTTAGTTTCTTCCTCTCCGCCGCCTGAAGCACATTGGTGCAATTTGCGCGCCCTATTCGCGCCACATTTTCCACCGCACCGCACGACCATGAATTGATCCAGCGATCTATCGATCAATAACTCTTCCGGAAACATTCCAACATGAAAACAGGGTCCAAACATCAAAACTTTAAACCTCGTGGATCCTTCACTGGCGCGGTCTTCCAGGCTTATTGATTAACTCGCAACATACAATGTAAAATGATATTACGAGTGAACGAGTGATTGACAGAAACCACAGGAGAGAGAGACAGTTTTAGCTTCTGATCTGATGACAGATTGCAGCACTGGCGTGCTAATGTTGACCTCCAGATTGTTGTGGATGTCGATGCATGTGCACGCTACATGGCCAAGCCATAGCCAAGGGAGAAACACGCTCTGAGCCAGGAACCGGCATATTGAAGCTAGACCTGTGTAGACCGACTTCAGGACACTGACCAGGCATAATCTGCATTGAAGAAAGCAATGATCAAAGTTGCTGGGGATCGTGACATGGCAGCACAGGAAACAGGCCACCTTCTACTGCAGGAGCCCCTGTACCGCTGCACCTATTCCTTTGTTACTGTGCCACTTGATGAAAGTCGCAAAGTTAACCATAAGCAGAGCGAGGAAGGCAGCGAACCAGGTGAAGTATTGAACCAATCAATGCTCGGTGCCTACTCCAAGCGAGAACAGTGGGAGGAACGTTTACCTGGAATATCAAATCTAAACTTCATGGAATTTTCCACCAAGTTCAATCTCGTCAGCGGCATTCCAAGGCCACGGGCCAATGAGGTTGTTATAAGGGCTTATCCATCATTTTCATCCAATCCAGTTGGGAAGAACTACTCTCTGTACTGCAAATATCAGCTGATCAAGTACAAGCCATGGAGTGAAGAGCCTCAAAATTCATGGGATGGGGAAGAACAATGCAGCAATCTTTTCATCTGAGCATACAGTGCGTTCCTGTCCACAGAATATGCACAAGAGCACATCCCAAAGGTTGCATCTGAAATTGAGAGTGCTTAGCACTGCTTAGTCACACCTGAGTCAGAAGATGATAAACCACCACCACCTCCAGAAGAGACATGTGAGGAGTGGACTCTCTTGTGCCGCCTGAACCATCACTATGAGGATAATCCAACAGATCAGATAGACAACAACGACTGGAGCAGTGGAGCTTCTGAACTTCCCTCTCCCCTCCTACGATCCTGTTCACAGTGGGTTGCTCAGCAAAAAAGGAAGGTTCAAGCAGGATGCAGTGTCCAATGGTTCATGTAGATATTTCACAGCTTAACGAGAACCAGCGTCTAGCCTATGACATTGTTCAGAACCACCACAAGCCCTGAATGCTGATAAAGCAACAAATCCACTGCGAATGATCATTTCAAGGAATGCTGGCACTGGGAAGTCATACCTCATTAGTGCTATTGCAGATGTGCTCAAAGAGGAATGTGTTCTAACAGGAACAACAGGAATGGCAGGATTCAACATCCATGGCTGCACCATCCACTCTGCTTTGCAGCTCCCTGTACGAGAGCAGAGAAACAAAGAATTACAGCAGGGCTCGACATTAGCGGTTGCCCGCTTGCCCGGGGCAACTAAAAATTCTAGCCGGGCAGGTAAATTCAGTGCAGTGGTTGCCCGGCTGGGCAACCAAAAATTTTTGGAACACCCAATTCCTTGAAACTCAATCTTGTCCATAAACGATCTCACTCTGAGAAAGAATTACATTTCCCAGTAAATGGAAACGCGGAAGGTCGTCATCCTCACAGTTTGCGCCAGAATTATGCCGAGCTTTGCTTGACCTTACCATATTTGGTTGCCTAGCACATTAAAAACACGCACGCCACTCAAGCGGAAAACTTATTCAAGGTTACATCAGTTCGATTATTGCAGGAAATTATCTAGTTACGGATAGTGGTTTTATCCGCTAGATAGGCTTATCCGGTAGATAGCGCTATCCACTCTTTGAACAATCGGGCCCAGTACGTTTTAAATTGCGTGTATTTTGTTAGTTTCTGTTACTGTGTACAAAAAATCAGTTTTCAGTAAAATAAATGACTGTAAGTGAATTCACGCGGTATTGATAAAATTAGCTTATGCTTTATCAGATCCGATTCAAACCGATATTGCAGCGCGACAACTCAGAGCGATGCCGTAAAAAGAATAGAACCAAGGCTAATTTCAAAGCAACGAACCATGTGGCAACTGAACGATGAAAAACATGTGCATTGTCATGGTGTCGCGCCGCGTTCAGACACTCGTATAGATTTATTGGCCGCTCTCTTGCAAAAGAATAGATAAAAACAATTATGAGAGACTTGCTGAGAGCGTTCCGAACGGAGAAAAACACGTGCACCGATGTAAGAGAACATGAAAAAAGGAATCACGTTATTCCTTGTGTTCCGTGTGAAAATTATAAATTCAGACGCCGACTCTGAAATACAAACCCCGGCCGTCTGTCTGTTTCTCAGTCTGTCTTTCTGGCGATGGCCGATATGGGCCGACTTTCTTTCTTTGGTGAGTCATAATGAGTTCGAATCTGTTCAATTTTGGATTCACGAAAAGCAGTGACATTGGTGACACTCAAACTGCGAAAAAAAGAAAAGCGGCGGCTGACAGTGTCTCAAGCGCGGGCCCGAACGAACTGGCTGCAACAAATGATGGAGTCTCAGCCAGCTCACCAATTTGGCTTTCGTTAACCTTGGTTTTGAAACGGGTACTCCGCTGTGAAACAGTTGTTTAAAGTTTGTTCTTTGTTATAATAGAACAATTTTTGGTTTTTGGAGACTTCCAATCATGCTTACGCAATATCGGATCGTTCTTCGCTGTCAGTGTTTTTTTTTTATACCAAAACGTCTTCTCCTTGCACTTGCTTTGGAACAGCTTTCAAACGTGGTTCAAAGAGATCTTTGTAATTTGCAGCTGTGATGTGAAGGCAACTGCGATCTCAGTCCATGCTTCATTATCAGTGACCAAATGATGGATGTCTGATCATAGGGGAATTGTTTAAAGTGTATGATATGGAATGATAACCCACAATTGAATAGTTATACTACTATTGAAGCACAAATGATATTAAATGCTTGCTGTGGTTTTGCTGGAGAAAATGCTCTGAGTTGCAAACCACGCGCCGATCAAGAACATAAAGACGACTTGCAGTGATTTCACGTTCGCGTCACTACCCCAGTTGCTTCTTTGCATCTTTACGAAACAATATGTGTACCGTAATGTAATTCCAAGAGAATATATCACTACAAAACACCTATTCTTTATCCAGCTGAATTAGACTTCTTTTAGATAAAAACCGTCATACGAAATACGGAATTTCCGTAATTACGTCCGGGCAACTAAAATTGTGTTACGGGCAACTAAACCCTTTAGGTTCTAAAACCTTAATGTCGAGCACTGTACAGGGTCAGTCACTGTAGCGGCTTCAGATGTTTCTGGAAGGAAAGCATTACATCCTCATAGATGAAATGTCAATGTTGGGCCAAAGGAGCATGGGATGGGTTGACAGGAGGCTACGCCAAGGAACAGGCAAGCTTGCTGAACCCTTTGGGGGACTATCTGTCATCTTGATTGGTGACTTTGGCCAACTCCCACCTGCTGGGGACAGACCAATTTATGCAGCTGCTACAGGATTAGTTCTTGGTGATCAAGGCCACGCCGTTTACAAAATGTTTGACACAGTTGTTCTCCTAAAACAAGTCATGCGACAAGCAGGAAACAACCCTGAAGCAGCAGCTTTCCGTGGCCTGTTGTTGAGATGACAGCCTTAACACCCCCATTGAAAGTGCATTGTATTGTGTTCGTCATTGTGAATTATCCCACTATCCTCTAAAATGGTGCCTTTCTGATTTTTGTAGGAGCAAAGACAGAGGTTCCTTAGCTAAACCTACACTTCAGTCCAAATGGAAGTTCAATTTCTATGTTGTTTATAGGTAAGTACTGTATAATAAATTGCAACAATATGTACTGAAGACAAAAACTGAGCATGTGTTTTCATCTCCAAAAATCATGCTAAAGGAAATGTTCAAGTGAAGAAATCAGACTAAGAAGTCGACTCCTGTGCAGCCAAAAATGAACTGAAAATGCTGATGTGTGTCTAACAAGAATGGCAAAAGATTGTTCTCACGGACTGGCTTGCATATTCTTGTGTGATATGTCAAAAAACCTCAAAAAGAATTTTGGTTTACCTGGATTTTTTCTTAAAATTTGGAATGATGCTGTACAGTGCTCAAGTGGGAAACATGTTCTTTCTTTGTGTACCTTTCTGACACAAGGTTTAACATTGGTGCAAGTAATGATAATGTAAACTGCTGTGTGGCGATATTCTGCACTGTAAGGTTATTTACTTATCTGTTAGAAGACTGTTAGCTATTTATGAAGGAAAGCTTCAGTACAGTGATGTAATGCCGTAAGTGGCAATAACATGTAAGACCAGCACCAAGGTAGACAGTAACCAATTTTGTAACAAATATTGTAAACCCTTTCACACCCAAGAGTGATCAAATTCAAATTTCTCTTTCAGTTAGAGGTGTACTGTATTGTACATTGTTAGTTAAATGAATGCTGACTGCAAACTGTCACTTCTCACTACTTAATGTATACACTGTATTTTTAAAAAGCTGAGCTGCATTTAAGCTTGTGAGTGAAAAGTTTGTTTACCTGTATAGTTCATGATAGTTGTTATTCCCTTATTCTCAAAGGGATTGTGCTTCTGCATGCTTTTGGTTGGAGAGTACGTTCATACTTTTTCCTACAAGGTTTTGGTTTTGGCTGCATTTAAGCTTGTGAGTGAAAAGGTTGTTTACCTGTATAGTTCATGATAGTTATTATTCCCTTATCCTCCAAGGGATTGTGCTTCTGCATGCTTTTGGTTGGAGAGTACGTTCATACTTTTTCCTACAAGGTTTTCGTACCAGGCAGGAGCACCTAATGAAGCTTATATCATATAACACAGAAGTATGATAAAAAGGGCATACAATGAATTAAGTGTGCTGTATGATAATGATGATAATAAGATTAAGAACAGAAAGAATTGATGCTGATAAATGTTGTTTTCTTACTGGGTCAGAGCTGATCCATTATAGAGTGGTAAAGTGATTAATCACAAAAATGATTTTTTGAAATTTGAAAATTAAGTTAGTAAAAAATTTCTCATTCTTTTTGGAGTCGTGAACTTTTTAAAATTTTGCACACACTTATTTCATTATGTGGTTTGAAAGTTTGAATGAAAAACTGCAAAATTATGTCCTACCCAATTACCACTCTATAATGAAACGGACTACACTTCCAAGGAGGACAGCAGCCCTGACAGCATCATTTTATAGGCTGCCATCCTCCTTTCTTCCGGTGTTTTCTCTTCTCTCTTTGCCTTCTCTTCTCTCTTCGCCTTTTCTTCTCTCTTTCCCTGGTCTCCTCTCTTCCTTCTCTCTCCTCTCCTCCCCCTCTCTTCTCCAGTAGAGATGTAGATTGTATCTCCATTACTGAGGAAACAAGCAAACCATGGTGCATGTTGTGAACACCGCGCAAATCTCACACTGAAAACAGCAGGAGTTAAATATTGTCGAACCTTATCTTCTCTGTCCTCTTTCCATCCTCCCCAGAGAAAAAGAACTTTAATATTTTGGGGAGGCGAAACCATCTCGCCACCTTGCTTTTAAACGCCGAGTGAAACTTTTAATTGAGTTCCAGGGCACACTCTGAAAGTGAAACAGATCAGCGGTCGTGCATCAATATTCGGAACCAGCAGTGAAGTTTGACAGGACTAACATCATGTCAATTACCTTTGTCGTGGTGTGCCCTTTAAAACGGTTAACCACAAAAACAGCGCATAAATTAGTGCATAAAGAACCGAAACTTGTACAAACGGCAAATAGACAATGATTCCATACAAACACGCAAAATTTCAACTGGCGAATGTAGGCCAAAGAAGGCAAAGAAACTAACCGTCTAACACTGCCTAACAATTTCAAAGTTTTCGAGCAACTACGAGCAAATGTGCAGCGAATCGCCACGTGGTTTCGACACGGGCAAGAAAAAAGGAGAGGCAGGAAGACTCGACAGCAAAAATCACTGAATTTATTCTAATGATTAAAACCAAGAGAGGATGTTAAAACTGAAACACCTCAAAACAAACTAGCACAATTGATTTGGATCCTACCAGTACAAAACCGCTTCGACAAAAGCAGTATAACTTCAAGATAGGTCTCACCTTGCCTCATCCGTGACTGCAACCTCACCCGCACCCACACCGCACCCGCACCATCAGTGTTGTCAACATCCATCTTGATTTATCACCACAGACTGAGCAAGTTCGTACGCTTTGAACTCGTAAAGCTTCATGTATGTCAGCTGTATGCGCGGAAGAATTTTGAAGCAGACGCGACGATAGGTATTTCAAGTTTTTTTACCACTCTCTGATTGGTCTATTTACCGTGGGTAAATAAGAGTCCAGACAACGATGCTGACGCCAGCAGTCACTGTGAGAAAATGCGCGGCGTCACGTAAGAGAGGCCAGGCGGGGTGGGGTTTCCGAGCCCTGGATATATATTTTTCAACGCAAAATTAGGCCCGGTCAACACTAATCCAGATAAACTTGAAATGCAGGTTTCGTATTAAAACGCATCGAAAGTTTTCCGCCCACACTATCGTTTTCGAGTCGTTTTTACTGTCCACACTAAAACACGTTTTCGAAAATAACCGTTTTCGGTCACCGCGTCTTAGTGTGGACGGGAGGCCAAAACGGATAAATAAATTTCCGTTTTCAAATTTATCCGGATTAGTCTGGACGGGGTCTTAATAAACCACTAGTGGCATGACACATAGTTAATAGATTTCAGGTCAATCTTTTTCTCCTTCAAGTGTGCAGCACTTGGTATAGTACAAATAGTAAAACGTTATTTTAACACGCTTGCTCCGTCAACTACAACAAGCTGGTTACATAGATACAATACCTCTATGTTTATTTTTTTGCGTCGAAACTTCAAATATATGCCAGTGCAGGACAGAGCGAGGGAGTATCTGCGATTATCGTATTTCTAGTATGCAGTTAGATATATCAAATAGGTTACATCGGCGGATGTCGAACGACGAAAAATTCTCTTGGACTTGCAAGGCATTTATTTTCTTTTAATAACGTTTTGTGATTATCTTTTCAAAATTGGTCAAAACAACACTGGGATGACCTGTGATATTCAGATATTCAAGAACTGTTGAATATACGTCACTCCGACAGCAGGTTCAAGTAAACCATCATGCCTGGACAGCCGCATTCTGTCAATCAACTTACAGGATGTCAATTGCCCATTTTTTTTTATTTATTTATTTTCTTTTTTCTTTTTTATTTGGCATACCGTTATGAAGTCATGATACTTACCTATCACTTTGAGGTTCACATCATTTGTTAACCTTTCAAAGAACCTATACCTGATGACCGCACGGTAATTAGTTTCGTCATCCAGTGTAATGTTTTGCAGAAAAAAAGAAGCTGTAAACTTCTGTAAGTCTCAAGTCCATGTGATGCGGCCCTTGTACCTCGCGAGAGGAGCAATTAAGTCTACGCCTCCATCTGATGCCACAGAAACCAATATCGTAGTTGGCGGTAAATACAACAATATGTACTTCAACCTATCCTGGGCTGCCATGTACACATCTCCAAGAACCGCATTCTGAGGAGCTGAGTACTGCCTAAGTAACTGTGTCTTTTCTCCACCTGTTAACAAAGTAATCAGTTTATTTACAAAAGTTTAAGAAATCGCATAGCTTCAGAAGCCATTTCCCTTTCTTTTACGTTTTTATCTTTTCGGATTACTCTGTTCGAATGCAACGCCGGCGTTCAAGTCGTTTTCCGAAATACATTTTTTATCTGCTAAATTAGAAGAAATTGCGCTCCAACGTAGAGCCGGACTTCAGTTGTCCTAAACATTTCCAACATTTGCCCATTTGGCCCATCAAAACGGCACCTAGTACCCACTCTGATAATCGCATTATTCAACATGCCCGCACTATAATTTGACCATGATGGCATTCCTAAAAGCCCTGTTACACTGTGTAATTTCCTCAGCAACTCGTTTCTCAATAGCATTGCGAGACAAGTTGCTGAGGAATTGCACAGAGTACCAGGGCTTGTGTCGCAATTTTTTTGTTGCGCGCAATATTGCACAAAGTAGAACTCAGTTCTACTTTCCGCAACGCGTTCCAGCAACTTGCAACGCCGTTGCATAGTGTAACACCCCTCCAGCCACTTGTCTTGCAATTTTTACCTTTGCGTGATCAAGAGCGCATGTGTACTTCTTTATAATTATTTAAGTTCCGCCGTGTTGACGTCTGGAATTTGCAGCGCACCAATCATAATTTTTCCCAACTTTCCCCGACATCAAACTGCAACGATAATTTTTCAACCGTTTCGAGACAAGTTGCTGAGAAAATCGTACGGTGTAACTGCGCATTAAATCCTGCACACTCGGAATATATAGACAACTGCCTGACGTTCAGTGATGAATTTTCAGCGCAGGGAATGCGGAAAGATAGTGTAAGTGATAAATAAAATATGAACGGCCGATCATTATGAGCATTTACAATGGCGAGCCGCTTCGGCAAGCGATCGTGCTTGTAAAATACAAGAGTGACTGGAATGTACATTATTATTCTGTGCAGTGTACAGATCTTTATGAAAAGTTATACATACTATAATCAGTACGGCAACAGATAGTTTATCAAAAGCTAATTAGCCTGCGAAAACAGACCCCGTTTTCGCAGGCTAAAGTTAATATACTGATTAATAATTTTTATTGGCATTTACAAAGTGTGCATGTGATTCAAATGCTGAGCTCTGAGTGGTTTGCACACTTATGAATTATACAATATTGCATAAAGATACTTACGAACTAAAAGCCTCGTAGCTAGTGTATGTGTGGTACAATCAGTGGAAGCAAGTTATGATTACACAACTCATTGCTTTTTATCTTAATTTCCTTTGGGTTTACAATATTCCCATCCAAAAATATACATTTTAACGCTTTTCTTAATCCTAACGTCTGCCAGATATCATAAAATGACTACCACTATTTAGTGTTTGATGCCAGAATGCACTACAGTTGTACCTATAAGAAATGTTGCTTTGCACTTGGATTTTTAAACAGGGGAAAAGGCATCCCAGGAAAGGACTACTGGACAGTTTACAAACGTCACCATAATTGCCATAATATAGTCCGTTGGTTTACACATTTCAGTTCTATATTTTAAATCTGTAATACTCACCACAAAGAGGTAAAAATGTAATTAACACAACAAAAATTGTTTGGTGAGCAACCATTAGACCATGAGATTACTCCATTGTAGAGTTTACAGTAGAAAGATGTCTAAAGTCAAATGAACCTCAGGTCTGCTCTGAACCAGTTGATCATATACCTGAAAGGTAAAGAGCCGGAAAATACACTATTTCGGTTGAGATTAGAAACAAATACCTAGTGACAGAAATAAATTATATAAGAGTCCAAGAGGTGTTTATCATGTAGACAAATTTCACCCAGAGGTACTCTCTATTATATTACACAAAATTACACAAAACAAGTAACCGAGCGCAATTCGATAAAACATTAGTTTGGAGTAAATGAATCATGTATAACTGATTCTAAAAATCAGTGGGGAAAAAAAAAAAAAAAAAAAAAAAAGAAAAACCTAAATTTAATTTGTCCCCGAACGAAGTGAGGGAAATACTCACGACACTAATGCAGTAATATTATACCGCCTACTTGGGGACTCCAAGCCTGTCGCCATCTCGAAATTTAACGTTGTCTGTCAGTTTGTCAGTCAGTCTGTCGTACGACTTTAGGCGCGGTTACCCTGCTAACCAATAAGAAAGGCCGGATTGATCACGTGTGCCCTGGCCTGTAGTTTTACTCAGCAATGTTGTTTTACTCCGAAATAAGAGAAATTAGATTTGAACGAAGCATTTAGATTTGAACGAAGCAACAATATATCGAAGCTGCGTTCACGAAAATGGAAAACTTAAAAACTGAAAAACTTGAAACACAACAGTCTCGCGAAGCTCGTCTTCAAATGAGAAGGGAACAGGCACGAGCAAGGCGAAATCGTGAAACGAGCGAACAACAACGCATGAATGCCGATCGAAAGCGACATGAACGGAAACGGGTAACGCAGACAACTCCGCAAAGAGAACAGCACTTGAACGCAAATCGGAAACTTCAGGAGAAAAAGCGGGCCGAAGAGAAGACTCCGCAAGTTAAGACAACAGCGCATGAATGCCGACCAAAAGCGACATGAACAGAAGCGGGTAACACAGACAACTCCGCAAAGGGAACAGCGCTTGAAAGCAAATCGGGAGCTTCAGACGCCGTTTTGTGTTAAACTCAGATACTTATTTAGAAAGGACAAGCAACAAAGGTTAGTCAGTGGAAATCGAACAATCACCGTGACAAATATATATTTTGTAACTCGATCACTTCAAGAATGTATTAAAATCTGTATGCTGATCATTTTCCCTTGAAGTATTGTTTTACTACGCTTCTGTTGCCAGTTTCGGCTACCGTATTTGCTCAGAGCAATCGGAACTTGGAGTCTTGAATGATTTAGTCAGATGTCTTATTTTTCTGTAATCTGACACGCGGTGATTGCAGCGAGAATCGTTCACAAGCCCTTAGAAGTATTACTGGGTCTGAAGCCCGTGTATAATTTGAAGTAAACTGTTCAAGTTTTGCTTTGATTCTGGGAGAAATTTTGCTGTTTTGAGTGGGTTCACATACAAAACAATTCGAGCCTATTAAATATGCATGCCTGAGTCTGGTGCATGCGGTAGTAAAAACAAATCGCACAGGAAGCCTATTTAATTGTACTGCCTATGAATTCAAAATTGGAAAATCAGTGTTCCTTTCAGTTCCCGTACTACGACGGCCGACCAACTTCAAACTTTGAGTATTAAATTTTGAGAACGTGCTTGGCAGACTGTATGAATTAATTTGACGTGCCGACCGTGGGAAATACGTACTTCGTCACGCAATCGATTCTTTTTTCAACGCAAAAGTATAACACACACCATTCTTTTTCTCCTTCCTTTGCGTGTAGCACTTGAGTTCGAAGAAAAGATTGAGTCAACATTTCGGTAAAACAAAGGCTACTCTTATTGGGAGTTACCAAAGTAAAAGTCCCATCAATGGCAGAGTGAGGGGGTATATGCGATTATCGTATTTCTAGTAATTAAATATTCAGCTGGCTCTGGCTATCTATAGTCTAAATAGTGACATTTTATTGGGATACGGTGAATCCAAGGTCAAATAATCACTTTATTAGTTGTATTTTGATCGATTATTTGTGCTTTATTAAATCGACCTAAATAATGATATCGTAGGTATAAGATAAATCACACAAAAGGAAATCTGAGGCCCGACCACAGGGTCCGGAGGAGTTCAGTTTGAACGCCCGATTCTTGATTTGTAATAGAACCCCGTCACTTTTTAACATACATTCCGCAGGCCAAAGCACACTGCGGGCTCACAAGATCGCAAAGCCGACGTACGGTATTTCAATACGGAAAGAGAGGAAACAGATTTGGGGCCATTTTTTCGAATGTTTGCAATATACATCAGATTAGAAAAGGCCCTGGTTTTAAGCATCTGACATAGAAGTTATATGCCCTTGCCGAATATTGTCGAAAAAGATGAATAAACAAACATTTTCGGCGATGGAAAATAGCGGCTTCCGGCAGAGCGCTTTTGTGCGATGTGCACCGCAACACCTGGTGGTGACGGAAATGACGTAAACGGGCAACATGCGCATAATCGGAAGTCATTTTCGAAATTTGACATGCGAAAATTAGAAGGGCTTTTTGGCTAACTCGGCTGTTCACATACATTAGGGAGTTTAATAAGACTAATAATAATATATAATAATAATAATAATAATAATAATAATAATAATAATAATAATAATAATAATAATAATAATAATAATAATAATTTAACATATATATTGCGACTACGACGGCGACGCGAGGAACCAGGAAAATTTTTTCCATATTTCTTATGTCTTTGTAACTTTGGAGTTCTTTTACTTCGTAGTCTCTTACTAAGAAGAATTACTCAGTCGTAAAACTTCTTAAAATGTCGTCCACGCCCTGACAAAAACCTAAAAATAAACATTTGAAGTCGCATGCGAGAGCACAACGACTCCAAGACCATGTCAATTTCACATATTCACGTCCCCCTTTTGTCTTCTGCAATGAGTTTTATTGTTTCACCAACGTTGCCGTCGCCTCTCGTTTAGAAAAACTATGCAGTAGCGACTGTCACTGACAAAACGAGTTCAGTTTCGCTGAATCTATTATTTGACCTTAAATGCGTGACAGTAATGCCTCGCCAACATGTCGAAACGAAAGCAGTGCCATTTTACGCGGAAGTAGTTAACTGATGCGTTTCAACCAACGAGTTATACTCTGCTCACAAATCCAAAAGGAGATACGCTTATGCCAAGTGCAGTTTCTTTGTTATATTTGGATACCAGCATTAGCGATTGCTTTTTATCCAGCGATCAGATAGCACCTCGGGATACCGATTAAAATGGAAAACGACGATGCCGTCTCCAACACTTGTGAAATAATTGTCTATGTTGTAGCGACTTATCTACAACCACTGGCAATTGTGTCATTCTCAGAGCTCTTGCTGTATGCCGGCAGTACGCGAATAACAACAAGTATATCTGACGGGCTTATTGAGGTAGAAACTGATCGACCATAACGTGCGTGTTTACGCCATTGCATAAAATATTGGCTGCCCAAGAAAACTGGACGGACTTACCTCTTGGCTACGTAAACTTCATAAGATAAAGGAAGTCTGCAGCAGCTACATGAAACACAATTTACTGCTGAATCAACTAGACCACATGACCTTTACCAGTTAACTATTTTTGGACTGCATTGACATTCGAAAGTCACACCGCAAGATTACTTGATAAATGAGATCAAATTACTGTAGACTCCATGTTCTCGTTCATAAAACATTTTTACACAAGGGATTAGTACGCTACCTATGTGTCGATAAACCACAAAAACACAACGTTGGAAATAAACAGGCAGCCACAAATCGCAGCCAATAAACCGCAGAGTGCACATGTGCTCGCGTTTAATTAGATTCTTGCTTGGATTCTTGTCTGGCTAAGGTTTCCTGGGGGGGAGGGGGGGGGGATTAGGGTCAGGGTTGGAGGGGGGGGGGGGCTCCCATGTATAAGCCATATACTGTATGTGCCGCCGTAGGGTATCATTTTCAGCATTAGTCAGGGGGGTCTGAACTAGCAACGTATTATTTATGCAGGAGTCGAGTCAACTAAAGACCGCCCTACTGAAGATCATACCTTGAGAATATATTTAGAGATAGAATTGACCCTGACTCTTGTGTCGAACGTGACAAAGCTTCATACAACTGATAATTACTGAGCAAACTTAAATATAAGCTACTTTATATAAACAACGGAAACGATAAACGTGCTACGCCATAATTTCAGTCACATGGTAAAGAGGAAGGAACTATATTATACGATTATACTCCGGTTTACACTGAAATATTACTCGGTGTCTGCAACCTGTATAGGTACACTCAGATCACTTTTATCGTCGACACTATCTAATATTGACTCAGTTAGGAACAAAGTTTGTCACTTGAAAAAAGATATTTCCGCGTAAGTTGCAGCAGTTTCACTTACACGATCAAATATATTGTTGCATGCTAAATTTGGCAAACTATTCAATAATTCGGAGAAGGTAAGTCGGCAGACGTCCGGTCACACAAGCATTATAGTTACTTCGCTTACTTCGTCGTCTCCGTTCGCCATCTTGGTTTGAGCACAGGGCGAAGCCCACAATCGTAGTCCAGCGGTTGGTTTATAGGGTGATAAATGAATAAATGAATTATCGCGCGATAAATACATCTTATTCGATGGTTTAGCGCGTAATACGGGCCGGTATTTTACGAGTTGCTCGTATTTTTCCGAGCCCCGCCGCGGGGCGAGGAAAAATGCGAGTAACGAGTAAAATGCCGGCCCGTATTATGCGCTAAACCATCGAATGAGGGATTTATTATATGACTGTGACGTAGTTTTACCTTTATATAAAATATACTTCAGCAAACATAAAACAGAGACTTCGAGCAAAACTGTTTTCATTCAATCCCAGGCAAAATGTACGCACACTCATTTACACAAAGATTCACTTACAGCTTCCAATCCGGTCATCGATTTAAAAATCTTGACAGAGAAAATTAAAGAAGTTATGCCACCAAATGATCGAAGTTCAATTCAGATTAAATGTGCTGAGATAAATGCGCTGGAGACGAAAATGCTTGCTTCGACAGAATAAATATTCAGCGAACAAACGTGCTTCGAGCGGTTGAAATCGATCACTTCGCTTAAACTTTTAACCATTTTTGTTCTTCAATAGCAAGCAACTTTGTACTCAAAACAGGGTTTTTATTTTCTCGGAGTAGTTAAGCAATAAACACAAGAACAGAGCCAGCGAATGTGTACGTTGAAGAATCTGAAACTTTCATAACACAACTAGGATTTTTACCGCCGACCCGTTGTCAAGTTATAGATTATTAACAACTCACCGATTTCCTGCCTGGTTGTAGAAAGTTTAAGACCCCTTCCAGCAAAGGAACCACTCAAAACAGTGTTCGTACACGGCGAAAATCATTTTGCAGTGTTTACAGTGACGGCATCGTGCGGAAAACTTTACGGAGTCAGAACTGCCGTTTGTCCATGGCGATTGTTCGCTTTCCACCAACTGAACTGTGCTTTCTCTTCCTTGACAAATTATCCAGTAACCGTTTCTTTCGATGGAAGGGACTTGTATCTGAAAAGTCATAGACTTTCGTTGCACCGTTTTACCTTGCACTCAGAAAAATCTTTGATTCATTTGTGATACGCGCGCGTCTAAACCGGTCAAACCGGTTTTCTACAGTGTAATACGGATTTGAAGTGTGTAATACGCTCCCGTACCGGCACTCTTTTGCGACCTTATATGGTAAAACTACGTCACAGTCATATAATAATAGGCGTTTATCGCGCGCGCACTATGACACCATGACTGACTTGGTGGCCGAGCGGTTTGGGGGTGGTGGACCTGAATCCGTAATGAAGCTCCAAGCCAGGAGGTCGTGGGTTCAATTCCCACGGCTGGCAGTAAGTAAGAAGGTTTTTCATCCGAGGAGGCAACTCCAACGGTTTTTCCCTTCTGAACCTGTCTTCTTTCTACAGGTATTCCACTGGTCGGACATTTAAAACATGAGCCTCTGGCTCGGGAGAATGGGCAACCACTCCCTAATGCTTCGACTTTAAATAAACGATATTTATTTATTTTTTAAGCTCGCCTCACGAAGTGAAGGCGAGCTTGAAGTTGTCACGGTGTCCTTCCAGGCTTCTGTGTCAACAATGGACTTCCAAATAAGGAATTTCCACAGAAGGAACTTGTCAGTTTCCAAATTTGGGCATGGTCGTGTTACGCAGTTCGTTCAAACAGAAGACGTCGAAGCTTCATGTGGAATTTCTTGTTTGTCATGGTTGTCAAGCATTCGAAGTTTGTTTGGCCATTAGGCCTGGGTGTTTCTACGAATGTAGGGATTGTGCTGTGATTACGAAAATATACCGCGATTGAGCGACACTGAAATTAATGAAATGCTGTGATCATGAAACGCAGACATTGTGCTGTTTTGTAAACAAAGACCAGGCGTTAAACGAGGGTGCTTCTACAGCTGTGATTGACACAAGCTATCACGTCGCCAGATCGAATGGCAAGGATTGTGTTGCGGTAGAAACATCTGAACGTGAAATGCTTGACGGACGGTCGCGTTACCATTTTACGTGGAAGGGTAAGACTAATCGGAAGCGAGCGAGAGAACCGTCGCGTATTCCATTACGCAAAGTTCGAAGGCTTTTGCGAAAGAGCAAACACGTGCGGCGTAAGGTACGTCGCTACATAAGTAAATTTGTTCCCAAGTCGTCTGCTCTTGCCGAATGTTGTAAAAAGCATGAAACCCGTGCCAATCACTGTCTAACGAGGCACGTAAAGCTTGTAAATAAGAGCAAGATTAAGGTTCGCAAATATGTTCATCTGTGTAAGCAGCGGCCAAATACGAAACATAAAAATTAAGGCTTTATGTGGCTTATGTGGGAATGTCATTTTATTGGCCTTTGCACAACTTGGCATCTTACCAGCTTTGATGTTTTGATGACAAGTTCTACAAATCCATTCAGAATTGTTCACACTTTCTTCCCCAGTGATACAAAGTTTGACTGATGCATTAAGATCTGAGTTGAATGAATGTTCATGACATCTAATCACACCAGCTTTGTACCAAAGTTGATCACAGCAAGTACACATAACTCAGGTCCACATTTAATATTTTCATGAAGTTGCTTAATAAGACCCTCAATGGTTTTTAATTTGTTTACTCTTTGTTTTTGCTTCGTCTGTTTTTCTTTTAGTCTCACTAATTGTGGATTTTTTTGCCTTTGTATTTTTTTTGGCTTGTCTCTTTTTCTTTAACGAAATCTGGGTCCTTTTCCCTTTTTCTTTTTTTGGCCTGTCTCTCTTTTTCTTTCACATAATCTGGGTTTGCTTCTCTGTATATTTTCTTAGCTTTATCTTCTTTTTGTTTTACTTTGGGATTACTTTTTCTGTTTCATGTGCATTCTCATTAGCTTATCTTTAGCAAGATATTGTTGATCCATTCTTTGCTTTCTTTTATAATCTCTCAAATAAGCTTTTCATTCCTCAACAGCTGAAGAATCACAATCTTTGTTGTTTGAGCAACTAACTGCACAAACAGTATTATCATTTTGATTTATATTATTTTGTACTGCACTATTTACAGCATCATGACTGCAATCCTGGCTTTGAACACAATTATTTGTCACCAATGGAACAGTTGAAACATAGTGAACCTAATCTAGGTGTCCAATGTACAAAAAGATTCTTCTTTGGAAGTTTCTGGGTTCAACTAAAGAGTGCTTTCTGCACAATTTTGAGCAGATTCTGTTATATGAATAATGTCTCACTAACTATAAAAGCAAAATAAAACCCTATCGACCAACAAGAATGGGCGAGCTTAGAGCGGCAACGCTGCTTTGATTATTTTATGACGCCATCCATCGATCACGCGATAAATAGGTCAAAAAAATTGTGGTTTGAAAATGGTCCTTCAGAGGCACCGTAGGTTGCTGTTCTTTATAACAGTTTTTCAATATTTGTTGAGTATTGTCACACTACCCGCATTGCCCATTTGTACAAATTGTATTATGGGCGAGTTTCATAAAACCTGGTTTACATCGGACCGCAAAGACCGTTGCAAAGCCGCATAGTGAATGCAATATCTCATCATCAAGCAGATCTCACACCACTGGCCGCGCACCCATTATAACCATACAGCATGTACATCGGTTTGCACGTTTTAAATCAGTTTGTCCCCATCATATTTTACTGCTGAAAAAGTCAAAAGAATTCTCAAAACATTTCTATTCTCGGAATCCGAATTCACAAGGGTTCCAGGAATCCAGAAGCTTGAACCCAGGCCCTTAATGAGTTCTCTTCCATGCAGCGATAAATAAGACAAACGTTTCCGACAACAACAAATCATTGTTACGACAGTCATTATCTTCATTCACTGATAAATCAGACACGTGTAAACAGTCAGTCACCAACAATTACGACTGCGACGCTCTTGAAGCTTATCTCTTGATATCTCACTCGTCAGAGCTAAGTTCTCATTTCAGTATAGATAGTCAGTAGAGTTCGGTGAAGAGAAAGTACCGCGTGATCTCCCTTGCTTGGGTCCAAACTCTCCAGTCTATCAATGTGGTATTTTGACGACTTGACACAGCAAGATGTTTGTTTTTAGTAACCGCTGACAACTGAATAAACCAGTCTTAACTAAAAAATCACACATCCAATCGACATCCACGTAGAACTTAAGTTTACACGTCCACCCGCGAGTTCCACGACTATCCTGTCTGTTATTAACGTAATCACACAAATAATTTAAAACAGAAACAACACAATTTAAGCCACGAAATGTAAAAAACAACTTTCTCATCGCCAGAAATTTCAGACATCCGGTTGCGCCATCTCGGAAGAGGCATCAGGTTTCACGCTGACAGCCGCTCAAGAAATAACAAAGAAATGTATGGGATCTGATAATAAATTGCGCTTTTCGCTTAACTGAAGCACGTTCGTAAAAATGTCTGGGCAGCATTCGGAAGAGGAAAGCTTCCTAAACACAACAGTACAAAAAATATTTATCTCCGGTAAAATTCGATGTGTACTTTTTTGAATTTAAAATTTCGGCCGACGTAAGAAGGGATTGATAGCAGAATACGCTCAAAACCGGCTACTGTCACTTTTTAAGCTGCATTTAATACAAGAACCTTGGGTACAACGCAAAATGTCTACCCCGTACCTGATTGTCGAAGGATTGAACATCTCCTGTGAAGCCTCAGTCAGTTCCCTGGAGCAAATTCGATGTGTACTTTTTGTGTTTGAATTTGTAGTTCACAGCCAGCCATGGCGAATACCTCCCGTGAAATACGCTGACTTCGGATGTTGATATTTTGGGCTGGGAAGCTCCAAATCGCATGAAAATTGCACCAAACGAACGCTAATTTCAACTAGGCCGTTCAGCGGCACGTCTACTAAACGTAGCAGTCTCTTTTTGAACCGGAGAAACCCATCCCTCCCCCACCCCACTGAGGCAAAGTACGTAACTGTGTGAATGGCGCATGCTCATACCGCACGCCGCTGGGAAAGACCGGAAGCAATCGTGGACGCAAAATGTCCGGAATTTCTGGCGATGCTAATTTTCAAGAGTAGTGCAATCTACATCTTCGACATAATTGTTGGGACACTTTGCACTTTGCCGCCCCCAATGTTGGTTTGTGCGTCACAGCGCCCAGAACAAATACCGGGGGGGGGGGGGGGGGGGGGTTACTCCCATATATAAGCCATATATAAGCATTTTGTGTCTGAAATAGGGTATCGATTTTGTCTTTTTGGTCTGAAATAGGGTATCGATTTTGTCTTTTTGGTCTGGGATGGTATGATTTTAACAGATATGTGTCGCCGCGGACATTGTACGGCAAATGGAAAAAAACACATGGCGGAAATCGTCGCAAAAGAAAAAAGTCTCTGAAATAGGGTATACATTTTTGGAGTCAGGTCTGAAATAGGGTATAGTAAATCAGGTATTTTGGTCTGGAATAGGGTAAACGGAGTAACTGCACCTGCCGTTGAATAAACGCACTTCCGAGTGTTCCAACTATTATGTCGGGGATTGTAGCTCTCGACTGTCAAAAGGGACAAAGCCTTACCCCCACCCCCATAAATGCAGGCAGTACTTCCGGCACACCTACATAAACAAAAGTATCCTTTACAGATCACATTACAGTCATACGCTGCTACACAAGCCAAACATAACATGGCTTCATCTTTAAGTTTTATCGACACACTCAAGAAAGAGCTGGAATGTTCAATATGTCTCAACATCTACACCAATCCTAAAACCCTGCCGTGTCTTCACACGTTCTGTTGTCACTGCCTTGACGAGTTGGCCGAGAAATCACGCGAAAACCAACAACAGATCGCGTGTCCTGACTGCAGAACACAAATCGACTTGCCTCAGGGAACAACGTTCGATGTTTTCCCGACCGCGTTTTATCTGAACCGACTTAAGGACATTGTGTCGGTCCAGCGTCAAGAAAGCCAAGTGCAGTGTGGAAGTTGCGACAATAAATCTAAAGTCGTCGCGTTTTGCCTCAACTGCAACTGCTTCATTTGTGCCGAGTGTCAAGATTCACATTCTAAACTCAAGGCATTGAAAGGTCATCGCGTGACTGCCGTCGAACAGATTCAAGACGTTCAAGAGATACTCCGCACACCTCAACATTGTCAAGAAGAATTTCACGACAACGCGGATCTCGAGTATTTTTGTCAAACATGCCAACAATGCGTTTGTCAGAAATGCACAACTGTAACTCACAAGAACCACGACTTACAGCCTCTCAAACAAGCCGCCGAGTACGCAAAATCACGCTTGGAAAAAACACAAACCAAAGTACAAGAACGAGCTGACGTCTGGAGAAAAGAAATGAATAAGGACGACGAAACCCACACAAAGATAAAGCAGCGAATCCAACAAACTCGACAAGCAATTCAAGAAAACGAACAAAGATTAATCGAACTTGTGAAACAGCAATCTAAAAAACTTACGACAGAAGTGGACGAGTTCGAACAAAATCAAGAGACGAAGTTTCAAGAACAAACAGACAACACAAAACTTCATATGGCTAAGTTAAACAGTATCACAGAGTATCTGCACAGTGTATCACAACGAGGAATCTGTGAAGAAATTCTGGTAGCTGAGCCAAAGGCGTTGAGCCGAGCCAAAGAAATCTTCGAAGCCTTGGCCAAATGTCAGGCTTTAAAGTTTGTCTCTGTTAAATTTCAGCCTGATGGAGACGTGTGCCGACAAATAGAGCACTCGCCGTTGGGTATGGTTCATGTCGGGTTTACAGATCCGACAAAAACCCAAATTGAGGGACTCGAAACAAAAAAGCTTCACAAAGACCACCAGTCACAATTTACTATTGTGACAAAAGACACTGAAGGCAACATCTGTTACTCGGCATCTGAACACGTGTCTGTGCAAATTCTGTCTCCTGCTGGAGATGAAGTGGAAACAGAAACTGAAGACAGAAAGGACGGGACTTACACAGTTTGTTTTACACCCAACAATGAAGGAGTCCATCACGTGACTGTGAGAGTTGAAGGGCAGACCCCCGCCAACAGTCCTCTGGATGTTCACGTGACCAAGAGGCGTCCAACTGGGTACCAAGCAGAGGCTACATTTGGATCACATGGGTCAGGCAAAGGACAGTTTAAATACTCTCAAGGTGTAGCAGTGAACAGAGCAAGGGAGGTGGCAGTGTCGGACAGCATTAACCACCGAGTGCAGATGTTCAGTACTGATGGTCAGTACCTGAGGGAGTTTGGGACGAAAGGAACTGCGGATGGACAGTTCAGTTACCCAAAAGGACTAGCTTACAACAAAGCTGGTCACATTGTTGTCGCTGATGGGCTCAACTCCAGAGTTCAAGTGTTCAGTTCCACTGGTCGCTTTATCAGCAAGTTTGGTCAGGATGTGTTGAAGCGGCCCTGTGGTGTCTCTGTCACAAGTGATGACAATATAGTGGTGTGTGACTCCGAAAAGAAGACCGTTAATGTGTTCACTCAAGATGGTGTGCTACTCCTGAAGTTCGTTCCTTCCCCTGAGACCTCACCGTACTACGCCATTTCTTTTGACAAAAAGTATTTTGTTAGTCTTGATAGTCATGTGATCAAAGTGCTTGATTCACGTGGTTCTTATCTTGATGACATTGGTCAGAGGGGGAACGGGGCGAGGCAGTTGCAGTTTCCAAGGGGCCTTGCCGTCAGCACAGATGACTTGCTATTGGTCTGTGATGGTGGAAACCATCGGGTTCAGGTTGTCACGCTGGACGGAGAGTTTGTCACATCATTTGGATCGGAAGGGTCCGGATTAGGACAATTCAATTACCCCGAAGATATCACAGTGATGTCTGATGGACGCGTTTTTATTTCTGACTACGACAACCACCGTATCCAGGTGTTTCAGCCTCAATACTGAAGTTCGGATGCCTGAGATCATTCAGTTGTTACCACAAAAGCAGAAGACTGAATGACAACAAATATGACAACAAATATAAATAGTTCTACAGTAAGTGGGCTAACGATCAATGCGTAGTATGGGGCGACATGTGCATTAAAAACACGGGCTTGATTCGTTCCGCTGTGTTTACACACCAATTTGATTTTGACAAGGAGGGGAAGGTGAGTGAGTGAGTGTGACCAGACCTCAAAATTTAAGGGTGGGAACGGTGGGGCAACTTCGTGTCAGGAAAACACGTGTTGTTTAGTTTGGAAAGGTCTTACTCATCAGCACATCAGTCTATTTTAATCAGCTAATACAATATACAATAACAATAACAATAACAATAACAACGATCAACTCAAGTTTATAGCGTGTGTTTGTGTTTCTGATTGGGAATGTGTAAGTAATGTGTTCTTGCTTGTTTAGCAAAAGACCTGTCAAATGTTAACACAAACCATTTTGATCTTGAAAAATCTTGAAAAATATATATGAAGGTTAAAAAAAATTAAATAAAAAAAATACTAATCAGCTAATTGATCACTGACATTCTTGAGAATTTGCCCTCACAAATCCTCAAGAAGAGTTTTGGGAGAGACTAGATTTCCAGTACCTCTGATTAAGGTTATTTTAGGACACGCCAGTTTTTTTATTGTATTCAAGTGAGATATCATCAAGAAACTGGTGTCAAGCTTTACTTACTGTGTCCTTCTAGAAAGTGTATACATTATAAAACTAAACGTTAAAAACTAAGACTAAGAGAGAAGATAGAAGATAGCTATACTGTCTCTTAAAAATCTCTGATAATAAGTAAATAGATAGTTTTGAATTAGTCAAAATAACTAGGAATTAAATAGTGACAACTAGAATTCAAAAATTAGACATGTTTATTTTTGTAAAAGATAAAGATCTGTTTCAGGATGTACAGCTGTTAGGATTGTATGGCAAGAAAAATGTATAATCAAATATAAGCAAATATTTGTAAAATGCTTATTATCGTTGAACATTTGATTAGTGCAGGCTTAAATGTTAAACAAGAAGTTCGACAATCTTATGTGGTATGAAATGTAGTGCATCACACGAACAACAGACAAATGCAGAAAACAGAAATTACATTTTAGACCTTATTTAGAAACTAGTGTTTTGCTCTACTTAACCGTATTTGTCTAGAATTTATCTTTGTACGGCCACTATCTGAAAAAACTCTCAGAAAAGCCGTAAATAGACAGTAAATGTACTAGCATTAAGATAGTGTGAACTAAATTTCTTGAGCAAACAACTAGCAAAAATGTATTTTATAAGGGATAGAGATACTTTAATTCAGTTTTACAGTCGTTAGGACTTTGCCGTATTCATTTAATGTGGACATTGAAGGAGTATTTGTAACATACTTCTTATGGATGAGTTTTGAGCATAGCAGTTAACTTGTAATAAAAAAGGTGAATAATCCAATTGTGAATACACACTGTATAATTAGGCACACGAAAACACACGATTAGGGAAAAAGGAAACGAAAACACACGAAGGTACAAAAAGCCAACTATAATAATTAATCAATGTAAATCAGGTCTCTTAAAATCCGCTCGCCGATGCCCGGGAGTAGCAACAAATTCACGTTCTGTATTTGACACTGAGAAGACTGAGGGTTATATTATTGGCTAGAGTTCCCTGAATCTAGGCTAGTGGGGACAAAGAAGAAATTATTTCGAGCCCTCCATACATCAACCTAAAGGAATGTGAACTGAAAGTAGAAAAAGTTGGACAAATATACCTTAGATTTGGGGAACTTTTGAAATTGCAGAACGGGTTAAGACATAACGACACTTAAGAACAACCTTGCGACGCAAAAGCGAACTGAGCACAATAATATCCGACTGCCAGGCGACTTATACCAGAAAGACCGGCAGGAACCTGAATATGAGACTCTTTGAACACAAGCGAGATACTTGAGAAACGCCAGGATTGCTAGTGAACTCTATGAATCACAAAAACATAAAATCAGCAAATGCTGTATTGAATGAATCAGTCACTGCACAAACTACGGTACTGTCAGCAGAAAGCTTGTACACCAACTCAGAATGAGAACCTCCAAACCAACGCCAACTGCAACTGTCAATCGACAATTAAAAGACCAAAAGTGACGATAGAAGATGACTGAAGACAACGAAATTTGACAATCATTCAACGTCCGACGACGACTCTTCGCTTTACTCGACGACAATCGTATTAGAAGAACAACTGATACTAGTTAACTGGGTTAATCATTTGCCAAATTGCAGCGCGCCACACTAATACACGCATCAGGAGTTCCGACTTTTGGGTTGGATCGCACTGTATTCTGGGTAGGTTTGGCTCAGAAACGTGAGCATCAACTTTACAATATCCGCCATTTTGTATTTCAAGCTCGGAGCTTGGTAGGTGTGTATACGTTTTAAAACGGATAGAAATTGACTAAGCTCCGAGCGGAAGTGCAAAATGGCGGATGTTGTGGAGTTGGTACTTACTTTTCTGAGCCGAACCTACCCAGAATACAGTTCAGTCCAAACAAAAGCCGGAACTTTTGATGCATGTATTGGCAGACTGAAAATTGGTCGCACACGCACAAGGGGACAAACTCTGAACGTGGTACCGAAGGAATATCCATCAAGTAAGAGTGACAATATGGAACTGGAGGTATAATAGTGATGTAATGGATAAGAAAAGAAATCAATAACGTTTGAGTCGTTAATCGCGCGCATGGTATTGCTACACTGTTATCCCATTTCCAGACTGAAGTCACGACGTGGTCATGGTTTACTCTTTAGAAGCTTCAGACGCCGTTGAATTGAGTTGAAATTCTTTTGTGAAACTCCAAACAAGCAACACCGAACTTGTGGTCAATACTAAAATGATCAATTGAGCCCTTCAATAGTACGTTGCAAGATTTGAACCCTTGATTCTCCCAACTTGCCCAGGACAAAAAGTATGAGTAGTGTAAGGAGAATTGATGTTCCGACAGCTTCATCCAATCAAAAGATCGCGCGCAATTCTCCATACCGCACAACACATTGCTGGACACGCACTGAAAGGAGAAGTTAGCCTCTGAGCAATCTTGATGCTTCAAGGGTTAAAATATATGAGCAGAGCACATTAAGTGAAAAGCCTACATTACCTTGTGACATTAAACGTGTCTAACTCCTCCTGAGCTTATCCAGGAACTTACTCTGAAACAAACAAAAGATGTGGCTGACCTCTGAGCAGTGAAAGGTATTAATAGAGTTTCTGCATGTATGGTATTAATCAGGAGAAGAAGTTTGCCTTATATCACTCCTAACGTATGGACATAAAACTGAGTCTTGTCATTAAATCACGGAATCCGGGAAACCTGATTTGAATTCAAACAACTGGCAGTTTAGTGCAGATAGAACTTCACTGACAAATAGTTGGAATAACTACCGTTCTTTGTGTTAACCTCATTGCTAGAGATGGAGTAGTGTTTGGTGCCCAGTGAGGAAGTTGCTGAAGCGCAGTATCTGAGGGCCCCTGGGGAGGACCCAACAGGTATCCATGGCAACCTGCCACAGTCCACCAAAAGACCTATACTTAACAAACTTATCACGGGGGAGAGGCAGGAGGGAAATTTCGACCCGGTGGGATCAAGCAAAAACCAAGCAATGCTGGTGTGAAAATTCAGCAAATTTCAACATCAACTTTGCCTAATTAATTACAATAAAAAAGATATGCATATAAATAGAAACAGAAATTATTACAGTTTGAATAAATACATTAATCAAAGTAGTGATGGGAGGTGCCCCTACCCCCCACCCTCCCTGCCCTTCCACCACTTTACAGGTCTTCCTGTCTCTCCTCTGGCAAACTACAAAATGGCATCTCAATGTTTCACTCACTCTCTACTGTTTACCTGTCTCACTAAGGTAGGCTGTTTATCAATAATCCCCAAAATGGTCCAACATGAATCTTGTAGGAAATGTGACTGCCTGTCCGCTTCTAAAGGTTAATCTTTTTAAATGGCACCAGTGCAAGAAACATTTTGATGTATAATATACTACCCTGCAGTAATTTACTGGTTGTCTATAGAAAAACAATGGACCTTAAACCACTTTTCAGCTGACAACACAATTTTTCCCAAGCATTCTCCAGTAGTTATAATATAAATGACAGTTCTTGCCTTTTTATATTTTAGATGAGATGTGTAGCATTCAGTTCTGTATCACAGCATTCATGTAAATCAATGCTATATTGTTTAATTTTCCGTGTTTAAACAAAGAGATCTATCTATTCAAGAAAAAGCTGTACAAGTAATGTCATTGACACTTGAAAATTGAAAGTTCAATCAGATTTCATCTGGCAAGCCACTGTATCAAACACCAAATTATAAGATGATACCCCAAAATTTATATGCATGTTAGACTAAACAATGCTCCAGCCTGATGCTATATTCACTGAGTTATTTCTGGACAAAATTTAGGTCCTAAATAGCAAAAGTACTGGAAGTGTGCTGGGGTCAGGGCAAACAAAGAAAACCGAAAGGAGATACATAGTTTAAGAACCCGACCTGACATGGGTCAGGTTTCGTGACTTTTTGCTAAGCTTTAAGCCCTGGCCAAACGGACGGCCAAGTCGAGCTAAGTTTTCAACTTGGGTTTCATTTGGCCACCCACTTGGCTCGACTGTGTTCAATCTCAAATTTTCGTCCAACTCGAGCCAAGTTTTTAAACGTTGGCTAGACTTGGCAGTACTGTTTGGCCACCCGCATGGCCATGCAAGTTTTGATTTTGTAACTTGGCTCGAGTTGGGAGTACCGTTTGGCCAGGGCTTTACAATCAGTTCATAAACCCATGTTCACATGCAGCAGGGTTGAATTGGGGACCGTTCTGCCCGTTGCTGTTGTCGAGATCAAAGCGGCCGTTGCAGGGAGGTTTTGGATGGATCGACGGCGGAAAGGACAAAAAAAATCTGGCCGTTGTGGAAATAGTTTGACTGCATGTGAAAGATGCGTGAAATGGAGAGATGCTCACAATACAGTACAATCAACACACAACGCTCACCTTCATATTTCGTATACAGCTCTACTTCCACAAATTACTTCGTACTTTGTTGATTCAAACAGCAATTCAGTGACAGAGCTGAATAACGCATTGCGCATGTCGGTGATGTCATCAAACATGGCGTGCTCCTGAAGTCCTGCAAAAGCACGACAGTGCGTTTTAGACAAGCGTGGAAGGATTTTTTACAAAGTGAATTTTAATACTACATTAACTCCTCTATTCGACACACTAAAACTAAAACTTAACAGTTTAAAAGTGAGCTCAACAGACGGCTTTCATTTCACTCGAGTGTCGCTTCAACCCGCTTCAACCGTACATCTATGGTAAATGCGCTTCTCTGCAGGACTCTTGAGAGGCGATCAGGATGAGAGAACATTGGGTTGGACCTCCTTAAGTAGTAAAAGCAGGCACAGGAGCCAGACGATGCTTGTGCTTATCGTGATTGTTCGTCTGGCAGTCGCAAAGTCCCTGGACGTTTCTTTAGTCGTTTCGTTCTTCCTGTAGAGAAGATTCCGTACAGAGTATGCAAGGAAGCTCCAACAAGCAGCAGTAGGAAGACGGTACGCCGAGATATCTTGTTCCAAAGTCGTCCACTAATGTCAATTTACTGTTTACGTTTTTAGGACACGAGTCGAATTTCCTTAAATAGACCCGTTTGAAATTTTTACAAACCGAATTCGGATAGAAGATGAACTCCTTCGTCTAAAATCGTAAGAAAAAACCTTAACCCCTAAATACCGTGCTTAACCTCGGCACTTCTTTCGCTTTTCGGTGTCCCGGCCATTTTAAATAGCCCGCAATTTTGCCCGCGTTCCATACCGCTGACTTTCTGCGGCTGCGCAATGCGTTATTCAGCTCTGTCCAATTCAGTAAGCAGATGGCGAGCGCGCACACCGCACCAAAAACCCGCCATTTTGTTTTGAAGAATAGACCGCTGAACATACTGGTCGTGGTCTCGTCAACTCTCCTCTCCTCTCAAGTTTATTACTTTTCGTGCACACGATTTTACATTTACGATGAAAGAATGAAACTCTTTTTTCTTCTTTAAAAAGCCTGTTCTGTTCTATCCTACAAAACTGCTTCCATGTTTCCATTGTAAAACGTTTCAAAAGCGTAAGTTATTCTGGGAGTTTGGAGTTGTTTGAACTACAGGGTTGTATTGGTGAAACTATACTTACAACTTGTTTTAGAGCTCAAAACAATTTTTCAAACCGCCAACACAAATCATTTTTACCACAACACACTAGTTTCTCGCTCTTTGATTGGTTGATTTACCGTGGTAAATAAGAGTCCAGACAACGATGCTGACGCCAGCTGACGCCAGCATGTCACGTTTTGCAGCGAAATACAACGAAAGTTTCCTGTATATTTCTAAATGTTGTGGTAAACAACAAATTTCCACTGGCTTGCCGTGGTGTGGACTCTTATTTACCACAATTTACGTCATCACATGGTCAAAATTAGTTGCGAACTCACTCGGCGAAGCGCCTCGTGAGTCCACAACATTTTGACCATGTGATGACGTAAATCGTGGTAAATAAGAGTCCACACCACGGCAAACCAGTGGAAATTTATTAAATTCATGCTTAGTATGTCCTCACTGACTTTCAAGTGATACTGACATAGGTGAGTGAACCCTTTAATGCCTTGTGTCCCTGTTTCAAAACGAGGCCTATTGTGGAACCTTTCAATGGAAAATAACAAGAATCAGTTCTAATTTTTATGTCGCCAGTGTGAAAGAAAGGTTTCGGACTAAGCCTTGTCTTAAATAGCAACCAGACAAATCCCCTGATTTATAAATGCCGACGAATTTGTAAAACAAAAAGGTGCTCGTGAATATGTGAAATTGACCTGATCTTTGAGCCGTGCTCCCGCCTGACTCGGTTGTCAGAACGTGGACGACATTTTGGAAAATTAGAACAGTCGTTCAGAGACGATGACCGCAATAAAACCTCGACAAAAAAGGAACACTGGCATGGGAGACCTAATAATAAGCCGGCAAAGTTACAAACTAAGACAAAAAAGATGGAAAACATTTTTTCTTGTTTCTCGCGTTCCCTATTTACCTATCTGGACCACAGGAAAATCCGAGAAACATTTTTTACCCAGGAAAGGAACAAGCCAGCTAAAATATTGGGCTTTGGAGCGTAGGTGATGGTCCGCCCATTATTAGATGTTAGATTGATAATTAAATATTGCCCAGTCGAGACAGAGTTTCAATTCGTCCTTCGGTTGGTCTGCAGAATAGCACTGCCTGCTAATCTTTATCCAGGTAGTGGAACAACCTTGGACTAGAAACTCCTCGTTTAACAAAAATCCCAGGGGTAGTGGTGTCGAGACGTTTCGTCTTCTTTTTCTTCCGACGAAGCATCGGCTGGTGCTGTGTTGCTGTGCGGCTTTCCACCTAAATTGATTAAAAATAAATAAAATGTGCTATTACACGACTTTACATTTTCGAGTGCAAATAAAGGTCAAAACGAGTGTAAAGATGGCAGTGTATTGCACTCGTGAGGAACAAAACCAACTGGTTTATTAGCTTACGTGATCAATTTTCGCAAGCAAAGTTTACGAACGCGTCATTTTTTGTTCCATTTTTCGCGCGGCGAAAACGTTTGCCCTGCTTCGTTTGTCGTATAATAAACATTTTACCACAACACACTAGTTTCTCGCTCTCTGATTGGTCGATTAACCGTGGTAAATAAGAGTCCAGACAACGATGTGACGCCAGCTGACGCCAGCGTGTCACGTTTTGCAACGAAATACAGCGAAATTTTCTTGTATAGTTCTGAATAGTGTGGTAAAAAACAAATTTCCACTGGTTTGCCGTGGTGTGGACTCTTATTTACCACGATTTACGTCATCATATGGTCTTGACCATGTGATGACGTAAATCGTGGTAAAGAGTCCACACCACGGCAAACCAGTGGAAATTTATTAAATTTATTACACGAAAAGTTGTCCTATACGGCTGTATTTGTACTCGACTCGGTGGCCGCGAAAGGTCTGCGGTAGTGGACCAGAATCCGTGATGCCAACCTGTCTTCTTTTGGCAAATGGTTTGAACCCAGGAGTGTGAACAGTAGGTTGGTTGTGATCGTCCGGGTTAGAGTAGTCTCCATATCTCTCTGGTCGAGAGACATATATACCGCCATCTGACGAATACTTTTCACTTGACTCTGAAGATGACTTCCGCTCAGGTAGTCGAAACGTCAGTCACCAACAACAGTCTTTCTGGAGACTACTCTAACCCGGACGATCACAACCAACCTACTGTCTTCTTTTCATAGTTATACGACCACATGGCCCCACCAGCTATGCTGAATCACTTACCGCGTATAAATAACAATAATTTACTTTTACCTCCACGCATGTACGTTACAATACTGTGCTCTGCTGTTCTGTGTCATGCCGTGTTGCACTGTACTGCGCTTTGCTGTTCTGTTCTGCTCTACGCAATGCAACATGCTATTCTGCGCTGTGCTATGCTTTCTTCTTCTTCTGAATAACTGTGTCGTGTCGTGTCATAGGATCTTTATCATCTGCGTTTTTTACCTCATCTTTCTTTCTTACCACAGTGCCGTGTCGTGTCTATTCGTAGGATTTTTATCATTTTTGTTTCTTACCTCATTTTTGTTTCGTACCACAGTGCCGTGTCGGCTCCGCTCCTCTTCCAGCTGTAGAGTCAGAGTGTGGATCTGAGCCCGCAGTTTGTCCATCTGGGCCTCCAGCTTTTCCCGCTTTTCTCTCTCGTACTCCAGCTGGGCCTCGAGCTCTCGAATAACTCTAATCGCAGAGAAAACACAAACGCGTTGAGGACCTAAAAGTCCCAAACCGGGAGTTCACGGTAACCCTTCCCTCTGCCATCCCTCTTTTCCTTTTAGTTCTTTTATGTAGTGATCTTCCCCGGCTCCTGCTCCTATCTTTCACAAATCAACATTTTTAGTTAATTTGTTAAATTTTCCTCAGCTTCCTTTTAATACCTTGCACTTTCTCGTTCCTCGTCCTGTTTCTTCTGATCTTCATCCAGAACTCCGCCCAGCTGTCGGTAGTTCATCTTTGCCACATCCAACAAGTGGCGCAGCTCTTCAATCTTCCTCATGGCTCGACCTGAAGCGGCATCACAATCCGAAGCGTTCACAATAACTACAGTATAGCGTAGACAGCAAAAGCGTAAAACCACAGAAGCGCCTAAAGGCCCTGTTACACCGTGCAATTTTCTCAGCAACTTGTCTCGCAACGCCGTTGCGAGACAAGTTGCCGAAGAATTGCACAGTGTAACAGGACTTGTGTCGCAATTTTTTTTGTTGCGCGCAACGTTGCACGAAGTAGAACTCAGTTCTACTTTTCACAACGCGTTGCAGCAACTTGCAACGCCATTGCACAGTGTAACGCCCCTCCAGCAACTTGTCTCGCAATTTTTGCCTTGGCGTGATCAAGAGCGGATGTGCGCCTTCTTTATAATTATTCAAATTCCACCGTGTTGACGTCTGGAATTTGAAGCGCGCCAATCACAATTTTTTTCAAACTTTCCTCGACATCAAACGTTGCAAGTTGCTGAAATCGCGTTGCACAGTGTAACACCCTACCTCCGCAACTGCAAGGATACTTTTTCAACCGTTGCGAAACAAGTTGCTGAGAAAAATTGCACAGTGTAACAGCGCCTTAGCTTCCGCGTTTTTCCACCCTATAGTATCACTTTATCAGACAAAGAATTGTAAAATATGAACCAAAAATCGTGCAGGAAAACAGAAAAAAGGTATAAGGACAAGAGAAGGAAAACAAAATTAATACGGGAACAAGGGAGAAACGAAGGGTTAGTAACCAAAAAGGGAGTAAAGGTTCTCTCAGCAGAAGTGACATCAGCAGGTTCATGAAGTCGAACAAAAATAAACAGTCAGATCTGTAGTTGTTAATCAAAAATTAATAGAAGACAAGAGGAATCACTGCAAAACCAGTACACTAGTACAGCAGCTATGAAAGGGCACAACAAACAACACCAGACCGACATCCAAGTGAGTCGTTATGTTCATATATATATATATATATAGTATGAGAGACATCCAACTGAACACAAGACAAGTCAATTGAATGGCTATCATGCCTTTCTTGATTTCATGTTTTCAGATTTCTGGGTTTTGCAAACACAGAAAACTAAGCAACTACCCTACCAAAGCTCGCGCTTCCTTTAGCACCAAAAGTGTACCTTGTCACCAAAAGAGGAACAGACCAGCATTCGGAAAAAAGACTGACAAGTGTGACAATATCTTGTCACAAAAGAGCCAACCGCTGGCGAGTTAAGTTACAATCAGCCTATTGGTATGTACTCATTAAGAGCTTCCATTTGAGTGGTGACTTAGCTTTCAGCTAACAAACAAGTTGAAAAAGTTTAAGGTTGAATCAAATACACCATTGGCAGTACAAGACTTAATACCACATCAAGATGACGACCAAAAAAGCCAGAAGAGCGCAAAAAAGTTTATATCCAATAGATAGCAGTTCCGATACCTCTAGCATCTTTCCGTTTTCCTTTTTTTTCGGGAAGAGAGTGGAGAATAGGAGTGTGCTGGTACGGCAGAAACACTTCATAACTCTCAGGATCACCATCGCGACACAAAAGCCGCCACACTGAGGAACAGAGGAGAGGAGAAACGTAAAGAAATAGCTGTAGGCTAACACGCCATTGAATCCCACATGTAGTACACATGTGGAACTGACACACCCTGAGGAAGTCAAAAAAGGGCCAGCCCCTACGCGTACTCTCTCACGCATTGTGGACAGTCGGGCTTAAACCCGAAAGCTCGACCGTTACACATGGTAGGCATCTTGTCACGTGCAGCTTTAAGATCACGTGACCAATCATCATGTAGGTTACGAAAAGATACTGCAGCATTTTGAGAAAAGATAACATAAAGATCAAGCCAAACAATAATGAAATACCATAAATAGAACAGAACAAGAAAAGGAACACAGTCACAGGTGGAGCAACAACATAAGACCTTGTGTATTTCTTTAATAGAGCGGTTTTCAGATGACTGCAGAAAAGAGTTTGTGCCATTGTTTTGGTTGTACGTTTGCTACGCTTTTTGATCGGATGCAAGCAAACGAAAGCAAACAAGTCACTTTTTTAGTAAAAAATGGCGATGGCGTTTGCTCCCACTGCTAATTGGTCTCTCTTCCACGTCCGTAAAACAAACCACTAATAAGGTGGTGTTTATGTTATCCCAGACATTAACCAATAATAAATAACATACAAGATAAAATGAAAGAGAACATTTAATCAAGTATGAACCTTGACTAGCAGCAGGGGGACTTATACAAGTCACAGTGGTACACGTGCAGTTTGTGTGCATGAGGAGGACTGTTAACACAAGAGACTCTTACCCAAGACATTGCAGAAGGGGACTTGAACTTTCTCTCAGATTGAATAGAATGTGAAATGCATTCATCAGTCAATGCGCGCAGTTTTCATGACTCAGCAGTTGCCGTGGGTCATGTAGATGACTGGAAATGGCTTTTTGATAAAAACTAGTGACTTACAGACAGTGTCCCCATGGTTCCATTTCAACGATTCTGGAAACTGTCCTTACATCAGCTTATTGTTTTGCTTTGGTTGGTTGAAGGGAAGAGTCGGAGGATAGACTAGTTTTGTGAAAGGGAAAATTGGAACGTCGACAAGAGGATATGCTGCTGTGCTTAACCTCGACTACAGACATAAGTCGAAGTCAGTTAGTGAACTGTACTCCGAAGCAGGAAGGGTGAATGGGTCTCAACTACTTCAAAGAACTTTCAAGACACTTTACTCTACGTCGTGTACGATACCTCGGCTTTCTGATTTGGACTGTGGTTCAGCCGGCTTAAAGTCTTCGGCGCCTTCGTCCACTAAATTGTCCTCGTTGTCTGCGGGGAAAGAATGGTCACTCAGGAAATCAGCCAGACAATTGACAGTAACAATGACGGGCCATTTGACAAATCAATCGACTGATCAATTAATCTATCAATCAATCAACACAATTCAATAAAATGTAACTCAATGACTTGATTGACCAATCGTAAAGCACTTGAATGTTACATTTTGCCTCCTCCTAGTTTATCTGTCAGGCAGCCATCTGGTCTCTTGCTCGACTCAATCGTCCTGTCAGTAATTCTGTTACAGAATTATCTATCAGTATAATAACAAATTGATTAATTGATAGTATAAATTAGTATTGATTCAGACAGCCGGCAGTCGTGCAAGCAAACAGTTGAACTATCAGCCATTCAATAATGAATTCAGTCAGCCAGGCAACAGTTGAGTCATTCGTCGATCCAGTAAATCAGTCGCCTAAAGCATTGCACTGTATCAATTAAAAGTTGATATGGACTTCATTTCAAGCTTTAACGCTTTTCAGACACAAAAATCTAGTCAGTAAGTTATTCCGCTAACCACTCAGTCAGTCACTGAGTCAGTCATTCTGACTAGTTGAAACAATCAGCCAGTATATAGCCAGAAGTTTAGGCAACCAGTCAGTCAATAAGTCAGAAAAACGCCAGTCATCCAGTTCACAAGCAATCAGCCAGTCAGTCAGTCAGGAAGACACTCAATCAAAAGCGTTACCCGAGTCGCCTCCAAGTAAAGCCAGACAACCAAGCCTGCCAAACCTCCTGGCAACATCTTTAGGTGTCTCTCCTGCCGAGTTCACTATCCTCACTGTATTAACAACAACAACAACAACAACAAAAGGGACAGTCAGGAAACACTTAAAAGTAACAGACAAAACCAGGATATACACAGCATTCACAAAAAAGCAAATAAAGACAGGTTTACTATACCAGTAACATGTATTCTCTTAAACCTTGCACACACATTTATATATCTAGTGCGTGGAAGTTCGGTTCCGATTTAATCTGGTGGAGAATCTTTGACTTCGTAAAACATTGCAGGCGACAGCTACATTAAGTCACCTAGTAATTTGATAAACGAGTGTACATATGATGTGAAAACGTGTTTCGTTTGCATGAAATATATATGAGAATAAAATTCATCTTCAGACTAAAGGCTTTGCGCTAGACCTCGTTTTGAGATAGGTAAAAAAAGGAAACTCGAAAATGGGCTATAATGTACCGATCAATTCGAGGCATACCCCGGGCATTTGATCCCCCTCCCTTGCCCGGGAAGGCGGGAATTTGACCAACCGCTCTCGCCCGGGGTGGGGGATTTGACCACAACTACGGAGGGGTGGGGAATTTGAAATCGTTCCTTCAATTTCACTCCGCTTTACGCGAAAGTGTTTTAGCTGTGCGTACGGTGTGTGCTAAGTGTTTGTTTTGTCTAAATTGAGAGGCATATCAGTGAATGTTCCAAGCACAACGTTCAATCATCAAGGATCAATCTTCGATGTTGCGCCATTACGATTTAAACAACTCGTAATAAAACGTTGCTTTGCTCAAGGTATGAATTTGAAACCTTATCATTGGGTATTAAATAAAATACATTTTGTTAGCCGTAGGCTTAAAGAAAAATGTCAACGACTTTAACCTCGGCGCGTCGGAACGACTCGCGGCATTTCTTGTCAACAATTCCGTGTCAATTACCTGTCGATTTTTTACCCTTTGCCCAGTATTATACATATAGTTTATAAATATGCTTCAGTCTTGCAAATCACTCGTATTGACTTCCTCGGATACAGTGTAAATCTTTTGAAGAAGCAATTTTAGCCAACGTATTCACCGCTATCGAGCTCGCACGCGGCGCGACTTTCACAAAAACAAGTCAAATTGTCAGACGTTTATCTGTTTTCCAGGGCTTTTTTGCCCCGGGGGTAGGGCATTTGACCACTAAATTCAGCCTTAAACCAGGGCATTGAACAGTCATTTTGGCCCGAGGGTGGGGAATTTGACCATCGGAAAATTGAAAAGTTCAAATGCCCGGGGGGTTGCCCGGAGAGCTTCGAATTGATCGGAATATAAGTCTCACTGCATCCTCGCCGTTGTACTGGTGAGTAATAACCAAGAAGTACTCACAGTTAGCTCCATTCTCAACCAGCCACTGCAGGACCTGAACGTGACCATTACCAGCCGCTGAAGCAAGAAGGACCAGAGCTGTTAATAATCAATCACACAACACCAAGGAAACCACCAAAAGAAGCATCGCAGGCGTAAGTATAGAACAAGAAGGCACAACAAAAAGTACGCGTGCACCAGGGTGAAAATGGAAAGCGTAAGTAGACTGGCAACAGTCTCTTCTCCGAGGGTTATCTTCGTCGTTATGTCAACTGAACCAAGAATGTTCACAAGAACCACGTAAACACAAAAACTTATTATAAATCGTATACTGTAGGCAGAACATCTAGGGAAGTAGCTTAGGAATGATCTCAATTTCTGAGAATTAATCGCATGGACAAATATATTGCGACGAAAATTTTTCTTTGTTCAAAACTTAATATTACCGCCACGATTATCCCCCCCCCCGAGTATTGCGAGTAAATTGTACTTCTTTATCTGAGGAATTGGTAAGGTACCCCGAGGTGTACTTTGCTCAGGATAGCAGCTGACGAAAAAGGCACATGTGCCTTCTCACCGTTGCACCCGAATCGAATAAATAGAAATCTTTTGTACATGTATGCACGGGTGCAGGTTTGAAGAGACAAACAAAGGTTGTGATGCTGGTGCTTGCACTTGTATTAGTCTGGGGGAAGGGGGAAGGGTTGTACCTTTGTGTGATGGAGTGGAGCCTTTGTCGTCCCTCTCGTTCACTGTCACTACTCCCGTCTCGATCAACATCTTCAGCTGGGCCAGGTCACCAGTGTACGCGGCCACGTGTGCCGGGAAGGCCAGATCTGTAGAGGTACAAGAAGCACAAGTGTCAACGCATCCCCCAAACACAGCACTTGACGTCTATAAACTTGATTAAAACAAAACTCGATTTGTAGCATGCTACTGCCACAACTAAATCACCGCTATTTTACTACTTCTGATTCTACAATCTCTACTAATAATAATCAACCAACTTTCAACTTTATTTATGTGTCAGTGTGTTTAGCATTACAATACTAATCACTAAACACTATCTAGCTAAGATGCGTTACAATACGTTCACTAAGATGATTGTGTATATCATAATATTAACAGTATCCGCCTCCCCCACCCCTCCAATAAAGTAAAATAATAAATAAGTAGATAACAAGTGAGAACACCCACGAGCATAATCCTACACTGAAATCTAGTACGACTACAACTATACAACCACCAGTGCCACTACTACGACCACTAGTTACTAACTACTACTACTACTGCTACCACTACTACAGATAGTGAGGAGTGGACAAAGTGTGCGCCACAAAACGTCAGTAATAGAAGGCAACAAATAAGAAAGAAGAAGGTGAAATGAGACAACCTACTTTCTTCGTCCTCTGGGTGTAGCAGATCATACTCTGCAAGGAAACAACAAAAGGTGTAATAATCAGCTAGATGTAGACAAAGTATAATTCTCTCATGCTATGTGACTGCGTTCCCAACAAGACTGTCGTTCGTTCCTTCTGGTTCAGCAATTGCTTGTTGGTTAGTTGGTTAGATGGTGTGCTTGTTTGTTTGTTCTCCTTTTATCTCAAGTTTGCTCGCGTCCTTGCTTTGTTGCTTTTTCCTGTCTTTCTTTGTTTTCCTTCCCTCACTCTCCTTTCTTTCTTCTTGCTTTGCACGCTTCACTCCCGTATTCGCTGCTTCCGTAATTTGTAATTCAGTCTTCTTTTTTTGTTTTCTTCTTTGAATCCTTTCATCCCTCCCGCTTTCATCCTCTCTTTCTCTTCCCTCCTCCTTCCCACTTTCTTCATTCCTCGCTTTGTACTATTTTCTTTCTTCCTTGCCCCTTCGGCTTTCCTCTTATGTTTTTTTCCTTGCATGTAATATTTCCTTTCTTCTTTCCTCCTTACCCACTGCATTCAGATAGTCAATACAATCCTTCTTGTAGAACTGCTGGGACAGGTTCTTGGGGGTTTCTCCCTGAAGAAAACCAAACACAAGCTTTACTTAACGCCTCCAGACATAAAAAAGACGACAAAAAACAAGAGTCTTCAACTCAAAGCTCTGGAGCACTGCAGCAATACTTTTCCTGATTTTTAGAAAATGCACACTGGGTTCTTTTGGTGGGATTTAGAAACACTGGCCAAGGAAGGCAACTACAACGTTGTAGGCAACAGAATAAAACTAACTACAGAAGCGGAAACGTCACACATCTTTAACATGGCTTTGAAGTGTTCGGGATGTTCTCATCTCTAAAATGGCTATAAATTTAGAAGTACAGTCAAACCTGACAGACACTCTCGTGAAAAAAGTGTGTGCTTACTACAGGGTGTCCGCTAATACAGTAGAGTTTACAGTATCTTACTGGGGAGTAGATATTGGGACTTTGACAACTGTTCTCTTGACACACAAGGGTGCATGCTTCATACAGGGTCGCTTAACCTAGGTTTGACTGTAATGCTTGTACAGTTCCTGACAGGCTGTGCTGGTACTGACCTGATCATTTCTCGCGTTCAGTGCGTGATCTATACTTGCGCCTGCGCACACGACGAACTTGAGACAAGGCAAGTGGCCTTCACTGGCCGCAAGGTGAGCTGGGAAAATAGACATTAAAATTTCAGCTACATGTGCAAGTATCATGATGAGTAAAATAATTACGACATATAGAACGCTTTTCCTTGTTACATAGCCTCATCAAAACGCACGGGAAGTTGGAAGAATGAGGGAATAGTGTATAGGGAAACAACACCGCCGGACTTCTGCTAGAGTTCAAGACAGCATAAAATGTTAGTATAAAAATCGGGGCTGTCCATTCTTAGGCCCCGTCCACGCATACCTTTTCAGCTAAAGCGCATCGAAAGTTTTCCGTCCACACGAATTCGGCGAGCGTTTACGAATCGTTTACACCCGTCCACACGCAAACGCTAAAACGGTTCGAAAACGCTAAAAACCTGCATTAACTGGGTCCGATGCTGTGACGTCAGCGTTTACGAAAGTATCCGTTTACGGGTGTCCACGCGTAAACACAGCATTTACGAAAAGATGCGTTTAAAAGTATCCACTTTGGAGAGCGTTTATGAAATATGCGTTTATGATGACCCGTTTCATCGTTTATGTGTAGACGGAAAGCTCAAAACGCACAGAAACGTATGCGTTTACGATCGTTCATAGACAAAGTTGCATCCCAAACTTTGAACGTATTCTATTTTAGGTGCGGCTTATCTCTGGGCTTCTAAGATGGTGTACCAGTTTTTTGGTATGAAATACTGTAGTTTCGTTTGTGGCTATCAAGTGTTCTGAACTGCAAAAGAGCTTCAGATGTGTCATTTTGTAGTTAGGTTTTTGATTTACTCAGTTGCTCATCCGGATAACCTCGTTTTGTTTCATTTCAGTTTCTGTCCCATTCGTTCGAGAAGAGGGATATCTGGGGTGGGGTAGAGCCAACTCTTGGGAAAAAAAAACAATCGAGTCCTTTTTCTAGATGCAGTAGATTGATGCATGTCAAGTCGCGAAAGACGAGGCGCGAAAGCTGGTAATTAACGTGAGTTTGTGGGACAAAGCGCAGGAGACGAGATGGATGTGGCAGCTGAGTTGGCGGGTGTGTTCAACAAATACCTGGTGTACTGCCACTATGGTCTACTTCATCAACACTGGCTCCCCAGCGGCTCAGAAGCTGTATAAAAACAATTTGTGAGAGGTATTACTAGAGTATATTTAGACTGCGTCAGTGTGGATATTGTCATATACAGTGGCACACCATTAATACGGCCACGATCGGGACATAAGAATCCCCTAAGAATCTAACGGGCTTTTCAGATGAGAAAATGACTGGGTGTTTGTTCCGCGGGACAAAAAATAGTGGCCGCAATAACGAGGTGGCCGTAATAACGGGGTGGCCGTCAGACGGGGTTCCACTGTACTTCCCTGAAGGACCTGATGAAAATGATTATTCTCTTCACACGGCATTAGAGTATAAAAAGTGACTTAGGAGTTGCTGTACGCAATTCATTATTGAGAAGAATTTAAAATTACCGATATCCAAAACAAAAATCCAGTCAACTTTTTCCAGTGTTCATTACACCGCTACACATGCAACGTACGTAAAATAACCGCAGTATTGTATACAGTGCAACCAAAAGTTCTTGTGACTGACCTGTAAGCATCCGAGACGGCCATGGAATGCAGCACAGTGCACGGCTGTCCAACCCATATTGTCAATGGCATTGATGTCCTTCAAAATTTGTGTATATGTATAAAAACAAACAAACAAAAAAAAAAAAACAAAAAACAACTTCATGTACTGTCTCCGTATTTGTTCAGGAGTAACCACTCTTCTAGTTCACTGCCAACTCTGGCCCAACTTAGTTAAGGGGAGGAGCTAGCAGTGGAGGTGGTGGGTGGGTACAGCATAGATTGTGTTGAAATTACACCTGGTCCTCAATTATTATCTAACTAGCTCTTTATAGCAGGTGAATGGAGTGACTTCGTACGTTGGAGACTCCTTCATGTTTTGATAGCAGTAGTTATGAGGAAATAGACCAGTTTCTTAAGGTTGCGTGTGCATCCAAGCTGCTGTAGCTTGATGGGCCAAGACTTTCAAATTAAACTTTCACCTTCCTTTCATGGCGGACTGTATTCAGACTCAACCTAGATGCCTCATGTTGCGCTCTTGTTAAATTAGCCATTTCTGCAACATTTACAAGTGTTCCAGTGCTCGAAATTAAAAAAATAAGTTCAGGTTGTCCGTATTGTAAATGTCGGACGACCAAGCTCGAGAAATTGGTTTCCCGGATTACTTTTTAATCGTCCGGTAAAATATCCTATTGAGTTTGACCTTTTTTCGGCGGTTGTTACCAGAGACATTTTTGTCCTATTTACATACTATCGCTTTAAATGAATTTACGTTGGTTTACACGTTCCTAGATTTTTTTTTTTTTTTTTTTTGTTATTCCAACGAATACGTGAAGACGCAAGTCCATTTCTCAGGTGTTTTTTAGTTTGCCCGGTGGGTTTTCTCTCGGACGACCAGACTATCAATTTGGCAGAAAACCAGTCGTCCGACTAACTTTTGGTCGTCTCGGACGACCGTACAACCGCTAATTTCGAGCACTGTGTTCACTAAACGATTCCCACGTCAAAGGTTGCGGCCCGTTAACCTTGAGAAGCTAAGTGTATTGCTGGCAGTCTTACCACTCCATGTCGCAAGATGGACTGTAATGTGTAGGAATTGCCATGTGAAGAGGCAAGGTGTGCTGGAGTGCAGCCTGTATTGATCATCCATGAAAACATACATTGATTAAATACTGGACTAAATATGATTATAATGAATCATGCCAAATTGAACGTCAGACTAACAACTTTAATAATAATTTTCACAGTTATGCAATATTTAATTATTAAAATTATACCGGTAGTGTAATAATGGATGTAAACTGCTACTGCTGCAGTAGTCATTATGCATGTAATAATATAGTATGTGTACAAGTTAGCACATGTGGTAAGTTTTTCAATACCTCTGTTATCTTTTGCATTCAATTCAGCTCCATTTGCAGCCAGGGCCTAAGCACATACAAAACAAGATAAAATAGATGTAAGTCTCAAAATCGTCCTTGTCAGCGAAAGGGTGCATATGAAGCTTGCAAGAACTTAAATGTTATATAGTATAGCATACAAAAATAACACACATACCATATATGACCATTATCATGACATATAATTATCTATACCTGCCAACTCTCATACCTGTGGGTCAAACAATTCGAACACCAATTTCTCATGCCTGGCTGAACATTTTGGGCTATTATGGCCTTAACTGACACACTTTTTGAAAAAGAAACTTGGAAACCAATGCGTGAGAGGAAATTCATCCATGTAAATGACATTGTACTTTTCCCAAATTCTCCAATTTTTGAAGGGAAGAGCACTGGGGATGAGGTTGTTCTTGGCACACTTGAACTTTGGAAATCTTTGGACGTCTTTGGATATAGGTGGGTCATCTTTGACCTGACTATCTCCAAAGATGTCCAAAGATTTCCAGAGATGTAGAGAGATTTTATCCAATTCCAGGATAAAATCTCACATTGAGTCAAAAAAAAAATTGGCAGGTACATATAACATTTTATTTAATATTAAAAAGTACTATTTACAATATATTAAGCAACTATTTACTATTTACAATATAATTGAACCGCAGGCGAAAGATTGTGAATCAGATACAACATTGGCACTAATATTATTCATAGAGCAATGTCATGTGATTCTGAATAGTAACTTCATTGAGTTGTGGAGGCATTAAATTTCTGTGAGGATATGCAACACACTGTTAATGAGCAAGCTATTGTTTTCAAACAATTGTTCTGGGCAAAAATATCTGGCAAATTTCAACATTCACACAAAGTCAACTAGTGAGAAAGACACGCCCTTGTGATGTCTCTAACTTTTGCAAGCCATAAAGTTATCAGGAGGAAAAGAAACTACTATATAGTAATAGAATACAGTAGAACCCTGCTATCTCAAACTGACAGAGGAAGCGAGAAATAGTTCAAAATAGTGGGGGACTGAGATAGCAGGGTTCTACCAAGGGAAATTTCTACCAAATTCATTTCCAGGGAAATCTGATTCTGTTTGAGATGAAGAGTTTGAGATAACTGTCAGTTCTAGATAACAGGGTTCTACTGTGTATGTAAAGTGGAGTGTCAAGATTTTTAAAGAATGGCAATAGGTACTGGTAAAGAAAGTGAAGAAGTAGCCTAGAAAGAGTCCATTAGCTATCCATGTGGCAATCTGGAAGAGATCAAGATCTGACGATCCAAATCACAGAAATGTCAGAAGTATAATGCCCTGAATTTTGGCTAACAAGTTCGTTGGTGAGTAATAGTAGTTCAGTATAATTAATCATAAACTACCAACCCCTCTTACCTGAATGCAAGCATCTTGCCCCCTTATGGCAGCCAGATGTGCAGGGCTCCAGCCTTGGGGAGTTCGGTCTGAATGATCAGCACCATGCCATAACAACCAGTGCAGACACTGGAATAAATCAGTACCAGAAAATTAAGCAGGCAATATTTTCATGTTCATCCTAGATCAACAGATCAATCTTTTCATGACTCCTTAATGTGTTCCTTCTAATGCAAGAACTTTAATTAATAATTATATAATAACATTATATATGAATGACCTGCCCGACAGCCTAAATTCTTCTGTTCGACTGTTTGCTGACAATGCCCTATTATATGCCACTGTCTCAACTGACGCAGAGGCCACCCAGCTTCAAGATGACCTGCTCTGACTAGAGGAGTGGCAACAGAAGTGGCAAATGGAATTCAACACCTCAAAGTGTAAGATTGTGTGCATCTCAACAAAAAGAGATCCACCAAAAAGAAAATACATGTTCTGTGGCTATGTACCATTGGAAGAAGTCGATTCACACCCATATCTTGGAGTGTCATTTAAAGTGAGATGGTCCCCCCACACCTCCAACATCACAGGCAAGGCCAAAAAGGTGCTTGGAATGATGTACAACAAAATCTTTGGAACTGTTCCCAAGAAGTGAAAGAGACCGCGTATAAAGCTCTCATAAGACCCAAACTCCAATATGCATGTATCGCTTGGGACCCCCACACTACAAAAAAGACATTGATGCAGTAGAACAAGTTCAAAGAAAAGCAGCCCGCTTTTGTTCTGGGAACTATGAGAGAAAAGCATGCAAGCGTGACAAATATGTTGCAAGACCTGAACTGGAACACTCTAGAAACAATGAGGAAGAAAGCTAGGTTAATTATGATGTACAAGATGAACCACGGACTCCTGGATATTAATTTAGAGCAGTACTGTACCTTAACCCCAGCAAAGAAAACAGGACCGCCATGGCAGTCACCAATTTAAGTACCAGACTACGGCATCAAAAAAGGATGTTTTTAAGTTCTCTTTTATCCTAGGACATTGAAAGAATGGAACAACCTACCCAAGGAAATAGTTTCATCTAACTCGTTAAATATCTTCAAAGATAGCTAAGGGAACGCTTCCAAATATCGGATCGGGTCCGACCGATTGACTCCAATCGGAAATATAATATTTCCGATCCGTATATCGGGTCCGCCCGATCAAATCGGTGCCGTTTGCATCGGAATCGGATCCGATAAACGGGTCCGATGAACGGGTCCGAGAATCGGGTCTTTGTAACTTCATAGTCATCAGATAAGTCTTTCATCGGAAGCATTCCGACGAAAATCCGAGTCACGCAAGAGCTAGCCGACACAAATAAGGCTCTCTGGTTTTGTTCACGCATCGTGCTGACAACAGGCTGAATTCTTTCGTACGATGGTTCACCATTTAGATTGTCTAAAATTTTCGCTTGGACTCTAATCGCACTGCCCGGAGACTGAGATTATGGCGCGCTCGGTGTAATAGACAACGTTTCTCGTTGTTGCAGACTATCAAGTTTGTTGATGCTGCGAACATGCGCTATTTATTTTACGGGAATATAGACTGGATACCACGCTGCCTTGCAGTGAGAAATTACAGTAAATTTGTGTTCGGCGTGCAGCCAGCAATTCATGTCGTGTCAGTTTCGAAGTGTGCAGGCACGTTATAGTTCAAACGTCACAAGCAAGTTTATCCAATTCAAACTCTGTTTACAACGCTGCCTTGTCAAGAGTCTCGTTTTATTAATTTACATATGGGTCTGAACTGTGTTTCTGATCCGACAAAGCCTGAAGCGCTTGAGCCGGTATGGTAGCAGCAGAGGAAATTGACACGCGCCCGCGCGCGGTTTTCTACTGCAGTACTAGCGTTATACAAATGGTTTGCCGTTTGAACACAAAAGTCTAACAGCGGTTTCAATGTTAACGTTCTAGGATTTCAGTAAGAAGAACTTAAGAAATAACTCAAGGAAGCATAGTCAATTTGAAAAATTGCGTGATTCACTGCTGTATTTGATACATTCCTCAGCTTTACATGTCTGTGCTGGCCACGGGGCGCTCTTTAATACATGATTCAAACGTCAAATAATAGCAGAATTACTTGGTTTAGCTCAAATACCTTTGTTAAAAATTGTCCAGCATCTTGTTTTTGTTTCATTTCAATAATACAACAGCGACAAAGTTTCCCTTTGATATTTCACAAATAAAACTCTTAAGTGGCTCATATTTCAGCCGATTTTAAGACTGTCTTGCGACACTTCATGTTTATGGCCTCCCTAAATTCTGTTGAGTTCGCTACGCGCGAAAACTCAACAGGATATCTAGCTCTTGCAGCTTTGTGTATTTTAAGATTTTGAAGAGATGCCCCGGTCTTATTGTAATACGGTTTACAAACTGTAAATAAAGTGAGCAGCAACACATTACGTTGTACTTCAATTTCTTACGAATATGCATAATTTGCCCCAACAACGGAGAAAAACATCAAAACCGCAGTGCGAATTAGAATAATTTAGGCATGATATGACATGTTCACTCGTTGGATGCGCGCGCTAAATTACCTGGTGGTGACATACGTGTTCCAGAAATCAAATGTGCAAAGGTTTGCACAGATAAAATTTTAAATAGGGTCCGATTAGGGTGATTTGATAATGACCCATTGGGAACGGAACTGGATACGAGAAAGGATGAGAATGCCCACCGCTCGGTACATTGCCGGACATTTCACAGCTTTGATTACTGCACTGGGCCAACATCACGCTTACATGATAATATTACGAGCTGCCAAAGTAAGTGTTAATTAGCAAGAAAATTATGTTGCGGTACCTTCTTTAATCAAGCAGAAAACGCTGTTACACTTTCAATCATCGTGTCACAAGAAGCAAGCAAGCGCGTGGTTCTAGCGCCAGTGTGACCGCCGTGCCGGCCAAACATGTCGTGCAGATATGCCGGTTCCAGTGGGTTCTTACGAAAGTAGAAAAACATATTTGTCGATTTTTGCTATCCACTAGGTATCATTTAGCCAAAGAAAGCTTTCATTAACCGTGGCGCTTCGTTGTGTAGAACGGAGATTTTAACTGTGCTACCAGTTTCCTTAAATGTGCTCATCGAATTTTCTTCCCGCCTTGAATCAACGAGACAAGCAGTTCTTGTTGAACTTTCAGATTATCGCTTTCAGTGACTGCGTGACAGTCCCGCTCATGCTGATGTCGACCTAATTGAATTATTGTATCGAAGAAGAATCGTATCTTTTCCGAGCAGCATGGCGTGAAAGTTCGTGAGTTAATCCATCGTCGGAATTTCTGGCATCGGATGACATGTATCGGGTCGAATCGGAAATCTTTAAATCGGAATCGGGACCTCAAATCGGGCCCGAAAGAAATCACCCGATTCTCCGCAATCGGAATTCCGTTCCGTTCCGATTCCGATATTTGGAAGCGTTCCCTAAGATTGTCTAACCATTTTGCTTACCAGATAACATTTTATACTTACATTTTAGATTTAATATTTTACTATTTTATATTTTACAGTTGGTGTGATATTCGTAGGACTTTATTGACTAAAAAAACAAATGCATACCGACCACATACCAACCACATACCGACCACATGCCGACCACGTAACTGACCACTTACCGACCACGTTACCGACCACTTACCGACCATATACCGACCACATACCGACCACATACTGACCACATACCGACCACTTACCGACCAGTTCAACTTGTTCACAATTACCGATGTAGATGTAGATTATAATCACGACTTCTACACATATATGAAAATTAATTATTGCATTGAGTTGTTAAAATATAGAATGTTACAGCCAGGATTGGGTACACAATATTACAGTGTCAAAGCTCTTTTTGCAACTACAGCTCATATAGTTATGAACACCCACTGACATCTCAACATTTCTTAATTTTTTATTTCATTTCTCCCCATTTCACCTTAATTTTCACCAATTTTTTGTCCACTTTATTATAATTGTTACAGTATATCATACTTACTTATATTTATTTATTCTACTAGGTAGCGTGCACCACAAATTTGTACAGACACTTTCTTCTATCTTTTTAATTGTTCTTGTTTGGTTATTAAGCTAATATGTAAATAAAGTTGTTGTATTATATCAAAGTTATAATAAGTACGAAGGCTGCTTTCAAACAACAAGGATACAGAAGATGTGAGGAAAATATCACTGTTTACTACTGTAACAATGCTAATGTTAAGATTGCATTCCATACTAATTTTGAGATCGTTATATTGTTTTACTGTACATAAACTGGCTCAGTACAGTGTAGCAACACAACAATGTCAAATTTAAACGGCTGCACTATTTTAGAAAGAACGTTACCTTTCGGTGTGCTTACCTCCAAAGTGCCGTGGTGCGCTGCCCAGTGAAGTGGAGTGAATTTGAATTTGGAGTCCACATCGTTAATTCCAGCTCCTCTCTGTACCATGGCCTGGAGTTCCAACACGTCGCCATAACGAACCGCTTCATGGATACTGGAGAGCCGCAATTTATCTGCCGACCACACGACTAATATCTTTGCTAGATCCTCCATAAGGTATGGAAATGGATTGTTAATGACTTACCTGGCATCTTGAGGTATCTGTCTTAAAATTGAGACTGATAAACTGTTTTGAAACACAAGCAAAAACTCCTTCGAATTTGTTCACCACTGTTGTTGCCAAGAATTCGCTGACACATCGCGGACTCACCTCTCTCAAAAGAAAAGAAACAATGTGGGAGGGGAGGGTGGGGATCGGCTCTTTGATAAAAAAGGAGAATTACACTTAGCAAACACGGTTTTTTCCTCCCATAAAAGGGTTATTCCACCCCAAGTTGTGAATAAAATGCTCGCGAAAAATTACCAAACTTATTTGAACACTTCAAACATGACCAGAGGCTCTGACCTCGCTTTTTAATTCCTTTCAGTTTTCAAAGTGCTGTTCCATTTTGTGTTGGCTGCCTGTGGGTTTGCCCATCCCTAATAGCGTCTGTTTGTTGCTTAGTAATCTCTTCTTTCTAGTCTTTTGGTTGGGTTCCTGCCCGACTCCCGGCTCGGTTCCCCTGGTCGTTGTACCTGGGTCAAAACCATTTCCGGTTTCTGACAATTGTTTGTTCCGGCCAATCAGATAGCTTTATGTCAAGGCGTAAACCTGTTTCGCGCGAACACCCTTTTCATTTCGGTGTTGTGTATTTTATATTTGTGTGCTCGTTGAAACCAAAATGGGAAGACTCTATTACTTCAAGAATCAGAAGTACAAGAACCTCAAAAACGAGTGTGAACGAAGTGAGCAGTTATTTGTAGATACAGAATTCAAACCCGAGACAACTTCTCTGTACTTCAGTCGAGCCTGGCCGCCAGAACCAGTCGAATGGAAGAGACCCAAGGTATTGTGTTCTTTTATTTTAATCTCACAACGGCTAGTGTGTAGATGTAAGAAGCTGGTTCAGAGAAATTCATTCATTATTAAAGTAGAGGCTTAATTTGCGGCCTGAAAGTTGTTCTCGTGCAACGGGATCCTCTTGTAGACCACACGAACATTTTTACTGTATGTTTATTGGCTTAATTTCCATTGTCTTGATGTGATAACCGAATTTAAGGAGGACTGCTGCAGAGAAAACGGGTCATAAGAACCCATCTTCGGTTATAGCACATCTCAATTACTGGCGCATCTTGTTCCATAATGCAAGAAAAAAATATTTTAGCGGGTAAAGTTATATTTAGCGGTTCAAATTTCACAGTCGCTTTACAGCACATGCGGTACAAATCAAAGCTGTGGGAGCATCAGTTATAATATTCCATGCATTCATTCATCTGTAATGTTCCACCTCCAATTTATTAACATTTTTCGCTGTCCCGTTCGAGGAATTCTCGATTAGTTTTTATGCACACGAAAACAAACATATTGGACGTTTTTATGATTGATTTATAGTCTTTTCTGAATTTTTATATATTAGAAAGTTGCATTTCGCGACAATTGGCAAGTTGCAACTAAAAACCATTCTCCTAAGCCATACCTTTCCCCTTTGCAATGTTGAAATATTATTCCCATTACGTACAATAGGCCTTTTTCACGTGGCCCAAAATTAACCATGTATTAATGAGAATACCACAGATGGAATACTGGCATGATATGTAGACTTGCAAATTGCCAGGTGCATAGCATTAAAACATCAAATTTGGCAGCCTTTTGAAGTTCAGAAATATTAAAAGTATTGATATTGTATATGATAGGAAAAGTCGCTGGAGGGTGTCAAGTAGGAGTTAAGTCTGGGTCACATGGCATGACCCACTGTTAAAAAGGGCATATTGAATGATCTCTGCATTAACAACACTTTATCAGGGAAGCAAAGAGATGTATATATAGAGAGAGCCAAGAGCTGCAGAGTATTAAATAATATAAATAATACATACTACAGCCACAAACTCACTGTACACCTGCAGCATCTACTGTAAACAAAATTACTCATTATGATATAGAGGATATTACACGGCGGTGCGAAGATATGAATTTTATTTTTGAGTAGTACAAACAATATTTTATGAACGAGCGCTTTGCGAGTGAGTAAAATATTGTTTTTACCACGAGAAAATAGAATCCAATTCAAGCCGCTGTGTAATTTTCTTTTTATTATATTAGACACTAGTGTTTTACGAGAAGTTGCACAAACAACCATGCAAAAGCGGGAAATGATGCAAACGATATCATCAAGTTAGTGAGGATATGGAAAATACACCAATCGGGTCCCGGATGTAGTTTCGTATGGATTTTACGCACGGTATATTTTCCAGTAAAACACTCCTGTCTATATAATAAAATGTGTTATTTCCTCAACATTAAATAATTTTAAAGTGATGGATCTTGTTCTGCAAATCCAATTTGTGGACTTTATTTATTTTAGTCTAAAGCTTATGCTGAGCCCTGTACAATAGTATTTTAGCAATTTGTTAAAATACTAGAAGTTGAAAAATAGAAGTTATAAGACAGTGGGATTCCTTTGGAACCCTTCTTTCTGTAACAAACTGACATCAGTTCTTATATGTCTGTCCTCTTATTGATGATGAAACATGTCATAACAATCATGTCACATGTCAAAAAAATGTGGTCCATGAGGTGCTTTGCAAGAAAACTGGATTTTGTTCGATTTGACCAAAATACTGTCAACAACTTGTCTCGCTTTCTAATTGGTTAAAATTCAAGACATTTCATTGGCTGAAAATCACAGCTTAATGTGAGCATTTGAAGTGTGCAAGATATTCTGCTGCAGTTTTCTTGACAATTTCAAGACAGCTCAAGGAGTTTCACATCTGAGAACTTGCTAATTCTTTACTTGAATTGGGAATGTCACTTTTACGAGAATTGTGGTAAGACTGAAGTTGGATTAGTATTCTTTGTCTAAGTCACTGTCGTCAGCACTCAATTTTATATGTATGTCCTTTTATTGATGATGAAAATTAGCCAATCACAAAGCAAGAAACTGATACATGTTATTCTAAGATTTGCTCTTTCACTCACAATATCAAATGATCAAAAATGTCCTTTCACTTTGTTCACCAACATTGAGAGATATAGGATTATAATATTATTGACTTTTGAACAACTGGGGGCAGGTAAAGATGGATATTGCAGTATTTACATAATATGTCATGTCTTGACTTATATATATATACTCACTCGCATTCATAAAATACTGTTTTTACCACTCGAAAATAAAATTCATATCTTCGCACTGCCATGTAATATCCTCTCTCTCTCTCTCTCTCTATATATATATATATATACCTTGCCTTTTAGGATATCTGCACTCCTCTGGAACCAAAATTGTTTGTTGAAGGAGCCAGCAGACATGATGTGAGTCAAGGAAAGCTAGGCAACTGTTGGTTTGTTGCAGCCTGCTCCTCACTAGCTTTGGAACATGACCTTTTGAATAAGGTGAGGTATTCCTATAGGAAGTTACAAAATATTATTTAGTACAGCCCATCATTTCACCCTAAGGGAGGGGAATTTTATGGCTGCTACACCCAGGTATATTGTAATTTGGGGAGGTAGGGGTCTTGGTGGCGAAATGTTGACAGGTAATTGAATAATGAAGTGAAGAAAGAAAGATGAAGTAAAGAAAGAATAGTGAATTATGAGGAACTAGTAGGACCCCCGTAAAATACGGTGACTTTATATTATATAGTGAGTTAATTTCTTTTTTCTGTCAAAGATTTTAAATTCGTCAAATGCAGTTTGAAAGGTTGTTGTTGGTTCGAAATTGAATCCTTGTCAAAATTCACACATTCCAAGACTTCGAAAGCGTATAAACAAGTGACTCTCACTTTGACAGTTCTAAATTTGTTACACTCGAAGAAGCGTATTAAATTGATAAAATAAAAAAAAACCATACACGTATGTGCTTGGTTCGAGTAATTGCGGCGTTTCTTGAAAATCATAAAAATTTTGATGGTGAAGATCGACTTTGAGTCACACTTTTAGTTGCACTTTTCCTGGTTTGCGGGTCTCAGGAGTATTCTGTAGTTGTGTGTAAAAGTTGTCTCGGCGAATTTTGGAGTTCAGCTAGTGTCCACAAAAACTTCCAGACTGTGCACGTTTTCTGAACTAAAGCAGACTTTGTGCGACAAATACTTTTTTAGCGGCCGACTGCTGATGCTGCCATACAACCATGGTTTGCAAAAGAGATTTTAAAATAATTTCCAAGTGGAAAATAAACAAGAACCCCGCTTTCCAAAAACCCACTATGGCGCAAGGGGATATCTACGATTATCGTATTTCTAGTATAGATGTGCAAATATATGGGGGCACGGAACTACAGCATGGTATGTATGCATAATGTTTACCACACGCCATGAATATTTCATGCACTATTATGGGGACGTATACCAAAACAATATATTTTCGTTTGCAAAGTGTGCTCGTAATATTGCTCACATACTAAAATTATAATACTTTTTAAAATATTTATTCCCTAAATATGTTCAGCTAGTACATGACTGAGGTATAATACTAGCATCCTGTTTTCTGTGATGTGCAGGTCATCCCAGACCGACACCACCAAGAATGGGACCCTGAGAATGTTGGCAATTACCAGGGCATATTCCGCTTCAGGTTCTATATCCAGGGCAAGTGGACAGAAGTTGTTGTTGATGATCTCCTGCCAACTGTGAATGGCAAACTTATTTATATCCACTCAGCTGAAAAGAATGAGTTCTGGAGTGCTTTAGTTGAAAAGGCGTATGCCAAGTAAGTGTTCACATCTTGTTTGGGGTTTACCAAATTTATCCTGTTTGCTGTTAAGTTGCAAAGAAATTTTTATACTTTTGCAGTGCAGACATTTTTTCTTTTATACCTCTAATCTTTTAACATATTTTCGCACTGGATGTCTACAAACATTTGGGCCCGGTTGTTTGAAAGCCAATTAAAGCTAATCCAAGATTAATGGAATTCTTTCTCTCAACCTCTCTGCCAATAAACTGCAAGGTTTTGTTCAAAGATGGATGAAAAACTTGTTCTAGCTTAAATGTTATCAAGGAAGTCATTGTGAATGAAGCCTTCACATTTTCAGGCTTTTATATGACAAAAAAATTTAGACCCAAACCAGGATTAGCCTAATCATGCTTTGAAAAACCGACCCTTGGTGTATATAATATAATAAAAAACACTTTCACAAAATTTCAGGGTTGACATAGAAAGTGTACACCAAGTACAACAATAAATATATAGAGGATATTACACGGCGGTGCAAAGATATGAATTTTATTTTCGAGTGGTAAAAACAATATTTTACGAACGAGCACTTCGCGAGTGAGTAAAATATTGTTTTTACCACGAGAAAATAAAATCCATATCTTCAAGCCGCCGCGTAATTTTCTTTTTATTATATTAGACATTAGTGTTTTACGAGAAATTGCACAAACAACCGTGCAAAAGTGGGAAATGATGCCAACGATATCCTCACTAGTGAGGATATGGAAAATACACCACTCGGGTCCCAGATGTAGTTTCGTATGGGTTTTACGCACGGTATATTTTCCAGTAAAACACTCGTGTCTATATAATAATTATTTTTAGTTCAAACAATCAGGTTTGACTTGTATACTGGGAAATATGGTAACCTGGCCATGCCAAAAAGTACAGAGAGAACATAGTGTCTGCAAGTGGAGAGTGATTCATGGTCTATAAACAGCAAACCTTAGAAATTATATATATACACTATGGCTATTAATTCTGAACCATCTATCAAAATTTTTACTATATAATGAAGGTCAGCAAAATGATCAAAATTTTGTTTTAGATTAGCAGGTTCATATGAGGCACTTGAGGCTGGCAGCACCGCAGATGCCCTGGTGGATTTTACAGGGGGAGTGGCAGAATCAGTTAATCTCAAGGATGGTGGATATGGTGAAGACTTAGACAAGAGGATGGGGCTGTTCAAAGTCATGCAGAGATCCATGAAGGATAGGTCTCTATGTAGTGCCTCCATCAGGGTAAGCAACACTATATACCTACGGAATTAGTTATTAAATAAATATTATACTTGATCACAATGGTCAGGTGGTGCTTTACTAGGACTACTCCAGCAGTGGTCCATGTACAGTATACTCTGCTGACAAGGGTGTTACTACAGGTACACTTGGTCTTTAAGTCCTTTACTAGACAGTGTATATGGTGGTCCTGTATATTTGTATGTCCATCATGGATGTCCTGTACTACTGTATAGGTACACCAGGGTGGTTCCATACTGGGTCTACAATGATGGTCCCACATTTTTAAAGGTGCATGTGGAGGTATGCTGGGTCTGAAATGGTGGTCATGTATTGTCATGCTGCAAATGAGGGGTGGCCTGTATAGCTGGTCTTCAATGATGGTCCTGCATATTAGTAGGGCAAAGGCGGTCTTGTGAACTGGCTGTCACAATGGTGGTCCTGTGCTAGCCTTCAGTTAGTGGTGCTGTACTACTATGGTCCACGTACTGAGTCCACAAGGGTGGTCCATATGCTGCACTTCCACAAGGGTGGTTGGTGTGCCAGGTCTGGAAAGTTGGTGATATACCATGCCCATATAGGTGATCTGTGTACCATTGTCCACAAGGATGGTCCATGTACTGGGTCCACAAGGGTGGTTGGACTGGGCCAGGCCTGGAAAGTTGGTGATTTACCATGCCCATATAGGTGATCTGTGTACCATGTCTACAAGGATGGTCCGTGTACTGGGTCCACAAGGGTGGTTGATGATGGGCCAGTCTGGAAAGATTGTTATATACCATGCCCACATAGGTGATCTGTGTACCATTTCCACAAGGATGGTCCGTGTACTGGGTCCACAAATGTGGTTGAGATGGGCCAGTTTGGAAAGATTGTTTTTTTACCACAACACACTAGTTTCTCGCTCTCTGATTGGCCGATTTACTTTGGTAAATAAGAGTCCAGACAACGATGCTGACGCCAGCTGATGCCAACATGTCACGTTTTGCAGCGAAATACAACGAAAGTTTCCTGTATATTTCTAAACGTTGTGGTAAAAAACAAATTTCCACTGGTTTGCTGTGGTGTGGACTCTTATTTACTACGATTTACGTCATCATATGGTCAAAATTAGTTGTGGACTCACTCGGTGAAGCGCCTCGTGAGTCCACAACATTTTGACCATGTGATGACGTAAATCGTGGTAAATAAGAGTCCACACCACGGCAAACCAGTGGAAATTTATTAAATAACCATACCCACATAGGTGATCTGTGTACCATGGGCTAGGTCTTGAAAGTTGGTTATATACCATGCCAGGTCCACAAGAAGTATCCATGTGGACCCAGTCCAATATTGTACTGGGTCCACAAGGGTGGTGGTACACTGAGCTGGTCCATAGAATATATTGCCTGTGTATTACAGTTTACGTTATATGTCCACATCTTTTTGCAGTGACCGTTTAATCCTGGTCTGATATTATTTAATTTAACAACAGTTTTGCCCACTAATCTTTATCCCAGATAAAAAATCGAGAAGAGATGGAGAAGCGCACAGATACTGGTCTCGTGATGGGACATGCCTATGGAATAACAGCAGTAAAGAAAGTAAGGCAGATTATACATAGATGTGCTGTACCACTCAAATATGTGTCTCTGTGTCGTACAAAATGTTATATTCAGGTCATGCTATAAAGTTACAAATGTATGCACACACTTTTATGGTTGGTTTCACACATTATTTATAAAGGGTAAGTGTAAAACTAGCAGGCATTAGGAGTAAAAATGACGATTTATAATCAACCAATTGCTTATTTAGATTACAGTTGGTGAAGGCTTCCTCAGCTTATTTAACCGGCAACACCTTTACATGGTTCGTCTCCGGAACCCTTGGGGTGAGAAGGAGTGGAATGGTGCTTGGAGTGATGGGTAAGTTGAAAGGTGAATCAGAAATTATGATGCACATGGGCCAACAGCAATATATACTCCTGGTCATTCCATGACTTATTACTTTACTGTAAAGTACTTGGGATAGAAGAAACACCTTGAGGTTCAGAAAATGAAGCTCTCTTAGAAATACATCTCAGAAATACATCCACTGTTATGTGTTGCTGCTGCAATATGTATAGTCCTTTTTAGTGTTAATTTCAGGTGTAACTAACGGTTTAGGTTTGATCATGAGTAAACTCCCTGCCACTTAATTTGTATTCCAAAGTAATGTGTTCCAAACTAGGGTACATAATATCTTTATTTTAACTCTCAAGAACGAATTACCAGACATCCCAAACTTGAAATTTGTAATCCGTGCATTAAATACTTCCGGCCGATTTTTTTAAACAAGGTTTAGACCGTGGTTAAGAAAGTCCCATTTAACCTTTGGCTATCGCTAGTTTGCGGAGCCTGTCTAAACTTCAACAGTAAACCAGGCCGAAGCGAGGCTTTGTTTTAAAAATCGGCCCTTCGGGTTTAGGTATCCCAGAAATTATTAATTCCTAGAAAGCTTTAAACCCTGGGAATCACTAATTGCAAGGAGAATGTAGTAATCAGTACAGTTGTATCTAACAAATTAATTTTGTCATATTGGAGTCACTTTATGTTAACACTCAACCCTTCAATTGTATTTTCTCTGATTCCTCTGCTTTTGGTATGTATATGTGTTATTTATAAACCCAGGTCAGATGAGTGGAAAAAGCTGAAAGCCAGTGACAGGGAGAAGCTTGGTATAGTTTTTGAGAACGATGGTGAATTCTGGTAAGAGCTCACGCAATAGCGAAAATTTGGACCTTGCATTTGGTTGGTTAAAACCCTAAGATTTTTTGAGCAGATTAAGAACAAAAGTATTGTACTGTCCGTTGAGGAAGTCCTATTATAATATTTCTGCGGGTCGATAAAATCAATGAATGCACCAGATATAATCAGTTTCCAGTCAAGCATAATTTGGGTAAAACATAAGTCGATAAAACAAAACTGTCGAAACTTTCCCCGTTTCTGGTGTTGTCTGTTGTCGTTTCTGAGTGTCTTTTTCTAATTCTTATAAGTTTTTAAAACTGTTCCAAAAGATCCCAGAAACCAAGAATAGATGACAACCCAATATAAGGAGAGTTTTAAACAGTTTTCTATAAATACGTTTTACACATGCTTGACGAAAGGTTGGTTTACCTATGATTATCATTCTTTGGATCTGCCATCCAACAGTAAAGCCTTGTACCCTTTGTTTCCAGGATGAGTTTCGAGGACTTTTGTTCGAACTTCACCAACGCAACCATGTGCCACGTTATCAACACGTCCACTTTTACTCTCCGCAAGACATGGCACCTGTTTAAACACAACTATAACTGGACTCCAGGAAGCAGTGCCGGAGGCTGCGTGCAAAACAAGGAGTCATTTTTGAAGAACCCACAAGTAAGGGTGCTTGATGGCAGGTTTCTTCGTGACGCATGCAGTGGCCGTAAAAACCGTTCAAAATGTTCTCACCTGACCAAGTAATACGATGTGAGATTCAAACGACTTGTTTTATATTGAAAAAAAAAAAAAAATGAAACGTAACCGCTTTTTTTACGCGAAAGTATGCTTCCACAATGCTTTGCGGACGTGACGTGCACACCACCTGCATTTTGACTGTTGCTTGTGTTTTCAGAAACATTGCTGATGTTCGAGAGCCAGTGGCCCAATTCTGACGTCAGAACAAGATTCTATAAAATCCCGCATATTAGGGCCTTTCCATTTGACCAAAAACCCGGAAATTCTGGGAAAAATCAAATAGAACCGCAAGTTTTCGGTAAGAAATTTTTGGAAATTGTGGACAACCTCTCCAGGTTGTCCTCTTTTTTCGAAATATCCGGAATGACCGATGGTCAGTTGGAAAGCGCTCTTAGTTTAAGGGACATGCTGTCCTATTCTCGTGTCCATGCCAGGCCTCTCTCTTCTCGCCGGGGTCCGCGGTTCAAGAAAAGAACCTAGTAACGAGATATTACCTAGGCTGTCTGCTTACCTGACTTACCTCATTTACAGTACGCTTTCACCATCAAAGACAGTGAAGCTGGAGAGACTATGGTGGCGTTGATGCAGGAGGACCAGAGGAAACAAAAGGAGAGCGGTGGGCAGAACTTGACTATCGGCTTCTTCATGATGAAGGTACAGCACTGTACAGTACAAAAACTAGAAAAAAAAAATAGTACGAGCTTGTAGTGCTCGTATCGTTCAGTCAGTTAAACAATTCATTCGGTAAACCAGTGACATATCGTGCATGTAATACATATGAATGCAATACCCGTTAATGAATTCAAAGTAGACCCATTTCGAATGTCACGCCGATTTTTTGTCGAAACCAGTGCAAATTAGCAGAACAATGGATCGCATTTGGTAAAAGTTGAAACGACGCGTCATAACCATGTAGAATGACGTAGCTAACCGTAACTCTCCGTGAAAGCAAAGTATTTGGCTTTGCCGCATGCGAAACGTCAGCTACGTCATTCTTCAAGACGTTTAGCATATCCCTTCAATACCTCGGTCGACTTTACCCCTTGTAAGAGAATCCCCCAAGGTCCTGGATTCCGGCCAAACCGTTGTGGATTCAGAGACCGGCAGCAAAAATGTATGAATAAAGCTTAATATTAATATTAATAATAATAATAATGATAATAATAATAATAATAATAATAATAATAATAATAATAATAATAATAATTAATAATAATAATAATAATTTGTTTGCCCTATTGAAGATATTTTCACAATAGTGTTTCTATTTTACACTTGATAAATATTAGCAGGAGCTCTCAGGAAACCCTGTTGGGCTTTTCGAAGAGAGCCCCTGTTTACAGTTGTGATAACATACACCTATTGATTGTATATTGTTAGTAATGTACTGGATTTCTAGACATAGGGCGAATATACTGTTTCATTTAACCCGCTGTACACAGTGTGGACCTGGCGCTTCTTAGTGAGCAAAAGTCTGTTTGAGGGATTAGAATTCGGACTAAATTCAGTAGTCGGCAAGGGTTCGTTTCGTGAAGTCTTTTAATGATCGTTTGTAGGTCGAAGAGAATCGAAAATATCGCATGCACACGATGATGGAGAAAGCGGGGGACTCGGTTTTCATCAACGCCCGTGAAGTGGTGAACCGGTTCAACTTGAAAGCTGGTCGTTATGTCGTCGTGCCATCCACTTACGAGCCGCATATAGCCGGCCATTTCCTGATAAGGATTTTTACCGAGCGCCGGGCGAATGCCATGTAAGAGCCTTGATTGTTACCTTCACACTCACCTCGTATCAACGTAACGTTGATGTGGATAAGCTGAACGCTGTAGAGGATATGTTGGCTGACGTTTCGTGCGTTAGCTCTTTGTCATTTTTCTCCGGACACAGGACGCAGAGGAGTTTTCGCTTGCTTTCCAATATGTAAAACCCTATATACCCTAGATGAAGGATACCGCAAGACAATTTTATCGCGGGCTGGCAAAGGTTGTACTAATATTTAGCACACACGTACGCCTGTTGCGCGCGTGCGATGAAATCGTCTTGCTGTTTCTTGATGCGCTATTGCAAATAGGGTTTTAGATAATGGAAAACAAGCGAACTCCTCTGCGCCGTGTCTGGACGAAGAGTGAAAATGCTTGAAACTTCAGCCAACACATCACTTTCCTGCGTTCATCTTGCCACATCAACCTTACGTTAATATTTTGTACGTTTCACCGCAGCTCCGATGCATACTAACAGTAGGTCTCACATGGACACTGGTATTTCATTATAACTAAACTAGTGTCGTCACTGTACTGTAGTGGTGCATGAGTTTCTGAACAATGTCTACTTCGCTGCTCCGCGCAGGTTTCTTGATCAAGAGCATTCAACTGGAAGTAAGATCTGGTGCTGCTTTGCTCGGTGCCGCACTCCTGCTTGTGTGGTCTCCGTGATGGTCAAGTCTGCTAACGGCTTGAGCAAGACTGGCACTTTGAGTATGAGTAAGTAAGAGTAAAACTACAGTACGATCCTAATTCTCTTGTTTCTTTCTTTGTTTGTATTTCTTTTTAAACCTCTGTGTGTTTACTTGTGTCTGCCTGTTGTTTGTTTGTTTCTCCCTCCTCTGTCTGTCTGTCCATATATGCCTCTCGCCGTCTAGCTCTGTATTCGTATCCCATCTCTTTCTGTCTGTCTGTCTGCTCTCTTTCTTTTCTCATTCGGTGGGTACAGTATGTTGTACCCAGGTCTCTAAGAAGGACACTTCTCCAAGACGGGCACTTGGTAGGAGCGGTCAGTTACTCTAACTGAACTCTGTTTGAGACGGACACCTGTCTATAACGGACAGTTGGAGCTGATTCCGTGGATGTCCGTCTTAGAGGGAGTTGACTGTAGCTTAATTTGGTAACTTTGTATGTTAATTATCTTCGGTGTAAAAGGTTTTTGAACCAGGTTATTATTTTAAAGTAGGGTTAGGTCAAGGTTTGTTCATTTTCATTTTTTTCCCCAAAATACTGAACCCTTTTACTTACGAATCCTTATTTTCAAACCAGCTCAAAAAAAAAAATGAACTGGGTTCATCAAATTTTTTGGACTTAACGGATACATGTACCAGAATTCTCCTAAACTTAGCGGTGAACTTTCAGCCATTAGTTTGGCTTTTTTTCTGGTGCAAGTGGCATGTTCATTTTACTCACTTCGTTACACAGCTCCCGATCCATACGCCTTGATCAAGTGCGAAGGGCGAACAGTCCGTTTGCCAGTCATGAAGGACACACTAAACCCGCAGTGGAATTCAGGGGCTCTCTTCTACGTTCGGCAGCCAGATACCTCCAGAATAGTTGTTCAGGTATGACTGGTTTTACTTAAAAAATTACTATCATTGCTGATGATGCCCCCAACAACACTGTTACTGGTGTTTAACATCCTTGTTCCAAACAGCCATTGCTGTTTCACTGAAAGATACATGTACAAGTGCACGCGCAAAGGATCATAGGCATTTCTGTGTTGGTTACCCATAAGTCAATTGGATCTGAACTCTCGATCAATCCTATCACGTTGGTGTTTTCTCTTTCCGCAGATCTGGGATCACAACGTTTTCCTTGACAGTTTCATGGGCCAGGCCAAGATCCCTGTCAAAGTCGACAACAAGGTGACAAGCTCAACGATAAAACTAAAAGGCAGACGGCGGCAGCACATGGTGGAGATGCCGGGCACGGTGACTCTTGAGATTTCCTGTCACAACGACCTTATGTCGATATAAAATGGCCGGACCCTTTGAGGCTAGACGTTGCCTTGGGATGGATACCAACCCAAGGAATAGCTCAGTTCTAAAACCACTTGCCGGTTTCTTGTTTTCCACCCCTGACCACTGGCTCACAATAGAGCAAGAATTTTAAAATGGCGGCTTTACTCTGTGATAGAAGAAGTTGTATCCTGGTGCAATTAGCAAACGGGTCAGCTAAAGACTACTGCGATACGGTAATCAAAGTCATGTGATTTTGAAAGTGAGTTATTGCGCCCTCGTGTTTCCCGTGAAGGGCGTCGCTTTGGTTCTTTTTTTCCGGAGTAGGTAAAGCTGAGTTGAGATATAGGATATTATGGTTTGAGGCTGAATTGGTAACCAATAGATCGGCAGTTAATGGTGTCATAGTTAAACTACTGGGCCCGGTTTTTCGAAAGCCGATTAAGCTAATCCAGGATTAACGAAATTCTTTCTGACGACCTCTGCCGATAAAATGCAGGGTTTTGTTCAAATATGGATTAAAAATCTTGTTTTAGCTGAATACGTATATATCAAGGAAATCGTTGCAGGACAAAATCTTCACATTTTCAGGCTTATAAATGACAAGAAAGTTTACACCTAATCCAGGATTAGCCTAATCGTGCTTTGAAAAACCGGGCCCTGACCTGTAGGAGCTGCATGCGCAATGAAGCTATTCTTAGGCAAGACCATTGCATTTCTTATTCCGGGATAGGCCCAAAGAAATCTATCTATAAAATAAGTAAAATAAGTCATTTTGATACCACGGTCAGAGGGAAAAAACTATTTTCGTGTAGAACAATCATGTTTTGTAGTATCTAATTTACTAGGTAAGCTAAAACAAGAGTTTTTGCTTAGATACCTGTATAGGGCTCATATAATATTTTACTCTGCAGTTGAATTTAGAATTCTGCAGGATCGAATGACAAAATAGTTTCTGTGATGTTTTTCATAACGCATCCAACGTATTTAATCTGCTGAACAGAAGTTAACTTAAAGGGGCTTTCAACCACAATCCTCCGCACACCGAAATCCTGGACCCGCCAATTGGCAATCCATTTCTGGTCCGACTCGTTTGAATAAAAATAGTTTCAGCTTTCAATTTATGTTTTTGTTTTCGTGTTGGCAACCAAACCATTTCTAACAACGAAACCTATACACTTCCAGATATAAATACATTTGATTATTTGAGAGAGCCGCTTTGTAGAGGTAAATATGAACTAACGCTAAATACCGGAAGGGCGTTGGCAGTACTGTAGCAAAGCTATGGAATTGTTGTCTTTATCAGACTCTTCCTTACCCCGCTTGCGAGGTCATAAAGAATATTTGAACAAAACTTGAACCAGGTTGTGTTGGTATCATCCTGTTCCTCTAAAAGTCTGGGAATCATAACATCCGGGCCCTCTGTTTATCTGCTACTTTTCTTCTCCATTTGACTCTGTGTGTGTTAGGTTTTTGTTATAGTACGCCGCCTTTTTAGTTGGCTGATCTGAAGTCCCTAAATCTTTGTGGCAATAAGAGCCGAACGAAACCATGCAATATAACACGGGAGAAATAAACGGCCAAGTAATGCACATATTCTCTTTAATTCTTCATCAGTTTACACCCACACTACTTCGATTTACCCTATAGTAATAATATCACGACTCCCTCAGTTTATCATTTTATCCCCTTACTTTAAACAAGCTTTTTCTTGTAGGTGCCATTCCGGCTTTACGTCCCTTGTGCTGGAAAGAAAATTGGCATCGAAATTTAGTAGGTTGGTTGTGATTGGAATATAATAAACAATATGTGTGGCAAAATGTTTCTGAGCCAGCAAGCTTTGCTCTCCCGCCATATAGAAACTTTGGGCAAAAAAACATTTGTGTTTTAATACTGCAGGTCAGAGTTGCTATTTTTATTTGTGGAGCCGGTTGTTTTACTGTTTGACAACAGTTTAGAAGCAAATGCACCACGCGATATTAATTTTCACAACATTCTACAATTAGTTTGAGTTGCAGTGTTTATTATTTCGGTGTACATTATTTGTTATTCACTCTCAAAATCACTATATGATTTTATGACCCATCAAATATTTCCTCCCGCGCGTGATTGGTGGAATCGTGACACGTGACCGAATAACGTCCGCTCGCGGATACACAATATCCGAACACAATTTTATACATTAATCACAAAAACCCATTACGAGATGACTACCAAGGAGGTTGTCATCAATTTATTGGTCGTAAAAGCACTTCCAGAAAGCACCAAAAAGCGTCACAGTCCCCGCGCCATTATTTGCGCTGCGAGAGGAAATATTTGAAGGATAATAAAGACAATAAACTACTTTTGGCTTTGGAAATATATAAACAAACTACTTTTGGCGAGGAAATATGCACGGATAATTGTCCGAGGATATTATCTGTTCCGAGAAGCGAACAACTGTGAGCTTCGAGGAACAGATAATGTCCAAGGACAATTATCTGTGCATATTTCCGAAGCAAAAAGTAGTTTTATTGTCTTTATTATCCTTCAAATATTTCCTCTCGCAGCGCAAATAACGGCTCGGAAACTGTGAAGCTTTTTAGTGCTTTCTGGAACTGCTTTTTCGACCAATAAATTGATGTCCTCTTCAGTAGTCATCTTGTAATGATTTTTGTGACTAAACAAATAGAACTGTGTTCGGATATTGTCAATAAACAGCGTTAGTTCGCCAGGCGGGGGTTATTCGCTGATAACGTTATTCGGTCACGTGTCACGATTCTACCAATCACGCGCGGGAGGAAATATTTGATGCTGTCATAAGCACGGATAATTGTCCTTGGACATTATCTGTTCGCTTCTCGGAACAGATAATATCCTCGGACAATTATCCGTGCATATTTCCTCGCCAAAAGTACTTTAATGTTTATATAGTATAGCTTGGAAAAAAAGTTTAGCCAAACCCTAATTCAGAAACATCAAGTGCATAGTAGTGTCCAAATAGACTGTCCACAATGAGTTGTGTTTGTTTCAGCAGAACATAACCATAGTACTGTTTAGATTCAAGTTTTAAAACTTAATACGAATCGATATTCAAAATAGGATCAGCTTAATATGTTAACCTGTTCTTATGAATGTATTACAAGGAACCGGATTTAAACTACTGCATGTATGACTCTTGTTCTTCCTCTCTTTAGTTTATTTGTGGAAAATTAATCTAAGGTGACTGAGAATGACAAACATTTTACTCACGTTATTTAATCTTGTACACCGCTATGTCGCCTTTTTTACCCAGGTTATTCTTGCTACACTTTTTTCCCACCCCGCCGTCGTCGTAGGTGTTGCCTGCATTTGGTCCACTGTAGCAAGACAACCCTTTCGTACCACCACTGGCAAAGTAATCCCAGCCTTTGGCTTTAGCGAGCTTTGCACATGCTTGGGTGACTTTCTTGCCCTGGGAAGGTGAGTAAGTTCCTGTGAAGTCTTCTAGTAGGACAGGCACAGACAGCGGATCGCCCTCTTTGAAGCAACCCAAATACTCGAGCGCTGAAACAAGTAAAGCATCAATTGCAGTGATTCTCTTTCATCCATTGCTTTCCTTGGTTGTGCGATGAATCAAAATGTTGTCTCAAAAATATACTTATCAAAGCATTGTATGGCCATCATAGCACAGGCGTAGTAAGTATACCTTCCAATGTCATTAATGTTACTGAGTTGTTTGTGGGATTTGTAGTGGTCTATTTATTTCATTTGGGTCAAATTCGCACATCCTTTTATTGTAACATAATATATCTATCTCTATGTCCAGACAAAACTACAAGAAATCATTACATATGAAAATAGAAAGAATAATTACCCTTACAAACCAATTACAAACTAAACTGAAACAAAATTTGACTGATTAACAGAATCCCAGGTAATGCAGCAATCATGTGGCCTTATTGTTGGTCTTGTAACCACAATTGCAACTACAAAGTGTACTGTCTCACCCTAGCTCCAAAGTATTAAGGAAAACCTGCTTATGTCAATCATATTTTACCGGCAAATCAGTTTGTCAGTTGTGTTATCACAGCAATTTGTGAGTGCCAAAAGCGCGGGCTTCCAAGGGAATCCTGGGGCATCCTCCACTGGAAGTTTTTTGAGATTTAAGGTGACTCCGGAGTTTCATCGGGCGCACTCGTCCATGAAAACTTGGATCATAACTTTTTTGGCTTTAATGCGATTCCTATAAAACTTTGAGAAACGTTGCAGCTATCATTCAGCAATACACTAAGATGATAGAATTCAATTTAACTGGGGAAAAATATTTCTGATATTATAGCTTAAGTGGACAGCACTTTTTGAACAAAATTGCACCCAGTAAAAAATGTTGCTGGTATATTTTTTTGTTAAATTACTGGAATCAGCTTACATGTATATTGACTTAATAATACCTTAACCAAGTTTCAGCAAAATCGTTGGAGCAGAAGAGCGGAGGTAATAAAACTATCTAAATTTTGCCATGAATTTTCCTTCTGCTCCGACGATTTTGCTGCAACTTGGGTAAGGTATGAGTCAATATTAGCTGATTCCAGAAATTTAACAAAAATATAGTAGCAAAAAGTTGCTTAACTCTCGGCTAAACTGTCCTTTTCCTGCCTTTCCTGCCCAATCGTGCCTTACTGCGACAATTGTATCATTTTATGTATTGAGTATAGAGTTTGTAAACACAGAAGCGGTGTCCGGAAAATCGGTTTTACTTTTTAGGAATCTTCCCGAGAACGGATGTATGGCATGCATGATACAGTTTACAAAGTACCAACAAAGCAAGAAAATATCATTCTACTTCCATGAGACCTTTACTTTAAAGTTCAGGTCCAATTCAAACAAACTATGAAATACGTGACCGTCAAATATAGCTTCGAAACTTAGCTATTTGCCTTCATTACAGTTCACGGCAAACTACAAGTACAGCAATAAGCTCGGCAAATGTAAATTTACGATTCAAATTTGTTTTCATCGCTCGTTTAGCAGAAAATTAGGCTTGATTCCCCGTATCATTGACAGCGACAACAAATTGAACCTTCTTGGCCCGAACTGAGTGCTTCAGTACAAGGTTCAATACTCCTTCCCAAGGTACACTTGAATTTATTTAAACTCCATGATGATAATTATTTTGGTGATAAACACGGCGTGATTTGGTAACGACTTTTTGGGCTTTGAAACCCGGTCGATAAACTGCCAAACCATATAAATACTTTCCTAACGAAACAATGGCTGCCTTGATGTAAGGTTTTCCAAAAAGAAAAAAAAAAAATTGCTTAATCATCACCATAGTAGATCTGGAACCGGAAGAAGCATTACAGACAGAGACACGGACAGAAGTGACTTAGCGTATTACTGCTCACGGCTGCGCAGCTGCGGCGAGCTTAAAAATGGAGGTTTTTATTGTTTTCCTTTTTCTGGGTCGAGAATCAGCACACGGTGATTGGTTCATATTGTCACGTGATATGCAAATGACGTAAATTGACTTCGCAAACAACTTGAGAGTTGGGCTATTGAATTGCTCGTTACTTGTGTGTGGAAGTTAACTGCATCTGTTACGTTATCTGTCTTGCTCAAGCTTTACGTAGAGGCACACACAACAACGTGTATTGAACAAGAACTGTCTTTTTAATGTTTATCTGCCGAGTACATACAGTTGACTGATGTATCGGTTATTATAGTCTGTTCATGGCATGCTGATCATTCTAAATATCACGATAGGATTATGTTGCGAATACGATACAATACTAAACGGCTATTGTTGTAATTAAACTGCTAGATGTCAAACTGTCACAGCATCCCATCCAAACTCAACACCGTTTCGCTCTGTGGAACATGTACGGATAAACTGGATTTGGTTGCGTTGCTAAGTTCACTGCGGAAATGTGATGGATTCGATTATTTGATGGATACCGCTATGGGATTGCAAATACCTCTGTCGCCGCTAATTAGTTAGTCCCGACGAAACTTTCTGTGGCAACACGAATACTTCTGGGAAGATAACAGGCCGAAAACCAAAGCTACAATGAGCTTTTGCCGTAAAACAAAAACGATCTCACATGCTTTACACTGTTCATGACATAAGTGCTTCTGCTTACCGTACATTGCCTGTTGAAATGTTTCTTTCATTCGATCATGTAGCCTTTGTTTCGCAATGGTCATTGTATACCAGATATGAAAAATACACCGAAATAGTCCTGAGCATTGAGTTTGCAGTCACAGATGGACTGAACACGCTGTGAACAAAACCGCAATAATATTGTAAACATGTCTCGTGTTGGGCTCGTGTTACATTCCTTGCTTTCAATTTTACATTTGTTACAAAGCACGAATACTCGAAAGCCTGATAGAAGTGGAACGCATTCAGTTAAAAAACAAGACAGACTAGTATTGAAGCTAAGGCTGGATTAATAGTGGCCTCTGATTAGAATTAAGTGTTCGAAGTCAAACTGTCAAAATCGATTGTGCATGAAAAGACAAGTCACGCATTACTCAGGTTTACTCGATGGCCAACCGTTTCGCTTCTAAGCGCAAAATGCAGAGTCGCTCAACCTTTAAGAACCAAGTGTATGAGTGTTGTAATGATAAATTTATAGTTTAATCAGGTTTCATTTAAGCAAGGTGTCAAAAACCAAGTTCTCTATACTGTGTGATATATTTCTGGTGAGAAACTGTAAGTCTCTTGGGAGTTCCGCTCTTGTCCCTGCTTTCTATTTTCCCCGAACGAAGTGAGGGAAATACTCACGACACTAATGCAGTAGTATTATCGCCTTATCGGAGACTCCAAGCGGGTCGCCATCTCGAAATCTAATGTTCGTCTGTCAGTCTGTCAGTCTGTCGTGCGACCTCGTCCCCAGTTCCTATCGCGTCGCTGCAGAACCAATAACAAAGGCCGGATCGATCACGTGTGGCCCTGTAGTTTTACTCGCAATAAGAGAAATTAAATTGAACGAAGCAACTACTGTATATCGTAGCTGTGTTCACGAAAATGGAAAACTTGAAAACCGGAAAACTTGAAACACAACAGTCTCGCGAAGCTCGTCTTCAAAAGAGAAGGGAACAGGCACGAGCAAGGGGAAATCATGAAAAGAAAAGAAGAAAATCATGTTATGACCGACAGCACGAAGCGTGCCGAAGAAACGACTCCGCAAAGAGAACAGCGCCTGAAAGCAAATCGAGAGATTCAGACGCCGTTTTGTGTTAAATTCAGATAGTTATTCAGAAAGGACAAGCAACCAAGGTCATTCAGTGGAAATCGAACAATCACCGTGACAAATACATTCTATCCCTCTTCAACTGAATGTATTAAAATCTGCATGCTGATCATTTCCCCTCGAAGTATTGTTTTAATACTCTTCTGTCGCCAGTTTCGGTTACCGTATTCGCTCAGAGCAATCGGAACTTAGAGTCTTGAATGATTTAGTTAGATGTCTTATTTTTTCTTTCAAGACTAAAATGCTGTGTAATCTGACACGCGGTGATTACAGCGAGAATCGTTCACAAGCCCTTTGAAGTATGACTAGGTCTGAAGCCCGTGTATAATTTGAAGTAAACCGTTCATGTTTTGCTTTGATTCTGGGAGAAATCATGCTGTTTTGTTCACATACAGAACAATTCGAGTTCATAAATATGCATGCCAGAGTAAAAAAAAATCGCACAGGAAGCCTATTTAATTGTACTGCCTATGAATTCAAAATTGGAAAATCAGTGTTCCTTTTTTCCCGTACTACGACGGCCGACCAACTTCAAACTTTGAGTATTAAATTTTGAGAACGCGCTTGGCAGACTGTATGAATTAATTTGACGTGCCGACCGTGGGAAATACGTACTTCGTCACGCAATCGATTCTTTTTTCAACGCAAAAGTATAACACACACCATTCTTTTTCTCCTTCTTTTGCGTGTAGCACTTGAGTTCGAAGAAAAGATTGAGTCAACATTTCGGTAAAACAAAGGCTACTCTTGTTGGGAGTTACCAAAGTAAAAGTCCCATCAATGACAGAGTGAGGGGGTATCTGCGATTATCGTATTTCTAGTAGTTTATTCTGCTCTCGACCCAACTAACGCCGCGAGCTCACTGGCAACGCCAGTCTAGTTATAGATGAAGACGAGTACATGTACTTACGAATGCTACATTTTCCTGCCTTGCATTTCTTTTTCTTTTTGTCGTTGCCATCGCATTTTTTGCCCTCACCAGAGGGAGGAGGGTTGGTACACGTGCGTGTTCGCTGTTTCTTTCCCTTGCCGCACGTCACACTACAAGCACCCCACTTGCTCCACTTTGTCCAGCCACCATCAACGTCCTCCACTAAATTTTACATCAAAATTTATTAAGTAGTTCATCAGTTTACCAAAGGTTTTTTTCTTTTTTTTTTTCTTTTTTTTTTCTTTTTTTTTTTTTTTGGGCATATGATCAAACTTAGGAGGGGCGGGCCAAGGGTGGGCAGCAATTCATTTCCATAAAGTAAATTTAAGCATCTTGTTTACTACTATTATTATTATTCTTAATACTGCCAAGCAGTATCTTACAATGTAATTAGACTGGTTCTTGTGGCATACCTGTAAAATAGCTGGACCATCTCGCATGAGGAGATCCTTAGAGCTAAGTGCATTGACCACGCTAAATAAAGTTAATGTTCTTTTAGGGGCAATACTGCAAACAGTTAGAACTGGCACTCACCACACGGTTCCTCGTTACACGCCTTGGTTTTCTCGCTGTCTCCGTCACAATCATCGCCACCACTGGATGGAGGAGGGTTGGTACATGTGCGAGTTTGTTTTTGCGTTCCTCCACCACAAGTCTTGCTGCAGTCACTCCATGCACTCCACGCAGCCCACCCACCATCAACCGCTACAAGAAAAATACATTTCTCGTGACACAACACGCTGATTTTAGTCTGCCCTTTATAATTACACTATTATCTAGATGATACATTATTCTCAAAATCGTTAAATAAATCAATAGCTTTCAGCAAAGCGCTGATGTGAGGTTGTATCTTCTTCGCCCTAGTATCTAAATGTATACATTTGTGTAAAATCATATACTGCACTATTCTATTAGCACATGCCTTTCGCTTTACTTGATTTAGTACTCATATATCAGTCAATTATAGTATATCACTTTGGCACTCGAAGTGCTTGGTAACATTTACACATACATACATATCCTACGTAACTTAAAATAATACGCATGCATTACAGTGACATGTTCCGTTTGCCGCACACCTTTAGAAGTATCCAACGATGTAAACATTAGAACCCATAACATACCTAAATAAATAAATAAATAAATAAATGATAAATTCTCACCCCAAATTCATTGTAACACTCACCGCATGGGTCCTCGTTACATGCCTCGGTCTTCGTGCTTTCTCCTTGACAATTTTGGCCACCGCCTGATGGAGGTGGGTTAGTACACGTGCGGGTTTGTCTTTTCTCTCCTCCACCACAAGTTTTGCTGCAAGCTCCCCACCCACTCCACGCACTCCAACCACCATCCACTGTTACGAAACAAAGCTTACTATGAGCCGTGGGCAGCCTTTTTAACTGAGTGCAAAGTTAAGGGAGTTAAACCACGCTCTAGCTGAATATTAATCATTTTGTGATAGATGAGATAGACACCAGTGTAATGAATATAATACATGGCTTTCAAGGGCGGATCCAGGAGAAAATCTGACCGGTTTCCTAATGGGTGAGCACCGAAAGCGCGAGCTTCTAGGGGGGTCCAGGGGCTTGCTCCCCTTGGAAGAAGTTTGATATTTAAGCCCTGGCCAAACGAGGTGCAAGTCAACGCAAGTCAATGCAAGTTTTCAAACTTGCGCGGACTTGCGTTTCGTTTGGCCACCAACTTGCACGGACTTGCATCGACTTGCAGTGACGTGCAAGGAATTTGAACATGTTCAAATTTTCATGCAAGTCGACGCAAGTTTTTCACCTAAAACAGCGAAAAGCGCGTTAGCAAAGGCAAGTCTAAATTTAAAAAATCAAAAGTAAAAGCCTCCTCATTAAGTTCCAACTCAAGAGAGACTTTGCACTCGGTTTCTGACTCAGAACCGTCTAAAAAAGAAAAAGGTTTTTACAAAACTTGCATGAGCTTGCATCGACTTGCGTCTCGTTTGGCCAACTTTTGCAAGTCGATGCAAATTTTTTTGTCATATCGAACTTGCATCGACTTGCATCTCGTTTGGCCAGGGCTTTACTCTCTAAAACGCCGTTTCCTGCTATTTCCGGAGGATGGGATCTAAATTTTAGAAATTTGGCCGTAGACCGGTGCAAACCAATCTGGATCCCCGCCTGGTTTGTTTAATGTATCTTTATCAACCAATTGTCAAAACATGTTGCAAAGTCCTCTTTTCCCCTACTCAGTAATTATTCGTTGCAAGATCATTTACTCTTTTTCTACCAAAGGAAAAATTTCTACCGTCAAATGAAAACTAAAGGTGTTACCAATCAAATGAAAGCCCTCTATAGTCTACGAATACAATAATATCGTTGTTAAGCAAAGTCTGGTTAAAGAAAAAGGCCAGGTTAAAGGAAAATTGGCAGGGAAGGGGTAAAGACCGCTATTTGTAAAATCGTACATGTATTCAGTATTACTGCCAGGTATTTCGTCTCATTATTGATTGGTATGCATGAGTCACAAGTACCATGCGCACTTACCAGCTGGTGGTGTTGGTGGTATGGCTGCAAAAGACAGAACACTAATTAGATAGGTAAACGACCAAAAGATGAGCGAAAACCGAACGGAAACCCGAGAATCATAAAGCAAACCCTATTTAAAAAGTGAATTTAGCCATCGAAGTACCAGAATTAATTGCTAGGCAAACATATTTTGCAAAACAGGGTATTATGGTATGTCCAATGCTTTTAGTTTTCGAATCACCCAAAGAAACTTTATGTTAAACTAAAAAGTCTCCTCCCAGTTGTATCTAAATTTTAAACAACACAAGCAAGGAAACAACCTGGCGTGATCTCATGAAATAAAATTGAAAACCTACATATTTGTCTCTGTCCTTCTCTGCCTCTCTCCTAAGCGATTTGAGGAAAATTAATTCTGCTCTCCAAACGGTTAACTCGTCCAGAGCTACTGGCTTGTATCTGATCCCTTCATTTCAGGGCTAGAGATGTATTATTAATGCAATGATGATTTTTCGAAGTTTCCTTGAACTCATAAACATAGGTGATTAATAGGCACAGCTACCGGGCGCAAAGGCTTTTGCTTAGTTGCAAGCTGATTAAAACTATCAATTAAAACTATCAATTAAAACTACGATCGTTGGCATCATTTCTCGCTTTTGCACGGTTATTTGTGCAATTTATCGTAAAACACTCGTGTCTAATATAATAAAAAGAAAATTACACGGCGGCTTGAAGATATGGATTTTATTTTCGAGTGGTAAAAACAATATTTTACTCACTCGCGAAGCGCTCGTTCGTAAAATAATGTTTTTACTACTCGAAAATAAAATTCATACCTTCGCGCCGCCGCGTAATATCATATATATATATATAAACGGAAACATACCACGAGGATTGGTGCAGTAGCGAAGTTTACATTCTGGAGTCCCCTGGAGCCCGTATACATAAAAATCCCCACAGTTTCGCACTTGTATATTATTGCTCATGAAACAGCAATCGCTGCCCCAATGATAGCAGACTTTACGGGTGACCGTGCCCTCGGCAAAGGTGGGATGTCCTCCAACAAGGTAACCCGAGGCGTGCGTGCGACAGCGTTTTGCAGGAATGCAGGTGTCGGACATTGCAATGCCACCAGCACCAACAAAGCGGTACCATCCATTAGGTAGTTCATCACGGTCACATCTTGTATCATCATCAACGGTTTGATAAGTATCATCCTCTGATCTACCAGGCTGATTCAATTCTTTATAAACTGCCGTGTCGCAAACATCTCCAACTAAAATACAGACACATAAACTCCGTCATGATATGACAAATAAACAAACAAACTGCGTTTGTTTGGACAGAATGTCGTAAACATGGCCAACGTAATTACAGAACAATCAGTTGTGCGAGAAAGAAAATTAAAATGTCACATGTTTGTCTGGGTAATCAAGCCATTGATTAGTCATTTTTCCTCTCTTTTTTGTAACTTGATAAAATAAATAAGTACAAAGACATGGTTTTGTGTTCTTACAGGTGTTAACGTTTAGTTATTTTATAAAATCATGTCGTGTTCTCACAATATCCCGGGTGTTTAAATAAGGTGTACAAAGACATGGAAACGCTAGCCTGCAATGCAGGCGTTCTGAGTCGATAAGTTAGTTTAGTTGTGACAAATGTGACGAAGGGGACAGGGGTGGGGCAGAGGAGGGCGAAAAGAACGCCTGCGTTCCAAATATAGAATAGGAATTTCTGGTATGGCTCAATGATTGAAACAAAGCAAAGTAAAATGTTTAATATGTTTTAAAATTTCTTTAACCCAATTCATTAATTGCTCTTTTTTTTTACTGTGACTGCCTCGATCGTTGACAAACCTCTCAACTTTGACATGATTCATTGTTGTTCAAATGTTTTCATTTCCTTGTTCATCGGAATAATCCCCGAGCGTAAGCGAGGGTAATAATCACAATGCTAATGCAGTAGTATCGCCTTTCTTGGAGACTCCAAGCGGGTCGCCATCTCGAAAGTTAATGTTCGTCTGTCAGTCTGGCGTACGACCTCGTTCCCAGGCTCTTAGGCCAGAACTGTAAACCACCATTTTTATTGGTGACATGCGAGAGTACGAACGGAAGTGATTTTGTACAACAAGATGCAGATACAAAGCCAAGCAGTTCGACGGACGGCTGTAAACTGCCCGGATATTTTGCCAGTGTATCGGAGGCAAGCTTGCTTGCCGTGAAACGAATTCTTCAAGGCATTGACTGGCCGACCTGAACACGATCCCAGACGCGTGTTAAAACGCAGACATTTCTTCAGAAAGGAATAGCAAAATACAGTCAGTGGAAATGGAACAATCGCCGTGGCAAATTTTACCTTTTACAATAACAGGATTGTAGTTTTCAGAATCCAAGTTTTGACAAGATGACGACGCACATACAATGGAAAGTGGAATTTTCGTACTACTGTACGAGGACTGCTCTATACAGTGTATTTTGAAATCATTGAATACGTAAACAATAGTGTTTTGGGTTTTATTTCCTTTGCTGGAAAAGAACAAAAACTATGGCTTTCAGGAACCGGTGAGTTTTGAAAAATTACATCAGTTAACGTACAGTACGCGTACGCTATTTTAGGCGTTTACACGGTACCGGATCAATTTGGATCCGGTACGAACCAGACCGGTGCGGATCTGTTTACACGGTACCGTTTCTTCCCGAGGGTTCGTTTACACGGTGTTTATACGATGCCGGCATAATTTGGAACCGGTACAGGTACAGAGCTGCACCTGCTTTTCTGCAGGTACAAAACTTGTACGGATAGGCGGTACAAAATTCGTTAAACACGGTTTGAAAGGTTGTTGTCGGTTCAAAATTGAATCCTTGCCAAAATTCACACATTCCGAGACTTCGAAAGCGTATAAACAAGCGACTCTCGCTTTGACAGTTCTAAATTTGTTACACTCAAAGAAGCGTATTAAATTGATAAAGTAAAAAAAAAAAAACAAACAAACAAACCATACACGTATGTGCTTGGTTGGAGTAATCGCGGCTTTTCTTGAAAATCATAGAGCCGTTTTCGGATGACTGTCGAAAACCAAAACCAAAGTGATCACACAGGCCAATCACAGAGACTGAGAGAAAACAGTTCAGCCAATTGGAAACCAAAGTAATTTGCGTTTGGTTTTACTTTCCAATCAGCAGTGCGAGTACACGCCATCGCTTGCGTGAGAAGTGTTTGGTTTTGGTTTTGGTTTTGTTCTTGATTGGCTGAGCATGCTGACAAACTCGTGTGGACCAATCCGAAAGCGAAGCAAACGCAAAACCAAAGCAATCACACAATTACTTTCGACAGTCATCCGAAAACCGCTCTAAAAATTTCGATGGTGAAGATCGACTTCGCTGACTGGGCAAAACTGATCGAGTCACAATTCTAGTTGCCCTTTTCCTGGCTTGCGGGTCTCGGGAGTATTCCGTAGTTGCGTGCAAAAGTTGTCTCGGCGAATTTTGGAGTTCAGCTAGTGTCCACGAAAACTTCCAGACTGTGCACGTTTTCTGAACTAAACCAGACTTCGTGCGACAAATATTTTTTCGCCATACAACCGTGGTTTGTAACAAAGATTTTAAAATAATTTCCAAGCGGAAAATAAACAAGAACCCCGAAAACCCACTACGGGCGAGGGGATATCTGCGATTATCGTATTTCTAGTATAATTTGCTTCCAGAACTTCTTGTCAGTGCACCATTTTATGTCTTTTTTTTAATTAGCTCATCTTCAGGACAGCCAGTCGGTTTTGCCCAGGGGCATTATGAACCAATCACTGCGCGCGGTTTCACCGGAAGTAACGAGGCAGCACACAATGTTCAGTGCTTGTCCTGACGCAAAGCAGGCACACTGTGTTGCAAAAATCAAACGAGGGACACTGTATTGCAAAATTACCCATCAAGGTGACATGTGATGGAACCCAAGGAAGCAAACAAACCAAATACTTCTTCCGGGGAAGCAAAGAAGGTGGGTAATGACAACCAACTTTGGTTTATAAGTACAAAAAAGAGTACCAAGGCAGAATCAAAAGCGAGTTCCTACTCGTCGACACTCCATTCTTCACTTGGGTTCGGCTTTGATGAATATTACATTATTTTATTCAAATCATCCTCAATTATTAGTAGTATACAGTGACCTCTAGTGGCGAATTTTATTAATGAGCTTGCAGGGGGTATGGGGTAAGTGACGTAAGAGGGGGTACGTATAATAGTGACGTAAAGAGTTGCATAGGTAATAAGATATAAAAAGTTTTTTCCTTTTTCATTTTCCTGGACCAAGACTCGAACTGGTGACCTCGCGCTCCGGAGGTGCATAACTTACCACTAGACTACCGACTCATGTTAACATAATGATGTGATAATTTAGCTAGTGATGAGTGATTGAAAAAAGAGATGCAAATGTGAGGTAAGAATATTTTATTTTCTTTTGTCAAAGTTTACATATGTCTTATACCTCTGCGTCCGAGCGCTTTAGTTCCAACATTAGGTTTTTGAATTGTTTACGTAATTCTTCTACACGTTCCCGCTTTTCCTTGTCATGTTTCTTGCATTTCTCTAGAAAGTCTTCGTGTCCTTTTATAGTGAATTCGTACATCTTTCTGTGATTCAGCAAGATTTTCAGTTTTTTGTTGAACTGTTGTCCGTCTTCGTTATATTTGATGGCTTTCTGAAGTTGCTTCACGGACTCGTCGATCTTGGAAACATCCACAGGATCACTACATGAATTCTTGTTGCTTTTCAGAAGCCGTCTCTTTTCCTTGCGTAATTCAGCAATGTCTTGTTTGTGTTTGATGATTGCTGGGATCTCTTTGATTTTGCGTCGAAGTTCGGAAATGTCTCCCTTGATCTGCTCTAATTTATCAGCAGCGTATCTTATCTCGTAGAGCGGGTCATATTCGTTCTGCCAGGAATTCATGACTGTAAATGGTTTGCATCCGATGTTTTGAACCTGATCTTATATACGATCTTGGTCTATTGTTTATAAAATATCGCCGATGATTGGTATACCATTGAATGGTGAATTAGCACCTAAAAGTAATCCTTTGCCTTTTTGTTGTTTTCTTTGACGAACAGCTGTGCGCCGACGTCTTTTATCTTTCGCTTTTTGTTGATCTCTTTTCTGAACAGTGGATGAACGGGCCGATCTGATAGTTCTCATTATGTCCTTCCACGGAGCGTTAGCATCGATTGTTATCCGCATGATAATTGTCTTTTAGTTTTTTAAGATCATTCTCTTATTTATAGTTTTTCAGGTTGAGAAAACTTGTAATGTACAGAAAAAAGGAAAAAAAGACAATAGATGATCAAACATGTTTGTACTTGCCCCGTAATGTATGTGAGACAAAGAAAGTAAACTTTGTATAGCTTGACTACGCGCAAAAATTATTTTTACACTTTAGCTATCCTATACCTGTTCAGTGCTTTTTGTTTGCAAACTGAACAGGACACCACGAACTGATATACCTAACGTCTCCTTGAGTTTATCGAAATGTTTAGATGCGCCGGATGCATTCCAGCCGTTGCTGAATAAGCTCTTGGTCACTTTTTCCACACTTATTGCTCAGTTCTGTGTCAAAATACTTGTCCACACCATTGACTGCAAGGCGCCGATATGGTAAGATATCACTGCTAACCGAAAGAAGAGCTTCAGAACTGATTCAAGACATTGTGATACTGTGAAGTTGAGAGAGGGTTTTGTTCGCTCATATTATGCTGTATTCTGATTACAATATAATAAAGGTTCATCAAACCTTTCATACTAAACAATAAGTGATTGTCATATTGAGTATGTATTTGAATTTGTTAAGTAAGTGTTTTTGTCCATTACTAAACAAATAAAGCCTGCGTTCGGATCGGTACATTTTGTTCGTTTCGTTCGTCAGAAACTCACTGCCGGCATGCATTTGAGTCGGTAAATAATTTTTATACTCAGAACAACAGAATCAGTGGATGTTTGTAGAGTCGATATTGATGAAGAGAATAAGAAGAAAGATGGCCAAAGCTTATTCTGTAGATGCATCTTTTGATCTTTTGTCTTCGTTCACCGGATTTAATGTTCACTGATTGTCTGCAAGATTTGACTGAAACCATGAAGTGAAGCGGGGAGATAAGGAGAAGGTTTCTTTGCGAGAAAGTACAGGCGAAAAGACGTGACTGTCTATTTTGAAGTAAGCATCTCGGAAAAGGCGTATGTTGCATAGCCTACTTCTGCTATAACATTTATTTGCTTCGACAGACTTACTCTGCTTCCCCCACTGACGATCTTTGCGTCTTTAGGCAAGGTTTTACAAGCGTTACGTGAACTACAAAACCTGCGAGATCATATAGGCAACTCGCAATAAATAATCCTTTTGTAGACTAGCTATTGTACAACTTTCAAGTAGAGTGTTTTTCGGGGGCTGTTGATCGTGTAGCTAAAGGTGTGAATTATGATTTTAAAAATCATTTGAAGAGTGCCGTTGTTGAAAAACATAGCACACTGATGAGTTGATATTAAACAATCGCGTCTTTTAGATGGTGTATGTGCTAAGTTATTTATTATATTATTTTTGTTGAGGTTAAAGGGAGCTTCATAAAAAGGGAGGAGTTGATTCTTAGTTGAAAATGCTATTCGTGGTGATATTCAAATATGAGCGCGGGCAAAGAATACACTAAACTGATCGGTATACTTTCAAGTTAATACAGCAAGACCGTAAGGCTAATGGCTTCAACAAGCAAAGGCTTTATTTTCTAATCAGAGCCAACGAGGGATCTTGGCGGATCGTAAACTCTTTCTTGCCCGATGATTTGTGGCGGAGCCTTCCGATTTGCTAAAAACATATGCCTTCTATAAAAGTATTTAACAAGCAGACATGAAGAGAAAATAACATTCGTGAGCTGTTTTCTTGGTAGTTAAAAAAACAACTATGGAACTGAAGGAACCAGAGACATCCACGAAATTTACTGTTTGGTCATTTGCTAAAGACGTAATTGAATTCGATGTACTCGAAAATCCACCATGGCGTAACAAAAACGAAAGAGAATCACCATCTACGGTCAGTGAAATGGTCAAGGACATTGCTGCTATGCAGGAGCGATGGATCTCTTTGAGAGAGAATTTTGATCCAGGGTCACGGAAGGAACGCGATTTCTTGGCGCGTTTTATTTATCACGTTAACGCTGAAGAAGAACACGGTTGCCGATATAGTGTAGAAGAAGTTGAAGAATGCATCTTCTTGGATAACAAATCGACCGAGAAAACATTACCTGAACAAGAAACTATCAACATTTACAACGCTCATTTCTACCTGAAGCAGGAAGTTGAAAATGAAGAACAAACCCTGTTGAAGGAAGGGGAGGAGAGCCTTCCTGGTTTCCTTGAACTAGACTTACTTCAGAATGTGCATAGAATCATTTTAAATAAAGTCTCATTGGAGAGAGGCGGAACTCCACCAGGCCAATTGAGCAGAAATCGCCGGAAAACAAAATACAATGGGGAAGAATACGAATACAAGTATCCGGAAGACATGGAGGAAGCTGTCATGACTCTGCTTGATCAATACAATTCTCTGATTAATTCGTTAAAGATTGAAAGCAACAAGGAAGTCAGAGTTTACAAACTCTTTAAGGTTTGTAGTTGGCTGATTTTTGAGCTGCTAGATCTGCATCCATTTGGTGATGGAAATGGAAGATTATGCCGTCTTCTATGCAGTTATGTGTTGTCGGTGATGACCCCATTTCCAACTTCGATCTATAACATATGGAGGCCTTCCAGCAGAGATGATTATGTCCAAGCCTTGGTTGACACCAGGCTTAAGTACAACAGAAAGCCTAGAAGTCTTGCAGCGATGATTATAGAATGTAACTGGTATGGATGGAAAAATTTTCTGGAAGGTTAATTGTCAAACAAAGACTTACGCGTTCTTTTATAATTGCGTTTTATTTTTTTATTATTTTATCTGTGTAATTTCACTTTTTTAATATTTGAATAAAAGATTCTTAGTTAGTTCAGTTTAAAATAGAAATGGACTTTTTGTAAAACAAAATACGGCAGTCGCACATAGTTCAAAAAATAAGTAATAAAGTCTGTATATCAGTCAATGACTCTTCAAGTGTTGATCTATCTTTCATAACATGAACCTTATATAGCAGATGAAAACTATTTTCTTATTTTTTGATCACGATAAAAAAAGCAACCGCAACTATGTCAAACTGTTTGTTTTACTTCCTTTGATTAGTGTCAAATCACAATTGATAAACAGATGTTTTATAAATCAATATTTCAGATTATAACCTATTTCTGTAATCAATTTCTGATCCGAAAAAAAGTGTTTCTATACTGAAGCTGATTCAGCGATGAACGGCGTAAACCCTATCAAGCATAGTGTCACCCTGGCCTCAATCTGCAATTCAGTCTACCGTGTACAACACAGGCCAAAGGATACTATGCCGTACATCCCAGTTAACGGCTACCGTCCAAAGGTACGCTACTCTTGGAAAGCGATGCAGTGGCTGAGTCTTTTGAACAAGCGTCCAGAGTATGATGGCCGAATTCAACATGCCATGAATCGAGGTTAATATTTTCCACAAGACGCAAATGTTGGTCACTTAGATGGCTATGATGAGCAGACACGCACAGTGATGAGCTTTCTCGGATGTTACTGGCACTCGTGTCTCAAGTGCAATGACCCAGACACCATATCCCCCCACAGTGGTGCCAGCATGATGAATGTGAACCGAAAGACAGAGGAGAAGATAGAGAAGTTGAAGCAAGCTGGTTATAATGTCATCACAATTTGGGAACACGAGTTTGACGAATACCTTAGAGATAACCCGGCTGAGGCAGAAGAGGTGAAAGCAATGCCATTCGTCGAGCCAATGAATCCTAGAGATGGTTTTTATGGTGGACGTTGTGGATGCACTAAAGTATGGTCGCGTGTTGGAGGGGAATGTCCATGTAACCGTGGAGAGAATTGCAGCCACCCATCCATCATTCATCAGCGATACTATGATTTCACATCATTATATCCAACCTGTAACCGATGTCTTGGTGACCAGATGGACCCCTATCCTGTCGGTCATCCCACAATCAAGTCGTACATTGACGTTCAACATGGTGGCGGTCTACCACTGGACATATCTAATGTATATGGTATGGTCAAATGTGATGTGCTACCTCCAAGACAACTGTATCACCCTGTCTTACCATATCGTTGCCAGGGTAAACTGATGTTCCCACTCTGTGCTGAATGCGCAAACTTGCAGTCACAACGGTACTGCACTCATTCAGATGAGAAGAGAGTCCTGCGCGGGACATGGGTTTCTGAAGAGGTGAAACTGGCTCTTAGCATGGGTTATCGTTTGGTCAAAGTGTGGGAGACGTGGCACTTTAGTCGCACTAATGCTGAGCTATTCCGATCGTATGTACAAAAGTTCCAACGACTGAAGCAAGAAGCCAGCGGCTGGCCAGCTGATTGTACGACACCTGAGAAGCGCAGACGCTATGTTGACGATTATTTTCAACATGAAGGTGTATTGCTCGACTATGACAAAATCGAAGTAAACACAGGCAAGAGGAAAATATCGAAGCTCGAGTTGAATGCGTTATGGGGGAAGCTCGGCGAAAAACCGAACAAAGTAAAGACGGTATATCTGTCAGAGCTGGAAGATTGGTTGGCTATTGCGACTGATCCAAAGTATGATGTACACGCTGTGTACCCTATTGATTCCGAGACCATTCAAGTCATGTACAACACACGAGATGAGTTTCTAGAGACCTTAGATGATGGGAAGCATACATCTGTGGTGATTGCTGCGTGGACAACATGGCTGGCCAGAAAAAAGCTGTATCTTGAAGTCTTACATCCGTTGGGTCAAAGACTAATGTATACAGATACGGACAGTGTAATTTTTCAAGTCTACGAGGGTGAGAGAAGTGACAGCTTCGTTCAGACAGGTCCATACTTTGGTGATCTGACAGATGAAGTCGGTGGGAAGGATATGCTTGAATTTTGTTCAGGGGGTCCTAAGAATTACTCGTATCATCTGGAAGACAACGAGTGTGCAGTCAAGGTGCGAGGTCTAACGCTGAACTACCGTGCGTCACAACAAGTGAACATGGACGTAATGCGAGAGACGATATGGAAGGTAGTAGGTGATGTACAGACTGGAAAGGCTTCTGATGTTGCAGCAAATCAATACTCTATCCCCGTGAGATATCCAAACAGTATCGTTCGAAAAGGCAAAGGAGACAAGGCTGTGATGGCTTGAGATTTGGTCAAACGGTATCAAGCTGTTATCAGCAAACGGATGATGGTGGCGTCACTGATTGGAAGTGGTGAAGCTCACAGTGAACATTGGAACCCTTTTGACACTTTACCCTATGGAACATGTCGACCAACAAACTAGTCATGTAAAATAACAATGAGCTAGGAGAAAGAAACATGAGAGTGTGAGCAAAGTAACTGTAAACATCCACTCCGTTGGACATGTATATAACAAAGACAATTCTCATTAAAAGACAATTATTTTCATTCATGCGTCTGTGTCTGTGTCTGTGTCTGTGTCTGTGTCTGTCTGTGTGTGAGACACAATGAGAAAAGACGAGAGAACTTCAAAAGACATAGGACAACGTCCTCGATTGATCACTGATCGAAAGCCTTGGCAGCGGATCATTTATCACACTTATCAGCCTAAAGTCACACTGCCCACACGTCGGAAAGCAAGCGCTAAGCAGATAGACAACTTTTTGACGGAAGTCTATACCAACCCCAGCAGCCCATTTGCTTTTATCGGTGCTCGCGAGTTTGTTAATAAAGTTCATGAACACTACGGAGTGGACAAAGTGCGTGCTCTTACATGGTTAAAAAAACAGAGGGTATATACCAAACAGCGTCCATCACCTGTTCTCAAGCGTCAACGAGGTGATCCGACCTATGTAACTGGTGTGAATGAAGTGTATCAAGCCGACTTGCTAGACATGTCGCTGTTTTCGAAGGAGAACGATGGTATTCGCTTTTTGCTAACAGTCATTGACGTAATGTCTCGATACGCGTTTGTGCGTCCACTGCTAGACAAAACTCCAAAGTCAGTCACTACCGCATTTAAGAATATTTTAGAACAAGCGCGAGATCGCCCCCTGTCGTTGCAAACAGATCGTGGGACAGAGTTTGTAAACAGGAATTTTAAGCAATGGCTTAAGCAAAGATACATTCGACACTGGAGTACTCATGGTTCACACAAGGCGACAATAGTGGAACGCTTCAATCGAACAATCAAACAATCCATTGTAGATTACATGGTTCATACTATGCAGACGCGATATGTTGATCATCTCCAGAATTTTGTGAAGGCCTACAATGCGCGTAAACATCGAAGTATTGGAATGGCTCCACAAGACGTCACGATCTGGAATCAGTATAAGGTGTATAACCGTCTCTATGGTCGTTATCTGTATAGCAAGAAACCAAAGCCAAAACCTGTGCTATCTGTGGGCGATCATGTTCGACTCAGTGTAGAGAAGGCCAACCCGTTTCAACGTAGTTACTATGGTAGATGGACAGAGGCTATCTATAAAGTCAGACGCGTTGTTAAGACTCTTGCAGTCCCTCGTTATCTGGTCGCTGAACTGGACGGTTCGCCTATAGACGGACGCTTTTACGCAGATGAATTGCAAAAGATTGAGTGGAATCCAGGACAACTCTTTGCCGTTGAAGACATTCTAGATCGACGAAGAAGACGAGTTGGTCGACGTGTAGTGAACGAAGTGCTAGTGAAGTGGCGTGGCTACGATTCGTCCTACAATAGTTGGGAGCCTTATAAAAACATTCGACATCATGGCGTCGGTCATGATTGATGAAAAAGTAGATTTGTTTAGCAATGCCAAGTCTGCTCTGGTAACGGAGGACAACAGACCTGACAAATTTACAAATGCTCTGCCTCGTGCCTATCATATGAATGCTATGGAAGTAGCTGTTAAACGCATCACGTTTCCTGCTTCTTGGAACCAAGTACCTCGCAAGAGCCGTAGACAATCCCTATTTGCAGTCACTACGCGGGAAGTCCCTGTTTTAACAGAACGGATTCAAACAGAGGATGGTGTTTGTGAGTGGTTCAGTCATATCAACAAACGAACAACTATTCACACACTCCAGTGGGAGCACTTCAAAACCGTTCAAGATGTAATAGATCAAATCATGCTACAGATAAAAAAGGCCTATCCACCATCAGAAGGTTTCGCATCACCGCAAGTGAGAGTGAACAACAACAACGATCATTTCCTGGAATTGGGCAAACACCATGAAATATTTGTAAATGGTCCTCTCCTAGAGCTGCTTGCGTACACTGAAAATTCACATAAGTACAGTATTCCCTACCGACTATTTCATGATACGTCAGAGAGAAGTACAGAAGGTGAACTCGTGCCTGAAATCGAAGCAAGAGCGATGAAAGAAGCTAATCCTAACATTACATTGGAGCCGAATCAATGGTGGTGGTTAGGACAGCACGAGAGCGCGTCTAATGCAAGTCAAGGAGGCCTTGGAATTCCTGTTGATCGTAAAGCTAATCTGTCTGGATCTACAAACCAATTTCAACGATTTCTGGTCTACTGCGATTTCATTCGAAAGCGCCTTGTCGGCGGTGGTGAATACAAACTATTAGCAGTCATAGCTAATCCGGGACGTCCAGAAGGTATCAGTTACTCTGTGGAATATGCTAACCCGTTGTACTATCCGGTCCTGGATCAAACCATCAGCAGCATGCAGATCGAGATAGTAGACGATAATGGCGATGCAATTGACTTTGCCTGGGGGAGTACAAGCCTGCTGTTGCATTTCCGAAGACGAAGCCCTGTTGGCTATCATCTATAAAAGAAAATGTGTTACTTCTCTTTCTTCAAATGGTACAAGGAAAGTGTCCAAAGTGGTTTTTCGTATAAGACACTATTTTTTCTTTTCAAGACAAAAAGAAAAGCTTGTAGACATGGTACATTCAATGTACAAGTATAACCGTCATCGTGGTATTATCGCATACCCGCAGCTTGGTGGTCGACGAGGTTTTGCAATAGACTATCCTATTAATGTTCCAGGTCAACGTGGTCGTGGTATTGGAAGTTTTCTCAAACGAGCGGGGCGTCGCTTTACACCAGTTCTTAAGAATATTGGTAAACAGGTCCTGTCGTCAACTCTCCCTGAAGCTCATGGTCTGATCACCGATGTGTTATCCGGGAAAAATCTCAAACAATCACTGAAAGCGCGTGGGCGAAACGCTGCAAGAAAAGCTATCAATGTGGGCAAATCTAATGCTAGCGAACTACTCTCAGCTGCTTTTCAATCGGGATCTGGCCGTCGACGACCTAAGCGTAGAACTAAGACAAGAAACAGAAGACAAAAAGGTGGAAAGAGCGGTATCTATGCCTCTCAGACACCTCTCGGGACTTATGGATACACAGGAATGCATGACAATATATTTCTGTAAAAAATATGAAAGGGTATAAATAAAAGACACTTTCACTAATATGTTTCACATTTTTCATTTTCGACTGATCAACTTGTCAGCATCATCATGAAGCGCTCTATGCCTACACTACAACGGGGCGGACATAAAGGTCCGCGAGTACAGAATGACGGTCTCGACATATTCTCGCACCCTCCTGTCGACTTTTCTATTTTTGGTAATGAGCCAGTTAAAGTTCAACCGATTAATGATAGCACCGATCCGTTGGAGTTTAACATTTACTCGGCCAACAAATGGATTGATATTAGCAAGTCGCAACTACACTTTGCCGTGAAGATTACCAAACCAAATGGTGCAAACTACACTGCTGAAGATAATGTGACCTTCATCAATAACATGGCATTTTCGGTCTTCTCCCACGCCGAAATAAAAATAAACGAAAGAAAGGTGACAACAGCCTCTGCGCGATCCTTCTGTCTCATCCAGTGGTTCCTTACATTCTTCGGTCTCTCAGATGTCGCAAAAAAGACGTGGGGAGTCTTCCAAGGCTGGTATTCTGATACGAGTGGTAAACTGGATGTCTATGATGATACCGATACAGGACGTACAGAACGGCTTGCTCTGACCAGCGCGAGTAAAGTCGTACACTTAACAATGCCGATGAACCAGATTCCTGTGTTTTCCGTGGATAAATATATCTTACCGCAAGTTCGGATTAATATCAAATTGTATCCTAACAAGCCGGCCTTTTGCCTCCATGCTGAAACAATCACAGATGCCATTTTTACATTTGTCGGTAAGCCGTACTTGACTGTGTATCACCCGTTAATCAACCCCGAGCTGGCATTACCTCTGGAGACGAAACTATCAAGTGCTTCCCCAGTCAAAGCTCACTACACTACGGACAACATTGTGCTGAGGGAATTCACACTCACCAACGGAGTAAAAACACATAACCTATCAGAGGTGGTGGCAAATGGGCCAATGCCGAAGAGAATTATGTTGATGCTCTGTGACCAGGCTCATTTTGAAGGCAGTTACAAACACACTCCTTTTCAATTCAAACAGCGGAATTTGGTTAAGATTGAGACAGACGGAGATGGTGGGTGGGACGAGCTGAAGTTGGACGACGCCAGTGACTTGTATGAAGGTTACCGCCGTTTCATACGAATGCAAGAAATGTCTGGTGTCGGGTGTGAAATCACCTATAATCAGTGGAAAGAAGATCACTTCATACAAATCTTTGAGTTTACACCCGATGATGACTATACCGATACAGTTTTGTATGATTTGCCCAACGGTTCTCAACGCTTCGTACTCACTTTTGATGATGCACCTGCTCCCAACACTAAAGCATTGTTTTTGCTAGACTACAGTGCTGTCATGGAGCTGGATATGACAGGTAGCATCACCTTCGAGGAAACAGTATAAAAAGAGATGAAGGATACGTTTTGAGTAAAATACAGAGAGCATGGCGAATGTTGCACCTTTGTGGACCAGTCAAATAGATTCAGTCCTGAATCACCATCCTTTGACCGAACACCTTTTCCGAGGTACCTTTGCTTGTGACCTGCTGCCAACGCCGTTCGATGGATACACACATTTTCAGCCATGGATATGTGTAACTAATACACAGCCATCAACGCAAGCCGGAGAGCATTGGATATTGTTAGGAAGCGATGAACCCACTACATTAAACGTGTTTGACAGTTACGGAATGGATCTGTTGACATTTTACAATAATCCCTGGATCAGTAACTTTGTCAAACATTTCCGTCATGTTGAGCAAAATACCAATCAATATCAAGGTTGGACAACCAATGTCTGTGGACACTATTGTATTTACGCTGCTGCTCATCGAGGATTGCTGGGCACATATAATACTAACCATATGGATATCATCCCAGGGAAACCGAACAATAACGATCAGTACGTGGCCGATGTGGTCTCGCATTGTCTAGACATTGTTGATAGTATTCCTAATACACCTCTGTCAGGGCAGGGGTGTTGTGCAAGGACTCAATGTAAGCGTCTCGCACGATGCGCATCAAACTAGGATAGAGTAACGAGAAAAGTTATAAAAAGCATGTAACCATTGATCAGTTTTCATCTCACTCTGTAATGATGGCATTAGCACCGCAATCAATAAACACCAAGTTTAAACATCCTGCTCGTATTCTTGTCTGCGGTCCAACCAATTGCGGTAAAACAACACTTGTGACGGACATCTTACAACGGTGGAAATATTTTTTTCATCACCCGGTCACACGGGTTGTCTGGTATTATGGAGCTTATCAACCTGGATACAATAAGCTCCTCCAGTTAGGAGTCGTTGAACTTCGGGAGGGTTTGCTTGAGTCCATTGACGAAGACTTTCCTGAAGCAGCTCCAGAGAATGAAACACATATAATCGTCTTAGATGATCTAATGAAAGAAGGAGTCAAGGATAGCAACGTATTGGACATTTTTACCAAGTGGTCGCATCACAAGAACATTACGGCATTCATGCTGACTCAAAACCTCTATCACCAAGGGAGACATTCAGTAGACATTTCACGAAACGTGTCTGTAGCCATTTTTATCATCGAGCTCCGAAACATTCGTGTTATTGAACGTTTCTTGCACTCCAGTTACAGCAAAGGTCAGGTTAACCAAATCATGCGCTGGCTAAGGCGTAAAACGGTCAACAAACCGTACAGTAATCTGATGATAGACTTTGATATGGCTACAAATGACAAGCACCGCATACGACTTAACATCATTCCGACAAAGGCGCGCGGTCTCACTCAAGTCTTTATCCCAAGCAAAACTTGGTAGAATAAAGAAAGCTATATAAAAGAAAGCAACTTCAGCAAAGACCAGTCTTCATCATGTCTCTTGCCAAGAAAAATACACGGAAAATGCCTGTGCGTAGAGGACCAACACCACTCATGAGACGTCACTCTGCATTTCTTCGTAAGTTTGCTGAAAATCCGAGTCATCGCACAATCGATAAAACGGGGGTGAGTCAACTTCAGGCATTGCAGGAAGTACTACAAAACGTCAAAATGGGGAATATTACTATCCCACCCGAAGTCATAAAAGGCGTCAATCGAGTGCAGTTGGGAAAAAGCCTCGAGACTGCTTGTAACTACCGGATCAAACCACAACGCTAAAATCTCTCTTGATCGGAAACAAGCAAACAGGCGGATTCGCATTGGCAGCTTTGGCTCGAATTGCAATCCCTATTGCCTTGGATCTTCTAACACAAGGTCGATAGTACACACACCAAGAATCAAAACAGGAAATAATGGATGATGATGAGAACTCGATGGTGATCGTACCAAGTCGATTTGTGTCTCAGGACTGGGTTAATTATATGTCCACACCTCCAAGCAACCGCCGCTATTCACCTGCAGAATCAGGAGCCCGACTCAATCAGATCTTAACATCGGATGAAGGGATTTTGGAAAAACGAAGCAATTTCCTGAAAGAACTTAATCAATTTAACCATCACAATCGTCGACAACTAAACACGCCAACTTCTGTCCGACTCAAGGCAAAGAAAAACAAAAACAGTAAAGAGTATGAAAACGTCACATTGGACGACCTCAACACTTCTTTGCTGAAACCAGAGTCATCTAACACAGAGACACGTCAATACCTTCCATCACTTTCAACACCGCTGACTAAGCAAACTCCCATCCACAAAGTGAATTCACATGCCCAAAAGACAGGTTCACGTCGAAAACTTCCGACACCTCCATCGTTTTCACCCAAGCCAACACACACTACTACTGTTAACTCATTTTCTAAAACGCCACTGCCATCGTTTACGAAGAATGCATCCAGTCACAAAGTAGCTAAAGTATCCCCACCAAATACAAGAGGAAGAGTTAAAGCACAAGATAAGAAAAAAGACGATGAAGTGAGAGAAAGAGATGATCTGTTTGACGAAAATCAGTATGGAAACGGGTTGAGGAACAAACGAAGTCACACAGATTCAGAAACACCATTTTGTTACGTGTCTTTTAATCGATGTAAAAAAAGTCGACATTTACATGTACCTTAGGGAAGTAAAGAAACAAATAAAAAAGTACAAGTTCATTTTGTTTTTTGTCACTCATTCTGTCCCATTTGGTTACGAAGAAACTCTCGAGCCGCTATGTCGATAAAGAAGTGACACACTTTATAGTTTCCAACATTCTCCTTAATAAAACCATCCACTCTTTTCCACTCATCACACTCAAAACCTGGTGGTTGCATCGTGAGTTTATTATGTAGAGCATACAGCAATGTAGATGGACAGCATACTCCGTAGATGCGATGTACCTCTTCGGGTAAACAGTTCATGTGACGGCGCACAAACTGATACCATCGATCCATCACGTCCCACATACGCATCTGACGAATGATTGGTGCTGGATCATTACACCATACAGTGTAAAAAGGCTGTTCGCAGGTACTGTGGACGCCCTCACCTCCCGCTTTACAAGCCTCGCAGTGTTCAATACTCCGCTTAACCACTGCATGTTGAATAAATTCTTGTATAATGGCTAGCTGAGCCCGTTGAAGTGATTGCTCGGCGCGAATGACTACAGACGTTTTGTTTAGGAACTCTGTAATATCAGAGTCATTGAACACTTCCATTTTTGCCTGCATTAGCTTATCTGCCTCGGGTGGCGGATGAAAATGTTGTTGCTCAACATATTCAGTTTCTGCATGTTGCAGTAGTGTCGGTGCTTCCAGTGGCGGCTGTGATGTTTCCACTGACTCAAGCTGACGCAGTAACTGTTCGCCTGCTTCGACCACATTCTGCTTATTCTTTTTAGTCTTCTTAGGTCGTGCAATAGATGAGCTTTCCTTCACCTTGCGTTTTGGAACCTTCTTGTTTTTCTTCTCTTTGGCTTCTTTCCAAACTTCACGACTAAACAAATCAGCAACTCGCGGTAAATCCAGAGTTTTTCCTTCCACTTTAGAGATATCCAAAGAGCTTAGAGGTAACTCTTCTACCATTTTGGCGGGAAAAATAATTATGTATTTGTCCTGTCTTCGTTATCAAGTGGTAGCGGAGTGAAAATGTAATGAAAGAAAATCTACTCGCTTTATATTTCATTTGCTGTTACGCTACCGTCCAATCAGCAACTACGAAAAAAATAATAATACAATGATTCTTAACTTGTCATCAGAAAACACAGGGCAAGCCTGGGCAAGCCTTGGGCAAGGTTTGGGCAAGCTTGGACATGCTCATTGTTTTTGTCTCATGTATCACGGGCAAGTACAAACATGTTTGATCATCTATTGTCTTTTTTTTCCTTTTTTCTGTACATTACAAGTTTTCTCAACCTGAAAAACTATAAATAAGAGAATGATCTTAAAAACTAAAAGACAATTATCATGCGGATAACAATCGATGCTAACGCTCCGTGGAAGGACATAATGAGAACTATCAGATCAGCCCGTTCATCCACTGTTCAGAAAAGAGATCAACAAAAAGCGAAAGATAAAAGACGTCGGCGCACAGCTGTTCGTCAAAGAAAACAACAAAAAGGCAAAGGATTACTTTTAGGTGCTAATTCACCATTCAATGGTATACCAATCATCGGCGATATCTTATAAACAATAGACCAAGATCGTATATAAGATCAGGTTCAAAACATCGGATGCAAACCAGTTACAGTCATGAATTCCTGGCAGAACGAATATGACCCGCTCTATAAGATAAGATACGCTGCTGATAAATTAGAGCAGATCAAGGAAGACATTTCCGAACTTCGACACAAAATCAAAGAGATCCCAGCAATCATCAAACACAAACAAGACATTGCTGGATTACGCAAGGAAAAGAGACGGCTTCTGAAAAGCAACAAGAATTCATGTAGTGATCCTGTGGATGTTTCCAAGATCGACGAGTCCGTGAAGCAACTTCAGAAAGCCATCAAATATAACGAAGACGGACAACAGTTCAACAAAAAACTGAAAATCTTGCTGAACCACAGAAAGATGTACGAATTCACTATAAAAGGACACGAAGACTTTCTAGAGAAATGCAAGAAACATGACAAGGAAAAGCGGGAACGTGTAGAAGAACTACGTAAACAATTCAAAAACCTAATGTTGGAACTGAAACGCTCGGACGCAGAGGTATAAGACCTATGTAAACTTTGACAAAAGAAAATAAAATATTCTTACCTCACATTTGCATCTCTTTTTTCAATCACTCATCACTAGCTAAATTATCACATCATTATGCTAACATGAGTCGGTAGTCTAGTGGTAAGTTATGCACCTCCGGAGCGCAAGGTCACCAGTTCGAGTCTTGGTCCAGGAAAAATGAAAAAGGAAAAAACTTTTTATATCTTATTACCTATGCAACTCTTTACGTCACTATTATACGTACCCCCTCTTACGTCGCTTACCCCATACCCCCTGCAAGCTCATTAATAAAATTCGCCACTAGAGGTCACTGTATACTACTATTATTTTATTAGGAATCATTATCTCAAACTTCAACTGGAATAATATTGAGCTCAAGAAGCTGCAGCATTTTACTTCCAATCTGGAACCACAATATAATACGCATAAAACGAAACATAAAACATAAAACGCGCTGACACAAAGAAATCGACTTGCGTTAAGACTTATTAAAATGATCTTGTCCATACCTGTGGCCTTCGACAACACACCGAATACAAACAAAGTCAAGAAAAACTTTGCTGTTCTCATCATTGTACCTGGTGTCCTTCCTCGTGTGTGTACAACCTGCAATTGGCACCACAAAACAGATAAACTCACTCTCAAGAATCACCAGCGAACTTGACTAAATTCAGAAACGTATGATACGCCCAACTGTCGAATGTAATCCATAGTTGTGAGCATTCAAAAGCGAAAGCCCTCAATCCCGATAGTTTCTTAATGAGAGACGTTTTCAGTTTTACTACAGTCGAAGCTCTCGTAGGCGACCATGATGAATGATGAGCTGGTCGCTTACGAGAATGGGCTCTCGTAGGCGACCACACGCTGAAGAAATAGACAGGCTGGTCGCGTACAAGAGTTTTTAGCATAAAGCCGCTCGGATGCTCCACCCAAGACTCCCTTGAACTTTTAATTCGAGACTGATCAAACGAACCATTAGCGCAATATGTCATATTGTTACTGTAAATACGATCAAGTAGTGTTCACTTTCAGCAAAGTGTCGACTAATACGAGTCAGACCCTTTGAGTGGTCGCTTACGAGAGCTTTTAATTACAGAGGTTGAGTCACAATTCAAACGGGGTAAATGGTGGTCGTAACGAGAGCTGGTCGCTTACGAGAGTGGTCGCAAGGAGAGTTTTGACTGTATTTCATGTAGTTAAACTGGACTAAGAAACACGGCATTTGAACGGCTAATATTTAAAAAACTAACATTAATAACATGGCATGCATCCATAAAGTGAGGCCATAAACACAAGCCACGTATCGACTATCAGACATTGCTCAAAGATTTTGTGAGAAAAAGCAGACAATTGAGTTAAAGTTTAAACATAAATGTAATTATAAGAATATTCGCCAGAGGGATAGAGGAAAGTTAACTGTATCGAAGAAGTTCTCATACCTGCAGTTGATCCTTTGTTTTAAAGAAGAAATGAGAGACAGAATAATTTTATTGCATAATTTGATTTAATGAGACATGAAACCTGCCACTTGAAAGTTCTTGTTTTATCACTCAAACCTCTCCAACTGATTTATTTAATAATGATTATTTTGACAAACTACACAGGCAGACCACAAACACTGTAACGTGGGCTGAAAGAACAAAACGCCCTCTTGTTCTTTGTGCCAAATAATAAAATATGGAATGAGACAGAAAAATAAATGTTCCATATTTGCACGTAGTCGGTTTTAACGCCGTTGTAAAAATCGGTAAAAAAAGTGGCAATAAAATACTAGAGGGTCTTTTTTTCTGGTGTCATGGCTTTTATATGATCATTGTTAAGGTGACGTGACTTGTGTTTAAAAGAATGCACATCACGCGAATCAGACTTTTAAATAGGAAAGCGATCTTCTTTCAAGATCGTTCTCAATAAGATTATGATTTTCTACAAGCATATATGTTTCGTGGCAGGAGAAATTGTAGATCTAAAATTTGGCCCAAAATAGCAGATCAATTTACTAACTCTCCTAACTACCCACAGTTGCTCGTGCAACGAAAGGAGAAAATTGCGCCTGATCACTTCGTTTTTTCTTTCTTGGTTGCTAAAAGTACCGTTGGTTAGTTTTGCGTTCCTTATGCCAAGATAATACTTCCGGCCGAATTCATATGGGGACGAATCATCCATCCGTCAGACTCTAATTTATTCATATAATTTGCTTCGCGTCTTGTAACACGTCCTGAAGGCGTGTTACAACACGGCCGATCGTTTAATACCAATAATCCATTTGTAAATAGAATATAAACGGATTATGAAAACGACGTTTGTTACTTTTTTCAAGTTTCTGTCTGCTTGTCCCCATGATATTGTGGGACATAATACAGTAGTTCTCTCCCCTTCAGACTTCTGCTTGACTGACTCGCTGTGATGATGTGACAATTTATACCTGGGTGCTGTCTGACGATCGGAACACCTTTTCGTTTGAACGTGTCGCGATGCGACCACTTGGTAGACTGACAGAAGGTTCTTTGACTGATGTAAGCGTCTCATGTCTACTTTGAAGGTTTTAAAACTAAAGCAACAGTCTTTGAAAACAAAGAGAACAGCGACTACACAGCAAGCGAAGAATGGGTACATTGGTCTTGAGGACAAACGAGAAACTATGAAACTAGCTGTGGGTATCCATTATCGACTATCACACAATGCTCAAAGGTTTTGTGAGAATAAGAAAACATTAAACTAAAGTTTAAAGAATAAAGTTAACTTTTTTGAAGAAGTTCTCATACCTGCAGTTGATCCTTCTTGTTAAAGAAAGAGACAAAATAATTTTATTTTATAATTTAATCTAATGAGATGATGATGCTGCTGCCACGTTTTCTTTGTTTAACACGCAAGCCCCTCCCATATGATTGTTTTGACAAGCTGAGACAAGCTTGCCTTCTGTAAATATGCTATCTGGTTTCTTGTGGCTGAGAAAGCAACCAACCTGCCGTTGTTTAACTGTAATAGGCTACAGTTAAGGCTATAGGAAGCAGAGGGTCAAGATCGGAGATACCTTCTCAAGCTGGGATACAATCAAGCGAGGAGTCCCTCAAGGAAGCGTCTTAGGACCAACGTTTTTTAATATATTTATAAATGTTTTACCATGTTAAAAGGACTAAACTCAACGCGTATGCGGACGATTAACAATTATACGATTCAGATGCTGATCCAGTCGCCCTGGATGCTCGTCTAGCCAGCGATGCGCAAGTTGCAAATACCTGGTACCGTGATAATGGAATGGTTGTGAATGAAATGAAGCACCAGGCCATGGTATTGCATGACGAAGTACGTATTTCCCACGGTCGACACGTCAAATTAATTCATACAGGCTGCCAAGCACTTTCTCAAAATTTAATACTCAAAGTTTGAAGTTGGTCGGCCGTCGTAGTACGGGAAAAAAGGAACACTGACTTTACAATTTTGAATTCATAGGCAGTACAATTAAATAGGCTTCCTGTGCGATTTGTTTTTACTCTAGACTGCATGCACCTGACTCGGGCATGCATATTTAATGAGCTCGAATTGTTTTGTATGTTAACCCACTCAAAACAGCATGATTTCTCCCAGAATCAGAGCAAAACTTGAACAGTTTACTTCAAATTATACAAGGGCTTCAGACCCAGTGATACTTCTAAGGGCTTCTGAACGATTCTCGCTGCAATCACCGCGTGTCAGATTACAGAAAAATAAGACATCTGACTAAATCAAAGACTACAAGTTCCGATTGCTCTGAGCGAATATGGTAGCCGAAACTGGCTGGCGACAGAAGCGTAGTAAAACAATACTTTGAGGGAAAATGATCAGCCATGACGAACTTCATGCGACTTTAACGCACTCTGCGGGAGTTTGGTCAAATTTCCGGTGTTAGCAGGAAACGCGCGTAATTAAATTACAGTTTCCATCAACCCACACAGCTTCGGTTGGAGTGTTGACATGTAGAATGAAACTCGAGAAGGGCACAGTTAGTTATTTACCACGCGCGGAGATCGAAGTGTTGTCGCTCCGTTCGATCTCTCCGTGAAAATAGTGATGCTGTTCGTTTTTGGTCAAACTCTCGATGCCGTTAAATCTCGCAGTGTCACTCGCAGCGAAAACTTTTTGCATTTCTTTTCGATTTTATGGAAATAGACTTCGAAGCCTGATCGGCCTGTTCGGCTCGTCACAAAAAGAAATTCAGAGACAAAGTGCTTGTGGCGACATCTTTTGGGACTTTGGCACACTCATCGAGAAAGAAAAAACTGGAAATGGACGATTTTTCACTCATAAAGTTCCGATCCGTTCTATCGCGCAATGAGTTTGTTTGTCGAAGCGCGGGAACGAGATGGCGATGTTCGCGCCATTTTTGTGAACTGATCGATTGAAGGAGCTGCTGTCCGCCGTGGAGGATCTGGATTTACTTCTTGCAATTGGCACAATTTCGCCTTACGCTGGTGAATAAAACGAGCCCCATAATCGCAGAGACAGCAGCAAAGAGGCGCCGGCGCCCTGTGGAATTCAATCTCGCAGCTTGACAAAATGTGCTAAAGCTTTCAATGGTGGACAGACCTGGGTGAGCAAGATTATTTGACTTTACGCAGTATTTATATTTGAGCCGTTTTCTTCTGTTTCGCTTGCTCAACATCTTGTATAACTGAATTTTCATCACATTAACTGCCCTGAATTGGCCACCCTCAAAATGTTGTTCCGACATTGCACAGATTTACTCTCCGTCATGCCATTCAAACTGTGCTCCTGATCTTGCATAGTGTCTTTCCTACATATATCATACTGTAACGAACTTGTAGTTTGTCAGAATTTACCCTCTTCTGCTGTATTGTAGTCACTACGAAATGTTGTTATGATTTGTACCGGTCGTGTCGAGAGAAACCCCATATGGTTCGTTTTCAGTGTTGCACAACACATGTACCTGGCTACTGTCGGATGTGACGTAGTTGACTGTCAGTGATCCCCATATAAGCTCGGGTTTCGCAATTAATAAACGTTCTGCTTCACTCGTGTCTAAGCTGCGTTTCGTAGTTGTTCTTCGGCCTTCTACGGCTCCGGTGAAGGGCCAGAGCGCACTGGCCTCGGTCCGTTACATTGGTGGCAGCGGTGGGATGCGAATCAGTGCTTTGATCCGATCAAGATGGCCAAAAACGACATGAAACGTTGTAATGACGGAGGCAGAACCAGATCAAAGTAATGGTCGCCCTTTGATCTTATCCGAGACCCGGCAAATTCTGAGCAAATTTGGAGGAACTGCATCAAGTAGGAGGACTGAAGTCTGTGGCTACACGGAAAAGCCAGAGATCCGCAAAATGCCAGCACCGGAGGAGCCTAGTGTTCGTGGAAGGCGCAGAAATGGCGTAACGACACGGTAAAGCTTGGTGGCTGAGGAGCGGATGGCTTGGTGGTCAGCACAGAGCCAGTAGTCTTTATAGAAGGGAGGAAACTGTATCGGATTAACCCTGAAGTCTGTGGCTACACGGAAAAGCCAGAGATCCGCAGAGTGCCAGCACCGGAGGAAGCTAGTGTTCGTGGAAGGCGCAGAAATGGCGTAACGACACGGTAAAGCTTGGTGGCTGAGGAGCGGATGGCTTGGTGGTCAGCACAGAGCCAGTAGTCTGATAGAAGAGAGGAAGCTGTATTCGGATGAAGCTTGAAGTCTGTGGCTACACGGAAAAGCCAGAGATCCGCAGAGTGCCAGCACCTGAGGAGCCTAGTGTTCGTTGAAGACGCAGAAGTGGCTTAACGACACGGTAAAGCTTGGTGGCTGAGGAGTGGATGGCTTGGTGGTCAGCACAGAGCCAGTAGTCTTAAAAGAAGAGAGGAAACTGTGTCGGATGAAGTCTGAAGTCTGTGGCTACACGGAAAAGCCAGAGATCCGCAGAGTGCCAGCACCGGAGGAGCCTCATCCACTCCTCAGCCACCAAGCTTTACCGTGTCGTTACGCCACTTCTGCGTCTTCAACGAACACTAGGCTCCTCCAGTGCTGCCACCAATGTAACGGACCGAGGCCAGTGCGCTCTGGCCTTTCACCGAGCCTTAGAAGGCCGAAGAACAACTACGAAACGCAGCTCAGACACGAGTGAAGCAGAACGTTTATTAATTGCGAAACCCGAGTTTATATGGGGATCAGTGACAGTCAACTACGTCACATCCGACAGTAGCCAGGTACATGTGTTGTACAACACTGAAAACGAACCATATGGGGTTTCTCTCGACACGACCGGTACAAATCATAACGACATTTCGTAGTGACTACAATACAGCAGAAGAGGGTAAATTCTGACAAACTACAAGTTCGTTACAATACTCTGTCACCTTTCTTTAAATATTTTGTAAAACCAGTCTCTTGCATTAAATTCTGTACCTTTGTAGTTTATTAACCAGATATAGAACATTGCACCGTAGCAAGGGTTTCATGACAAGTGACTGTGTAAATCAATTGGACACCTTGAAGCAGCAGAGGAACTTGGCTGAAAGGCTGTGACTCTGTGAAACATATTTTTGTTTCTTGATGCTTCATTAGGTACTAAAAAGCGTTTGATGTTTTTCAGATAAAAAGTTTTTTCATAACAATTGTATGTTCAATCAAATGAACACCTTGAAGTAGCAGAGGAACTTGGCTGAAAGGCTGTGACTCTGTGAAACATATTTTTGTTTCTTGATGCTTCATTGGGCACTAAAAAGCGTTTGATTTTTTTTTTCAGATAGAATTCGTTTTCATAACAATTGTATGTATAATCAGTTGGACACCTTGAAGCAGCAGAGGAACTTGGCTGAAAGGCTGTGACTGTGTGAAACATATTTTTGTTTCTTGATGCTTCATTAGGTACTAAAAAGCGTTTGATGTTTTTCAGATAAATTTGTTTCCATAACAGTTGTATGTCCAACCAATTGGACACCTTGAAGCAGCAGAGGAACTTGGCTGAAAGGCTGTGACTCTGTGAAACATATTTTTGTTTCTTGATGCTTCATTGGGTACTAAAAAGCGTTTGATGTTTTTCAGATAAATTTGTTTCCATAACAATTGTATGTTTAATCAATTGGACGCCTTGAAGCAGCAGAGGAACTTGGCTGAAAGGCTGTGACTCTGCGAAACATTATATTGTTTCTTGATGCTTCACCGGGTACTAAAATAAGAAGCTTTTGATCTTTTTCAGATAGAACTGATTTGTTTTTATAACAATCTGTGTTTAAAATCAATTGGACACCTCGAAACAGCAGAGGAATGTCTAGTTTCCCAGGCAAAGAAAGAAAATCCAGACGACAGGCCAACTGTCGATGAACTTGCTCGCTTTCTTACCGAATACATTTAGTCAGTAATTCTATTGGAGTTTTCCTAAATTGCGTCGAATAGCTGCGCTAGCTATATTACGACGGTTTTTTCACGACCGAATTCGGGACCGAATTCCAGTTTGGCGTTCCAGTAATTTCGTCTATTTCGGCTTATACTTTTTGTTCTTTACTTTTGATACTTACTCTGACAAAATATCTGTTATTGTTATTTAGTATTATTGTAAAGAAGGACGAGTCGACGACGGCAAATTGTCCGAGGCAGTAGCAATAAAGTTTCATTCTTGTGTACTCTTCGTGTGATGCGCGGCTGTCCTTACACGGCCAGAACTGTCGGCCACATGCCCAAGACAGAATAGGGTTAAGCATTAGAAGATCTGAGCAAAAGTCTTTATTCTAGTGAGCCTGCATTTAAGAACATGGTTTTAAATTGAACATGCTGTTCGATTGCGTATTACACGCGTTTTTACAAAGCCGGTGAAAAACATGCCACAGAGAAACGCCTTCCGGCCAGTTTTAATTAAAAACAAGGCCCCCGTCGCTCATCTAATCACTTCGCAGAACTCTTCACACTAAGAGTGATAACTTCTGAAAGTTAGTTGCGCGTCTCAAATTCGACTCCCTGCCGATGTTCCCGATTTGAAATCGGGAACATCGGCAGGGGGCCGCGTTGTTAAAGTCGCATGAAGTTCATCATGACAGATTTTAATACATTCTTGAAGTGATCGAGTTTATACAAGCTATACGGGATAGAATATATTTGTCACGGTGATTGTTCGATTTCCACTGACTAACCTTTGTTGCTTGTCCTTTCTAAATAAGTATCTGAGTTTAACACAAAACGGAGTCTGAAGCTCCCGATTTGCTTTCAAGCGCTGTTCCCTTTGCGGAGCCGTTTCTTCGGCACGCTTCCCGTTCATGATGCTGTCCGTTATAACATGTTTGTCGTCTTTTCTCTAGACGGTTTTGGCGCTGTTCGATCGTTTCACGATTTCGCCTTGCCCGTGCCTGTTTCCTTCTCTTTTGAAGGCGAGCTTCGCGAGACTGTTGTGTTTCAAGTCTTCCAGTTTTCCATTTTCGTAAACACAGCTACGATATACTGTATCTAATTTCTCTTACTGCGAGTAACACTACAGGGCCACACGTGATCGATCCGGCCTTTGTTATTGGTTAAGCAGCGATAGGAACTGGGGACGAGGTCGCACGACAGACTGACAGACTGACAGACAAACATTAAATTTCGAGATGGTGACACGCTTCGAGTCTTTGAAGGATGCGATACTACTGCATTTTATTTAGCGTTGTGATTATTTCCCTCACTTCGTTCGGGGACAATTTGTAAAAAGATAAATAATCAGTTTAATGTGATGTTAAGGTTTCATAAACTAATTTCCAAGAACACCCTTCTAAAATTGTACAGGGCTTTTATTCTACCCCATTTCTATTACTGTTCTTCTGTTTGGCATTTCTGCAGCTCCCATAACACTGATTAATTAGAGGCTTTGAACAAACGCATTCTACGTTTCATTCTTAAGGATTACATGCAGCTCTTCCTATGAACAGTTACTAGACACTGTAAAATAATGTAACTTCTCTAATAGACGTCTTCATACTATGCTGATTCTATTGTACAAAACTCTTTATATAACTAACTATCCGAAGTATATGAAAGATATGTTTACTCTCCGTTCTGTTAGCTATAACTTGCGTGGACACTGCATGTTGTCTCTCCTTAAACCAAAAACTACCACATATGGACTACATTCATTTAGATACTTGGCTGCAAAACTCTAGAACTCCCTGTCTGACGAATTTAGAACTTGTACTACACTTCATAAATTTAAGAGAAGAATCTCATATCTTGTTGAGCTCGCGGCGTGAGTTGCGTCGAGACCAGAATATACTAATTAAAATGGATAAGTAGGGACAAGAGTGGAACTCACAAGAGAGACTTCCAGTTTCTCACCAGAAAAATATCACACAGTTATAGAGAACTTGGCTGTTGACACCTTGCTCAAATGAAACCTGATTAAACTATAACTTATCATTACAACACTCATACACTTGCTTCTTAAAGGTTGAGCGACCCTGCATTTTGAGAATGCGTGACATATCTTTTTATGCACAATTGATTTTTGACAGTTTGACTTCGACTCTTTTTTCTAACGAGAGGCCACGATTAATCCAGCCTTCGCTCCAATACTTTTGTGTTTTCTTTTATTAACTAAATACGTTTCTTCTATCAGGCTTTCGAGTTTTCGCGTTCTGTAACAAGCGAGGAATGTAACACGACACTTGTTCACGTCAATATTATTGCGGTTTTGTTTACAGTGTGTTCAGTCATTTGTGAACTGCAAACCCAAGGCTCAGGACTATTTCGGTGTATTTTTCATATCTGGTATACAATGACCATTGCGAAACAAAGGCTACATGATCGAATGAAAGAAACATTTCAACAGGCAATGTACGATAAGCAGAAGAATGTTATGAGGCAACAGATGTAATGTACAGAGTATAGCATAAATGCCATTGTTTTGCGGCTAAAGCTCATCGTAGCTTTGGTTTCCGTTTTCGGCCTGTTATCTTCCCAGAAGTATTTCGTGCCGCCACAGAAATTTTCGTCGGGACTAAATATTTAGCGGCAACAGAGAAATTTGCAATCCCCCAGCGGTATCCATCAAACATTTGTTTACGGCTATTCTCAAAGCTTCCGCGGCGAACTTAAAGGCCAATTCACACTGGACGCGTCGCGACACGCCGTAACTGAACGCGTTGTCGCGTTGAAATTTGGCCTTGTTCTATTTTTACGGCGTCGCTCTGAGCTGACGCGTCCGGTGTGAATTTAATTTTGTCGCGTTGTCACGTGCAGTTACGGTGTGTCGCGCGCGTCCAGTGTGAAGTGGCCTTAAGAACGCAAGCCAAATCGTTCCCTAAAATCCAGTTTATCCGTACATGTTCCACAGAGCCCAACGGTGTTGAGTTTGGATGGGATGCACTTAACTTTTACACACAAGTAACGAGCAATATTCACTGGCCACTTCTCGAGTTGTTTAGCGAAGTCAATTACATACATACATACATACATACATACATACATACATATTTTTAATACCCTCAAGGGGTTTTTCAGCAACAATTTGGCTTCACCATATTACTGTGGAGTACAGGCACTGAGGGTGGTCACTGCCAGAGATTTGTTTATGTCCTCAGCGGTTCTTTTACGTCCCCCCTGTAATCAAGTATAGAAGTAGGGAGACGGGACCGCCATTTTACGTAGTCATTCGAGCCACGTGAAAATCTTACCATTTGCTGATAGAAACAAAGGCAGCATCTTATCCTTAGTTATTTTAAGACCCCGAGTGCTGGTCCGGCCGGGCCGCAACCTCCCGCACAAAAGACCGGCACTCAACCAACTGAGCCAACCGGACGGCGGTTTACGTCATCGCATATCACGTGATAATATGAACCAATCACCGTGTGCAGATTCGTAGCCCACAAAAATAAAGACACGGTCTCGAAACCAAAGCTCGGCGCTTCGCGCGAGCAATAATTAACGTATATAGTAGGTGCATATATCGTATGTTACATAGTGTAGATTTTTAATGCTGTTGATTTTGTACATTCTATTTTATTGCTTTTTTTTTCTTAATTAATTATTGTTTTCTCGAAGACATTAGCTTGTGAAAGCTACTCTCAAATTCGAGATGAAATAAAGTTTACGTATGTATGTATGTATGTATGTATGTATGTATGTATGTATGTACAAGCTACACAGACAGAGTCGCCGACATTGTAACGTGGGCTGAAAGAACAAAACGCCCTCTTGTTCTTTGTGCCAAACCAGTAATAAAAATCTGGAATGAGACAGAAAAATAAATGTTCCATATTTTGCACGTAGTCGGTTTTAACGCCGTTATAAAAATCGGTAAAAAATGGCAATAGACTTCTAGAAGGTCTGGTGTTATTGCTTATATGATTATTGTTAAGGTGACGTGACTTGTGTTTAAGACCCATGCACATCACGCGAATCAGACTTTTAGATAGGAAAGCCATCTTCTTACAAGATAATTTTTTTTCACAAGCAACGTTCTCAATCAGATCATAATTTTCTACAAGCATATATGCTTCGTGGCAGGAGAAATTGTAGATCTGAAATTTGGCCCAAAATAGAAGATCAGTTTTTTCCAAACTCTCCTAACTGCCCACAGTTGCTCATGCAACGAAAGGAGAAAATTGCGTCTGATCACTTCGTTTTTTCTTTCTTGGTTACTAAAAGTACCGTTTGTTAGTTCTGCGTATGTTATGTCAAGAAGTACTTCCGGCCAAATTTACACTGGGGACGAATCATCCATCTCAGACGGCTGATTCGTTTAACACAGATAATACTATACACTAGCAGTAAACGGCTTATGAATACGACATTTTTTGGTATCTGGATGGCCCCATGGTATTATGGGACATAGTAGTTCTCTCCCTAGACCTTGTATCACCGCTAAATGTAACAACAACGCTAAATGTAATACCCACCGTAAAATGTAATAAAATCAACTTTTTGCAACGTTGCGCACAACAAAACAAATGGCAACACAAGCTCTTTTACATGCACTGTGCAATTCTACAGCAACTTGTCTCGCGTCGCCGTTGCGAAACAAGTTGCTGAGAAAATTGCACAATGTAACAGTGCCTTGACGGTTACCAGTATTTCGCGGTTGATTAGTGAAGTTTATATGAAGACTACACGTGCCTCAAAAGAAAACATCGGGAAACGATGTGTTCGCCGCATTGCCTCACATCTAAAAGCTGGTTCCTTTGCTGGCAACACTACCGAAGCGAACTCGGCGTCTTATGGGCGCGCATTGCAAATCAAAAGCAGAATATTCTTACACTCGCAAATCGAGGTAGCCAAGCCATGTTACCCACTCGACTTAATTACCATGTTTTGTGCGTCCGAAAAGGGACACCTGTCACAGACATCGCGAAAATACGTCACTTCCGTGGGGCAGCATTCGTCGCCATTACTATCTAACTTCTTTCATTTCGAGGTAAAATTTCACATCGTGTTCAAGCCTCGATTTTCTTGTGCACAACTTATGTGAAGACACATTTAGCTAACTTATAGTTAAGTATCAAGTTCCTAGTATTGAGTTCTTTGGGTAAGTCTTGAGGCCTTACAAGCATTAGACTGAGCTACAAAATCTGCACTTGAACCCAACGTTTTGTGCAATGACCGCTGACTCAAAAATAAGGTGCCCAACACAGCCGAAGAACTTATTTCAGTGGTGTACAGTAACTGCCGCAGATCGGCTACACGACATTCCTCTCCCTCCTTTCCCCTTCCTCGTCCCAATTCTCGTCGCTTTTTTCTCTCTAACACTATGTCTTGCTCCACTCACCTGAGAACCTGGAAACAAGGATTTAGATAAGTTGGTCTCCGTGCGGCGTAATTCCAGCTTGGTCTGAGGCTACATTTTCTAAATGTCTCGCAACGCTGCTTCCTAAGGTGAAAACTGAAAGTTTTGCCAGTGATTTATATCTACGGATCGTACAGATCGCTTGTAATAAATTCACGATCAGCTCGCAAAGAAGAGTTGTTGATCCGTAAATTGCATCTCGCCAACGTAAAATTCTTTTCCGGTGAAAAAATAGCATGAAAGCTTTCTCGATCCGTACGGATCGTGAGATTAATTGACGGCCCGTAAAATAAATGAACTCAGAAAGCGGGGGAATGTGTAATCCTCGTTCACAGTAAAGGTTGTTGCGCAAAATGTGATTGCTGCGGAAGATTATGTATTCCTCATTCTGCTTGCTGCCGCGCGGAATGGAAAAGGACAAATTATTATGTATTACTCGCTGATGAGCCCCTCAAAAGAACGAATATGTATTTCGCGCGAAATGGAAAACTGGGAAGAGTGTAATATTCCTCTTCTCTACTAACCATTCCGCGTTCTATTAAGGCCACTGCGTAAAAGGTAAATAGAAAGCAAGAAGCCAAAACCACAACTACTGCGCTTAAACGAAGAAAAAGAATTTTTTTTTTTGAGAAAAATAAAACGCTGCAAAATCAGCCTTCTCAAATTACGTTTTTTTAGCTGATAGTTCTTAGCAAAATGGTCATTGTAAACTAGACTGGCCTTGCCAGTGAGCTCGCGGCGTGAGTTGGGTCGAGACCAGAATATAAGATGGAAAGTAGGGGACAAGAGCGGAACTCCCAAGAGAGACTTCCAATTTCTCACCATAAAAATATCACACAGTATAGAGAACTTGGCTTTTGACACCTTGCTCTTTTGACACCTTGATTAAACTAAAAATTATTATTACAACACTCATACACTTGCTTCTTAAAGGTTGAGCGACCCTGCATCTTGAGAATGCGTGACATATCTTTTTATGCACAATCGATTATGACAGTTTGACCTTGACTCATATTTCTAATCAGAGGCCACGATTAATCCAGCCTTCGCTTCACTACTTATGTGTTTCCTTTTGTTAACTCAATAGTTTCTTCTATCAGGCTTTCGAGTATTCGTGCTCTGTAACAAATATAAAATTGAAAGCGAGGAATGTCACACGAGAGATGTTTACAATATTATTGCGCTTTTGTTCACAGTGTGTTCAGTCCATTTGTGACTGCAAACTCAATCCTCAGAATTATTTCGGTGTATTTTTCATTTCTGGTATTTAATGAACATTGCGAAACAAAGACTACATGATCGAATGAAAGAAACACTTCAACAGGCAATGTACGATACGCAGAAGAATTTTATGAGGCAACAGATGTCATGTACAGAGTAAAGCATAAAGCGTCATTGTTTTACGGCTAAAGCTCACCGTAGCTTTGGTTTCTGCTTTCGCCCTGTTATCTTCCCAAAAGTATTTCGTGTCGCCACAGGAAGTTTCGTCGGGACTAAATACTTATCGGCGACAGCGGTACCATCAAATATTTGTTTACGGCTATTCTCAAAGCTTCCGCGGTGAACGCGAGCCAAAATCGTTCCCGAAAATCCAGTTTATCCGTGCATATTCCACAGAGCCAAATGGTGTTGAGTTTGGATGGGATGCAGTTAACTTTTACACACAAGTAACGAGCAATTCACTGGCCACATCTCGAGTTGTTTAGCGAAGTCAATTACGTCATCGCCCAGCACGTGATAATATGAACCAATCACCGTGTGCTGATTCTCGACCCACAAAAAGGAAAAAATAAATAAATAAAAATTCCCATTTTTTAGCCAGTTGGTTGAGTGCCGGTCTTTCGTGCGGGATGTCGCGGGTTCGAACCCCGGCCGGACCAGCACTCAGGGTCTTAAAATAACTGAAGAGAAGATGCTGCCTTTGTTTCTAACAGCAGATCTCTGTGGAACATGCACAGATAAACTGGATTTTAGGGAACAATTTTGGCTTGCGTTCTTAAGTTCACCACGGAAGCTTTGAGATAGCCGTAAACAAATGTTTGATGGATACCGCTCGGGGATTGCAAATTTCTCTGTCGCCGCTAAATATTTAGTCCCGACGAAACTTTCTGTGGCGGCACGAAATACTTCTGGGAAGATAACAGGCCGAAAACGGAAACCAAAGCTACGATGAGCTTTAGCTGCAAAACAATGGCGATTTATGCTTTACTTTGTACATGACATCTGTTGCCTCATAAAATTCTTCTGCTTATCGTACTTTGCTTGTTGAAATGTTTCTTTCATTCGATCATGTAGCCTTTGTTTCGCAATGGTCATTGTATACCAGATATGAAAAATACACCGAAATAGTCCTGAGCATTGAGTTTGCAGTTCACAAATGACTGAATACACTGTGAACAAAACCGCAATAATATTGACGTAAACAAGTGTCGTGTTACATTCCTCGCTTGTTACAGAACACGAAAACTCAAAAGCCTGATAGGAGAAACGTATTCAGTTAATAAAAGAAAACACAAAAGTATTGAAGCGAAGGCTGGATTAATCGTGGCCTCTTGTTAGAAATAAGAGTCGAAGTCAAACTGTCAAAAATCAATTGTGCATAAAAAGATATGTCACGCATTCTCAAAATGCAGGGTCGCTCAACCTTTAAGAAGCAAGTGTATGAGTGTTGTAATGATAATTTATAGCTTAATCAGGTTTCATTTGAGCAAGGTGTCAACAGCCAAGTTCTCTATAACTGTGTGATATTTTTCTGGTGAGAAACTGGAAGTCCCTCTTGGGAGTTCCACTCTTGTCCCTACTTTCCATTTTAGTATATTGGTCTCGACGCAACTCACACCGCGAGCTCACTGGCAATGCCAGTCTAGTTTAGAACTATATTATTCTTAGAAATGAAAGGCATAATTGCCAATATCTGGTACAAAGAAAGGGAAAAAGTGGTTTGGTGTATTCCCCCCGTTGGAAGTCCTGTTTCCCTGAAATGATATTTCATGCGTCTTTAGCTGGGTCTTTCGTCTACGAACAACCCCCCTTTCTCCCACCCCCCCCCCCCCTCCCAAAAAAAAATAAATAAAGAATCCGTCGAGTCCCCTAAATGAATGGATGACAGTTCCCTTTGCAGAAAAAAATCGGCATATTCTCCCTTTTACCATTTGCGCGTTAACCTTAGTAGAACGGGGAATAGACACACCCTCCCTTTAACCTTTGCGCTATAAGTTAGTAGTCAGAACAAGGAATATGTATTCTACCCTTTAAATTCTCAGTAGAATGAGGGAAACATATTTCCCGCTAATTAGGTGCAATTTACGGATCGATGTCCTATTTAAGGCCCTGTTACGCTGTGCATTTATATCAGGAACTTGCCTAGCAAGGCCACTGCAGAGTGTAATAGCGCCTTTACGAGACATGTATTAGTTTCACAATCCGTACGGAACCTTTTTTACGAGTTGTGAATTCATTGTGCGATACGTACGGATCTACGGATCGAAATTTCACTTATTAGTCGACAGTATTGGGCAACCCTCATAAACCTCTTCACCAATTTTCACCAATTTTCACCAATTTTTAAAAAATATACTCCAAAGAGTTTCCAGTCAGTGGCCTGGATGTCCAATTCTGATGTAAATACCAATGAACCTTCATTTCACTGATGTTGGATACAAGACAGTTTCGACATTTAATCTTTATAGTTTACTGGCTTCTACATTCACAAGTAATGTTTTACTCAGAAATACGATAATTGCAGATACCCCCTCGCCCTGCTATTGATTGGACTTTTACTTTGGTACTGCTCAACAAGTGTAGCCTTTGTTTTACCGAAATGTTGACGCAATCTTTTCTTCGAAGTCAAGTGCTACACGCAAAGGAAGGAGAAAAAGAATGGTGTGTTATACTTTTGAGTTGAAAAAAGTGACGATTGCGTGACGCCGTATGTATTTCCCACGGTCGGTACGTCAATCTGCCAATCACGTTCTCAAAATTTAATACTTAAATTTTGAAGTTGGTCTGCCGCCGTAGTACGGGGAAAAAAGGAAAACTGATTTTCTAATTTTGAATTCATAGGCAGTACAAATAAATCTCCTGTGCGACTTTTTTTTTACTCTGGATTGCATGCACAAGACTCAGGCATGCATATTTAATGAGCTTGAATTGTTTTGTATGTGAACCCGCTCAAAACAGCATGCTTTCTCCCAGAATCAAAGCAAAACTTGAACGGTTTACTTCAAATTATACACGGGCTTCAGACCTAGTCATAATTCAAAGGGCTTGTGAACGATTCTCGCTACAATCACCGCGTGTCAGATTACAGCATTTGTTACAGTTTTAGTCTTGAAAGTAAAAATAAGACATCTAACTAAATCATTCAAGACTCTAAGTTCCGATAGCTCTGAGCAAATACGGTAGCCGAAACTGGCGACAGAAGCGTATTAAAACAATAATTTGAGGGAAAATTATCTGCATGCAGATTTTAATACATTCTTGAAGTGACTATCAAGTTACAAGATGCGGCATAGAATATATTTGTCACGGTGATTGTTCGATTTCCACTGACTGACCTATGTTGCTTGTCCTTTCTGAATAACTATCTGAGTTTAACACAAAACGGCGTCTGAAGCTCCCGATTTGCTTTCAAGCGCTGTTCCCTTTGCGGAGCCGTTTCTTCGGCACGCTTCTGTTCATGATGCTGTCGGTTATAACATGTTTGTTGTCTTTTCTCTAGACGTGAGTAGAAGTATTTGGCGCTGTTCGATTGCTTCACAATTTCGCCTTGCCCGTGCCTGTTCCCTTCTTTTTTGAAGACTAGCTTCGCGAGACCGTTCTGTTTCAAGTTTTCCAGTTTTCAAATTTGTTTTCGTGAACGCAGTTACGTACAATTGTTGTCAGTAAAATTAACCACTGTCGGAGACGCTAATCGATAATTATTACGTCATGCTAGGCACCTGGCCTAAAACGTCGTACGCCTGACTGACTGACGAACATTAAATTTCAAGATGGCGACCCGCTTGGAGTCTCCAAATAAGGAGATTTTGCTGCATTAGCGTCGTGATTATTACCCTCGCTTCGCTCGGGGATGATTATGTTTTATCATTCAGCTGTACTTCTTCAGCACTAGTCTTTAGCTTTTTGTTTTTTTAAAAACACTAAACTCAGCTCAAGGGTCACTTTGTATTACACATTTTATTATTTTTCACCATTATTTAGATTAAATAGAGCATCAGCTATAAAGTTCAGACAGTAATGCATTAATAACATTGTCTTTACTATTAGAATTATCGTGAACTTTAATATTTTAGTGCACTCCCATTTCTCATTTCACCTCATAAAACGTAATTTTTACCCCTCTGGTTTATGCCTTACATTTACTTAAAACTACTGTATTTAATTGAGACACTCCAGACACACATTTGGTAGCTCGCTCTGGAAAGAAAATCAAAAGTATATGATTAATTAGACCACATGCAAAAGATACTTTGATGCTAAATGGTCGTTACAAACTCAGATTATTTTTACTCTGTATCAATCTTCTCATAACTTTAAATTTATTATTTATACTACAGAGAGGTTTAAGTAATGTAAGAGGGAAAGTAGAGATTTAAAGCTAATTCATTATGACGTCAGTTGGCTTTGACCTTCCAGAATTTTGCAAAGCTACATGGGTGGAAATATGTCTCACAGCCCTGAATATATTGGAACAACTCTTCTTCATCTTCTTTCTCTAAAAAATAAACATGGAGGTCGGCTGCTTTACGTGTTTATGTTGAAGATGCTTCAACATAAAGATAAATCCAAAGTCACCAAGGATGATACATATCATCACTGGATCAGAAATCTATCCACTTGCATGAGTGATTAGGTTCAATTTTATGTTTTCACTTTAACGCCAGAGATGTGCCATACAGTTAAAAAAAAGGCTTTTGATAGCTTGCTTACATGAAAGCTGATTGAATTATCAATTCTCACTGCATCACTCTGTTATAGTTTTCTTCTCTTAAAGTTGGGAGAAACTGTGTTGTAAACATGGGTATGAAAGGGTTAAAAACGGCCAACATTCGCAAAATCCATGATTACTACAACCAGCATTCATTGCGCGCATCAGGCCAACTGACATCGTAATGAATGAAAGGCTTATTAGAAAGTAATTTTACCATAACATACTGAATAAGGTGCACTCACTTTTATTTTTTTATCTTGTACGCCGCTATGTCTCCCTTTCTGCCCAGGCTAAAGCCTTTGCTGCTACATTTTGTTCCTTTCCCACCTTTGTCGTAGGTTTTGCCTGCATCTTTTCCAGCATAACAAGACAATCCCTTCGTACCACCGATAGCAAAGTAATCCCAGCCTTTAGCTTTAGCGAGCCCTGCACATGCTTGGGTGACTTTGCCACCTTGGCCGAAAGTGTAAGTTCCTACAAAGTCTTCGAGTAGAACCGGCACGGACAGCGGATCGCCCTCTTTGAAGCAACCCAAATACTCGAGCGCTGAAACAAGCAGAATACTGTATTACTAGTCTTTTCCCTCCTACCTCTACCACTTCTACGTTAACTAATGTAAAACTGTCGAAATACAAGATATATGGGTATCAATAGAAAGCACAACTTCCAATAACATTCCTTGCAGTTATCGGGTGCTCTGCATGTAGACTTTACAGTGGTATCTTCTGCTTTTTATCTTCACCTTTAGGCTACCTTCATTTCACTTTATCTTTAAGCACATCTCGTAAGAGCTAATTCCCCGAAAGGCCTTGTTCCAAACGCACATAAAAATGTCCTGAATTTAAAGAAGCTTAGAGGAGCACAGCGAGCGACTTTATTATTTGACTTGTATTCTTCTCATGCTGGTATTTATTAATTATACAGAAGAAAGTCGTTGTTATAATAAATATTCCAAAAAAGATACTTACGAATTGAACATTCCCCTTCGTTGCAGTTTTTGCTCTTCTTGTCCCTGCCTTTGCATTTCTTGCCCTTGCCAACAGGGGAGGGGTTCGTACACGTGCGGGTTTTCAGCCTTTTGCCCTTGCCACACGTCACACTACAGTCACCCCACTTGGTCCATTTTGTCCAACCACCGTCCACGCTATCCGCTGAGCAAATTATTTTAAGTTATTGATTACAATAGGTGCATATACGGTTTGCAATATGGTTTACTGTGTAACATTAAAGAACACACACTCACACACACACACACACACACACGTTTTTCTACGTTTAGTAAGGTTTTCCATCTGATATTGCGGGCTTTTAAGGCCCCTTTTACACTTGAAAACTATTTCGGATAAAAAGTTCCCACTTTCGATTCCGGATTCGTTTTCTCTCGGGATTTACTAAAATGTCCCCGGATTCACAAAAACTAGTTTAAACGTTTTCACGAATCCGAAAACAAATGCTTCGAATCCGGATAAATTCGCTCCAGTGCAAACGGGGCCTACGACATCATTAATTTATACTCGAATTTCTCTGGTCCTAACAATAGAAAATAGCTTAAGGCAATCTAGATTTTGGAACAACAATTATAAACTAAACCACGATTACTTCATACCAGTACAAAAATAATATAGCGTATCAGGATAAATGTTAATGGCTGTGTTTTCACGATGCAGTTTTTCTGGCTTAACATTCCTCACGCCGATTTGTCTACCGACCTGAGTAAGCGACTTAACTAATTTGGGTGTTTTTACGAGCGGACGTGTGATATTTGATCCAAGTAATTTATGCATCCGAACTGAAAACACATCAATGATGGCGGACAACGGAGAAGCTTACAAGTATATTGCTCTTGTGTTCATTGCTTTTTTATCGCGCTTACTTTTTATTCGACGGAGGAAGAGGTTTCAGCGAACTCATGAAGTGATTCCTGGAGGGTCGTACAGTAAAATTTCAGTCCTTTTGATTTCCAATGAAAATAGTAAGCCAAAACCAAGCTAGCTACTCACCTATCAAGCGGCAGAAGTGGTTGCGACCCATAAAGATGAGACATCGTTAGTTTACACTTGCTCGAAGAAACCGCAAATTTCCGATTTGACAGCTCCCGTCAAAAGTTTTAGTTCAATGGACTCTCATTGGCGGAAATTAATTCCCGACAAACTTAAGCGACCTCGTTTGGTGGCTTAAATATTTTGGCTTTTTACATCAAATCTCTACCCGCATAAATTTAAGCGAGTTGGAGAGGCAGCTGTTTTCATGAGATTTCCGGAGATCACTCGCTAAGCGACTAAAAAAAAAAACCCTCGTGAAAACATGGCCAATGCGTTTTGACCATTTGTCCTTCGTCAGACCAAATATCTTTATACGTACGTTTACACTTTTCTTTGTTGCACTTGGCGGTCTCTTTATTTTCCCCTTCACAGTCCTTGCCACCATGAGCGGGAGCAGGTTTAGTACACGTGCGACTTCTCTCTTTCTCTCCTCCGCCACAGGTTTTACTGCAACTGCTCCATTTAGCCCACTTACTCCAGCCACCATCCACGCTATCCGCTAAGTAAATCATTTTATGTTATTGATTAAAAAACAGTACACATACGGTTTGCAATATGATTTACTGTAATGTTTAACACAAAAATTACGTGTTCTACATTGTATTTATACATGCATGCATGCATACAAACATAGATTTTTACATAATACCAATACTAATACTAATACTAATACTAATACTACTACTACTACTAATAATTATAGTAATAATAATAATTCTTATTTAATTGTCAATGGTTTTAGTTTTTTACAAAATAATTGGGGACACTTTTTGGGTAAATAACTTATTGGTAAAAGTAATTGGGAACTTTATACTTAAATGGTGATTTATACAACAATACACGATATATTCTACCTAAATTCTAACTAAACATACATACATACATACATACATACATACATACATACATAAATAAATACAATATAAATTGCATTATAAATTGTAACTAATTTGACGAAATTACCATCATGCTATATAGACAAGTCATAAGAGGGAAAAAACTTAAGACAGACCGTGGGAAATTTAGTAAAAAAACAGTAATTTAATATTCGTATTGCTCTGGTTTTAACAATATATTTTTTTGATAGAAGTAATCTAGATTTCTGAACCCTATCAAACCACACAACTGATTATTTCATACCATTATAAAAATGATATTTAGTGTATCAAGGTAATGTTGATGCGTTTCGACCTTTGCCCAGAACAAATACATTTATACGTACGTTCACATTCTTTTTTGTTGCACTTAGCGGTCTCTTTGCTTTCTCCTACACAGTCCTTGCCACCATCAGCGGGACGAGGGTTAGTGCACGTGCGGGTTCTTGTTTTCTCTCCTCCGTCACAGGTTTTACTGCATGAGCTCCATTTATCCCAGTCACTCCAACCTCCATCAGTTGCTAAAATGAAATGAAAACGTAAATGTATGGTTGCGTTTCTTCATCAGTAGGGCACGTATTAGTTTAATTTGCTTGTCCAGAGTTGGTTCAGAAAACCTTAGTGTCTTTTACAAGCTTAGGCCTGTTTCAAACGTCGAACTTCACATGCGTCGAATACGATGCAAATAAGCAAAATCTATATTCGACGCATTGAAGTTACTTTGCTGGTTTTCAGTGTTATGGGCCCGCGTCCATTGGCTTACACTGTTGTGGCTACCTGCCAAACTATTCTTTTCTGGATGTTATTTAAGGCTAAGCTAACAAAAGAAAAACAAACGAACGAACAAACAAACAAACAAATAAATACTCGAAAAGACGTAATCATGCAAATTCAAGTCTATATAAGCTTGGTAGAAATAGCAACAACTACCCCAAAAATGTCCAAAAAAAGCCCTAAAATTCAGCTGTCCATTTTCATCCCGCCCACTCTTTGTTTTGGACAAAAACACTTTGTTTTACTGTTCTGCTTTGATGAAAAGGTAATGTTTATTTTATGAAAAAAAAAAAAAAAAAAAAAATTTAACAGGAGTAATAAAATGAACCGCCGTACTGGATGGGATGGCTATTTCGATAAATTTTAGCTCCCAGTCAATGCCGTAAATATATAATTAAATCCGTATCCGACGTAAATTTCCAAGTAGTTTACTTAAATAGTGTTAAAAGACACTCACCGCATGCTTGCTTGTTACATGGCTCGGTTTTTGAGTTATCTCCTTCACAGTTGCTGCCACCATTGGATGGAGGTGGGTTATCACACGTGCGGAACTGTTTTTTCTCTCCTCCACCACAGGTTTTGCTACAGGCGCCCCATGTGCCCCACGCACTCCAGCCACCATCCACTGTTACAAAACAAATCTTACTATGTGCGATATTTTAAATTTTGAAACTATAAATCAGAAAGCTGGATAGCTTGTACTTCTATTGCGAAGCGAAGTGGTGACTGAGAGCGAGAGAGAGAAAGAGATATAAATGTTTGTGCAAAGGTATATTAAGGGTATTAATAATCTTAGTAGTGGGTGATGAGAAGAGTGAACTATGCACTGCTGTTGTTAAAACATCCCGATAGGCAACTGCAGTCAACTAACACGGCAGGGAAAAGTTAACATCGTTCAGATATGGTTAAAAAGCCAACAAGTATTTATAATCTGGTATACGTCCTACTTGCTGTCTACTGGACGTGGCTGTAGTGCACATTGTACCTACCTTTTGGTGGTACTGGAGGTATAGCTGCAGGATAAGTAGAGAGAGAGAGAATAAACTTGTGTTAGAATAATAATAATGATAATGATAATAATAATAATAATAATAATAATAATAATAATAATAATAATAATAATAATAATAATAATAATAATAATAATAATAATAATCTTTATTTAATGAGTTTCACAGACAAATTTATAAACTTTTACCGCTGTAACTCTCAAAAAAATACCACACACACACACACACACAAACAAACAACTATTACACCAGCAAATTAGAAATAGCTTGAGATGTTTAGGCGAGTAATTGCATTTTCAACAGGATGGCCGTTAAAACATTCTATCCTGCATTAATAATCTTTTTGTCTCAAATATCACTAGTCTGGTAGCAGAAGTTTTCAGTTGAGTAAATAGATCTATGCACACCCATTCCAAACTCTTTCATTACCATGTAGAGTTGATCAACTTCAGTGGAACCTTATCGCGGCAATGACAAAGACAAAAATAAGACACACCACTGAAAAGAGCATATCAAAATTAGTGAAAACAGTAATTTTCAGTAGACCCAAATGTCGCAAAGCGCCGCTATTATCAAAATTGTATTTTTTATAAGGTTTTGTATGGCAGACTTGCCCATCCACTCAAAACCTTGCAAAAGCTACAGATTTGAAATTAGCGGCGCTTTGCAACATTTAGTTTATTACTTTGAAATTTTGCTATGCCCTTTCTACTGGTGCGTCTTTATCTTTGTCTTTGGCCAAGTTTTATACAAGCTGTCATTTTAACCTTGATAAGGGCTTATTTTCTCTCTTAATAGTCTCTCATCAGAAATATGTTACGCAATTTGGAAAACTTTCCGTGGGAAACCTTGCTCAGATGAAAACTGATTAAACTGTCAATTCTCACTACACCAGTCATAACTCAGTTTATTCATGAAAGCTAGGGAAACTTGGGAGTGACAGGGCTAATATAGGGAACGGAAACATACCACGAGGATTGGTGCAGTAACGGAATTTACATTCTGGAGACTTCTCGAGCCCATACACATAGAAACTTCCACAGTTTCGCACTTGAACATTATTGCTCATTATGCAGCAATTGCTATTCCAATGATAGCAGACTTTTCGGGTGACTACTCCCTCAAAATAGGTGGGATGCCCTCCAACAAGGTAACCCGTGGAATGAGTGCGACAGCGTTTTGAAGGAATGCAGGTGTCCGACATTGCAATGCCACCAGCACCAACAAAGCGGTACCATCCGGGAGTTAGTTCATCACGGTCACATCTTGTATTCGCATCAGTGGTTTGATAAGTATCATCCTGAGATCTACCAGGATCATCTATAGTCTTGTACACATTCGGGTCGCATACATTCAGGTCTGCCACTGAGAATCAAAAAGCAAAACCAACAACATGTGAATATACGACACCGCGGAATACTCTCTTAACGTCACTTCCGTTGGTCGGCGTTCGTTGCCATTACTATCTAACCTACTATAAATATTTAAAGTTTTACCTCGTGTGCACAGCTTACAGTATGTTATAGAAAATGCATTCAACCAACTTATAGTTGGGTATCGAGTCATTACCTTGATAAGGGTCTATTGTTTCTCTTAGTCTCTCATCAGAAATATGTTACGCAGTACATTTGAAAAACTTTCTGTTGGAAACCTTGCTCATTAAGTTTCATTGTATTGAGTTTCCTGGCTAAGTCTCATAATTTTACAAGCGTTACACTGAACTGCAAAATCTGCACTTAAATCCACAGTTTTGTGCAATGACCGCTGACTCAAATAAGGTGACCGCACGGTCGAAAAACGTCATTTCCGCAGAGTCTGAATATGCTGTATAACAGAATGGCTTAATATCCAAATGCTGTTTGTACACACCGTAAAGTGTCAAATGATAATTCATATTTATGGTCCACTGAATCTACGAAATTCACCTACAGTATAAGCAACCTATGTTATCAATTATCTGTCGCGTCAACGGATGTTTTCTAACAGAACACAATCTTCGGGTGTTCAAAAGCCCGTTTCTACTGAGTTGACGGACATGAGGATGTGATTGTACGTAGTAACATGGACACAACAAACACCATATCATTACATTGCCTGGCGGGGTTATACAGTAGGTTTCTTTTCTTGTATTGGCAGTAAAACTATTTAAAATTCTATCCCAACTTGGACTTTTGAGCTTACACTATCCAAATCCTATGCCACGTCATCCGACTCATCAATATGCATATCTCCGTTACCTCATGAGGTGCCGATAATGATCACACAAAAAAGAACTGTAAAAGTTGGTCGCAGGACGTGTAAAGTAAACGAAAACGCAGCGTATTTGTAAGCGTATAAAACACAAGCAATGTTCACACGTCAATTTGCTAAAGTAACCCATGCAAGCGCAAAGTATTGAAAACATTTTCTATTCTAGGCTAACTTTGCTTTACACGCGTGAATAGCGTTAAGGGTCTTGCTTGACTCCTACATATAGGCTGCGGGCCTTACCTGATATTTCCAACAACGCAGCAATAACCAGCAGACCAATAAGGGCACACGGCGACTTCATGGTGCTCTTCGTCGAAACCTGAAAGAAAAAAAGTCACCAATGCAGAGAGATGTAAAGTTTACCGTAAAATTAATAAAAGACTGACTTATAGTTCATGAGGTTATCATGCTTTCACGCATTCTGTCTTTTTGCTATAAAAATGTCGGTTTCAACCACATGCTTTATACCCGATCAAATCGTTCTAATAAATATCGGAATCTAGGACTAAAAGCATGCAAAGGCCGAACAAGTGGCAGAAACATTTCATCGGCGAGGATTAATACGTTAGAGTGGAGAAGATATATACCAGATAAGTGGTTTCACACAATTTCAACTAAGAGTAAAAAAAGATATAACACTGAAAGTGAGGACGAGCTCAATCGAGAACGCAGTCAAATACCTGTACCTTTCAAAACAGACCTGTCGCCTCTCTCTCTCTCCGATGTGTCTCGTTTGGAAGAAGAAACAAGACTGATCTGAGCTCTTTCTTTCGGCAAGTTTAATGCCTCCTTCATTATGAAAACTCATACAGGGCTTATCCTTTTTTGTGACTTGCCGGTGCTGCTTTGAAACACGTTTGAATACAAGATAATCCCACTGTTGTACCCCTTTTGTTTTTACGTTCATTCACTCCATAATAGTGTTGCATGCCAAAATACCATTTTTCCAGCGAAGGAAAATTACTAGGTGATAAATTCAGCGTGGCACTCTGCTGAAAATCCGAATTAATGCACGACCAAAAATTGCAGGACTTACTTGCCGAGATCAGTATGTCAAACAACCTGTTTCAAATCATCTTTACTTCATCCAATTTGAATTGGTTTTAATTCAGCATCGCAGGGTATGACGAAAGGAAGAGAGGGAATTAAGGAGAAAGAAAAATAAAAATAAAGGGCAGATTAAAACCAAGAGGAAGAGCAAATAAACCGATAATCCGACGAAACATGACATGAATGTCAACTTTTCAAACAAAATCTTCTCAGGTTGAGTGGCTTCTATTTCGCCCGTTATCACAAACTAAAAAAAGCAGCTTGACATGTACAGTACGAGTAGCGTTGCTCGCCTTTTGTCTAAACAACGCTGCTTAGTCCACAATGTTGATAACTAAGGAAGCTTAAAAGGCATCACTGAAGTATTGTGGCGTGGCATTGCAATGAAAAGCCACGGCAAAAATAACAAATGATATTTGCAAAAAACGGACGAAAGAGAAAGAAACACAATCAGCGCATCTTTGAGTTATTTTCTAAAACTTAAATTTGTCACAGGCAACGGTGATAATAGCGCCACCATGACATTCGCCTCTAGTAGTGGGCCCCTTTTTAGAGTTCTTACGACGCAAGTCTAACTTTAAGTTCCTGTCTTGTTATAAAGTTCCTAAACCCAGATACTGGGTTGATTGATATAATGGCGACTTTTTTTTGTCCTTTGTGTCCTTACACGTTAGACTTTTCACTGTCAAAGGTATTTGACTAACTTAAAAACACTAAACTTCTCAATCGTCAAACGAAACTAAATGTGTGACTCTCAATCAATTCGAAGTCAACATTCTAAATGTTCACTGTGAATACTGTCTACGTTGTCACGTTGGGCATTTTATTTATTTATGCCGGTTCATTTCCAAGTCCAATTCGGATGTTCTCCGCTTTTTCTTCCTTGACAATCCGTAAGCTGTCTGCGTTGTTTCATTAAGAATGGATCAAGAAGCAGTGCATAGTAACACATGACCCTTTTGAAAGCCTGCTGTCTGACTCAGGGAGTTTACACGTGAAATAATGCTTCATATTAACCTTGTGGTAGAACGATGATGCATCTTTTGATGCGTTGTCCTATTTCAGAAAGCAAACTTAAAGGCTATTGATAGCAAACGTGTTAATTTCAAAATTGTTGAGCAAATCAGATGCAAGAGACCTGGGAATGATAACCAGACTCCTCTCCGTTAACCTATCCAGCACTTCCGGCGTTGTTCAGCGTTCAACGTTATTTCTATCTATAAACCAGAGATAAAAATTTCACATCGTGTGTATGTCCCTTTTTTCTTATGTACACCTTATATTATTAAAACAATTTATTGGAATATCGACTCTAATCTGAACTTGAATTTGCTGCTGGTTTTAATATTTGCGCAATGACTGTGGACCTTGAAAAAGATATGATCGGCGGCAAAAGGTTAATCCCACATATAACGATAAAAGTCACATAGGTATTTGCAGTACAAAAGTGTATCATTTTCAGCATTTTAGCAATTTTGAGCCTTTATTCTGGAATAGGGTAGCAGATTTTTGTATTTGGTCTGCAAATAGGGTGCAAATTATGGTCTGAAATAGAGTCGATCGTACGTCGAAAAATAGATCTACACGATGCTAATCGTGCCGCAAGAGGGTGGCATTTCCTCCCCTTTTCCGCAGGCCTGTATAACAAAATCTTCACCCTATTTCAGACCAAAGAAACAAAATCTATACCCTATTTCAGACTAAAATGTTTGAAAACGATACCCTATGAGGTGACAAATACTGGTAAGGCCTTATATGTGGGAGTACAAGGTTCTCCGTTTTCTTTCACTTTCGTTTCCACTACAAATGAACCAGCAACGGGTCGAACACTTTGTGTTGCATGGATATTTTTTGTATTCAGCAGCAGTCTCCCACCTTCCTTGTGCCTGACTTCGCCTCAAATCCGACGTTTGAACATTTGGGTCAAAAGTAAAATGCTCCTCGATATTGGACACTGATTCGCTCAAGGACAGTTCGGGAATTAATCCGGCAGTTTGAAAGCTCGGCCTGATAAGGCTGACACACAAGGGGTGATCTATAGAGGATATTGCACGGCGGCGCAAAGATATGGATTTTATGTTCGAGTAGTAAAACAATATTTTTACAACAAGCGCAGTGAGTGAGTAAAATATTGTTTTTACCACGAGAAAATCCAATCCATATATTCAAGCCGCCGTGCATTTTTCTTTTTATTATATAGACACGAGTGTTTTTGGCAGCTTTGCACAAAAAGCCCGTGCAAAAGCGGGAAATGACGTCATCGAATCGTCACTAGTGAGGGTTACGTCATGCACCATGGCGGTCAGACGGTCATTTTCGCGTTCCGCAGGCCACGAGGACTCCCCAGCCATCCAGAAGACATTACGGAGAATCGGTCAGAAACCTGACGTGTTTAGACATCTTAACGGCATCACAGTCACCAAATTACTACTGGACCAGCCGAGCAAAGCCAACCGCCCTTTTGTAATCACAAATCACAGAGGAAAACACTATAAAACGTACCAGTTGACCAGATTGACAACAAGTGGCGACATAAACCCCAACCCCGGGCCAGCCGCCGACGCTAACAACAGAACGAAGTGCTTCTCAGAGATGTTCGACGAGGTGAAAACAACAGGACCATACTGGAGACTACTGAAGAAGGCTACAGACCCCAAAGTTCGAAAGGCAATAGGACCTATCAAGCGGGAAGATGACAGTCTCGCAGTACTTGATTAGGAAAAGGCAAACTTAATGAACAGCTTGCTACGATGGAGGCAGTGTGGCCAAGTGGTTAGGGCGCCGGACTTGAAATCCGGAGGTCCCAGGTTCAAGTCCCGCTCTGACCACTAGCTGAATTTGCAACACGGTAGCCCTGAGTTCAAATCCTCGGCCGCACTATGTAAATAGCCAACTGGTGAGCCTCCGACCAGTTGGGATTCTTAACAAATTTACGTTCAGTTTATGATATTTGGTTTCTGCATTTCAAGTTTCCCCAATTAGCACGGCGGTGCTAAATACATTGAGACTTAAATAAAGTGATTTATTTATTTATTTATTTTTTATTATTTTACGATCGGTGAGAACACAAGCGTACCCTCCGACTCAAACAAACCTAAGATCTCAACCATCTGCATATCAGAGAAGAGAATCAAGAAAAAGATCGAGAACCTTAAGCAACAAATCGACTGGCCCAGGTGGCATATCACCCAAGCTGCTGAAACTGGCAGGCAATGCCATTGTCCTTTCCCTGGCCAATCTTTACCGAAACAGTTTTAAACTGGAAACAGTGTATAACAGCTGGAAAACTGCCACGTTAACACCAATATTTAAGAAGGAATGACGAAACAGACCTAGAAAATTACAGACTGATATCTATGTTGAGTGTTCCAAGTAAAATTCTCGAGTCGGAAGTAAACGATACCATCGTTAGCCATGTGGTGTGGGGTGGGTGTAATTGCCAGGGTATTTTTAACTCTTTAGAAATTTTACACTGCAGGGCAGCTAGAATAATCTTTAACCTTCCAAGGGATATGCCTACCCATGGCGTTTTATCACGATCCAAGTGGACCACGCTTGAACACCGTAAACTTTCTATAGCCAAACTTATGTACAAAATTTACCATGACCTTACACCAGCTTGCATGTCAACGATCATAGACAAGCGAAAGAGCAATTACTCTTTGCGCGGAGAGAATATCCTGAGCGTGCCACGTTTTAATACTCATTTTATGAAGCAATCAATTGCCCACCGAGGTGCTACACTTTGGAACACCACTGCTCGGAAAGACGAAGGAATAACGAACGCTATCAGCATAAGCTCGTTCAACATCCTCCAAGTTTTTAACTTCAACATCACAGTACAAACAACTAGCAACAGGAGCAAGGAGGAGCAAGGAGCAAGGTAAAATAATGTATTTAACAATTATTCGCCGAAGTGGAGGTGAATAGCGGTGGATATTTACCGAGCCGTTTCGGCTCGGTAAATATCCACCGCTATTCACCAACACTGAGGAGAATAATTTTTTTAGTATATACCACACAAGTTTAATAGCCAACTCCCAAATAGCTATTTTATTTCCGATAAAAGTGAGCAAAAATTGGGTTCGCGCGCCATTTTTTTTTTTTACCGGAAACCGCCGGGAGGTGAATAGTACTTGATATTCCGAGATTGAGGAACCAATCAGAGCGCGCGAAAAGCACTATTCACTTGTGTGGTATATACTAAAGTGTGTTAGTGATGATATTAACAAGCTTTAATAATAATACGCTTTGTAACGCTCTTTCCCAGGCCTCCTCATCATAAAAGATCCAAGATGGCCGCCACATCGAGTGAAACTCTACAAAGTATAAATATTGGCCTTGTATGCCGACCACAGTTCTTTTAGAAAACGGAAATTAGTTTGAAAAGAGAATTTGTGCATGTCGGGCTGATGCTGCCGCATGTTCGAAAACGGGGAGATTTTGATATCGATAGATCGGCGATTAGTCGAGTGGTACACGCACTGCAGAGAGGTTTGTACTTTGACGCCGTAAACTGCATTCGAGATGCTCGAAATGGACTTCAAAAAAGAAAAAAGAAAGAAAGAAAGAAAACAAAAGGTGGGGGGGGGGAGAAATCCGATCACCGCGTATTTTACGGGGGTCTCGCTAGTTTTAAAATATTCTTTCATTTCAGTACTTGCTGTCAGAACTGTCTTACCTTTGGACTGCAGAAATCCTAGTGATGTGGTGATCGACATTCCCGCATATAAACTCTTTACAGACATAAATGTTCGGCACTACGCTAGCTGCTGTCTTTCATCCTCGAACGTCAACGCCAAGTGACCCGGCACCCGCGCTTTTTCCCGCCAAAACAGTTCCGGAAGTACACAAATTCCCCACTCGGAGTCTTCTGCACTTCCGGCGAACGCGCGCTCAAGGCTATGTCGATTGTTGTGTATACATCGAGAGAGAAGAGTTAACTACTGACAATGAATGGTAACCGAGACAACATGTCTACATGAATGTACATTATTAGCAAGGAGAGGAAGAGAGAGAGAGAGAGTTAGGGGAGTGTTTTCTTCATACACTGTGCCATACATTATTTGTAATTTGTGCAGTTTTGAGGGTCGTTTCTCAAAAAGTACTCAACCAACATAACCTTCAAACTTTCAGTATTTGCTACATCTGGCAAGTTTTTTGATTCATGGAGTCTATTTGCTAGATATACATTATTATAACAATATTTTGCTCCCTAAATTGTTTTGATCATTTTTAATGTTCAAAACAAACCAGTAAAATAATATAGATATATCATCCAGCGCCAATCATAAACTAAGGCTGTAAGAAAACGCCCTCAATAAACAGAAGGCAAAATACTTTGCAAATACTTGTATTTTCAGCAGAGACCAATCACCAGTGCAAGGAATCACCAATAGTAGGAGTGGGTGGGGGGTGGGGGGAGGGGCACTGTCCAACTGTTCAACCCTTACTGTTTAATATACCACCAGCAGGACCCCATAAAAATCCTGTAGGGCTGGGAAGTTTGTTTTAGCAATCTAGATTTGTCAAAAGAAAAAAAAAGTTCCATCTATTGTTTACACAAGTTAGCATTGATATGGTCAGGTTGGGTGGGGTTAATACTTAGATGGGTGACCACCAGGAAATATATGTGGGATCAAATGATTTCTTTTTCATATACCATTCTGGGGTGATGGTGACCTCTAGTAGATATTTGCCCCTTTTAACTTGTGAATACGAAGCAATAAACGAGTTATTGTGAGTGGGGAAATTCTACTTGCTTGGTCGGTTGGTCGTACCATGGGTGTAAACTCCTGCCAGAACCAGTGCATAACAGCAAAATGGTGGCCTTTGCAACTGAGAATACTTGACAGCTGAAACAGGGATAAGGATGTTGAGAATTGCAAAAGTGATGAACTGATGTTTCACATTCGGAGTCCTTTGATTCTCAAGGCACATGTTCTCGAAAATTAGAACTGAAGTGCAGACTTCTCCTGGATTTTTCAATTTGATTAATCAAAAGCTTTTTAGCACCTTTGAACCAAAGAGTTGGCTAAAATCACAACACTTGTATGGCCTCAATGCTTTTATTTTCCAATGCTGCTATATACAGAGGATAGATGTATAGCATTTCTCATTCACGAGTTGGCTCACAGGAGCCTTTGATTTGAGTTTTAACAGGCCCTAAACTATACTGCCACAAAAATCATACACAATGTCTCTTGACATTACAATATTTGTGAAAACCTTAACCAAGGCACACGTTTTAGAAGCCCTACAGTATAAAATGTGGGAAATAAGCAAACTTCTTGAAATGCAGATTTGTCATGTAAAAGCAGTGGATGATAGCCATTAAATATGTAAAATATACGTCTAACACTAACACGTCTTGAATCTATGGGGTTGGCAAACTATGCAACTCATGTACATGCATGTATGTTTTACAGTGTGTGATAAAACTTTATTGCCCAGTTAACATATGGTAGCTTGCATGGATATACAGTGTAGATCTTATTGCCTTGTGGCAAGCTTACTCAGCAATCCTCAGTTGTGACGAATTATTATTTTTGGCACTATGATTATCAGGCTGGAGATTTAGCCTGGACACCTGGGCTCCATTTGGAAGAGATCTAAGTTTTGTAGGTAGATTCATTTCAATATTTTTGGTAATCTAAAATTTTAGAATCCCACTTTTGCCCAAAACATGAATTGAAATTGCTCTCAGTCAACACAAACGGTCACCTGCATGAAGCTATATAAGTGGAAGATAGACATAATTTCATGGGAGAGATGAGACTGATGTGAGTTTACAGGAGATGAGTCAAGGAGGTGGGAGATTGACACAAGCAGGAGACTGGTACAGTAGATGAGGCATGGATACTTAAGAGTTGGCAGGTCTGTGAAAGATAAAATCCCATGTCCCTTTGCTACTAAACAGTATAATCCTCTACTTCAACAAACTGCAGTCACAGAACATGTGTACAAGTACAATTTATGTATAGTGTACTTTGAAAGAGCAACTCTACTTCTCTTTCTCACTGGCTTCTGAAGATGATGCTGGTAACTTCATTGTCTTTTCCCACACTTTTTGATGGTGTGTAAACCCTCTTTTGCCTTTGTTAAAAGAATTTGGTCCTGCAGAGGTCGGCGTTTCTTTGCCAAGATTCCTCATCCTCATTCTTGCTTCCCTGGGCATTTCTTCTTCTTCATCATCATCATCACTTTCATTAAATGCAGATGCAGCACTACCGGTTTTCTTCTGCAAAGGAGATTCTGTCTTTTGTTTCTTGCTCACCACTGGAGCTAATTTCATACTTATTCCCAATGATCCTTTCTCTTTAAAAGGCAGATAATTCTTAGAGATTGTAATTGCCTGTTCCTTTCCATTTAAATGTCCACCAAGATGCAGCCCTGATTCAGATTCCTCCTGTTTTCTCTTTCTTGTTGGACTTTGTTTATCCAACTTGTCTGCAACCTTTATGGAATCTCCTGTTTCTTTGCTTCCATTCTCATCCTTTGTTCTTATGTTACTGCAAATCAGTAATAAATGAAACTAATGTCAAGAGGTTAATAATCATGATAAACTGAAACAATTCTTGTACCACTTCTTTGAAGATCTTGATGCCAGGCATTTTACTGTAACACTGAACCTGAATTTGCAAAACTCTTCAAGAAACAAGACAATGCATGTTCCTATCAAACTCTTATTTTGGAGTGATAATGCACATAATACTGCATATTTTGAGCTAGGAAGGCGACCAAAAACCCTCATATACATGTACCGTATCCCCTTACTCTTGATGTTCCTCATACATGTTAATACAGAGTCTGGTCAAACAAGGAAATAAAGATAAATCACATGAATGTTGCTTCTTTATCAGCTGATACATATTTTTTTTCACACATTACTCAATTTTACAGCAAAATGCCTCTTGATAATTTCACTCCCAGTCTGAGTGGGGAGGGTGAATAGGGGTCATCAAATCCACCAATCAGCGGCAGTGTTGTATCAAATCTGCGCGGTCAAAGGCCTCAACATCAGCCCACAAAAGTGATCATAAACCAAATTTGTAAGATCCAGGATCCATGCTCTAAAAACAGGAAAAATCTATGAGAAATCTGCTGCAAAATGTTAGAGGAGTCTGTGATCTGTCACACTTTGAAATCAGTGAATCCGTGAAAATATCTCCAAAGTCCAAAATCTGTGCACTTTTTGGGGCTAAATCTGTTGATCCATAGACCTATTTACCCCCAGTGAGAGTAAACTTCTAAGTTCCCCTCCAGTTTCCAACTAACAGCAGATGCACTGTGTGAAGAAATTGACTTTTAATGGCTTGTTTATCCTTATCAGATCAAAGTTGACTGAAATATCAATTCTCACTAAAGTACAGCATATCACCCAAACTTTATTCTATTTTCAATTTGGTGTGAAGAAACCGTCATACATGTGAACTTGAGAGTGAAAAATGCTGCACATGTACTGTACATAGGTCAACCAGACATCAACATCAATTTTTCTCTTTTAGTCTCTCACAGTATATACAAGTTGTATTCATAAAGGCGTGTCCCCTGTGTTGCAGCATTGCTGCAACGGACATACTGTACCAAAATTAGAAACCTTGAGAAATTTTAGTGTTATAGATTGAAAGTTACAGCTGTTTCAATTTGTAGAGATTTGTATGGAGAAAGACAAGCCTCGCTTTCATGTATTTGCTGCACTTTACATACAGATAAGTTCACTTAAATTCAGTATACACCGTTGAAATTGCACAAAGCTACTATATATTTAAAATATGGCCTTTGATGTGGTGTCATGAGTTTTATCTAGTTGCTACCATCAAAATTAATGGTAACAGGCAAGCAGACAAAATGTTGTTCATAAGCCTCAGCTTAGGTGGGAGAAGGGGGGTGGGGGCAGGGAAAAGCCAAAGAGGCTTCAACCAGGCCTCCACACTCTCCCCCCTGGATCCACCATTGACTTTCTGTTTTCTTTAATTTCCTTATTTTATAAGGGTGTTTTTCCTTGACAGAGTGCACAGAAGGGAGCCAAGAACATATTGAAAGAAATAGGAAGGTAAAGTACACTAGGGGTAGCAGACTGTGCTTTTTAGATCAAGTTCAAAACATTGGCAAGAAGTGATAAGAAGTGGTGCTAGAGTGTCTCAGGTCTCCACACCTGTGCTACTTGCTAGCCCATGGCTTGTGAGGCAAAAGGAAATGTTCGATTCTTTTCACTTTCTCAGTATATTGGAGGATCAATGGAAATCAAACTTCTATCTTAATCCACTTAATAAAAAGGCAAACTCTATAACTCTGATGCAGGCTATACAAACAGCTGCAAAACAATAACAGTGCAGAGGACATTGTACATGTATTTCTCGTAATCGTTTTCCTTGGAACTAATCATGATGGAAACTTTTTCAAGCTTTCAGAAGGTCTGCGTAATTTTTCTGTGACTTGCACCGGCTGAAAACATCAAATATTCTATAACAATAATTCTGTTATCTGGAACCCCTATTCCAAACAGATATCGAGTTAATCAGCAATTGTAAGTATGTATCCATTCCGCATCATCAACATTTACATGTACACTGTATTTATCCGTCGATACACTTGATTGTTTCCACAAAATACAATGGCTGCAAATACTAAAACTTTAAGAAAGTATCCCTGCAACTGTACGTACTGCAAGCAGGCTACTTACCTCATCTTACTGCAAGCGTTGATCCGTCTCAATTACACGTTTGCCCCCTGGCCGAAATTTATAAATTCTCAGCAGTTGAATGAACACTTTGTAACCGCGCCTCAATCCCTAGCGTGAGTTTAGGCCTGGGGACGAACTGGAGTGCCTGGGAACGAACTGTGGGCGCGAGTGTGTGTAAACTTCGTGTTACCAGTAAAATTTGCCTTCGACTTGTAATTACAATTGTCTGATAAGCTATTTTTCGTTATAGAATCTCTGATGGAAGCCCTTGTAAGTGGAATTCGTGTTACCATCAACACCGCGGCAAAACGCACTGTGCATGCGCGGCACCCCACTCAAAGCCTCCGTTATTTTTTATAGTTCAACTTCCGGTGGGGTTTTTAAAAAACTTAAGGCGAAGAAACAAAACTTAAGCCCCTAAAAGTCACAATTTGAAGTTTATTAATTTTTTTTATTTCTGACCTTTTGCACCTCCTACTTTGATGCTTGCACCCAAGGAGAAAATTATGAACAAAGTTCGTGCTGTTCGAGGAAGAAGCGGTTTGCCGGGGGGGGGGGGGGGGGGGGGGGTACTCAAAGGACTTTTGTACGGGGAGGCTCCGCCCGGACTGTCAACCCCTTACTCTTTAAAATACCATCCTGGGGGCAAAATCGGGACCCTTTTATATACCTCCAGTACAAATGCACCCCTTTTTTATACCTTTGATGCGTCCGGCAGACGATTCCACGGCGGGGTGCTTCCCTCTTTTAACAAAGCGGAGTTTCCGGTCTTCCGCCGTTTTTTTCCCCCAGTTTTTCCTGGCGTTTTTCTTACCCCTTTAAAATACCAAAATGATTTCCTCATTTCACCCTTTTTATTGACCCTTTAAAATACCTAAAAACCGTCATTTTCCTATACCTTTTTTATACTGACTTGGTGGCCGAGCGGTTTGGGGGTGGTGGACCTGAATCCGTAATGAAGCTCCAAGCCAGGAGGTCGTGGGTTCAATCCCCACGGCCGGCAGTAGTAAGAGGGTTTTTCATCCGAGGAGGCAACTCCAACGGTTTTTCCCTTCTGAACCTGTCTTCTTTCTACAGATATTCCACCGGTCGGACATTTGAAACATGAGCCTTTGGCTCGGGAGAATGGGCAACCACTCCCTAATGCTTCGACTTTAAATAAACGATATTTATTTTATTTTATTTATACCTCGATCGTAAAAATACACCCCTTTCGGGCGGATCCTCACCGTATAGCCGATCATAGGGAGTACCCCCCCCCCCCCTGGGGGGTTTGTCTCCATAGCGGCGGTCGCAGCTTTGCTTAATGGACTCAGTAGAGAGAAATAAAAGCTGTATTCAGGGTAATGAGACTGGAAGAACCCAGGAGTGCAAAGGAAAGCTGTATCAGGAGGACTTTAAAAGCAAGAAGTTCTCAGTCAGCCGGTTAAATTTCTGTTTGTCGCTACCACTGTACTGCGACGAGATACGAAGAAAAGATGTCAATACTTCTGCCCAAGAGAACAGCATTCAAAAAAATGCAGCAGATGCCTATCCCAGCAACAGTTATATCTTGCATTTGACCGCATTGGAGCGTTCAAGGTTACAGGGCTAGCGGTAGCCGCAACAACTGTAGCGCGCCTCACAGACTGTTGTTTTTATTTTACAGACCTCCAGCACGCCGGTTATCCAGCCAGGTGAGCCAAGCTCCGCGACATGATAATTTGGAATCTCGATGGTCCATGTATTCTACAGTTATCACCGAGCCGTTCCACAACGAGACAACAACAACAACAAAAAAGTTTACATTTATCGCTGATTCCGCGCAATTTATTTACGAAGCAAATCCAATGATGCATGCCACAGGACAAATGACGTAATAATGCGTTGCCAAGCAAAACGTGAAAAAAGAACTTTGTTTTTAGCTCGCGATCCCAATGGGATTGCGAGGTTTTAAAATCACTTTGTCCCGGTTGTGCCTAAATCGTACCAACGGGAAGGACAACCGCGCAAGACTGAAAACGAGTTTAGACCCGATCGCCTCACGACCGAGAATCGGATGATGTCGGTAAATCCAAGATGGCTGTCTTCTATGTATTTTATCGAACGATGAAATGAACAAGCCTTACTGAGTTAAGTGAAACAACATCGCTTCCTTTCATCATAGTTTAGACGATTATAATACATATTGAACCTCGTGGTGAACTAAACTGTAGAACTACTGCAGACGCTTTGCGCAACGCATGCGCAGACGTTTTGTTTTGTTTTTGTTTTTGTTTTTGTTTTTGTTTTGTGGCGGATTTTCAAGGTTTATTTATACGATACGATTTGTGTCATAAGAAGGTCGCATACGGCAACCGTAAGAAAATTTCCTTCAGGGATGTTTCATCATTATCATTTTCTCTTTGTTTTAAAATTTTTAGCTCCACATTGTGATAGGAGTATACGAGAATAGTTAAGATCTGGATAGTCTTGGAGAGAAACCTGCAGCCGGCAAGGTATTTAGATGATGCAGTACTTGAACAAAAACATAAAACATACAGAGTTGGAAGGAGATAGACATAGAAACTGAACAGTCGACAGCAAACTGAAGAGAGCAGAGACAGACGGTCAAATATGTTAAGAAACTGCCGACAAACAGTATCACAACTGACACTGCAACTCCGACCTGATTTCGTTTTTTCCTTTTTTTTATTTAATTATAGTTTCTTTTCGTGCTAGGCACTTCTCGCAACAAAGGAGAAGCGGTTCAAAGATATTGAGGAACGCTTGCAAAAACAAAGAGCTCCCAACGAGACCCTGCTGCAAAAGACGGCATCAGAGAAAGACGAATATAAATTAAGAGATGATAGTAACGATATTGAAAGAGGAGATGGGGGAGGCGCGAAAGGAGTTGGAGAAAGTCGAAGGAGAAGAAGGCGAGATACGTCACACTTGCGTCACAAACTCACGTGCAGACAGCACCCTTTTGTCATTTTTTGTTTGTTTGTTTTCATTTTCTCTCGTTTTTGCATCTTTAGCGAACTAGCAGAGAATACGAGAACAATCAAGATGATCTTTTATGCACGACTGCTTCATTTCTATTCATTCGACTTACAAGTGACAATAAGAGACTTAGTTACTTCCTCACTTTTTCTCGAACGGGCACAGAGGAGAGCCTCGAGACATGCCTTTCCACCAGCATCCAGAGACAAACCATACGAGGAAAGGATAAAGATATTGAAATGGACCAGTATTGAGACTAGGAGGACATATCTTTCCTTGCTAGAATGCTATAAGTCACTTCATGGACTCAACGGCCTCAATGGCCCTGAATACCTTGAGTTTTTTTCTTTAAACAAGAGCGAACCATTCCCTCAAATTGAGAAGACCGAGAGCAAAACTTGATTGTTTTTATCATTCTTTTTTTGTGAGAAGAAGCGATGAGTGAAAAAGAGGGTGTGGTGTGGCGGAAAGTGAGCATGAATCGAGAGCGGAATCAGTGAGCATGTTTGTCATCATGAAGTTTTTATTGGATATTTAACTTCATCTAAATACAATGTAGCATTTAGGTATTATGACACAAATCATGGCCGTGTTTCCTTTGCTTTACACACCTCGAAACTTATTGAGTCTAGTTATGTGACCCGGACGTAGTGTTTCACGGTTGACGCGGTTATCTTCGGTTTGGCCGTTGTACCACTCTCTAAATCCTAAACTACATGGTGGTCTAGTGTTCCCGTTCGCTGTCGTAATTTGTTCTAATATCTTAACCAAGAGATCAGCACAGTTACCGCACGGGTGTTTAACACTGTACATCAGCACGCGGGTGATTGGCTTTTGGGCACCGACGTAAGCCTTGAGGTCATGATATTTGTTCACCTGGGGAAACAATGTAACAATAATTTTAGCTGAAAAGAATTTTAAAACTAGATAATAACTAGAAATACAAGACAACTACACCGAGCGTTTAAAAGGAAAAATGTTGTCTCTGGTCACCCTGGTCAAACCTGACCCCCTCGGTTGGGAGAGAAAGAATTTTAAAACTCAGTTTATATAAAGCCCACGACTGACGGACAGAAATCCTTTTATTTTGGCTATTTAGGCGTGTGCTTTATGTAAGTGATTATCTATTTAAGTATGGATTATTCAGGGGTAGTGTTATATAACTTACATAACCTTATATGACATGTGATCATGTAGCATTTCGGGAACATTTTATGACTCTTCTCACTCCGAACACCCTCTTCCCCCGTCCCGACAATGTTGGCGTCAAATAATTGTAAGTGACAAGTAATTGGTGAGTGAATCACTGGCCCTGAACTATACCTGGTTGTGGAGTATCCATTCCGCATGAAGCTTCTCCTTGTTATACGCCATCTTTGACGGCCACCACTCAGGTCGGGCTAGCAAATAGTTTTCGTCGTCGCCCCTTGGAGGCGCGGCGGTATATACCTTATCAACCCAGGGCGTACGTCCACTTACATCATTTGGATGTGCCGGGATGTACTTGAAGTCTCTCAATCTGCCTTTAATAATCCAAATGGCTGCGCATTGTTCCCAGTTGTCGTCGTATAACATTTTGCGTTGTTCTTCGACCTTAGGAATGTGTATCTGGAAAAACCTTCTTACAGTGATGTCTCCACCACTACTCCTGGGAACTATCAACTCATCCGCTAAATCGTCACGCGAGTCGTTGTGAAGCCAACTCAAGCATTGGTCATCACACGTAAACGATTTAACTGAAACACAATGAAAGTAAGAATATTTTAACGCCTGACTGTTAAGGGGTAAATAGTTTAATCTGGACCCGGTTTTTCAAAGCTCGGTTAAGATAACCCACGGTTATGTGTTGTCTTATGCTTTTGGCCAACGAACTATAGAATTTTGATCAAAGGCTATAACCAAAAAGCTTGTTTCAGTTCAAAACATAACGAGGAAGTCGTTTTGGTTGCGAAAGATTTCCATCTTTAGGCTCAAAATGGCAAAAAAGTTTGGACTTAACCTGGAGTAACCGTGCTTTGAACTACCGGGCCGGCGGCTGGTCTATTTCTCGGATAACCCAGGGTTAACCATTTCTGTGTGTGTCAACCTTTTATCTAACAAACGTCAACGTTTTTTATCAAAGACAACCTAAAAGTACTTTCTAGCTCAAATTATATTAAGGAAGTCATGTTCTGAGAGTTTAGGGCGATCTACTAGATTTAGCTCAATCGTGCTTGTCAACCCAGTTTTATAACTTTTTATACTTAATAATTTCACAAAACGTGAAATCCATGACATCAACTATGTAAGAGTTAAGTAATGTTCCAGGAATTTACCTTTTTGGGGACTTCTGAACTAAAGGTACAGCAAGTTAAAGCAAAAAACAAAACAAAAATTAATGCTCTTACTATCTGTTTGTTTTCTACGACTGTTGTCGCCCGCTTCTTCTTTCTTCGCTTGTTCTTCCTTCGGTTTTTCATTCTTTCCTTCCTTCTCAACAGTGGCGAGTACATTTCCAAGTATCAAGAAACAGGTTACAAACAGGAAGCTTGCTTTAAACCACATCGTGAACACAACCTGTAAATAAAATTGGAATTCACACTAGTAAAAACCAAGATTATCCGATATTGAAAGAAACTAGATTTTAAGATAATTATGCCCACAATTTAAAGTCGATTTGTCTTCCATCACAAGAATTTTGAAGCTGACTCAGGCCCCGTTTATATGGAGAAAAGTTGTCCTGGGTACCCGAAACAACCCTTCCCGAGTTACCCGGGGCGAGCTAGGGGGGAGGGCGGTTGTCTCGGATATCCGGGGCTCTCCATATGAACTGGGCCTAAAGCTACGATACGATACGATACGATACGATACGATAATCTTTATCTAAACACGATAAGAGTTTAAGCATCAGCTTGTGGGGTCGTGTATAAAAACAAACAGTAATAAGCTAATCAGTAACCTATATTTAAATTATTAATAACTAGTAAAAACTAACATTCCTATAATAAATATCTAAAAATACTAATAATAATAACAGCAATAACAATAAAGCTCCGTTGGAAATACTTCATAAATTAAGACTGCTCACCCTTCAGCTCTTGAACTCAAGAAGATCGCTTCTCTCAGTATGAGATAGTTCCAGACCTCAAAGCAAATCTGAACTGAAGTTTAGCCCAATTGGGAACTGCTTTTAAAGGGTAATCCCTGTGGGTGAGAGAGTTAATTATTCACAACGTTCTCCCATTAGGCTACTCTTGAGGTTCCATCATAGACCAGCATGTATAACTCTGCTTTTAGTATCGCAGGTACAAATATTATGTTCTGTCAACAATTTTAACATTCTTTTTAAAATGACAGAAAACAGCATAAAGAACAAGCCAATCAGTTTTAAGAAAACAGGGTAGTTTTGACGTTACATCGCAGGCCAACATGCGGGCTTTTGCCTTTACAGGTGAGAGTATTGCGTTCTGTCAACAACTTTAACATGTTTTCTAAATGAAGAAAACAAAATCAAAAACGGTTTAAAGAGTAAGCCAATCATTGCAAAGAAAACGTGGACTCTCTTATTAAAAACTAAAAAAGGAAAAAGCGACGATAACAAGAACAAAAACAAAGTAATAACAAGTAGATAATACGGCACTGGCAGATGAGTCCTTATTAGTTTTGATTCAGTGAATCCTCATTTGAACAAACTATCACAAGCCAAAGTAAGATTGAGTTAAAGAAATAAACAGCACAAAAAGCAAGCGAATCAGTGCAAAAACAAGAAAAAAACAAAGATTAAAGTTAAAAGCGACCACAGTAAGAACAGCGATAACTAAAGCAAACACTGTTCCCGTCTTACGGTTACCTAACATAAACGTCAACACTGTAAGTAAGAGCCGTTAATTGTTTACGTTATTTTATGAGGCTACCCTTGACATTATATCACAGGCCAGTATGTGGGCTGTTTTAATATGACAGGTGCGAGTATTACGTTCTGAAACAAAACGTTCTTCTTTTCAAATTGAAGATGAAACAGCATAAAGAGCAAGCCAATGAGTGCAATGAAACCATGGACAGTATTTCCAAAAAAAAAAACAACAAAAAAAAAAAACAAAAAAAAAAGAACTGAAAAAAAAATGGGAAAAGCGACCATAATAAGCACAAAATATAAAGCATAAAGCAAAACCTGATATATAGTACGGATATTCGCAAGCTGCCCCTCGCCCCAGTTATCGAATATTTATTAACTCTGTGGTTTATATCTGACTGGCAGATGAGCCCCATATTGGTTCCGATTCAATAAATTCTCGTCTGAGCAAACTATCAGAAGCCAAATTCTTAAAACTGGTCGATGAAAATGTGGCGAGATTGAAAAGGAGAATTATTAGTTTAGTTACGGGTTATAATTTGCATTAATTCGCTTTCTCTTTCTACTGTTTTCTTTCCATTTTGAAAAGAATGTTAAAACTGTTGACAGCACGTGATTATACTTGTACCTGTTATACTAAAAGTCCACACGTTGGCCTATGATGTAATGTTAGGCGTAGCCTAATAAAACAACGTTGTAAATAATAATTGCTCTAACATGCAGTATTGGCCCAGTGTCCCACTCAAAAACCCCATAATCTTTTCAAATATTGAAAATTATGAGCGACCACATCAAAACCAAAGATAACAGAAGCAAACACTGCTTATACGTTCGACAGCGCCACAGCCAATGGTCCTACGATAACCAAAAATAAATGTCAATACTGTAAGCACGAGCAGTTTATAATATTAGTCACGACGTTGTTTCATTAAGCCACTCGCCTTACATCTCAGGCCAACATGCGGGCTTTTAGTATCACAAGTACGATTGTTGCGTTCTGTTAAGAATTTTAAGGCTTCAAAATAAAAAACAAACAGCATAAAGAGCAAGCGAATAAGTACCAAAAAGAAGGAACAAACAAAAACAAAAACAGGGAGTGTTTGTCCAAAAACTAAAAACGGAAAAAGCGAGCATGATCAGCACAAAATAAAAAGTGGAAAAGATAGAAAAGGAACGTAAAAATTGATTACGTTTGAAAGCTACATCGGAAGGTAACAAAAAATAGGATATTCACACATACCCCTCGGGCCGGCTAGTAATCAATTATTTATTAACTCTGTGGTTAATGAGGTACTGGCAGATGAGCCCCACATTAGTTGTGACCAATAAAATCATCTGAACCAAACTATCAGAAGCCAAATTTTCTAAACGATGTGATACATATGTAAAGAGATTGAAAAAGATAACTAAGATTCAGTCCAAGAGTTATGGATTATAGGATGATTGAGTGGGACAATACTGTAGGCAAGAGCGTGCAGTTAATGGGCCACTATAAACACTGCATAATAGGCCAACATGTATGCTTTTATGTCAGACAACAGTTTTGACATTCTTTTCAAGAAGGAAAGAACATAGTATAAAGAGCAAGCCAATCATTGCAAAGAAAACAGGGATAGTCTCACAGATTAAAAGTTAAATAGCGACCATAATTAGAACAACGATAACAAAAGTAAAGACTGTAGTTCAATGAAAGGAAGAAAAAAAAAAGGATTGTAAGAATACCCGTACTGTGCTTGTACTACAAGAAAAACACAATTGAGGCAAAATTCAAAGGAGTTTCTAAAAATTCTTTTTTCATTATTTAACTTTGAGCTGTGTGGGTAAATTTGGGTTACTGAATGTTCCAATGAGTCAATACTGTAAGTTGTTTCATTATAGGCTACTATATCATAGGCCAGCAGGTGGGCTTTTAGTATCACAGGTAAAACACGTTACGTTTACGTTTTTTTCAAAAAAGGAAAGGAGAAAAGAAAATAGCATAAAGAACGGGCCAGGCTGTGCAAAGAAAACAGGTAAATATCAGAAAGGAAAAAGCCATCACAATAAGAGCAACGACTACAAAGGAAGGCTGTTTGCATTTCAAAGCGCTACCGTAATTGCTTTACTATCACCGAAAAGAAATGTAAAAGGAATTTTTTTATCAGACAGTTAGATAAAAGCAAGAAAGAATACGAAAAAAGATACTGAACTTGTACAAGTTAGAGCAAAATGATTATATAAGTTCATAATAAAGAGACAGAAATCGAAGGAACTCCTCACGGCCTGGATTTCTTTTATATATGGTTATTATAATTTACGTAAAGCTTTATTCGTGTTTTTGAGCACTGATGATTATTTCAAAGTTCCCTTAGTGTTATACTGACCCTTCGCTGAAATGGTTATTTAAGCCAGGGGTGGATCCAGAGTTTTTGAAAGAGGGTGCCCGGAGAAACTGAGAAGCGACCGCTAGGGTAAAGGGGGAAACTGTTACTGAAACCTTGTTAATTTGATAACAAATTATTTTTGTAAACTAGCTTTCGACTACTCTAGTATTTCAACTTCACAACAAATGATTTTGAAAACGGGAAAGAACTGAAAAGGAAAATATTTTTTAAACAAGGTTTGGACCACGGCTAAGAAGGTCCTAGTCTAAACAGGATTTAAACAATGACCATGCTTATCGGACCACGGCTTAACGTGGTCTTTATAAAACCGACGCCGATTCATGTTTTAAGATTGCATTTTAACCTTTGGTTAACTCTGGTTTACGGAGTCCGTCGGCTAAAGTTCAAATTATCGATAAACCAGCAGGAGGTCTAAGTTAGGCTTTGTTTAAAAAATCGGCCCCATACGTTTAACATTAAACAAACAGTCGCTCGCTTCTATTAAATTGTTTTGGCGCATTTTCACGCCGCCGTAACCTTTAGTGTGAACTTAAAAGTGCTGGTGACCTTTGCCGCGCTAAGTCAAATCGCACGCTGTGTTAACGCGGCATACACGGGAGTGGATTTGTACAAACTTAAACTTAAACTAAACGCGTGGTCTTCAATTTGGCCGTTCATTTGTTTAAAGTAACAACTCGTACAGAAGACAAAGGAGATCCAACAAAATTAGTTAATGCAAGAAACCGTACCTACATGTAGCTCCGACACCAAAATGGGGTGCACCGGCCTGGATCTGCCCAGAAAACAGATACCTCCCTGACCCGTTGCTTCTCTTTTTTCTCTTTCATTGTAAATCTGAAAACATCATGCCAATAAAGTCATATCAGACAACTACATACAGCTTCCATAATGCACAAAAAGCACTCAGCAAAAGAACATCTTTTCATTGTTTTTCTGGCAAATTCAATGTTACACTACCAAAACCCAAAATTGATTACTTGAAAACAAGTTTAGTTTTATATCGTGGACAAAAGCTATGGAACTCACTTCTAAGCGATACAAGATTCCAGTCCTAAGGCTTGCTCATGGAAACAGTAAAAAGTCTCTTGATCTTCAAAGTAGGACTTAACGTCACCAGCGGGATCCCGCGTAAAAATACGGGAACGTTTGCTTATTCATTGTTATATTCGCACGCATAACTAAATGAAGTTGAGCCCGGTCGGGCAGGATTGACTTGGATCGGTATCAAATCGAATAATTACTTTTTCGTTTCTTACTGTTTAGTTTCTGCGACCAAACCTTCTTTCCTATATTTTACACCACGTTTTTTTCTAGTTATACACTTGAGCTAGAAGTGCGCTTACCTTGGCTTCACCATGCCATGTTTGGTTTCCTAGCACATTTTCTAGCTGAGTAAAAATGTGATCCGCTCAATGATTGGTGATAATCAGCTGGGCAAAGCTTCGAAAGAGGAACGTGCCTACTATGCCAATTTCTGCACAACAAAAGCAAACTTGAAAAAGGGCTGACCAGTGAACAATAGAGGCTAATTTAAAAATTCTTTTGTTTGTCTCTCCCCAAAAATAATCGCGCTGTTACAAAAACACGTGAATCTTCGGCAGCAGTCACACACGCGGTTTCCGTTGTTCGCAGTTTCATTTCCAGATACGCAATCCTATATCCTTTCTGGAAACTGTCTCGGAACTTTTACTTTATTAGCATTCAAGTCCGTCCGGCGAGAAATTTTTGATTTGAAGAAAATCATATAACATGCATACAGGATGGAACCCAGGTTGGCACAGAACAAAGCAATGCAGCAAAGTAAGTACATCAGCTTCAATTTATTAGTCATAACTATTTCGTTGCATTTCATCACAGTTTGTGATATCAGCGGCTGAAGCGTGCACCGTTGATTTCTAGCGCGGGGGCAGTACAACGCCATAAGCATGCAAGCTAAAGCACAAGTGTGACTGCGGCCAAAGTTAATGATTAGTTTGTACTAACAGCACAGTATTAGGCTCCGGTCGCACTCGTAACTTTAACGACATTAATATCGACATTTGCATCATTTGAAGTGCAAACAGCGCTTGTCATAAGAAGCCGTTGTACTGCCGGCTCTCGATGCTGAGTTATTATCGACTAAACTTCCTAATGCGAGCGGGCCCTTAATTTACAATTTAATTTTAATTGTGAAATCTTGCCGATAGATGAAGCCGTTTGTTCTTTCGTTTTCTCTTTCTCGTTCACTGCAAGTAAAAAATACTTGAAAATGACAATAATAATAGAAAGAAAGAGAAGCGAAACAAGAGTACCATGCAGTTGACCACGTGTTGCATGAATCATGTAAGTTTTCATTTTTTGTAAGTAGTTCAAAATTGAGTGATATGCTATTTCATACCTATTTACTGGTTATTAAGTAACACTAATTATTGGACAAGCCGGTTCTATACATTTCATTTTTTTTTTTTTCAATTTTTTTTTTCATTGTTTTTTTAACTTATTCAGTAGCGTCGAATATATCTCCCCAACGAAAATGTCTCAAGGATATGCTTGTCAGGAGCAAACCGTAAGCAGAGTACATACATTATTCACGTCTGGAGTCGTGTCTCCTTCATGAAAACGGAGCTGACTTCGTTCAAATAGCAAAATGAAGAGATTCGCAAAAAATCGAAACCGCGCGGAAATCAAATATATCCAACTAGTCATGGACGACAACACCAACCAGCTTGAAGTAGCTGATACAGATAATGAAGTGGACCCAGAGCCTTGTCACACACCGGACTATCGTCACAGCGATGACGAAAATGAAGATACGCCATTGTACACCGGGCCAAACCAAACGGAGCAAGAAACATCCAGCTGTTTCCCAAGCGAAAAGATCCGATTGGAGCAGAGACCAGAACCACAGCAAGAGGCACAACCACCGCCAAGCAGAAACAAAAGAAAACACGAGACTGCTTCTTTGGAAGCCAAAGTCGTCAAAACTAAAAACGCAATCAACAAATTGAAGAGACATAGCAAAAACAAAACCTGCCCCAAGTCGCTAGAATATGGAGTTTCTGTAAACATTCCTCCAGATGAGGAGTTCAAAGAAGAATTAACGAATATCAAACAAGCGGCCGAACAAGCCTGCGTTCGCGCCCTAACTAAATTTCACTATCGTCGCCTAGAGAAACAAGAGGTGAAAGTTAACAGAAGAAAACAGTCTCAGGTTCCTAAGAAGAAAGGTTTATACAAACCACAATGTGAGACAAATCAATCGGAGGCTAGAGCCAGACTTGTTAACCACACCAATAGTCTTGAAGAAATCCAGCAACAGCTCATTCCGTGAAACAAAGGATGTACAAAATGCAAAGATGTGTAAATTAATAAAGGTGTTGGGCAGTACCACTGTCTGTTTTCTGAGTACAAAACCACGACACTGCTGAGATACGTTTTTCGACCCTGAGATTACCTTTTTTTTCAGCCATTATTGTGCTGAAGTGTGTTTTGTAGTTTGCATTTAACGCTTGTAATTTTAAGACCAAAAAGATAAAAAATATTTGGACTCGACTCGAGTACAAGTTTACAGTTCAATACATTTTCTGTAACATAATTAATAAAGTCGTGCAAAAGATAAACAAAGCTACTGGCTAGATATCTTTGATCTTTATCAAGACTGCGGTTTCGATCCTGTGTAAAACTCTTCAGATTTTCCTAAGGTTTTCATGAGATCCAATGAACATTTGTTCAGTTTTTGTAACATTTAGGCTTAATTTGTTGGCTAACAACCATTCTTTAACATTATGACATACAGATATTAGTGAAGTTGGTCTATAGTTGTTCATGTTATCTTCTTCTTTTCCCTTGTGCACTGGAATAATTTCCATTCTGACGGAAAAATACCAGACGTAATAGACTTACTGAAAATGTCACTAAGGTATTCAGCTATAATCGGTGCAGCCTCTTTGATTAATTTACATGATATATTATCTAAGCCATTTGCTTTCTTGATCGACGTCACTGATAGGATTTTTGAGACCTCCTCAGAAGTTACAGTATGCAAAGAAAAACACGTTTTTGCAGGCGTGATGTAGCTGTCGAAAGAGTACGTTGGATTTGGAAGGTTTTCGGCCAGATTTGGTCCGATTTCTGAAAAGTGTTTGTTCAGAGCCTCAGGTACCTCCATGGGATCATTAATCACGTTCGTGTTAGTCTTTACGCAGGAAGTATTTCTTTCAGTTTTTATATTACGTGCCATTACTTCATTGATAACGTTTGCCAAATGGTTTGAGAGTTGCCGGCATTACTTTTGAAGTGCTGTTGGTAGTAAG